>CM049426.1:298406891-299656891 GCA_026929855.1 Poa annua
TTGTTGGCTCCCCGTCGTGGCCATCCACGGCAGAAGACCGATCTCATACACGATACGTTGCCTGAAAGAGCACAATGCAAGCCCTCGCCGATGGTGTGCGGGTGGAGAGGTCGGCGGTCTAGATCTTGGATTCCCCCCCTTCATCTTTCGGACTACGGATTGTGACGCCCTATACGTGGAATGGCGCCACCACTATCAAAATATGCTGGGAAAGACGGAAAGGAGGTGGGCGGGAGAATGAAAATAAAAGGGAGGAAGGAGAAACTGAAATAGACCATGGCATGTCGCTGACTAGACGGCCCATCCATCGGAACCATACAAACTTTATTAAACATGTGTATTTGTTTATATGAGGGATGTACTTTGTTAAACCATTATCAAACTGATTATTCTGTGGTAGTTACGGAGATTTTCTTTCCTGGAAAAAAGGAGAAGTCAAAGTTCTCTCTATCTATGATTTGATCGATTCTTCGGTCACCATAATTGGTTAATGCGGCCAAACATGGAGTATTACAGTACAAAAATATTGCCATTTTGGAGAGTATTTTTTTACGGGTAGTAATACGTTTTCTTTGACAGGGCTTTGCACCGTAATGCAATACTAATGCGTCTAATCTGTGTACGAAAATCTGTGTATTTTGTAGTGGCGTATTTTGTTAACCATTATCAAACTGATGCTCTGGTCGTAGCGGAGAACTTTCTTCCCCGGAAAAAAGGAGAAGTCAGAGTTTTCTCTATCTATGATTTGATCGATTCTTCAGTCACTCTAATTGGTTAATGCAGCCAACCCAATAGATATGTTTCTTTTGTAGAATAGGTATACATCATAGATCGAGTTTCAAGATCGGGGATCCAGCAATGCAAATGATGTAGTGTACGAGCGAACGAACGAACGTCAAAGATGGTGACACTGCCTCTTATTCCTCGGAAATGGCAATAGTTTTAGCACACGCGAATAATCTCGTTGACCCGCTGTGAACTGTAGTGCTTGGATGCGTGTTTTTAGTCTAGTCTGGATGCGGATTGAACCCAAAAACAAAATGAAGAGCAGATAGTAGATGTTTGAATTTCAGCCAAGACTTTCGGTTCGGACAAATCGATATCACACTTGACTATTCATTCATTCAGCGGAGAAACCGAGCCTGGCCATGTCTCCAGTCCACTGCTACGTACGAAGTAGTAGGATTTATACAGAAGTCAACGTGAAACGCCGATCGAGACATGTGTCGCGGACGGATTCCCCGCATTGATCGTGGTAAAGAAATGAGAGTGATGAGTAAACTAGAAGGCACCCCTGCATCGTCCACGCACTCCCACGTAAAAAGTTACACAGCCTTCTCCTTTTTTCACACACTCGTACGTAAAAAGTTACACAGCCTTTGTATTTGTGTTTGTATTCCACACACTCGCACGTAAAAAGTTACACAGCCTTTTTGCGACGATCTGCCGTCGAAACCTACGGAAATTCATATTACACGATGGGGAGTCGCGTACTGGGCAGCGGCTGAGCTCATTCGTGACGAGAGTAGGATACAAGATGAAGGAAATGAATCAATCGGTACTATAGTCAGTCCAAACCGACGCCCATCCAATCCAAATCCGTAGACTGAAAGACACACGGAACACCACTACTAGCACTCATAGGAATACCCAGAGTATTTCGGGGAAGTATTTTCTAGCAACAGGATACGTAGGAGCATTCGTCCTCGTCGCAGCAGCAGAGCACTCCGCCGGTGCCGGTGCTGCCAGCTCGCCGTCCCTACGGCGGCGGCGGCGCTAGTACAAAACTCCAAGTCCCAGCACGGAGTTAATTACCAGAGACAAAGAGCAAATAAAGAGTACTTGAGTTTGTTTTTAAGGAAGGGATCGAGCAGAGCCCAAAAGTGGCGGGTGGGCCCCGCCGGATTAGGACGAAAAGCAGAGATGAGATGAGCGAGCCAAAGCAAAAGAAAGGGGCTAGCTAGGTAGGCAGCAGCTAGTAGATCGAGGGACCGCTCCCCGATCGATTGCGCCTGCCATTTCCTTCCTCACTTCCTCCTCGCCAATCTCCATTTCTTCTCCCCTCCTCCTCCCCCTACCTAGCTCCCTCGCTCTACTCCGGGGCGACGGACACGCTCGGCTCTTCGTCGCCCATTCCTGCATCCGCCCCCCGTCAGTCAGTCAGTGGATACGTCCGGCCGGCGCGGCCAGTGGAGCGGAACCCGGCGGCGGCGGCTGGACTTGGGGGAGTGGCGGCGCCGGAGGTCAGTTCGATGGTCCCCGCCCTTGTTTCTTTCGTGGACTGTGTGCGTCCGCATTCCTTCCTTGCGCCGTTCACCGTGCTGGGATGCTAGCTCTTGTACACCTGCGGGCCGCGGGTGGGGGTGGCGCCACTCTTGCGCGGCACCCCCGCCCGCCCTGGTCAGTCTGAGAGGCTCGCTCGCTAGCTCCCTGTACAGATCTGTTTCCGGGGACGGCCGGACTCCCGTGATTTCAGGAGGGGCTTGCCCTGTCGGCCGCCTCAAATCCTTATTGGGTGTTCCTCCTGGTTGTCCGCGATTAGGTGGTGCGATTGCTTCCTGTGCTGGGTTGGGTTGGGTTGGGTAGGAGTAGTCCTGTTGTTGCGGTTTCTCGATTGCTCAGTGACTCAGTGCAGCCGAGCTACCATATCCGGGCATACCGTTATTCGGATTCCTGTCGCTTTTACTGCTTCGTCCCAGTTTCAGGTTCTTGATTTGGAGGTGCCCACTTCGCTTCTCAATCTAATCCGTTCCTGTATACCTTGGGCTGTCCATTTCTCTGAAAACCAAGGCAATGCAAAGAACGACTAGTGTTCCTGCAGCCGATCGATGCTTGCGCCGTCACAATCTTTCCTGATTACTACTAGATTAGATTACACGCATTTTTTTCTTCTCTTGCGGCATCTTCTTACACTTCTCTGCTTGCATCCTATTGAATTCCAGGTAGTCTACATCTACATATACAAGGGCGTACGTGGAGATGCGCAAGGTTATAGCAGCGGTTCTGCTTCTTGTTCGGCAGTGAAAGCATTCGCCAACGCACCATGGACCCTGGGAGGACGGCCTCGGCGCCCTGGGGTTTGCACCTCGGCGTGGTGCTGCTGCTCCTGCTAGCCTCCGGCGCCCAGGGCCTGAACCACGAGGGCTGGCTCCTCCTCGCGCTCAAGAGCCAGATCATCGACGGCTTCCACCACCTCGACAGCTGGAGCCGAAGGGACCCGTCGCCGTGCGCGTGGAAGGGCGTGAGCTGCTCGTCAGCGCCGACCGTGCCAGCGACGGTGGTGTCCCTCAACCTCAGCAACATGAACCTGTCGGGCACCGTCGGCCCGGGCATTGGCGGGTTAACCGAGCTCACTCGCCTCGATCTCTCCTTCAATGGCTTCTCCGGCGCCATCCCTGCGGGGGTCGGGGATTGCTCCAAGCTGGTGGTGCTCAACTTGAACAACAACAATTTTGAAGGTGTGATCCCCCCTGAGCTCGGGAAGCTGTCCGTGCTCACCACGTGCAATCTGTGCAATAACAAGCTGTATGGTCCGATACCTGATGAGATTGGGGACATGGCGTCGCTCAGGGACTTGGTAGGGTACAGTAACAATCTCTCTGGCTCTATACCACACTCTGTCGGCAAGCTCAGGAACCTCAAGACTATCCGGTTGGGACAGAACCTTATATCTGGCAACATTCCTGTTGAGATCGGTGAATGCCGTGAACTGGTCGTTTTTGGACTTGCACAGAACAAGCTAGAAGGGGCTTTGCCGAAAGAGATTGGGAAGTTGAGTCTGATGACAGACCTGATCCTTTGGGGGAATCAGCTTTCAGGTGCTATTCCTCCGGAGATCGGGAACTGTACGAATCTCACGATCATTGCCCTGTATGATAACGATCTGGTTGGTCCTATACCTAAAACAATTGGGAACCTCAAGTATCTTCAGAAGCTATACCTTTACAGGAATTCGTTAAATGGTACAATTCCGTCTGAAATTGGCAAACTTTCTTCTGCTGAAGAGATTGATTTTTCAGAGAATTTCTTGACGGGAGGGATACCGAAGGAATTAGGCAACATACCAGGGTTGTATCTGTTATACCTCTTCCAAAACCAGCTTACTGGCTTCATTCCTAGGGAGCTGTGTGTATTGAAGAACTTGAGTAAGCTTGATCTGTCAATCAACTCACTCACTGGCCCGATTCCAGCAGGATTTCAGTACATGACCAAGTTAATCCAGTTGCAACTCTTCAACAATATGCTATCAGGCGAGATACCTCCAAGGTTTGGCATCTACAGTCGACTTTGGGTGGTTGATTTCTCAAATAACAACATTACAGGGCAGATACCCCAAGACCTTTGTAGGCAATCAAACCTAATTTTGTTGAATCTGGGGTCTAACAAGTTGTCTGGGAACATACCTCATAGAATCACCAGCTGTAAATCCTTGGTGCAACTTCGTCTCGGCGACAACAGTCTGACAGGAAGCTTTTCCACTGATCTCTGCGATCTGGTGAATTTGACAACAATTGAGCTGGCTCGAAACAAGTTCAATGGCCCTATACCTTCTCAGATAGGTAATTGCAAGGCTCTGCAGAGGCTTCACCTTGCAAATAATTATTTCACATCTGAGCTACCCCGAGAAATAGGCAATTTGTCAAAGCTTGTTGTCTTCAATATCTCATCCAATCGACTACGAGGAAGCATACCACTGGAGATTTTCAATTGTACAACATTGCAACGTCTTGACCTCAGCCAGAACAGCTTTGAAGGTTCATTACCCAATGAAGTTGGTAGACTGCCTCAGTTGGAGCTTCTCTCGTTTGCTGATAATAGATTATCTGGACAGATACCACCTATTCTTTGTAAGCTATCGCATTTGACAGCACTGCAGATTGGTGGGAATCAATTCTCTGGTGAAATACCAAAAGAGCTGGGCCTGCTCTCAAGCTTGCAGATTGCCATGAATTTGAGCCACAATATTCTCTCTGGCAACATACCATCAGAGCTTGGTGGCCTTGCATTATTGGAAAGCTTGTTTCTCAATGATAATAAGCTTACCGGTGAAATCCCAGATACATTTGTGAATCTGTCAAGTTTGCTTGAGCTCAATGTCTCATACAATAATCTCACTGGTCCTCTCCCCCCTGTGCCACTTTTTGACAATATGGTTGTGACCAGTTTTATTGGAAACAAAGGACTCTGCGGTGGACAGCTTGGAAAGTGTGTCTCTGAGTCACCCTCTTCTTCCCAGTCATCGAACTCAGTCAGTCGCCCAATGGGCAAGATCATAGCAATTGTTGCCGCTATTATTGGAGGAATTTCACTTATTCTTATTGCCATTCTTCTGCACCACATGAGAAAACCACTAGAGACAGTAGCGCCTTTGCAGGATAAGCAAATTCTTTCTGCCGGGTCAAACATTCCTGTTTCCGCAAAGGATGCGTATACATTTCAGGAATTGGTCTCTGCCACAAATAATTTTGATGATAGCTGTGTCATTGGACGGGGTGCTTGTGGAACTGTGTACAAAGCCGTCCTGAAGCCTGGGCAGATAATTGCAGTCAAGAAGTTGGCTTCCAACAGGGAAGGAAGCAACACAGACAACAGCTTCCGTGCAGAGATAATGACTCTTGGAAAGATAAGGCATCGTAACATTGTGAAGCTATACGGGTTCATCTATCACCAGGGTGCAAACCTTTTGTTGTATGAGTACATGTCAAGAGGCAGCCTTGGAGAGGTACTTCATGGACAATCTTCTTCATCTCTCGACTGGGAGACGCGCTTCATGATAGCCCTTGGGGCAGCTGAAGGGCTTTCATACCTGCATCATGATTGCAAGCCTCGGATCATACACCGTGACATAAAATCCAATAACATATTACTCGATGAGAACTATGAAGCTCATGTTGGGGACTTTGGGTTGGCCAAGGTGATTGACATGCCATACTCAAAGTCAATGTCTGCAATTGCTGGCTCATATGGCTATATTGCACCAGGTGAGTCTTCGGTTTTCTCTACATCCTACAGAACAAATTTCATTTGTGTGTCATTGCTATGTTATGAGCTGTATGCTTTACTTGAATCTGTGGTTAGGCATTCTACGGTCAATAAATCTAAAACTGAAACATAGATGACCCTACTGGTTTGCTGATGCACAAAGTACTGACCCATTTTCTTCCCATTTTACCAGAATATGCATACACCATGAAGGTTACCGAGAAATCTGACATATACAGTTACGGTGTCGTGCTGTTGGAGCTGCTAACCGGCCGTGCACCTGTGCAACCAATAGAACTGGGGGGTGATCTGGTAACATGGGCAAAGAATTACATCAGGGACAATTCTCTGGTCCCGGGGATCCTTGATAGTAATCTGGATTTGGAAGATAAGGCGGCCGTTGATCACATGATCGAGGTCTTGAAAATCGCTTTGCTATGTAGTAATCTGTCGCCGTACGAGAGACCGCCGATGCGGCATGTTGTAGTTATGTTAAGCGAGTCTAAAGATAGGGCCCGGGTGAGCTCTGCATCCTCCTCACCTGCTTCTGATAATTCTTCAAAGAAGGATAGCTCATGATGTATTTATAATAAGGTCAGTTAGAGAAGGCAATACCTGTTGCTCCCTTTCAGTTAGAGAAAGCAATATCTGTTGCTCCTTTTTCCTTGTTACTTATGGTAGGAATTTTGCGAGCCTGCACTCATTCTTTCTGTCATTATTTTCTAGTGAGATTAATAATACTGACTGGTACAGTATGAAACTGTATGTTAGTGTCTCTGAAGACGGTAGCATTCAGTCTTGGGGTAGCTGGGAGTGGTTAAACCAGAGTTTCCGTGGACGTGATGGTGTGCCTCTTAACTTAGATTTGTGTTAATGATGAAATGAGATGATCATGTATATGGAATTAATTTTTTATGAGGATGTGTTCATTTGATTTAAATTATAGCCTACCATATTAGCTAATTGTGTTAGAAAGTGTTGAGAATTAGGAAAGGCCATGTCGAAGTTTATAACACTCAACAGACTCAACATGAAAGATCTAAACCCGAAGTTATCGAATCGGGAGAAACATCGTTCCCTTTGCAAATGCACATATTCTGTTTCAACCTTTTCGACTCTCTAAACCCTAGGGTATTACGAAGATGTGGTTCGGTGCCCACAAGGTGTTTCATCATTTGCTCAACTTTTATGTTTGTTCGAGGGGTGGGTGCCGTAGTGGGTTGCACCTGTTGTGGACACATGTCTGTCAGCAGGATCCAACTAAGGGATGTCAGACACAAATTCGGCGACACTCGGTGGACATGCTCTTACATTCTGTATATGGAAAAGGTACTGTTGCCCCAAAATTCACTCTCTCACATTGCAACAGTAATTGTTCATCCATTTGTTGCCATTTTATATATGAAATTCATCTATTTGTTGCCCTTTTACATTTAAAGCAAATCAGAATGAAGCCGAATAACTTTCTCACATTGCAACAGTAACTGTTCATCCATTTGTTGCCATTTTATATATGAAGTTCATCTATTTGTTGCCCTTTTACATTTAAAGCAAATCAGAATGAAGCCGAATAACACAGGATTCCAACCCTCAACCTCTCTCACAGGTAGCCCACTATTTCCCATTAATTGTATCTGATGCAACAAGGTATCGTTCCCCAAAATGGCAAGCGGTACTACTTGTCACATGCAAGGAAACCTCACGCACTCTCTCACACTGCAGTAGTAATTGTACATCCATTAGTTGCCACTGTTTATTTGAAGCAAAGCAGAATAATGCCGAATGAAGCAGAATTCCAACCCTCAACATCTCGCACATTGCAATAGTAATAGCATTCCCTATACCTATAATGCAACAAGTTATCGTTGCCTAGTTGTCAGCTGCAAGGGAAACTTTCACTCAATCACAGCCTGGGGTGGACGGTGCAATCGACATGAGAATTGCAAGCTGTAATATACTAACCCCTCGTCTGATGAACTTGTGCATCACGATGGTTTACTCGTGAAGCATCGCCCAGTGGGGTAACTACTTGCTGTGAATTACCAGCACCTTTATATGAATTGTGAATATTTCTGAATGTTTGCTGAATGTGTTGTTATTATGGATAACCTCACACCACGAAAGAAAGAGGTTAGCAGAACACGCTCACGACTACAACCAAACAAGGTGTGTGTGTTGCAGCAACAGGGCAGAACAACGTATGTGTAGGCATCCAAACAATGTGAGCTATTTCCCTCTCTGATGCAGAAAATGTTGAAGGAGATATGCCCTAAAGGCAATTAATAAAGTGTATTTCTTTATCATATCGCGTTTGTTCGTAATATGTTTTTGTGTCATGCTATAACCGTATTAAGCGGAAACATTAATACGAGTGTGATGCGTAAATAACCAGGTCCCTAATAGCCTCTACTAAGACTAGTTTCATTGCGCGATCGATGATGGAGGTTTCCCGATCATAAGGCATGGCGCCGGTCGGTAATGGAAATCATATCGTTGGAGAACGATGTGATGGACATACCCATTGACGTGGGGCTACCTTTCGACTAGCCCACGATGAGGCTACCTGGGCCGCGCCAAGATCATGAAGGCCCACAGAAGGCCCACTAGGGGTACCGTGTAACCTAGTCCAAGTCGGTTAGGTCTCATAACCTGTCCTATCTGTAATTGCCATCGGCACCGACCACCCGAGACCTGGCTACCTATAAAGCCAGGAGGGTTGCTCGTCCTAGGGGACACGCCGAGAGCCACCACCACAAACCCTAGCGAGATCGCAATCTCCCCGCCGTTGTAATCGCAACTCGCCATCAATAACAGACAAGCAGGAGTAGGGTGTTATCCTCTGGGAGCCTGGACCTGGGTAAATCCCCGCTTGTCAGCCGTCGTGATCACCAACGCTCTTTCTCTCTCCCCCTCAATCAACACGGGGTGCACAACCCTGTGATTTGTCGAGTTACACCCTCGTCACTCATATTTGTAGGACGTAGTCATTACGCCTTTAACCGTGAGACCAACTCTTATTGTTATTCCTGAAAGATACTTTGATTGCACCAAACGTCGTATCTTAATTAGTATGACAATAAAGGTGATACTTTTGGGTATCAGAAAGGAGTAGTTGAGACAAGGGGTCAAGAGCGGGATTTGCCAGTCCGCATAGCAGGATAAATACTCTAGGGCCCACTCGGTGAGATTATGTCTAATGAGCTTGCAAACATGTGACTAGCTCAGGGAAACATGAAATCATATACGAGTAGAAGATAGCGTTGTCTGTAACGAGGTCAAGCTAGATATGGAGATATCTATGAACGACGCTCGGACACGCTAAGTATCGCTATGGCAAAAGGTTTAAAACTTCACGTTCAGGTTTGATAGATGAAAGTCATTCGTTATATCACAGGGATTAATTCATGGGGTCCAGGCCTACGAGTTAGTCGTTGATCAGAGAGGAGTCTCGATCATACCTGTTATTATATCGAACCGCTAGGGTAACACACTTAAGGGGTTTCGACAAGACAACCGGAAAGGAAAGAGATCACCGGGAACGTCCCGGGAGAGGTCCGATGGAGATCGGGCAGTGACAAAATAGTTTTCGGAGCTAGAATAAATTATATGTAATATGTTTGATATTAATTAGTGTAATTAATGTTTAAATATGATTTTATATATTTATTTTCGAATTTATTTAGGCTGATTTCCCTAAATGGGCCTTCTCGGCGAAAGTAGGCCCAAGAGGGGAAAATTCCCTAGGGGAATTCGGTGGGGGGCTTGGGGGCCGACCCAATGAAGGAGATATGCCCTAAAGGCAATTAATAAAGTGTATTTCTTTAACATATCTCGTTTGTTCATAATACATTTTTGTGTCATGCCATAACCATATTAAGCGGAAACATTAATACGGGTGTGATGCCTAAACAACCAGGTCCCTACTAGCCTCTACTAAGACTAGTTTCGTTACGCGATCGATGATCGAGGTTTTCCGATCATAGGGCATGGTGCCGGTCGGCAATGGAAGTCATATCGTTGAAGAACGATGTGATGGACATACCCATATTTGTAGGACGTAGTCATTACGCCTTTGACCGTGAGACGACCTCTTATTGTTATTCCTGAAAGATACTTTGATTGCACCAAACATCATATCTTAATTAGTATGACAATAACGGTGATACTTTTGGGTAACGGAAAGTAGTATTTGAGACGAGGGGTCAAGAGCGGGATTTGCCAGTCCAGATAGCAGGATAGATACTCTAGGCCCCACTCGATGAGATTATGTCTAATGAGTTTGCAAGCATGTGACTAGGTCACAGAGACATGAAATCATAGACGAGTAGAAGATAGCGTTGTCGGTAACGAGGTCAGGCTAGATATGGAGATATCTATGAACGACGCTCGGACACGCTAAGTATCGCCATGGCAAAAGGTTTAAGACTTTACGTTCAACCTGATAGATGAAAGTCATTCGATATATCACAGGGATTAATTCATGGGGTACAGGCCTACGAGTTAGTCATTGATCGGAGAGGAGTCTCGATCATGTATGTTATTATATCGAACCGATAGGGTAACACACATAAGGGGTTTCGACAAGACAACCGGAAAGGAAAGAGATCACCGGGAACGTCCCGGGAGAGGTCCGATGGAGATCGGGCAGTGACAAAACAGATTTCAGAGCTAGAATAAATTGTATATAATATTTTTGATATTAATTAGTGTAATTAATGTTTAAATATGATTTTCTATATTTATTTTGAATTTAGTTAGTCTGATTTCCCTAAATGGGCCTTCTGGTCGAAAGAAGGCCCAAGAGAGGAAAACTCTTCAAGGGAATTCGGTTGGGGGCATGATGGCCGGCCTAGGTGGGCCAAAAGGGGCCCACCAGGTGGCCGGCGCACCAGCCATGCCGCATCAGGCATGTGGGATTAGTCTCACATTGCCTGGTGAGGAGGTTGGCTCCCTCTGGAAGCCTATATATAGAGGGGCACCCATGGCCTTTTAATTCACCAATTAATTACCCAATTCTCTCTCGATTTCGTGATTTCCTTTGTCGGAGTTGCGCCAAGTTGAGAGGGGGATCTCTTCCACCATAGCCCACTGCCGCGTTGCTGGTGTTCCGGTCCAAGTCTTCCGCTGCTCGTCCTGGACTGGAGCTTCGGAGTCCGTCGTTTCCACCGTACGTGTGTAACGCCCTGCGAGGTGCTATGCTAGCGGTGCTCGGACGTCTGCTTCCTCTACACGACCTTGAGGTCGGCTTCGTCGGTCTTCATCGACAAGGTTTGTGCAGGAACGTAATCCCCGCTTTCGGTCTACAAGGTTATATATTCTGATCTCCGTTTGTACTACTATATCTGCATAGAATAGATCTTGACATGTTTTAAGATTATCGTTGCTAGGAAATTTTTTGTTTTCTGCACTCGATCCCCTTCAGTGGTATTAGAGCCAAGTTATCATAGATATAGCTGTACGCTGTTAGAACTCGTGTTCTGCACGGGGGCACCGTTCCTGTTATTTGCTACCCTCTAGCGTGCACTTGTGATTCTAGCGGCATCGAGTTGATGAAGCGGCCCGGACCGACTTTACACGTACGCTTACGCGAGACTGGTTCCACTACTGACATACGGCTTGTACCGTATCTGTGGCTGGTGGGTGTCTGTCTCTCTCTCTTTAGTTGGTCTTGCATTTTCAATGGAGGGCTCGAAAAGGATGCTTAAATATGCAATTATTGGATCCTTGCTGTGGTCATAAGTTCGTAGGTATGAAGCGGTTCTATTTACGAAAGCCCCAGCCGCGTAAAATATGCAAAAGATAAAGTAGAAGCGTCTAACTTTATTTTGCAGGGGCTATGTGATATGGTTAACGTAGGTTTATTAAATTGTTTATGAACTGCTGGCGCCAAGAAGACCATGGCGCGATGGACTATATCACATTGCATTATATTTGATGTTTTGTGTGCATCTTATATTGTGTGATTATATATTAGTATATATTAGTTACGCGGCGGTACTTATATAAGATGATCCCTTCGAAAGTACCACTAGTGTTCTTCCTGCAACGAGCACCACCAAGAAAGTTCTACGTTATGAGGCAGGCCATGACGATCGGCTGTCAGACATATCGTTGTTCGCATATGGTGGATGTAAGCCATGTTGCACAAGCGTTACATGGAGGTTATAGTGGCGAGCCTAGCATATGCAGATATGGCCTCGGAACACGGAGGCCGAAAGGTCGAGCATGAGTCACAAAATTGGTGTGACGCACAATTGTCTACTCTTGAAGTTGTGCTGCCGGCTCTGACGATGAGGGGTGGTGCAATGGATGGGGGTCGTGTAATCGCTTAAACGACTAGCAGGGATGTTCGTTTGAGTGGGAGTTATGTTAGTTATTTTCTAAAAATACTATAACTCAAAATTATTATGAACAAAGTCTTATGTTGTTGCAAATTTCATTGTAGATGTCTCGCCCCTCGTTTAACCTAGGTCTGTTCCTTGAGAAAGAAAATCTTAAGACCAATGGATCAAACTTCATGCCCTAGTTCCGCAACCTGAGGATCCTCCTCACTCCCCATAGGGTGGCCTACGTCATTGAGGCCGCCATAGGTGACCCTCTCGCAGATGAAGCCTCTGAGGATGAGAAGAAGGCCTTCCAGATCGGAGGATTCTGCCTTTGTCCAGAGTGGAATTCTCTACGCCATGGAAGCCGACCTGCAGAAGCGCTTTGAGAAGATGAGCGCCTTTGAGATTATTTCTGATCTCAAGGCTGTCTTTGCGCCGCAGGCTAAGGCTGAGAGTATGAAGCTTCTGAGCTTTTCTTCTCGGTCAAAATGGAGGAGCATAGCAGTGTGAGAGAGCACGTGGTCAAGATGACTGGCTACGTTCAACGCCTGAATGCTGTGGAATGAAGATTCTCGATGAGCTGGCGATTGATAGGGTGCTGCAATCGTTGCCCCCTAGCTATAAAGGCTTCGTCATGAACTACAACATGCAGGGCATTGAAGGAGATATGCCCTAGAGGCAATTAATAAAGTGTATTCTTTATCATATCTCGTTTGTTCATAATAGGTTTTTGTGTCATGCTAGAACCGTATTAAGCGGAAACATTAATGCGGGTGTGATACGTAAACAACCAGGTCCCTAGTAGCCTCTACTAAGACTAGTTTCGTTGCGCGATTGATGATCGAGGTTTCCCGGTCATGGGGCATGGAGCCGATCGGCAATGAGAGTCATATCGCTATAGAACGATGTGATGGACATACCCAGATTTGGAGAACGTAGTCGTTACGCCTTTGACCGTGAGATCAACTCTTATTGATATTCCCGGAAGATACTTTGATTGCACCAAACGTCGTATCTTATTTAGTATGACAATAACGGTGATACTTTTGGGTATCGTAAAGGAGTAGTTGAGACGAGAGGTCAAGAGCGGGATTTGCCAGTCCGCATAGCAGGATAGATACTCTCGGGCCCACTCGGTGAGATCATGTCTAATGAGCTTGCAAGCATGTGACTAGGTCACGGAGACATGAGATCATGAACGAGTAGAAGATAGCGTCGTCGGTAACGAGGTCGGGATTAGGTATGGAGATATCTATGGAACGACGCTCGGACGTGCTAAGTATCGCTATGGCAAAAGGTCTAAGACTTTACGTTCATGTTTGATAGATGAAAGTCATTCGTTATATCTCAGGGATTAATTCATGGGGTCCAGGCCTACGAATTAGTCGTTGATCATCGAGGAGTCTTGGTCATACCTGATATTATATCGAACCGCTAGGGTAGCACCCTTAAGGGGTTTCAACAAGACAACCGGAAAGGAAGGAGATCACCGGGAGCGTCCCGGGAGGGGTCCGATGGAGATCGGGCAGCGCCGAAAGAGTTTTCGGAGCTAGGAAAAATTATATATATTATGTTTGATATTAATCATTGTTATTAATATGCAAATATGATTTTATATATTTATTTTCGAATTTATTAAGGCAGATTTCCCTAAATGGGCCTTCCAGACGAAAGAAGGCCCAAGAGCGGAAAATTCCCAAGGGGAATTCGGTGGGGGCCAGGAGGGGCTGCCCCAAGTGGGCCAAGGGCCCACTAGGGGGGCCGGCGCACCCTCCAGAGCCGCACCAGGCATGTGGGATTAGTCCCACATTGCCTGGCTGGCAAGGTAGGCTCCCCCTGGGAGCCTATATAAGAAGGGGCACCCCCAGCCTTTTAATTCACCAATTAATTCCCGATTTCTCTCTCGATCTCGTGGTTCCCAAGTTGGAGCCGCGCCGAGCAGAGCAAGGGGATCTCCTCCACCATAGCCCGCTGCCGCGCTGCTGGTGTTCCGGTCCAAGTCTTCCGCTGCTCGTCCTGGACTGGAGCTTCGGAGGCCGTCGTCTCCACCGTACGTGGGCGACTCCCTGCGAGGTGCTGCGCTAGCGGTACTCGGAGGCCTGCTTCCTCTACACGACCTTGAGGTCGGCTTCGTCGGTCTGCATCGACAACGTTTGTGCGGGAACGTAATCCCCGCTTTCGGTCTACAAGGGTACGTATTCCGATCTCCGTTCGTACTACTATATCTGCATAGAATAGATCTTGGCATGCTTTTAGGATATCGTCGGTAGGAATTTTTTTGTTTTCTGCACACGATCCCCTTCAGTGGTATCAGAGCCAATCTATCGTAGATATAGCTGTACGCTGTTAGAACCCGTGCTCTGCACGGGGGCACCGTTCCTGTTATTTGCTACCCTCTAGCGTGCACTTGTGTTTTCCAGCGCCATTGAGTTGATGAAGCGGCCCGGACTGACTTTACGCGTACGCTTACGCGAGACTGGTTCCACTACTGACATACGTCTTGTACCGTATATGTGGCTGGCGGGTGTCAGTTTCTCTCTCTTTAGTTGGTCTTCGCATTTTCAATGGAGGGCCCGAAAGGGATGCTTAAACATGCAATTATTGGATCGTTGTTGTGGTCATAAGATTCGTAGGTATGAAGCGGTTCTATTTACGAAATCCCCAAGCCACGTAAAACATGCAAAAGATAAAGTAGAAGCGTCTAACTTTATTTTGCAGGGGCTATGTGATATGGTCAAGGTAGGTTTATTAAATTGTTTATAAACTGCGGGCGCCAAGAAGACCATGGCGCGATGGACTATATCACATTGCATTACATTTGATGTTTTGTGTGCATCTTATTTTGTGTGATTGTGTGTATAGTATACATTAGTTACACGGCGGTAGCTGAATAAGATGATCCCTTCAAAATACCACTAGTGTTCTCCCTCCAACGCGCACCACCAATAAAGTTCTACGTTATGAGGCAGGCCGTGATGATCGGGTGCCAGACATATCTTCGTTCGCATACGGTGGGTGTAAGCCATGTTGCACAAGCGTCGGCGTGGAGGTCTTTGGTGGCGAGCCTAGCATACTCAGAGGTATGGCCTCGGAACAGGAAGACCGAAAGGTCGAGCACGAGTCACAAAATTGGTGTGGCGGACGATTTTGTCTACTCTTGAAGTTGTGCTGCCGGCTTTGATGATGAGGGGTGGTGCAATGGATGGGGGTCGTGTAATCGCTTAAACGACCAGGAGGGATGTTCGTTTGAGTGGGAGTTATGTTAGTTATTTTCTAAAATACTATAACTCAAAATTATTATGAACAAAGTCTTATGTTGTTGCAAATTCCATTGTAGATGTCTCGCCCCTCGTTTAACCTAGGTCTGTTCCTCGAGAAAGAAAAGCTTAAGACCAATGGGTCAAACTTCATGGCCTGGTTCCGCAACCTGAGGATCCTCCTCACTCCCCATAGGGTGGCCTACGTCATTGAGGCCGCCATAGGTGACCCTCCTGCAGATGATGCCTCTGAGGATGACAAGAAGGTCTTCCAGACCCGATCGGAGGATTCTGCCTTTGTCCAGAGTGGCATGCTCTACGCCATGGAAGCCGACCTGCAGAAGCGCTTTGAGAAGATGAGCGCCTTTGAGATCATTTCGGATCTTAAGGCTGTCTTCGCGCCGCAGGCTAAGTCTGAGAGATATGAGGCTTTTGAGCTTTTCTTCTCAGCCAAGATGGAAGAGCATAGCAGTGTGAGCGAGCATGTAGTCAAGATGTCTGGCTACGTTCAACGCCTGAATGCTCTGGAATGCAAGATTCCCGATGAGCTGGCGATTGACAGGGTGTTGCAATCGTTGCCACCAAGCTACAAAGGCTTCGTCATGAACTACAACATGCAGGGCATGGCTAAGTCCCTGGGTGAAGTGTTCGTGATGCTCAAGACTGGTGAGGTAGAGATTAAGAAGGAGCACACGCTGTTGATGGTCAACAAGACCGTTCATTTCAAGAAGTCCGGTGGCAAGGGAAAGCAGAGCTGGAAGTCCCGGAAGGAGGCAAAGTTGGCTGCCAAGCCCAGGACTAACAGGTCTGGTCCCAGAGCTAGCGTGGAGTGTTTCTACTGCAAGGGGAAGGGTCACTGGAAGCGCAACTGCCCCAAGTATCTGGAGGATAAGAAGTTTGGCAAGACGGTCAACAAAGAGCAAGGTATATTTGATATACATGTTATAGATGTGTACCTTACATCCGCCCGGAGCAATACGTGGGTATTTGATACTGGTTCTGTTGCTCATATATGTAACTCTCAGGAGGAGTTACGGAATAGAAGGCGGCTGGCGAAGGATGAGGTGACGATGCGCATCGGCAACGGATCGAGAGTCGACGTGGTGGCTGTCGGCACGCTCCCTCTGCATCTACCATCGGGATTAGTTTTGGTTTTAAATAAATGTTATTTTGTGCCATCCTTGAGTGTAAACATTATAAGTGGGTCTTGCCTGTTACAAGACGGTTATTCATTTAAATCAGTGTCAAGCAATTGTGCTATTTATATGAATGATATCTTTTATGTTGATGCTCCCAAGAATAACGGTTTATTCTTGTTGAATCTCGATCGTAGTACTCACATCCATAACATAGAAGCCAAACGGATTAAGTGTAGTGACGATACCGCCATGTTTTTGTGGCATTGCCGTCTTGGTCATATTGGTATAAAGCGCATGAAGCGACTCCACTCCGATGGACTCTTGGACTCGTTGGATTTCAGATCCCTCGATACATGCGAACCATGCCTCATGGGCAAAATGACCAGGACACCGTTCAAAGGTTTCGTTAAACGGGCGTCGGATTTGTTGGGGATCATACATACAGATGTGTGTGGACCGATGAGCGTTTCGACACGCAATGGTTATCGTTACTTCATCACCTTCACTGATGACTTGAGTAGATACGGTTATATCTATTTGATGAAACACAAGTCTGAAACGTTTAAAAAGTTCAAAGAATTCCAGAGTGAAGTTGAGAATCAGCTTAATAGGAAAATCAAGCATCTCCGGTCCGATCGCGGTGGAGAGTACTTGAGTTTTGAGTTTGGCACACATCTGAAGAGTTGTGGCATAGTGCCCCAACTTACGCCAGCCGGAACACCGCAGCGTAACGGTATGTCCGAGCGACGTAATCGTACTCTAGTGGATAGTGTCCGATCTATGATGTCTCTTACCGATCTGCCAGTGTCCTTCTGGGGTTATGCGTTAGAAACAGCCGCATTCATTTTAAATAGGGCTCCGTCCAAGTCCGTTGAAACGACGCCGTATGAATTATGGTATGGCCAAAAGCCTAAGTTATCGTTTCTGAAGGTTTTGGGTTATGAGGCGTACGTTAAGAAACTACAGCCCGACAAACTCGAACCGAAGTCGGAGAAAGTCGTCTTTGTAGGATATCCGCGGGAAACCGTTGGGTACACCTTCTACAACCAAGCTGAGGGCAAAACTTTTGTCGCGAAGACCGGTACCTTTCTAGAGAAGGAGTTTCTCGCGAAAGGAGTAAGTGGGAGGAAGGTAGACCTCGATGAAATCGTTGATCCTGAACTCGAGATTCCGAGTGGCGCAACGGAAGCAATTCCGGAAACGTCCTCCGTGGAAGGAGTGGGAGAAACTGTCGAGAGAGATGTTCTACCTCGTAGGTCTGGTAGATCTCGGATCCCACCAGAATGGTATGGCAACATGGTTTGCACCGTCATGCTAGTCGAGCAAGACGAACCTACGAACTACAAGGAGGCGATGGAGAGTCTAGACTCCGAGAAATGGCTTGAAGCCATGAAATCCGAAATAGGATCCATGTATGATAAAAAAGTGTGGACTTTGGTGGATATTCCCGAAGGGCGCAAGGCCGTCGAGAATAAGTGGATCTTTAAGAAGAAGACTGATGCTGATGGTAATGTGACTGTCTATAAAGCTGGCTTGTCGCAAAGGGTGTCCGACAAGTTCATGGAATTGACTACGATGAAACTTTTTCACCCGTAGCGATGCTTAAGTCTATTCGGATTTTGTTAGCGGTAGCTGCCTACTATGATTATGAAATCTGGCAGATGGACGTCAAAACGGCCTTCCTGAATGGAAACATTGAGGAAGAGTTGTACATGGTACAGCCGGAAGGTTTTGTCGATCCAGGAAATGCTAACAAGGTGTGCAAGCTTCAGCGATCCATCTATGGATTGAAGCGGGCATCTCGGAGCTGGAATCTTCGCTTTGATGAGGTAATCAAAGGTTTTGGATTTATCCAGAATGTGGAAGAGACCTGTATTTACAAGAAAATGAGTGGGAGCTCGGTTGTGTTCTTAGCACTGTATGTTGACGACATATTGCTAATAGGGAATGATGTGGAACTTCTGAATAGCGTGAAGGAATATTTGAATAGTAAGTTTTTCATGAAGGACTTAGGAGAAGCTGCGTATGTTTTAGGCATAAAAATCTATCGTGATAGATCAAGGCGCCTATTAGCACTAAGTTAGAGTACTTATCTTGATAAAATACTGAAGCGTTTTCATATGGAGAAGGCAAAGAAGGGTTCTCTGCCGGTTATCAAGAATAAGATATTACGTAAGGCGCAGTGTCCGGTGCGAAACTGGGTAAGGCCGAAATGACGAAACATCCTTATGCTTCAGCCATAGGATCGATCATGTATGCAATGTTGAGTACTAGACCGGATGTGGCATTAGCTCTAAGTTTGACAAGCCGGTTCCAGAGTAATCCTGGAATGCCGCATTGGGTAGCTGTTAAGAGCATTCTTAAGTATCTCAATAAGACAAAGGAAATGTTCCTTGTGTATGGTGGCTGCGATGAAGAACTTGGCGTAACGGGTTACGTAGATGCAAGTTTCTGCTCAGACCCCGATGACTGTAAGTCACAGACAGGTTACGTGTTCAAGGTGAATGGAGGCGCCGTGTGCTGGAGAAGTGGGAAGCAACCCGTAGTCGCACAATCTACAATGGAGTCGGAGTACATTGCTGCCTGCGAGGCCGCGAATGAAGCTGTGTGGCTGAGGAAGTCCGTCATCGAACTTGGAGTGTTCCCGAGCGTGCAAGACCCCGTGATCCTCTTCTGCGACAATACGGGTGCCATTGCGAACGCCAAGGAGCCAAGGTCTCACTCCACCGCCAAACACATTCTACGACGCTTCCACGTGATACGTCAATACGTACAAGGAGGCGATGTGAAGATTTGCAAAGTGCATACGGATCTGAATGTGACAGATCCGCTGACAAAGCCTCTCCCGCTTGATAAGCATGAACAGCACCAGTTAGCTATGGGTGTTAAGCTTTTACCAAGTTGTAATCTAGATTAAGTTGTACTCTAGTGCAAGTGGGAGACTAAAGGAGATATGCCCTAGAGGCAATTAATAAAGTGTATTCTTTATCATATCTCGTTTGTTCATAATAGGTTTTTGTGTCATGCTAGAACCGTATTAAGCGGAAACATTAATGCGGGTGTGATACGTAAACAACCAGGTCCCTAGTAGCCTCTACTAAGACTAGTTTCGTTGCGCGATTGATGATCGAGGTTTCCCGGTCATGGGGCATGGAGCCGATCGGCAATGAGAGTCATATCGCTAGAGAACGATGTGATGGACATACCCAGATTTGGAGAACGTAGTCGTTACGCCTTTGACCGTGAGATCAACTCTTATTGATATTCCCGGAAGATACTTTGATTGCACCAAACGTCGTATCTTATTTAGTATGACAATAACGGTGATACTTTTGGGTATCGGAAAGGAGTAGTTGAGACGAGAGGTCAAGAGCGAGATTTGCCAGTCCACATAGCAGGATAGATACTCTCGGGCCCACTCGGTGAGATCATGTCTAATGAGCTTGCAAGCATGTGACTAGGTCACGGAGACATGAGATCATGAACGAGTAGAAGATAGCATCGTCGGTAACGAGGTCGGGATTAGGTATGGAGATATCTATGGAACGACGCTCGGACGTGCTAAGTATCGCTATGGCAAAAGGTCTAAAACTTTACGTTCAGGTTTGATAGATGAAAGTCATTCGTTATATCTCAGGGATTAATTCATGGGGTCCAGGCCTACGAATTAGTCGTTGATCATTGAGGAGTCTTGGTCATACCTGATATTATATCGAACCGCTAGGGTAACACACTTAAGGGGTTTCGACAAGACAACCGGAAAGGAAGGAGATCACCGGGAGCGTCCCGGGAGGGGTCCGATGGAGATCGGGCAGCGCCGAAAGAGTTTTCGGAGCTAGGAAAAATTATATATATTATGTTTGATATTAATTAGTGTTATTAATATGCAAATATGATTTTATATATTTATTTTCGAATTTATTAAGGCAGATTTCCCTAAATGGGCCTTCCGGACGAAAGAAGGCCCAAGAGGGGAAAATTCCCAAGGGGAATTCGGTGGGGGCCAGGAGGGGCTGCCCCAAGTGGGCCAAGGGCACACTAGGGGGGCCGGCGCACCCTCCAGAGCCGCACCAGGCATGTGGGATTAGTCCCACATTGCCTGGCTGGCAAGGTAGGCTCCCCTTGGGAGCCTATATAAGAAGGGGCACCCCCAGCCTTTTAATTCACCAATTAATTCCCGATTTCTCTCTCGATCTCGTGGTTCCCATGTTGGAGCCGCGCCGAGCAGAGCAAGGGGATCTCCTCCACCATAGCCCGCTGCCGCGCTGCTGGTGTTCCGGTCCAAGTCTTCCGCTGCTCGTCCTGGACTGGAGCTTCGGAGGCCGTCGTCTCCACCGTACGTGTGCGACTCCCTGCGAGGTGCTGCGCTAGCGGTACTCGGAGGCCTGCTTCTTCTACACGACCTTGAGGTCGGCTTCGTCGGTCTGCATCGACAACGTTTGTGCGGGAACGTAATCCCCGCTTTCGGTCTACAAGGGTACGTATTCCGATCTCCGTTCGTACTACTATATCTGCATAGAATAGATCTTGGCATGCTTTTAGGATATCGTCGGTAGGAATTTTTTTATTTTCTGCACACGATCCCCTTCAGGCATGGCTAAGTCCCTGGGTGAAGTGTTCGTGATGCTCAAGACTGCTGAGGTGGAAATCAAGAAGGAGCACACACTTTTGATGGTCAACAAGACCGTCGATTTTAAGAAATCCGGTGGCAAGGGAAAGCAGAGCTGGAAGTCCAGGAGGGAGGGCAAACTGGTTGCCAAGCCCAAGACTAACAAATCTTGTCCCAGAGCTGGCGTGGAGTGCTTCTACTGCAAGGGGAAATGTCACTGGAAGCGCAACTGCCCCAAGTACCTGGAGGATAGGAAAGCTGACAAAATAGTTGACAAAGAGCAAGATATATTTGATATACATGTTATAGATGTGTACCTTACATCCGCCCGTAGCAACAATTGGGTATTTGATACTGAATCTGTTGGTCATATATGTAACTCTCGGGAGGAGTTACAGAATAAACGGCGGCTGGCTAAGGATGAGGTGACGATGCGCGTCGGCAACGGATGGAGAGTCGACGTAGTGGCTGTCGGTACACTCCCTCTACATCTTCCATCGGGATTAGTCTTGGTTTTAAATAAGTGTTATTTTATACCATCGTTGAGTGTAAACATTATAAGTGGGTCTTGCCTGTTACAAGACGGTTATTCATTTAAATCAGTATCAAGCAGTTGTGCTATTTATATGAATGCTATCTTTTATGTTGATGCTCCCGAGAATAACGGTTTATTCTTGTTGAATCTCGATCGTAGTACTCACATCCATAACATAGACCAGGACATCGTTCAAAGGTTTGATTGAACGGGCGTCGGATTTATTGGGGATCATACATACAGATGTGTGTGGACCAATGAGCGTTTCGACACGCAATGGTTATCGTTACTTCGTCACCTTCACTGATGACTTAAGTAGATACGGTTATATCTATTTGAAGAAACAGAAGTCATAAACTTTTGAAAAGTTTAAAGAATTTCAAAGTGAAGCTGAAAATCAGCTTAACAAGAAAATCAAGCACCTCTGATCCGATCGTGGTGGCGAGTATTTGAGTTTTGAGTTTGGCACACATCTCAAGAGTTGTGTCATCGTGCCGCAACTTACGCCTGCCGGAACACCGCAACGTAAAGGAATGTCTGAGCGACGTAATCGTACTTTGCTGGATAGTGTCCGGTCTATGATATCTTTTACCGATTTTCCTGTATCCTTCTGGGGTTATGCGTTAGAAACAACCGCATTCATTTTAAATAGGGCTCCGTCCAAATCCGTTGAAACGACACCGTATGCATTATGATATGGCAAGAAGCCAAAGTTATCGTTTCTGAAGGTTTGGGGTTGTGAGGCGGATGTTAAGAAACTACAGCCCGACAAACTCGAACCGAAGTTGGAGAAAGTCGTCTTTGTAGGATATCCGCGGGAAACCGTTGGATACACCTTCTACAACCAAGCTGAGGGCAAAACGTTTGTCGCGAACACCGGTACCTTTCTAGAGAAGGAGTTTCTCGCGAAAGGAGTAAGTGGGAGGAAGGTAGACCTCGATGAGATCGTTGATCCGGAACTCGAGATTCCGAATGGTGCAACGGAAGCTGTTCCGGAAACTGAAGGGGATCGTGTGCAGAAAACAATAATTTTCCTAGCAACGATATCCTTAAACTAGCCAAGATCTATTCTATGCAGATATAGTAGTACGAACGGAGATCGGAATACGTACCCTTGTAGACCGAAAGCGGGGATTACGTTCCCGCACAAACGTTGTCGATGCAGACCGATGAAGCCGACCTCAAGGTCGTGTAGAGGAAGCAGGCCTCCGAGTACCGCTAGCGCAGCACCTCGCAGGGAGTCACACACGTACGGTGGAGACGACGCCTACGAAGCTCCAGTCCAGGACGAGCAGCGGAAGACTTGGACCGGAACACCACCAGCGCGGCATCGGGCTATGGTGGAGGAGATCCCCGGATCCTCTTGCTCGGCGTGGCTCCAACTTGGGAACCACGAGATCGAGAGAGAAATCGGGAATTAATTGGTTAATTAAAAGGCTGGGGGTGCCCCTTCTTATATAGGCTCCCAAGGGGAGCCAACCTTGCCAGCCAGGCAATGTGGGACTATCCCCACATAGCCTGGTTCGGCTTGGGAGGTGCGCCTCCCCCCTGGTGGGCCCCTTGTGGCCCACCTAGGCCGGCCCTCCTGGCCCCCACCGAATTCCCCTAGGGAATTTTCCCCTCTTGGGCCTTCTTTCGTCCGGAAGGCCCATTTAGGGAAATCTGCCTTAATAAATTCGAAAATAAATATATAAAATCATATTTGCATATTAATAACACTAATTAATATCAAACATAATATATATAATATTTCCTAGCTCCGAAAACTCTTTCGGTGCTGCCCGATCTCCATCGGACCTCTCCCGGGACGCTCCCGGTGATCTCCTTCCTTTCCGGTTGTCTTGTCGAAACCCCTTAAGTGTGTTACCCTAGCGGTTCGATATAATATCAGGTATGATCAAGACTCCTCAATGATCAACGACTAACTCGTAGGCCTGGACCCCCTGAATTAATCCCTGAGATATAACGTATGACTTTCATCTATCAAACCTGAACGTGATGTCTTAGACCTTTTGCCATAGCGATACTTAGCACGTCCGAGTGTCGTTCCATAGATATCTCCATTCCTAATCCCGACCTCGTTACCGACGACGCTATCTTCTACTTGTTCATGATCTCATGTCTCCGTGACCTAGTCACATGCTTGCAAGCTCATTAGACATGATCTCACCGAGTGGGCCCGAGAGTATCTATCCTGCTACGCGGACTGGCAAATCCCGCTCTTGACCCCTCGTCTCAATACTCCTTTCCAATACCCAAAAGTATCACCGTTATTGTCATACTAAATAAGATACGACGTTTGGTGCAATCAAAGTATCTTCCGGGAATATCAATAAGAGTTGATCTCACGGTCAAAGGTGTAACGACTATGTTCTCCAAATCTGGGTATGTCCATCACATCACTCTCCAGCGATATGACTCTCATTGCCGACCGGCACCATGCCCCATGACCGGGAAACCTCGATCATCAATCGCGCAACGAAACTAGTCTTAGTAGAGGCTACTAGGGACCTGGTTGTTTACGTATCACACCCGCATTAGTGTTTCCGCTTAATACGGTTCTAGCATGACACAAAAACCTATTATGAATAAACGAGATATGATAAAGAATACACTTTATTAATTGCCTCTAGGGCATATCTCCTTCAGTCTCCCACTTGCACTAGAGTACAACTTAATCTAGATTACAACTTGGTAAAAGCCTAACACCCATAGCTAATTGGTGCTGTTCATGCTTATCAAGCGGGAGAGGCTTCGTCAGCGGATCTGCCACATTCAGATCCGTATGCACTTTGCAAATCTTCACATCGCCTCCTTGTACGTACTGACGTATCACGTGGAAGCGTCGGAGAATGTGTTTGGCGGTGGAGTGAGACCTTGGCTCCTTGGCGTTCGCAATGGCACCCGTATTGTCGCAGAAGAGGACCACGGGGTCTTGCACGCTCGGGAACACTCCAAGTTCGATGACGAACTTCCTCAGACACACAGCTTCATTCGCGGCCTCGCAGGCAGCAATGTACTCCGACTCCATTGTAGATTGTGCGACTATGGGTTGCTTCCCACTTCCCTCGCACACGGCGCCTCCATTCACCTTGAACACGTAACCTGTCTGTGACTTACAGTCATCGGGGTCTGAGCAGAAACTTGCATCTACGTAACCCGTTACGCCAAGTTCTTCATCGCAGCCACCATACACAAGGAACATTTCCTTTGTCTTATTGAGATACTTAAGAATGCTCTTAACAGCTACCCAATGCGGCATTCCAGGATTACTCTGGAACCAACTTGTCAAACTTAGAGCTAATGCCACATCTGGCCTAGTACTCAACATTGCATACATGATCGATCCTATGGCTGAAGCATAAGGATGTTTCGTCATTTCGGCCTTACCCAGTTCCGTCACCGGACACTGCGCCTTACGCAATATTTTATTCTTGATAACCGGCAGAGAACCCTTCTTTGCCTTCTCCATATGAAAACGCTTCAGTATTTTATCAAGATAAGTACTCTGACTTAGTGCTAATAGGCGCCTTGATCTATCACGATAGATTTTTATGCGTAAAACATAAGCAGCTTCTCCTAAGTCCTTCATGGAAAACTTACTGTTTAAATATTCCTTCACGCTATTCAGAAGTTCCACATCATTCCCTATTAGCAATATGTCGTCAACATACAGTGCTAAGAACACAACCGAGCTCCCACTCATTTTCTTGTAAATACAGGTCTCTTCCACATTCTGGATAAATCCAAAACCTTTGATTACCTCATCAAAGCGAAGATTCCAGCTCCGAGATGCCCGCTTCAATCCATAGATGGATCGCTGAAGCTTGCACACCTTGTTAGCACTTCCTGGATCGACAAAACCTTCCGGCTGTACCATGTACAACTCTTCCTCAATATTTCCATTCAGGAAGGCCGTTTTGACGTCCATCTGCCAGATTTCATAATCATAGTAGGCAGCTACCGCTAACAAAATCCGAATAGACTTAAGCATCGCTACCGGTGAAAAAGTTTCATCGTAGTCAATTCCATGAACTTGTCGGAAACCCTTTGCGACAAGCCGAGCTTTATAGACGGTCACATTACCATCAACATCAGTCTTCTTCTTAAAGATCCACTTATTCTCGACGGCCTTGCGCCCTTCGGGAATATCCACCAAAGTCCACACTTTGTTATCATACATGGATCCTATTTCGGATTTCATGGCTTCAAGCCATTTCTCGGACTCTAGACTCTCCATCGCCTCCTTGTAGTTCGTAGGTTCGTCTTGCTCGACTAGCATGACGGTGCAAACCATATTGCCATACCATTCTGGTGGGATCCGAGATCTACCAGACCTACGAGGTAGAACATCTTCCTCGACAGTTTCTCCCACTCCTTCCACGGAGGACGTTTCCGGAATTGCTTCCGTTGCGCCACTCGGAATCTCGAGTTCAGGATCAACGATTTCATCGAGATCTACCTTCCTCCCACTTACTCCTTTCGCGAGAAACTCCTTCTCTAGAAAGGCACCGGTCTTCGCGACAAAAGTTTTGCCCTCAGCTTGGTTGTAGAAGGTTTACCCTACGGTTTCCCGCGGATATCCTACAAAGACGACTTTCTCCGACTTTGGTTCGAGTTTGTCGGGCTGTAGTTTCTTAACGTACGTCTCACAACCCCAAACCTTCAGAAACGATAACTTAGGCTTATGGCCATACCATAATTCATACGGCGTCGTTTCAACGGACTTGGACGGAGCCCTATTTAAAATGAATGCGGCTGTTTCTAACGCATAACCCCAGAAGGACACTGTCAGATCGGTAATAGAGATCATAGATCGGACACTATCCAGTAGAGTACGATTACGTCGCTCGGACACGCCGTTACGCTGCGGCGTTCCAGCTGGCGTAAGTTGGGGCACTATGCCACAACTTTTCAGATGTGTGCCAAACTCAAAACTCAAGTACTCTCCACCGCGATCGGACCGGAGATGCTTGATTTTCCTATTAAGCTGATTCTCAACTTCACTCTGGAATTCTTTGAACTTTTCAAACGTTTCAGACTTGTGTTTCATCAAATAGATATAACCGTATCTACTCAAGTCATCAGTGAAGGTGACGAAGTAACGATAACCATTGCGTGTCGAAACGCTCATTGGTCCACATACGTCTGTATGTATGATCCCCAATAAATCCGACGCTCGTTCAACGAAACCTTTGAACGGTGTCCTGGTCATTTTGCCCATGAGGCATGGTTCGCATGTATCGAGGGATCCGAAATCCAACGAGTCCAAGATTCTATCGGAGTGGAGTCGCTTCATGCACTTTATACCAATATGACCAAGGCGGCAATGCCACAAAAACATGGCGGTATCGTTACTACACTTAATTCGTTTGGCTTCTATGTTATGGATGTGAGTACTACGATCGAGATTCAACAAGAATAAACCGTTATTCTCGGGAGCATCAACATAAAAGATATCATTCATATAAATATCACAATTGCTTGACACTGATTTAAATGAATAACCGTCTTGTAACAGGCAAGACCCACTTATAATGTTTACACTCAAGGATGGCACAAAATAACATTTATTTAAAACCAAAACTAATCCCGATGGTAGATGTAGAGGGAGCGTGCCGACAGCCACCACGTCGACTCTCGATCCGTTGCCGACGCGCATCGTCACCTCATCCTTCGCCAGCCGCCTTCTATTCCGTAACTCCTCCTGAGAGTTACATATATGAGCAACAGAACC
This sequence comes from Poa annua, assembly GCA_026929855.1. Taxonomy (NCBI): domain Eukaryota; kingdom Viridiplantae; phylum Streptophyta; class Magnoliopsida; order Poales; family Poaceae; genus Poa; species Poa annua. Next base: position 298,434,477 of record CM049426.1, read on the forward strand.
AGTATCAAATACCCACGTATTGCTCCGGGCGGATGTAAGGTACACATCTATAACATGTATATCAAATATACCTTTCTCTTTGTCGACCGTCTTGCCAGACTTTCTATCCTCCAGATACTTGGGGCAGTTGCGCTTAGGTGATCCGATGGTCACCACCATCTTCTGCAGCTTGATTTCTAATTCGGCCACTTCGAGCATCTTCAGGATTTCCGACAGGGGTTTTGACGTCCCTTTCATGCCGTAGTCCACTATGGTGTTCTTATAGCTAGGGGGCAGAGAAATCAGCGCCCTATCAACAACCAACTCCTCTGGGATCACACTTCCCAGATCACTCAGAAGTCGTGCGCAGCCAAACAACTTGGCCAAGTGCTCACTGATATTGCCGTGCTCTTCCATCTGGGCTGAGAAGAAAAGCACAGTTGCCTCGTACGTCTCAGCCTTGACTTGTCGTGCAAAAACAACCATGAGTTCAGTGATTATATCATAAGCACCCTTGTTCATGAAACGGTTTTGCAGGTCAGCCTCCATGGCAAAGAGCATGCCACTCTGGACATAAGAAGAAATCTCCGCCTTTACCCCATGGACAATCCTTTCGATTTCCGGGGCGGTGCCAGGCAGATCACCTAAGGGGGTATCAAGGATGTAGGCCACCTTGTGGGTTTCAAGGATGGACTTCAGATCGCGGAACCAGGACATGAAGTTTGACCCATTGGTCTTAAGCTTTTCTTTCTCAAGGAACAGACCTAGGTTAAACGAGGGGCGAGACATCTACAATGGAATTTGCAACAACATAAGACTTTGTTCATAATAATTTTGAGTTATAGTATTTTAGAAAATAACTAACATAACTCCCACTCAAACGAACATCCCTCCTGGTCGTTTAAGCGATTACACGACCCCCATCCATTGCACCACCCCTCATCATCAAAGCCGGCGGCACAACTTCAAGAGTAGACAAAATCGTCCGCCACATCAATTTTGTGACTCGTGCTCGACCTTTCGGTCTTCCTGTTCCGAGGCCATACTTCTGAGTATGCTAGACTCGCCACCAAAGACCTCCACGCTGACGCTTGTGCAACATGGCTTACACCCACCGTATGCGAACGAAGATATGTCTGACACCCGATCATCACGGCCTGCCTCATAACGTAGAACTTTATTGGTGGTGCGCGTTGGAGGGAGAACACTAGTGGTATTTTGAAGGGATCATCTTATTCAGCTACCGCCATGTAACACACACAATCACACAAAATAAGATGCACATAAAACATCAAATGTAATGCAATGTGATATAGTCCATCGCGCCATAGTCTTCTTGGCGCCCACAGTTTATAAATTTTTTAATAAACCTACCTTGACCATATCACATAGCCCCTGCAAAATAAAGTTAGACGCTTCTACTTTATCTTTTGCATATTTTACGTGGCTTGGGGCTTTCGTAAATAGAACCGCTTCATACCTACGAATCTTATGACCACAACAACGATCCAATAATTGCATGATTAAGCATCCCTTTCGGGCCCTCCATTGAAAATGCGAAGACCAACTAAAGAGAGAGAAACTGACACCCGCCAGCCACAGATACGGTACAAGCCGTATGTCAGTAGTGGAACCAGTCTCGCGTAAGCGTATGCGTAAAGTCGGTCTGGGCCGCTTCATCAACTCAATGCCGCTGGAATACACAAGTGCACGCTAGAGGGTAGCAAATAACAGGAACGGTGCCCCCGTGCAGAGCACGGGTTCTAACAGCGTACAGCTATATCTTACGATAGATCGGCTCTGATACCACTGAAGGGGATCGTGTGCAGAAAACAATAATTTTCCTAGCAACGATATCCTTAAACTAGCCAAGATCTATTCTATGCAGATATAGTAGTACGAACGGAGATCGGAATACGTACCCTTGTAGACCAAAAGCGGGGATTACGTTCCCGCACAAACGTTGTCGATGCAGACCGACGAAGCCGACCTGAAGGTCGTGTAGAGGAAGCAGGCCTCCGAGTACCGCTAGCGCAGCACCTCGCAGGGAGTCGCACACGTACGGTGGAGAGGACGCCTCCGAAGCTCCAGTCCAGGACGAGCAGCGGAAGACTTGGACCGGAACACCAGCAGCACGGCAGCGGGCTATGGTGGAGGAGATCCCCGGATCCTCTTGCTCGGCGCGGCTCCAACTTGGGAACCACGAGATCGTGAGAGAAATCGGGAATTAATTGGTGAATTAAAAGGATGGGGGTGCCCCTTCTTATATAGGCTCCCAGGGGGAGCCAACCTTGCCAGCCAGGCAATGTGGGACTATCCCACACAGCCTGGTTCGGCCAAGGGAGTTCGCCGGCCCCCTGGTGGGCCCCATCTGGCCCACCTAGGCCGGCCTCCAAGCCCCCACCGAATTCCCAAGGGGGTTCCCCCCTTCTTGGGCCTTCTTTCGTCCGGAAGGCCCATTTAGGGAAATCTGCCTTAATAAATTCGAAAATAAATATATAAAATCATATTTGCATATTAATAACACTAATTAATATCAAACATAATATATATAATTTTTCCTAGCTCCGAAAACTCTTTCGGCGCTGCCCGATCTCCATCGGAACTCTCCCGGGACGCTCCCGGTGATCTCCTTCCTTTCCGGTTGTCTTGTCGAAACCCCTTAAGTGTGTTACCCTAGCGGTTCGATATAATATCAGGTATGATCAAGACTTCTCAATGATCAACGACTAACTCGTAGGCCTGGACCCCATGAATTAATCCCTGAGATATAACGAATGACTTTCATCTATCAAACCTGAACGTAAAGTCTTAGACCTTTTGCCATAGCGATACTTAGCACGTCCGAGTGTCGTTCCATAGATATCTCCATACCTAATCCCGACCTCGTTACCGACGACGCTATCTTCTACTCGTTCATGATCTCATGTCTCCGTGACCTAGTCACATGCTTGCAAGCTCATTAGACATGATCTCACCGAGTGGGCCCGAGAGTATCTATCCTACTACGCGGACTGGCAAATCCCGCTCTTGACCCCTCGTCTCAATACTCCTTTCCAATACCCAAAAGTATCACCGTTATTGTCATACTAAATAAGATACGCCGTTTGGTGCAATCAAAGTATCTTCCGGGAATATCAATAAGAGTTGATCTCACGGTCAAAGGTGTAACGACTATGTTCTCCAAATCTGGGTATGTCCATCACATCACTCTCCAGCGATATGACTCTCATTGCCGACCGGCACCATGCCCCATGACCGGGAAACCTCGATCATCAATCGCGCAACGAAACTAGTCTTAGCAGAGGCTACTAGGGACCTGGTTGTTTACGTATCACACCCGCATTAATGTTTCCGCTTAATACGGTTCTAGCATGACACAAAAACCTATTATGAACAAACGAGATATGATAAAGAATACACTTTATTAATTGCCTCTAGGGCATATCTCCTTCAGAAACGTCCTCCACAGATGGAGTGGGAGAAACTTTCGAGGAAAGTATTCTACCTCGTAGGTCTGGTAGATCTCGTATCGCACCAAAATGGTATGGCAACAAGATTTGCACCGTCATGTTAATTGAACAAGACGAACCTACGAACTACAAGGAGGCAATGGCGAGTCTAGAGTCCGAGAAATGGCTAGAAGCCATGAAATCCGAAATAGGATCCATGTATGATAACAAAGTGTGGACTTTGATGGATATTCCCGAAGGGCGCAAGGCCGTCGAGAATAAATGGATCTTTAAGAAGAAGACTGATGCTGATGGTAACGTGACCGTCTATAAAGCTCGGCTTGTCGTAAAAGGTTTCCGACAAGTTCATGGGATTGACTACGATGAAACTTTTTCACCGGTAGCGATGCTGAAGTCTATTCGGATTTTGTTAGCAGTTGTTGCCTATTACGATTATGAAATATGGCAGATGGATGTCAAAACAGCCTTCCGAAATGGAAACATTGAGAAAGAGTTGTACATGGTACAACCGGAAGGTATTGTCGATCCAGAAAATGCTGGCAAGGTATGCAAGATTCAGCGCTCCATTTATGGATTGAAGCAAGCATCTCGGAGCTGGAATCTTCGCTTTGATGAGGTAAGCAAAGGTTTTGGATTTGTCCAAAATTTAGAAGAGACCTGCATTTACAAGAAAATGAGTGGGAGATCGGTTGTGTTCTTAGCACTATATGTAGATGACATATTGTTGATTGGAATGATGTGGAACTTCTGAATAGCGTGAAGGATTATTTAACAGTAAATTTTCCATGAAGGGCTTCGGAGAAGCTGCATACGTCTTAGGCATTAAAATCTACCGTGATAGATCAAGACGTCTATTAGCGTTGAGTAGAGTACTTATCTTGATAAAATACTGAAGCGTTTCGGTATGGAGAAGGCAAAGAAGGGTTTTCTGTCGGCTATCAAGAATAAAACATTGCGAAAGGCACAGTGTCCGGTAACGGAACAGGATAAGGCCGATATGACTAAACATCCTTATGCTTCAGCCATAGGATCGATTATGTATGCAATGTTGAGTACTAGACCTGATGTAGCATTAGCTCTAAGTTTGACAAGCCGTTTCCAGAGTAATCCTGGAATGACACATTGGATTGTTGTTAAGAGCATTCTTAAGTATCTCAATAGGACAAAGGAAATGTTCCTTGTCTATGGAGGCTGCGATGAAGAACTTGGCGTAACAGGTTACGTGGATGCAAGTTTCTGCTCAAACCCCGTTGACTCTAAGTCACAGACAGGTTATGTGTTCAAGGTGAATGGAGGCGCCGTGTGCTGGAGAAGTGGGAAGCAACCCATCTTCGCACAATCTACAATGGAGTCGGAGTACATTGCTCCTTGCGAAGCCGCGAAAGAAGCTGTGTGGCTGAGGAACTTCATCATTGAACTTGGAGTGTTCCCGAGCGTGCAATACTCCGTGATCCTCTTCTGCGACAATACGGGTGCCATTGCTAACGCCAAGAAGCCAAGGTCTCACTCCACCGGCAAACACATTCTCCGACGCTTCCATGTGATACGACAGTACGTATAACGAGGCGGTGTGAAGATTTGCAAAGTGCATACGGATCTGAATGTGTCAGATCCCCTGATGAAGCCTCTTCCGCTTGACAAGCATGAACAATACCAATTAGCTATGGGTGTTAAGCTTTTAGCAAGTTATAATCTAGATTAATTTGTACTCTAGTGCAAGTGGGAGACTGAAAGAGATATGCCCTAGAGGCAATTAATAAAGTGTATTTCTTTATCATATCTCATTTATTCATAATATGTTTTTGTATCATGCTATAACCGTATTAAGTGGAAACATTAATACGGGTGTGATGCGTAAACAACCATGTCCCTAGTAGCTGAAGGGAATATGCCCTAGAGGCACTTAATAAACATAGTTTATTGGCAATATCCCAATCGTTCATTATATGTTTTATACCATGCTATAACTGTATTAAGCGGAAACATTAATACATGTGTGGTAGATAAACAACCATGTCCCTAGTAGCCTCTACTATGACTAGTTTCATTGCGCGATTGATGATCGAGGTTTTCCGATCATAGGGCATGGCGCCGGTCGGCAACGGAAGTCATATCGTTAGGAGTAACGATGTGATGGACATACCCAGTATTTATAGGACATAGTCGTTACGCCTTAAGACCGTGAGATCAACTCTTATTGTTATTCCTGGAAGATACTTTGATCGCACCAAACGTCGTATCTTATTTAGTATGACAATAACGGTGATACTTTTGGGTATCGGAGAGGAGTAGTTGAGACGAGGGGTCAACAGCGGGATTTGTCAGTCCGCATAGCCGGATAGATACTCTAGGGCCCACTCGGTGAGATTATGTCAAATGAGTTTGCAAACATGTGACTAGGTCACCAGCTGACATAATATCATAGACGAGTAGAAGATAGCGATGTCGTTAACGAGATCATGCTAGGTATGGAGATATCTGAGAATGATGCTCGGACACGCTAAGTATCGCCATGACAAAGGGTTTAAGACTATACGTCCAGGTTTGATAGATGAAAGTCATTCGTTATATCTCAGGGGTTAATTCATGGGGTCCAGGCCTACGAGTTAGTCGTTGATCATTGAGGAGTCTTGATCATACCTGATATTATATCGAACCGCTAGGGTAACACACTTAAGGGGTTTCGACAAGACAACCGGAAAGGAAAGAGATCACCGGGAACGTCCCGGGAGGGGTCCGATGGAGATCGGGCAGCGACGAAAGAGTTTTCGTAGCTAGGAAAAATTATATATATTATGTTTGATATTAATTAGTGTAATTAATATGCAAATATGATTTTATATATTTATTTTCGAATTTATTTAGGCTGATTTCCCTAAATGGGCCTTCTGGTCGAAAGAAGGCCCATGGGGGGGGGGGGGGGGGGGAAACCCTCAAGGGAATTTTGTGGGGGAGGCTTGGCCGGCCTAGGTGGGCCAAAAGGGGCCCACCTAGGGCCGGCGCATGAGCCTTGGCCGAACCAGGCATGTGGGATAGTCCCACATTGCCTGGCTGGCAAGGTTGGCTCCCCCTAGGAGCCTATATAAGAAGGGGCACCCCTGGCCTTTTAATTCACCAATTAATTCCCAATTTCTCTCTCGATCTCGTGGTTCCCTTGACGGAGCCGCGCCGAGTAGAGGAGGGGGGTCTCTTCCACCATAGCCCGCTGCCGCGCTGCTGGTGTTCCGGTCCAAGTCTTCCGCTGCTCGTCCTGGACTGGAGCTTCGGAGGCCGTCGTCTCCACCGTATGTGTGCGACTCCCTGCGAGGTGCTGCGCTAGCGGTACTCGGAGGCCTACTTCCTCCACCCGACCTCGGGGTCATCTTCGTCGTCTTCGTCGCGCCGAGTTCTCCGCGACCTAGAGGTCGGCTACGGCGTCTTCATCGTCAACACTTGTGCGGGAGCGTAATCCCCGCTATTCGGTCTACGAGGGTATGTTTTCCGATCTCCGCCGTACTTCTATATCTGCATAGTGTAGATCTTGGCTAGTTTAAGGATATCGTTGCTAGGAATTTTTTTGTTTTCTGCACACGATCCCCTTCAGTGGTATCAGAGCCGATCTATCGTAGATATAGCTGTACGCTGTTAGAACCCGTGTTCTACACGGGGGCACCGTTCCTGTTATTTTCTACCCTCTAGCGTGCACTTGTGTTTTCCAGCGGCATTGAGTTGATGAAGCGGCCCGGACCGACTTTACGCGTACGCTTACGCGAGACTGGTTCCACTACTGATATACGGCTTGTACCGTATCTGTGGCTGGCGGGTGTCAGTTTCTCTCTCTTTAGTTGGTCTTCGCATTTTCAATGGAGGGCCCAAAAGGGATGCTTAAACATGCAATTATTGGATCGTTGTTGTGGTCATAAGGTTCGTAGGTATGAAGCGGTTCTATTTACGAAAGCCCCAAGCCACGTAAAATATGCAAAAGATAAAGTAGAAGCGTCTAACTTTATTTTGCAGGGGCTATGTGATATGGTCAAGGTAGGTTTATTAAATTGTTTATAAACTTTGGGCGCCAAGAAGACCATGGCGCAATGGACTATATCACATTGCATTACATTTGATGTTTTTTGTGCATCTTATATTGTGTGATTGTGTGTATAGTATACATTAGTTACACGGCGGTAGCTATATAAGATGATCCCTTCAAAATACCACTAGTGTTCTCCCTCCAACGCGCACCACCAAGAAAGTTCTACGTTATGAGGCAGGCCGTGATGATCGGGTGTCAGACATCTCGTCGTTCGCATACAGTGGGTGTAAGCCATGTTGCACAAGCGTCAGCGTGGAGGTCTTTGGTGGCGAGCCTAGCATATTCAGAAATATGGCCTCGGAACAGGAAGACCGAAAGGTCGAGCACGAGTCACAAAATTGATGTGGCGGACGATTTTGTCTACTCTTGAATTTGTGCCGCCGGCTCTGATGATGAGGGGTGGTACAATGGATGGGGGTCGTGTAATCGCTTAAACGACCAGGAGGGATGTTCGTTTGAGTGGGAGTTCGGATAGTTATTTTTCTAAAATACTAGAACTCAGAATATAATGAACAGAGTCTGTTTTGCAAACCTTTGTAGATATTAACCATTGTGATAGCATCTTTTCAAATTAGGCGCATTCCTGCGATTGAGAAACTTAAAATGTTGGGTCCAAACTTCATAGTTTTATACTTTAGCTTGAGGATACTCCTTGTTTAAATCGTTAGCTCTTTGTGTTACAATACCCGCTAGGAGATAAACCCGGAGATTCCGCTGACAAAAGATAATTTTGATTATCGGATTTTGTGCGGATGATATCATCATAGTCCAGTGTATGCTATGATCTCTGCCATAAAGAACCAATGGTGGGTACGAGTTTTTAGATCGCGAACATATGATATGGTCGCAAAACTCGGGGTACCCCAAACGATGGGTTGATGAAGTTTATCAGTACGTTGACTGATTGTCTTCCCAACCAAGATGGAAGAGAATACACACATTGAGGGAGCACGTGGCGGTCATACTTAATGACATATGTGAAGGAGATATGCCCTATAGGCAATTAATAAAGTATATTCTTTATCATATCTCGTTTGTTCATAATAGGTTTTTGTGTCATGCTAGAACCGTATTAAGCGGAAACATTAATGCGGGTGTGATACGTAAACAACCAGGTCCCTAGTAGCCTCTACTAAGACTAGTTTCATTGCGCGATTGATGATCGAGGTTTCCCGGTCATGGGGCATGGCGCCGGTCGGCAATGAGAGTCATATCGCTGGAGAGTGATGTGATGGACATACCCAGTTTTGGAGAACATAGTCATTACACCTTTGACCGTGAGATCAACTCTTATTGATATTCCCCGAAGATACTTTGATTGCACCAAACGTCGTATCTTATTTAGTATGATAATAACGGTGATACTTTTGGGTATTGGAAAGGAGTATTGAGACGAGGGGTCAAGAGCGGGATTTGCCAGTCCGCGTAGCAGGATAGATACTCTCGGGCCCACTCGGTGAGATCTTGTCTAATGAGCTTGCAAGCATGTGACTAGGTCACGGAGACATGAGATCATGAACGAGTAGAAGATAGCATCGTCGGTAACGAGGTCGGGATTAGGTATGGAGATATCTATGGAACGACACTCGGACGTGCTAAGTATCGCTGTGGCAAAAGGTCTAAGACTTCACGTTCAGGTTTGATAGATGAAAGTCATTCGTTATATCTCAGGGATTAATTCAGGGGGTCCAGGCCTACGAGTTAGTCGTTGATCATTGAGGAGTCTTGATCATACCTGATATTATATCGAACCGCTAGGGTAACACACTTAAGGGGTTTCGACAAGACAACCGGAAAGGAAGGAGATCACCGGGACAGTCCCGGGAGAGGTCCGATGGAGATCGGGCAGCGCCGAAAGAGTTTTCGGAGCTAGGAAATATTTTATATATTATGTTTGATATTAATTAGTGTTATTAATATGCAAATATGATTTTATATATTTATTTTCGAATTTATTAAGGCAGATTTCCCTAAATGGGCCTTCCGGACGAAAGAAGGCCCAAGAGGGGAAAATTCCCTAGGGGAATTCGGTGGGGGCCAGGAGGGCCGGCCTAGGTGGGCCACAAGGGGCCCACCAGGGGGCCGGCGCACCTCCCAAGCCGAACCAGGCTGTGGGGGGTTAGTCCCACATTGCCTGGCTGGCAAGGTTGGCTCCCCTTGGGAGCCTATATAAGAAAGGGCACCCCCAGCCTTTTAATTCACCAATTAATTCCTGATTTCTCTCTCGATCTCGTGGTTCCCAAGTTGGAGCCGCGCCGAGCAAGAGGAGTCGGGGATCTCCTCCACCATAGCCCGCTGCCGCGCTGCTGGTGTTCCGGTCCAAGTATTCCGCTGCTCGTCCTGGACTGGAGCTTCGGAGGCGTCGTCTCCACCGTACGTGTGCGACTCCCTGCGAGGTGCTGCGCTAGCGGTACTCGGAGGCCTGCTTCCTCTACACGACCTTGAGGTCGGCTTCGTCGGTCTTCATCGACAACGTTTGTGCGGGAACGTAATCCCCGCTTTCGGTCTACAAGGGTATGTATTCCGATCTCCGTTCGTACTACTATATCTGCATAGAATAGATCTTGGCTAGTTTAAGGATATCGTTGCTAGGAAAATTATTGTTTTCTGCCCACGATCCCCTTAAGTGGTATCAGAGCCGATCTATCGTAAGATATAGCTGTACGCTGTTAGAACCCGTGCTCTGCACGGGGGCACCGTTCCTGTTATTTGCTACCCTCTAGCGGGCACTTGTGTATTCCAGCGGCATTGAGTTGATGAAGCGGCCCGGACCGACTTTACGCGTACGCTTACGCGAGACTGGTTCCACTACTGACATACGGCTTGTACCGTATCTGTGGCTGGCGGGTGACAGTTTCTCTCTCTTTAGTTGGTCTTCGCATTTTCAATGGAGGGCCCGAAAGGGATGCTTAAACATGCAATTATTGGATCGTTGTTGTGGTCATAAGATTCGTAGGTATGAAGCGGTTCTATTTACGAAAGCCCCAAGCCACGTAAAATATGCAAAAGATAAAGTAGAAGCGTCTAACTTTATTTTGCAGGGGCCATGTGATATGGTCAAGGTAGGTTTATTAAATTGTTTATAAACTGCGGGCGCCAAGAAGACAATGGCGCGATGGACTATATCACATTGCATTACATTTGATGTTTTGTGTGCATCTTATTTTGTGTGTGATTGTGTGTTACACGGCGGTAGTTGAATAAGATGATCCCTTCAAAATACCACTAGTGTTCTCCCTCCAACGCGCACCACCAATAAAGTTCTACGTTATGAGGCAGGCCGTGATGATCGGTGTCAGACATATCTTCGTTCGCATACGGTGGGTGTAAGCCATGTTGCACAAGCGTCAGCGTGGAGGTCTTTGGTGGCGAGCCTAGCATACTCAGAAGTATGGCCTCGGAACAGGAAGGCCGAAAGGCCGAGCACGAGTCACAAAATTGGTGTGACGGACGATTTTGTCTACTCTTGAAGTTGTGCCGCCGGCTTTGATGATGAGGGGTGGTGCAATGGATGGGGGTCGTGTAATCGCTTAAACGACCAGGAGGGATGTTCGTTTGAGTGGGAGTTATGTTAGTTATTTTCTAAAATACTATAACTCAAAATTATTATGAACAAAGTCTTATGTTGTTGCAAATTCCATTGTAGATGTCTCGCCCCTCGTTTAACCTAGGTCTGTTCCTTGAGAAAGAAAAGCTTAAGACCAATGGGTCAAACTTCATGGCCTGGTTCCGCAACCTGAGGATCCTCCTCACTCCCCATAGGGTGGCCAACGTCATTGAGGCCGCCATAGGTGACCCTCCTGCAGATGATGCCTCTGAGGATGAGAAGAAGGTCTTCCAGACCCGATCGGAGGATTCTGCCTTTGTCCAGAGTGGCATGCTCTACGTCATGGAAGCCGACCTGCAGAAGCGCTTTGAGAAGATGAGCGCCTTTGAGATCATATCGGATCTTAAGGCTGTCTTTGCGCCGCAGGCTAAGGCTGAGAGATATGAGGCTTCTGAGCTTTTCTTCTCAGCCAAGATGGAAGAGCATAGCAGTGTGAGCGAGCATGTAGTCAAGATGTCTGGCTACGTTCAACGCCTGAATGCTCTGGAGTGCAAGATTCCCGATGAGCTGGCAATTGACAGGGTGTTGCAATCGTTGCCACCAAGCTACAAAGGCTTCGTCATGAACTACAACATGCAGGGCATGGCTAAGTCCCTGGGTGAAGTGTTCGTGATGCTCAAGACTGCTGAGGTAGAGATTAAGAAGGAGCACACGCTGTTGATGGTCAACAAGACCGTTGATTTCAAGAAGTCCGGTGGCAAGGGAAAGCAGAGCTGGAAGTCCCGGAGGGAGGCAAAGTTGGCTGCCAAGCCCAGGACTAATAAATCTGGTCCCAGAGCTAGCGTGGAGTGTTTCTACTGCAAGGGGAAGGGTCACTGGAAGCGCAACTGCCCCAAGTATCTGGAGGATAGGATGTCTGGCAAGACGGTCGACAAAGAGAAAGGTATATTTGATATACATGTTATAGATGTGTACCTTACATCCGCCCGGAGCAATACGTGGGTATTTGATACTGGTTCTGTTGCTCATATATGTAACTCTCAGGAGGAGTTACGGAATAGGAGGCGGCTGGCGAAGGATGAGGTGACGATGCGCGTTGGCAACGGATCGAGAGTCGACGTGGTGGCTGTCGGCACGCTCCCTCTGCATCTACCATCGGGATTAGTTTTGGTTTTAAATAAATGTTATTTTGTGCCATCCTTGAGTGTAAACATTATAAGTGGGTCTTGCCTGTTACAAGACGGTTATTCATTTAAATCAGTGTCAAGCAATTGTGCTATTTATATGAATGATATCTTTTATGTTGATGCTCCCGAGAGTAATGGTTTATTCTTGTTGAATCTCGATCGTAGTACTCACATTCATAACATAGAGGCCAAACGAATTAAGTGTAGTGACGATACCGCCATGTTTTTGTGGCATTGCCGTCTTGGTCATATTGGTATAAAGCGCATGAAGCGACTCCACTCCGATGGACTCTTGGACTCGTTGGATTTCGGATCCCTCGATACATGTGAACCATGCCTCATGGGCAAAATGACCAGGACACCGTTCAAAGGTTTCGTTGAACGGGCGTCGGATTTGTTGGGGATCATACATACAGACGTATGTGGACCAATGAGCGTTTCGACACGCAATGGTTATCGTTACTTCGTCACCTTCACTGATGACTTGAGTAGATACGGTTATATCTACTTGATGAAACACAAGTCTGAAACGTTTGAAAAGTTCAAAGAATTCCAGAGTGAAGTTGAGAATCAGCTTAATAGGAAAATCAAGCATCTCCGGTCCGATCGCGGTGGAGAGTACTTGAGTTTTGAGTTTGGCACACATCTGAAGAGTTGTGGCATAGTGCCCCAACTTACGCCCGCCGGAACTCCGCAGCGTAACGGTGTGTCCGAGCGACGTAATCGTACTCTACTGGATAGTGTCCGGTCTATGATGTCTCTTACCGATCTGCCAGTGTCCTTCTGGGGTTATGCGTTAGAAACAGCCGCATTCATTTTAAATAGGGCTCCGTCCAAGTCCGTTGAAACGACGCCGTATGAATTATGGTATGGCCATAAGCCTAAGTTATCGTTTCTGAAGGTTTGGGGTTGTGAGGCGTACGTTAAGAAACTACAGCCCGACAAACTCGAACCGAAGTCGGAGAAAGTCGTCTTTGTAGGATATCCGCGGGAAACCGTTGGGTACACCTTCTACAACCAAGCTGAGGGCAAAACTTTTGTCGCGAAGACCGGTGCCTTTCTAGAGAAGGAATTTCTCGCGAAAGGAGTAAGTGGGAGGAAGGTAGACCTCGATGAAATCGTTGATCCTGAACTCGAGATTCCGAGTGGCGCAACAGAAGCAATTCCGGAAACGTCCTCCGTGGAAGAAGTGGGAGAAACTGTCGAGGAAGATGTTCTACCTCGTAGGTCTGGTAGATCTCGGATCCCACCAGAATGGTATGGCAACATGGTTTGCACCGTCATGCTAGTCGAGCAAGACGAACCTACGAACTACAAGGAGGCGATGGAGAGTCTAGAGTCCGAGAAATGGCTTGAAGCCATGAAATCCGAAATAGGATCCATGTATGATAACCAAGTGTGGACCTTGGTGGATATTCCCGAAGGGCGCAAGGCCGTCGAGAATAAGTGGATCTTTAAGAAGAAGATTGATGCTGATGGTAATGTGACCGTCTATAAAGCTCGGCTTGTCGCAAAGGGTTTCCGACAAGTTCATGGAATTGACTACGATGAAACCTTTTCACCGGTAGCGATGCTTAAGTCTATTCGGATTTTGTTAGCGGTAGCTGCCTACTATGATTATGAAATCTGGCAGATGGACGTCAAAACGGCCTTCCTGAATGGAAACATTGAGGAAGAGTTGTACATGGTACAGCCGGAAGGTTTTGTCGATCCAGGAAGTGCTAACAAGGTGTGCAAGGTTCAGCGATCCATCTATGGATTGAAGCAGGCATCTCGGAGCTGGAATCTTCGCTTTGATGAGGTAATCAAAGGTTTTGGATTTATCCAGAATGTGGAAGAGACCTGTATTTACAAGAAAATGAGTGGGAGCTCGGTTGTGTTCTTAGCACTGTATGTTGACGACATATTGCTAATAGGAAATGATGTGGAACTTCTGAATAGCGTGAAGGAATATTTAAACAGTAAGTTTTCCATGAAGGACTTAGGAGAAGCTGCGTATGTTTTAGGCATAAAAATCTACCGTGATAGATCAAGACGCCTATTAGCACTAAGTCAGAGTACTTATCTTGATAAAATATTGAAGCGTTTTCATATGGAGAAGGCAAAGAAGGGTTCTCTGCCGGTTATCAAGAATAAGGTATTGCGTAAGGCGCAGTGTCCGGTAACGGAACTGGGTAAGGCCGAAATGACGAAACATCCTTATGCTTCAGCCATAGGATCGATCATGTATGCAATGTTGAGTACTAGACCAGATGTGGCATTAGCTCTAAGTTTGACAAGCCGGTTCCAGAGTAATCCTGGAATGCCGCATTGGATAGCTGTTAAGAGCATTCTTAAGTATCTCAATAAAACAAAGGAAATGTTCCTTGTGTATGGTGGCTGCGATGAGGAACTTGGCGTAACGGGTTACGTAGATGCAAGTTTCTGCTCAGACCCCGATGACTGTAAGTCACAGACAGGTTACGTGTTCAAGGTGAATGGAGGCGCCGTGTGCTGGAGAAGTGGGAAGCAACCCATAGTCGCACAATCTACAATGGAGTCGGAGTACATTGCTGCCTGCGAGGCCGCGAATGAAGCTGTGTGGCTGAGGAAGTTCGTCATCGAACTTGGAGTGTTCCCGAGCGTGCAAGACCCCGTGGTCCTCTTCTGCGACAATACGGGTGCCATTGCGAACGCCAAGGAGCCAAGGACTCACTCCACCGCCAAACACATTCTCCGACGCTTCCACGTGATACGTCAGTACGTACAAGAAGGCGATGTGAAGATTTACAAAGTGCATACGGATCTGAATGTGGCAGATCCGCTGACGAAGCCTCTCTCGCTTGATAAGCATGAACAACACCAGTTAGCTATGGGTGTTAGGCTTTTACCAAGTTGTAATCTAGATTAAATTGTACTCTAGTGCAAGTGGGAGACTAAAGGAGATATGCCCTAGAGGCAATTAATAAAGTGTATTCTTTATCATATCTCGTTTGTTCATAATAGGTTTTTGTGTCATGCTAGAACCGTATTAAGCGGAAACATTAATGCGGGTGTGATACGTAAACAACCAGGTCCCTAGTAGCCTCTACTAAGACTAGTTTCATTGCGCGATTGATGATCGAGATTTCCCGGTCATGGGGCATGGCGCCGGTCGGCAATGAGAGTCATATCGCTGGAGAGTGATGTGATGGACATACTCAGTTTTGGAGAACATAGTCATTACACCTTTGACCGTGAGATCAACTCTTATTGATATTCCCCGAAGATACTTTGATTGCACCAAACGTCGTATCTTATTTAGTATGACAATAACGGTGATACTTTTGGGTATTGGAAAGGAGTATTGAGACGAGGGGTCAAGAGCGGGATTTGCCAGTCCGCGTAGCAGGATAGATACTCTCGGGCCCACTCGGTGAGATCTTGTCTAATGAGCTTGCAAGCATGTGACTAGGTCACGGAGACATGAGATCATGAACGAGTAGAAGATAGCATCGTCGGTAACGAGGTCGGGATTAGGTATGGAGATATCTATGGAACGACACTCGGACGTGCTAAGTATCGCTATGGCAAAAGGTCTAAGACTTCACGTCCAGGTTTGATAGATGAAAGTCATTCGTTATATCTCAGGGATTAATTCAGGGGGTCCAGGCCTACGAGTTAGTCGTTGATCATTGAGGAGTCTTGATCATACCTGATATTATATCGAACCGCTAGGGTAACACACTTAAGGGGTTTCGACAAGACAACCGGAAAGGAAGGAGATCACCGGGACAGTCCCGGGAGAGGTCCGATGGAGATCGGGCAGCGCCGAAAGAGTTTTCGGAGCTAGGAAATATTTTATATATTATGTTTGATATTAATTAGTGTTATTAATATGCAAATATGATTTTATATATTTATTTTCGAATTTATTAAGGCAGATTTCCCTAAATGGGCCTTCCGGACGAAAGAAGGCCCAAGAGGGGAAAATTCCCTAGGGGAATTCGGTGGGGGCCAGGAGGGCCGGCCTAGGTGGGCCACAAGGGGCCCACCAGGGGGCCGGCGCACCTCCCAAGCCGAACCAGGCTGTGGGGGGTTAGTCCCACATTGCCTGGCTGGCAAGGTTGGCTCCCCTTGGGAGCCTATATAAGAAAGGGCACCCCCAGCCTTTTAATTCACCAATTAATTCCTGATTTCTCTCTCGATCTCGTGGTTCCCAAGTTGGAACCGCGCCGAGCAAGAGGAGTCGGGGATCTCCTCCACCATAGCCCGCTGCCGTGCTGCTGGTGTTCCGGTCCAAGTCTTCCGCTGCTCGTCCTGGACTGGAGCTTCGGAGGCGTCGTCTCCACCGTACGTGTGCGACTCCCTGCGAGTTGCTGCGCTAGCGGTACTCGGAGGCCTGCTTCCTCTACACGACCTTGAGGTCGGCTTCGTCGGTCTTCATCGACAACGTTTGTGCGGGAACGTAATCCCCGCTTTCGGTCTACAAGGGTATGTATTCCGATCTCCGTTCGTACTACTATATCTGCATAGAATAGATCTTGGCTAGTTTAAGGATATCGTTGCTAGGAAAATTATTGTTTTCTTCCCACGATCCCCTTCAATATGTTCATGATTAATGAACATTGAGACGCCTCGCTCAGCTCAATCACTGGATGACAGACATCGTTGCCAAGTGCAAATCCTCTGTCATAGACTATGTCATGCAAGGGGAATCGTTCACCTTCATGGTTCTTGATTACGGTGGAAGTATCAAGAAGATGAAACAGATCGCCGGAAGTCATCAATGATGATGGTGTATATATGATATACATGTTATGAATGCTTTAGCTAGCAAGTGCTCGCAGTAGTGACTAAGTCTTGAACTAGTCATGTTTTGTGAAAAACCAGGTTTACTGCTTGAGTAGCTTGAAAGGATGAGGCGACATTGCGTGTTGATAACGGCAGTCAAGTTGTGGTGACGGCCATATACACTCTCCCTCTAGATCTACCATTTGAATAAATTCTTTATGATCGGGTGTTGGTATGATCGTTACAAGTGTGTCTCCTCTAGCGAGACACTTGTTCATACATGATAGTGACAAATTGGTGTCCTATGTTTATGAAGTAATGATCATATGCCGATTTGAATTTAGATGGTAGAAGCTCCCACATTCATAATATTAATGCCAAAGGATACAAACTTAATAAAGACACCACATATGTGTGGCACTACCGTTTAGTCATGTCAATGTTATATGCATTAGCTCCACACTGGATGGACCTACAAGTCCTAAGATTTGATCTTTTGACACTTGCAAAATAACTGTGACACCGTTTTCGGAAAACAGGCATATAACTTATTGATAGTCATACATGGAGATGTATGTGGTTCAATGAAGTAATTGACGGGTAGTGGAGACCTTTATTTCGTGAACTTCACTGAACGTTTTGAGTATAGCTTGTTGAGAATCATGCATATGGGTGTATGTGAATCAATGAAGTACTTTAACGTGTAGTGGAAGTCTTTATTTCATAGACTTTATGAATATTCCGAGTAGATATATGGATATCCACTCCGGGGAATGTTAGTCTGAATTTTTGATTCGATCAAACGAAGTTCAGAATGAAGTAGGAAATAAACTTAAAAAGAAAATCAAATTCCCGCGATGCAAATCGAGGAATGAAGATTTGAGTTATAATGTTGGCACATCATTGGAAGACTTGTGAGAAGAGTTCCACAAATTACGTCGCATGGAACACCATAGTGTCATAGTGTGTTAGGACGTCGTAATTACACCCTATTGGATAGTGTGTGGTAAATAAATCTCTTACCGAATTATTGTGATCATTAGAGTCATATGGTAGAAACGTAAACACTCACGTTAGCAAATAGGGAAACCATTTGAATCCATGGAGACAATACCATACGAGTGATGGCATGGCTTTTGAGCCTGGATTGTCGTTTCAGCAATTTAGTGTTTCGATGTAATCGAACCTAAAATGGATTAATCTTTGTAGTATACCCTACCTAAAGAGTTAGTTGGGTACATGTCTCACGACATAGGCAAAATATTTGTCGGGATATACCTTGCGAAAGAAATAGTTTCTTGTCCGAGGGTATAAGTGAGAAAGAAAGTAGAGCAAGAAGAAGTTGGTGAACTTCTTCTCCAAACATCAGAGTGGCGCAATCGAAAGTGTTTTCGGTGTCAGGCCCCACAGCTTGAAAAAGCTAATGATTCAAGATCATGATGTTCTGAGCTCATACTAAGAGCGTAGGCATACAAGGTTGTGTTCCACACTATGTGTTACGACAATCTTGTTATGGAGGTCATATTAATGGAATATGATAGACCTATGAACTACGAAGAAGAGATGGTGGACCAAAGTCCGAGAAATGGCTATGAGTCATTTATGATCCGAAATAAAATCCATATACGATTACCAGGTATTGACTTGGGAGATCTTCTTGATGGCATCTAGGATGTTAATAGTATATGGAATTTTATGAGAGAATAGACATTGAGCAGATTCGATTTGTCGTGAAACAGTTCCGACAGACCACATGAGAGTTTGTCTCAAGTGGCGAAGCCTAAATCTATTCCGGGTTCTTTAGCAATTACTATAATTTCGAATGAGAAATAGATAGATGGATGAGAAAACCATGGTTCTTAATAGTGTCATTAAGAATGGTTTGTAATCCTGAGGATGCTAAACATGTGTGCAAACTTCGGTGGTCCATTCATGGGCTGAAGCAAGCATATCGGAACTGGAATCTTCACTTTGATAATGTGATCAAAGGATTTTGGAGTTGTCCAAAATAGTTGAAGAAACCTACATTTGCAAAGAAGTGAGTGGGAGCAAAGTAGCTTTCCTTGATCTTATATGCGGAAGGCATATTTGAGTGGGAGCTAAGTAGCTTTTCCTTGATCTTATATGCGGAAGGCATATTTGAGTGGGAGCTAGGTGTCATTTGTGATTCTGTATGTAACGACATATTAAATGACACAGATCCTCTAGTAGAGTGTAAAGGATTATTTAAGTGATTAAATTTTCTGTGAAATGAAGTTAGGAGTATTAGGCCTCCGATTTATAATTGTATAGATCAGAGGGGGCTTAATAACATTTAAGTCGGAGTATTTCCTAAGTCAGGATTCTGAAGTGTTTCAGAAAAGGACAAGCGAAGAAAGAGGTTCTTGCTTGTATGAATAGGTAAACCATTAAGTTAATCTTGGCTTTTTCAGTGATAGAAAGTGATGTTCGACATTCTCTATGTATCACACATAGAGTCTATCAGGCTGAAAGCTCGACTTAGTGTGACCCGAGTTCTTGGTTAAAAACAGGTTCTAGAGGGATCCTTGTGTGGATCAATGAACAAACGTTGAGTTTATTCTTCAGTGTCTATGAGAACTGAAGATAGGTTTTCTAGTAAAGGGTAAGAGTGGAATGGCAACTTGCCGTAAAGCGGTTACGATGATGCAAGTTATTACACTAACCCATACGACTAGAAATCTCATATAGGAGATGTCTTTTATTTTGAAGATAGACATGGTTAGTTTGCGAAGTCCCATGTGAATGCACTGTCGCACAATCTACATAGGTATAGAAATATATCGCGACTTCGGAAGTAGCAAGTGTGATTGGACTGAGCAGTTTTCCGAGCGTAGGTGGTCCCCTTAATAGATCTCTTAGACTTTTAAGGCGCATGCTACGCGAATGCTCGAGTCTCACTCCATCCACTGGGATATATTTCACCGCCATCGTAAGATACGGGTTTATGTCAAACTAGGTGACATATAAGTGTTGCAAAGCACATATTGATCTCAATGTGTGAGATCTATTGACTGTATTCCTCTTCCACGAGGCGAGCAGGCACCAAGATGCTATGGGTGTTGAGCTTTTACCAGGTTGTAAACTAGATTAAGTGTTACTCTAGTGCAAGTGGGAGACTGAAGGGAATATGCCCTAGAGGCACTTAATAAACATAGTTTATTGGCAATATCCCAATCGTTCATTATATGTTTTATACCATGCTATAACTGTATTAAGCGGAAACATTAATACAGGTGTGGTAGATAAACAACCAGGTCCCTAGTAGCCTCTACTATGACTAGTTTCATTGCGCGATTGATGATCGAGGTTTTCCGATCATAGGGCATGGCGCCGGTCGGCAACGGAAGTCATATCGTTAGGAGTAACGATGTGATGGACATACCCAGTATTTATAGGACATAGTCGTTACGCCTTAAGACCGTGAGATCAACTCTTATTGTTATTCCTGAAAGATACTTTGATCGCACCAAACGGCGTATCTTATTTAGTATGACAATAACGGTGATACTTTTGGGTATAGGAAAGGAGTAGTTGAGACGAGGGGTCAACAGCGGGATTTGTCAGTCCGCATAGCCGGATAGATACTCTAGGGCCCACTCGGTGAGATTATGTCAAATGAGTTTGCAAACATGTGACTAGGTCACCAGCTGACATAATATCATAGACGAGTAGAAGATAGCGATGTCGGTAACGAGATCATGCTAGGTATGGAAATATCTGAGAATGATGCTCGGACACGCTAAGTATCGCCATGACAAAGGGTTTAAGACTATACGTCCAGGTTTGATAGATGAAAGTCATTCGTTATATCTCACGGGTTAATTCATGGGGTCCAGGCCTACGAGTTAGTCGTTGATCATTGAGGAGTCTTGATCATACCTGATATTATATCGAACCGCTAGGGTAACACACTTAAGGGGTTTCGACAAGACAACCGGAAAGGAAAGAGATCACCGGGAACGTCCCGGGAGGGGTCTGATGGAGATCGGGCAGCGGCGAAAGAGTTTTCGGAGCTAGGAAAAATTATATATATTATGTTTGATATTAGTTAGTGTAATTAATATGAAAATATGATTTTATATATTTATTTTCGAATTTATTTAGGCTGATTTCCCTAAATGGGCCTTCTGGTCGAAAGAAGGCCCATGGGGGGGAAACCCTCAAGGGAATTTTGTGGGGGAGGCTTGGCCGGCCTAGGTGGGCCAAATGGGGCCCACCTAGGGCCGGCGCATCAGCCTTGGCCGAACCAGGCATGTGGGATAGTCCCACATTGCCTGGCTGGCAAGGTTGGCTCCCCCTGGGAGCCTATATAAGAAGGGGCACCCCTGGCCTTTTAATTCACCAATTAATTCCCAATTTCTCTCTCGATCTCGTGGTTCCCTTGACGGAGCCGCGCCGAGTAGAGGAGGGGGATCTCTTCCACCATAGCCCGCTGCCGCGCTGCTGGTGTTCCGGTCCAAGTCTTCCGCTGCTCGTCCTGGACTGGAGCTTCGGAGGCCGTCGTCTCCACCGTATGTGTGCGACTCCCTGCGAGGTGCTGCGCTAGCGGTACTCGGAGGCCTACTTCCTCCACCCGACCTCGGGGTCATCTTCGTCGTCTTCGTCGCGCCGAGTTCTCTGCGACCTAGAGGTCGGCTACGGCGTCTTCATCGTCAACGCTTGTGCGGGAGCGTAATCCCCGCTATTCGGTCTACGAGGGTATGTATTCCGATCTCCGCCGTACTTCTATATCTGCATAGTGTAGATCTTGGCTAGTTTAAGGATATCGTTGCTAGGAAATTTTTTGTTTTCTGCACACGATCCCCTTCAGTAGCCTCTACTAAGACTAGTTTCATTGCGCGATCGATGATCGAGGTTTCCCGATCATAGGGCATGGCGCCGGTCGGCAATAGAAGTCATATCGTTGGAGAACGATGTGATGGACATACCCATATTTGTAGGACGTAGTCATTACGCTTTTGACCGTGAGACCATCTCTTACTGTTATTCCTGGAAGATACTTTGATTGCACCAAACGTCGTATCTTAATTAGTATGACAATAACGGTGATACTTTTGGGTATCGAAAGGGAGTAGTTGAGACGAGGGGTCAAGAGCGGGATTTGCCTGTCCGCATAGCAGGATAGATACTCTAGGGCCCACTCGGTGAGATTATGTCTGATGAGCTTGCAAGCATGTGACTAGGTCACGGAGACATGAAATCATAGACGAGTAGAAGATAGCGTTGTCGGTAACGAGGTCAAACTAGATATGGAGATATCTATGAACGACGCTCGGGCACGCTAAGTATCGCTATGGCAAAAGGTTTAAGATTTTACGTTTAGGTTTTATAGATGAAAGTCAGTCGTTATATAACAGGGATTAATTCATGGGGTCCAGGCCTATGAGTTAGTCGTTGATCCGAGAGGAGTCTCGATCATACCTGTTATTATATCGAACCGCTAGGGTAACACACTTAAGGGGTTTTGACAAGACAACCGGAAAGGAAAGAGATCACCGGGAACGTCCCGGGAGAGGTTAGACGGAGATCGGGCAGCGATGAAATAGTTTTCGGAGCTAGAATAAATTATATATAATATGTTTGATATTGATTAGTATAATTAATGTCTAAATATGATTTTATATATTTATTTTCGAATTTATTTAGGCTGATTTCTCTAAATGGGCCTTCTGGACGAAAGTAGGCCCAAGAGGGGAAAATTCCCTAGGGGAATTCGGTGGGGGGCTTGGGGGCCGACCCAAGTGGGCCAAGGGTCCCACTAGAGGGCCGGCGCACCCAGCCATGCCGCATCAGGCATGTGGGATTAGTCCCACATTGCGTGGCTGGCAAGTTGGCTCCCCCCGGGAGCCTATATAAGAAGGGGCACCCCTGCCCTTTTAATTCACCAATTAATTCTCCAATTCTCTCTCGATTTTGTGATTCCCTTTGTCGGAGTTACGCCGAGTTGAGAGGGGGATCTCTTCCACCATAGACCGTTGTCGTGCTGTTGTTCCGGTCCAAGTCTTCCGCTGCTCGTCCTGGACTGGAGCTTCGGAGGCCGTCGTCTCCACCGTACGTTTGTAACGCCCTGGAGGTGCTGCGCTAGCGGTGCTCGGAGGTCTTCTTCCTCTACACGACCTTGAGGCCGGCTTCGTCGGTCTTCATCGACAATGTTTGTGCGGGAACGTAATTCCGCTTTCGGTTTACAAGGGTATGTATTCCGATCTCCGTTCCTACTACTATATCTGCATAGAATAGATCTTGGCATGTTTTAAGGATATCGTTGATAGGATTTTTTTTTGTTTTCTGCACACGATCCCCTTCAAATGTTTCCGCGAGCAACCGATCGATAGGGCTTTAATAATCCGTGACCCATTTGCAACGCGCATGGACTCCCTTCTCTATGCGCTAGGCATACCCGAAACGAGTCCGGGCTAACGAACGCACCCCTAGCACACGTATTCCTACGAGCCAAGGCACACTTTTATATTGTAGCAGTTAAATGGTTGCATGCATGTCAGTAGCATATCGAGTACTGTATCGTCCTTAATACTACCACATTCATTATCGTAGTACCTACTTGAATCCACTCGTACCCAAAAAACTAGCACATCCAAGTTTCTCCCGGGACTGAAATCAATTGAGCTGGCAAGACCAACACGCGCCTGCGTACGAGCACGTTTCCAAATCTCACAACATCACACGGGTGGACACACGGTGTGGCGCCTATGACTAGATTTTCCCTTTATTTATTACATTACATATACAGTAGTGCACACGGAAGTCACTACAACCGGAGCCGCCGGTGACTTAGGGCACGAGCAGTGGTAGCATACGCATACCACTGCCTCACCAAGTCCACGTAGACAAAACTGAACGAGGCCACCTGTTTGGAGCATATGCCCCCAATGGAAGCCACCGCATGTGACAGTCATTCTCCTTTTTTTAAACTGACTACCTTTTCAAACACACTTCAACCTCTCATTTCATCATTTCAACAATACAAATGAATTCATTCATAGAAAGCAAAATACCAAATGAGGCTCATTTCATCATTTCAGCAGTACAACCATATGTTTGAAATGAATTCATCCATAGAAAGTAAAATGCCAAACGAGGTCTCAAATTTTGCCCAAAACATCCTCAGATTACACATTAAACATAACACTATCAAAATCAAATCATAGCTGAGACCACACCATTTGTTGTGAATACAAGTCATCAAAATCATGTGGCCACATCTTCTATGTTTCCTTGCACATGAACCATGTTGAAGCAAACACAAAATGTATGAAGCTAGAAATAACATGGCATTTGTGATTACAAAGAACTTAAGAATGACATGACATGGATGCTACTGGTTTCAACTTGCAAGAGAAACATGACAATCATACACTATACATAATAGGCACTAAAAATTAACAAGTTGTAACATATATATACCTCTTATTCCTCCTTGAAGAGCTGGTCTCCTAACTTTGTGACAGCCCTTACATGCATCTCTTTTGCCCATGGCTCCATTCTTGTAGTGTCAGCATTCAACATCTCAGTGAACTTGTCAAATAACTTTGTTCTTTCCTCGGCTAGCTTAGCCGCCTTCCTCTCCTTTGCTGCCTCATACGCAAGTCGATTAGCTTCTAGCTTCTCAGCAGACAACCTGCTCTGCAATTCCATCATCTGTCCAGTTTGCACCTTTGCCTCAGTTTGTGCTTGTAGAAATGCCCCAATTTGTTCTTTCATTCCATTTATCTCAGCAGGGGCTTCCTTATCTTTTCCTTTTGCTCTCTTGGCAGCCTTGCAACCTATAGGACGTTGAGTGTTCTCAGTTGGTCCTGGGGATGTCCTTTGTTCCATCTCCCTCAGTGTAGACGTGAATCTTCCACTTTTGGCTATCCTTCACAGCTTCCCACCAGTGCACATACAAGAAGTGGTGTCCATTGCGGCTGTGGTAGAGGTCTAGAGCTTGTTGCATGAGTTGTTTATCACAACGACCACTTGCATAGGTATCTCTGATCTGGTTGTAGCAGCCATTCAACGATGTTACCTTCTTGTTTGTTTTGTACCAGTAGTTCTTGAGGTGCTTAATGTCCCTCTTCCGGTCACTCTCAGTTGTACTGTTGTAGGCATCTACAACCTCCTTCCAGTAGTATTCTCCTTTCTTTGCATTACCCTCGATAGGATTCACAGAGTTGCTTAGCCAAGCACTCACATGTACAAAGAAAGCAAGCACAATGTTACATTGGATAACCAAGTGACACATAAAACTTGCTCAGATCATATAGCAACAATATAGCACAAAGGGGGCTTACCAATCTGATGTCCTCCTCCTTTGTATAATATAACATTTGCTTCTCTTCATCATTTGCTTCCAGATCAATAGTGACTCGTTTTCGCTTGCCAGATGGTGGAGCTGGGGTCTTAGGCTCAGATGTTGATGAGGAGGGATGGTGATTAGCTGGTGGTGGTGGTCGTGGCATAGGGAACATCGGATATGGGAAACCAAGCTGCCGGTTGGGTAGAAAGGTGAAATTGGGATGCCTTTGGTCTTGAAGGAAGCTCAAGAAACCATTAGGAGGACGATAATCCATTGTTACTGAAAAAAGTAGGTCAGTAATCAATTAATGTAATATTTGAGCAACACGCAAACGGACAAATAGGATAAGTAGTGCTCACTAAATTAAGAAATTACAAATCACACAAACTGATACAGCTGTTCAAATACAAATAGTAGACACGACTAATAGTTGTTCGAATACAGATCATACAAATAGGAGAAGTAAACTGATAAATAGTTATTCACTGAAACAACAAAGTACTGAACCATGTAAACGACAACTAGTTATTCGGATGTTTTCCGAATTTGTCCCAGATATGTTCTACCAAATCTTGTTTGAGTCGTTTGTGCATGCAGCGGTCATGAATCTCAACATCTCTTCTGATCACATCGGCGAACAAAGGTGGAGCACCGCTAATCATTGTTGGTGGTAGAGCACTAGATGTTCCAAGAGCTTGATTCAAATCAAATGGTAATTCCTCACCCTTCCCATCCTTGATTATCATGTTGTGCATGATGATACATGCTTTCATTACATTGGCCATATCAGTTTGATCCCAAAGACGTGATGGTTCAACAACAATCTTGAAGCGTTGTTGTAGAACGCTAAATGCACACTCAACATCTTTTCTTGCGCCTTCTTGTTTTTGTGCAAATAACCGATCCTTATCAGTTTGAGGCAGCGGTATGGTCTTCACAAAAACAGCCACTCCGGATATATTCCATCAGCAAGATAATATCCTTTCTTGTATTGATGCTCATTGACATAGTACTCTACCCTAGGAGCATTCCCTTGTAACACTTCAGTAAACAATGGTGACTGATTGAGCACATTTATGTCATTGTTGTATCCTGGAACATCAAAGAAGGTATGCCATATCCTTAGATCATAGGATGCAACTGCCTCAAGGATGACTGTAGGGACACCATAGTCAGCACGGGTAAACTGCCCCTGCCATCCAAACGGACAATTTTTTCACTCCCAATGCCTGCAATCTAGGCTTCCTAACATACCAGGAAAACCACGTGCCTCATTCTCTTCTAGTAGTTGTTGGACATCTTCGGCAGTTGGCCTTCGCAAATATTCTCCACCAAACTTGGCAATGACACCTTGAACGAATCCCTCAAGACACTCGAGTGACGTGCTTGCACTAATCCGTATGTATTCATCTGTTCCATCAGCTGGCATGCCAGAAGCCAACATACGAATGGCTGCAGTACACTTCTGATAAGGTGATGGACATGGACGTCCTAGGGCATCTGTCCTAGAGGGAGACCACTCGCCAAGGGCGTCCACAATCTGTACAAAGAGTGTTCTTCGCATGTGGAACCTTCTACGAAAGTAGTAATCGGGAAAGGTAGGATTATCAGAGAAGTAATCATCCATGAGACGTGCGTTATAGAATTCTCTATTCCTTTCAATGTGTATCCTAGGGCCTGACCGACTCCTAGTAATTGGAGCTCCTAGTGCATCATGAATGTTGCTGGCTATTTGGATAGCAAAGTTGTTGAGGTTTTTTTTTTTTTGCAAGGTAATCTTGTAACGAATACACTTCAGTTGGGTCAATGGTGTCATCGTCAAACTCATCATCACTAAGATGTGACATACCGCAAATTGATCTACAATTTAAACACCAAGTAATAAGATTTATGTACACAATTACTCATCTGCAAGTAGTATATGCTATGAACTAGGCATACACATGGATATAAATTCCCATGAATATATATGAACTGCAGTTGATTATCATGTTTGAATCCTGTGACAAGGAACAGACCAAACTGTGCTGGACATGATATATAATCTAAAATTATCAAATCCAGGGCAAGCATCACATTCGTAATTTTAACCCATTTGAAGGTGCGGATGCCTTGTTCTAAAGAAATTGTCCATCGGGCTATCAAAAAAAAGAGACGTGTAATCAGGGGTTTCTGCACAACCAAGCAGCGTAACAAAATTGAAGAAATCGAACATAAATCGCTGCACAGATGAACTGATTATCATCTTGCAAGGGAGTCGATTTGCCAAATAGGCCTAAAAATCCTCTTTGTGAAAAAATCGGTCAAACCCTAGGCCAGATTACTCAACCAAATCAACTTCCGTGGATGCAGGTGAGAAGTAATATCGTACCTTGCCGAAAGACCGGGGTGCGCCGTCGTCTCCGTGTGCTCGCGCCTCCCTCCAGTTCGCGCGTTTCTGCCTTCGCCCGCTCACGCCTCCCGCCCTCCCTGGTTCGCGCCTTTATTATCCGACTCGCGCCTTCCGAAGAATTTGGTGGGGGGCATGGTCCTGAATCCGTGTATTGGGCGGGGAAGCTGCTTTTCCCCATCGCGACGCCTGAGCTATCGCCTCGTCGCTTTTGTCAGAGGAGCGGCGAGATTTTCTACAAGAGACCGCTCGGCTCTGCAGGCGACAGGATAAGCCGAGTTGGCGTCTTGGAAACAAGTTTCTGATGAATTCAATGAGCTCAACGGTAGCTCTGTGAGCTGTCGCTGCGGCAGCTAGCAGCTGGCCCCGAGAGACGGCCGCCGCCAAGTCTGCCACAGCGAGGGGCACAGGCGCAACATCGTGTTCTGGAAGCAGTACTAAGAGCATCTCTAACAGCTGCCCTATTTTAGCCTCCGTGCCCTAAAAACCGTTGTTTAGAGCACGATAGGGCAAAAACCGACCTCCAACTGCTACCCTATCACGTGCCCTATTTTTGGGCAGAACTATATTTTGGTCCTCTATGTCCCATATATGGGGCACGGAGGGCGTGTCCTATCCTTTTCAAATGAGCGCGCGCGCGTCCAACCGCCATGCTAAAAACTCGCGCGCGTCCAACCGCCACGCTGAAAAATCATTTTCCTCGCGCCTCTCCCCACCGCCGCCGCTCCTGAGACCAAATTCGCCGCTGCCGCCGCGCCTCCGGCCCTCCCCGACCACGCCACCTCCCCCAATTGCCCCGCCGCCCCCACCGCACCCACCGTCGCCCCCAATCGGAGCCCGGGCTCGTCCTCATCTTCTTCGCGGCCGGTGGAGCTTCGTCGCCGGAATTCGCCGGCTACGGTCCTCCCCGAGCTCGATCGACCACACCACCACCCTCAGTGTGAGCTTCTCTCCAGATTCCCTCCGTCCCCCCTCTCTATTTCTTCCCGTATCGTCGAATTTTTCCACTCCCTTCGCCGGTTGCGCCATGGCCGGACGGGCCGTGCTCCTGGGTTTGCTTGCTACCCTGCTTTTCTCTCTCTCTCGTCCAAGACGACCTCGTCGCTTCAGCACCGCCACCTGCCACGCCCTTGCCGGACGCCGGCCATCCGCGCGGCCTCACCGCGAGCAGTTCTTCGACCGCCGTGAAACCTCGTCATCGACGGTGTTCCGGTGACAATATGGTCATTGCGCCGCCACTAGTAGCTTTTCGTCGATGCGGTGTATCCGTTAGTAACTCCAATTCGACCAACTTTGCGCGAATTTTTCGAATTTGTGTTCAAATTATGGTTCATCGTATTAAATGTGTTCGAATGTTCATGAAATCTGTCTAAAATAGGGCATGTGATAGGGCAGTTGTTGGAGCGATAGTGCCTTAAAATAGGGCAGCTGGAAAAGTGGAAAACTACTCGGTGCCCTATATGTGGTAAAACAGGTGCCCTATATGTGCTAAAACACCATAGGGCACTTATACTATATGGTGTTTTAGCACATATAGGGCACCTGTTTTAGCACATATAGCGCACGGAGTAGTTTTTCACTTTTCCGGCTGCCCTATTTTAGGGCACTACATCTCCAACAACTGCCCTATTTTACATGCCCTATCCTATACTGAATGACATGTTTATTCGATATTTGAGACATATAAATTGATATATGTACACTAATATGATTTCAAACATGAAAAAATAGCACACACTAATACAGGAAAAATATCAAAGTGATTTTTAGACGTTATGATTTTAGCTAATATACAGGAAAAATATCAGAATTTAATTGTCAATGTGCCGGATGACGTCATGATGATGTCATCGCCTGATCTGCTTTGCTTCTGGGACGAATTGAGATGTTCCCGAACAAAATTGAGGAGGGGATAGGCGGCGTTGGGGCACGGGGCCGCCGGACAAGGAGGGGATAGGCAGCGCTGGGGCAAGAGGCTGCGCCGGACACGGAGGGGATAGGCGGTGCTGGGGCACGGGGCCGCCGGACGTGGAGGGGACAGGCGGCGCTGGGGCTGATAGACGTTTCCGAGACGGAGGCAGGTCGGGCTCGCGCGACTCCATCCTCGCCTCCCTCCGCGCTCTCGCGTCGGCGGCCTCCAGCATCGACCACTGCGTCGCGGACGACGCCAGGGGCAGGGGCCGACACCCTCCTTGCAGCGCCCGGTGGAAGGAGGGAGGGGCGCGCGGCCGCCTGGTGGAAGGAGGGAGGGGCTCGCACTCGCCGGTGAGGGGGGAGGGAGGGGCGTGCAGCCGCCGGTGAGGGAGGGGAGCCGCGCGCGGCCGCCGGGGAGACAAGGCACTCGCCTGGAGCGAGCTCGGCATCTGACATCGCCTGGAGCGAGCTCGGCACTTGCGGGGAGGGGCTCGCGGCCGCCGGTAGAAGGAGGGAGGCCCTCGTGGCCGCCGGTGAGGGAGGGGAGGCGCGCACGGCTGCCGGTAAGGAAGGGGAGGCGACAGGCTGCTCGAATTGGCGGCGGCGGCGGCGGAGGATCGAAGAGACATGTCGGGGGTGAAGATGATTCAGCGTGGCGGTCGGTGGTGCGCGGGCTAAAAAAGAAAGGATAGGGCACGCGCTCGGGGGTCCTCCGTGCCCCAAATATGGGGCAGAGAGGACCAAAATTTAGGTCTGCCCCAAAATAGGGCACGTGATAGGGCAGCTGTTGGAGGTCGATTTTTGCCCTCTCATACCCTAAAAACAGTTTTTAGAGCACGAAGGATAAAATAGGGCAGTTGTTAGAGATGCTCTAACTACTGCATTGTATGCATTCGAAGCAATACTAGAAGCGATACTTCCAATACTTGCAACCAATACGTGCTTAAAAAGAACTTCCAACACCATTTGCTACAGGTATTCAGGGGCGGAGCTATGTTGAGTTTGGGGTTTGAAGTACTAACTACTGATATTGCTACTTCAGTCTTTAGCTGTGCCAAGCTCTATTGACATTTATCAAAGTATTGTTACCTTTGGTACGTTTCAGGGCTGTAGTCAATGTTTCTATTTACCACTTTATGATTTAATTACTAAAAATGCACTACAGATATTACAACACCAACAAAAGATACCCATGGTGTACTAGTGGAGCGTGATCCAAGTTATGATGACATGCTTAAGCACATGGTCGAGAGAATCACTAGTACCAAACCTGGGGGAAAGCCATAAATGGGGGAAGTAAGTCCTCCGACTTTACATTCTTCTCCCGTGCTAAAATACCATAGTTCCTTTGATGCTTTTGTTTTATTTCATAAACCTGGGGGAAAGCCATAAATGGGGGAAGTAAGTCCTCCGACTTTACATTCTTCTCCCGTGCTAAAATACCATAGTTCCTTTGATGCTTTTGTTTTATTTCATAAATCTGGAAACAGCTGAACTTACACAATCATTGTATTAAGTCTGAGCTTTCTTTTGTTTGGGGTAAAAAAAATAGAGACTTATGTGTGCAGGCTTCCATTGTAGAGCAATACAAGAGGCCTCTTCCAAAGTTCCAAAGGTTAGATTATCCGAACCCGGACATGGACAAGGTGGGCACAGGCAGCTACCTCTGGAACCTGCACGTTGGGCACATCCAGGAAATCATTCAGTTGTGCCAAGGAGAGTCCGGTAGCCACCATGGCTCAATATCGTGGACGAGATCGCCTCGAGGTTCAGAGTTGAAGCCTCTGTCGAGCAGTTCGTCTCGCTGCCGCAGGACGAAAGCACCGAAAAGAAAGACGAGCAGCGGGAGCCTTGAGAGATCCCGCAGGCTGTCTGACGCTCATGTTTCTGAATGAGTTGCGAAAGAGGTCAACTGGAAATTAAGATGAGTTGGTTGGTCTTTTCATAGGTTTCTTTCTTGTTATTCTTGCTCTGTTATCAAAATAAAGATGCTGGCCGCGTTTTACGTGTTCTTTTAAGATTTTTCTTCGTTGCATTTTCCTAAATACAGATGTTATTTGACTAGTCTGACTCTCACGAAACAATATTGATCCACACTCATCCTAGCGTGGCAGTATAAATTTTTTCGCGGTATTAAAGCTTCATCATATTCGTTAGGTTGGAAGTAAAACTTATCCTAGAGTACATGAAAACAAAAATCGAACATTGTCCCTGATGGACCAAAGCATTGCTGCCGCTGCACTGCACTGAAATCCAACGCACCTGAAGATTTAGGGGCAAAATGATTGTGCCTAAACACACACGGAGTACTATAAACCAAGGGATTTAGACCAAGGACTGGATCTGGAATATTTAATCAACGCCATCACCATCGGGCAAAGGACATATCACATATGTTCTGCCGCAACATCACTTATCAGTGTGACAGTGTCAGCCGACAGCACAAACAACGCCATCACTAATTCACCATGGCGACAGAGGGAGCTGAGACTGAGAGCCTGCACGTCGTCCTCTTCCCCTTCCTCGCGCGCGGCCACATCCCCGCCTTCCTCCGCCTCGCCGCCCTCCTCCACGACCTACGCCCGGGCATCACTGTCACACTCGTCTCCACCCAGCGCCTCCTCGCATCCCTCTCCCTCCCGGCCATCACCCCTCCTATCCGCCTCCACGCGCTCCCGTTCGCGCCCGCCGACCACGGCCTGCCCCAGGGCGCCGACTCCCTCGCCGACCTCCACGTGCACCAGTTCATCGCCTTCTTCCAGGCGTCAGAGTCCCTACGCCCCGCCTTCGAAGCCTTCATCTCCGGCATCCGGTCCCCTGTCTGCATCATCGCCGACGCCTTCTTTGCGTGGACGGCAGACGTCGCGCGCGCGCGCGGCGCGTTCCACGCCGTCTTCATCCCCGGCGGCGCCTTCGGCCACGCCGTATTCTTCTCAGTGTGGGAGCACCTCCCGCACACCCTCGCCGGCGGCGGCGGCGACGAGTTTCCCCTCACCGATTTCCCGAGCGTGGTCCTCCACCGCACGCAGATCCCGCGGTACATGCTCGCGGCGACCACCGAGGCCGATCCCTGGGCGGCCTTCTTCCGGCGGGTCATCTCGTCCTGCCGAAAGACTGACGCGCTCCTGGTCAACACAGTCCAGGAGCTCGAGTCCTCCGGGCTAGACATGCTCAGGACAAGCTTCGGCGTCCAGACATGGCCCATCGGGCCAATCCTCGCGGCGTCCACTCCGTCGGAATCGCAGGACGACGCGGGCATCATCCGGTGGCTGGAAGCGCGCCCGCCGCGCTCTGTCCTGTACGTGTCCTTCGGGTCGCAGAACAGCATCAACGCCGATCAGATGGCGGAGCTGGCGCTGGGGCTGGAGGCCAGCGGGCGGCCGTTCATCTGGGTCCTCCGTCCTCCGGTGGGGATCGACGCGACGGACGGCTTCAGGCCCGAATGGCTCCCGGCCGGCTTCGAGGAGCGAACGGCGGAGGCAGACAGGGGAATGCTGGTGCGCGGCTGGGCGCCGCAGCTGCGGATCCTGGCGCACCCGTCCACCGGCGCGTTCGTGAGCCACTGCGGGTGGAACTCCATCCTTGAGAGCCTGCGCCACGGCGTGCCGCTGATCGGGTGGCCGCTGGGGGGCGAGCAGTTCTTCAACGCGATGCTGGTGGTGGAATGGGGCGTCTGCGTGGAGCTAGCACGGGGGAACATGGAGAGCTCGGCGTCGGCGGTGGACAGGGGGGCGGTGGCGAGATGAGGAGGAATGCGGGGGTAATCGCACGTGCGATGGCGGATGCGTGGGAGGGGCGGCGCGGGTCGTCGGCGGCGAGCTTGGAGCAGTTCCTCAGATGCGTTGAGATGTCTGCTTAGATATTGTTACCGTCCGTAACAATAGTTGACAGCCAATTGGCGTAGTTTGGTTCTCTTTGAAATATTTTTGAAGTATTTCATTGTATTTCAGTTTCTTATAATACCACAGTTTCAAATAGTTTGTTAGCTATTTATAAACACTGCAACATTTATATTCCCCAAATCTGTTTTCCAAAACTGAAGTATTACTATGTGAGGGCATGTGAATAATGTGGTATTAGAATACTCTAGTTTTAGAAAAAAAAATGCTGCCACACTAGGCACAAATGTTTGCTCTGTTGTTTCAACCCCTACGGAGTAGTGATCCTTAATTTTTTAAATTCAAAAGTTATCTCTACATTTAAAGAAATGTGAAACAAGAATCTCGATGTAGTGAATGATCCATCCTAAAGTAACATGCAAAAAGTTTATATTATGGGCTACAAAAAATCAGAATATAAAATATTTCAAACGGATGTTTTGCACGTAAAAATAAAATAAAGGGAGCACTGAAGAGTAAAAAAATCTCCACTCGAACAACAATAGCAACATTCTAATATTGAGCTACTTGTTTGGTGCTTTCGCTCTGCAAAAGTACTCAAAACCCAAAATCGGCATCACTGCTGAGAGTGGCCCCGAGAGTACAATCATGCCGCTACCGCCGTAGGAGGAGAACACTCCTCCACCTTCGTTTGGGTGGGCGCGGTACAACCAACCCTCCTTCACCGACAAGTGTGGCCTGCCATAGTGCAGCCTGCACGACACA
The DNA here is from genome assembly GCA_026929855.1 of Poa annua. Classification (NCBI taxonomy): domain Eukaryota; kingdom Viridiplantae; phylum Streptophyta; class Magnoliopsida; order Poales; family Poaceae; genus Poa; species Poa annua. The sequence goes on from CM049426.1 coordinate 298,468,705, forward strand.
ACTACACAAGGTATCCTGATACACAACTGCAGAGGGCCAATATTTCGTAGGTGGTTCAAGATGACACATTCAACCCTATCACGCCTTCGGTGGCACGTGAAGGTGCGATCGTACCAGCCCTTCGCTGCACAATGCCAACCATGTATCTTTTTTTAAGGATACACTCAAGCAGGTATATCAGGTTTTAAGAAGGGGAGGCCAAGTGACCTTATACAACGCGGTTCGCACAGACGTCAAACTCATTCCACCGAACAAAACTAGAACGAATCACTCTCCAACCCTCCACCTACATCTGAGAGCCTAATATCTCTATTCTGGATGACATCTCTTTGACATTTACACCCTTGGGACATCTAAGGACATTCACCGGGGAGTTAAACTAAATATAGTTATACTAAACTTTTATACCTTTAACCATATTTTATATCTTAACACATATTTTTGTATAGTATTCAGCTAACATTATTAATCATGCATATTTCTTCTAAACTATTTTAGGTATGAATTTTTATAGTATATCGTTGAATATATATGAGTTGCGCGGAAGTTTTTATGTTTTCCTTTTGAGTTTGACAATGTACAAAACCATCATAATTATTAAAAAAAAGCACACACCACCTTGATATTTTTTTTACAAATGATGAGTTACATAAATATATATGTATATAATTGTGTAGATTGTTCTTCTCTATTTAATATAATAAAATATATTGTCATAGACTCCAAATTATACAGCATAACAAAAATCTTAGTAAATGGTGTAGTGTATGGTTAATTGGTTATATGAAGTACGGAATATGTAGAAAAATCTGGAGTAAACGTTGAAGTGTGTATAATGGATAAGTAATAAAATCTCTAATATATTTCTACTAACTGTGAGGCGTTTTGAGCCCTCCAAAATACTTAAATCAGCCCGCAGTCCTTCGTTAAGTCACATACCGTTTCGGTTATTCGGCTCCTTAACCGAGTGTTTTGGCTTTTGTGTAGAAAGGCTCCTTAAAAATCTTAAAATCAAACCACAGTCCACTACAACCCACCTCTTATCCCCCGCGCGGCCGACCCGCGCCGCCTACCTCCGCCACGTGGAGCTCGATGGAGTGAAGGGGATACACCAGGCACCAGTGGCGTATCCAAGGGGTATGCCAAGTATGCCGTGGCATACCCCAGGATCTCCGGCGGTGTTGCATACATTCACTTGATCGGTCAATTTTGATACCTTCTGGCCATACTCAAAGCAGGACATGCACGACCATACATGCACTGATTCCCTCACAACCAATATGGCATCTTAGTAAGCAGAGTAGTTAATTACTATGATAATAACTTTAACGGGCTATTAACCCATCAGTTAAGATAGGGATATATATGCCATGAAAAGTAGAGTAGCTGAAGGTTTTTTTACCCAAATACACGTCAAAAATTTATTATGGCATACCCTTTACTAAAATCCTAGCTCCGCCACTGCCAGGCACAGGTGCAGCAGGGAGGAGAAAATGGAGAGGGGAGGCCAGTTGCAGAGGAGGATGCTCGTCGCCTCGTCCCTACGGCGGGGCTTCAGCCAAGGAGCTCCTCATCGAGCTCCGCCAGCCGCACCACTCGCCGCCGAGGTGGCTCGTGCTCGACGACGACTACACCACCTTCGTCCTCCTAAAAATCGTCCACACCCTCTCCAAGTACGACCGGCGCAAGCCCAGGTAACTCGGCGCGTGCTCTTAGTCCGCTGTGCAGAACGCCCTGCACGGCTACGCCATGGCCTTCGGCGGCGGGGGCGGCACGGCATCATGATCAGCTAGCCCCTTACCGACCGCCTCGCCCGCGTGCTCGACTCCTGCATCATCAGGTACCCCCACCTCTATGGCAGGCTGGCAGTTGCTCTCTCATCTATTGCTGCTGCTCTCTCTTGCTTTGCTCTGATCTTTCTCTTCCCTGCATGTTATCTACAGCAGCAGCTGCTCCCTATTTCCTTGCGGCGTTTATATGATGAATTTTGGTGTTTGCTCGATTCGTTCAATATTGTCGATGCAGTGCGGTGCTCTTTGTAGTTTGCTACAGATGATGTGCTCTATACTAGCTAATTAATCTTCTGCCGATGCACCTTATTCACATCAGTGTCGGCTTAGATTGGATCAAATTTGTGTGACAATTGATAATTTAAATTTCTCTATTTATCAAAGTTAAGTGTTGAATTTGTTTGTGTGCAAATGTTTCTTTGTTTGTAGAATATGAAATAAGAAAATAAAATAGAGTTGAAAAAAAGATATTAACATGTTCCTTGTCCATTTGGGGGCAGGCCTTGGATGCACCGAACCCCTTGTCTTTAAACGGGAGATTCCCAAATAACCCCCCGGGTCACTTAAACCCCACATGTCAGTGACCCATCAAAGGGGCCTGTGGGCGATACTTAAGTGACCAGGGGGTTATCGTAGATTATTCCGTCTTTAAACAAGGTGTCCGCCCCAATAAAAAGCACACATTTATGTTTTTTTCATGTAAATTTATCTAAACTTATTAGTAATTTTTTTAACAAATTATTTTAATATAAACTCTGGCCACTGCTTTTTTTACTTTTAACTGTAAATGTTATGGTAGTGTTTATATGTCCTATTTTGGTTCTGACTTGGAGAATTTGTAGAGAATTTGGTGCAAGTTCTACTTGTATAGAGACGACTCGAGGCAGCTTTGATTAATTGGCTGAGCTAAAAAAATCATCAGTCCTCTATTCATCAATTTTTATCTTTGGTCAATCGGTTGTGTGTTTTACGATACCATATATACTCAGTTCAATGTCTCATGTTGATCGACCATTTTAGCATGCATATACGGGGTCTGGAATCATCAATGGTGAACTGTAATACGGTTATAATTTCACTTAGACCATGACTTCGAATCTGCCTGGCATATATATGTATTGTTGATTTCTCTTTATTGGTTCGTATAGCTGATTTGTTCTCTTACACTTCTATGAGATGTAGGAATTTGTAGATTCGCCTATTGGCAAGATAGTAACCTTATTCTTACATATTTTGATGAACTTAGAGAGTTATTCGGTTTGAAAAAATATATCATTAAGATGTTCAATAAACCCGTATCAACACACGGGCATTTGCCTAGTAATAATATATTGAACATCTATTTGCCTAGTAATAATATATTGAACATCTATACTTGTTACTGAAGTCGTTGCATGTAGTTATCAATGGTAAAGATAAATTAAATTGGGATATACATACATAATAATTGACATGGAAATAGAGAAAAAGAAAGACTACGTGCGGTGTGAAATGCTTGTGCACCACACCTCAACATTGCCATAGTGGCGGAGACAAGAGGACCAGCACGGTCCTGGCCCCATCTAAAACCATGGATTTGTCAATAAAATTAGATGAGCAATGTTGATTTTTGGAATTTATTTTTTTCAAAATCTGAAATTTTTATTCGAACAAATTTAAAATCAGAATGTTTATAAATTTGAACGACTTTCAAATTTGGATTTTTTAATTCAAATTTTTCCAACAAAAGGTTCAATTTTGGAAAACCAAAAAAATAAATAAAAATATACAAAAAAGGAAAAGGGGGAAAACAAATAATAAAATAACACCAAAATGGGTTGGCCTGGTAGGTGGCTCCTTCAGTCGGCAACATGCTTCCTCGTTGGTAGTGAGCGCTATATAGGATTTACCGGAAAAAATAGATGGTGCTATACGTAGCTTATAGGCGGTGTATCGTAGCCGCGTCACTTACAATCAACGCATATTGGGATCAACCCATATGTGTGAGCGCTAACTTGTTCCACCTTTGTGTCGAGCATGTTTCCTACTGGAAAAATGACTATAATGGCTGTAAGGATGTATGCTCAAGCCGATATGTTTAGTTAGTTCTCTAAGAAACCAAAAGCAAGTACATGTTAATTTGAGAAAACAAAAATAGAAATAGAAAAGTTTTGAAAATGTGAAGAATTTTTAATTATGAACATCTTTGGAATTCTTCTAACATTTTTAAAATGTGAATGTTTCTAAAAAGTGCACAATTTTCAAATCTTGATTTTTTTAATATGATCAATTTTTAAATTTAAACAATTTTTCAAATACGTACATTTTTAGCATTTGAAGATTTTTAAAATTTATTCTTTTTTGGAATTCAAGAAATGTTCCAATCTGAACTTTTTATTTAGAAAAAAAACTAAACATTTTTCTAATTTAAACAATACTTGCATTCTACGAACTATTTTTTCAAACTTGCAAAGAGTTATATCTAAACATTATTTCAAATACGAACTATTTTTTGTAAAATAAACAATTTTTAAATTTTAAAACTTTTACATTTTATTTCAGATTTAACATTTTTTAAACCTTTTTTAAAAAAATCATGAAATGCAAAACGATGGAAAGGAAAAACAGAAAAAAGATGGAAAGAAGAAAATAGAAAACGATAATCCGCCCAGATGGGCCGGGGCATCTACGTGCCCAGAAAGTCAACTCGTGGGCCGTCCGATCTATGCTCGCGCCAAGATCCGTGTAGGGCGCAGTTGCTTCTTCGTTTTCAGCCCGTTTGATCCGGACTGGGAATCGGTCCGGTTTTGTTCTTTATCGGGCCGTTTTTTTCCTGCAGGCCCATTTATTGCTCTGTTGGCCCGAATTTGGTAGGAGTTTTCAGGTATGTTTTTTCTCCTGTTGGGCTTGTTTTGTTGGGCTTTTTCGGTGGGACTTTTAGGAGGGTTTTTATTTTTCGATTTTTTCTGCCCTGATTTTTGAAAATGTATTTTGAATGTTTCTTTTGCAATTTCAATTTTCTGTTTTTTACATGTTTTTGCAGTCCCGATTTTATGAGGAGAAGTGTGTAGGACATGATATGTGTTGGTGTGGTTTTTAAGTTTTTTTTTGCTTTTTGTAGTCTTTTTTAATCACAAATCCACATCCTCAATTTTTTTGGTCTGTTTTTTTTTTGGTTTGGTGTAGGCGTAGAGAGTCTTTTTAGTGGTTTTTTCGCTTCTTTTTGTTTTATTTTTTTCTCCATTGATGGATTTTGGACTCAGTTAGAAACTGAAACAAAAATAATATTTATCTCGATTTCAAAGTTAGTCCTTGTAACTGACATGCTTGTCTCCCCCTCCTGCTGCGCCCCCTCCCTCGGAACGGAGTCAGTTGCAAGTCAACACGCAACTAGGAATTTGGTCTTTCAATTGTTGTTGTAATTGACATTTCAAATGAACCTCCCTCATAAGACTCTAGTTGGAGTCAGTTGCATGTATAGTTGAAACTGAGTGATTATGTGGTCCATTTTTTTTTCTTATGTTGTCGTAGTATACAATTGCAACTACACGTAGTTGATATAACTGTCTCGCTCTCTTCCTCGAAATGTAGTAAATTGCAACTCAACACGCAATTGGGGATTTTTTTATTTCAATTGTTTTGTAACCGACATTTCAGTCGAACCTCCCCATATGACTCTAGATAGAGTCACTTGCATGTGCAAATGAAACTGAGTGATTATGTGGCCCTTTTTTCTGTTTTCGCAGTAAACAGTTGCAACTCCATATGTAACTGAGATATCATGTCTTGCCCTCCTTCTCCCCCCTCCCTCGGAATGGAGTCTTTTAAAGTCTCCAGATTTTTTTTGATCTTTTTTTCTCATTTTTAATGGTGTTTTATCTTGGGTTTTTTTGGGGAGGGCTGTTTTTTCTATCTGTGTCTTTTTTTAGGGGTGTTGGGAATTTGTTTTACCCTTCTTATATTTTTCTGAATCTGTTTTAGTCGCAAATTGACATGCTTATTTCAGTTGCAACTCGACACGCACCTGCTTTTCTAGTTGCAATTAGGGTTGCAATTGAGACTTTTTTTGTTACAACTCGACACATAACTGATTTTTTCTCATATTGATCCCCACCGACTCTAGCTGGGAGTGAGTTACACTTATGGTTGTAATTGAGAAATCGGAGGGGGGGGGGGGGGGGGTCATTTGCAACTCGACACGAAATTGACATTTTTAATTTTAAAAATAAACTTTCTTTTTTATTATTCAGTTGGGGTAGTTGTAACTAGGGTTGCAATTGAGATTTTATTTTTATTTTTGTTGCAACTCGGCACGCAACTGACATTTTCTCATTTTTTTTATCCCCACGGACTCTAGGTGGAGGTAGCTTACACTTACGGTTGTAATTGGGAGATCAGAGGGGGTTCCACGTTGTAACTCGACACGAAATTGACATTTTCAATTTCAAAAATAAATTTCTCTTTTTTATTATTCAGATGCAACTAGACGCGCAACCGTTACTCTAGTTGCAAAACATGGGTGGAGTGGTAGTTGCATTTAGGGTTGCAATTGAAATTTTATACTCCTATTTTATTTCAGTTGTAATTCGGCACGCAACCGATATCTCGGTTAGGGTGATAGTTGCAATTGAGGATTTTATTAAAAGACAACAAAATCAGTACCAACATGTAGATGTAGTCGAGACGAAAATTTAGAAAGTTAATCACCAAAAACGAAGTTACGGTTTAAAGGTTACGAGTGTTTGAAAATCTGTCCAGCAGGCAAAAATAGAACGACGAAAAAAAACATAACGGGCCAGCCTCTAGCAGTTGGGCCGCTGCGCGCTGCACGCGCGCCAGCAGCAAAATTGGCCCAGCAGCAGCTCGACGTCAGCTAGCTGAGAAATAGCTTATGAGAAATACTGCTTGATATTTCCTTCTGTCATGGATCCTGTGTTGATGTTGACCGTCTCTTATATCACTTTATTTTATTATTGGAAGGAGCTACTGGCCCGGCGTGCCGGAAGAGTTCCGGCCAGAACGGTTCGAGGGAGAAGCTCCGACGGCGGCTGCGGACTTCGGCGGCACCGACTACGCGTTCCTGCCGTTCGGCGCGGGTCGTCGGATGTGCCCCGGGGTGGCGTTCGGCCTCGTCAATGTCGAGCTCGCGCTCGCGAGCCTGCTTTTCCACTTCGATTGGGAGCTGCCTGGTTCAGGTGGCTCGGCAGAGTTCGACATGACCGAGTCGTTCGGCCTCACCGCGCGCCGGAAGGGCCATCTCCTGCCTTGCCCTGTTCCCGGAGTTGCCAGCATGGTTCTGTAATTTAAGTTTTCTGAATCACTCTCTGCGATGGCACTCGGCAGTGTAGATATGTCACATAAGTTCTGTATAAAATGAAGCTGATGAAACCTTTTCTATACGTACAAAAAACAAGAAAACTCTTCCTAGAATGTATAGTGAATGGTTAAACCAGTTACCCAACATACCCTGAGTTTCATCCCATCTCAAAGAAAAAGTGATCTCCAACACTAACACGATATGGATCGTGTTAGTGTTGGAGATGAGGCCGCTGACATTCTTAGAGCATCTCTAATAGCTGCCCTATCATATATGGTGTTTTTACACATATAAGGCACTTGTTTTAGCACATATAGGGCACCGAGTAGTTTTCCACTTTTCCAGCTGCCCTATTTTAGGGCACTATCGCTCCAACAGCTGCCCTATCACATGCCCTATTTTAAACAAATTTTATGAACACTCGAACACATTTTATACTATGAACCATAATTTGAACACAAATTCGAAGAATTCGCGCACGATTGATCGAATTGGAGTTACTAACGGATACACCGCATCGAAGGAAAGCTACTGGTGGCGGCGCAATGACCATATTGTCACCGGAACACCGCCACCGACGAGGTTTTGAGGCGGCCGGAGAACTGCTCGTGGTAAGGCTGGCGTCCGGCGAGGGCGTGGCAGGTGGCGGCGCTGGAGTGACGGGGTCGTCTCGGACGAGAGAAAGAAAAGCAGGGTAGCAAGCGAACGCAGGAGCACGGCCCGTCCGGCCATGGCGGAACCGGAGAAGGGAGTGGACGAATTCGACGATACGGGAAGAAATCGAGAGGGGGGACGGAGGGAATCTGGAGAGAAGCTCACACTGAGGGTGGTGGTGTGGACGATCGAGCTCGGGGAGGACCGTAGCTGGCGAATTACAGCGACAAAGCTCCACCGGCCGCGAAGAAGATGAGGACGAGCCCGGGCTCCGATTGGGGGCGGCGGCGGATGCGGTGGGGGGCGGCGGCGTGGTCGGGGAGGGCCGGCGGCGCGACAGCAGCGGCGGGTTTGGTCTCGGGAGCGGCGGCGGCGGGGAGAGGCGCGAGGAAAATGAGTTTTCAGCGTGACGGTTGGTCGCGCGCGTTGATTTTGAAAGGATAGTGCACGCCCTCTGTGCCCCATATATGGGGCAGAGAGGACCAAAATATAGGGCTGTCCCAAAATAGGGCACGTGATAGGGCAGCTGTTGGAGTTCTGATTTTGTCCTCTCGTGCACAAAAAAACGGTTTTTAGCACACGGAGGCTAAAATAGGGCAGCTGTTAGAGATGTTCTTACACTAGTGGAAATCGGGGCTTAGGTTCACCCCTTTAGTCCCAAATTAAATTTGGACCGAGACTAAAGGGGTGCGACCCCGTGCCGCGATTTTGCGAGGGACCTTTAGTCCCGGTTCGTGTTAGGAACCGGGACTAAAGGTCCACCACATGCGGCAGCAGAGGCGGGTCCCAGCGTCAGAACCCTTTAGTCCCGGTTCATTTCACGAACCGGGACTAAAGGTCCTCACCTTTATCAACTTCTTCCACCCCGACTCCTCCCTTTCCAAACCGAGATCGAGCTCACCATTTTCCCTCTCCATTTCTCCTCTCATTTCCTCTCTCCAAACCCAATTAATCCACAAAAAAACACCATTTGGCAAGATTGAAGGCACCCTACGGTTAGCCTTCATCCTCTTTCCGGCATTGCTTATTTAGCTCATTTTGCTCATTTCAAAAAATTTGTGCAAGAAAGGTGTTTGATGAAATGCCTAAGTTAGGATTTCATTTGTTTCATATGTGCAATTTGTGCTCAAAGTAAATAATGATTCATGTGTTTTAGTGTCGTGAGGAGCCTTATCGACGTCGATCGCCCGCGCCGTCCCGTCACCAGCACCACCTCGGTGAGCCTCTATCTTTTATTTTATTTGATTTTTAAAAACATAGCTTTATTGTTTTAGATGCATCGTTTTTACTTGTATAATTTTCTAACTTGTATTATATGTATAGAGTCATGGTTCTCATATCCGTCCCCGTGGTCCTCGTCCGGTTTATGATTCGGATGTTGTATATTTTCAAAACTATTTATTTCATTTTGTGTTTCTGACAATTATGGCGACCAACTTGACATAGATTTATTTTTATCTAGGAGGTAGTTGAACCGGAAATTGAACCTGACCCTATTGTCGAGTTTTTGGATAAAGAAAACAATGATTTGAAAGCAAAATTGAAAAGAAGTGAAGATCTTTATCTTCAATGTTTAGAAGATAAGATGAAATTAGAGCTCAAACTTGCCGACGTGGTCGATGGTAACGAGATCAAGATGGATGCAATGCGCTTGAAGATAAAAAGGATTAGAAAATATGCCATTAATCGGGAGGCTTGGTATCATTATGCTGTGGGTTCAGTATTTACCTTAGTTGCGATTTTGATCGCATTTGTTGTTGGATTTAAAGTATTTAGATAATTTTTATATTTGTTTCAGTTAATGTATGTTTTATGAGAACTATGTATTACCAGTTGTCACTACTCTACTCTTATTTTAATGGATGACATTGTATTAATTAATTTGCTCTTACATATTATTTATGACAGTAGTGTAATAATGAGGTTCGATATACTTTTATGTAATACAGATGAACCGACAATGGATGTACGGTGACCGATCTTGTCCTGAGTTCATTGATGGCATGCATAATTTTCTCCATGTGGCTGAGGCAAACAAGCCGAAGAACGGTTTTATTCGTTGTCCCTGTAGTGCCTGTAAGAATATGAGTGATCACTCTACCTCAAAAGTCATTCACTCACACCTCTTGCATAATGGTTTTATGCCTGGTTATTATTGTTGAACCAAGCACGGAGAAACAGGGGTTATCATGGAAGAAAATGAAGAAGAGGAGGATAATGACAAGTATCCTTGGTTCAGTGATACTACAATGGGAGAAGACGAAACTGAAGAAGATCCCATTATTGATGAGCCTGACGATGATCTTCGTCGCGCCATTCGTGATGCACAAATGGACTGTGGAAGTGAAAACGAAAGGTTGAAGTTGGAGCGTATGTTAGCTGATCACGCCAAATTTTTGTACCCAACTTGTCAAAATGACCAGAAAAAGCTAGGTACCACACTTGAATTGCTGCAATGGAAGGCAGAGAATGGTACTTCTGATAAGGGATTTGAAAATTTGTTAAAAATAGTTAAGAAGATGCTTCGAAAGGATAACGAATTGCCGTCTAGTACGTACGAAGCAAAGAAGGTGGTATGCCCTCTAGGATTAGAGGTGCATAAGATACACGCATGCATTAATGACTGCATCCTCTACCACGGTGAGCACGAAAAATTGAATGCATGTCCTGTTTGCGGTGCTTTGCGGTATAAGATCGGGCGAGATGACCCTGGTGAAGTTGAGGGCGAGCCGCGCCCCAGGAAGAGGATTCCTGCAAAGGTGATGTGGTATGCTCCTATAATACCACGGTTGGAACGTTTGTTCAGCAATAGAGAGCATGCCAAGTTGTTGCGATGGCACAAAGAAGATCGTAAAAAAGACTTGATGTTGAGACACCCCGCGGATGGGTCCCAGTGGAGAAAAATTGACAGAGAGTTCCCGACATTTTCAGATGACGCAAGGAACTTAAGATTTGGTCTAAGTACAGATGGCTTTAATCCTTTTCGAGAGCAGAGCTCCAGTCACAGCACTTGGCCCGTGACTCTATGTATCTATAACCTTCCTCCTTGGTTGTGCATGAAGCGGAAGTACATTATGATGTCAGTGCTCATTCAAGGCCCGAAGCAACCTGGCAACAACATTGATGTGTACCTCAGGCCATTAGTTGAAGAACTTTTGCAGTTGTGGCGTGAAGAAGGTGTACGTGTGTGGGATGAGCACAAACTGGAGGAATTTGATCTACAAGCTTTGCTGTTTGTAACCATCAATGATTGGCCTGCTCTAGGCAACATTTCAGGACAGTCAAACAAGCGATACAATGCATGCATGCACTGTTTAGCTGAGACTGATAGTATACATTTAGGTAACAAGAATGTGTACCTGGGTCATCGTCGGTTTCTTGTACCCAAGCATCCGTTAAGGAAGAAAGGCAAGCATTACAAATGTGAGGCAGATCATCGGCCGAGGCCTACCCGCCCTTCTAGTTCTGTTATACATGATATGGTCAAGGATTTAAATGTAATCTTTGAAAAGGGTCCTGTCGGACTCACTGTTCCGAATGACGCAAACAACCACGTACCCATGTGGAAGAAGAAATCTATATTTTGGGAGCTGCCATATTGTATAATGCTAGAGATTCACTCTGCAATCGACGTGATGCACGTGACAAAGAACATTTGCTGCAACTTGCTAAACTTCTTGGGCGTGTATGGGAAGTCAAAAGATGGGAAGTCAAAAAAAGGTACACCGAAAGGAAGGCAGATCCATCAACGTATGAGCGAAGAGATGCATCGAGACGATACTCATTCAGAAAATCAGCCAGGTCCTGCAAGCTACGCTCTTACTAAAGAAGAGAAGAAAATATTTTTTGAGTGCCTTCGCAGTATGAAGGTTCCATCTGGCTTCTCATCAAATATAAAAGGAATAATAAACATGGCAGAGCAAAAATTTCAGAATCTAAAGTCTCATGACTGTCACGTGATTATGACACAATTACTTCCGATTGCATTGAGAGGGCTTCTACCGGAAAATGTTCGAGAACCCATTGTGAAGCTATGTGCATTTCTCAATGCAATTTCTCAGAAGGTCATCAATCCACTAACTCTAAAAAATTTAGAGAAGGATGTGGTCCAATGTCTTGTCAGCTTCGAGTTGGTGTTCCCACCAACCTTCTTCAATATTATGACGCACCTTGTAGTCCACCTAGTCAAAGAGATTTCTGTTCTCGGTCTTGTATTTCTACACAACATGTTCCCCTTTGAGAGGTTCATGGGAGTCTTACAAAAATATGTGCATAACCGGGCTAGGCCAGAAGGAAGCATCGTCAAGGGTTATGGAACAGAGGAGGTCATTGAGTTTTGTGTAGATTTTATTCCTGATCTGAAGCCGATTGGTGTTCCTGAATCACGTCATGAGGGGAGACTGCATGGAAAAGGCACCATAGGAAAGAAAGCAACAATATTTCAAGACGGGGATTCTTTCACTCAAGCACACGACACCGTTCTACATAATTCCAGTTTGGTGGGTCCATATGTCGAGGAACACAAGAATGTTTTACGCTCCAAATACCCGGCGAAATCTGAAGATTGTATTGATGGAGAACACATGAAGACTTTCAGCAGTTGGTTAAAAAGACGTCTCATTAATGACACCAATGTTGAAGAACAGCTATACTTGTTGGCCACATCACCAGCTTCAACTATATTGACTTTTCAAGGGTACGAGATAAATGGAAATATATTTTACACAGCCAACCAAGATAAAAAGAGCACCAACCAAAACAGTGGAGTACGCTTTGATGCAACAAACTGCAACGGGACAAAGGACACATATTATGGTTACATAGAGGAGATATGGGAACTTGACTATGGACCTACTTTTAAGGTCCCTTTGTTCAAGTGCAAATGGTTCAACCTACGAGGCGGGGTAGAGGTAGACCCACGATACGGAATGACTACAGTGGATCTCAACAATCTTTCGTACGAGAACGAACCATTCGTCGTAGCCAGTGAAGTTGATCAGGTTTTCTATGTGAAAGACATGTCTACCCTACCGAAAAATAGAAAAGATAAGCAAGCGAGTACATCATACGATGAGCCAAAGCGCCACATAGTTCTTTCAGGGAAAAGAGTCATTGTGGGAGTGGAGGACAAGACAGACATGTCAGAAGATTACGATAAGTTTCATGACATTCCGCCCTTCAAAGTCAACACTGATCCAAGTATCAAGTTAAATGAAGAAGATTGTCCGTGGTTACGGCGCAATCAGAAGAACAAGTAAACACTAGAGAGGGATATTATTGTTGATGTGTAATATCCGAATGCTTTGTATCAAAAGAACAAGTGAGCTGAAGTATTTTGTAGATGCATGGAACAAAACACACGATTTCACCTGCATACATCCCAACGGTGGCTCGTGAGTGCCTGCATATGAAATGCATCGTTGGGCGTATGCAGGCAATCTGAATGCTTTGTATTCTGTCGATGAAGTAGAATGAGGAGACAATGACTGCCGAACATGTTCAAGAGGGGGCTATATATAGGGTCATGTGACTCGCGAACTGGTCATGATAGTGCCCATCCAACAGCTCAGAATCCCTCACAAGAAACACATCTTCATCCAACGGCTCACAAGTGCTTTAAAGAAACACACGATCCATGTGCTTCTTTAGTCCCGGTAGGTGTTACCAACCGAGACTAAAGAAGCACATGGATCGTGTGTTTCTTCCTAGCGCTTGTGAGACGTTGGATCTGAGGTGTGTTTCTTTTGAGAGATTCTGAGATGTTGGATCAGCAGTATCACGACCACTTCGTGACCCACATGACTCGGTTGTTGTTACCAACCGGGACTAAAGAAGCACACGTACCTTATATATAGCCCCCCTCCCGAACATGTTCAGCACTCAATGTCTACTCATTGTAGTTCATTTTGGCAGCACACGGGTAGCAGACAGCACTCAGTGAAGGCTGAAGGTGAACCCTCCCCTCGGTAGAGGCATCTTTGGGCAACCAGCGGCAAGACGTCTCTGATGATCTGCGACCGTTCCAAACGGTTGCAGATCATCAGAGATGTTTTGCCGGACGGTTGTAGATCATCAGAGATGTCTTGCCACGGTCATCAAGTTTATCATTTTGGCTTGAAACTTCTAGATGTTCATACATGATAGACCTTTTTGTGAATATTTTTTTTGCAAATTTTGGCAAAAATCAAGTTTATCATTTTTCATAGCAACTAGTACACATATAAGGAGCACATGCCAAAGGATTTGATTTTTTGAGGTGTTTATCACTTTATTACATTTTTTCTTAAAAACGATCAAAACGGTCGCTACGACTAATCATCGGAAGAGGTGATATTTTCTAGAACTATCAATGTTTCTGTGATATAACCACTAGTTGTGTACCTTAAAATGATTTTTCCAAAAGTTTCAGACCAAACTATCAAATAGTTGAAGTTCAAATTTGAATATCTTTCGATAAATCAACATAAACTCAATTAACTAGGGGGAATTAGTTAGAATTCAAAGAAAAAACTCAAACTTGGGGATCATCCATCATATGTGCACCACTCTTAGTGAAAAATAGTTGGGTGCCATTTGGAATCATATTTTATGTACTTACTTCACAAAAAACCTTATTTTTTGCACTTAAAAAAAGGAAAATGATATTTATGAAAATATTTTGAAGAATCCATTTGGAAAGATTGTTTAATATACCAATATGCACCTATGTGTGGAGTATGAGATCTTTATCACAAACTATGTCGTCGAAATGACCATAACTTGTTCATTTGGCTTGAAACTTCTACATGTTCATACATGATATACCTTTTTGTGAATACTTTTTTTGCAAATGTTGGCAAAAATCAAGTTTATCATTTTTCATAAAAACTAGTACACATATAAGGAGCCCATGCCAAAGGATTTGATTTTTTGAGGTGTTTATCACTTTATTATATTTTTTCTTAAAAACGATCAAAACGGTCGCTACGACTAATCATCGGAAGAGGTGATATTTTCTAGAACTATCAATGTTTCTGTGATATAACTACTAGTTGTGTACCTTAAAATGATTTTTCCAAAAGTTTCAGACCAAAATATCAAACAGTTGTAGTTCAAATTTGAATTACTTTCGATAAATCAACATCAACTCAATTAACTAGGTGAAATTAGTTACAATTCAAAGAAAAAACTCATACTGTGGGATCATCCATCATATGTGCACCACTCTTAGTGAAAAATAGTTGGGTGCCATTTGGAATCATATTTTCTGTACTTACTTCACAAAAAACCTTAAAACATAGAAACAGATATTTATGAAATAATTTGAATAAATCACCTTGGCATCTTAAAATGAAAGAATATAAAAAAACAGAAAAATAAATTAGAAATCAAAACAATTCAAAAATATAAGTAAACCAAAATAAGAAACAGAAAAGTAAACAATTCAAACAATTTAAAAGAAAACAAAAACAAAAAACAGTAAAAAGAAACAAGGAAAAAAGGCATTGGTCTCGGTTGGTAACCCCAACCGAGACTAAAGGGCCGCTGGGCTTCGCGCGCAATTTTTTGCGGCCCAGGCAGACCCTTTAGTCGCGGTTGGTGTTACCAACCGCGACTAAAGACCCTTTAGTCGCGGTTTGTGGCTGGAACCGGGACTAAAAGTCCTTTCCGCGACGTTTTGGGTGGTCGTGGCCGGAAAATTTCGTAACTTCTCCCCCAAATCTTCCAAAGCCGTCGCCGCCCTACCGCTCCGCCTCGAGGTCGCCGCGCCGTTCCACCGCGCCGTCTGCCGCTCCGACGCGCCGCTCTGCTCCGCCTCGCCTTCTGCCGCTCCGACGCGCCGCCCCTGCCTCTCTGCACCAACTAGGAGTCGCCGTCACCTCCAGCCTCGAGCACATCGACCTCGAGTCGCCACGAGCACCGACGAGGAGGCCACGCGGCCCACGACCCCTACATCGCCGCCCACCACGCCGCTGTCCACTGCCTTTGCGCACCAGCGCCGGTAAGCCTCGTCCCCTCCCTCCCTCGGCCTCCTCCCCTCCCTCGGCCTCCCTAGCTAGTTTATTAGGGTTAGTTCATGCGCTGATTTTGCACTGTATTTTGCTAAGGGCTAGGTGTTTGCAAGAAATTATGTACTGTTTTTTGCTAGTGCTAGGTGTTTGCAAGAACATAAAAAATTCTTGTAGTGTAAATGCAAAATTCTTGTAATGTCAATGCAAAATTTTGTTTCTGCCACCTACTTCATTCTATGGAAATTGATTAGGTTTTAGCTCAATTTAGCTACTGTTTTCAATGTGTTGTGTAGGTTTAAGTGTTCAAACTAGTTTTGTTTAGGTAATGTTTAGGTTTAGGTGTTTAGATAATGTGATAATTTAATAAGTTAGGTTTCGTGAAAATGTAGTAACTTAGATGCTTAATGTAGATGCAAATTGTAGATGCAATCTATAGATACAATTTATAGAATTGTACTTGTATGTTTTTAGATGAATAAATGTAAACTTTTGATTGAAAAAACAGGAGCATTTGACAATGTAATTTAAATTCTGCTTGTAATTGCACAAAGGGAAACAAGTAACTTTTAACATGTAAGCATATCAATACATTATTGTATACAATAATATAGTTTACTGGATCTCTTAACATTTATTCGCATATTCATCTTCTCCAACAAATAAAACAAAATAGCACGTCGCAAGTGGAAAGACAAAAACA
Organism: Poa annua; assembly: GCA_026929855.1. Classification (NCBI taxonomy): domain Eukaryota; kingdom Viridiplantae; phylum Streptophyta; class Magnoliopsida; order Poales; family Poaceae; genus Poa; species Poa annua. Next base: position 298,485,136 of record CM049426.1, read on the forward strand.
TAATCTAGTTACATTTCTTGCATGCCATCATTCTTTATCTCATGGGGTTAGTTATGCAAGAATTCTTATAGAGCTGATATACAATTCATTATACATTTGTTTTGATTGATATACAATTCACTATACAACTTGCAGGAGGTCTTGCTTCTCGCTGCTAAGACGAACCTAGCTTGTATGATGAATTTGCCATTTGTTCTCACTCTTGGCTAGATTGATTGCTACATTCCTGATGTTTCAGTCCATGTTGAGGGTCTCTCTTTGTTTTGTAAATTGAGATGATTGTAAATGTGTTAGATATGAAATTGTAATATATGATCCATATATATATTATGGTGTGTTAGATATGCAAATTGAGATGATTGTAAATGTGTACGAAAAAAGATGATTTTGTGTTAGATATGCACAATTCTAAAATATGATCCATATATATAGTTTTGTGTTAGGTATGCAAGATGAGCACACACTGTTTTCTTCGCTGCCACCTTGTTGTGCTATATGATCCATACGTGTTGCAATTATTGTACTTGTATATGTTTTTCAGATGAATAAATGTAAACTTGATTATAATGCCCGAGCTATGGATTGCAGGTACATTTGAGGTATGGAGCACTTGCGAGACGAGCAGATAGAAGAAGCACAATTTCAACGAGACGAGGAGATGGAAGACCAAATGGAACAACTTATTTTTAACGATGTCCGAGCTGGAGGAGATGTAGATGATTATGATTTTGAACAATTTTTGAACGACTTTGGTGATGGAATGGAGTCACGAGATGTGGTGATAACAAACTCCGGCGGAGAGGTGTATATGTGTTTATAATAAATATGGCGATACGTTGTTGTTAACTACATGCATTAATTGATTTATGTTGTATTTATTAACGACTTATTTTTCTTTTAGCCCTCCGGATCGAGCAAATCTGCCAAAAAGCAGCCACCATGTGCTCCTCGATGCAAGGCAAGAAGAATGACGAGCGAGGATCCAAAGTTACCGATTGAGGAAATTGCTGATTCCGGCGAACCGCTCGAATCAAAACAGAACCACATCAAATTTATAAGTCAAGCTGGAGTTATTGTTAGGGACATGATCCCAATCAGCATACGCGAATGGAATAAGCCGGCGGCCGCAGATGTGGAGGACCCATGTTATGTCCACCAAGTTCTTAAGGATTTGGTCTATAACACGCTGTTGTCACATTTCACCCTCTCGCCAGATCTCTCTAAAGTGAAGAAGGACAACCTCAAGAAGTGGACTCTTATTAAGATGGCGGAACAATTCCGGAACTGGAAGAAAAAGTTATGGAATCAATATGAAGAAACAAAAGAAGAGCCAGATTTCAGTGGAGCACAAGGGAAGAAGTTAGAATCTGAATGGGCGGCGTTTAAGGCATATAGGGAATCACCTATGGTTGTGGCCCGATCGGAGATAAATAAATTGAATGCTGGGCTGAAGGTACACCACCATACATTGGGGACAGGTGGCTACAAGAGCGCCATTCCTAAGTGGTTAGCCTATGAAGAAAAACTGCTTCGATCGAGGGTCCGTCCAAAGACACTTGATTGGCCCGAGAGGTCAAAATTCTGGTTGTTCGCGCATGGGGCAATGTTGGACCCAGAAACCAGAGATATTGTTGGAAAAGGAAAATGGAAGGTTCTCGTTAATCAAATGAAAAAGAAGCTTGAAGCAGCAATTAATGATGTTCGCAATGGTGTGTTCAAACCCGATAGAGAGGATGACGAGCTGACACGGGCCCTGGGGAATCCTGATCATGTTGAACGAGCTCGAGGCTTTCCTGGCGGTGCTACGTTTAAGACTGCGTGGCCGGAATCCGCTCACACTTATAGAAGCCGTAGCAGAGGTAAGAAGAAGGAGGCCGACCGGATATTACAATTGGAACGTGAAATGAAGGAGCAACGGGCGGAAATAAAAGCATTGAAGGAGCAAAGAACGGAACCTCAGGAGCGGCACCAATTAGACCATGAAGCAGATGCCGCCCCATGTCAGCGTAGAAGCAGCGTTGGTTCCACGCGTCAAGTCGAGGGTCCCTACCCAGTGGATGACATCACAGAGCCTACAGGTTGTGAGCTACATATAACAATGAGAAACATAACTTTGAAGGTGGCGGTGGGGCAAGCTTTAGTAATTCAACCTGGAGAACTCTACCATTGTGGTCAAATTCCAGATGGCTACGCTCGTGTCGGGATGGACGAAATTATGCCGGGATTTGAAACCTTGGAACTTAAGTTACCTGGAGGTGACGAGGAGAAGACGTTGGCAGACGTCAAGCATGCCTTCGCCCCATGGCCCAAGAAATACATCGTCCTTTCAGAACAAGCAAAGTCCACTCCTCGTTCTAGGAGTCAAGCTCACCAGCAAAGTCCACTCTTCCTCGAGAGGGGTCAAAGACGGAGTCCATCTCCACCCCATCAGCAAAGCCCACACCTCCCCGATAGGGACCCCAGCCCGAGTCCATCTCCAGCTCAACAGCAAAGCCAACCGCCCCCCGAGAGGGTTCCTAGCGCGAGGCCATCGCAGTCTGTGCCAGTCCGCCAGAATGTTAAGTCGCTCTCGAGTAGGCGCCAGTCTGGTTCTCCTGTTAGGAAGAAACCTAGAAAGCAGAAAACACCGCCGCCTACTACAAAGTTACCTTGGGATTGAACCGTCGAGGAAAACGATACCGCCTGCAAAGAACATACGGATGCATGGCTTGCTGGCGTGAAAAAAAAAGCGTTAGCGAAACAATTGCCTCCTGCAAAATTTACTGCCGGAATTCCTTAGGAGAAAATTGACCGTTGCATCGATGCCCTATACAACCCCCCACCATCGCCGCCAACAGACTATGATCGCAACATTGGTAAGTCATATGACGAAGAGATGGATGATCGATCGAAAAAAGGGAAACAAGTTGCCCAACTCGGAGAACAAGACGCACAGTCGGCCCCCCCGCTCAAGGTGCTTGATGACAGAGTACTCAAAAACATCAATGTGCGGGAGCTGGTATATTCGGGAGATGATATCCCCTTCGCGGATGTCGTTCGTACTTATGTTCACGGTGAGGATTTTGTCGACGGCGACTTACCCACAAGAATGCGTCAATTTCAAGCCTGGTACAAGAATATCGTAAAGGAGACGAATAAAGACGCTCTCATGATGGCAGTTAAGGAAGAGCATTATTTCCAAGAATACTCTGTTATCCTTTACTTCGCCGAAATCTTTCAGTTATACAATCTCCGGGCCCTCGACAAAGCTATCATGAGTTCCTATTGTCTGTAAGTGATCGATTCCTGTAATTTAATGTTTTAATTAGCTCTACTCGTTCATTGTCTGTGATAATCCTCTCTATAATATTTGTGTGCTTTATTACGCAGAATGAAGATGCTCGAATGCAAGAAGCAGAAAATCAACCACATTGGGTTCATTGACCCCTCTATAATGCATGAAGAAAACATAATTGATCCACTAGTTAACAAGGATACACCGGGGAATTTGCTAATGTTTTTTAAGCGACAAGCTTACAAAAAATATATATTATGGACTTACAACTTCAAGTGAGTGTTACTGCTTATTATACATTCTATTTTTCTCACCCGATGTTAAGTTTAATTGATGAGTTATGCATGACTATTTATAAACGTGCGCAGCTTCCACTACATTCTTATCGTTATTGACTTGCGGAAAGGAGAAATTGTTGTCCTTAACTCGTTAAGAAGATGCCCTAAACAATACAAGACCTGTTTTGATTTGGTGGCAAGGTACTTTCTTTTCTTATCGTCTCTTTCGTTCATTTCCTAGTATCAAAAAAATTATGACTCATTCATTCATTTTGTAACATCCCAACATTTTATAATGTTCAAAAATCACAAAAATTTAAACTTTTCTTTTTATTAAAATAAAATATTAAATGCATAAGAAAACCAACTATGAAAGACCTCAACCATATTGAAAGGGTTTAATAATTCAAATGTCTCAGTTTAAAATTTTCATTATCCATGAATTTCTTATAAACCTCCATATGTATTTTGACAAATGTTTTACAAACTTTCAAACCCTTGCCTTGTAATAAAAAGTTTCTTTATAAGTATTTGATTTAAATAACCCAGCCATAGCTATTCATAAAAAAATAATGTTTACAAGTATTCATTCAATATATTTAAAAACAGGATCTATTTGTCAAATGGTTTTCATTCTTTTACCAGAACTCAAAACATAGTTTTGTTAAATTCAAGTCTATAGTTTATAACTTTAATAACTTCATAAATTAAAATTAATGAATTATCCAAATAAACATTTCATTTGCTTAAGTAAATTTCATTTATTTTCAAAGCATGAAATGATTAATAAATTCTAAATAAGAAAGGAATTTAAAATCTTTTCCAAATATGTTATGAAGTTCCATTGAATTATCTTAATATAAAATATAATAGTGCACAAATTATTTTGAATTAAAATAAATACATTATTTCTCCTTTTTATTTTCATATAGTAAGTGTTATGTTATTTAGGATTATACTAAAGCCTAAAATGAATTTAGTATTTGAAAATGAGTTTAAATAACTTAAATTCAAAACATATTTGCATGTGGGTATTTCATAGAATTTATTTTAGCAAAAAATAAAATTAATTAAACCCTAGTTTTAAATTTAACATAAAGTGTCAAAATTGTATTAAACCCATATTTCAAATTTATTAATTTTAAAAAGTTCTCAAAACATACCCACAACTGGTTTAACAGCAAGATATTATTTTTACTAATTTTTAGAAATTAATTTGACATCATTTGGATATTTAAATCAAAAGATATGAATTAAATAAATAAAAACAGAAAAAGAATTACCTGGATGACGTCATCGCTGACGTCATCATCGTCAACCTCCAGCCGGGATTTTCGCACCGATTTGCACCTTCCTTTGTTCGTTCGATTCGCGCGATTTAAGCGATGAAAACCCTAACGGAGGATGCCTATAAATTCTCCACGCTCTCCTCCGTGTTTTCCCCCTCCTCCCCATCAAAATAACGCCGCCAGGCCGCCACGGTTGCTCGCCGGAGTCCGCACCATCCGCCGCCGTTTTTCTTCAACTTCCGGCGAGGTGAGCCACCCCCTCGCGCCAGAGACCCCTCCTCCTCTTTCCCTGGACCATGCGCACCCTCCAACCCCTTCCTTGCTTCGTATCCGCAGCAGTTCGTCGGGGAAGAACTCAACCGAAGAATCGCCGGCGCCATAGCTTCTCCTCCCGTACCTCCCTGCCGTTCCAAGAAGAACGCGACGACGACCTTGGACCCATCGTCTCCAGCACACCGCGCTGCAACTCTCCGTGCCCTCGGCGATCTCGGAGACCCCCCGGAGCGTCGAATCCGTCCACGACCGAGCCACCGCCGCCGTCCCCTCCATCTCCGGCGAGGAGCGCGCCGCCCAGGTATGGTCAATCGCCCGGAGCCGTCCGATCTAGTTTTTACGGCCCAGATTAGAAGTCTCAGACGAACCGGTACGAATAGATCTGGACCGCCAGATCCAGATCTGACGGCCCAGATCTGTGACTTATCCACGTCAGCGTGCCTCGTCAGCATCCAGTCAGCATCCGCGTCAGCATTTATTTTCGTAATTAATTTTAAATTGGCAGTTTTACAGAAAAGACCCTGTAACTTAGAATTGGTATAACTTTTTACTCACACATCCAAATTCAAATATTTTTATATATTTGGAAAGCCCTTGACATGTAGAATATTTTGGATCTTCCAAAATTCAAATTTGACTTAGTTTGAAATATTCAAATTTCAAATGGTGGATTTGAGTATTTTTGTAATAACTTTAAATCTATAATTCCAAAAATTGCAAATAAAATTGTTTTAGAAACTTTGGAATATTTGTAAATTGATGCCACTGCTATAAAATATTTTTGAGTAAAGTTTTAATGAATTCATAGTTATATATTTAATTTGAATAGTTTGAGTATTTTCAACATAACTATTAATAAAAATATTAATTTTGATTAAAGTAAATTGCTATAAATTTAAGTAAAATGCCCCTGTCTATTATCACTATTTATAAAATTATATTATAAAAATTTAATCATAGAAAACTTTAATATTATAATTATTCCTTTTATTATATTTTCCAAAAATAGAAATTAACTAGATTGCATTTATAGCCAAATGCATACTTTATAAATATCACAAAAATTAGTGTTATGTTTCTTGTGGTTTAAAAATTGCATTTCATGCATAGCATATTTTATTTTGTAGTTATATTTTCCATAAGAAAACTCCTCCCCCATTTTCTCTAAGTTAAGATTATTTTCAAACTTAGCATTTTTGTGAAGTGCTACACTTAGACACTTAGTAAATTTCAACATGGAGCTGGAAGACCAATGAAGGACTTAGCCAAACGAGACTCCAGAAGAATCTCCAAGGAGTGGAAGCACTTAGAAGAAAGATCAAGAAGAAGTTCATGAAGACCAACCAGAAATATCTTCTAAGTCTTTCTCCCTCTTTCTTCTTTCTCCCTTCTTCTTCTGTTAGACTTCATGATGACTAAGTAAATCCAAGACCAGCCTCGAGGATACAAGAACCACTAAGTCGGAAGATTTATCAAGTCTATCAAAACTTCAATCAAGACATCATCAAGGAGAATATTACCAGTCTGGAGATGAAGCCTGGAGGACAACTACATCTTTCTTCTATCTTTTCCCTCTTTCCTAATCTTGTCTTTCAAATTTGACTTAAATAATTTTGATCATGATATTATCATCTTGAAGTTGTTGGATCCTAGCGGCATAGTGAGATGAAGCGGCTTGGAAACAAACCTTACATGTCCACGTACATGAGACCTGTTCCACAATTTAAGTGGCTGGCCGGGTGTTTGTCTCTCTCACTTTAGTGAATATCCAATTTACAAAGAGTTGATAATAATTGTTGATCACCTCGAAGAATAGAGCTAGTAATTTTCTCTAAGTATTTTGCACATCAAGACTAAGCCATTAGAGTGCTTATTCAAGATGATATAAAACAAAATATTTTATTCAACTTATGACCTTAGCCCTTAGTCCTTTTGGACCAACCTATTTGCCTTGCATTAACTTAAAAGATTTTTCATGGCATGGCATGCATCTCTATTCCCTAGAAATAACTTGCATATCATGCATGTCATGTTTTCCTTAGAAGTTTAAGAAACTTGTTTGTAGGTGTTGTGTTGTTTTATGATTGTTGTATTGTTGTTTGTTTGTATTGTTTAGACTGAACGGAGAGACCCGAGTTCGTTGAACAGAGTTTGTGAACAACGACAACATTCAAAGGCAAGTGGCACACCTCATAAACACCTCATAAACTTCCTATTATTTCTATATGCATTACTTAGTATTTTTATATGCATGAGTAGGATAGTATTGCTATGCTAAACCTGTGTAGAAGTCTCTTACTCCTGTGTCTAGGTTCCTATATCATACTTAGTAGATGCATTGATGATATGCAATTGATGAAAAGTTTTACAAAATGTTAAGTGACTACTCAGGGCTGTGCTCATGGTTGTCGTCGCCTAGGATGAATGTCTATTCTACTTAGGGCCGTGAGCATGGTGATTTTTACCTGAGAGTGCACATCCACTAAGTTAATGAAACTCCTGGGTGGATTGGTTGTATGGCGGCGAAGTTGAGTGGCTGCTCAGGTCCATGTCTATGGTTCCTGGAGTACGTGCACTTGTGGATAGCCACCCAGGGAACAGAGGAATCTGAAGAACTCCGAGTGGCGATTGCTTCCAGTGCATCCATTGCCATATGGGCTCTGGCTTGATCAATTATGTTGTGTGGACTCTCTCCGGCTTGTCAAGCAGATGTAGGGGGATGTTAGGTGGAACGGGTCAAGCCAGAGTGGGAGGGAAAATGCTTCTGAAAGATCTCGTCTCATTCTTCTCCTTTCCTTATCACAAATGGTGTGTAAAGGATAAATTGGGTTGAATGGGTACAATGGTGAACGTGCACAACCTCTGCAGAGTGTAAAACTAATTACTTAGCCGTGTCCCCGGTACGGACAATTTGAGCAGCTGATCACGGACGTCAACGGAGGATTCCATCATTCCAACTTCAGAAATAAAACTTGATGGGTGAACAAGGGAAGATGAGATTTTTGGTTTTCATGCCATACTCGTCTTGATAAGAAAAGTGTTTTCAAAAGAGTAGGAAAAATTGGCTTTATGCAAATTAGTCTTGAACTCCACCAGCCAAATATGCATATAGGCTTTAGAGTTATTCCATTAAGTGTCCACCATAGTGTCACTTGCCAGACTCCATTTTTAATGGAATCTGACCCACGCTGTTGCAATATTTTTCTTATTGCAGATTTGATCAGATGACGAGTGAGGTTTCGTTTAAAGGTTTCGAGTCTACAACCAACATGTTCTCGCCTGTGGCAGCATGAAAGTTATAGAGACTCACCGCTATTGTATTTCCGCGGTGTACTTTTTCAATGCTAGCGTTATGCTATGCAACTTGTATCGAATATTTTGTAATTCTGGATCCTCGATGTAATAAAATTGACGCTTTGTTGTGATATTACATCGTAAACTGTGTGTGCAAATGAATCGATCCAGGGATTTGCACTATACACAGGTATCTGCCTTATTTAAAGTGCAGGTACGTTACAGATGGTATCAGAGCACTGTGTTGCCTGTAGGTTCGAAACCCCTAGGATTGGACGGAGACCCCAATGGTTAAATAGTTAAATAAACTAGGTTTCCAAAACTTGAGTAAATTTTGAATTTTCCTTTAATATTGTTTTACATTAATTATCTTGTCTTATCTTTCCCTTTCTTTTTAAATTCTAATACTCTTACCTGTTCAAATTTTAGATGGGAGAGTACACTGAGACCGCGTATGCCGGAGTTTTGTCAGGTTTCATCTTTGGGAGGCAGCTGTCCAGGTTGACAAGTCAATTGAAGCTACCACCGCCCTATTTCCGAGGAAGGAAAGAGGAGACCGACATACCCAATGTGACACGTTGGGAAATCCGCACCATCATGACCCCGGATCCCACGATGCCAGACTTCGAGCCCGTGGACTATGTCACCTACTACCCAGAGTGGATTGAGGGAGTGAACATAGCTATGGTGGACTTAATGGCTCGTTTGTGTTACAAGTATCGCAACAAGCTAGCACCAGGATCGCCCTTCCGTGCCTTTGGGAAGAGGGATGCACATGGTCTCTCGATGGCTCACACTGGAAATCGCTTGGACCTGCCCATCATTAACAAGATGTTTGAAGACCTGGATTTCCTCATCAACTGTCTGACTAGAAAGTTTCAACAAGCTTATGACATCGCAGATAATGCCCGAGCCGTCATACACGCAAAAACCCAAGAACTCCAGACTTCTGAAACCCTTGTTGGCCATATGGAGGAACTCATCCATGACCTACACGTGCAGAACCTCGATAAGGATGAGCAGATTGCCACACTTGAGGCGCAACTCAACCCACCTCCACCACCGCCAGCGGCTGAAGAAAGTGACCAAGACACTGGGAATGTGGTAGTAACCGCAGCAGTAAAGGATGAAGAAGACCCCGAGGAGGTTCTTTCTGAGGAGTCAATTGAGGGAGAAGTCACACCTGTGGCAAATAACCACGCGATGAAGCGCAAGCGTGAGATCAAAGAGGAATGAATGAAGCAATCAAAAACACGTTAGAGGGACCACCATTTATCTTATTTAGCTTATCGTATCAATTTAGAGTATTGACCTATCAAATTGTGGTATGGCAGTACTGTTGCTTTTGTATTTCCCCGACTTTGGTGTGTTTCGTTCGATAAACGATTAGTTCGATTTCTCAAAATAAGTTTGAAAATTTTCACGTATGTGTTGCTTGTGTTTGAACCTTGTTGCTTGATGTTTGTTACATGATGTTTGTAATGGATTACCTTGATTTTTGGTTGTGCATTAGAATGTTTAATTATCAACAAAACTTTTCTTTTAAGGGTGGTAGGTACCCAGATAATTCAAACCCTGCTGCTTAAACCCAGAGATCCCAAACTATCTTTCTTTCTTCCACAATCAGAAAAATCATTCGCTGTCAAGTTTTCAAGTTTCCATGTCAGAAAGTTCATTTCCCAAAACATCCCGAGTTATCAGAATCATTCAAGCATTTGCTTTGTCTTCTAGCCTCTCCGAATCTCGGGGACGAGATTCCTATTAAGGGTGGTAGTCTGTAACATCCCAACATTTTATAATGTTCAAAAATCACAAAAATTTAAAACTTTTTTTTATTAAATTAAAATATTAAATGTATAAGAAAACCAACTATGAAAGACCTCAACCGTATTGAAAGGGTTTAATAATTCAAATGTCTCAGTTTAAAAATTTCATTATCCATTGTATTTCTTATAAACCTCCATATGTATTTTGACAAATGTTTTACAAACTTTCAAACCCTTGCCTTGTAATAAAAAGTTTCTTTATAAGTATTTGATTTAAATAACCCAGCCATAGCTATTCATAAAATTAAAATAATGTTTACAAGTATTCATTCAATATATTTAAAAACAGGATCTATTTGTCAAATGGTTTTCATTCTTTTACCAGAACTCAAAACATAGTTTTGTTAAATTCAAGTCTATAGTTTATAACTTTAATAACTTCATAAATTAAAATTAATGAATTATCCAAATAAACATTTCATTTGCTTAAGTAAACTTCATTTATTTTCAAAGCATGAAATGATTAATAAATTCTAAATAAGAAAGGAATTTAAAATCTTTTCCAAATATGTTATGAAGTTCCATTGAATTATCTTAATATAAAATATAATAGTGCACAAATTATTTTGAATTAAAATAAATACATTATTTCTCCTTTTTATTTTCATATAGTAAGTGTTATGTTATTTAGGATTATACTAAAGCCTAAAATGAATTTAGTATTTGAAAATGAGTTTAAATAACTTAAATACAAAACATATTTGCATGTGGGTATTTCATAGAATTTATTTTAGCAAAAAATAAATTTAATTAAACCCTAGTTTTAAATTTAACATAAAGTGTCAAAATTGTATTAAACCCATATTTCAAATTTATTAATTTTAAAAAGTTCTCAAAACATACGCACAACTGGTTTAACAGCAAGATATTATTTTTACTAATTTTTAGAAATTAATTTGACATCATTTGGATATTTAAATCAAAAGATATGAATTAAATAAATAAAAACAGAAAAAGAATTATCTAGATGACGTCATCGCTGACGTCATCATCGTCAACCTCCAGCCGGGATTTTCGCCCCGATTTGCACCTTACTTTGTTCGTTCGATTCGCGCGATTTAAGCGATGAAAACCCTAACGGAGGATGCCTATAAATTCTCCACGCTCTCCTCCGTGTTTTCCCCCTCCTCCCCATCAAAATAACGCCGCCAGGCCGCCACGGTTGCTCGCCGGAGTCCGCACCATCCGCCGCCGTTTTTCTTCAACTTTCGGCGAGGTGAGCCACCCCCTCGCGCCAGAGACCCCTCCTCCTCTTTCCCTGGACCATGCGCACCCTCCAACCCCTTCCTTGCTTCGTATCCGCAGCAGTTCGTCGGGGAAGAACTCAACCGAAGAATCGCCGGCGCCATAGCTTCTCCTCCCGTACCTCCCTGCCGTTCCAAGAAGAACGCGACGACGACCTTGGACCCATCGTCTCCAGCACAACGCGCCGCAACTCTCCGTGCCCTCGGCGATCTCGGAGACCCCCCGGAGCGTCGAATCCGTCCACGACCGAGCCATCGCCGCCGTCCCCTCCATCTCCGGCGAGGAGCGCGCCGCCCAGGTATGGTCAATCGCCCGGAGCCGTCCGATCTAGTTTTTACGACCCAGATTAGAAGTCTCAGACGAACCGGTACGAATAGATCTGGACCGCCAGATCCAGATCTGACGGCCCAGATCTGTGACTTATCCACATCAGCGTGCCTCGTCAGCATCCAGTCAGCATCCGCGTCAGCATTTATTTTCGTAATTAATTTTAAATTGCAGTTTTACAGAAAAGACCCTGTAACTTAGAATTGGTATAACTTTTTACTCACACATCCAAATTAAAATATTTTTATATATTTGGAAAGCCCTTGACATGTAGAATATTTTGGATCTGCCAAAATTCAAATTTGACTTAGTTTAAAATATTCAAATTTCAAATGGTGGATTTGAGTATTTTTGTAATAACTTTAAATCTATAATTCCAAAAATTGCAAATAATTCTTTTTTTAGAAACTTTGGAATATTTGTAAATTAATGACACTGCTATAAAATATTTTTGAGTAAATTTTTAATGAATTCATAGTTATATATTTAATTTGAATAGTTTGAGTATTTTCAACATAACTATTAATAAAAATATTAATTTTGATTAAAGTAAATTGCTATAAATTTAAGTAAAATGCCCCTGTCTATTAACACTATTTATAAATTATATTATAAAAATTTAATCATAGAAAACTTTAATATTATAATTATTCCTTTTATTATATTTTCCAAAAATAGAAATTAATTAGATTGCATTTATAGCCAAATGCATACTTTATAAATATCACAAAAATTAGTGTTATGTTTCTTGTGGTTTAAAAATTGCATTTCATGCATAGCATATTTTATTTTGTAGTTATATTTTCCATAAGAAAACTCCTCCCCCATTTTCTCTAAGTTAAGATTATTTTCAAACTTAGCATTTTTGTGAAGTGCTACACTTAGACACTTAGTAAATTTCAACATGGAGCTGGAAGACCAATGAAGGACTTAGCCAAACGAGACTCCAGAAGAATCTCCAAGGAGTGGAAGCACTTAGAAGAAAGATCAAGAAGAAGTTCATGAAGACCAACCAGAAATATCTTCTAAGTCTTTCTCCCTCTTTCTTCTTTCTCCCTTCTTCTTCTGTTAGACTTCATGATGACTAAGTAAATCCAAGACCAGCCTCGAGGATACAAGAACCACTAAGTCGGAAGATTTATCAAGTCTATCAAAACTTCAATCAAGACATCATCAAGGAGAATATTACCAGTCTGGAGATGAAGCCTGGAGGACAACTACATCTTTCTTCTATCTTTTCCCTCTTTCCTAATCTTGTCTTTCAAATTTGACTTAAATAATTTTGATCATGATATTATCATCTTGAAGTTGTTGGATCCTAGCGGCATAGTGAGATGAAGCGGCTTGGAAACAAACCTTACATGTCCACGTACATGAGACCTGTTCCACAATTTAAGTGGCTGGCCGGGTGTTTGTCTCTCTCACTTTAGTGAATATCCAATTTACAAAGAGTTGATAATAATTGTTGATCACCTCGAAGAATAGAGCTAGTAATTTTCTCTAAGTATTTTGCACATCAAGACTAAGCCATTAGAGTGCTTATTCAAGATGATATAAAACAAAATATTTTATTCAACTTATGACCTTAGCCCTTAGTCCTTTTGGACCAACCTATTTGCCTTGCATTAACTTAAAAGATTTTTCATGGCATGGCATGCATCTCTATTCCCTAGAAATAACTTGCATATCATGCATGTCATGTTTTCCTTAGAAGTTTAAGAAACTTGTTTGTAGGTGTTGTGTTGTTTTATGATTGTTGTATTGTTGTTTGTTTGTATTGTTTAGACTGAACGGAGAGACCCGAGTTCGTTGAACAGAGTTTGTGAACAACGACAACATTCAAAGGCAAGTGGCACACCTCATAAACACCTCATAAACTTCCTATTATTTCTATATGCATTACTTAGTATTTTTATATGCATGAGTAGGATAGTATTGCTATGCTAAACCTGTGTAGAAGTCTCTTACTCCTGTGTCTAGGTTCCTATATCATACTTAGTAGATGCATTGATGATATGCAATTGATGAAAAGTTTTACAAAATGTTAAGTGACTACTCAGGGCTGTGCTCATGGTTGTCGTCGCCTAGGATGAATGTCTATTCTACTTAGGGCCGTGAGCATGGTGATTTTTACCTGAGAGTGCACATCCACTAAGTTAATGAAACTCCTGGGTGGATTGGTTGTATGGCGGCGAAGTTGAGTGGCTGCTCAGGTCCATGTCTATGGTTCCTGGAGTACGTGCACTTGTGGATAGCCACCCAGGGAACAGAGGAATCTGAAGAACTCCGAGTGGCGATTGCTTCCAGTGCATCCATTGCCATATGGGCTCTGGCTTGATCAATTATGTTGTGTGGACTCTCTCCGGCTTGTCAAGCAGATGTAGGGGGATGTTAGGTGGAACGGGTCAAGCCAGAGTGGGAGGGAAAATGCTTCTGAAAGATCTCGTCTCATTCTTCTCCTTTCCTTATCACAAATGGTGTGTAAAGGATAAATTGGGTTGAATGGGTACAATGGTGAACGTGCACAACCTCTGCAGAGTGTAAAACTAATTACTTAGCCGTGTCCCCGGTACGGACAATTTGAGCAGCTGATCACGGACGTCAACGGAGGATTCCATCATTCCAACTTCAGAAATAAAACTTGATGGGTGAACAAGGGAAGATGAGATTTTTGGTTTTCATGCCATACTCGTCTTGATAAGAAAAGTGTTTTCAAAAGAGTAGGAAAAATTGGCTTTATGCAAATTAGTCTTGAACTCCACCAGCCAAATATGCATATAGGCTTTAGAGTTATTCCATTAAGTGTCCACCATAGTGTCACTTGCCAGACTCCATTTTTAATGGAATCTGACCCACGCTGTTGCAATATTTTTCTTATTGCAGATTTGATCAGATGACGAGTGAGGTTTCGTTTAAAGGTTTCGAGTCTACAACCAACATGTTCTCGCCTGTGGCAGCATGAAAGTTATAGAGACTCACCGCTATTGTATTTCCGATGTGTACTTTTTTAATGCTAGCGTTATGCTATGCAACTTGTATTGAATATTTTGTAATTCTGGATCCTCGATGTAATAAAATTGACGTTTTGTTGTGATATTACATCGTAAACTGTGTGTGCAAATGAATCGATCCAGGGATTTGCACTATATACAGGTATCTGCCTTATTTAAAGTACGTTACAATTTTCTTGTCATGCAGCGTTTGGAAAATGTTACTCGCGGAACATCCGAACAGTGGATGGCCAGAGAAACTGCGCTGGCGTAGTAACGATGTAAGTAGTACTATAACTAGTCCCATGCACCATTATCGTACTTTACTATTATTTGATTAAATTTTATTCTTCTATAGACTTGCCTTAAACAACCAATAGAGACTGATCTATGTGGATTCTACGTTTGCGAGTACATGCATACTGTGGTCAACGAGAGTTTGAAGAGCAAAAGAAGTATCGAAGTACGTAAATCTCTAGTCACAACATTATTTTTGTATCATCAATCGTGATGAGTTTTATTCATTTCATGTCTCATGTATTTATTGTGATATCATTTTTTTACAGTTGGCAAGAAAGCGTAACGAGTTACCAATAAAGACCCGCTTCAGGGCAATTGCAGAGGAGTTGACGGGATTTTACCTCACCCATGTCATACCGGAGACCGGAGAGTACCACTATTTTGACTAGTGCGGACATGTGATATATAGTGATCTCCATGTAACAAAGTACTTCTAAGTAGAACCGGGAAACGTGATCTTCATGTACCACGCATACTTAAATGTGTATGTGTTATCAACACATGATTTTCATGTAATTGTATATATGCATGATGCAATTTTATTTAGGTTCGTATAATAATTTATACATGGTTTTCGCCCTCGAAGCCGTAGCATCTGAAACCCCTACCCCCGACGCATCGACATGGTACCATTCGAAACCCCTACCCAGAAAAACCGGTCGAAATAAAAAAAAGCAAAGCACTGAAATGAAAATAAAAACAAAACCCTAAAATGTAAAAAAACACAAAACCCTAGTCCCGGTTCGTAACACGAACCGGGACTAAAGGATTCGCCCCTGCGCCCCTGCCCCGTCCACGTGCGGAGCTCTAATTGGTGGGGGTGGCTCCGGTCCCGGTTTGTGCTGAGCCGGAACCAGGGGGGCTCTAGTCCCGCCTTGATAGTCCCGGTTGCTACACCTTAGAGCCCCAATTTTCACTAGTGTTAGCGCATCTCCAACACTAACACGATATGGATCATAGGATACGGATGATAATCCAGCTACACTAACAGGGTTAACACGGGTGTTCATCTCGGCGCGACGTGTCAGGAAAGTGCAGCAAGGTTTGCAAATATTGGTTCGGCGATGCAGACGTAACACCTTCCATGTATCCAACTCGATAGCTCTCTCCGCATCAGGAAACAGGAACCCATCCAACAGATGCAAGACAACACGCACCGGCAAGAGCTACTCCGGTATCATGAGTTCATGACGACACTCTCTCTGTTCTTAATTCAGAATGCGATGAGGTGAGGTCGGAGGTGATCTTCTTAGCTAAGGAGATCTCGCAGAGGCCTGCAATGCGATTCACAAAGCTGGTTGTTGTTGGGGTTCCAGGAAAGTTCCGGATGACTGAATGATTACTCGAGTCCAGTAGAGACAGTGGACAGCATTAGTTCATTATTAGTTGGTTGTTATTTGGCACAAGATAAGCTGAGTTTCTTGCTTAAAGCAACCAGGGAGGGCCGCTTTTCTTATCCAGACGGCTCCTTTTGCAGCGCAGCCATACAGTGATCGACAGGTCCTAATCAGCATCTTTGTCTCTTATGATTATGATCTTTTATAGTCTTATACAATTGCTTTTGATATTCGCCGGAGACTAGTGCGCCCGGCTACGTATCAAGGGCTCTTCTTTTCGGCAAAGTTGCGGCAACGACAGGGTAGTTTAACTGCAAAGAAAGATCTACCTAGATACGTCCGACTCCACTGATGACTGATGAGTAACCACGCACACATGTACTCCAATTTCCACCGAGCTGTGGAAGTAAGGTGAAGATTATTACTGCTACTATTAGTTGGAAATGGAATAGTTCTCTGAACGAAAACATGTCTTGTCTAGGTTTGGTCTTGTAGTTGACTGAAAATTCTGCAGAAAGATACTACGAGAGTGACCTATTTGAATCTCGATCGGTAGAGTTCGACAGACCCCATGACCAACGAACGAAGCTCGCCTTCTTCCACGGAAACGGGAGGATCGGCGGCGACTATTCCCCTCGGCGGCAGACAGCGGTGCCGACGGCCGGACGCTCCGTGCCGTTCGCGCCACGGCGACCTTTGTCCCGCTCGTTGTCCGGTGCTGATGCGCCGGTCGACTTTGCGTGCAAGGATTTCAACGTGCGTACGCGCTGTGTACAGAGTTGGTAGTACTATTGTGTTGATGGAATGGATGGTAGGCATGAAGCGTATATACATTGGGTGGTTGAAACTCCTACACGCGTCTTTTTTACTATCTCCAAATGAAGAACAATTATACTATGGACGCGTCTACGCAGTGTCCGGGCACTGCTTTTGCGCTACGCAGTGCCCACCCCCTGTCCGATTCAGACAACTACCAGATATGGAAAGATCTGACACGCTGGACCCGCCCTTTCCAGAAACGGAAAGATTCCCGTCCCTCTGTTGGTCCCCCCCCCCCCAATTTGGTGCTTCGCGCGCGAGCCGTCCAGCGCGGAAAAGCGAATAAAAAGACGAAAACACATCCCATGGCGAAAAGACGAGAAACAGACAAAAAGGCCAAAAAGTACATGCGGTACGATCCCCCAGGCCAAACCCTACCTACTACTTCTTCTCCTATCTCCTCTCTTCTTCCACCTCCATCAGCCGCCATTGCTTGCCCCTCCCCCGACCTGGATCTGCTGTAGATGTATAATTAGCAGAGAAAAAACCACAAACCCCAAATCATACACCTCCTCCCCCCGCCTGCTACTTCTCAGAGCCTCCACAAGCCTTCTTATCTCCATAGGAAAACACAAGAAACTACAAGTAGAAAAGTCTCCATAGGAAGCCACATGGAGCACAAAACAGAACAGGGGATAGTAGCAAAAAAAGCAGGGAGCTCGCAGACCAAGTTGTGACTCTTGCTTGAGATATCCACAAGAACCTACATACCCAGCTTGAAGAAACCTACAGGTAATTAAACAGTGCACCACTTGGTTCTTGATAAACTAGGAGCACAGAAAATCACATGGTTTTCAAGTTTTTGCTAGGTTCCAGTGCACCACTTGGTTCTTGTAAAAAAGGTTGGATGAACCCTTGTGATTTGGTTCTTCATAAAAGTAGAAGCACATGCAAAACCTCCAGTAACCCCCTTGATTCTACCAATATAGGCACTAACTTTGTCTTGCTACCTGAAAACATTTTTTAGCTACTTCCATGAAGTGTTGCCTGTATAAAACACAAAAAGAATTAAGCTTAAGGTCAGTTACATGGTGTAGATTAGTAAAAACAATAAAGAAAAAGCACATTGATGGAAGGAACGTAAAACAGAAAACTACTTGTATTTTTCCATGTAGACATGAGTACTGAAAACTACTTGTAATTAAATTTGTATCTTTTCGAAAACAGGCGTGCACATGGATTGGTTTTCGAGGAATGGGATTGATTTGAACATCCCAGCAGAAGGAGCTGATAACCAGCCATTTGTGAATCTAGAGGCTGAAAAGGTTTTTGAAACTGAACCAGCAAATACAACTGTCGAAAACACAGTGCCTTCTGGTGACACTGGAGCAGAAACAAGGGGGCCAACATTGTCTAGTGATATTGATGTTGGAAGTGACGATGAAGTCCAATCTACACCTTGCAGCCAGACTAACATCCAGACGCCGTATCCTGACATGATGTTTGACAGTTGGCAAGAAGCGAAACTGTACTACAACAAATATGCGAAGCGTGTTGGATTTTCTATCAAAGCAAGTACATCGAGGCAATCAGCTGTGGACAAACAGAGGGATAAATGCTTGTTCGTTTGTAACAAGAGTGGAAAGACAGAGGACATAAACGAGCAAGATGTGCCACCTGTAAGGAGTCGGAACCGGAGCCTAACTAAGAAGACAGACTGCAAAGCTCGTTTGCGGGTTAAGAGGAGAGGTGAGAAATGGCATGTCACAATGTTTGTTGAGGACCACAACCACCCTTGCATCAAAAAGTTCAGTATGCAGAGATACTTAAGGTCACATAGAGCCATCCCAAGAGAGGAGAAGGAATTCATCAAATTGCTTCATAAAGTGAACCTCTCTGCTGGCAGGGTTATGTCCATCATGTCTGAATTGTATGGGTCACTACCTAATGTACCATACATCAAGAAAGATGTAACTAACTACATGGCTAGCATTAATGTGGAACACACCACCAAAGACATGAAGCTTTTGGTTGAGCAGTTCAAGCTAATGCAGCAAGATGATCCAGATTTCGTGTACAAAATACATAAGGATCATGCTAATAGTGCAGACCGTATCTTCTGGGTTGATGGGGCAGCAAGGCTTGCATACAAGACATACAGTGACTGTTTGTCGTTTGACAGCACCTACATGACTAACATGTATAAAATGCCCTTTGCGCCATTCATAGGGATAAACAGATACGGTCATTCCATTCAGCTAGGGTGCGGGTTCCTACGGCATGAAACTGTGGCTGATTTTGTTTGGCTGTATGAAGCTTTTCTTGAAGCTATGGATGGTGTTCAGCCACAAAACTTTATCACTGATCAAGACGGAGCCATGAAGAGTGCCATATTAGTAGCCTTTCCAGATACATGTCACAGGAATTGTAGATGGCATATCATGCAGAATGCGCAAAGTGTCTTGGGAAACTTCTTGTCAAAACTAGAGGAACTACGTCGAGAGCTGAATGAAACAATTGATCACAGCATGACAGTTGATGAGTTTGAGACGAGATGGACAGAAATGATTGTTAAGCACAATGTTGGAGACAACAAACATTTGGCTGATCTGTATGATCTACGCTCAACTTTTGTTCCAGCTTACTTCAAGGACCGCTTCTTTCCGTTTCTTCAAACTACTGCGCGCAGTGAGGGTTTCAATGCAGTGTTGAAGAAGTATGTAACTCCAAACAATAGTATCACCCATTTCTTCCAGCAGTACCTTAAACTACAGGAGAAGATAGAAGTTGCAGATGATCTAGCTGAATTTGAGATTGAAGATAAGGTACTTAGGGTCTGGTCGGACTACCCTATGGAGAAGCAAGCACTGGAGATATATACATGTGACATTTATTTGCGTTTCCGTGCAGAGCTTCGGAAAATTACATCTTACAATGCAAATCATGTTGGTGGGCAATTCTTTGATCTCGTTCCAATTCGAGTATCTGTTTTTGGGTATGGAAGGAGGAGTTACAGAGTTGCTGCTGATCCAGATGCTGCAACTTACATCTGTGAGTGCTCTAAGTTCAACAGGGATGGGCTTCTATGTTGCCACATAATGAGAGTAATGGTGCAACTTGGAGCTGCTGATTTTATTCCAGCACAATACATTCTGCCTAGGTGGACATCACCTCCCGATGAAATTGTGGCTACCAAGATTGATTTGCCTGAGCTACCTAAAGACAGGAAGTTGACAAACAAGGAGAAAAACCTTGTACGCTACGGGACGCTATGTAATGACTTCACAGATGTTGCAAAGATTGCATGTACATCAGACAAAAACAAAGCAATAGCCGATAAGTACATGCGAGACTTGGTCAGTGAGTTGAAACAACTCAGGGTAACAGAAACGGCAAAGCGGAAAAACAAGAAGAAAGCTACCCCTACTGAAGGTGGGAGTGGAGATCCTGGTGTAGAGAATGTAGAAGAAGCTGATGAAATTATTAGAGATCCTACGGCTACTACATCCAAGGGGCGTCCGGGGGAGAAAAGGAAGAAATCAGGACTACATCTAAAAGCTGCAAAACCCGTGAAGTGTTCAGTTTGTGGCTCAAACCAACATACTTCACCAAATTGTCCATCAAGGATAACTCCAGCTCCTGAACCAGTGGAACAGAATTTATTGCGGGACATGTTTGGCTAGGACAGAAGTCCAATGTATTTTCTAGTTGCTCTATTGTGGTACCTATCTGAATGTTGAACTATTTTGTGTTTTCTACATAAGTATTGTTGTTGTTCAGAACTAGAAATCTTTAATGCGCATCATTAAAAACATGCACCAAAATTTACAAAAATGTAGATGACACACAAAAAGAACACCCCTCGCTGCATTAAACTACTACCATGAAGGGTTTTTAGAGAGGTCAACTAGTACCTATTTTTGATCCCTTTTATTCTTGAACAGCAAATCATTCCATGCGATGATGTTCTCTTCCCATTCCAACCACTTTATCATGAAAAGCTTCCTTGAAATTGGCATGTCAACGTGACTGAAAGGATGTACCATCCTCCGACCATCCCATTCTTCGATGTACTTGAGCATGAAATATCCACAGTCATGTCTAGTGGAAAAAAAAGAGACACGAAAAATAATGAGTGCTTTTAGTTTCACATAAAAAAAGATAAAGTAGCAAAAGAAGTTTGATGCAAGAAAGAGAAAAATATCTGAAAAATATTGTTTGAGGGAGATGTATTTTACAATGTTTTCTGCATAGGGGTTGCGATGAACACAGTTGGGAATGTAGTGATGTCTACATTGGATTGGTGGTAGTTCACCGACCACATCTGCTTGATGGCATCTATAATGATCCATGAATCTGCCGACAAGCTAGGAGTCCCTACAGAACGCAGAGAATCCATAACTTCAAATCTTTCCGCCTTTAGGTTTACCGATATAAGGTAGTAGTGGCCTGTGAACTTATCGGTCATCGGAGTGAGGTCTTGGAGAATAGAAAACATGAGCTGCATGTGTGCAAAAAATTCAGTGTAAAAAATGGAAGTAAGTTCAAAATTTATGCATAATTCAACATTTAGTGGGGGGGGGGGGGGGGGGGGGATGTAGTGTAAAATGCAGTGGTAATGTAGAAAGCATTAGAACTGACCAGTTCTTTGTGGTCTAAACGGTTTTTATCAGAGAACTCAAAAGCCTTGTGGAGCGAACGGTCTTGAATGAAGTTGGGACTCCTCAGCTTTGTCTGCATTTGATGAACAACTCAATTAGTGAACAGAAAAGAAATGCAGAGTTGGGATTCAAAAGAAAAAGTACATTTTGCAAAACAACATTTGCAAAACTCACCCCAATACTCAATGGCATGACACATTTCCGTTGGCAGGCAAGCTCCTTTGAGAGGATGTACAAGGCAGTCTCGCATGTCGAGTTACTGATCAAACCATTAGGCTTTATTGAATTTGCTAAATCAGCCAAGTAAATGAACCAACAACCGACGTCAATGATTTTTTCTCCATTCCTTTGGTCTTTTGTTCTGCCACCAAATGTACAAACCTTATTGTAGACATCGCATGTGAGCTTCGAAGCAACCGGTTTCTTCTTAGTTGTCATAAATGGTGACATTTGGGCAGGAGCTGTCTTGACGACCCTCTTTTGGTGTGCTTGTGGTACTGGGGTGTAGCTATTAGGAGCTGAAGGTGAGGTCATAGGTTCCTTGAGCCTATTGTTGACTGGTGTAACCACAGGCATCGGGCAGTTCAAGAAAATTTCATCTAGTGAATCAACGCTCTCATTGCTTGAAATTATGACAGGGACTTCCTCCAGACCAATGCCAACAGGTTGTTTCTCAGATGCAACAGGTTTGGTGCAACACAAATCTTCTTGTGCTTTAACATCTGTAACTGGGGAATCATCAAAACCCAGGTCAAAGGTTGGGCAGTCATCTATCAGTTCACGCCGTTGTCTCTCTCTTCTATGTTGTTCTGTTTCTGAATGTAACTCTGTCCTGCTAAAATCATGTTCAAGCTTCCTGGTCGTGCTGTCAAACTGTATAGGCCCTGCTGGTCCATGTTGATCAACAACTGATCCTCGAAGCTGGTTGTTCAAGAAAGTGCTAGCACTTATTTTTGCCGTAGCGAAACGTGTTTGCCTCTTTGGGCTTGGTAACTGGATGCCGCTGCTTCCTACATCCCACTTGACTTCAGCTTTTTCACTGCAGACAGGGTATGGGGGTTTAAGGGGTGACATAGACCTGCCGCTGCTTCCTACATCCCACTTGACCTCAGCTTTTTCACTGCAGATAGGGTATGGGGGTTTAAGGGGTGACATAGACCTGCCGCTGCTTCCTACATCCCACTTGACCTCGGCTTTTTCACTACAGATAGGGGATGGGGGTTTAAGGGGTGACATAGACCTCGTGACCGGTCTCCTTAGAATTGGACTGCTTTGAGAAGTTGGGCTGCGGTTGGGCTCAACATGCTGGGTGTTAGGTTCCACAAAAGTTACATTTCCTATCGTTGGCTCCTTTGTTGCCAGTTTAACCTGATGCTGAGAAATGATTCCATCTCTGGTAGGCTTTGAGCAGGCATTCATGGACTCATCTGGTGTGACCTTGGCTATTGATGCTTCCGGTGCGATATCTGCGCTTGACTGTGAGCCTGAACCGTAAATCTCAAGTTGCTTCAATGCTCCAACTACTGAATCTACATGCACAGTAGAAGCTCCCCTCTCCAAAACACTTTTGCTCTTAAACCTGTTTGTGTTCATGCGATTTGCAACTCCTTGTCCAGTGGCAATTTCCATGTCGAGATCAAAGTTCCCTGTGTCTTCAGACCCCAACTTCTCATCTGGTTCAAACTGAACCTCTTCCTCATTTGGTTTAGGTGGTTCAGGTTCCTTGAGCTGATTTGGTTTTGTCTTCTTTGACTTGCCACCAACAGTTTGGAAACTCTCAACAGGTGGTTTCCTCTTCCTGTTGTCCTCTTGCATGACCCGAGATTCATCCGTGTCTATCTTCAATCCCATGCGAGTAGCAACTTTCCCCTCTCTAAGCACTAGTTTCTCTGTTTTCTTTGTGGTGCATTTAGATGTTCTTTCTCTTGTTCTAATATTGTGTTGAGCGGCAATGAGCTGCTCCCCCTCAGGAATGCGATCCACCTCAAGTGGCTGCGATTTTGAAAGGCTTGACAGATTCTTTAAGAACTTTGCAATCCCATCCTCAAAAACAGTGCACATATCTGTAATAGCAGTTCTGTACTTTGCCATATCCTGTTTCCAAATAAAGAAACCAATAGTTAAATGCACTGGTATTGATAAAACCAAAAAATACATGCCGAAAACAATTATTTACATGCAAAAAGAAGTATATAATTATTAAAACTACAAATGTTTTGAGGACTGTACAAAGCTAGAGTCAATGAAAAGGGACCTGCACATGAAGAGCAGTGCAAAAAAAATCAGGACAAAAAATTAAAACCACTGTTAGAGAAAATAGGGGGAAAAATACATGAAGTCCTACATGTACTTTTATTTTATCTGCAAAACATTTGCACTTTTATTTTATATGAGAAACTACATGTACTTTTCTCCTCTATGCATGGATAAAAACTATATGTATTCATGCAAAAGGAAAGAAAAAAGGTAAAAAAATACATTTAGAACAAAAACAATCTCTTACGTCTTCAGTGTGATCACCAGGGGCATGAGTTTTTATAAACACGTCGAGTACTGATGGCCCTGCTGAGAACAAGGTCATCTTGATCCTGAAACAATGCTTCAACTGAAAAACCATGTAAAAGAAGGACAGTTAAAAAAGACACCAACATAAACTACATTTGAATGCTTGATTCTTGGAACAACAAATGAAATTAAAAGGTAAGACTTACAGGTAGCTTCCCAAATGAGCCATCAATGTTGGTATCCAAATCGACAGCCAACTTAACCAACTTGTTGGTCCAAACGCATATCCGAGTGCCTTCTTCAGGCACCTCAAGTTCAGAATCTAAATCCAATGCATCAACGTATAGAATCTTCAAAAATGAAAAGAGCAAAAATAAAAACATATTAACAGGTTTTCAGCAACATGTGGAAAAAAGTAACCACAAGATACAAGTAGAACATAAAAAAGACATGGGAAAAAAGTACAAAAATAAAAAAAGATGGGCTAACCATGAGGGATGGCATACAAGCCTTGAACCAATTTTTGGTACCCTTTGCCCTTGCTGTCTGAATGATTATATCAATGATGAACTGCGGCCAATTCAAGTTGCGGATGGCTTTCGTGTTGACCAACGAAGGGTAACATCTAGGGCTGATCCCAATAGCAGTAGTTGGGGCAAACACAGCGCATGTCAGATATATGCAAAATTTCCTCAAAAAGATATGGTTTGCAGGATGAGCTGCCCCCAACTGTTTCTCGAGAAATGCGAGGGATGGCTGCTTCCCATCCTTAATGTCGAACATTTCCAACATCGTTCTGGTTGCCCCAGCATCCAAGCAGTAAGAAATAGGTATACTCCCCATAGGAACTCCCAATACACGAACAACTGACTTCATGTCCGTCGGAATCCTTCCCCTCGACCCAAAGTCAAGTTCACATGTATCAGGATTGAAGCAACCCATTAGGAACTTGCATAATTCAGGGATCAGCTTGTTGCACTTCCAGTGAAGTACATCTCCTAAATCTGCATTGATTATAACTTTACGCTGCTCCGGAGTGAAGCCTTTGCATACTCTGAACATCTTCATTGGGGAAGCACGATTGAAAAGACCACTCTATTGAAAGAAAATATGAACAAATATATATGAGTTTCCCTTCCACATACTCTAAGAATTAACTACATTCAAAACCTTAAAAAAAAACAAAATACCTTAATCCTGTTTCCCTGTCCAACTTGCTCATCTTGAGGGGCATTCAAATTTGGAGCTAGAGCATCTTCGTGCTGAGGGGGTTGAGATTCTGTTATAACAGGCTGAGCTTCCTCCATATCATCTTCTGGTTGTGGGTTTGTAGTTTCATCAGATACCCGCACTTTCATTTTAAGTCTCTGCTTCAATCTTTTGAACTTTGCTTGCGTAGACTTGGGTAAACTCTGAGGTGTCCGGGAGCGTCTCCTAGGAATAATTGGAATCGTCATATCTCCATGGAAAAAGCCCCTGCAAAAACTGAAAGAAAAAAAGATAAAACATATACACCATTCCCATATTGAGTTATGTACACCCCATGTACACCATTCCCTTATTAAACTACGTACTAGCAACCTATCTATGAAACTACATGTATAACACACAAAAAACTGACCAAAAATTGAAGATCAAATATACTCAAAATCATGTTCCCGAAACCAAAAAACAACTAAGAGACTGCTCACGCGGAGGTTCACCTTCAAAACAAAACAAAATCATATTCCCGAAACCAAAAACAGCAAAGAGTCTGCATGGGGTTCACCTGCAGAAAATGTACATTCACAAAAAATAGCACATCTAACGGCTACATGTACCCAAAATGCGCACTAAAAAAAAGCGGGGCACTCACACATGTTTTTCAAGCTGCATATATGGGGAGAAAAGGATCTAAACCACAAAGATATAGAATGTAGGATGGGACTACTTTTGTATCATATAAATGTACTTTATAAACCGAACCTACAACTTAAAAATTAACCAACACATTGCTTGAATTACAGAAAAAAACATGCATACGGAGCAGTATTCAAACTCAAAACTCCTGTAGATTAGGTCTCACCTGTATTAAATCTCGAGGAAACTCCCTAGTCCTTCTGACCCGATAACGAGCAACAACCTGCGGACCAAGTAAATTACGCTGAAGTCTTACAATCCTCAAAAACAACATTACAATAACAAACATCGCATACATTTGGGCGTTTGTTAGGGTTCTAGCTAGAATCACATGTAAGAGAACCGAACAAATGAATGGATCAAGATGGAAGAAATTGAATCGAATAAGACTCACCGGTGACCGATTTCGAGATGAACAAGTTTCGAAACGCAAAATCCAGCCCGTAAAACACCCCCCCCCCCCAAATCCAGACATCAACAATGGAGGGGGTCCCACGGAGGAGGAACTCGCCGAGCTTCAACCTGCGGGGGTAGTAGAAATCAGATGCGCCCCCGAGGACGTCGACGGCGACGCTAGATTCCGCGACAAAACACAAAGCAGAAAAAGGAGAAGGAAAAACAGATCGAGCTCCACCGGAGGATGAAGGAGGTCGCCGCGCGAACCTTAGCTAGGCCAGCAGCACAACGACGCCGGGAAATAGCCGCCGTTGCCGGGGAATCACCGGCGTCTACGCAGGAGGAGGAGGCGAGCTAGAATGGGGAACGGGCACGGTATTCGAAATCCATCGGTGAGTTTTGTCTGGACGCGGAAAAAAAAGAAGAAAACGATCGGCGCCGCACGATGGCAATCGAACGAGGCGCGAGGGTGAGCACTATCACGAGCCCAGACGGTGCGCAGGCACGGAATAGATTTTCCGTTATAGTATCTCCAAACTGAAGAACAATCAAGGAGGATGGGTAGAAGGTAATGATCTGAATCCGTTGATTTTTTACTACTCCCTCTGTCTACAAATAAGTGTCTCAAGTTTCTCAAAAAAAAATCTCGGAGGTGAATGAGACAGACCAGATGGTCCTTTTACACGAGAGGATGTGAAGAAGGTCATTTCTTTACGGAAGCTACGAATACACGGTTAACTAGTCCTTTTACACGAGAGGATGTAAAGAAGGTCATTTCTTTACGGAAGCTACGAATACACAATTAACTAGTCCTTTTACACGAGAGGATGTAAAGAAGGTCATTTCTTGTATCAGTTGTCTAAAAGCTCCAGGACCAGATGGTGCGGTTTGTTATTCAAGAGGTGTTGCATGCTATCAACTCGTGTGCCATACCAGAATGTTGGAATGAGATTACTATTTTTCATATTTAGAAGGAAGATAGACCAGTTGATAACTCAATTCAGTCTCATCAGCCTGTCCAAAATGGTTCATAAAATCATTTTCAAAATTTATTTTCTGATAATAGGCCCGATTTGGATGATCATAAGGAGTTAGGGATAGGGTGTCTATGCACCAAGACGATGCAGCTATCTGGATCACTTTCCACGGGTACTAGACATCGCATTTCTAATGAACCTTGTTATACCAATGCGATACCCCACGAATGGGGATCGATTTCCACTACTCGCGTAACGGAAAACAACCGTCACACACACCAGCAGCGTAAGTTCGCTCTTACAAGCCCACAGGTCACCATCCAAAACCCAAAACGAGCGTACGTTTGCTTACAAGCCCTTAGGCACCAAAGGGCCAAAACCGCCAAAACCAGCAACAACAAGGCCAATAACGACTAGTCTAAACCAACACCACCTGAACTAACAAACTACATCACCACCTCAGCAACAGCTTCAGAATTTTCAGGTGCGCGAAGCTCAACTCCCACCCAGCCTTCTGTGAGCGTCAACACCCCTTGAAGAGGAAGAAGTAGACATATCCATCAGAGTGCTTGCTCCTACCTTCAGAATTGCCTACTCAGCGTCACCATGTAAACCTGTCCAGTACTTGATGAAAACACATACAAAGCAAATTAGGTAATTAGGATTAGTGATACGTTTGCCTTCAAAACAGGCTTTGTTTCTAGTTTTCCAGATAGCCCAGCAAACTGAAGCAACCAAAGTGATTTGCACATTCATGCTAAAAGAAAAATGTTGAGGGATCCACCAGAAGTACTGGGAAAAAGATGCAGGACGATTTGGAGCACCAACAGCGTGAGCAATCATGCTCCACACAAACTTAGCAGCAGAACAAGTGAAAAAGAGGTGAAGAATTGTCTCAGGATCATCACAGAACTAGCATCTAGGACTACCAGACCAATTCCTCTTACGAGGTTGTCTTTAGTAGCAATAGCATTGTGCCAAATCAACCAAAGCCTGATCTTAGTAGCAATACTTCCTAACCTGGCGGAGCTACCGCCCGGCATGCTCGAGCTACTGTCAGGGCTCCAACGCTTTCTTTATTGCTTAATTTGATAAAATATTTGGGTCTATGTAAATTAAAATAAATACATTTATACTTATTTTATTTGTACTAAAATTTTATACTTATTTGTGACTTAACTTATTCATATTATAATCTTAACGACTAGTTTTTATTTATTAGTTTCCACGGTTAACACATATTTATGTTGTTAATATTATTAATTTTTTCTTTATTATTCAATGGCATTGTGTTGTGAGAACTTTAAACCATATGTTGTTAAAGAGATTCTCCTTGTTCTTTGGTAATAACATAAATTATATAATCTATATGTATATATATAGGTTAAATGCTATCTATTTCCGGGTGTAACTACACCCACATCTCGTATACCACCTTACGGAAGTATTTGTCATACTTTATCGGTTTGAGTATGTTTATATACTATATCTAAGATACCCAAAACAAGTTTCATGAAAAAAATACAATTGTCCTAATATTTTACACTATATACTCGAAATATAAACATATGTGCATATAAAAGAGAATTATGTAGATTTTTTTACATACTATCAAAAAATAAGTATTTATAGTACTAAAATAGCATTATATACTCCATACTACATGTTACATACCTTCCGGTATGATAGATACTCCATACAGGTGTGAAACACATGTGGGTGTAGTTACACCCGGGTGTAGTTACACCCGGGTGTAGTATGAATATGTCATATATTTGTATTTGTGCTTCTGTGGTGAGGTCTATTTTAATATCCTTAGTATATGGTAGGGGTTTCTAAAATGTATGATCGAATGGATAAAATAATTTATAGTAGTTTCTCATGTATGATTAGGTAAGCATATTTATATAAAATTCTAGAGTATACATTTAAAAACCAGTAAATGAGGTTTTGTAATTCTTGTTTGCTACAAGGTTGAAAATATATGTAAGCTTTCTACTTCATATTTAAATATAACTAGTGAAGTATTCTTGTGTTAAATAAATAAAAACATGGAAGGGTGAGAAACATGAGTAAGAAAACCTAGGCAACACAAAAAGCAGTGACGAACGACCGAGTCTCCGGGCAAATATACGCACTACTTTCCCCATTCTCTCCTCCCATTCGGAACAAACCCAGCTCAGTTCGTCTCCTCCCCACCGCAGCCCCAGATGAGATC
Source organism: Poa annua (assembly GCA_026929855.1). Lineage (NCBI taxonomy): Eukaryota > Viridiplantae > Streptophyta > Magnoliopsida > Poales > Poaceae > Poa > Poa annua. Next base: position 298,514,984 of record CM049426.1, read on the forward strand.
CATCCGCATGGCCAGCGCCTCCCCACGCCACCCGGACCCGGGGGCGCCCTCCTAGCATGGGCCAGTCCCCCTCCTCCCTCCTCCTCAAATCCTCCTCCTCCTCCCCGCCGCCGCCGCCGCGCCGCGGCTCCCTCTCCTCCATGGCGCCGCCGACCCCCTCCTCCTTCGCCGCGCCACCGCCGCCCGCGCGCGACCACACGCAGGACCTCCCGGACGAGATCCTCACGCTCGTCTTCGCCTCCCTCACCCCGGCCGACCGCAACGCGTGCTCCCTCACCTGCTTGCGCTGGAAGGACGTAGACGCCGCCACGCGCCACCGCCTCTCCCTCGACGCGCGCGCCACGCTGGGCCGGGCCTCCCCGGCCCTCTTCGCGCGCTTCACCGCCGTCACCAAGCTGGCCCTCCGCGCCGCGCGCGGGTCCGGCGCTGACAGCCTCAGCGACGGCGGGGCCACGGCCGTCGCCGCCGCGCTGCCCTCCGACCGCCTCGCCAGGCTCAAGCTCAGGGGCCTCAGGCAGCTCTCCGACGCCGGGCTCGGCTCCCTGGCTGCCGCGGCCCCCGTGCTACGCAAGCTCTCCGTCGCGTCCTGCACCTTCGGGCCCAAGGCCTTCGTGGCCGTGCTCCGGTCCTGCCCGCTCCTCGAGGACCTCTCCGTCAAGCGCCTCCGCGGCCTCCCGGACACCTCGGGCGCCGGGGCCGCCGTCACGGAGGAGATCCTCTTCCCGCCCGCCTCCGCGCTGCGCTCCGTCTGCCTCAAGGATCTCTACAGCGCCCTCAGCTTCGTGCCGCTCGTCGCGTCCTCGCCCAACCTTCGCTCCCTGAAGATCCTGCGCTGCTCGGGTGCCTGGGACCTCCCGTTGGAGCTCATCGCTGACCGTGCTCCGGGCCTTGTCGAGATCCACCTCGAGAAGCTCCAGGTCGGGGACCGTGGGCTAGTGGCCGTCTCGGCCTGTACCAATCTGGAGGTGCTCTTCCTCGTCAAGACCCCCGAGTGCACCGACGACGGCATAATCAGTGTCGCGCAGAACTGCCACAAGCTGCGCAAGCTACATATTGATGGGTGGCGCACAAATAGGATTGGGGATCGGGGCCTCATGGCCGTCGCACGAGGATGCCCCGACCTTCAGGAGCTCGTCTTGATAGGGGTCAACCCCACCGTGCAGAGCCTCCGGATGCTTGGTGACCACTGCCGTGCGTTGGAGCGTCTCGCGCTTTGCGGGTGCGAGACTGTCGGGGATCCCGAGATTATTTGCCTTGCTGAGCGCTGTGCCGCTCTCAAGAAACTTTGCATCAAGGGATGCCCAGTCTCAGACCGCGGAATGGGAGCACTCAATCAGGGCTGCCCCAGTTTGGTCAAGGTGAAGTTGAAGAGGTGCCGTGGAGTGTCGTATGAATGTGTCGAGCGACTGAAGATTGTCAGGGGGGATTCGTTCTCGATCAGCTTGGATATTGTATTGGAGCATGATGCAGGGGCCGTGAGGGAAAATATTGTGCAGCAAGAGACTGGACAAGCACAGATTACTGAATTAACCGGACAGGTGGCGGCCATGGACCTTCCTACGAATGCTGCTGGTGCACAATCTTTTGCTCAGGCAAATAGTAGGATGCGGAGCGTCATGTCAGCACTTAGAAGGAGGTTTGGCAATCCTCCACCCATGTGATATGGGATGGAAATCGATGAACTCATTTGCTGTTTTATGGTTTCTACTCGCACATTCATGTCCTTTAGCTTATTACATTTCATATCCAGTCCGTGTGAAATCTCCATTATGGGTAATTCCGTCTTCTATTGCTGAGCTGATAGCATCACCAGTATTTTCTCCCCTGTTGTGATTTTAAATTGCTCTAGGATAGCTCTGCTGATGATCATCATACGCCCTTCCAAATCCAGAAAAATATATTTTATTTGTTTGCATGTAGCATCAGTTCTTTGTCTGTATTGCAACATCATGGACTTAAAAATCATCACCTTCACTACCAAACACATAGGTATATTTAGATGACAGAGTACACCGTTGGCACATGGTGTGCAACTATGCATGATAGTCTTGAGTTGGGTTTCAAAAAAGAACATGAATAGTTGAAATTAGCACTACCTTTCTTTCTGTGGAGAAAATTATTATTCAGTTTGTCCAACTTGTCGTCCCTAAAGTATGCATATGAAATGGTGTAGCGTAAATAACCAAAGAGGCAAATATAAGGCATACATTAAACTTAGAAAGGTATTGGATAGCGATATGGTAGTTGTTGGAAGTTTAATTAGCAGTGGTAGTGATAATTCTGGATTTCATTTCATGTAGTAAATGGTAGACGTGTATCTTTGCCCTTCATGTCGTAATGGTATTATACTTTCATACAATTAAATTGGTTCGTCTAGAAGCCATCTGGACCGATTCATAATAACCCTTCTAAAAATGAAGTAATGTCAGCCATTATCTATGATCTTCTATTTCGATTGATAATATTTAGTCCGTGCTTGTACATACTTTTTGGGTCTTGAGTTTACATTGTGAGCCTTTGGTTAGTTGCTGTCATATGACCCGTACCAACTTTGTTGATGTTGAGAATTAACATATGAGTATATAACTACAACGGCAGCCACACGATATGTTAAAATGCACATGTATGTCTGTCATTTCAGTAGTTGTTAAGCTTTTGTCTAGTCCTTAAGAAAATTATTACCTGTCTATGTCTTCTTCGGTAAATTATGCGTTGCTGGCTTAAGGAAAGAAGGTTATGCAAATGCATCAGTCACATTTCAGCTCCTCACCTTTCTAATGCGAGATATTTGTTGGGCCTTTTTCTAGTCCTTAAGAAAACTAGAACCAGTAGCTTTCAGTGTCTGGTAAAATGTTGTGCATGTGTTAAGTCTTGCATACGCGTTACAGGTCTGTAGACTTGGACCTCGGACATTTTCTCAGCAATGAACATTCTCTAGTAATCGATGCCAGACCTTTGGTATCTTCATTGCCTTGTCATGGAGGGCTAGAAATCCTAACAGCATGTTTTCCTTTGTGACATAAACCGGGTGAATGTTTGGTTATAGATTCAAACTAACGTTTAAGTAATAGGTTGAACTTATTTGTCCCTAAATATAAGATGTTCTAGCAGTTAAAATTAAACCGATAGAACATCTTATATTTAGGGTCGGATATTTGCTAATACTCTCTTTAATCTGTTCAGCCTGGCAGAAGGGTGAAGGGGTCAGAAAGATCTTCTAGTACTAAAACAAATATACGGGCTAGTTGGTCAAACTGGGACATCTGCTTTTAATACTGCTTAGCTAGTACTATATCATCTGACATATAAAATACTCATGGGAGTGATGCAAAGCTTGTTCCAGGAACTCAAAGTCCACAAAATATCTACAATCTGTGGGTCATGCTGCCCAAATTGTCGACACGAGTGCCCTTATCGTGGACGTCCGGAATGGCGATGTCTTGGTCTGATCGATTGCTGGCACTGTTAGAACTTAGTACTCCTACTGCTCCGGTTGCTGAGCGTTCAGGCCTGGTGCCATTAATCCAAAACGTGAAGCTTGTCGGTTCTTCCGTCTGTTTTGGATGCTCCTCTTCTGCACGGAAACTGGGGCAGGATGCTTGATGCCCTCGACCTTGACGTTGTCCACACCCGGGGGGCCGTGCATCCGTTCAACTCCTGTCTGTGTCTCCCACTCTCCTTGGGCATGAGTGCAGAAAGCTCGCAACTTGTGAATTCCATTTCCTTGTTTCAGATTTCAAAACTTGTATAGCGCCGCAGCAGTCACTTTCATGTCGGCTGCATGATTTTTTCGATCCATTTCTACAGTTCTGGATATGCATTATGGAGCTACAGCAATCTGATATTTTCTTAAAAAATCAGTACGAGTGTATATGGATGTTTTCTTGCCCTGTTTCGTTGATCCTTCTTTATCGTGTGCCTCAACATCCTTGAGGAGATTTATTTTTATCTCTTAGATATTTTCTGCTTGGTGTTTCGTGGCTACGAAAAGGACAGTTGCTCTGCAATTAAAGACGTCACCGTTTGTCCACTTTAAAAGTTAAGCTTGACTAGCAAAATGCCCGTGCGTTGCAACGGGATTATAACAAATTTCAAGCCTCATGAAAGTGATTGCTTTTTTATGTGTTCTCTTGCTAACGTTGATGATGTTATGTGGTTACATGTATCACTTTTTTCGTCTTTCTTCTTTATATATGCATCCAAACTATTATGTCGATGTTCTAGCATTATGTAGTTGTGCAAAACCATATAGAGAAGTGAAATACGGAGTGGGAAGGAAGGAACCTCAATATCAAATATATGTGCTAATTTTACCTTTCCTATGGCCCAAAGCCTTCCCAACTTTACGAAGAATCAGTTAAAATATGTTAAAAAATACTTCCATAATAACTGTGTCAAGTGTGTAATTTAACTCTTGCGCAATCAAGCATCTTTTTCATTTTTAGCAAAGAAATAATACTATTTCATAACGTGTTTTAACAAAGGAATGCTCCCATTTTTCACTACGTCATAAAAACATGATGTATATCCCACTTTTATCGTCCATCTGAATACCCTCCTTCGGTCCTTACCTCCCTGTGTTTCAGCTTCTTCTAATTTTGATGATTCTCTGGTCAATGAAGTTAGTGGAAAAAAAAATAACCCATATTTAGCAATAGTGAACAATGGGGAGGACAAGCGGACAACATACGCAAATATTTCAGTGCGTCGCTGCGGGCATGAATTGAATATCTTTTCAGCCATGAAGAATATCACTCCGAAAACAATAGGTCGAGACACAAGTCTTGAACAACTATGCTTATGCAAAATATTTGTAGTGTCTAGCCCAAAAGGCCTCCTTCCTGGCAATCTGCTCAACGCTTGTCATTCACGTATCAGCCTCATCCACCATGAACAACCATGCCTTGTTCATGTAAAGCCTTCCTCTCCAGAAGGATCTCTTCATCTCCTCATCCACCTGCATCAGAAAAGAATCCACAAACACCGCCGTAGAGGAGCTCAGCCCCACCAGCCTGTTACATTTTAATCACTGTCAGCTTGAGAATGGAAGCTTGACGGGCACATGATTCAGATTTAGAAGAAAACATAGAAAAACAAGTAAAACAACACACGTCCTGAATTAATGCTGCAAGTAGGGTATTAGCAGATATTCTTATTGTTGAACTCCTCATATATACAGCTTCTACAAACTGACTAAAGGTAGAAATTAATGAATGCGGTAAAACAAAGAAAGACTACTTGAGATATATAGACAAACATAATTTTTTTCCAGTGTGCAATACGCCAGCAAAGTTCAAGGCATTGTATTTTATCCTTATTACTGCATACAAAAAGAGAGTAAGAAACCTGCTTTTTGAGGTGTTCCAGGTCTAAGTTTCAGAAACAATACTCTCTCTCTCTCTCTCTCTCTGCACTCTTGATGCTTGATGCTTCCATTTTAATTTTTTTAAAAGATTGATGTCGTTAATTCTTAGTACTACTATGTACTCTGTCAAGTTGATGGTTGAACCTTGGTTTTCAGATGGACTGTATATGAATCCTGGACATGTTCTTCTTATCCAGCTCCGCTTCCATACTTTCTTCTACACTGCTCATCAAATTCTTGGACAGGTGACAACCGGCCACACAGCTCTAATTATTTTTAATCACATACTCTAAGCATTTATATAGTAATATACTGTATTATACACCCCAATACGTATTGGTATCGCAGTACTTTTACTCTATCATATAAAATTTGCCAACCGTGTACCTGACCAACTACCACTAAGATGCGTCAATACTGGAAGTGATGCGTCAATAACTCAATATTGCAAGAAATAAGTATTCTGCTCATACACTAAAACCATCAGAGAGCCCCTGATTCTCATGAGTTTCAACCACTCCCTAATAATAGGAGCATGGTAATACCTGATGTGCATCAAAGCAACAATAACATCATGCCAGGCAGTATCAAGTGCAAACTCACACGATCAGCAACATGGTCTCCTTCATTCTCGGTCTGAAGATCGCCAACTGAAACTCATTCTGCACAATTCCAACAGATCAGAACCAAAACCCATGAGGAATGAATCACAATACCAGAAAAAACATTCTCAGAATACCACATATCGTGATTATACACAAAACTGAGCCTGGTTGTCTACCAAGCACTCATATCAACCATCACCTACCATATTGATCAAGCCGTCATGAATCACGGCGCTGCTAATCTTCTTGAATAGATCATAAAACTGACTACGCACACAAACCCAAACCAACACTGGTGAATTCAGTTAACTCTCATAAAGCGGAAACAACAGAAGAGAAGAGAAGCCACGAATCATCGCTTCTGCGTGTTTCCATTTATAAACAGAGTGATCTCCATCTCCACTACAATGGGAAAAACGGAAAACACAGTGATCTCCATCTCCACTACACCACACCAAACAATCATCGCTTCTGCCCGTTTCAATAAAACATTTAAACTGCATACTGACTTGGGTTTAATGCTAGTAAACCAACAGGGATGCCTGAAGCAAATGTAACATCTAGGTTTCAAACGCCAAAAACTGAACTGGCAATACAATCAGGTGACTAACATGCGAGAACGTCCACAGTCTCATATTTGAAATTGCATCAAAGTCCAATACAATTTGAGTGATGAGGTTGTAGAAAACAAAACACGAGAAGAGAAGAGGAGGGGAGGGGACAAGGCGGTGGCGAGGAACTGTGCAGCATAGAAGCCTTTGGCGTGGGGGAGGAGATTGCGAATGTCCGCGTCTAGTGCCTTGCTCAATGTTCCATTCAAGTGTTTAATTAGTACATCTATTTGTAAAATCACGAACATACCACAACATGTGCTCATGCAGTTATAGTGGATGAAGTACAAGGGCTGAACGGGGGGTGGGGGGGGGGGGGGGGAGGTATGCGGCCGTGAACAGGGTATGCGGGGGTATGCGGCGGCGGACGACAGCGAGGCGAGGGTGTAGTCGGCACATGGGAAGGCCGAAGAGGACAGGGTGCACGTCGTGCTGGCGGACGAACGGGCATGGATGTTCGTCGGCATCTACGACGGCTTGAACGGCCCCGAAGCCACCGACTACCTCGTCACTAACTTCTACGCCTCCATTTGCCGGGAGCTCATCCACGACGATCCGCCCTATGACGGCAGCGGTGATGTCGATTTCCGCAGCCCGACGGCCCGGCGGACGGAAGTACCCGGTATTGGGTACTTCGCGGCGGTGGAGGCGCGTGCGCCTCGTTCCCGGACCTGGCGATCACGGGCTCGTGTGTTCTGGTGGTGTTGATGAAGGGCGCCGACTCGGAGGAGGTGATTGATTCGTGATTGGCAGGCAAATTAATGGATTGGCAGGCAAATAATGGACCGAATGATTTGCTTCAATGTAAATGCTCATGCTTTAATGCACCGGATGGCTTGGGAAAAAAAATCGACGAAAATGAGGGGATGGAAAATGCACCAGATGAGGATGGCTCGAGTGTGAAAAAAAAACAAATGTTGGACGAAAATGAAGAGAGGGAAGGAGGAACCAATTTATTTTTTTTAGATAGGAGAGATTTACACAATTGTGCTACTAACAAATATCTCGCTTCACGATAGTAGCAGCTTAATTCCTGAGTTCCGCTAACATTCTATCTTTGGTAAGACTACTAATACGTTACATATCTATTGCCACGTTCTACCGTTTTCTTCCAGACCCCCCTGGCGTATACTGCTATCTCATTCCTAAGTGCTGCTATATTTGTTGGTGCTCGATGCCTCGGTCAGACTTCCGGTGCTTCCATGACGACGACACCTAACCCCATTTGTCCTACTTTTACATCCATATTGACGATAGCCCTGCTGACCGGTCCACTTACATAGCGGGGGTATGCGGCGGCGGACGACAGCGAGGCGAGGGTGCAGTCGGCACGTGGGAAGGCCGAAGAGGACAGGGTGCACGTCGTGCTGGCGGACGAACGGGCATGGATGTTCGTCGGCATCTACGACGGCTTGAACGGCCCCGAAGCCACCGACTACCTCGTCACTAACTTCTACGCCTCCATTTGCCGGGAGCTCATCCACGACGATCCGCCCTATGACGGCAGCGGTGATGTCGATTTCCGCAGCCCGACGGCCCGGCGGACGGAAGTACCCGGTATTGGGTACTTCGCGGCGGTGGAGGCGCGTGCGCCTCGTTCCCGGACCTGGCGATCATGGGCTCGTGTGTTCTGGTGGTGTTGATGAAGGGCGCCGACTCGGAGGAGGTGATTGATTCGTGATTGGAAGGCAAATTAATGGATTGGCAGGCAAATAATGGACCGAATGATTTCCTTCAATGTAAATGCTCATGCTTTAATGCACCGGATGGCTTGGGAAAAAAAATCGACGAAAATGAGGGGATGGAAAATGCACCAGATGGGGATGGCTCGAGTGTGAAAAAAAAACAAATGTTGGACGAAAATGAAGAGAGGGAAGGACGAACCAATTTTTTTTTAGATAGGAGAGATTTACACAATTGTGCTACTAACAAATATCTCGCTTCACGATAGTAGCAGCTTAATTCCTGAGTCGCTGACATTCTATCTTTGGTAAGACTACTAATACGTTGCATATCTGTTGCCATGTTCTACCGTTTTCTTCCAGATCCCCCTGGCGTATACTGCTATCTCATTCCTAAGTGCTGCTATATTTGTTGGTGCTCGATGCCTCGGTCAGACTTCCGGTGCTTCCATGACGACGACACCTAACCCCATTTGTCCTACTTTTACATCCATATTGACGATACCCCTCCTGACCGGTCCACTTACATAGCGGGGGTATGCGGCAGCGGACGACAGCGAGGCGAGGGTGCAGTCGGCACGTGGGAAGGCCGAAGAGGACAGGGTGCACGTCGTGCTGGCGGACGAACGGGCATGGATGTTCGTCGGCATCTACGACGGCTTGAACGGCCCCGAAGCCACCGACTACCTCGTCACTAACTTCTACGCCTCCATTTGCCGGGAGCTCATCCACGACGATCCGCCCTATGACGGCAGCGGTGATGTCGATTTCCGCAGCCCGACGGCCCGGCGGACGGAAGTACCCGGTATTGGGTACTTCGCGGCGGTGGAGGCGCGTGCGCCTCGTTCCCGGACCTGGCGATCATGGGCTCGTGTGTTCTGGTGGTGTTGATGAAGGGCGCCGACTCGGAGGAGGTGATTGATTCGTGATTGGCAGGCAAATTAATGGATTGGCAGGCAAATAATGGACCGAATGATTTCCTTCAATGTAAATGCTCATGCTTTAATGCACCGGATGGCTTGGGAAAAAAAATCGACGAAAATGAGGGGATGGAAAATGCACCAGATGAGGATGGCTCGAGTGTGAAAAAAAACAAATGTTGGACGAAAATGAAGAGAGGGAAGGAGGAACCAATTTTTTTTTTAGATAGGAGAGATTTACACAATTGTGCTACTAATAAATATCTCGCTTCACGATAGTAGCAGCTTAATTCCTGAGTCGCTGACATTCTATCTTTGGTAAGACTACTAATACGTTGCATATCTGTTGCCACATTCTACCGTTTTCTTCCAGATCCCCCTGGCGTACACTGCTATCTCATTCCTAAGTGCTGCTATATTTGTTGGTGCTCGATGCCTCGGTCAGACTTCCGGTGCTTCCATGACGACGACACCTAACCCCATTTGTCCTACTTTTACATCCATATTGACGATACCCCTCCTGACAGGTCCACTTACATAGCGGGGGTATGCGGCGGTGGACGACAGCGAGGCGAGGGTGCAGTCGGCACGTGGGAAGGCCGAAGAGGACAGGGTGCACGTCGTGCTGGCGGACGAACGGGCATGGATGTTCGTCGGCATCTACGACGGCTTGAACGGCCCCGAAGCCACCGACTACCTCGTCACTAACTTCTACGCCTCCATTTGCCGGGAACTCATCCACGACGATCCGCCCTATGACGGCAGCGGTGATGTCGATTTCCGCAGCCCGACGGCCCGGCGGACGGAAGTACCCGGTATTGGGTACTTCGCGGCGGTGGAGGCGCGTGCGCCTCGTTCCCGGACCTGGCGATCATGGGCTCGTGTGTTCTGGTGGTGTTGATGAAGGGCGCCGACTCGGAGGAGGTGATTGATTCGTGATTGGAAGGCAAATTAATGGATTGGCAGGCAAATAATGGACCGAATGATTTCCTTCAATGTAAATGCTCATGCTTTAATGCACCGGATGGCTTGGGAAAAAAAATCGACGAAAATGAGGGGATGGAAAATGCACCAGATTGGGATGGCTCGAGTGTGAAAAAAAAACAAATATTGGACGAAAATGAAGAGAGGGAAGGAGGAACCAAATTTTTTTTAGATAGGAGAGATTTACACAATTGTGCTACTAACAAATATCTCGCTTCACGATAGTAGCAGCTTAATTCCTGAGTCACTGACATTCTATCTTTGGTAAGACTACTAATACGTTGCATATCTGTTGCCATGTTCTACCGTTTTCTTCCAGATCCCCCTGGCGTATACTGCTATCTCATTCCTAAGTGCTGCTATATTTGTTGGTGCTCGATGCCTCGGTCAGACTTCCGGTGCTTCCATGACGACGACACCAAACCCCATTTGTCCTACTTTTACATCCATATTGACGATACCCCTCCTGACCAGTCCACTTACATAGCGGGGGTATGCGGCAGCGGACGACAGCGAGGCGAGGGTGCAGTCGGCACGTGGGAAGGCCGAAGAGGACAGGGTGCACGTCGTGCTGGCGGACGAACGGGCATGGATGTTCGTCGGCATCTACGACGGCTTGAACGGCCCCGAAGCCACCGACTACCTCGTCACTAACTTCTACGCCTCCATTTGCCGGGAGCTCATCCACGACGATCCGCCCTATGACGGCAGCGGTGATGTCGATTTCCGCAGCCCGACGGCCCGGCGGACGGAAGTACCCGGTATTGGGTACTTCGCGGCGGTGGAGGCGCGTGCGCCTCGTTCCCGGACCTGGCGATCATGGGCTCGTGTGTTCTGGTGGTGTTGATGAAGGGCGCCGACTCGGAGGAGGTGATTGATTCGTGATTGGCAGGCAAATTAATGGATTGGCAGGCAAATAATGGACCGAATGATTTCCTTCAATGTAAATGCTCATGCTTTAATGCACCGGATGGCTTGGGAAAAAAATCGACGAAAATGAGGGGATGGAAAATGCACCAGATGAGGATGGCTCGAGTGTGAAAAAAAACAAATGTTGGACGAAAATGAAGAGAGGGAAGGAGGAACCAATTTTTTTTTTTAGATAGGAGAGATTTACACAATTGTGCTACTAATAAATATCTCGCTTCACGATAGTAGCAGCTTAATTCCTGAGTCGCTGACATTCTATCTTTGGTAAGACTACTAATACGTTGCATATCTGTTGCCACATTCTACCGTTTTCTTCCAGATCCCCCTGGCGTACACTGCTATCTCATTCCTAAGTGCTGCTATATTTGTTGGTGCTCGATGCCTCGGTCAGACTTCCAGTGCTTCCATGACGACGACACCTAACCCCATTTGTCCTACTTTTACATCCATATTGACGATACCCCTCCTGACAGGTCCACTTACATAGCGGGGGTATGCGGCGGTGGACGACAGCGAGGCGAGGGTGCAGTCGGCACGTGGGAAGGCCGAAGAGGACAGGGTGCACGTCGTGCTGGCGGACGAACGGGCATGGATGTTCGTCGGCATCTACGACGGCTTGAACGGCCCCGAAGCCACCGACTACCTCGTCACTAACTTCTACGCCTCCATTTGCCGGGAACTCATCCACGACGATCCGCCCTATGACGGCAGCGGTGATGTCGATTTCCGCAGCCCGACGGCCCGGCGGACGGAAGTACCCGGTATTGGGTACTTCGCGGCGGTGGAGGCGCGTGCGCCTCGTTCCCGGACCTGGCGATCATGGGCTCGTGTGTTCTGGTGGTGTTGATGAAGGGCGCCGACTCGGAGGAGGTGATTGATTCGTGATTGGAAGGCAAATTAATGGATTGGCAGGCAAATAATGGACCGAATGATTTCCTTCAATGTAAATGCTCATGCTTTAATGCACCGGATGGCTTGGGAAAAAAAATCGACGAAAATGAGGGGATGGAAAATGCACCAGATGGGGATGGCTCGAGTGTGAAAAAAAAACAAATGTTGGACGAAAATGAAGAGAGGGAAGGAGGAACCAAATTTTTTTTAGATAGGAGAGATTTACACAATTGTGCTACTAATAAATATCTCGCTTCACGATAGTAGCAGCTTAATTCCTGAGTCGCTGACATTCTATCTTTGGTAAGACTACTAATACGTTGCATATCTGTTGCCATGTTCTACTGTTTTCTTCAAGATCCCCCTGGCGTATACTGCTATCTCATTCCTAAGTGCTGCTATATTTGTTGGTGCTCGATGCCTCGGTCAGACTTCCGGTGCTTCCATGACGACGACACCTAACCCCATTTGTCCTACTTTTACATACATATTGACGATACCCCTCCTGACCGGTCCACTTACATAGCGGGGGTATGCGGCGGTGGACGACAGCGAGGCGAGGGTGCAGTCGGCACGTGGGAAGGCCGAAGAGGACAGGGTGCACGTCGTGCTGGCGGAAGAACGGGCATGGATGTTCGTCGGCATCTACGACGGCTTGAACGGCCCCGAAGCCACCGACTACCTCGTCACTAACTTCTACGCCTCCATTTGCCGGGAGCTCATCCACGACGATCCGCCCTATGACGGCAGCGGTGATGTCGATTTCCGCAGCCCGACGGCCCGGCGGACGGAAGTACCCGGTATTGGGTACTTCGCGGCGGTGGAGGCGCGTGCGCCTCGTTCCCGGACCTGGTGATCATGGGCTCGTGTGTTCTGGTGGTGTTGATGAAGGGCGCCGACTCGGAGGAGGTGATTGATTCGTGATTGGCAGGCAAATGAATGGATTGGCAGGCAAATAATGGACCGAATGATTTCCTTCAATGTAAATGCTCATGCTTTAATGCACCGGATGGCTTGGGAAAAAAAAATCGACGAAAATGAGGGGATGGAAAATGCACCAGATGAGGATGGCTCGAGTGTGAAAAAAAAACAAATGTTGGACGAAAATGAAGAGAGGGAAGGAGGAACCAATTTTTTTTTTAGATAGGAGAGATTTACACAATTGTGCTACTAATAAATATCTCGCTTCACGATAGTAGCAGCTTAATTCCTGAGTCGCTGACATTCTATCTTTGGTAAGACTACTAATACGTTGCATATCTGTTGCCACGTTCTACCGTTTTCTTCCAGATCCCCCTGGCGTACACTGCTATCTCATTCCTAACTGCTGCTATATTTGTTGGTGCTCGATGCCTCGGTCAGACTTCCGGTGCTTCCATGACGACGACACCTAACCCCATTTGTCCTACTTGTACATCCATATTGACGATACCCCTCCTGACAGGTCCACTTACATAGCGGGGGTATGCGGCGGTGGACGACAGCGAGGCGAGGGTGCAGTCGGCACGTGGGAAGGCCGAAGAGGACAGGGTGCACGTCGTGCTGGCGGACGAACGGGCATGGATGTTCGTCGGCATCTACGACGGCTTGAACGGCCCCGAAGCCACCGACTACCTCGTCACTAACTTCTACGCCTCCATTTGCCGGGAGCTCATCCACGACGATCCGCCCTATGACGGCAGCGGTGATGTCGATTTCCGCAGCCCGACGGCCCGGCGGACGGAAGTACCCGGTATTGGGTACTTCGCGGCGGTGGAGGCGCGTGCGCCTCGTTCCCGGACCTGGCGATCATGGGCTCGTGTGTTCTGGCGGTGTTGATGAAGGGCGCCGACTCGGAGGAGGTGATTGATTCGTGATTGGCAGGCAAATGAATGGATTGGCAGGCAAATAATGGACCGAATGATTTCCTTCAATGTAAATGCTCATGCTTTAATGCACCGGATGGCTTGGGAAAAAAAAATCGACGAAAATGAGGGGATGGAAAATGCACCAGATGAGGATGGCTCGAGTGTGAAAAAAAAACAAATGTTGGACGAAAATGAAGAGAGGGAAGGAGGAACCAAATTTTTTTTAGATAGGAGAGATTTACACAATTGTGCTACTAATAAATATCTCTCTTCACGATAGTAGCAGCTTAATTCCTGAGTCGCTGACATTCTATCTTTGGTAAGACTACTAATACGTTGCATATCTGTTGCCACGTTCTACCGTTTTCTTCCAGATCCCCCTGGCGTACACTGCTATCTCATTCCTAAGTGCTGCTATATTTGTTGGTGCTCGATGCCTCGGTCAGACTTCCGGTGCTTCCATGACGACGACACCTAACCCCATTTGTCCTACTTTTACATCTATATTGACGATACCCCTCCTGACCGGTCCACTTACATAGCGGGGGTATGCGGCGGTGGACGACAGCGAGGCGAGGGTGCAGTCGGCACGTGGGAAGGCCAAAGAGGACAGGGTGCACGTCGTGCTGGCGGACGAACGGGCATGGATGTTCGTCGGCATCTACGACGGCTTGAACGGCCCCGAAGCCACCGACTACCTCGTCACTAACTTCTACGCCTCCATTTGCCGGGAACTCATCCACGACGATCCGCCCTATGACGGCAGCGGTGATGTCGATTTCCGCAGCCCGACGGCCCGGCGGACGGAAGTACCCGGTATTGGGTACTTCGCGGCGGTGGAGGCGCGTGCGCCTCGTTCCCGGACCTGCGATCATGGGCTCGTGTGTTCTGGTGGTGTTGATGAAGGGCGCCGACTCGGAGGAGGTGATTGATTCGTGATTGGCAGGCAAATAATGGACCGAATGATTTCCTTCAATGTAAATGCTCATGCTTTAATGCACCGGATGGCTTGGGAAAAAAATCGATGAAAATGAGGGGATGGAAAATGCACCAGATGAGGATGGCTCGAGTGTGAAAAAAAAACAAATGTTAGACGAAAACGAAGAGAGGGAAGGAGGAACCAAATTTTTTTTTAGATAGGAGAGATTTACACAATTGTGCTACTAACAAATATCTCGCTTCACGATAGTAGCAGCTTAATTCCTGAATCCATGACATTCTATCTTTGGTAAGACTACTAATACGTTGCATATCTGTTTCCATACCGTTTTCTTCCAGATCCCCCTGGCGTATACTGCTATCTCATTCCTAAGTGCTGCTATATTTGTTGGTGCTCGATGCCTCGGTCAGACTTCCGGTGCTTCCATGACGACTACTCCGAAGCGGCAGTGGCTTCCTGCAAGAGGTAAAATTCGGGTTTGTGGAATAGTACAAATTAGATGTCCACACCTAACCTCATTTGTCCTACTTTTACATCCATATTGACGATACCCCTCCTGACCGGTCCACTTACATAGCGGCGCGTCAGATTTACCGTTCGGTGGAAATGGATCATCGTTGCTAGTAGTAAAAGACCAGTACACCGTGACAAAATTGGGTATCCAGGTCATTTGATGATGTAATTCTAAAAAAAGAAAGTAGCATGCGATTATGTCCTTTTCATAGAATTCTCAACAACCAATACCTCTTTCCGTCTCACTCGGTCAAGCCCGGTTATGGGTTTGGTACGAACTTGGTAGGTGCGACATAGGAGGTGGTTTGTTTACCTGTGTGGTCATGACGATGTCTCACCTGTGATTGCTGAACTAGAAAGTGCAAGTCACGCTCCATCGAAAACGATCTATGACGTCAAGGATTATAGGCGGCGCCAGCATCCGGCCCTGGTGCAGCGACATTGTTCCGGATGCAGGCCGTGTTCGTCGTCCTCTGGGCTCTGGCTCTGACTCTGGCTCGCTTGCGGTTCTCTGGAAAAGCCAACAACAGTTCAACATGGAGCATCATCCCAGTGTCTCGGAGACGGGGAAAGTTGAAGCTATTTAGGATCTATATGAGCTCCAATGTTGGATCTGCGTGATTTCTCCGGCCGGTAGATGCAATCATTTTTATTCTGTGAAAGCTACTTGCACCAATATGAGTACTCCCAACTCCCAAGTGCCAACGTTTTATGGGAATCGAGATTGAGATCATACACAATTACACACAAGTGTGTTACTACGAACAACTCATCACTTGCAACTCAAAAAAAAACTCATCACTTGTAATGTAGTCTTGTATGACACCGAACGTATCAGCTATACCTAAGCGCTTCAAGTAGATCGTGAAATTATTAGGTCAGAGCAGACAAGAAATGAATTTTTCTTGAGGCAAATATGTCATGCCTTGCCTGTTTCCTATAAAAACCTTTATACTTTCCTCTTTTTTTTTGAGAGTATGCGCTTTCCTATTGTTTTTGTTGTTGTTGAGAATATGTGCTTTCCTTTTGTTTAAGGTCACATCTTCTGTCGGAGGCCTAAAACAGAAAGGCCCAGCCCATCACGTGAATCCAACCCGAGCCACATCACCTATGGCCTAGTGGAAAAAATAGTCTACAACCCAACTCAACGAAACCCTGGAGTGGAACTTCTTCCTTCTATTTTTCTGAACGATTTTTGAAAACGAAATATCTGAGAACTGTCTATCCTAGGGTCGAGATTTATAAAACTAAATATCATGTTTATAGGTTTGACGAACTTTTTTAGTACGCCCGGTTATATAGTTACATCATGTCATGTGTACTTTGTATTCCCACTTTATATACTAGACTAGGAAAATTACCCGTTACAAACAATCGTATAAGTGTAAACAAAAATGTTTATCATTTTACTTGTTGCACTTGTGTCAATTGCTATCTAAAAAATCTTCTCATCTAGCTACCTCAGAATCTTTGCTTACCGGTGTACTTGCAGTGGAAACCTAAGTTTGGCAAATCATATTGTTTGGCGCAAGGTGACTGCTGCTCGAGATTGTCCACCTGCAGCGATATGGCGTCCCAGGTTGGTGCTCATCCAGATCCCCCGATGTTTCTTCTGCCAGCCGAATCTAAAAGTGGTGCTCATCCAGATCCCCCGATGTTTCTTCTGCCAGCCGAATCTAAAAGTGGGGGCAGAAACGCGCCGACTCGCAGATGACGGTGCTGAGTTCTGACTGTAGCCATGAAGTCACAGAAACACCGCTGAACATCGTGTACGGTAGGCAGTAGGGTCGTTGCTCCCTGCGAGCGCTCGTCTTGGCTAGGTCCCTCCTTGCCAGAAGTCAGCCCCAGCAAGGCAAGTACCTGGCGCGTGCGGCCCTCAGCTCATAACAAACGGCGTGGCCTCCACTTGGAGAGCAGCCCCAACGGCAGGCGAACGAAGGGCACTGCATCTCCGAGAGCTGGCAACGGCTGGCGAGCGAGGCGCGCACAACAGGTGGGGATGCAGGGCGCGCGTATGGCGTGGTGATCTGGTGTCTCGGCAGGCACGGAGCCAAAGCCGTGGCGGCTAGGATTTGAAAGCGGGCTCAGTTGGAGGCGGCGGGAACAAATCGAAGGCGGGGAACCGAAGGAAGAGTGGAGGAGCACAGGGTGAAACCGTACCGGCGACCAGCGGCGCGGGAGACGGCGGCGACGTCCGGACTGAGGGAGGCGGTGGCGGCATCGCCAAGAGAGGAGAAGGGGATCAAGAGAGAGGTGGGGGTCAAGTGAATAGAGAAGACGTTTTGGCAAGTAGGTTCCTGATTTTTCTGGAAATTGCGAATATCTCCCTCCGGCGGACGAAACGACAAAGCCTTCTTTGCCATATGAACGGTGGGTTGATTTCGCTGGTTCTGGGGGGTTTTATGCAAAACAACATACGCTGACAGGTGGGTCTCAGGACCAAGGAATCCAAGGAAGCGTTGCTTCCATTAGTATTGGGTAGAGATAACACACCGCGTATTGTTGGGGAATTTCATAGTGATATATGTTAGAAAATTTTCTATTCTAAGGAATATGAATTGAGTTGTTCCATTTCTTTATTTAAAGAGTAACTCATTTGCTAAAGGTAATTATGGATGGTTTAATTAGGTGGACTAATTAGAGACTTTATTATGTAACATGCTTGCATGTTGAGAGAAATCAAATAGTGGGGTGCTCTGTTTAGATAGAGAAGACTATGTACTTCCTGCTCTTTGTACTTTTATTTTTTTATGTGTAGTTGTATTATCTTAAGGGGATCGCAGGTAGAAAACAAAAAAAATTCTAGCAACGATATCCTTAAAACATGCCAAGATCTATTTTATGCAGATATAGTAGCACGAACGGAGATTGGAATATATACCCTTGTACACCGAAAGCGGGATTACGTTCCCGCACAAACGTTGATGATGAAGACCGACGTAGCCGAGCTCAATTTAATAAACCTACCTTGACCATATCATATAGCCCCTGGAAAATAAAGTTAGACGCTTCTACTTTAACTTTTGCATAGTTTACGTGGCTGGGGCTTTCGTAAAAAGAACCGCTTCTTACCTACGAACTTATGACCACGACAACGATCCAATAATTGCATATTTAAGCATCCCTGTCGGACCCTCCATTGAAAATGCAAGACCAACTAAAAAGAGAGAGACAGACACCCGCCAGCCACAGATACGGTCCAAACCATATGTCAGTAGTGGAACCAGTCTCGCGTAAGCGTACGCGTAAAGTCGGTCCGGGCCGCTTCACCAACTCGATGCCGATGGAATCACAAGTGCACGCTAGAGGGTAGCAAATAACAGGAACGGTGCCCCCGTGCAGAACACGAGTTTTAACAGCATACAGCTATATCTATGATAGATCAGCTCTTATACCACTGAAGGGGATCGTAGGCATAAAACAAAAAAAATCCTAGCAACGATATCCTTAAAACATGCCAAGATCTATTCTATACAGATATAGTAGTATGAACGGAGATCGGAATACATACCCTTGTAGACCGAAAGTGGGATTACGTTCCCGCACAAACGTTGACGATGAAGACCGACGTAGCCAACCTCAAGGTCGTGTAGAGGAAGAAGACCTCCGAGCACCGCTAGCGCATCACCTCGCAGGACGTTACACACGTACGGTGGAGACGGTGGCCTCCAAAGCTCCAGTCCAGGACGAGCTGCAGGCTATGCTGGAAGAGATCACCCTCTCAACTCGGCGCAACTCCGAAAAAGGGAATCACGAAATCGAGAGAGAACTGGGGAATTAATTGGTGAATTAAAAGTTCAGGGGTGCCCCTTCTTATATAGGCTCCCAGGGGGGAGCCAACTTGCCAGCCAGTCAATGTGGGACTAACCCCCACATGCCTGGTGTCGCATGGCTGGTGCGCCGGCCCCATGGTGGCCCCTTTTGGCCCACCTGGGTCGGCCCTAGTGCTCCCACTGAATTCCCCTAGAGAATTTTCCCCCTCTTGGGCCTTTTTCGACCAGAAGGCCCATTTAGGGAAATCAGCCTAAATAAATTTAAAAATAAATATATAAAATCATATTTAGACATTAATTACACTAATTAATATTAAATATATTATATATAATTTATTCTACCTCCGAAAACTATTTCGTCGCTGCCCGATCTCCATCGGACCTCTCCCGGGATGTTCCCGGTGATCTCTTTCATTTTCGGTTGTCTTGTCGAAACCCCTTAAGTGGGTTACCCTAGCGGTTTGATATAATAACAGGTATGATCGAGACTCCTCTGATCAACGACTAACTCGTAGGCCTGGACCCCATGAATTAATCCATGGGATATAACGAATGACTTTCATCTTTCAAAGCTGAACGTAAAGTCTTAAACCTTTTGCCATGACGATACTTAGCGTGTCCGAGCGTCGTTCATAGCTATCTTCATATCTAGCTGACCTCGTTACCGACAATGTTATCTTCTACTCGTCTATGATTTCATGTCTCCGTGACCTAGTCACATGCGTGCAAGCTCATTAGACATAATCTCACCGAGTAGGCCCTAGAGTATCTATCCTGCTATGCGGACTGGCAAATGCGCTTTTGACCCCTCGTCTCAACTACTCCCTTCCGATACCCAAAAGTATCACCGTTATTGTCATACTAAATAAGATACGACGTTTGATGCAATCAAAGTATCTTTCAGGAATAACAATAAGAGGTGGTCTGATGGTCAAAGGCGTAATGACTACGTCCTACAAATATTGGTATGTCCATCACATCGGTCTACCAACGATATGACTTTCACTGCCGACCGGCACCATGCCCTATGATCGGTGAAACCTCGATCATCGATCGCGCAACGAAACTAGTCTTAGTAGAGGCTACTAGGGACCTTGTTGTTTACGCATCACACCTGTATTAATGTTTCCGCTTAATACGGTTACAACATGACACAAAAACCTATTATGAAAAAACGAGATATGATAAAGAAATACACTTTATTAATTTACACTTTATTAATTGCCTTTAGGGCTTATCTTCTTCAGTCTCCCACTTGCACTAGAGTACAAATTAATCTAGATTACAAGTTGGTAAAAACCTAACACCCATAGCTAATTGGTGTTTTTCATGCTTGTCAAGCGGAAGAGGCTTCGTCAGGGGATCTGCCACATTCAGATCCGTATGCGGTTTGCAAATTTTCACTTCGCCTCATTGTACGTACTGTCGTATCACATAGAAGCATCGGAGAATGTGTTTGGCGGTGGAGTGAGACCTTTGCTCCTTGGCGTTAGCAATGGCACCCGTATTGTCGTAGAAGAGGATCGCGGGGTCTTGCACGCTCGGGAACACTCCAAGTTCAATGATGAACTTCCTCAGCCACACAGCTTCATTTGGGGCTTCGCAAGCAACAATGTACTCCGACTCCATTATAGATTGCGCGACGATGGGTTGCTTCCCACTTCTCCAGCACACGGCGCCTCCATTCACCTTGATCACATAACCTGTTTGTGACTTAGAGTCATCGGGGTCTGAGTAGAAACTTGCATCCATGATTTTTGAGTCGCCGAGTCGAGTCGAGTCGCCGAGGCCGAGAGTCGTGACTTGCTGACTTGACTCAGCGACTAGTCGTGATTAGTCGCCCCAAGTCGCCTAGCTTAAAATCAGACTTTTAGTGGTCGAATTAGGAAGGCAATACCTTTGTAGAATCCTGCCTGACCTCGTCCATGCTCTTCTTTCTTGATTGCAGCCTTGTAGGTGTACCTTCCAGCAGTATAGATGTAGTAGCAATCATGAAGATTGAAGAACACAAGTTAGGAACAACAATTAGTATTTGATTGTGACACCTTACAACAGCCAATTGTAATAATGAACTTGTACATCTGACTTGAAATAAAGAGAATAACTTACTTGTTGTGTCTCCATTCTCCAATCCCTCAATCTGGTCAAGTTGGTTTCTTTGGAGCTGATTCACATAAGGAAAACATCAACAACAGTTCAACATATAAATATCACCATAGCAACAAGTATAAAAACAGGAAATAAGCATTAGTTCATTACAATTAACTACGAAACCACCAAGTTTCTTAAATTCTAACAGCCAACAGGTCCAGCACCAAATCTATCCTAAATCATGACCAAAATAAGGCACACACGCCAGAATCAATGCCCAAAAAGAAGCTACACTATGGCAGTAGCCCCAAATCCATATGTCTAAAAGGAAGACACATTCCATCAATCGAAAAGGAGATCATCCTTAAAATCTGCATTGCCTCTCTCCTGATCTTCACCATCACCTTCACTGCCATTTCGCTCTTTATCATCTTCACTTGTTGAATAATCTTCAAGAACCACCTGATCTGCATCTTCAAGCTCCATTTCATCATCATCTTCTCCAACTTGACGCTGTGAATACGTCATTGTAACACCAGATCCTGTTCCCATGGCTTGGCTCCCACTGCCACGACTTCTAAGGTTGCGCAATGAACCTTGAAATGCACCAACTGCTTCATCAACTTGAGCCCAAGTGATATCAGCCCCTTCATAAACTAACTGGGAATTCTGGTCAACCCATTCATTTTCCCAGTCTATATCTTCTAGGACCAATGGGTCAGACCTAACACCTTTGGAGCCTTCCTCACAAAGCTTTTGGAACCTATCGTCGTTCTTGCGATTATATTGAACAAAGGATAGATCATTAAGTCGCTGGAACTCCAACCTTGGTCTCTTTTTGCTACGGATCTGAAAACAATATACAAGAAAACAATGCATTTTGAATTCAGTGAATTATTACTTTCAACTCCACATGTCCACATAATTAAAGAGAGGCACTTACGCTTGCAAAGGTTGACCAACTGCGCTCACATCCGGAAGCCTAAGCACAAAGGCTAACTATGTGCTTTGCCAAATATTGCAGCTCGAAAGCAAGCCCACCATAAGCTCCCCACCAAAGAACTACAATACAAATGAAGAAACTGTTAGGATTTGTTAGTTAGGAAAGATGGGTGTTGTTACTTAATAAAGATATGTGCTAAATTTTTACGAGGACTCTTCTTCGTGCGGTCTTTGATTGCTAACTTAGAGCTGAAGCATTCGCCTTCACCTCTTTCATAATCATCAGCCAATCTGCTTACCAAGCTTGCTTTATCATCATTGGGCTCCATGTGCAGTAGCACCTCATTGAACATATGCCTTAGCCTTTGACAATATCTTGCATTCTCGGGCTTAGCTTTGAGATCATAGAACCTGTTGGGGTTTAAGAACAGTGCAGCCCCATACAATTTCACACCCATTTGGGATTCCCACATGTCCTCTACAATTTTTATCACCTTCTTGACCAAAGTTGGTTTGTCATCTATCACACCCTTGATTTTCTCCTTTGCAAAGTCCATTGCTGCCATTACCTCGGGCATCGCTGGCCTCTCATCTCCATCAACAATCCTTAGTACCCTTAGAAAAGGTAGAGAAACTTTCATGCAAGTCTCCACCGAGTTCCAAAAACTAATGGACAACACATCATCTTGAATCTTTTGTTCCACAGGTGAGGTTGACAACTTCTTATTGTTATGCCAAACATCACTCACAAACAACTCTTTGAGAGCTTGGTTATGTTTGTGCAAGCTTGCCAAGTTGAGGAAATTTGTGGCAAAGCGAGTTGCTCCGGCTCTCACAAGATCTGCATCCTTGGTCTTCACTCTCATTTCATTTAAAATCTTGATATGCCTATAGATGAATGTGGTCACCCTCTTTCCATTTGTAATGCATTCAGCAAATTGCTTGATCTTGCAAATTGACCCCAACATAAGGTTCAAACAATGGGCTGCACAAGGTGTCCACCATAATGTTGGGATCCTATCCATTAGAACTCTGCCCGCTGCCTTGTAATTAGCTCCATTATCTGTGCAAATCTGAACTACATATTGTCTTCCAATGTCATTGATCCTTTTCTCCATCAAATCTGCCAATAGTTCTTTGTCGGCTACCAGGCCTGATATGTTGACACTATCAATGAAGTAAGTCCCAGCTGGACTGTTGACAAGGAAGTTTACGAAACTCCTACTCCTCCCATCAGTCCACCCATCTGACATTAGTGTGCAGCCATACTCTTGCCAAGCCAGCTCATGCTTATCTCTCAATGCTGTTGTCTTGTTCTTTGCTTTTGCGAGAAGTGGAAGCCTAAGAGAATGGAATGTTGGAGGGATGTAGCCTGGAACATATTGCCTGGTGGACTCCAATGCTATCTCAAATGCTCTTGATCGTGTAACATTGAAGGGAATGGCATTAGCAAAGAAGAAATCTGCCCAATGCTCGTCAACTTTATCCTTCTCCTCGGTGGTCCTCTTGAAGCAACTTGCGTTCAATGCGGCTTGAGAAGGTTCCTTTAAGTGCCTTAGTGCAATGACTTCTTCGGGACTCTTCCTAAGCATCCCAGCAATTGTTCTTGGACTTCCTGCAGCCTTTTGTGTCGGCGATTTAGTCTGGACAGATTCAGCCTTCCTTTTTGATGGTGTCCTTCTAGTTTCAGTGGTTGTTGCATCCTCATCATCATCATCATCATCATCATCATCATCATCATCATCATCATCATCATCATCATCATCATTAGCTGCACCTGCATCCTCTTTATCAGACTCCTGGGTGACATTGTGCTTCAACGCATATGCCTTCATAAAAGCTATCATCTCCTTTGAAACAGCCTCAGTCACCTTCGTGCATTTGTTAGAATTCTTCTTCCCTTTATTCTCATCCCAGCTAGGTGGCGCTTGAATCTTGCTATTCCACCATGAATATCTTTCCCGCAGAACTTGCATCTTATTTTATCGTGTTTGTTCATATCATGCCAATACCCATATTTCCATCCGGGGTCTCCTGACTTCGCCTTACGCTTAGGATCCTTGGATGGATCATATGGCTCAGGCACATGCCCATTGCTGCCGGCTGTGACGATCTGATTCTGGTCAGCCATCTCTATTTGGCACCTGTTGACCTGCAGTAATCAGAGGAGCACAAGCAAGTAAATAGAGCTGCAGGGCAACATGCAGCGGCAGAGCAAAAAGAGCAGAGCATAGGGAGGGAGCCGTACCTGCCCAGCAACGGTTTCCTGGCGTGGGGATGATGGAGACGGAAGGGGAGACACTTGGGGATAAACAAGCGGAGCCGGTATCAGCCGCAACGGGAGGGGACCCCGTCGTGGGAGCTTGGAGGCGGTGGAATCCAGTCCACGATGCGAGCAGGGGATGGCCCCGTTGCCGCGGATTCCAAATCGCGAGCAGAGGAGGGTCACGCGTCGCGGGCAAGGTGCGGCGTCGACTCCTCTAGGTCACGGCGAGGTGCGCCATGCTTCCGCTCCCACCTTTTCCCTCTCTTTCTCCCGCGCGTGTCTGAGCTCAATCCCGCGCCTCTCAGCTCAATCCCGCGCCTTTCTCTGCCGATTTCCCGCGCCTGTCTAATTCCCCCCGCCAAAAATTTCTGGCAGTGAGAAAGTCGAGCGATTTACGACTCAACTCGTGCGACTAATTGAAGCAAGTCGTCGCCGAGCTGCCGGATCGTGCGACTCGCTCCTTGAGTCAAGTCGCCTGCGCGAGTTGGCAACACCGCGCCGACTCAACGACTATACGGCGACTCAAAAATCATGCTTGCATCAACGTAACCTGTTACGCCAAGTTCTTCATCGCAGCTACCATAGACAAGGAACATTTCCTTTGTCTTATTGAGATACTTAAGAATGCTCTTAACAGCAATCCAATGTGCCATTCCAGGATTAATCTAGAAATGTCTTGTCAAACTTAGAGCTAATGCCACATCAGGTCTAGTACTCAACATTGCATACATAATCGATCCCATGGCTGAAGCATAAGGATGTTTAGTCATATCGGCCTTATCATGTTCCATTAACGGACATTGTGCCTTTCGTAATGTTTTATTCTTGATAACTGGCAAAGAACCCTTCTTTGCCTTCTCCATACCGAAACGCTTCAGTATTTTATCAAGATAAGTACTCTGACTCAACGCTAATAGACGTCTTGATCTATCACGATAGATTTTAATGACTAAGACGTATGGAGCTTCTTCTAAGTCCTTCATGGAAAATTTACTGTTTAAATAATCCTTCACGCTATTCAGAAGTTCCACATCATTTTCAATCAGCAATATGTCATCTACATATAGTGCTAAGAACACAACCGAGCTCCCACTCATTTTCTTGTAAATGCAGGTCTCTTCCAAATTTTGGACAAATCCAAAACCTTTGATTACCTCATCAAAGCGAAGATTCCAGCTCTGAGATGCTTGCTTCAATCCATAGATGGAGCGTTGAAGCTTGCATACCTTGGCAGCATTTTCTGGATCGACAAAACCTTCCGGGTACAACCCTTTCTCAATGTTTCCATTTAGGAAGGCTGTTTTGACATCCATCGGCCATATTTCATAATTGTAATAGGCATGAACTGCTAACAAAATCCGAATAGACTTCAGCATCGCTACCGGTGAAAAAGTTTCATCGTAGTCAATCCCATGAACTTGTCGGAATCCTTTTGCGACAAGCCGAGCTTTATAGACGGTCACATTACCATCAGCATCAGTCTTCTTCTTAAAGATCCATTTATTCTCGGCGGCCTTGCGCCCTTCGGGAATATCCATCAAAGTCCACACTTTGTTATCATACATGGATCCTATTTCGGATTTCATGGCTTCTAGCCATTTCTCGGACTCTAGACTCGCCATTGCCTCCTTGTAGTTCGTAGGTTCGTCTTGTTCAATTAACATGATGGTGCAAACCATGTTGCCATACCATTCTGGTGTGATACGAGATCTACCAGACCTACGAGGTAGAATACTTTCCTCGACAGTTTCTCCCACTCCATCTGTGGAGGACGTTTCCGGAACAGCTTACGTTGCGCCACTCGGAATTTTGAGTTCAGGATCAACGATCTCATCGAGGTCTACCTTCCTCCCACTTACTCCTTTCACGAGAAACTCCTTCTCTAGAAAGGTACCGGTCTTCGCGACAAACGTTTTGCCCTCAGCTTGGTTGTAGAAGGTGTATCGAACGGTTTCCCGCGGATATCCTACAAATACGACTTTCTCCGACTTCGATTCGAGTTTGTCGAGCTGTAATTTCTTAACATACGCCTCACAACCCCAAACCTTCAGAAACGATAACTTAGGCTTCTTGCCATACAATAATTCATACGGTGTCGTTTCTACGGATTTGGACGGAGCCCTATTTAAAATGAATGCGGTTGTTTCTAACACATAACCCCAGAAGGATTCGGACAAATCGGTAAGAGACATCATAGACCGGACACTATCCAGTAGAGTACGATTACGTCGCTCGGACACGCCGTTATGTTGCGGTGTTCCAGCAGGCGTAAGTTGCGGTACGATGCCACAACTCTTCAGATGTGTGCCAAACTCAAAACTCAAATACTCGCCACCACGATCGGATCGGAGGTGCTTGATTTTCTTGTTAAGCTGATTTTCAACTTCACTTTGAAATTGTTTGAACTTTTCAAAAGTTTCAGACTTGTGTTTCATCAAATAGATATAACCGTATCTACTCAAGTCATCAGTGAAGGTGACGAAATAACGATAACCATTGCGTGTCGATACACTAATTGGTCCACACACATCTGTATGTATGACCCCAATAAGTCCGACGCCCGTTCAACGAAACCTTTGAACGGTGTCCTGATCATTTTGCCCATAAGGCATGGTTCGCATGTATCGAGGGATCCAAAATCCAACTAGTCCAAAAGTCCATCGGATATGGAGTTTCTTCACGCTTTATACCAATATGACCGAGACGGCAATGCCGCATATACATGGCGGTATCATCACTACACTTAATCCTTTTGACATCTATGTTATGGATGTGAGTACTACGATCGAGATTTAACAAGAATAAACCATTACTCTCGGGAGTATCAACATAAAATATATCATACATATAAATAGCACAACTGCTTCATACTGATTTAAATGAATAACCGTCTTGTAACAGGCAAGATCCACTTATAATGTTTACACTCAACGATGGTACAAAATAACACTTATTTAAAACAAAAACTAATCCTGATGGTAGATGTAGAGGGAGCGTGCTGACAGCCACCACGTCGAATCTCGATCCGTTGCCGACGCGCATCGTCACCTCATCCTTAGCCAGCCGCCTCTTATTCCGCAACTCCTCTTGAGAGTTACATATATGAGCAACAAAACCAGTATCAAATACCCAAGTGTTGTTATGGGCTGATGTAAGGTACACATCTATAACATGTATATCAAATATACCTTCCTCTTTGTCGACTATCTTGCCAGGTTTCTTGTCCTCCAGGTACTTGGGGAAATTGCGCTTCCAGTGACCTTTTCCCTTGCAGTAGAAGAACTCCACGCCAGCTCTGGGACCAGATTTGGCAGTCTTGGGCTTGGCAACAAGTTTGCCCTCCCTCCTGGACTTCCAGCTCTTCTTTCCCTTGCCACCGGATTTCTTAAAATCGACGGTCTTGTTGACCATCAACAGCGTGTGCTCCTTCTTGATCTCCACCTCAGCAGTCTTGAGGATCACGAACACTTCACCCAGGGACTTAGCCGTGCCATGCATGTTTTAGTTCATGACGGAGCCTTTATATCTAGGGGCAACGATTGCAGCACCCTATCAATCGCCAACTCATCGGGAATCTTGCATTCTAGAGCATTCAGGCGTTGAACGTATCCAGACATCTTGACCACATGCTCGCTCACACTGCTATGCTCCTCCATCTTGGACGAGAAGAAAAGCTCAGAAGCTTCATATCTCTCAGCCTTAGCCTGCGGCACAAAGACAACCTTGAGATCAGAAATAATCTCAAAGGCACTCATCTTCTCAAAGCGATTTTGCAGGTCGGCTTCCGTGGCGAAGAGCATGCCACTCTGGACAAAAGCGGAGTTCTCCGATTTGGTCTGGAAGACCTTCTTCTCATCCTCAGAGGCTTCATCTGCGGGAGGGTCACCTATGGCGGCCTCAATGACTTAGGCCACCCTATGGGCGGTGAGGAGGATCCTTAGGTTGCGGAATCAGGCCATGAAGTTTAACCCATTGGTCTTAAGCTTTTCTTTCTTAAGGAACAAACCTAGGTTAAACGAGGGGCGAGACATCTACAATGAAATTTGCAACAACATAAGACTTTGTTCATAATAATTTTGAGTTATAGTATTTTTAGAAAATAACTAACACAACTCCCACTCAAACAAACATCCCTCCTGGTCGTTTAAGCGATTACATGACCCCCATCCATTGCACCACCCCTCATCGTCAGATCCGGCAGCACAACTTCAAGGGTAGACAATTGTCCATCACACCAATTTTGTGACTCATGCTCGACCTTTCGGCCTCCATGTTCCGAGGCCATATCTGCATATGCCAGGCTCGCCACTATAACCTCCACGTAACACTTGTGCAACATGACTTACACC
Organism: Poa annua; assembly: GCA_026929855.1. Lineage (NCBI taxonomy): Eukaryota > Viridiplantae > Streptophyta > Magnoliopsida > Poales > Poaceae > Poa > Poa annua. The sequence continues at coordinate 298,543,693 of CM049426.1, forward strand.
CGCTGTATGCGAACGACGATATGTCTGACACCCGATCGTCACGGCCTGCCTCATAACGTAGAACTTTCTTGCTGGTGCTCGTTGGAGGAAGAACACTAGTGATATTTTTGAAGGGATCATCTTATATATAATTACCGCCGCGTAACTAATATATATATAATCACACAATATAAGATGCACACAAAACATCCAATGTAATGCAATGTGATATAGTCCATTGCGCCATGGTCTTCTTGGCGCCCGCAGTTCATAGACAATTTAATAAACCTACCTTGACCATATCACATAGCCCCTGCAAAATAAAGTTAGACGCTTCTACTTTAACTTTTGCATATTTTACGCGGCTGGGGCTTTCGTAAAAAGAACCGCTTCTTACCTACGAACTTATGATCACAACAACGATCAAATAATTGCATATTTAAGCATCCCTTTCGGACCCTCCATTGAAAATGCAAGACCAACTAAAAAGAGAGAGACAGACACCTGCCAGCCACAGATACGGTACAAGCCGTATGTCAGTAGTGGAACCAGTCTCACGTAAGCGTATGCGTAAAGTCGGTCTGGGCCGGTTCACCAACTCGATGCCGCTGGAATCACAAGTGCACGCTAGAGGGTAGAAAAAACAGGAACGGTGCCCCCGTGCAGAACACGGGTTCTAACAGCATACAACTATATCTATGATAGATCAGCTCTGATACCACTGAAGGGGATCGTAGGCAGAAAACAAAAAAAATCCTAGCAACGATATCCTTAAAACATGCCAAGATCTATTTTATGCAGATATAGTAGTACGAACGGAGATCGGAATACATACCCTAGCGCAAACGTTGACGATGAAGACCGACGTAGCCAACCTCAAGGTCGTGTAGAGGAGGAAGACCTACGAGCACCGCTAGCGCAGCACCTCGCAGGGTGTTACACACGTACGGTGGAGACGACGGCCTCCAAAGCTCCAATCCAGGACGAGCATCGGAAGACTTGGCCCGAAACACCAGCAGCGCGACAACGGACTATGCTGGAAGAGATCACCTTCTCAACTCGGCGCAACTCCGAAAAAGGGAATCACGAAATCGAGAGAGAATTGGGGAATTAATTGGTGAATTAAAAGGCCAGTGGTGCCCCTTCTTATATAGGCTCCCAGGGGGAGCCAACTTGCCAGCCAGTCAATGTGGGACTAACCCCCACATGCCTGGTGTGGCATGGCTGGTGCGTCGGCCCCATGGTGGGCCCCTTTTGGCCCACCTGGGTCGGCCCCAGTGCTCCCACCGAATTCCCCTAGGGAATTTTCCCCCTCTTGGGCCTTTTTCGACCTGAAGGCCCATTTAGGGAAATCAGCCTAAATAAATTTAAAAATAAATATATTAAATCATATTTAGACATTAATTACACTAATTAATATCAAACATATTTTATATAATTTATTCTAGCTCCGAAAACTATTTCGTCGCTGCCCGATCTCCATCGGACCTCTCCCGGGACGTTCCCGGTGATCTCTTTCATTTCCGGTTGTCTTGTTAAAACCCCTTAAGTGGGTTACCCTTGCGGTTTGATATAATAACAGGTATGATCGAGTCTCCTCTCTGATCAACGACTAACTCGTAGGCCTGGACCCCATGAATTAATCCCTGTGATATAACGAATGACTTTCATCTATCAAAGCCGAACGTAAAGTCTTAAACCTTTTGCCATGGCGATACTTAGCGTATCCGAGCGTCGTTCATAGATATCTTCATATCTAGCCTACCTCGTTACCGACAACGTTATCTTCTACTCGTCTATGATTTCATGTCTCCGTGACCTAGTCACATGCTTGCAAGCTCATTAGACATAATCTCACCGAGTGGGCCCTAGAGTATCTATCTTGCTATGCGGACTGGCAAATGCCGCTCTTGACCCCTCGTCTCAACTACTCCCTTCCGATACCCAAAAGTATCACCGTTATTGTCATACTAAATAAGAACGACGTTTGATGCAATCAAAGTATCTTTCAGGTATAACAGTAAGAGTTGGTCTCATGGTCAAAGACGTAATGACTACGTCCTACAAATATGGGTATGTCCATCACATCGTTCTACCAACGATATAACTTTCATTGTCGACCGGCGCAATGCCCTATGATCGGGAAACCTCGATCATCGACCGCGCAACGAAACTAGTCTTAATAGAGGCTACTAGGGACCTGGTTGTTTACGCATCACACCCGTATTAATGTTTCCGCTTAATACGGTTATAGCATGACACAAAAACGTATTATGAGTAAACAAGATATGATAAAGAAATATACTTTTTTAATTGCCTATAGAGCATATCTCCTTCACTATCTGTGTTTGTATATTTTTGTACTTCATGTTTTGTGTAGTTTATATTCCGTGTCGTGTTTACTTTATACTCCCTGTTATGTCGTATAATCCGGTATGATTATGTATATGTTAATCCATTGGTTTCTAGCCAGCCGATGTAAATCATGTGCCTCACGTAAAGTCAAATAAAATTTTACATTTAAGTGCCCACTTCCCGCATTAAACAATGTATATTTTCTGGAAACCCCTTACTCTCTAATCCTAAAAAGAACACAACCTTGTTGACCAAGCTGCAAACCAAGGGCAATTGGTGATGAGACCACGGCCGACACCTTCCTCAAGTTCATTGCTGCAGGCAACTCTGATGCGGGTGCCTCCTTCGACATGCTGACTCTCCGCTGGCGCAGGGAGTCGAAGAGCGTCTTCGTCATCCTAATCGTAGACGACGAACTGCTGTCGGAGGAGGCGCTCAGGAACTCAACGTTAGGCCCGACGGCGTCCCGTCGCTGCTGAAAATGAAGACCTCGATGGCGTCCTGGCCCCGAGAAGGAGGTGCTCCACATTACCAGGAAGCAAGTCATTGATCTCTTTGAACTCTAACCAAATTCCTTATGATGCGTGAGATTAACTGAATTTTTGAACCAACGGAACTGAAAAATTCCGATGACTTTTTTTGTGAGTAATCTGATGAATGTTTGTTGGTGAGCAAAAAGGGTCAAGGAAAAGAAGTCATGAATCTGCATGACATGCATATAGATTTTGCAATGTGCATCATGAAATCTGCAACTCTTACAAGAAAAAGATGACTTATCAGTAGTACTATTTTTTGGTTTACAAAATGTATTCATGTTAGAGCACATTCAATGGATTGTAGTTCTATCATGTTTGGAAGTTTGCAGCAACAACAATTTTCTGCAAGACTCGGTTCTTTCTCATTCTACACACAGCAAAATGTTTCTGGACAATTCATCTAAATACTTGTTAAAGCATTGTAAAGCATGACACCATACAGGGGTCTTGGTCGACACTGAATTTGTGACGAAACAAATGATGCATGTTCCACTAGACATTTTTTTTCTTCACAAAAGTTAAGAGGAACCTCCAAAAGAAAAGGTTCAGGTACCAGTTAGTATTATATATAATAAATAGAATATATTTTGGTCTTTGGTTGTAGCTTAGTTTTGAATTCTTGCTTGAGTCCACTCTCGGAATTTCGATCTTCTGCTGTAGATTAGTCTCTTGCTGTAGCTTATTGCTTGAGTGTAAAAACTGCAAGATGTATCTTTATATCTGCGCACTTCTTCCATAAGTTCACAATCTTAATTTGCAATGTTTTCCTTGTAGCAATCCTTTTTCTGCTAACATATCATAATGTATATGTGGTCAGATTCAGTTATATGAGGATTTAGGACACATAAGAACCCCTCAAATTGCAAGTACGAACACGACAACAAAAAATTGTTTCTCGCTGAATTTGCACTAACAACAACGTGTACAGTTCTCTCTCGAGAAACCATTATTCAAAGGATCTGCATACGATTGTGTCCATTGTCAAGTGATGCCATAATAATGATGATACTGATGCTCCAAGTTACATTCAGACATGGCAGTACAGTAGAAGCATTGATGCTGGGCACCAGAAGAATTGGCACCAAAGGGATATAGCTTCATGTGTCAGCCATGTGATGTGAGCATCCAAAATTCGAAATGCCTTAAATGTACAAACTGAAAGATGAATCTGTGATCAACCCCCTTCTTATATACTGTACTGTATTAACAAATAATGCAACTCAAATTAAGGGAAGAATTATTTGATCCTTGAGGAAATAACCAATCAATCAAAACTGGAGTATAATCCAATCCACATGCATACATACATACATAGGTTTTGGGCGATGAGAGATGAGAGCTATGATGGTGGGCGGTAGTAGCTGTATGCGCTGTAGAAGGTCTGCATGGTGGTGAGGAGGAGGAGGAAGACACCGGCGATGACGGAGACGATGGCCCACGGGTTGGTGAAGTAGTTGTGCTGGAGGCTGGCCACCCACGTGCTCCACTTGTAGTCGTAGTACCTGTTCACCTGGTCCGACAGCCCCGAGAGGTAGCTGTCGTTGATGTCGAAGACGACCTCGAGGCATAGGCGGTTGAAGAGGTCGGCGACCTCGGCGTCGCTGCCGAGCCAGTGCTCGATGATTCCCCGGTCGTGGAGGTACTTGACGTCGTCGGCGGAGTTGATGAGGTTGTCCATGAAGATGGCGTAGGAGGTGATGTTGTTGCCGCCCGGGGTGGCGATGTCCATGTGGCACTGCTCGAAGGCGATGAGGTTGAGGAAGAGCGACTTGGTGCTGTCGTGGATGAGGATGCGCGGGATGTGGAGCACCCCGTTCTCGAACCGGATGTCCCAGAACCGGTCCGTGTTGCGCGGCCGGCACGTGATCCCGGCCTCCCGGAGCTCCGACACGCAGTGCACGAACTGCTGCCGCCGCTTGTCCGCCACGCGCCGGAGCCCGGACCACCTCTTCTTCAGCCACTGCCGCGCCACGGGCGGCGGGGTGGGCTGCAGCCCGACGCGGAGGAGGCTTCGCCGGAACACGTCGAGGCAGTGGAGCATCGGGTGGGACAAGGGGTCGAACGACGCCGCGGCCGCCGCGTCCGAGTTCACGGAGGACTCCAGCCTGGACCGGTCCTTCCGGTGCAGCGGCGTGTCCGTCGGCATGAGCGGGTCGAAGAACCGCACGGCGAGGCTGGCCACGGCGCCCGTCTGCTCAGGATGGCCCAGCTCCTGGATCCCGTGCAGGAGGTCCAGCACGAACAGGGGTATCTGGTTCTCCAGCAGGATCATGTCGTTGCGCACGGCGTGCATCGCGCCGCGCATGGCGAACACCGGGTCGTGCCGCGAGTAGCCCAGCTTGTCCGCGAACCCCTTGGCGCTGTCCAGCCCGCCGCGGAACAGCTCGAGCACGAAGGTCCCGTCCAGGACCAGGCACTGCAAGAACTCGTTGCTCGGCATCCAGGCGACGCGGCCGTCGTAGCAGTCGCGCACCCGGTCCTCCATGGGCCGCAGCGCGTCGAGGTAGGCGGTCACGTCGTGGCCCGTGCGCTTGAGGACGTGGTGCAGCGCGCGCCACTTGTGCCGCTCCATCTCCCGCAGCCGGCGCTTGCCGGCGTGGAGCGGGCCGATGGAGACCACCTGCGGCATGTAGGCGCGCTCGTCGCCCTCGCGGAGGGACTTGGGCACGCGGTACACGGACAGACGCGCCCACGGGCACGCCGCCTCCTCCGCGCGCGCCTGCGCCAGCTTCCCGCGGATCGTCACCACCCATTCCGAGTCCTGCGGCTTCGGGCTGTGCGCCGGCGACTGCGCCGGGATCGGGGACAGAGCGCGCCGCGCGAATGCCTCATCTCCTCCTCCTCCTCCTCCCGGCGTAGTGCCGTTCGCGAGCCGCAGGTTGTTGCGAAGCGGCTGCCACTGCGGTGACGGTGAGGGGGATTTCTTGAGGTTGGCATCGACGGTCTCCTTGAGCTTGAGCGTGATGAGGTACCAGCTCAGCACGTCCTTGTTGAAGACGGCCACCATTGGTGCGGCTGCACTGCAAGCTTGGATGGCCGGCTGCTGCGTGCAGCGTCTCGTGGTCGCCGGGTCTCGATCACTGGCAAGGTTATAGAGAGATCATCATATGGCAGGGGAAACAACGTGCAAGGTGCTGATTGTTTAGTAGTACTAGGAAAATGTTAGTCGCTGGTAGTGATCCATGAGTGCAGTTTTTTGTGTTGCTTGTTCGTGTTGAATTGTATGGAGTTATCCTATATACTAGAAAAAGAGTTTGCGAATTTTCTCGCCTTGATGGTTCTCAAATTTATCAATACCGAGATGTTTTGCCTCGTGATTCATGCTTCAAGATCCATCTACTCGGAAAAATGTTCGGGACTTTAGGAAATCTCTGTTTTGTACTCCCTCCGTTCCATATTAGATAACTTTGTTTTGTTAAAAAGTGAATATATTTAGACTTATAGCATATCTAGATACATCTATTTTTGTTTAAATAGAAGTCATCTAATTTAGAACGGAGGAAGTATCATATAGAATGTTAAAATGAATTTTCGTATGATGCATCCAGACATCGCTTTTAAGCAATTGATTCACATGGTTTTTTGCTGTCAGATTCAGCCAATCATGTGTCATCCTAATCTTTAGTAAGGAACAACACGCCGGCCTAATCCTGCACCTATCATATTCCAACTGTCTATGCTCCTACGTTTTCAAACAACTGGTAAGTAGTTTAATACACACATTATGTTTGACAAGCTCCTGATGATGAACCTTCCGTTGATCATTTGTTTTATCCCTTTCCTTTTCCGTGTCAACGACGGGATAACCAGACGGTCGGCGTCGTGCTTGACGCCGTCGGCGACATGTAGATCAGGTTAACTTTCATTCATCTCTGGAACAAAGTTCAGTTTAACAAAAGCTACCTGTCTAGTTCAGTTTAACAAAGGTGCAGGGGAGGTTGCACGCACATACTGAAATAGTGAGATTCCTAGCCGTTGGGAGTCGGGAGTGACGGGCTAGTGGAACGCACGCACGGACCCATCTCAAAGCTGAAGAAAGGAGATCACTCCGACCCCATTACTGCAAGAGAAGGCCTGGCTACTGACCTACTGTAGGAGCGTAGGGTGCTTCATCAGGAAGGCCAGGGAGGACGAAGACGGCCAGCCTGGGTCTTCCTCCAGATCGGTGTCACTGGGCCGCGATTGAGTTGGTTGCGTCGTCGACTTCAACAATAAATTGAGCTGCCAAGTTTCATTTCTTTCAATCATCAATTTCTCTTTTTTTTAAACGATAATCATCAATTTCTTGGTTTAGAGATTTTTCATTATTATCCCCGCATCCATCCTCCCCCAAGACCTAAGAGGAGGTGACTTTTCACAGGACTTGGCGACACGAAAATACTCATAATCCTTTGTTTTCGTTGTTTTGAAGAAAAAAAACACATTAACACCGACTACAGATTAGTAAATGCACAACATACTCAAAAGCAACTTACAAGCAACAAACAATACAAGCAAATATAATAGGGCATGTGTAAAAGGCAAACGTCTCGAACAAGGTGATGGACATACATAAATGAGAAGAGTCACTGTGTCTCCCCCGTCAGGAAACTCACGACGTGTGGCCAGGTACGGGGACAGGAGGTCTCCCATTGGCGTCCGACACCCACACTACGCCTCTATCACCTGTATGGCAGGTGTCGGCCGCACCTCAGAAGGACACCTGCTCGTCATCTTGCCCATGTATATACGGGTGAGGGCTGGATCGAGGAAAGGGTTGAACCCCCATTGTAGCTCGGTGACATTTGATAATACAAGATCAGGCAACCATGATGTAGGATCATCCTCCACGAATGATCTGAACCTGGGTAAAATCGTGACGTGCGTGTGTTCTTAGTTGAAGTTCATCCTAGGACGTGCATGAGATAACTCGCCCCTGTCGACTACCGAACTAAAAAAATGGGAGAGAACGAACTCTTCCTCGTGTCCGCGTTCGCAGACGCAATAAATGTGCTCTTACATGAATACATTTCGTAAACAAAAAATAGTACTATTGATAAGTCATCTTTTTCTTGTAAGAGAGTTGTAGATTTCATGATGCTGATTCATGACTTCTTTCCTTGACCCTTTTTGCTCACCAACATATTTTCATCAGAAAAAATCATCGGATTTTTCAGTTCAGTTGGTTCAAAAATACATCATAAGGAATTTGGTCAGAGTTGAAAAAGATCAACGACTTGCTTCATGGTAATGTGGAGCACCTCCTTATCGTGTCGGGGCGCCATTGAGGTCGTCACCTTCTGCAGCGATGGGACGCCGCCGGGCCCGGACGCCTCCTCCGGCAGCAGTTCACTGTCAACCGCAGGGATGGCGGCTCTAAGACTCCCTGCACCAGCGTAGAGTCAACATGTCGAAGGAGGCACCTGCTTCAGAGTTGCCTGCAGAGACGAACTTGAGGAAGGCGACTCGGTCGTGGTTTCATCACCGGTTGCCCTTGGTTTGCAGCTTGGTCAACAAGGGCGTGTTCTTTTTAGGATTAGAGAGTAAGTGGTTTCCAGAAAAGAGACATTGTTTAATGCTCAAAGCGGGCACTTAAACGTAATTTTTTTTTGACTTTACGTGAGGCACATGATTTACATCGGTCGGCCACAAACCAATGGATGCACGAATATATAATCGGACCGGATTCATAAGATATGACGCCTACTTTCCAGGTTATAAGGCTCGTGCATGTCTCCTGGCGTCGTCAATTCAACCAACGTAATACACTGTATATTTAGAAAAAAAAAATGTAAGAAACTTCTGATGTTATATTTTCAAATTGTATCGAAACTCAAAAGTACAGATGCTACAATTTCGAATGGGTATCGTTATATAATTCATCGTAACATTGACATGAGATAGAAAGAGCCATAAAGACGAAACCGATTGATCGGACATGTCATCGCAAAATGAAGCTTTCAAGGTGATACCAATTACCGACGAGGGATGGCCACTCATCAATCGATCAATGAGGATGTATACATCAATTGATGCAGAGGCTGAGTTTAATAAAAATTTCTTTTCTAAATAAAACCGAAGAGGGATGGCCACTCATCAGCCAGCACGTCCCGAATGTTACAATTGAAGGAGAAATCCACGACACGTTTCCCAGGCGAGATACTACTTGCCGAGCACGGAGCGCACGCGTCCTTCTTCTTCCAATCGAATCGCTTCCCGTCTCGATCACAACGACGAAGCCGGCCGCGGCTTCGCTTCCATAGTTCCATGTCCTCCATGCCACGCAGCAGGCTTTAGCCCCGTGCTCGGTCGCCAGTCCGCGATGGCGGAGCCGTCGGTGAAGCGGCTGGCGCGACTGGCGATCACGGCGCTGCTCCTCGCCGCGATGGCCATCTCCGCCGTCGCGCTGCTGCTCCTCGCCTGCCCCGCGTCATCGACCCTCTGCTCGGCGGCCATCCGGCCCGCCCTCTCGGCGCCCGGCCGGAAGCTCCCCGGCTGCGCGGTCGTCTCCGCCGAGGCGTGCGACATCTTCGAGGGGAAGTGGGTGTGGGACGACGGCTACCCGCTCTACGAGTCCAGGGACTGCCCGTTCATGGACGAAGGGTTCCGGTGCTCCGAGAACGGCCGCCCCGACGCGGCCTACACCAAGTGGCGCTGGCAGCCGTCGTGCTGCGATCTCCCCAGGTTAGCTCCGATTAATTGCTACTGTAGTACTTCTCGCATCATAGTCCCATGCGTGTCTTGCTTGCTTTCTTGAAACCGATCATCCGTATGCGTGATGCGCGCTTGCAGAATTATTAGCCCACCGAGCCAAGTAAAGTCGATTGGTTATCTCCTGAATTCGTATGGAATCGAATCTTGTTATGATGTAGCTTTGCGGGGTCCTGAAACAAAAGAACAGTGGCTTGTGTTGGAGCTCAAAGGTTTTATGATCGGTCATGGAGTATGCAAGTTAGAACCACTAAAAGCAATTGAAGCACCAAATCATTACTTGCTGAGAAGATCATCTTTCAGTTGAGTAATGAGGCTTTTCATCTCTACTACTAATATACATTTAATTCTAGTACATATGTCCAAGTCCATGATTCTGTGGCCTGCGGATTAGCTAGGCTGCAAACGTGTCTTATCTGATGCCTCTGGTTTTGGGTTTTGGGACAGTCTGACTGTCTGAACTCTGAATATCCATACACTTCTATGTATTTTGGCATAAATCATGTACGGAGTAGTGATTTTCTTATGTTTATGTGATTTTTTAGGTTTGATGCTAAAAGTATGCTCGAGAGGCTACGGAACAAAAGAGTGGTTTTCGTCGGTGATTCAATTGGAAGGAACCAGTGGGAGTCTCTCCTCTGCATGCTCTCTGCTGGTGTTTCAGACAAGAGCTCCATCTATGAGATTAACGGCAGACCCATCACGAAGCACGATGGTTTCTTTATATTCAAGTTCAGAGACTACAATTGCACTGTGGAGTATTTCAGGTCCCCTTTCCTAGTCCCTCAGGGTCATGGACCGGCCGGAGCACCCAAGTTTGTCAAGAGTACAATCAGGGTGGATTCCGTGGATTGGATGTCTGGTAGGGGTAAGTGGAGTGACGCTGATCTGCTAATCTTCAACTCTGGGCATTGGTGGACCAAGGACAAAACAAGTCAGTGGTAAGCAAGTTTGCATCTGAAGCAACTATTTGGGGCTGGTTCGAAGCGTCAAGAATTATTTATCAAATTTGGGTCAACTGCGTGGTTCAAAGTTCCATGAAAAAGAAGATGTGGTTCAGCTCTTCGTTTCTTGCTTATGATTACATTACCATCATAGAACTAGGCTTACTTTGTATACTGTATACCAGGGGTGCCTATTTCCAAGAAGGGGATGAGGTAAAGATTGATATGAGCGTCAGTGATGCTTACGGAAGATCAATACAAACGCTGTTCGACTGGCTTCACAAGAAAGTTAACGCGAGCAAGACCCAGGCCATCTTCCGTACATATTCTCCTACTCACTTCAGGTTTTTACCTACTAAGCCATAGCTAGTGTTCCACAAATGGTAACTCCCTCACCCTGTTTTAGCGTGATCGATCACTGATATTTTTCTGTAGGGGTGGTGACTGGAACACTGGAGGGGACTGTCAGCTGGAAACTCTTCCAGACAAGAGACCGGTTAAATCGATGGAGCAATGGGCAGACATGCTAAGGCCAGTGAACCTTGCTCTGGGAAACGACCACATGCCCAAGCTGCCTGGGTTGGACATACTGAATGTGACTCGATTGTCGGCCCAACGAAAAGACGGCCACCTCTCGGTGTTCAGAAATCCTTTAAGCTCAAGGCAAGCCTTTCTCAACAAGTCATCAGAGATCAAAGAAGTGGAGGATTGCAGCCACTGGTGCCTTCCTGGTGTCCCCGACACCTGGAATGAGCTTCTCTACGCCCTCTTCTTGAGAAGACAGATGGCGTTGGACCAAAATGTGTCTGTTTCTGTCTCAAGAACCGACTGAATACTGACTGACGGAGTGTAGGGAATGTATATACTTGACGGTCTGTCGCTGAAGTGGGGATTTAGTGTATTGTAGTAGGTTATAGTGACATTGGCATCAGTTTGCGGGAATCTGAGAGTAGGGTGTACACGTGAGAGATCGATCAGACCATGTTCTTATCAGATTTGAGAGGTCCGAGCAAATGGGTGTCCAGATAGGCGTACATGTGAATTAGCTGTCCTGCACGACTGTGCTCTTAGTCGTCTTCTTATCATAGTGCACTATACTACTGCCACTTGTCTCCAAATATTAAGATGGGCTATATTTGGGGATAGAGGTATGGGCCCTTTTTCGTGGGCCCGCCCTACCTTGGACCTCCCACCTGTGGAAGGCTCCCATGCCGCTTAAGATCAGGATTTTCACTTGGCAGCTGCTTCGTAACCGCCTCCCCTCGGGGGTGGAGGTGGTCAAGCGCTCGGGCCCGGGGGATGGGCTCTGCCCCCTATGTGGGGTTCCGGAGACAGTGGCTCATATCATGTTCTCCTGCTCCGCCGCTCGCTTCATGTGGAACTTCATTGCCGAGGCCCTTGGGCCTGAGTGGCAGGCCCATGACCTGGTAGGGTTCATTGAAGTGCAAGCAAACCATGCCGGAAGGAGGAGGCGCCTCTTCTGGCTGCTGTTTGCTGCGATGACCTGGACGCTATGGAATATTCGAAATAAAATGGTTATCGAGCATGTCTTTATACGACAGGCCTCTGACTCGGTGTTCAAACTTTTGGCTTTTCTTCAGGAATGGAACCCGCTATGTAGGCAGCGGGACAGGGAGCGGCTGGATGCGATGCTTCACGACCTCCTACGGGCGGCTCGCCGTGTTCACTCTTCCTCCAGTCGTAGGGCTCCTCCTTAGGGACTGAGCGTGCTTTTGGTCTCTGTTTCGAGGAGGGATAGAGGTATTAGTTATCTTTTCGGTTGTGCTGTTTGGTCTCCTGGGCTGGTTGTGCTGTGGCCCTAGCTTTTCGGTCACTCTAGGCTTTGTACTTTATTCTGCTACGCTTGTAACTGTGCTGGTTGCTTTATTTATAAAGCGGGGCGCGAGCCTGTTTCGAGGAGGGATAGAGGTATTAGTTATCTTGCCTGTAGTTGTGATGTATCTCTTTATCATTGTCACCGACGTCCTCCAAAAATTGATCATTCAAGCTTACTCCTCCCACCACTTGCGTCACCTTCTCTGCCCGGAGCTCCCTCGAACGGTCCCGTAATACGCCTTTGACACCCTAATTCTAGCGCAATCCTCAACTGATGTCATGCTCGATTTGAGAACGGGGACACTTGTGTGTTTACCCTCGTGAAACGTTGCTTTTGAAGAAACTTTCGGTCGTCCTGTTGTTGCCACTACGGTGATTGATGTCGTTGTTACTGTGTACATTTGGTATTTTTTCCATTTTATATAATTTGGTTGTTCGATCATTGATGACTCGACTTTATCTTTTTATATTTACTATATTGGCCCTTAGCGGAAAAATGCTAAAAGTATACCAATACAATTGTATTTGAAAAAAGTTTCAGAGGGTATAGCTTCCATACAAAACAACCTTAGTACTCCATGTTACTAGAAATTAAATAATCGTCAAAATTCGAGAGGAAATGTCTACAATTCCGAAGGGAGTGACTGAGTATCCTTTTCAATATAGTTCAGCGAGCGTTTGCTAAGCACATGCCACATGGACATCTCTACTCTCTAGCACTAATTAATTAGTCTGGTTGTATACCATTTGTCTGACTGCTGAGCACGAACCTCCCGCTAGCAATAATTCTCGATCATTGACAAGCTGTCCATGAGCACCGCCCTGGGAGGCTGAAGGCGCACGGCGATGTTGGGGCCGTCGGTGAAGCCGGTGGCGATCACGACGCCGCTGGGGAATGCGGGAACGGTGCTGCTCCTCGCCGCGATGATGGCCGCCCCCGCCGCGCTGTTGCTGCTCGGCTGCCCCGCGTCGCCCCGCTGCTCGGTGGCCGTCGGGTCCGCCCTGTCGTGGGCGCCCCAGAAGCTCTGGCGCTCCGGGGTCAGCGTGGAGCTCGCGGCCGAGGCGTCGGCGTCCGGCGAGTGCGACATCTTCGAGGGAGAGTGGGTGTGGGACGACAGCTACCCGCTCTACGACTCCAAGGACTGCCCGTTCGTGGACGCCGGGTTCCGGTGCTCCGAGAACGGCCGGCCGGACATGTCCTACACCAAATGGCGGTGGCAGCCGTCGCGCTGCGATCTTCCCAGGTTTGTTCAAATTCATTGTTATTTTATACTGCATCGTTCGCGAATGCAGATTCGTGGCATAGTGCTCGGTTTGAAGAACAAAAATCGAAATTTTCAAATTTAAGTTTGAAAAAAACCATTTTTTTTCCTGTGACACATATGCATGTTTCCACGTATATGTCAATTTGTGGTCCAAAAATCGTTAACTGAGGTACATTACAATAAGAAAAGTAGATGATACCCCACGCGTTGCTACGGAAATTAATAATAAATATTTAAAGTTAAATAGTTGAAAGACCTAAAAACATATATGGATATGATATCAGCTTATTTGATACAGACAGTATGAATAACTTCTTTGGTGAAATTCAGTCATGTGACAAAAGAATGACTACACAAATGTCCAACATACAAAGAGATGTCATATGTGCACTGACTCCTCATATGTACAGACAATTCTATTAGAGAATATAGTTGCACTTTTTTTTCTCTAAACATTTGTTCTCCATCACCCATTAGAATCCGATTAACCTGTTGTTTTCGAGCTTCAGTTCACATATCATAGGTAAGTGTAGTATGATGGTCGGTTCCACAAAACAGTAGGCAAAACAGAAGACATGTAATTATGGCAGGATGAATGGAAGAACACTTATTGTTTCATCGCGCTAGGGTAATAGTTCCTGTGCTGAAACGGGATCTGATGAAGGAATCTAACATATCACCAGAAGTTTGGTCAGCATGCATATTGCAAATGTTATCCAAGCTTGAATCGTAGAGATCATAGAAGTAGAACCGTGAGGCACCATCTAAAGGTAAACATCGCTGATCAAAGGAGGCAATGATGCAATGCGGCTGATCATACCCACAAATCAGATGAATTGGAAACTGCAAAGCGCCACCAACATGTAGCCAAATAAACAGGAGGTTCACTGGTTGCAGCATGGAGAGTTTGGTTCTTTCCTACTCCCTTTTCTTAGGGGTGTTCATGGAAATTTACTGGAGAAGATGTGATCTAGGAAACGATGGAGGCAAGGCCAAGTTAAATACCGGAGGAGATAGTGGTCTCAAAGAAAACAAATTAATTAATCCGCAACATCTGTACAATTGAAAGCCTAACGCTTGGCGGTTCGAGGAAACCAAGAGTCAAATCAGCTGAGGCATAAGTGCATTCATTGTTGAGACATATGACCACTTTATTCATCTGTTACAATAGCTAGTGGAGAGGAAACATGCATACTTTTTTAGGTGACGTTCCATAGTGACAATTTTTTTAGGTGACGTTCCATCGTGACAATATTTAGTGACATGGCAAACTATTGATGTGAAATCATAGGATTGCTTAGAGATGTTTGATGAGGTGGATACGTTGCATGTTGAGAGAAATACCTTAGTGGGTTGCTCCCATTAAGATACTAGCTAACACCCCGCGCGTTGTTGCGGAATTTTATAGTGATATGTATTAGAAAACCTTCTATTATAAGGAATATTGAGTTGTTCCATTTCTTTGTTCAAAGATTAACTCATAGGCTAAAGATAAATGTGCATGGCTTAATTAGGTGGACCAATTAAACATTTGATGATGTGGCATGCTTGCATATTGAGAGAAATAGTGGGGTACTCCTATTTAGATAGAAAAGATTACAATAAGAAAATTCTGGTCAGAAAAAAGTGAAACTAGTATGTTAAATTTGTCAGAAATTTCTTTTTTTATCACTTAAAACCTAAGCTATGTTTTTTCGCAGCTTCTGGTCTACGTGCATAATATTTATATGTATTTTTGTACCAGGTTACAGACTGTTTGAAACCTAGAAGTATGGTTTTCACAAATTTCAAATAACAGCTGTAGTGGTGCTCGGGAGCCACTATGGATTTGTGTTCGCTCCTTACCTTTCAGAAGTATATACCAGTACATGTTAGTACTCCCTCCATTACATATCATATGACTTTCATTTGTCTAAAAATGGATATATCTATAGTTATAACATATCTAGATAAATACACTACTATATAAATAAGAGTCATCTACTCCCATACTGATTAAAAATGGAGTAATATGTAACGGAGGGAGTAGAATATACATGTTGTCTCGTCCATCTTTTTTATTCTTTTAAAATAATCCAAACACTACAAATATCTTAGAAGATACAATGTATATATTCAGAAAAATCTATAGAATATCAATACATTACTAACATTCCAGGGATAGCGGTGCATAAACATTAAGAAAAAATCCACATGTTGGTAAGCTAAGCAGCTAGTTCACTCCCTCGCTACACCGGAAAAAATGAACCACTTGCCATGGGAATTAATATTATCTCATACATTAATCTCTTGAAAATATTAAGAAATCTAGTCGATATACATAAACCTATAATTTTATTGAAACTAAAATGTCTCTAAGTCATGGATATATTTCATGGATTCTGGCCCTATAAATTTAAATATCCGAATAGACTAGATATTAAAACATATCTAATTTATAATTTAAAACATCTTTAATCTACAAGGATTTTAACCTATAGAACATCTCGCTGGCCATACATGGTCTTTGCTGAAAACCATCTCTGGATAGACTATTTTTTCATGGATTTAATCCGATAAATTTTAAATTATTTTTCCGTATTTGATTCAAAATAGTTACATTTATATGTTTTTACATGTTGGAGGATAATATTTGTCAGATTTGTTTTCCTATCGTAGGTGTTGAACCATACGGAATTGTTTTAGGGATTATTTTGCATGCCATTCTAAAGAAAATCACTTAGGTTTGACCATATGGAACACATATAATCCTCCAAAAAAATATTATGAGGTTAAACAAAACAACTTCTACAACATTTTCTCAGCTTTCAGTTCATGAATGATGTTTATTTTTGACATAACGAATCATGTGTTTTCTTTGTGTACCATATTTCCGTCTATTTCTTAGATTTGATGCTAAAAGGATGCTCGAGATGCTACGGAACAAAAGAGTTGTATTTGCTGGTGATTCAATTGGAAGGAACCAATGGGAATCTCTGCTTTGTATGCTCTCTGCTGGTGTTTCAAATAAAAGCTCCATCTACGAAATTAATGGCAATCCCATCACAAAGCACAAGGGTTTCTTGATATTCAAGTTTGGAGACTACAATTGCACCGTGGAGTATTACAAATCTCCTTATCTAGTTCCTCAAGGTCATGCACCAGCGGCAACCCCCCTTGTTCTAAATACTACGATTAGGGTGGATGTCATGGACTGGATGTCTGAGTCTAGCAGGGGCAAGTGGAGTGATGCTGATATGTTGATCTTAAATTCAGGGCACTGGTGGACCTACGGGAAAACAATCAGAAGGTAAGCCAGCTAGGATAATATTGGATGCCTAGGGGGTCCTTGGTTAGTCTTACTTTTGTCCTTTTGGATTTCTGACTTATACGATAAAATAATAATCTAAATAGCTGTTTTTATCTTCGGCTTTTGACTAGATATTGCTACATGATGGTACAATGTTTAAGTATGTCAGACTTGATAGTTTTTTCTTGTTTCATTGACAATTGTTTCATGTAGAACAACTAGTCTTATTGTTTTTTGTTTGGCCTCTGGCCCATTTGTACCGTAAAACATCTCCTATACCTAATGAATCAATGCACAGATTTTGCCTTTTCTTCAAAAAGACAGTGTTTCATGTAGAACTAATCCTTCTTTTTTTGGCAAAAGTGAATGAAGATGTTTACCCTGCCAGTAGTTCTTCATCTGTCATTTGTTTGGTTTATTTGTGAGCAAATTCATAGACAAATGGATATCCCCGTTTGCTCAAGACTTAAAGAGTAATTTCATAGAGAAATAGCCTCTGGTTTAGATGTGCTTTGGTGCTGAATTATAAATCATTCTTCGTAATTCAGTCCTCATATCTTACAAAAATCTAGACAATTCATATTAGCACCGTGAATCCGTGATCATTTGAAACCGGGCTTACCTTGATTTCGCTTACCAGCGGTAACTATTTCCAAGAAGGAGAAGAGGTGAAGGTAGACATGACTGTCAGTGAGGCTTACCTAAGGTCAATACAGACACTCTTTGACTGGCTTCACAGAGAAGTTAACACGAGCAAGACCCATGCCATCTTCCGTACATATTCTCCTACGCACTTCAGGTCCGTACCTTGCTACTGCTAGAAGTACTCATCACAAATTGATCCGTTTCAGCAAAGGAAAAATAGTCATCAAAATGGGTGGTTCATTGAACTTAATTAAATTGAAAAATGATTAGTTCCTTCATCACATCTATTTAAATACATGTATATATTACCAATATATGTTACCATTATGAATAGATGTTGATTAAACTCTCTTTTTTACTGATTAAGCTTCTTCTCTAACTAGAGCAATTCGTCCTTGTTCTGTAGCGGTGGTGACTGGAATACTGGAGGGACTTGCCAGTCGGATAGCCTTCCGGACATGACTCCGCTTAAATCGCTGGAGCAATGGGCTGACATGCTTAAACCTGTGAATGATGTTTTAGGGACTTACTTCAGGCCCAAGCTGGCTGGGTTAGATATACTGACCGTAACACGGATGACAGCCCAACGAAAAGACGGCCACCCCTCAATGTTCATGAGTCCTTTAAGTTCCGGTCTCCTCAACAAAACGTTGATAGATACTGAAGCGGAGGATTGCAGCCACTGGTGTTTGCCTGGAATCCCTGACACCTGGAATGAGCTTCTCTATGCTCTCTTCATGAATAGACAAATTGCGTTAGTTGAACACTGAACAATACTGACCAAGAGGATTGCCGTCTTTTCGTTGATGCTTTCTTCCTAAAGAGAGAATTTAGTACAGCAGGTCATGCCGACATTATGTAGTTGTTAATGTAAATGAGTGGGTAGAAGAGGATTTTTGGCTCCCGGGTTGAGTGATCCTAGTATTATAAACATCAGAAAATGTTATTTTGAATTTCAGATAATTACAAAAATAAAATAAGTGGATACCTATACACATGTTACCTAGATATCTGGATAGTTTTGCTACATGAAAATCGCACAAACATGACTCGAAAAAGATTTATAAAATATAACTCATTGCTACATTTAGTCTTTTTTTTGCAGAGCATGTATGAAAAAATATCTAGATAGTTTGCTACTACCTCTGTTTTTTAATATAAGATGTTTTAACCTTTTTCTACATTCACATGTCCAAACTTGTATCGAGACACGGTTTAGTGTTCATATTCACTCATTTTTGTGTGTATCTAGACAACATGTGCAATAACTAAAATATCTTATATTAAAAAACAGAGGAGTAGATAGCATGTATGTTAAATTAAACTAATTCTCATTCGACTAAGAATTAGCCAAACATTATTAGAAAATCTGGTTTCTATTACGACATAATGCCATATGCACACAGATTCATTTCACTTTTGAAGACCCAAAATAGGAAGATGACAACGTCGTCCTCACAACTCACAACCACCTAGTTATACGCAGCGTACATGATTTGCGTTATCATTATCATTATGATCCATTAAATGACTATCGTCACTTGAGAGTTGTGACTTGTGACCACGTACCCAGCGAGACATGCATGCCGGGCAATATATATGACATGCAAACCACCTGAGTTAAGTAGTACTTAAGTGAACCGTAATAGTGGATGAGAAAGGGATCAACACAGCTAGAAAAGTACATACGACAACAATATCAACCAAACCAGCCGTCGCAACGACGACGAAGCATGCAGCTGCGCCGGGTCGCGTTCACGAGATGGACAGTGCTTTCTCCCTTTTAACAACTGTCCCTGTGCGTACGTGTGCCCCTGTCCTCGCCGGCCGGTCTCTGGGCCTTACGGTTTGAGCGCCGAGTAGGTCCGGTACTGGTACTCCTCCGCCGCCTTGGCCTCCTCCCTGAGTACGGCGTCGACGCCGTAGCCCTTGTGGTGGTCGCACGGCACGTGGAAGCTGACGGGGCACGTCAGCTTGGTCCAGCTCTCGTGGACGAACTCGGCGCACTCCTCGTATGACCGCTGGTTGGACGCCCACGGGATGCAGTTGCGGTCGACGTTGAGCTTCCCCTCGTTGATCAGGTCCCAGCAGCTCAGCCCGAGCCACGTGAAGTAGTTGCCGGAGAGCGTGAGGTTGGCGAGGCGGCCGTCGTAGGCGAGCCGGCACAGCGCGTCGGGCACCACGCCGTAGAGGAGGTTGTCCGCCAGGTTGAGCTGCTCCACATTCCGCAGGCACGCGTACGACGACGGGATGCATCCCGTGAGCTGGTTCGTGCCGGCGTCGATCACGGTGGCTCTGGCGAGCAGGCCGAGCTCGTAGGGGAGGCAGCCGCTGAGCCTGTTGTTGAGGAAGAGCACCTCGAGGAGCGTGTCGGCGGCGCGGCCGATGGACGCGGGGATCGGCCCGGTGAATTGGTTGTTGGCGAGGGAGAGGTAGTTCACGGGGGAGTCCCCGAGGTTGGCCGGGAGGTCACCGGAGAACTGGTTGTTGTTGATGAAGATTGCCTCCACGAAAGGGAACGAGGAGAAGAGCCCCGGTGGCAGGTGACCGAAGAAGCTGTTGAACCTGATGTCGATGAAGGTGGCGTTGGTGAGGCCCAGCACATCGGTCGGGAACGGGGCGGGCGCGAGCTTGTTGTTGCTGAGGTCGAGCTCGTAGAAGTACTGCAGCCCCTTGAGGTTGGGCACGGCGCCGCCGAAGTTGTTGGAGTTGGCGTGGAAGAGTGCGAGGTCGGGGAGGCCGTCCAGGAAGTTCAACAGGGAGTCGGACCGCAGTTGGAAGCCGTTGAGGTCGACGGACGCGACGGTCCGGTCGCGGACGTTGCGCGGCCTCGCGCAGAAGAAGCCCTTGTAGGAGCTGCAGAGGTTGGTGCCGGTCCAGGTGCTTGTGATGTCGTCGGGGTCGTGGGTCACCGTCTTCCTGAACTTCTGGATCACGAGGTACGCCCTGTACAGCCGCAGGTTCTCGAACTCGCACGCCCGCGGCTCGGACGACATCGGCGGCGGCGGAGGCGCTGCGTACCTGATCGGGTGCTTGTCTACGCCGACATCCAGCCCGGTGGCATGGGAGGTGCTCACCGCGAGCGCAATGCAGAAGAGAACGAGGCGGCTGCCGCCCGGCGAACCTGCCATTTTTCTGATCACGCGACCGATGGAAGAGCTTGAGAACTCAACTGTGTGTCTACGGAAGCCGGCAAGTTTGGCTTACGCATGCAGCGTGTATATAAACACTTGAACTATGCACGGCATGCAGACTACCTACTGTCGTTGCTGTTAGTTTCAGTGGAGCTGGAACTGAGTTGGTATTACTGGCTGTAGGAGTTCCGTCGCTGTACTCCCGGGTTTCCAAGTTATTGCAGAGCTCATATGCATGTGAGGTGGCATAATGAAGGCCAACGCCCAGATAAATGTAGAGCGCGACAGCGTGACCGAGTGGACTAATCGTCCCAACCTGAGGGGGCTAAGAGCAGTATAGGCAGCAGTTGGCTATAAGATAGTGCCATGTCATTTATAGTCAATTATATAGGTAACATGTATAATAGTTAGATGTAAATATGTATCACTTTATTAAAATATGGCCCACCATTCACACTCATAAGGCACGTGCTAGAGCTGGCTATTGCATAAGAGCCCACTCCCTTTCTCTCTCCTCTTCTCTCTCCTCCATGTCATCTAATAAATATTATTCTACTCCTTATAGCCCGCTTACATATGCTTATTGTACTTGCTCTAAGTCTGATCTAGTTTCATGCGCAAATACTGTTTTAGTTTTATATGCACACTACCCATCCTGCTAAGTGGCACCGTACCCATCCTAGACATATATTTTCATGCACAAATATCTTTTTTTATACCTCCTCTGTTCCAAATTAATTGTGGTTTACTGCAACTTTGGACTAAACATGTGACATATGATCATTCTCGATGTAGATGTACATAAGCACCAGTTCAACTAAAAAAGAATAGGTTATCAAACAAAGAGAATTCAAGGGTGTTCAGTGTAAATACATGGTCTTAACTCTTAAGAGACAACTATGACTTGTAGCCAAGTCTATAGAAAATTTCTGTGTTTTTCCTGTGCTACAATGAAATGTGACCAATTCCTGCGTTTTCAGTTCCTGTAGGATTTCACTTGTCATGACATTATATTCCTACGCTTTTTCTATTCCTGTGGTTTTCAAATCCTGTGAACCAAAGAGACCCTCAGAGTTCATAATAAAAGAATGCCCCGTTTGGAACAAAGGAAAACGGTAGGAATTATGAAGGATAAGTATTTAATAAGAAAATTTCCTATGCTACCATCTGGAACTTGGATTCCTTTGAAATTCCTATGGGATAGGCTATTGCATAGAAATTTTGAAGGAAAACAAATATGAGGTCTCACCTCATGTTTTAATCTTCCTATGTCTAGAATTCCTGTGTTTTTCTTGCGTGACATCCAAACACTTTGGAAAATTTCCTATGGTTTTGATTCCTGTAGGAACTTAGGAAACATGAAACCTCAATTCCTGCGTTTTTCTATTCCTACGTTTTTACTTCCTGAGTTCCAAACGGGGCCTAAAAATCGCCCTAACAACACCAATTATTGCTATATATTAGCGTAATGAGAAACCATCCAGTGTTACAAGTCACTTTAGCCGACGTAACACAACATGAGTTGCACACAAAATATGCAATGCTTCTTGTGAAACTTTCCATTTGCAAAATGCACCAAAAGATTTGAGTAGGGAATAAATACAGTTACCTACCTGAAGTTTTGGTGTTACTTCACTTGGTTCTTCCAGAGCTGCATTTAAAATTGCATATACATTGATCAGTGAGACCAAACATCGATCAAAACGATAGTTTGAATATAACTAAATTAGTGCAAAAACTCAAATATGAACTTCACTAGCTGAGACAACCTAATTTCAAACTTGCCAGGTCAGACTTCATGAGTTTGTGCATCTCTGTCCTAATAATGCTAATATATTAACAATTTTTTGTAGGTTTATGGGTATTTCCATTCAAATTTATAAGATGGATTATGTCCACCCTTGTATCCAACAGACTGATAAATACAACACCAAACATAATAAATCTACCTTCCTAATGCAAACTGATAATGCAACACGTGCATCACCAACTTAATAATGAAAAGATGTCTGGTTCATGTCATGCATTGAGCAGGAAGATGCACTTCATAAACACAATAACAATTCCCTATCAACAGATACATACATCGGGTTTTTGTGAAATCGAGATAGTGAAGGTATATAGAAGAGACTGACCATTACTATGCTACAACGCTTGGATGACCAGGAAAATTGAAACAGTGAACTCGTTCCACACAGTTACACTCTAAAAGTGGGGTGAATTGCCTGAACAGAAAACAACAGAAAGCCCATCACCACCAGTGGCGGAGCAGCCCACCCATAGAGCCTGAGCAAAGTAAAAACATATGTGGTCGACAGGCATTTTCCCATGAAGCTGCATATCGTATTCTCAAACAACAAATGAAGCTGCATATCATTTTTTATTTCCTACTACGAGATTTCAGCAGAAGTTTCAGGCATAGCCCGGGCAGCTGTGGCCGGGAGGTACCTCCACCCAGACACTAATTTTGTCCAGATCAATTAAGAACTGGTAGCTCAGTCGCCATGTTGTCCCATGATTGATACTCCCTCGGTTTAAAAATATAAGGAGCCCTTCAATTTTGACATACAATTTGGGTGGGTGGGTGGGGGGGGGGGGGGGGGGATTCGACGTACAATTTTGATCATAATTTTATAATATGTCCACTAAATGATTACAAAGATATATGAAACGAAAGAATTTTGCAAGACGAATCCCAAGGTACCCTTTATACATTCTCAGTCTATCAATTTTAAAAATAGTGTGTCTTACATTTTGGTAAGAGGTGTTATGAAGTGAGCATGTATTCAGTCGGGGCCAACAGGCCAGAACATGCACATAAGAGAAATAAGCAAAGAAGCCCCTATACAATATGCTAGCTACACACACAGCTAACACCCTGTTCTAACACTCCCCCCCCCCCCCCCCCCCCCCCCCCTCAAACTCAAGGGGGTCTTGGACACCGAGTTTGGACAGAAAGAAGCTGTGTTGTGGCCGTGTTTGAGCTTTTGTTAGAAAATCAGCAAGCTGAAGCTCTGAGGGCACATACTGAAGTTCCACGGTCCTCTCTTGCACCTGAGAACGCATGTAGGAGGCATCTATACCGATGTGCTTGGTGAGCTCATGCCCCAGTGTTGTCGGAGAGCAAAGGGGTGGGTGCAGTTGTGGAAACACCAAAATCCTGAAGAAGCCACCGTAGCCAAGTGATCTCAGCTGTCACCGACGCCATAGCTCGCAGCTCAACCTCAGCGCGGGAGCGAGATACAACAGTCTGCTTCTTGGTCTTCCAGGCAATCAACGAGGAGCCAAGAAAAACACAATACGCAGAGAGAGAGAGAGCGGCGGCCGGTGTGGTCGCTGGCCCATGTCGCATCACAGTAGGAAGTTGAATAGAGCTGGAGCTAGAGAAGAATAGGCGGCGAGTCACAGTCCCACGAAGTTAACGTAGAACATGAAGAAGGTGACTGTAGTGAAGCTGAGTGGGAGCTGAGACAAACTGACTTAGAATATGCACAACATAGGAAATGTCTGGGCGAGTGATGCCTAGATAGATAAGGCTCCCAACAAGATGACGGTAGCGAGTGGGATCTGCAAGAGGTTCACCCTCACTAGGACGAAGATGAAGACCAAGTTCCATAGGAGTGTCAGCCATGCGCTGATCAATGAAGCAGGCACGGGCGAGAAGATCTTGTGTGTACTTTTCTTGACAGAGACAAATGCCCTCAGGGGAAGAAATGATCTCAAGTCCAAGAAAGTAGCAAAGAGAACCCAAATCAGTCATCAAGAATTGCTCATGCAGACGTTTCTTCACAAAGTCAATGAATTGGTGGTCATCCCCTGTGATAATCATGTCATCAACATAGAGGAGTAGAAGGGTGCGCCCAAAAGGAGAAGTATGAACAAACAGAGCAGGATCATGAGCACTAGCAGAGAAACCAGCCCCTGTGATGACAGAGGAGAACCGTTCAAACCATGCTCGGGGAGCTTGTTTCAGCCCATAAAGAGAACGCCGAAGGCGGCAGACGGTCCCATCAGAGACGGTATATCCGGGAGGCGGCTGCATATAGATAACTTCCCGCAGCTCACAATTCAAGAAAGCATCCTTGACATCCATTTGAGAAATGGACCACTTCCGAACAGCAGCAACAACCAAAAGAGTTCGAACAGTGGTCATGTGAGCAACAGGAGCAAAAGTCTCATCATAGTCACGACCATACTCTTGCTGGAAGCCATGCGCAACAAGCCGAGCTTTGAAGCGCTCGAGAGAACCATCTGTCTTAACCTTGTACACCCACTTGCAAGTGATGGGTCTAACACCTACAGGAAGGGGTACAAGGTCCCAAGTATGTGCCCGTTCAAGAGCAACAATCTCTTCTACCATGGCATCTTGCCATTCAGGATGAGTAGCCGCCTCACGATACGTAGATGGCTCAATAATAGTGGTAGCAGTAGCAGCATAGAAAGCAGGACGCTTGAGAGTGTTGCGATCACGCAGATTATATCTAGGAGCAAGAGGAGTGGGTGGCCCTGAACGAACCGGACCCAACAGGGAAGTAGTGGAATTGGAAGATGGCGCATCAGAGGACAAAGGGTGCTGAGCACGACGAGAGTAGGTAAATGGAAAGGGAGATAGAGTGAATTGGTCAACCGAGGTAGGGGAGCCTGGAACAGATGTGTAAGTTGAAGCTCATGAGCAGACACAGGTGAAGGGTGAGTAGTAGACACAGGTTCCGGTGAAAGTGGAAAATCAGGTAGAGCCGAGAAAGAGAGAGGCTCAACTAACGACTCTGTTGTGGTAGTAGAAGAATGATGAGGATAGAAGGAGCGAGACTCATCAAAACTTACATCTTTGGAGATCCTCACTCTACGAGCAATAGGATCCCAACAGCGGTAACCTTTGTGTTCTAAACTATAGCCGGGGAAAACGCATTCAACCGATTGAGCAGTCAATTTGGTGCGTTCATGAGGGTGGAGAAGAACAAACATGCACAACCAAAAAGACGCAAACCACTATAATCAGTTGGACCATCACCTAGATGATCAACCGGTATCCCCCCCCCCCTCAAGAGCAACAGAGGGCTGAATATTAATGAGATACACAGCAGTAGAGATTGCCTCATCCCAGAAGTGTGGGGGAACAGTCGAAGATAATAGAAGAGCTCGAGCAGTCTCGGGGATATGGCGATGTTTGTGTTCAGCCACCCCATTTTGAGCATGGGCACCAGGACATGAATACTGAGGAAGGGTACCTTGCTCAGCAAGAAAATCACGAAGGGCACGAGATAGGTACTCGCCAGCTAAATCAGCACGAAAAACTCGAATAGAGGAATCATACTGAGTATGAACCATGGTAGCAAAAGACTTATAAATTTGAAGCACTTGGTTGTGAGATGACATAAAGTAGATCCAAGTGTGGCGAGAAAAGTCATCAATGAAGATTATATAATATTTGTGACCCCCTTTCGAAACAAAGGGGGCGGTGCCCATACATCAGAGTGAACAAGTTCAAAAGGTCGTTGAGATACAGAAATACTAGAGGGGAGGGGAGTTGTATTTGCTTGCCAAGCTTACAACCAGTACAATTCAGTGAACTATCACCTGATACAGACCCAAGAACACCACTCCTAACCAAAGAAGACAATCGAGAGCCACAAATGTGACCCAACCGATGATGCCACTGAACGAAGGAAGTGGTGGAGGTGACAGCTGAAGCAAAAGGGTTGGTGACGTCCGACTTGCTGGAGGACGCAGCGGAAGGAAGGCGCAGCCAGTCGAGCTCCCAAAGGCGCTGAGAGTCATGGCGCCGAGGACCGATCCCAACCAGAGTCCCCGTACGACGATCCTGAACACAACATGAGTCAGAATCCAAAATAACACGACACCCCATATCGGTGAGTTGACCAACAGACATAAGTTGCATAGTCAGTTTTGGAACATGGGAAACAGCGGGGACATGAAAAGAAGTTGTTGAAAGAGTTCCCCGTGCTGCAACAGGAAGACAAGTGCCATCTGCAGTGTGAACTTTAAGTGGAGAGGGTATAGAGTTGATAGCACTAAGGTGATGAGTGTGTGGTGTCATGTGGAAGGATGCCCCAGAATCAAGAATCCAAGGCAAAGTTATACCTGAAGAAGAGTGTGGTGTCGGACCAGACGTCTGACCAACCTAACCAGTAGAACCTGAGGAGGGTGTCGACGCAGCAAGGCGGCGCAGCAAGGTGAGCATCTCTTGTGTACCTTCTCAAGGGAGCCCTCACGGGAATCAGAGGAGCCTCCCGAGTCCTTATGAGGACGGCCACCACGGCGATTCTATTTCTTCCTCTTTATGCACTCCATGATCATATGACCATATTGCTTGCAGTAGGTGCAGAAGGCTTTTGTGGAGATCCCAGCCACCGGTGCAGGAGAAGGAACAAGTTGCGGCAGTGGTGAAATGGCAACATCCCCATGTTTCGTAGACGCAGCTCCTCGGAGCGCACCTCAGCAAGAGCCTCCAAAGTAGAGAGCCGAGGATGGCGTGCCAACAGCTGGGCACGGCTCTGCTCGAATTCCTCTCGGAGACGAGTGAGGAAGTCATAGTGTAGCGTACATGCACTTAAAATAAGGCAGATACCTGTGTATAGTGCAAATCCCTGGATCGATTCATTTGCACACACAGTTTACGATGTAATATCACAACAAAGCGTCAATTTTATTACATCGATGATCCAGAATTACAAAATATTTGATACAAGTTGCATAGCATAAAGCTAGCATTGTAAAAGTACACAGCGGAAATACAATAGCAGTGAGTCTCTGTAACTTTCATGCTGCCACAGGCGAAAACATGTTGGTTGTAGACTCGAAACCTTTAAACGAAACCTCACTCATCATCTGATCACATCTGCAATAAGAAAAATATTGCAACAGCGTGGGTCAGATTCCATTAAAAATGGAGTCTGGCAAGTGACACTATGGTGGACACTTAATGGAATAACTCTAAAACCTATATGCATATTTGGCTGGTGGAGTTCAAGGCTAATTTGCATAAAGCCAATTTTTCCTACTCTTTTGAAAACACTTTTCTTGAAATCGACGAGTATGGCATGAAAACCATAAATCTCATCTTCCCTTGTTCACCCATCAACTTTTAACTTAGAAATTGGAATGATGGAATCCTCCGTTGACGTCCTTGATCAGCTGCTCAAAATTGTCCGTAACCGGGGACACGGCTAAGTACTTAGTTTTACACTCTGCAGAGGTTGTGCACTTTCACCATTGTACCCATTCAACCCAGGGTATCCTTTACACACCATTTGTGATAAGGAAAGGAGAGAATGAGACGAGATCTTTCAGAAGCATTTTCCCTCCCACCTGGCTTGACCCGTTCCACCTAACATCCCCCTACATCTGCTTGTCAAGCCGGAGAGAGTCCACGCAACATAATTGATCAAGCCAGAGCCCATATGGCAATGGCTGCACTAGAAGCAATCGTCACTCGGAGTTCTTCAGATTCCTCTGTTCCTGGGTGGCCATTCACAAGTGTACATACTCCAGGAACCATAGACATGGACCTGAGTAGCCACTCAACATAAACCATACAACCAATTACCACCCAGGTGTTTTCATTAACTTTGTGGATGTGCACTCTCAGGTAAAAGTCACCATGATCACAGCCCTAAGTAGAATAGAAATTCATCCTAGGCGAAGACAGCCATGAGCACAGTCCTGAGTAGTCACTTAACATTTTATAAAAACCTTTCATCAACTGCATAGCATCAATATTTCTGCTAAGTATGGTATAGGAACCTAGACACAAGAGTAAGAAGTTCTACACAGGTTTAGCATAGCAACACATGCATATAAAAATACACTAAGTAATGCATATAAAAATAGGAAGTTTATGAGGTGTGCCACTTGCCTTTGAATGTTGTCGTTGTTCACAAACTCTTTTCAATAACGAACGTTTGCTCTCCGTTTAATCTAAACAATAATAGCAAACAACAATACCCCAATCAACAACAACAATCATCAACATACATGCTCATATCAAATGAACAACAAGTTTTGTAAAACTCCTAAGGAAAACATGTCATGTATGATATGCAAATTATGTCTAAGGACTAGAGATGCATTTTATGCTATGAAAATCTCTTAAGTCAATTCAAGGCAAATAGGTGGGTCAAGAATGACTAAGAGCTAAGGTCTTAAGTTGGATAGAAATACTTTGTTTTATATCCTCTTTAAACAAGCACTCTAATGGCTTAGCCATGATGTGCTAAATACTTAGAGAAAAATACTAAGTCATTTGTTCAAGGTGATCACGATTATTATCAACTCTTTGTAAATTGGACATTCACTATAGTGAGAGAGACAGACACCCGGCCAGCCACTTAAATTGTGGAACAGGTCTCATGTATGTGGACATGTAAGGTTTGTTTCCAGGCCGCTTCATCCCACTATGCTGCTAGGATCCAACAACTTCAAGATGATAACATCATGATCAAAATTTGGTCAAGTCTAAAGGACAAGATTAGGAAAGAGGGAAAAGATAGAAAGAAAGTTGTAGTTGTCCTCCAGGCTTCATCTCCAGACTTTGTAACTTCCTTCTGGATGAAGTCTTGATTGAGTTCTTGGTAGTCTTGATGAATCTTCAGACTTGATGATTCTTGTATCCTCGAGGCTGGTCTTGGATTTACTTAGTCTTCATGAAGTCTCAGAAGAGAAGAAAGGACAGAGAGAGAGACTTAGAGAATAAAAGGGGTTGGCCTTCTTGAACTTCTTCTCACTTTTCTTCTAAGTGCTTGACATTTTGAGGATGCTTCCAGGGTCTGTTTTCTTCTAAGTCCTTCATAAAGTTTCAGAGAAAAGAAAGAGAGAGAGAGAGAAGACCTGGAAAATATTTCTAGTTGGTCTTCATGACTTCTTCTTGATTTTCTTCTAAGTGTTTCTTCTCCTTGAAGATACTTCTGAAGTCTTGTTTGGCTAAGTCCTTCCTTGGTCTTCCAGCTCCATGTTGAAGATCCTAAGTGTATAGTGCATAGCACTTTTCCTAAACTACTAAGTTTGAAAATAGTCCTAACTTAGAGAAAACAAATGAAGAGGGGTTTTCCTATGAGAATAAAATATGCTATGCATGAAATGAAAATTTTAAATCACAAGCAACATGACACTAATTTTTGTGAAGTTTATAAAATATGCATAAAGTTATAATTGCAATTTAATTAGTTTCTAATTTGCAAAACATAATAAAAGGAAACATATAGATTAAAGTTTTATGTGATTTATATTTTATATCACAATTTTCTGTATAGATGGTGTTAATAGCCAGAGGTGGTTTAATTATATTTAATGCAATTTGATTTAATCAAAAATAATATTTCTATTAAAAGTTATTTCAAAATTAGTCAAACTATTCAAATTAAACTCACAACTATGAAATCATTCAAAATTTACTCAAAATTATTTTATAGCAGTGGCATTAATTTACAATTATTCTAAAGTTTCTAAAACATATTTATTTGCAATTTTTGGATTTATAGATTTAAAGTTATTACAAATACACTCAAATTCACCATTTGAAATTTGAATATTTTATACTAAGTCAAATTTGAATTTTGTCAGATTCAAAATATTCTACATGTCAATAGCTTTCCAAATATATAAAAATTATTAAATTTGGAGTTGTGGTTAAAAAGTTGTGAGAGATCTAAGTGACAGGGGTGTTTCTGCAAAACTGCCAATTAAATTTAATTAATAAAATTGTTTTCCACGTGGCAGCTGACTGGGCAGTGACGTGGTGCTGACTGTGCTGTCTACGTGGCTTAAGTGATCAGATCTGATCCATACGATCTAGATCTAACGGTCGGTAATCAACCGTACCGTTTCGTTTTATTTGATCTAATCCTGGCCGCGGGATCTCGATCGGACGGGCGAGATCTAACGGCACAGGGGAGCGGCGCTAGGTCGCCGGAGACGGAGCGCGCGGCGGCGCCACGATCGGAAAAACGCGTTCCCGATGATCTACAGCCCTAGAGGACTAGCGGAGCGTACCGTGGTCCTCGGCGCTTCCTCGTCCTTCGGCAACACCTCGTCGGAGTTGCGCACGGCGGCGGGGAGATTCGGTGGAGCACGGATCGCTCGATCTGGCGCACGCAGGGCTCACCGGAGGCAAGGAATTTCGCCGGCGGCAGTGGCGATCTCCGGCGAGCTTCTCTGGAAGCTAGGGGGCGCGATTTGATAGGGTTTCGAGGGGGAAAAGACGCGGCACGGCTGGGTATTTATGGTGGCGGGGAAAAGGGACGAAAACGGCCCGGAATCGTCTCCGGATCGATGCGGATTTTTAGCAGGAGTTGGATTCGGAGGTTGAAGAAGATCTGCTGACGTCAGCATGACGTCAGCCAGTATTTTCTTTTTCTGATTTTATTTCTTTAATTCATATCTTTTGATTTAAATGTCCAAATGATGTCAAATTAATTTCTAAAAATTTGTAAAAATAATATCTTGCTGTTAAACCAGTTGTGGGTATGTTTTGAATATTTTTGAAAATTAATATTTTGAAATATTGATTAATTACAAATTTGACACTTAAGGTCAAATTTGAATTTCTATCTCATTTAAATTTTCCTTTGGCTAAAATAAATTTGTAGAAATACCCACATTTCAATATGTTTGAATTTAAGTTATTTAAACTCATTTTCAATTTCTAAATTCATTTTTGGCCTTGGTATAATTATTAATGACATAACACAACTATAGGAAAATGGAAAAGATAATGTATTCCTTTTTAATTGAAAATAATTTGTGCAACATTATATTTTATGCATTTGAAACTTCATAACATCTTTGGACAAGACCCTTATTTTAATTTTATTTTTATTTAGAATCTATTAATCATTTCATGTTTTGAAAACTAGATGAAATTCATTTAAGCAAATGAAATGTTTATTTGGCTAATTCATTAATTTACATTCTATGAAGTTTTAAAGTTATACACTATAGGCTTAAAATTTCCAAACTATATTTTGAAAACCATTTAGTAATTATATAACCTTTTGAATAATCCTGTATTTATGAACAAATATGGCTAAGTGGTTTAATTCAAATACTTATACAGAAACTAATTTATTTAAAATAAAATGGATTGTAGTTTGTAAAATATTTGTCAAGTTATATTTTAAGGTTTTGAAACACAGGGGATAATAAAATGTTTAAACTGTGTCATTGGAAATATTAAACTCCATTTTGAAGTCTTTCATAGTTGGTTTCCTTATACATTTAATATTTTATTTTAATAAAAGAAAAGTTTTAAATTTTTGTGATTTTTGAACATTCCAAAATGTTGGGATGTTACACATAGAGGCGACGAACATCCAGCTTAGCTTGTTGCCGCAGACAACACTGATATGTGCGACACACATCGGCTTCGAGAGAGTCTAATTGGCGCCATACCGCTGACAGCTCTTTGTAAAAGTCATCAACTGTGGCATCTCCCTGTTTTAGCTGTTGCTCTTGACGAATAATAGAGAGATACATGGCATCCCCCGTAGGCTCGTAGCGACGACGAAGATGTTCCCACATCTGATGACAAGTTGTAAGGGCCACCACGTCCATGGTGAGATCAACATCCATGCTAGAAACCAAGATAGCAGAGGTCCGAGCATCATCATCTGTCCATTGCTTGTACAGGTGGAGCTGATTTTGGTACCCTTTAGTGGCCTCCTCAAAGGCGTCCAACACCTCACGTTGCTTGGTATCATCAGCATCAGCAGGGAAAACCACCTCAGCATGAGGAGAAGGCAGCGAAGGACATGGCAGAGAGCCTGTGAGATATTCCCAGACCCGCTGACCCCTCATGTGCAGTTTCGTGTGCTGCACCCAGTCTCTGTAGTTCTGCCTGTTGAAGATAACATGACATCGGGGAACTGGTACAACACCGGTGGTGGAGGGCGCCATTTCAGCAGCAGCTTAAAGAAAACTAACAGCAGCAGCGACAAGGAAGAACGGCGGAAAACAGCGGCGGCCTAGCAGCTTGAAGACAAGGGGGTAAGCTGAAAGGGGAGAAGCTCGATGGAGGGGCGGCAACCTAACATGGTATCAGACAAGGGGATAAGCTGAAAGGGAAACCTAGCCCCGCTCTGATACCATGTTATGAAGTGAGCATGTATTCAGTCGGGGCCAACAGGCCAGAACATGTACATAAGGGAAATAAGCAAAGAAGCCCCTATACAATATGCTAACTACACACACAGCTAACACCCTGTTCTAACAGGGAGTATTTTCTGTGGCGATGGTGGCTAGATTATTGGAGGGAAATGCCAGTTCGGAAACTTCCCTACGTGCTGCTAGAGCAAGGGACTGACAAAATTAAAATCGTGAACCATGAGACTGTAAAGGCCCTCCTTATTATAAGGTAGCGACCTCCTGTGTATAGTGCTAGTCCCTGGATCGACTTGCTAGCACACACAGTTTAAGATGAAATACCATAACATTGCATCAATGTTAATTACACGATGATCCAGAAATAAAAGGGTTCGATACAAGGTGCATAGCTCATGGCTAGCTCAAACTGAAATAAACACACAGCGGAAAGCAAATGGATAAGTGAGCTCCATATTCATCATGTGCCACAGGCAAGGCATGTTGGTTGGAGACTCGCGACCCTATCAATCCTTACTCCTCGTCTGAGGGTCCTGCAATGGTGAGTTGCAGCCCAAACTATATTGGGTCGGCACAATTGAATTGTGGTGGCAAGATGACACTTTGTAGCTAAAATTACTAAGACTATATCTACATGCATATTTGGCTTGGTGTAGTTTGAGGCTGATTTGCATAAAGCCAGTTTTGTCCTATCATTTATAAACAACTTTTCATCTTAGACAAAGAGTACCACTGATAGACAACAATGAACACCTTTGACAACAAAGAGTACCACCGATAAAGAACGGTGAACAACTTTGAAAACTACTCACAACGAGCACCACCGATAGAAAGCGGTGAGCTCTCCCAAACCCTTGTTCACCCATCAAATTTTATTATAGAAATTGGGATGAGGAGATCTTCAACATCTGCCGTGTCTAGTTGCTCAAATGTCCATAACCGGGGACACGACTAAGTATACTTAGTTTTTAACTCTCGAGAGGGTGTGCACTTTCACCACAAGACCCAATCATTCCCTCGTCCATGTCACCCAATTGTGAGATGGAAAAGAGAAGACCCAGACGAGACCTTTCAGAAGCAATTCCCCAAAATCCATAAAGCGGACCCATCCCCACCTATCATCCCTACATCTGCTGGTCACACGGATCTCGGGGTCTCGCAACTTATATGGTCAAGACAGAGCCCATATGACATGTGGCTGCACTGGAAGCTACTAAACAAGGTGCGTCTACAATCTCTTTAAGCCTGGGTGACTTTCCACAATTGTGTGCTTCCACAAAGGGTAATTACCATAGACATGGACCCCCTGAGTAGCCACCCACCATGGTTCTCCATCCAGCACCCAGGTAGTTCATTAATTAACTTCATTAATTTTTGACTATCCAACTAGTCAAAACATTTTTCATTGCTTGGCTAAGCATCCTACTAAGTGTTATTGCTTCTATGCTCAGTGTGGGGCACCCAGGTAGTTCATTAATTAACTTCATTAATTTTTCACTATCCAACTAGTCAAAACATTTTTCATTGCTTGGCTAAGCATCCTACTAAGTGTTATTGCTTCTATGCTCAGGGTGGGGGATAGCTAAACACTACATAGGAGCATAGAATAATATAGAACTACACACAACTCCTAACATGCATACTACAGAAAAACACTACTATGCATGTAGTGAAAATAATAGGTGGTTTATGAGCGTCACTTGCCTTTTGGAAGTTGAAGTTTCTCACACTCTTTTCAACGAATAACGTTTCACTCCGTTGATTCTATACGAGGAAAGAGAAGTACAATAAACGAACAATTCAAACAAGCACATAACACATAAAAGCATACATCACAATTATACGTTCATCAATAATTGTTTTAGTTCATTTATTTTATGGTCAAGTCGTATCACATAATTCAATTTACAAAAGGAATTAATGTGGTAGGACTTAGGGTTTGGCATTTGTGGTCAAGGGATGGTCTAAAAACAAATTTGAATATTTCCAATCTGAATAGGGTGAAGTATTGTTTCAGTATTGTAATATTTGGTCACGTTCAAAATATTTGCACAATGCTTTTGTCAAAAGGAAATAACACCATCTTCAAACTTTGGTGGTGATTTAAGGTCACAAGATTTTAATCAACTTCACATGTTTATGAATTATATGAATCTAATGAAGTTTAGTGTTGGTTTGTCTAAGACTATAGTTATTTTTAGTGACATTTGCAATAGGTTTCCCATTAACATGATTTATAGAATTACGTTATATCTAAATTACACAAATTGAGTCTCTGATTTATATAACAACATATCATTAGATAAAATTGTTTTCAACAAGTTTCAAACACATATTTATAAGTTTGTATTTCAAAAGGGGTTGAGTAGGCTTAGTTTGATACTTCTTGTGAAAATACATTACTTGTTTTATTTTTGTAAAGTAAACAAATTAATAAGGTTAGAATTTAAACTATGTTAAAAACCACAATTAAGATTTCTGATTTTTAAATGGAAGTGACATTACTAAAAATTAATTTTAACAGTGCAACATTGTTAAACCTATCCTAAGGTTTCCAAAAATATTTATTTGAAATTTTCAGATTTATGAATTTGAACCTAGGTCAAATTTACTCAAATCTTCCATTTGAAATTTGAATAAATTTTAAACTAGTCAAATTTGAAAATGGACAGTGCTAAAATATTCAACTTGTCAATGGCTTTCCAATGGTATAAAGTTTGTCAAATTTGGCTTTGTGAATAAAAAGTTATGATGGTTCAAAGTGGTAGGGGCTTTTCTGTTAAAATACAATTTAATTCAATTCGGAAATAATCCAGAAAATGCTCTGGTCTACGTGGCGTGCTGTGGTTGGACCGTACCGGTTCGTTAAGTTGTCTAATATACACCGTTGGATCAAGATCGGAGGGCTCGGAAGCGATGACCTTACCCTGGCGGCGCTGACTTCACCGGAAAATGGAGACGCGGCGGCCGGCGGCTCGGGCATGGATGTTCTCCTCGCTCCGGTGGTCCCCTGCGCTCGTGAATACGATGAACGGGTGCGGCTCTTCACGAAGAACTTGATGGAGGGCATGATGTCCTCTATTTCTTCTCGGTGCGGCGGCGAAACTCGGATGGAGGTACGGCGGAGCGGGTGACTTCGGGTCGAGATCGGACTTGAGCTTACGGAGACAAGACAAATAGAACGAGGGGTCAGTGGCGTGCGGGAGGTCGTGAGGAATGGGATTCGCGGGGTCTCAAGCTCCGGGAAGTACTAACCTCGCCGGAATCCAAGCAAGCGTGGCGGCGGCAATGGCTACTCCGCTGAGCAATTTCTTCGCACAGCAGGCACGAATGGATGGATGGAAAGAGGGAAAATGGAGAGGAGCCCGTGGGATTTGTAGGCGTCCAAGCGTGGGAGGTCGGGGTCGTGCGTGGGGTGCAAATCGTGTGCGAGATCGTGCGCTTCGTCTTCGGTAGTGGGTGGACTGGAGGTTAGGGATGAACTCCCCTGACAGGTGGGGCCCCTTGTCAGTGAGGGAGGAGGAGAGAGAGGCGGGGCTGGGCTGGTGTTGGGCTCGGCCTAGCTAATCTCTTTTTTTTGTTTCTTTTCCTTTTCATTTACCTTTTCTGTTTTTCTTATTTCTTTTATATATATTTTTTATTTATCCAAATTACCTCAAACCAATTCTGAAAAACTTTTAAAAACCATGTCTTTCTTGTAAAACATTCAAACATATATTTTCAACACATTCTAGATTAAAAATATTTCAAATAACATGATTTGACACTTTTTGTATATTTTAAATCAGGGTCTCAATTATGAAATTTGTGTCTTAATAAAATTAAGTAAAATTTCACAATTGCATATGTTTAAAATAAATCTTTCTATACCTATTTTTCAAAACAAACACTTGAATCAATTCTA
Source organism: Poa annua (assembly GCA_026929855.1). Classification (NCBI taxonomy): domain Eukaryota; kingdom Viridiplantae; phylum Streptophyta; class Magnoliopsida; order Poales; family Poaceae; genus Poa; species Poa annua. The sequence goes on from CM049426.1 coordinate 298,580,384, forward strand.
TATTTTAATAGTAGAGGATGTTTCAAAAAGTTTTGTGACTATAAACATTGACCTAGGGTTTTATTAAGAAAACAAACATATTGTTTTGAATTATTTAAATTACCCAAAATATTTTTGGGATAGGGATACTGTAATTAATTTAAAGTACTTTACAAATATGGTGTTAGGGCTTAAGAAGTATTTAGAATATTTATTTGAAGCTCACACTAAATTTTGAAAATAGAGTTTGCTAGATTCAATTGATATCATAATTTTTTTTGAATAAATCTTAGTAATCCCTTTTTATTTAGTTTTCTTGACTACTGATGATTTTCTTTTTATAATAAATGAAAGTTTTAAATTTTAGTGATTTTCTTAAACATACCAAAATTTTGGGATGTTACAGACTATCACCCTTAAAAGGAATCTCGTCCCGAGATTCGAGAAGGCTAGAAAGAAAGATAGGTTTGGATATCCGGGGTTGGGACAATTGGGTGGGCTACCACCCTTAAAAGAAATTTTCTCATATGCATCTAGTCTGATGGCTTCAATAAATGTCACATTGGAGTTTCATAACTCTTTGTTGGGTAGACTTGAGTCGTGGGGTGATGCTTTATTCATCCTTCATTTAAATCCATATCATGTACTAGGATCGAAATGCCATGTGGCTAAAAGAATTGATTAGGAACTTACTTTTTACCGCTCGACCCACTTAGTAACTTATTCGTCATCTTCTCAAGACATCCACTAGCATAGTGCCCTGTAACTTTGCATTTGTAACATATCACAGGACTGATGTCTTTCTTGTGGGAGTTGGCGAGGCATTCCTTAAACTTCTTCCCTTGGCAGTTTTGATGCTTCTCCTCTAGGCATATATCGGCCCAGTGTCCCTTGTGCTTACATTCTGAGCTAGTGACTTGACAAAAGTCTCGTTTTGTGCAAACTCTCTTGTCGCTAGTTTTGGATTTCCCCTCTAGACAATCACTGATGTAATGTCCTTCCTTTTTTGCACCCGTAGCAAATGATCTGGCACAGGTTTCTCTTCTTCTTAGGTCTTTCCAAGGCTAATAGGGTCTCTATATCCTGCTGGTCGTATTGTGCTACTATGGATGATGATCTTGTTCGCTTGTTGGGGCAATCTCGAGAAAAATGTCCTTCTTCACATGAATAGCAACATTTGGTGGTGCCTTCGGATGTGTTAGGTTGTGTCTTGATTCTGGCATTATTCTCCTCCTTGGTATGATCCATAATTCTTTTGTGCAATTGATCGAGTTCGATCGTATTGCCAATCTTCTTCTCTGGGCAGTAACATGAATAATGTCCTAGTCCATCGCATTTGTGGCAGTCTATTTGACTAACATCTCGATTGCGCTTACCCTTCCTTTCTTGTTCTTCAAATATATTCTTCAAAGTCTGGTGCATTCCCTCCCTGACTTGTCGACTAGCTTGTTGTACTATGGGGTAGAGTTGACACTGAGCTGGAACATGTATGTCTCCTTCACACAAAAAGCAAGCAACTTGAGTGGTGCAGTATTCCTCAGCTCCACTGGTTGCATCCAAATGAGGCCACTCATCTTGACATTCTTTGGAAGTGTGTCTGATTTCCCCACAAGTCTTGCAGGCTCTAGGTGTTTTCACCACCTCCTCTTGGATCTTGTGGTTGTCATAGTTTATTTCTTGTTGATTGTCGTCATTTGCATTCATAGTCTGATACATCATCAATACTATTTGAGTTTGGCTACACAACAGCTGCTGCCATCCAGGGGGTAATTCCTTATTCGGGTTGTTGACTTGATTCTGGGCCATCAATTGCATCAACTTATTCTGAGTCTCTAAAACTGATTGCATTCCTAATGGCATCTCATTGCTTTTGGTAGTTTGGTAAAGCATTTGATTGGGTTTAGCATAGATGAGTAGAGGTAGAAAGGTACTAAGGAAGGATCCTACCCAAACACAGAAGATTCAAGACAATTCATTTCACAATCAACATCTATCAAACATCAAGCAACAAGGTTCAGACACAAACATTAATCTACTATTGTCATACAACCTGAGTTGGTATGATCAACACACTAACACGATATCGTAGTTCTAATTAAATGGTGGTCTGATCTAAGGAAACAAAGTGATGCACTTCCTTGTCTTCTTATCCTTCATGGACTTAGTGCGAAGATTCTTCAGAGATCAATACTTTTACTTCATTGATGAAATCTGGGTATCCTTGGCCAGCATCTGGTCTTCCTGATAGCATAGTACAGAATCCACATTCACCATGTCAGCCATCAACTGGTTCACAGGGGCCTTCAAGTCATTGATCTTCTCTATCTCCTTTTTAAGTTCTTCAAGTTCTTTTTCCACATCTTTGAGGTATCCTTGAGTATTGTGCATTCTAAACCTAATTCTCCTTGAAAGTTCCTCAATGGCTCTCCAAGCTGCTCTTCGTGCTGCATCAAAGAATGATGTTTCCAGTACTTTATTGGTGAACATCCATCGCCCCGTTGTCTTGTGGTCGTCTTCTTTATCCTGATACAAGTGTAATTCTACCCACCAGTATTCTTGGTCTTCATCCATTACAGGGAATCCTTTGTAAACTGCTTCTCCATTAAATCCCATTGTTTTCATACTCTCCTTAAGTACTTTTGGGAACTCAGTTTCACATTCCAAAGTCATGGTAAACACTGGTCCTTTCTTGAGGGAGTCTATGAGGCTGGACATCTATAAAATATTTTGGGGAGAAAAAGATTAGATAATAATATGACATAAATTTATGCAAAACTTAATAAAATATGATTTTATTTCCTATGGGCATTCCTAAATACTAATCCAAACCTAGGGTCACGAACCTACAGGCAACACAATGCTCTGATAACATCTGTAAAGGCCCACCTTATTATAAGGTAGCGACCTCCTGTGTATAGTGCTAGTCCCTGGATCGACTTGCTAGCACACACAGTTTAAGATGAAATACCATAACACTGCATCAATATTCATTACACGATGATTCAAAAATAAAAGGGTTCGATACAAGGTGCATAGCTCATGGCTAGCTCAAACCGAAATAAACACACATCGGAAAGCAAATGGATAAGTGAGCTCCATTTTCATCATGTGCCACAGGCAAGGCATGTTGGTTGGAGACTCGTGACCCTATCAATCCTTACTCCTTGTCTGAGGGTCCTACAATGGTGAGTTGCAGCCCAAACTATATTGGGTCAGCACAATTGAATTGTGGTGGCAAGATGACACTTTGTAGCTAAAATTACTAAGACTATATCTACATGCATATTTGGCTTGGTGTAGTTTGAGGCTGATTTGCATAAAGCCAGTTTTGTCCTATCATTTATAAACAACTTTTCATCTTAGACAAAGAGTACCACTGATAGACAACAATGAACACCTTTGACAACAAAGAGTACCACCGATACAGAACGGTGACCAACTTTGAAAACTACTCACAATGAGCACCACCGATAGAAAGCGGTGAGCTCTCCCAAACCCTTGTTCACCCATCAAATTTTATTATAGAAATTGGGATGAGGAGATCTTCAACATCTGCCCTGTCTAGTTGCTCAAATGTCCATAACCGGGGACACGGCTAAGTATACTTAGTTTTTAACTCTCGAGAGGGTGTGCACTTTCACCACAAGACCCAATCATTCCCTCGTCCATGTCACCCAATTGTGAGATGGAAAAGAGAAGACTGAGACGAGACCTTTCAGAAGCAATTCCCCAAAATCCATAAAGCGGACCCATCCCCACCTATCATCCCTACATCTGCTGGTCACGCGGATCTCGGGGTCTCGCAACTTATATGGTCAAGACAGAGCCCATATGACATGTGGCTGCACTGGAAGCTACTAAACAAGGTGCGTCTACAATCTCTTTAAGCCTGGGTGACTTTCCACAATTGTGTGCTTCCACCATGGGTAATTACCATAGACATGAACCATAGACATGGACCCCCTGAGTAGCCACCCACCATGGTTCTCCAACCAGCACCCAGGTAGTTCATTAATTAACTTCATTAATTTTTCACTATCCAACTAGTCAAAACATTTTTCATTGCTTGGCTAAGCATCCTACTAAGTGTTATTGCTTCTATGCTCAGGGTGGGGCACCCAGTAGTTCATTAATTAACTTCATTATTTTTTCACTATCCAACTAGCCAAAACATTTTTCATTGCTTGGCTAAGCATCCTACTAAGTGTTATTGCTTCTATGCTCAGGGTGGGGGATAGCTAAACACTACATAGGAGCATAGAATAATATAGAACTACACACAACTCCTAACATGCATACTACAGAAAAACACTACTATGCATGTAGTGAAAATAATAGGTGGTTTATGAGCGTAACTTGCCTTTTGGAAGTTGTCGTTTCTCACACTCTTTTCAACGAATAACGTTTCACTCCGTTGATTCTATACGAGGAAAGAGAAGTACAATAAACGAACAATTCAAACAAGCACATAACACATAAAAGCATACATCACAATTATACGTTCATCAATAATTGTTTTAGTTCATTTATTTTATGGTCAAGTCGTATCACATAATTTAATTTACAAAAGGAATTAATGTGGTAGGACTTAGGGTTTGGCATTTGTGGTCAAGGGATGGTCTAAAAACAAATTTGAATATTTCCAATCTGAATAGGGTGAAGTATTGTTTCAGTATTGTAATATTTGGTCACGTTCAAAATATTTGCACAATGCTTTTGTCAAAAGGAAATAACACCATCTTCAAAATTTGGTGGTGATTTAAGGTCACAAGATTTTAATCAACTTCACATGTTTATGAATTATATGAATCTAATGAAGTTTAGTGTTGGTTTGTCTAAGACTATAGTTATTTTTAGTGACATTTGCAATAGGTTTCCCATTAACATGATTTATAGAATTAAGTTATGTCTAAATTACACAAATTGAGTCTCTGATTTATATAACAACATATCATTAGATAAAATTGTTTTCAACAAGTTTTAAACACATCTTTATAAGTTTGTATTTCAAAAGGGGTTGAGTAGGCTTAGTTTGATACTTCTTGTCAAAATACATTACTTGTTTTATTTTTGTAAAGTAAACAAATTAATAATGTTAATAGAATTTAAACTATGTTAAAAACCACAATTAAGATTTCTGATTTTTAAATGGAAGTGACATTACTAAAAATTAATTTTAACAATGCAACATTGTTAAACATATCCTAAGGTTTCCAAAAATATTTATTTGAAATTTTCAGATTTATGAATTTGAACCTAGGTCAAATTTACTCAAATCTTCCATTTGAAATTTGAATAAATTTTAAACTAGTCAAATTTGAAAATGGACAGTGCTAAAATATTCTACTTGCCAATGGCTTTCCAATGGTATAAAGTTTGTCAAATTTGGCTTTGTGAATAAAAAGTTATGATGGTTCAAAGTGGTAGGGGCTTTTCTGTTAAAATACAATTTAATTCAATTCGGAAATAATCCAGATAAGGCTCTGGTCTACGTGGCGTGCTGTGGTTGGACCGTACCGGTTCGTTAAGTTGTCTAATATACACCGTTGGATCAAGATCGGAGGGCTCGGAAGCGATGACCTTACCCTGTCGGCGCTGACTTCGCCGGAAAATGGAGACACGGCGGTCGGTGGCTCGAGCATGGATGTTCTCCTCATTCCGGTGGTCCCCTGCGATCGTGAAGACGACGAACGGGTGCGGCTCTTCACGAAGAACTTGATGGAGGGCACGATGTCCTCTATTTCTTCTCGGTGCGGCGGCGAAACTCGGATGGAGGTACGGCGGAGCGGGTGACTTCGGGTCGAGGTCGGACTTGATCTTACGGAGACAAGACAAATAGAACGAGGGGTCAGTGGCGTGCGGGAGGTCGTGAGGAATGGGATTCGCGGGGTCTCAAGCTTCGGGAAGTACTAACCTCGCCGGAATCCAAGCAAGCGTGGCGGCGGGAATGGCTACTCCGGTGAGCAATTTCTTCGCACATCAGGCACGAATGGAGGGATGGAAAGAGGGAAAATGGAGAGGAGCCCGTGGGATATGTAGGCGTCCAAGCGTGGGAGGTCGGGGTCGTGCGTGGGGTGCAAATCGTGTGCGAGATCGTGCGCTTCGTCTTTGGTAGTGGGTGGACTGGAGGTTAGGGATGAACTCCCCTGATAGGTGGGGCCCCTTGTTAGTGAGGGAGGAGGAGAGAGAGGCGGGGCTAGGCTGGTGTTGGGCTCGGCCCAGCTAATCTCTTTTTTTGTTTCTTTTCCTTTTCATTTACCGTTTTCTGTTTTTCTTATTTCTTTTATATATTTTGTTTTATATATCCAAATTACCTCAAACCAATTCTGAAAAACTTTTAAAAACCATGTCTTTCTTTTAAAACATTCAAACACATATTTTCAACACATTCTAGATTAAAAATATTTCAAATAACATGATTTGACACTTTTTATATATTTTAAATCAGGGTCTCAATTATGAAATTTGTGTCGAAATAAAATTAAGTAAAATTTCACAATTGCATATGTTTAAAATAAATATTTCCATGCCTATTTTTCAAAACAAACACTTGAATCAATTCTATATTTGAATAGTAGAGGATGTTTCAAAAAGTTTTGTGACTATAAACATTGACCTAGGGTTTTATTAAGAAAACAAACATATTGTTTTGAATTATTTAAATTAACCAAAATATTTTTGGGATAGGGATACTGTAATTAATTTAAAGTACTTTACAAATATGGTGTTAGGGTTTAAGAAGTATTTAGAATATTTATTTGAAGCTCACACTAAATTTTGAAAATAGAGTTTACTGGATTCAATTGATATCATAATTTTTTTGAATAAATCTTAATAATCCCTTTTTATTTAGTTTTCTTGACTACTGATGATTTTCTTTTTATAAGAAATGAAAGTTTTAAATTTTAGTGATTTTTTTAAACATTCCAAAATTTTGGGATGTTACAGAGAGAGGGAAATATCTCATGGCCCAAACTGTTTGGGTTAGATAAATTGAATATTATGTAGATGAAAGCCCAACTGAAAAAGGGTCACCTGGTCTCCGTCTTTATAATTAGGAGAGCCCTTCTCAACAAAAGATAAGAAATAAGACAAGTGGAGGATTCTGCAGCGAATTACTGACACCAGAAATGAGCTTGTCTATGCCGTCATCATGAAAAGACAAATCACTGACCCTTTTACTTTGTCAGTCAGTGTTCATTGTCCAAGATTCAAAGTCCGTCTGATATCGGTCTGAAGAAGCATTCCTCGCCAAAAACTAGTATGTTGCCAACCATCTGCAGTAATATAAACTTTTTAAGTTGAAGAAGAAATTTATAATAGAAAAATGCACAAACAAAGGAAAATCACTCGATTCTCATGACTGCATAAGAAACTCAATGCTCAGCTATCTAGCTTCGTCCTCCAATTGCTAGTGCAAATGTGTGTTTGTGTTCTACATGGACTTCACGCAATCACAGAAACACAACTACAAGAGCATCGACAAGTAGCATGTAGGCATTACCAAATTGATATTCAGCTCACTACAGAATGATTTCCATATTCCTTGTTGATTTTAGCACTAATTATGTGGACTTAGAAATGATAAGTCAAGCATACCATACCATACTTATTCTTATTTCAGAACTGGGACACAAAGCAAGGAAAAATTATAGAAAGCACATCATATATTGCATCAGGACACGAGCGTAGAGTAGATAAAATCGGTCCAAACACTGCTCTTCACTTCCTCAGGGTCATGATCCAGTGAACACTTGCTGCTGCAAGGCGATGTGCACTATGAAAATAACTGCGACATCATCGTTTGTGTTAGTATAGTGACAAGAAGAAAAGCTGAATTTACTGTCCTCTCTGTCAAACTGTCCTGAATGTTCTTCAATGTAATGCTGAAACAGCATGATGCTTGACATAGTACGACAAACCCCATTATAAGGATAGTTTCAGCTTAGGTGCAGGACATATTATAGACAGGGACTGAATCCCTACCACCAAGGATCTCAAAGACTAATCTGAAGCAAATATTGCAGACTCCTTCATATTCATGTCTGGCTATCATATACCCCAAGAGGGTCTCAATTCGAGTATCTGACACCATTGTTCGATATCAGGGAGTGTTCCTTAGAGCCACAGTAAAAGCTTTGCCATCAGTGCTAAACCATTTGGACACACTGATTAAAATGCAACCGCAGCAGCAGCTCCCACTACGCCAGATGAATTGCCACTGAGCAAAACATCCACAACCTGCAAAAACAGGAACAGGTTTAATATACACATATGTTGGATTTGCCCCTATACGTCGAGTACTTTCCGACGTAGACGACGACGACGAGACGTGCGTACTCCAATCCGCTGCGCTACACGTGCGTGCAAACCAAGCTCTCCGATCAGTACGGTCGATCGATTTCAACTAGTACTACTGAGGCACACACGGAAACAACGATTTGGTGACCAGAGGCTCGTATCGAGCCTTGTTCTTCTTTTTCTTTTCTTGCACAATCTGGTTTACAAGTACCGGGTAGGGTAGCTATTTATACAGGTAAACAACGCACCAACCAGCAATCCTACTCGGTCTAGATTTCTAATCCTATTCGGAGCCTCGTCCGAATGCGAGTACTACTCGTATACGAAGCACACGATGCCGTGCCGGCAGCGGACATGCTTATTTTCAACATTCACCTCCCTAAGCATGACGTGTTTTTCTCTTCCTCCTAGGTCCCATATACGCCGGTTGTTTCGCGTACGTGTTACCTTCGACATTTCTTTTGCCGCTTCAACCTTCATCATCGACATTACTTTCGATGCTTCTGCTGGCATCCATGACATCGACGTTGCATTTGTCGACTGATCTTCTCTTTGACGGCAACACTCTTTCTTGTCGACGTCTTCAAATGTCATCTTTGCTTCGGTGCTTTTGAAGCAATCTTCTGTGTACTTCATCGGCTTCATCTCCGGAATATTTACCTGGAACAAATGTAGTCGTGCAAAATGCATCTGACTTTCGTCTTGTCGCTCTTCTGCTAACGGCAATACTTCACGCCAATACTGCATCATATCGGTATCCTCAAATTTCACCACTTCCTCAGCGCACTTTATTTCCCCTTGAACACTTCCTGGTGGTATAGGTACTCCTTGTTGCGTTCCCTGCATGCCGTCTTCTGGGCGAGGCGCCCCTTGAACTTCTTCTAACCGTAGCCCCTCATATGGTGAACCTCCTCCTTGGTCATCAGCTGGACTCGCTTTGTCCCCTTCTCCATTTTCTGGACTTCCTCCTGCCATGTTGCTTCTTTCTTCCATAACGACAGGTTTGCCCCAAGATGCAACAATGCGCCTCACTCTACCCTGCAACACCATGATGCGCCGCACTTCATGGACTTCTGACGCCATGTATGTCTTCACTTCTTTTTTCTGCGACGCGACACTACGCCATACATCATGGACTTCTGGCACCATGTATGCCTTCTCTTCTTTTTCCTTCGACGCGACGCTACGCCGCTCATCATGGACTTCTGGCGCCATGTACGCCTTCATACCAGTACTATCGGCATGAGTTCTTGGATCACCTCTCGTGTTAGTAGCATCAACACGAGTTAACGGAACTTGAATGTAAACTTTCTCTTCCACAAGCGTGTCAGTTTCTTTAGTCACCGCTTGAAGAACTGGATCATCCTCGTCCACCAGTTCACACATAGGTGCATCGGACTATCGTCATCTTCCTGGGCCAAGAGAGCCCTCTGCTTCGATGGTTTTCGGCAATCAGACTTGAAGTGTCCGAATTCTCGGCAGTTATGACACCTTACTTTCTTTATGTCAAACTTCCTCCTCGGCGGAGTATCCTCCTCCTCCTCTTCTTCATCGTCGTCCTCTTGCTCATCATCATCTTGCTCATCATTATCCTGCTCAGTGATGTACTTTTTCGTTGGGCATTGCTTATCCTTCCTTTTCTCTCTCGCTCTTTAGCAAGTCGAGCTTCAAGATCAGCATGAGAATACAAAAGTTTCTCACCATTGTCCTTGGACTCTATTCTTCCCTTCTGATTCTCTTCGTGTGTCCTCAATCTTTCAATCACTTCAGGCACTGTCATCTTTGTGACATCGCTCAACTGCTCGATCGTCCCGATAATATTCGTGAATTCGTCGGTGACCGATGAAAACAGCTTCTCGACGATATCTGTATCCGTGATGGATCCTCTGAGAGATTTAATCTCACTTGCCAAGTTCGTTAGCTTATCGGAATACTCAGCAATTGTTTTTCCTTTGGACATCTCCAACTTGTTAAGCTGCCTCTTAAGCACTTGTGCACGGGCACGCTTCACCTTATCTTCACCGACTCGCATCTCCCGTATTGCTTCCCACGCTTCCCTCGCCGTCTCGTAATTGGCAAGAGTCATCACCATGGAATCTGGTACGGACTGCGAGAGAGCAGCCATGGCGCCATCGTCAACCTCGTCCTCCACCGCGCTATCGCCTTCTATAGCCTTCCAGACACGGAGGTTTTGAAGGATGAATTTCATCTTCGTGGCCCAAACCACATAATTTGTGTCGGTCAGCATTGGATACTGAATTGGCACAAAACTTGTTCTTGACATCATCGCTACCTTCGGACGTCACGAGCGTCTGCTTCACCACAGCCGCCGCCTTCTCCTTTTTCGTTTCCTCGTCGTCGCTTAACCTGGCTCTCATACCACTTGTTGGATTTGCCCCTATACGTCGAGTACTTTCCGACGTAGACGACGACGAGACGTGCGTACTCCAATCCGCTGGGCTACACGTGCGTGCAAACCAAGCTCTTCGATCAGTACGGTCGATCGATTTCAGCTAGTACTACTGAGGCACACACGGAAACAACGATTTGGTGACCAGAGGCTCGTATCGAGCCTTGTTCTTCTTTTTCTTTTCTTGCACAATCTGGTTTACAAGTACCGGGTAGGGTAGCTATTTATACAGGTAAACAACGCACCAACCAGCAATCCTACTCGGTCTAGATTTCTAATCCTATTCGGAGCCTCGTCTGAATACGAGTACTAGTCGTATACGAAGCACACGATGCCGTGCCGGCAGCGCACATGATTATTTCCAACAACATAATGTCGAGCAGCTGAGCATCAATGTGAAATGAGAAGCAGGCTGCAGAAAACAAACCTCCTATAAAATTGTGTTTCCCTCTGTAAGAAAGAATCACAGAGCTTACAAAGTGCACATGCCGCTAAGGCGCTAACATACGGTGATGGAACCCTGGCATATTTTTTAGAACCACTAACACAAGTAGAGCGACAACAAGATCTTATACCAGGCATGATGCAAAGAGCCCACGTCCTCACTAGTGTGTTTATGTGTGATAAATCCTTCTGGAATATGATGAACCAAGCATGACGCCCGCAGGAAAATCAAGAATTTATTTTACAGTCACTTGCACATGCCAATCAGTCAATCACAGAACGAGATAGCATTCTTGTTCAAAATTCCACTATTTCAAGATTGAAACATATGAAAACAGCCTGAACCTTATCTGCAACATCGATTTTTATTTACATATGAAATATGCAATGCCAGCCAGTTCAAGTGTCTGCCTAGCGCAAACTGTCAGATATTGCACAAGTACGTAGCTGCGGCTCCACTAATCAGGGAGAATTGCAGATGGGAGGAGCTTAGCTTAATTCTCGGCGAAGTGCAGCAGGTAGTGGTGACGATCTTCTTCACCTCCAGCGACTGCGCCCCCAGGTTCCTTAACCACCGACGCCGCACGCACGCACGAAATTCAGCAGTCGAAATAAGTTCAGGATCGGATCCACGGACGAGAGGAAGGGAATCTCCGAACCATTTGGGAAGAAGTCGGAGACGTAGAAATCCTGGGGCGCGGGGAGGCGCTTGAGCGCGGAGACCTTGTCGGCGTTGAGGAACACCGGGATGGAGGCGGCGACCCCGCCCACGATGGCGTACATTGAGACGGCGAGAGGTTGTGTAGGCCGCATTTCGGTCCACGCCATGTATAATCTGGGCCGCCATTGAGAGGGCCTCTTGGGCCGTTTTCTTCCTGGGCTCGCATCCATCCATTCGCCTTCTCTTCTTGTCTGTATCGATGTCAGAACATTTGGAACCCGGGTCCAGAACATCGGGGTAAAATTGCAGGTTTTAGAGGCAGTGGCAGCTGTGGTTTTACATGTTGCCGCTGGCCGGTTTCCTTGTCACCTGTGGTTTCCACGCACATGCCAATTGCCGCCATGGCTCCGTGCAGCGGCGCAGGTTATATATACACAGTGCGCGCCACTCAATTCGCTGTAGGCTCCTGCCATCATTGTTCTCATTCCTGCCATCGACACCTCCGGCTATCAGATAGACAATGGCAGGTCCGTCGAGCGGCAGCCGCCTCGCTCTCTTCTGCTTCCTGGCCTCCTGCATTGCCCTGGCGGCGCGCACCGCTGACGCCAGCGGGCGGGAGCTCATCGACCTCGGCATCGGCACCGGCAACGGCGGGGGCATCGGCATCGGCATCGGTATCGGCGGTGGAGGCGGAAGCGGAGGAGGGGGCGGGTCGCCGACGAAGCAGAAGCCGCCAACCCCGTCGCCGTCCGGCGAGCCGCAGGCGTGCGACTTCGAGAACGAGCGGCTGTACAGGGCGTACCTGGTGATCCAGAGGTTCAAGAGGACGATCACCAGCGACCCCCAGTGCGTCACCGATACCTGGACCGGCACCGACATCTGCGGCCAGCCCGCCCACTACAACGGCTTCTTCTGCGAGCGGCCGCCCAACGTCAAGGACCGCGCCCTCGCCTCCGTCGACTTCAACGGCTTCAGGCTGCAGGCCCCCACGCTGGTGAACTTCGTGGACGCGCTCCCCGACCTCGCGCTCTTCCACGCCAACTCCAACAACTTCAGCGGCGCCGTGCCCAACCTCAGGTCGCTGCAGTACTTCTACGAGCTCGACGTCAGCAACAACAAGCTCGCCCCGTGCCCCTTCCCGACGGACGTGCTGGGGCTCACCAACGCTACCTTCATCGACATCAGGTTCAACACCTTCATGGGCTCGCTGCCGGCGCTGCTCTTCTGCTCCTTCCCGCGGGTGGAGGCCATCTTCGTGAACAACAACCAGTTCACCGGATACCTCCCGGCCAACCTCGGCGACTCGCCCGTCAACTACCTCTCCCTCGCAAACAACCAGTTCACGGGGCCCATCCCGAGCTCCATCGGCCGCGCCGCCAACACGCTCCTGGAGGTGCTCTTCCTCGGCAACAGGCTCAGCGGCTGCCTCCCCTACGAGCTGGGCCTGCTCGCCAAGGCCACCGTGATCGACGCCGGCACGAACCAGCTCACGGGCACCATCCCGGCCTCCTACGCGTGCCTGCGCAAGGTGGAGCAGCTCAACCTGGCCAACAACCTCCTCTACGGCGTGGTGCCCGACGCGCTCTGCCGCCTCGCCTACGACGGCCACCTCGCCAACCTCACGCTCTCCGGCAACTACTTCACGGGGCTCGGGGCCTGCTGCTGGGACCTGATCAAGGCGGGGAAGCTCAACGTCGCCCGCAACTGCATCCCTCACGCGCCCAACCAGCGGTCGCCCGACGACTGCGCCGGATTCTTCCACAGGACCAAGATGACGTGCCCCGTCAGCACCAACGTGCCCTGCTACCACAAGGGCTACGGCGTCGACGCCGCCGCCGAGGAGGCCAAGGCGGAAGCGGAGGAGAACAAGTACCGCACCTACTCGGCCCTGAAACCCTGAGCCCGATCCAGAGCCTGCTCTCCGCCGGCGGCCGGCAGGAGAGGGCACACGTACACGTGTCCAAAGGAATTATTAAGAGGAAAATACTTATTATGCAGTGTGTGTGCGTCTCGTGAACCGACGCGACGCGACGCAGCTTCTTGGCTAGTTGCGGTGGTTGCTTTGCGTTGATATTTATTTTCACATGTACTTATTTCCCTTTCTCATACTGCATGGCGAAGAATCTTCATTTGCTGATGATTGGCGGGGTTTTCCGTCTATATATGTCATTTCCTTCTAATTTCCTATGGTTGGAGCATCTTTCAATTGGAACTTTGGGTATCATCTGCTGATGATTGGCGGGGTTTTCGTCTATACAGGTCATTTCCCTCTGATTTCCTTTGGTTCAAGCATCTATCTTTGGGTGCTTTGTTCTTGCTTGTAATCACTGTTGTGACTCATGTTCGCAGATTCACTTCTAAATTCCCTTTTCTCGTGATCTCATCCACTCTTACGGTCAACTTAACTAGGTTAGAGTTGTCACACCCATGGTGATGTAGATGTCATAGTGATCATGCCCCTAGACCGAAGTGGAATTAAGTAGTCTATCGGTCACGCGCACGCATGTAGTCGAACAAAAGCGACATTCTCCCAAAAAAAATCGACGCCTCAACCCTTGTAGGTTCTTGAGGGAGAATATCTAGATGGCTCATCTACTCAGCGGCCACACATGCGGTCATCCGGATGGCGAAAACTTGGAACAAGCCAGTAAAAGGACAATGAGATGCGTTGTTCTATCATCTCCTCTATATAGAAACAGTTAATGTCAAGAATGTGCTTTCGAGAAAAACTAATCTACCATCAAAACATGCCCAAAAGTCAAACTTGATTCACCTATGATAATGTGGTGTTATGGTGTGTCGTGTGAATTACTCTTTTCACTGTACAAGAATGAGTGGAACAACCGCCCCCGAGGGTGAGCTCTTCTACGAGACTGATGAGGCCTTCAACGATGAATTCTTCCGTGCTTGACCGGCCCCCTCCACGGTGAGCTACTCCGACACACAACTGGCGCCCTGACGCGCTAAACCTTGTTTATTTTTTGTCATGCTCATCAGGTTTTGCCTTGTTTTACAAAACCACTCGGCAAACTCACGGAACACCACGTCTTCCATGTGTCTATCACTTTTTTCAGCTAGTGATAATCTTTTGACGATCGATTGCTACGAAAAGCACTTGGCATATATATTGTGTTGTCGAGTTCCGTGCAACGGGTACACCTGGTTGCTGAGTGTAAGTTGCCGAAGGAGGCACTCGTTGAACGGTACGCCTATTGTTTGAAGGGGATCGTGTGCAGAAAACAAAAAAATTCGATATCCTTAAACTAGCCAAGATCTACACTATGCAGATATAGAAGTACGGCGGAGATCGGAGTACATACCCTCGTAGACTGAATACCGGGGATTACGCTCCCGCACAAGCGTTGACGACGAAGACGACGTAGCCGACCTCTAGGTCGGGAAGAACTCGGCGCGACGAAGACGACGAAGATGACCTCGAGGTCAGGTGGAGGAAGTAGGACTCCGAGTACCGCTAGCGCCGCACCTCGCAGGGCATCACACACATACGGTGGACCGGAACACCAGCAGCGCGGCAGCGGGCTATGGTGGAAGAGATCTCCCTTCTCTACTCGGCGCAACTCCGAGAAAGGGAATCACGAGATCGAGAGAGCATTAGGGAATTAATTGGTGAATTAAAAAGTCACGGGTGCCTCTTCTTATATAAGCTCCCAGGGGGAGCCAACCTTGCCAGCCAGGCAATGTGGGACTATCCCCACATGCCTGGTGCGGCTCAAGAGGGTGCGCCGGCCCTAGTGGGCCCCTTGTGGCCCACTAGGGGCTGGCCGAACCAGCCCCCTTCCCTTGGGGGGAAGCTTCCCCCCCCCCCCCCCCCTCATGGGGCTTCTTTCCACTAGAAGGCCCATTTAGGGAAATCTGCCTTTAAAAATTCGAAAATAAATATATAAAACCATATTTAATCATTAATTACACTAAATAATATTAAACATAATATATATAATTTATTCTAGCTCCGCAAACTTTTTCGTCGCTGCCCGATCTCCATCGGACCATTCCCGGGACGTTCCCGGTGATCTCTTTCCTTTCCGGTTGTCTTGTCGAAACCCCTTAAGTGTGTTACCCTAGCGGTTCGATATAATAACAGGTACGATCAAGAATCCTCTATGATCAACGACTAACTCGTAGGCCTAAACCCCATGAATTAATCCCTGTGATATAACGAATGACTTTCATCTATCAAACCTGGACGTCTAGTCTTAAACCCTTTGTCATGGCGATACTTAGCGTGTCCGAGCATCATTCTCAGATATCTCCATACCTAGCATGATCTCGTTACCGACATCGCTATCTTCTACTCGTCTATGATATTATATCAGCTGGTGACCTAGTCACATGTTTGCAAACTCATTTGACATAATCTCACCGAGTGGGCCCTAGAGTATCTATCCGGCTATGCGGACTGACAAATCCCGCTGGTGACCCCTCGTCTCAACTACCCCCTTCCGATACCCAAAAGTATCACCTATTATTGTCACACTATATAAGATATGACGTTTGGTGCGATCAAAGTATCTTCCAGGAATAACAATAAGAGTTGATCTCAGGGTCTTAAGGCGTAATGACTATGTCCTATAAATACTGGGTATGTCCATCACATCGTTACACCTAACGATATGACTTCCATTGCCGACCGGCGCCATGCCCTATGATCGGAAAACCTCGATCATCAATCGTGCAACGAAACTAGTCTTAGTAGAGGCTACTAGGGACCTGGTTGTTTATCTACCACACCTGTATTAATGTTTTCGCTTAATACAGTTATAGCATGGTATAAAACATATAATGAACAATTGGGATATTGCCAATAAACTATGTTTATTAAGTGCCTCTAGGGCATATTCCCTTCAGTCTCCCACTTGCACTAGAGTAACACTTAAAAGCTCAACACCCATAGCATCTTGGTGCCTGCTCTCCTATTGGAAGAGGAATACTGTCAATAGAACTCACACATTGAGATCTATATGTGCTTTGCAACACTTCTATGTCACCTAGTTGAAGGGGATCGTGTGCAGAAAACAAAAAATTTCCTACCAACGATATCCTAAAAGCATGCCAAGATCTATTCTATGCAGATATAGTAGTGCGAACGGAGATCGGAATACGTACCCTTGTAGACCGAAAGCGGGGATTACGTGTAACGCCCCGGGATTTATCCCCTTTTGTTTAGTGAGTTTTCTTTTTTGCATCGACATGGCATCGCATTGCATCTCATTAATTTAATTTGTTGCATTTAAATTTAATTCGCACAATTAAATTCAAATGCTTTTCAAATTAATTAAAAATGTGTTATTTTCAAATCTTTTAAAAATGTTAAAAACTAGTTTATTATATTGTCTATTGAAAGCTAAAAATAGTTTGTATAGTTTTCGTATTCAGATTCCTCTTCGTTTTGATTTTTAAAAATATAAATCGGAAAAGAATAAACGGAGAGAAATAAGGCCCAAAGCCACTTAAGCCAAACCCTAGGTTTCTCCCTAGAAAAATTCTTTCCCACCCCCTGAAAATTTACAGCCACCCTCCTCCTTTTTTTGGGTTTTTGCAAAAGTCCTTCCACCCCCTTTTTCTTTTCGTTTTCCCCTTCCTTTTTCTTTTCTTTTCTTTCTTCTTTTTCTTTCCTTCTTTTCTTCCTTTCTTTACTTTTTTTCTCTCTCTTCTCCTTCTCTCTTTCCTCCCGCACGCACGGGAGAACCGCACGAGCCCGTGCGTTGCTTCCTCCTCCAGCCCCGACCCGAGCTCCCATGCCGCCGCCGGTCGCCGCCCCTTGCGCCACCGCGCCGCCCCGCTCGCCGCCCGGCCTCCCTTCCGCGCCCTCCAGCCGCCCGCGCGCCGCTCCCGCGCCGCCTCGCCGCCGGCTGCCACGCCCCGCCGTCGTCGCCCCTGCTCCGGCCGGGCCGCCTCCGCCCTCGCCTCCACGCGCGCCGGCCGTTCCCCGCCGCCACCGGCCGCACCTCTCTCCTCCCCGCGCCTCTCTCCGGTCGCTCCGCCCCGGCCGCCTCCGGCCCAGCCACCGTCGCTGTCGCCCGCGCCGCTGCTCCCCTCGCGCCGCCGCGCCAACCCCGAATCAGCGCGCCCCGGCCTCGCCTCCGCTGCGACCTCCCGCGCGCCTCCTCCTGCGCCTCGGGCGCCGGCCGAGCTCCAACGCCGCCGCGCCACCGAGCCGCCCCGGCCTGCTCCTCCCCAGCGTCGTGCTCTCCCCCAGCGTTGTGCGCTCCGGCCCGAGCTCCGCCTCCGCCGCGCGCCGCTCGCTGCCGCGCGCCTCTCCGCCTCCGCTCCGCGCCGCCGCCGCCGCCACCCCGCATCGGGCCACGCCGCCGCCTCCTCTTCCCGGCCACGTGCACGCCGCTGACGTCCCACGCCCGCGCCGACCGAGCCCGGTTCTCCGTCCGGTGGCGTCCCCGCTTCCGCCGCCCATAAAGTGTTCGGTGAAATGCCCGCAAGACCTCGGCGTCCCTTTTTTTGTGTCCGAGTTGTCCACCCTTCGAGATGTTGCTACATGCGCGTGCGCGTCCTCTTCCGGTGTCGCGTTCCCGTGACCGCCCGTGTCCGTGTTGCGGTGCACGCCCCGTGTGCGCCTCCTTCGGTGTCCTTTTACTTGCTCTTCCGTGCACACGTCCGTCAACGGGGATGACCGAGTATGACTACTTCCCGCCCCCTTCCACGACACCGACAAACGACGATGCCCCGGTTTCGCGACGGCTACTTCCCCGACGGCGACTACTTCCTCTACGGACCGAAGACGTCGGTTTCGAACCCTATCTCTCCCGATCCAACGTGCGGACCCAAACCCTAACCATATGCCTATTTTATTAAATGTCATCTATCTTGTGCATTTCGCATCATAATTACATGTGTTGCATCTCTTGGGTTTGCGGGTGTAGAAAATCACCTAAATAATTTAATATGGAATGTGTGGGGTAATAAATATATAATTCCCTATTCCATTTAATTTAATTAGATCACCCATGCCATGTGTTGCCATGCTAACCAACATTTAATATTGCTGGTAAATAAATAACTTCCACCTAAATATTAATTGTCGGAATCCCGGTTCCGCTCAATTTGGGTTAAGTGCATCTCGCATTGCTTCTTGCCATGTCATGCATCATTCTCGTATGATCATGCTGAATCTTTTTCCGTAGTTGTAAAATGCATCTTTTACGCTTTCCAGTGTTTGTTGCTTCTTCGCGGATACGACGTTGAGATGTGTGAGCAACGACAAGATCTGCTTCCATGCGGGATTCCAGGCAAGCAAAGTTTGCTTGTTTACCTATACATTGTCTTTCATTCCTACCGTTGATCTCTGCTACCCTAGTTATCGATTCTTGAACTGCGATCCCATCACATGTTTATCCTGCAGCCCATACAGCTTTATCCCCACAACCTAATACCCGTTGCATGTTTATCTGTTGGCCTTGCGAGTCGTAGCGCATGCTTAGAGTTGATTGTGCGAGTCGTCTGTTGGTCTTATGTTTCATCTGCTTAGTATGATAGATTTTCTACCTTAATAAAATATGGTCTTATATTGGGATATTATAATTAAAAGATAAGGCACCAGGCGGAAGGCCTTGCGAGGTGCTTTGTTCTGCTCAGTGTCGACCTAGGAACTGAGATTTTGTCCTCGGATCCAATTTTGAGCGCACTAACCACTTGTGGGAGGCCCAATGGAGCCCCCCTCGACTTTGAACGGATCCTCAGCTCGTCCATGTGCCGCAAGTAGTTCGGGTTTTCCATTTGCTCATATCCATGTGCATGATGATGATGATTGATGAGAGGTTACTAGATACGGGGGGGTCATATAGGGGTGGTGCGCGCGTAGCGGACAGTTCCTACTGTGGTTTGAGCCGCATGGCGCGCAGACACAAACTAATGAGTCCGCAATTGAGATTCGGCCGGACTCCTGACGCGGGTAACAACTCATATGGGTGACACTTGGACTTGCTGTAGTGAAGGAATAAGTCGTGTTGAGAAGCCCTGATGCTTGCTTGGGTTGATCATGCGAGTATGGGTACAATAGTGCACCCCTGCAGGGTATAATCTTATCGATGAGCCGTGTCCACGGTTATGGACGACTTTGGTGATGATGCTGGCTAACAAGATCTAGACAACTTGCACCTAATTAATGTTAATTAAATTGACTAGTAATATAGAATTACTTTCACCATAAATTATAACTAAAACTGTTCAATGTGTGAGTTTCCCGAATTGCTTCCTCATATTTGCTTGAGGGGGTTAATTCGAGAATGGGTTATGTTTGGTGTTAGTTGTAGATGTTTATCTTATGCGCTCTCTTATCCCTCTCTGATTAGACGGAAGTTGTAGCGTGTCTCTTTAGGTTGCTAGTGCTGCTGCCGCTAAGTCCACCTCCCCTATATTTTGGGAGATGGTGTAGAAAGTAGGCAAGTCGGTTTTGCTTGCCAGGGAGTGCCCTGACCCTCTTTTGGGATATGCTTTATGTGCAGTTAACAGGTTTTGAAGTCTGACGACGTTAGCTTGGGAATCCCTCCGGCTTGGCTGGGCAGGGATATGGCACCATCGCTTATCTTCAGGACTCTTAGTCCAATTTGCATCTTATCCTTAGACGGATACTATTTTGCTTCCGCTGTCATTTGTATCTTTGTATTGTATCATTTGTATCTTGACTCGTTCGAGTCGTTGTTGTATTTATATCTTTGTTGTATTTGTGGATGTATCGGAACTATTGTAATGTTATCACAATTCCACCCACATAATGCGCATGTTTCGGCGTGCACATTATGTCTGGTGGGCGACCTAAAATCGTTATTATGCGGATTTCGGCGGGAACGCTTAAATCTACATAGTACCGATTTTAGGGCGTCACATTACGTTCCCGCACAAACGTTGTCGATGAAGACCGACGAAGCCGACCTCAAGGTCGTGTAGAGGAAGCAGACCTCCGAGTACCGCTAGCGCAACACCTCGCAGGGAGTCGCACACGTACGGTGGAGACGACGGCCTCCGAAGCTCCAGTCCAGGACGAGCAGCGGAAGACTTGGACCGGAATACCAGCAGCGCGGCAGCGGGCTATGGTGGAAGAGATCCCCCTCCTCAGCTCGGCGCTTGGGAACCACGAGATCGAGAGAGAAATCGGGAATTAATTGGTGAATTAAAAGGCTGGGGCTGCCCCTTCTTATATAGGCTCCCGGGGGGAGCCAACCTTGCCAGCCAGGCAATGTGGGACTATCCCCACATGCCTGGCTCGGCACATGGTGCGCCGGCCCCCCGGTGGGCCCCATCTGGCCCACCTAGGCCGGCCACAGCTCCCCCACCGAATTCCCAAGGGGGTTCCCCCCCTCTTGGGCCTTCTTTCGTCCGGAAGGCCCATTTAGGGAAATCTGCCTAAATAAATTCGAAAATAAATATATAAAATCATATTTGCATATTAATAACACTAATTAATATCAAACATAATATATATAATTTTTCCTAGCTCCGAAAACTCTTTCGGCGCTGCCCGATCTCCATCGGACCCCTCCCGGGACGCTCCCGGTGATCTCCTTCCTTTCCGGTTGTCTTGTCGAAACCCCTTAAGTGTGTTACCCTAGCGGTTCGATATAATATCAGGTATGATCAAGACTCCTCAATGATCAACGACTAACTCGTAGGCCTGGACCCCATGAATTAATCCCTGAGATATAACGAATGACTTTCATCTATCAAACCTGAACGTAAAGTCTTAAACCTTTTGCCATAGCGATACTTAGCACGTCCGAGCGTCGTTCCATAGATATCTCCATACCTAATCCCGACCTCGTTACCGACGACGCTATCTTCTACTCGTTCATGATCTCATGTCTCCGTGACCTAGTCACATGCTTGCAAGCTCATTAGACATGATCTCACCGAGTGGGCCCGAGAGTATCTATCCTGCTATGCGGACTGGCAAATCCCGCTCTTGACCCCTCGTCTCAACTACTACTTTCTGATACCCAAAAGTATCACCGTTATTGTCATACTAAATAAGATACGACGTTTGGTGCAATCAAAGTATCTTCCAGGAATAACAATAAGAGTTGATCTCACGGTCAAAGGCGTAACGACTACGTTCTCCAAATCTGGGTATGTCCATCACATCGTTCTCTAGCGATATGACTCTCATTGCCGACCGGCGCCATGCCCCATGACCGGGAAACCTCGATCATCAATCGCGCAACGAAACTAGTCTTAGTAGAGGCTACTAGGGACCTGGTTGTTTACGTATCACACCCGCATTAATGTTTCCGCTTAATAAGGTTCTAGCATGACACAAAAAACCTATTATGAACAAACGAGATATGATAAAGAATACACTTTATTAATTGACTCTAGGGCATATCTCCTTCACTAGTTTGACATCATCCCGTATCTTACGATGACGGTGAAATATATCCCAGTGGATGGAGTAAGACTCGAACATTCGCGCAGCATGGGCCTTAAAAGTCTAAGAGATCTATTAAGGGGACCACCTACGCTCGGAAAACTGCTCAGTCCAATCACACTGGCTACTTCTAAAGTTGCGATATATTTCTATACCTATGTAGATTATGCGACAGTGCATTCATATGCGACTTCGTAAACTAACCATGTCTATTTTCAAAATAAAGGACATCTCCTGTATGAGATTTCTAGTCGTATGGGTCAGTGTCATAACTTGCATCATCGTAACCGCTTTACGGCAAGTTGCCTATCCACTCTTACCCTTTACTGGAAAACATATCTTCAGTTCTCATAGACACTGAAGAATAAACTTAACGTTTGTTCATTGATCCACACAAGGATCACTCTAGAACCTGTTCTTTAACCAAGAACTCGGGTCACACCAAGTCGAGCTTTCAGCCTGATAGACTCTATGTGTGATACATAGAGAATGTCGTACATCATTTTCTATCACTGAAAAAGCCAAGATAAACTTAATATTTTACCTAGTCAAAAAAGTAAGAACCTCTTTCTTTGCTTGTCCTATTCTGAAACACTTAAGAATCTTGACTTAGGAAATATTCCGACCTAATGTTATTAAGCCCCTTCTGATCTATACAATTATAAATCGGATGCCTAATACTCCTAACTTCATTTCATAGAAAATTTAATCACTTAAATAATCCTTTACACGCTACTAGAGGATCTGTGTCATTCAATATGTCGTTACATACAAAATCACAAATGACACCTAGCTCCCACTCAAATATGCCTTCCGCATATAAGATCAAGGAAAGCTACTTTGCTCCCACTCCCTTCTTTGCAAATGTAGGTTTCTTCAACTATTTTGGACAACTCCAAAATCCTTTGATCACATTATCAAAGTGAAGATTCCAACTCCGATATGCTTGCTTCAGCCCATGAATGGACCACTGAAGTTTGCATACATGTTTAGCATCCTCAGGATCACCAACTCTTTCTTAATAACACTATTAAGAAACATGGTTTCCTTATCCATCTATCAATTTCTCATTCGAAATTATAGTGATTGCTAAACGACCCATAATAGATTTAGGCTTCGCCACTTGAGACAAACTCTCATGTGATCAACTTTTGAATCTGTCGGAACTGTTTCACGACAAATCGATCCTTCTCAATGTCTATTCTCTCATAAAATTCCATATACTATTAACATCCTAGATGCCATCAAGATCTCCCAAGTCATTACCTGGTAATCGTATATGGATTTTATTTTGGATCATAAATGACTCATAGCCATTTCTCGGACTTAGGTCCACCATCTCTTTTTCGTAGTTTGTAGGTCTATCATATTCCATTAATATGACCTTCATAACAAGATTGTCGTAACACACAGTGTGGAACACAACCTCGTGTGCCTACGCTCTTAGTATGAGCTCAGAACATCATGATCTTGAATCATCAGCTTTTTTAAGCTGTGGAGCCTGACACCGAACACACTTTCGGTTGCGCCACTCTGATGTCTGGAGAGGAAGTTCACCAACTTCGTCTCGCTCTACTTTCTTTCTCACTTATACCCTTGGACAAGAAACTATTTCTTTCACATGTACCCAACTAACTCTTTAGGTAGTGTATACTACAAAGATTAATCCATTTTAGGTTCGATTACATCGAAACACTAAATTGCTGAAACGACAATCCAGGCTAAAAGCCATGCCATCACTCGTATGGTATTGTCTCCATGGATTCAAATGGTT
Source organism: Poa annua (assembly GCA_026929855.1). Classification (NCBI taxonomy): domain Eukaryota; kingdom Viridiplantae; phylum Streptophyta; class Magnoliopsida; order Poales; family Poaceae; genus Poa; species Poa annua. Next base: position 298,604,346 of record CM049426.1, read on the forward strand.
TCCCTATTTGCTAACGTGAGTGTTTACGTTTGTACCATATGACTCTAATGATCACAATAATTCGGTAAGAGATTTATTTACCACACACTATCCGATAGAGTGTAATTACGACGTCCTAACACACCATGACACTATGGTGTTCCATGCGACGTAATTTTTGGAACTCTTCTCACAAGTCTTACAATGATGTGCCAACATTATAACTCAAATCTTTATTTCCTCGACCTGCATCGCGGGAATTTGATTTTCTTGTTAAGTTTATTTCCTACTTCATTCTGAACTTGATTGATCGAATCAAAATTCCAGGCCAACATTCCCCGAGCGGATATCCATATATCTACTCGAATCGAATGTTCATGAAGTCTTTGAAATAAAGACTTCGACTACACGTTAAAGTACTTCATTGATTCACATACACCGAAATGCACAATTCTCAACAAGCTATACTCAAAACGTTTAGTGAAGTTCACGAAATAAAGGTCTCCACTACCCGTCAATTACTTCATTGAACCACATACATCTCTATGTATGACTATCAATAAGTTATATGCCCGCTTTCCGAAAACGGTGTCATAGTTATTTTGCAAGTGTCAAAAGATCAAATCTTAGGACTTGTAGATCCATCCGGTATGGAGCTAATGCATTGACTATAACATTGACATGACTAAACGGTAGTGCCACACATATGTGGTGTCTTTATTAAGTTTGTATCCTTTGACATTAATATTATGAATGTGGGAGCTTCTACCATCTAAATTCAAATCGGCATATGATCATTACTTCATAAATATAGGACACCAAATTTGTCACTATCATGTATGAACAAGTGTCTCGCTAGAGGAGACACACTTGTAACGATCATACTAACATGCGATCATAAAGAATTTATTCAAATGGTAGATCTAGAGGGAGAGTGTCTATGGCCATCACAACAACTTGACTGTCATTATCAACACGCGATGTCGCCTCATCCTTTCAAGCTACTCAAGCAGTAAACCTGGTTTTTCACAAAACATGACTAGTTCAAAACTTAGTCACTACTGCGAGTACTTGTTTAGCTAAAACATTCATAACATGTATATCATATATACACCATCATCATCGATGACTTCCGGCGATCTGTTTCATCTTCTTGATACTTCCACCATAATCAAGAACCATGAAGGTGAACGATTCCCCTTGCATGACATAGTCTATGACATAGGATTTGCACTTGGCAACGATGTCTGTCAGCCAGTGATTGAGCTGAGCGAGGCGTCTCAATGTTCATTAAGTATGAACATATGTCATTATGTATGACCGTCACGTGCTCCCTCAATGTGTGTATTCTCTTCCATCTTGGTTGAGAAGACAATCAGTCAACGTACTGATAAATTTCATCAACCCAACTATAGAGGTACCCCGAGTTTAGCGACCATATGTTCGCGATCCAATAAATCGTACCCACCGTTGGTTCTCTATGACAGAGATCATAGCATACACTGGACTATGATGATATCATCCGCACAAAATCCGATAATCCAAATTATCTTTTGTTAGCGGAATCACCGGATTTATCTCCTAGCGGGTATTGTAACACAAAGAGCTAACGATTTAAACAAGGAGTATCCTCAAACTAAAGTATAAAACTATGAAGTTTGGACCCAACCTTTTAAGTTTCCCAATCGCAGGAATGCGCCTAATTTGAAAAGGTGCTATCACAATGGTTAATATCTAGAAAGGTTTGCAAAATAGACTCTGTTCATTATATTCTGAGTTCTAGTATTTTAGAAAATAACTATCCGAACTCCCACTCAAATGAACATCCCTCCTGGTCGTTTAAACGATTACACGACCCCCATCCATTGCACCACCCCTCATCATCGGAGCCGGCGGCACAGCTTCAAGAGTAGACAAATGTCCGCCACACCAATTTTGTGACTCGTGCTCGACCTTTCGGTCTCCCTGTTCCGAGGCCATATTTCTGAATATGCTAGGCTCGCCACCAAAAACCTTCACGCTGACGCTTGTGCAACATGGCTTACACCCACTCTATGTGAACGACGAGATGTCTGACACCCGATCATCACGGCCTGCCTCATAACGTAAAACTTTCTTGGTGGTGCGCGTTGGAGGGAGAACACTAGTGGTATTTTGAAGGGATCATCTTATATAGCTACCGCCGTGTAACTAATATATAATATATATACAATCACACAATATAAGATGCACACAAAACATCAAATGTAATGCGACGTGATATGGTCCATGCGCCATGGTCTTCTTGGCGCCCGCAGTTCATAAACAATTTAATAAACCTACCTTGACCATATCACATAGCCCCTGCAAAATAAAGTTAGGCGCTTCTACTTTATCTTTTGCATATTTTACGTGGCCTAGGGCTGTCGTAAATAGAACCGGTTCATATCTACGAACCTTATGATCACAACAACGATCCAATAATTGCATGTTTAAGCATCCCTTTCGGGCCCTCCATTGAAAATGCAAAGCCAACTAAAGAGAGAGAAACAGGCACCCGCCAGCCACAGATACGGTACAAGCCGTATGTCAGTAGTGGAACCAGTCTCGCGTAAGCGTACGCGTAAAGTCGGTCCGGGCCGCACAATCAACTCGATGCCGCTGGAATCACAAGTGCACGCTAGAGGGTAGCAAATAAAAGGAACGGTGCCCCCGTGCAGAACACGGGTTCTAATAGCGTACAACTATATCTTTGATAGATCGGCTCTGATACCACTAAAGGGGATCGTGTGCAGAAAACAAAAAATTTCCTAGCAAGGATGTCCTTAAACTAGCCAAGATCTACACTATACAGATATAGAAGTACGGCGGAGATCGGAGTACATACCCTCGTAGACCGAATAGCGGGGATTACGCTCCCGCACAAGCGTTGACGACGAAGAAGACGTAGCCGACCTCTAGGTCGCGAAGAACTCGGCGCGACGAAGACGACGAAGATGACCTCGAGGTCGGGTGGAGGAAGTAGGCCTCCGAGTACCGCTAGCGTAGCACCTCGCAGGGCGTCCCACACATACGGTGGAGACGACGGCCTCCGAAGCTCCAGTCCAGGACGAGCAGCAGAAGACTTGGACCGGAACACCAGCAGCGCGGCAGCGGGCTATTGTGGAAGAGATCCCCCTTCTCTACTCGGCGCAACTCCGACAAAGGGAATCACGAGATCGAGAGAGAATTAAGGAATTAATTGGTGAATTAAAACGCCAGGGGTGCCTCTTCTTATATAGGCTCCCAGGGGGAGCCAACCTTGCCAGCCAGGCAATGTGGGACTATCCCCACATGCCTGGTGCGGATCAAGAGGGTGCGCCGGCCCTATTGGGCCCCTTGTGGCCCACTAGGGGCTGGCCGAACCAGCCCCCTTCCCTTGGGGGGAAGCTTCCGCCCCCCCCCCCCCCCCCTCATGGGCCTTCTTTCCACTAGAAGGCCCATTTAGGGAAATCTGCCTTTAAAAATTCGAAAATAAATATATAAAATCATATTTAATTATTAATTACACTAATTAATATTAAACATAATATATATAATTTATTCTAGCTCCGAAAACTATTTCGTCGCTGCCCGATCTCCATTGGACCATTCCCGGGACGTTCCCGGTGATCTCTTTCCTTTCCGGTTGTCTTGTCGAAACCCCTTAAGTGTGTTACCCTAGCGGTTCGATATAATATCAGGTATGATCAAGACTCCTCAATGATCAACGACTAACTCGTAGGCCTGGACCCCATGAATTAACCCCTAAGATATAACGAATGACTTTCATCTATCAAACCTGGACGTATAGTCTTAAACCCTTTGTCATGGCGATACTTAGCGTGTCCGAGTATCATTCTCAGATATCTCCATACCTAGCATGATCTCGTTACCGACATTGCTATCTTCTACTCGTCTATGATATTATGTCAGCTGGTGACCTAGTCACATGTTTGCAAACTCATTTGACATAATCTCACCGAGTGGGCCCTAGAGTATCTATCCGGCTATGTGGACTGACAAATCTAGCTGTTGACCCCTCTCGTCTCAACTACCCCCTTCCGATACCCAAAAGTATCACCTATCATTGTCACACTATATAAGATATGACGTTTGGTGCGATCAAAGTATCTTACAGGAATAACAATAAGAGTTGATCTCACGGTCTTAAGGCGTGATGACTATGTATTATAAATACTGGGTATGTCCATCACATCGTTACACCTAACGATATGACTTCCATTGCCAACCGGCGCCATGCCCTATGATCGGAAAACCTCGATCATCAATCGTGCAACGAAACTAGTCTTAGTATAGGCTAATAGGGATCTGGTTGTTTATCTACCACACCTGTATTAATGTTTTCGTTTAATACAGTTATAGCATGGTATAAAACATATAATGAACAATTGGGATATTGTCAATAAACTATGTTTATTAAGTGCCTCTAGGGCATATTCTCTTCATTATGTTCGAGCCTTCGACGACTGCCGCGGGCGGGGGACTAGGCCGTTTGGGAGAATCCAATGGTTGTTTGGCTCCTAGCCGTTTGATTAATAGCACCGTGCTCTTCGCAGCATATTTATGTGTAATAATGTTTCAACTATCACTCTTCCTTGTTACTAGGCCATTATATTTGGTGCTACAAAAGAACCGGCGAGAACATCCGTCCATACATGCATCCACCCGTGAAGACTAATAAGTCGGCTGGCCTATCAACGTCGCAACTTGCATAGATGGTGTGTATGCTGAATTATCTGGCTATATACTATATTGACATGCTGTGTACGTACGTAGTTTCCATGCGGAGGGTAAGGTTGTTGCGACGCCCCTATCGCGGCCTGGCTGTTCACTTGGGTTCTAGCTTCTCCTGGTGCGGCAGGCATGCATGTTGGATGTTGCATGCTATTATTGCAAAAAAAAAAAAACGCATCCGTCAATCCACGTACGGATGGAGTCTAGCCAGAAAACCGACGCAATGTGCCTTAAAAATGGTCACGGACTCGCGGCCGGGCAAGCACAATAATGCGGCGCTAGCTCTCGGCCTGTCTTGTCTTGTCCTTGCCGAACGCCCCGGCCGAATGTGCACAAGTCCTCGATCGGAGACTCTTCCCGGCCGGCGAGCAGTCCGTTCAGCAGCTGCAGCACAGTATGCGCGCGACACGAGCGGCCGGGCGCGCGGAATACATGCAGGCAGTCTCTGTCACACGCGAGACGCGACTACGTAGGATTTGTCGACGAGCACCCCCGTCACTTGCGCGCTCGTCGGCAGTCGGCACAAAGCATCGATAAACCACGACGTCCGCGACACGCAGCTCTCACGGTCAATGACATGAACCTGCATGCAGTGATGCACGCTGCAATGAAACGGCGCTGTTGAACTGAAGCGTGGCACAAAAGCCTGTACTGTACATCTTCCCCTCCCAAAACATGCATGGATGGGAATGTGAGTCCTGGAATCTGCAATGCGAGATGTTCAGTCACGAATGGCGACACTGCGACATGGATGATTGTCCTTTTTTGTTTTGTTTTTAATGGTGGGCGAGTGCCTTTCGCTGTAGGTTGTTCTACAGATTCATGCTACACGGTACTATACTGCAGCTACTACAGTACCAAAATTCATTTCTGGTCTCTGGATAAGCAGTGTCGGCACAGAAATAACCAAACATAATTAAATTATCCAATAGGGTGTCAACTGCCAGCTTATACAGTGGTTTACTTAATACTTTTCGAGTGATCAACTCCTCTTATGTTCTGTTTGGTTGCACTGAATTGAGCCTCGGAATTGGAATTGAGGTCAAATAGCCGAATTCTGTTGTTTGGTTGCGCTCAACATTGGATCCTGAAATCATCGGACCAATTCTGAGGGCACCCCCCGCACAACTAACTTACCTGGGTACCAATTCAGAGGGTCAAACCTCTGTATTGGCTCTGAATTGGAGAGCCCAGGACGCTTCGCTCCTGCCCGCCTCGCTCCTGCCCGCGCACGACCCGACGGAGAGCTTGCGGAGGTTAACGGCGGCGGAGGCGAGCGCGTCGACCTCGAAGTCGGTTACGGCGCGGAGGGAGCGGAGCTTGAGGCGGCGCAGGCCGGGTCCGAGGCGGTGCGTGACGAGGGCGCAGCGAGGAGCGGGGCCCGCGCGTCGAGGGCGAGGCGGAGGCGCGAGGCGGCCTCGGCGGCGAGCCAGCGGCGGCACACGAGGGAGCAGTGCTTGCGGTCGCCGGAGCCGAGCAGGCTGAGTCGGAGCCGCGAGGCGGTCGCCGGAGCCGAGCAGGCCGTGGAGATGGCACCGCTGCCTCCCGAAGTCCAGATCTAGATCCACACAATGTTTTTTTTGTTTTTTTGTTCATCTCAAAATAAAACATGTTATTATGTGACAAATATTATTAAAACATTCGGATGTACATGTTTATTTTCATTCACATATTACACAATATATATTGTTCAAAGTAAACAAAAAATTAATTCCACACAATGTGCATCCAAACGGGTTTTAGAATTCCATTGCTCTTTTGATTCTGCAAACGAATACCATGCGCATCCAAACAACAATTATGGTATTCCATTGAATTGGTTGATTTGGTATTCCATTGTCAATTCAATTCGGAGCTCAATTCAGTGCATCCAAACACAGCATTACAAATTTCACAGGTACACAGACAAAAAAAATTATTTTATTGATCATACGCCTAACGTATACTAGAACGAAAAGACGTGCGTTGCCGGGTCCATCCTAATATGAACAGCGATAGGTAAAAAAGTACTTTGGATGAAACATATTTATAAAACAATATTAATGATGAAAAAATAGTACAACTTGATCACTACATGGAAGTAGAGAAGAGACATAATTATTTAGTTGTAATGTCATAAAATTTAAATTATGTACATGGCTTTATAATGATTTGATCCAATTTCCGAAAATTTAGAGACATTGTATGATAAACATTGCAAACTCAAAGAGACAGATTAGGCATCGAGGTCATATAGTGATGGTCGTTGATTTTAGTATAATGAAATTAAGTATATTTTTCGACATAAATTATCCCAAAATCAATAATAGTTGACATAATTATGTCCTAACATATTTATATAAATTGCATCGAATACGGCCGGTACTATATAAAAAGAGAGAAACATTTCACCAATGAATACTAAATAATTCACAAAAATATAGAGTGAACTAAGATATTAAATTTTTTGAAGCGCATGACCGTAGGGGAAGCCCCTACGGTTGATTTTCCATTAAGAGAGATCAGGCAGGGGGTCACCGAAGAGGTGACATCCTGCATACATCATGGTCCCTTGATGAATCAAGGAGAATCAAAGGTTAATCTTACAGACGCTTCAAAAAAATAGCCACAAGCCGGCATAGCGAAAAAAGGAGGAAATAAACAAGTGTAAAACTAATGCAGGAGGTTTAAGCAATGGGTAAAGATGTTTAAGTAAACTTGTGTATGATCCAATCAAGCAAGGGCTGAACAAGATTGGCGGAGACTCTGTATTGGTGTATAAGGAGGTCGCTCTGGAATAAAACCTTCCATCTTGCTAACGATGTTTGTATATTTTTGAAGATTAGGTCATTTTTGCTTCTCCAGATATTCCAGAGTGCACATACGGCAACTTCCATGAAGCATGGGCCTGTGAAGGAACTTTTTGCGAGACTGAATTTGGCGGAGATTGGCGCAGAGCTACTCCATTGAATATCAATGGTGTCCCAACACTCTTTAGCGAAGGCACAGTCGAAGAATAAGTGATCCCTTGTTTCCATCAGATGTGAGTCACAGAGGACGCATGTTGTAGTAGAGTCAATGGTCCAGTGTTTACGTTGCATTAGATCTTTGGTGTTAAGGCGATCCATTTGCAGAAGCCATGCAAATACGCGTAGCTTGGGCAGACTCTTGGACTTCCAGATGGCCTGGAGTGAGGAATCTTGTGGGACATTAGCGAAAAGGAAGCTGTAGTATTTTGACGAGGAGAAGCTTGCATTGCCCCAAGGGAAGATGCGGACATCACATTCTCCCATGGCTGAGGTGACATCATAGCCAACAAGCATGTCATTGATCTGATTTAATTCATGAGAGGCTTGGACAGAGAGGGGCAGTATAAACTGTTCTGATAAATGTTGCATGGTACACATCTTAGCCACTGAAGTATCTTCGTTGGTGGAAAACGAGAATAGCCTTGGAAACTTGTCATACATTAGGACATCCGCCTGCCAATAGTCTTTCCAGAACATTGCTGTCGAGCCATCTTTGATCTGCGAAGTGGTAATGCTGCGGTATGTATCGACTAGCTTGAAGATATCCCGCCACCAGAATGATCCTCTCGAAGACTGAGCATGTGGAGGGGAAGTGGTATCATATAAGCTCCATACTAGCCGCATCCAAGGGAGATCCATGCGGTTATAGAACTTCTGGAGCTGTTTAAGAAGAAGTGCATTGTTCTGAATTTCCAAATTCAGAATGCCAAGGCCTCCGTGCTTTTTAGGGCGGCAGACAAACGACCAGGCCGCAAGCGAGTTAGAGGAGGTTGAGTCTTCCTCCTTATGCCATAAGCTATGTCTCCGAGATCGATCAAACATATTTAGCAGACTTTTAGGAATTTTGATGGATCCCAGGTAGTGCATGGGTAGCAGCGACATGATAGAGTTGACGAAGGTCAGTCTACCTCCATAGTCAAGGAACCTAGCGGACGCATTGAGGCGTCGTTCAGCACTGTCGAGGATAGGTGAGAGGTCTTGGTGAAGGGAATATGCCCTAGAGGCACTTAATAAACATAGTTTATTGGCAATATCCCAATCGTTCATTATATGTTTTATACCATGCTATAACTGTATTAAGCGGAAACATTAATACAGGTGTGGTAGATAAACAACCAGGTCCCTAGTAGCCTCTACTAAGACTAGTTTCATTGCGCGATTGATGATCGAGGTTTTCCGATCATAGGGCATGGCGCCGGTCGGCAACGGAAGTCATATCGTTAGGAGTAACGATGTGATGGACATACCCAGTATTTATAGGACATAGTCGTTACGCCTTAAGACCGTGAGATCAACTCTTATTGGTATTCCTGGAAGATACTTTGATCGCACCAAACGTCGTATCTTATTTAGTATGACAATAACGGTGATACTTTTGGGTATCGGAAAGGAGTAGTTGAGACGAGGGGTCAACAGCGGGATTTGTCAGTCCGCATAGCCGGATAGATACTCTAGGGCCCACTCGGTGAGATTATGTCAAATGAGTTTGCAAACATGTGACTAGGTCACCAGCTGACATAATATCATAGACGAGTAGAAGATAGCAATGTCGGTAACGAGATCATGCTAGGTATGGAGATATCTGAGAATGATACTCGGACACGCTAAGTATCGCCATGACAAAGGGTTTAAGACTATACGTCCAGGTTTGATAGATGAAAGTCATTCGTTATATCTCAGGGGTTAATTCATGGGGTCCAGGCCTACGAGTTAGTCGTTGATCATTGAGGAGTCTTGATCATACCTGATATTATATCGAACCGCTAGGGTAACACACTTAAGGGGTTTCGACAAGACAACCGGAAAGGAAAGAGATCACCGGGAACGTCCCGGGAGGGGTCCGATGGAGATCGGGCAGCGACGAAAGAGTATTCGGAGCTAGGAAAAATTATATATATTATGTTTGATATTAATTAGTGTAATTAATATGCAAATATGATTTTATATATTTATTTTCGAATTTATTTAGGCTGATTTTCCTAAATGGGCCTTCTGGTCGAAAGAAGGCCCATGGGGGGGAAACCCCTCAAGGGAATTTTGTGGGGGAGGCTTGGCCGGCCTAGGTGGGCCAAATCGGGCCCACCTAGGGCCAGCGCACTGCCCTTGGCCGAACCAGGCATGTGGGATAGTCCCACATTGCCTGGCTGGCAAGGTTGGCTCCCCCTGGGAGCCTATATAAGAAGGGGCACCCCTGGCCTTTTAATTCACCAATTAATTCCCAATTTCTCTCTCGATCTCGTGGTTCCCTTGACGGAGCCGCGCCGAGTAGAGGAGGGGGATCTCTTCCACCATAGCCCGCTGCCACGCTGCTGGTGTTTTGGTCCAAGTCTTCCGCTGCTCGTCCTGGATTGGAGCTTCGTAGGCCGTCGTCTCCATCGTATGTGTGCGACTCCCTGCGAGGTGCTGCGCTAGCGGTACTCGGAGGCCTACTTCCTCCACCCGACCTCGGGGTCATCTTCGTCGTCTTCGTCGTGCCGAGTTCTCCGCGACCTAGAGGTCGGCTACGGCGTCTTCATCGTCAACGCTTGTGCGGGAGCGTAATTCCCGCTATTTGGTCTACGGGGGTATGTATTCCGATCTCCGCCGTACTTCTATATCTGCATAGTGTAGATCTTGGCTAGTTTAAGGATATCGTTGCTAGGAATTTTTTTGTTTTCTGCACATGATCCCCTTCACTTGGATAGTTGGTCTCGAAGATCCCAAGGGCAGTCCGAGATATGTGAAGGGTAGAGTGCCCGCAGCGCAGCCAAATACAGTAGCAAGCTCAGATAGGCGATCGTTATCAATGTTGACTGGCATAAGGCATGATTTGCTGTAATTCACCAACAATCCGGTTGAAGTGGAGAAGGCCGAGAGAAGCTCTTTAAGAGCTATAAGCTGTGCAGGACAGGCTTTTACAATCAAGAGCGTGTCGTCAGCATATTGGGCGATAGGGAAATCCATTTGGGGGATCGGTAACGGGGGGATAAGTATACCAGTGTGCATCGATTGATTCACCATGGCCTGGAGGAGCTCGACCCTGCAACAAAAAGGATCGGAGAGAAGGGGTCGCCTTGACGGACTCCTCTCATGCATGGGAATTTTTTGCCAGCTGTGCCGTTGAGAAGGATCGATGAAGAACCCGTGGAGAAAATGAGCCTAACCCATTGTATCCATCTGTTGTCAAAGCCCCAGCACTGAAGTATCCTGATGATTTCTTCATGCTCGATCATATCAAATGCTTTCGCAAAGTCTGGTTTTAGGATCACAACCTCCTGTTGGGATTGTTTACATTGGTGTATGTACTCGTATGCTGCATGCCATATTGGTTGGCATGCACTAGACTCAATATTTTATGCTGTAAACGATTAGCCAGTAATTTAGTTAAAAGTTTGAGGCTGGAGTTGAGCAAAGAGATTGGTCGAAAATCGGAGGGGCACTTCGGAGCTGGCACTTTAGGAATCAGAGTGATGTATGCATCATTGATACTCTGAAGGTTGACACACAGGTGCCAGAAATCATCACAAAGCCGGTAGAAGTCATGACGGATAATGGGCCAGCATTTTTTGAAAAACAGTCCAGAGAAACCGTCGGGACCTGGGGCTTTATCGGTAGGCATCTCCTTAACGATTTTATCAATTTCTTCATGAGAATAGAGAGCTGACATGGCCTCAAGTCCATCAGAGTGGTGCATATATATCGAGAAGTCAAAATTCGAATCGATGGGAGAGGAATAACCAAGTCGGTCTCTGAAAGAACTCAAGAGTAGAGCAGCTTTCTCGTGGTGATCCGACGTAACCGAGCCATCAGCACGTGTGAGGGAGGGGATGAGGTTGCTGTGATATCTAACAGTGGCCATGGAGTGGAAATACTTTGTGTTTTCATTTCCAAATTTAGCCCATCGAGATGTACATCTCCGCTTCCAGTAATCTTGCTTACAGATGAGAAGATGCTAAATTTGGATCTGACTGTCTCTGAAATTCCATTCCGAGAGGTGCAGAGGTCTTAGCTCTTCAATATCGTCAAGCATCAGAATTGTGGCATTGCAGTTATCAATGGTGAGCGAGATAGTGGAGATACTGGTGCACTAATTCCTCAAACCCTTGCGTAACAACTTAAGCTTGGCAGAGATACAGCGAGCACTATCCCCAGGGCAGTGAATATCCCAAATTCGCTGGACCACATCCATAAAACCGGGCATGCGCAGCCAATGGTCTTCGAACCGGAAGATGGAGGTCTTCGGAATCGTTGTACCAATAGAAACAACACATGGCGTGTGATCCGAGGTTGGGCGTGCAAGAGGTTTTACCATAGTATTAGGGAACTGAAGCGTCCATGCGGGTGAGGTAAAAAACCAGTCGAGTTGAACGAGTAGAGGGTCGGTTTGCATATTACTCCACGTGTAATTTCTATCTTTGAGAGGGAGCTCAATAAGTTCGAGATAGCTGATAACTTCATTAAATGTAGAAATGTCCTCCATGTTAGCGCCAGGCCGGTTCCTGCTGTCCGTGTAACGGTAGAAGTTAAAGTCTCCTAGGATTAACCATAGCGAGTCATTGTCAACGTCTAGGTGAAAAAGCCACGCAATAAAGTTTTCCCTCTCAATTCCAGAGCAAGGACCATAAACATTGACGAGGTTGAAACTAACGTCCGAGACCGTGGATGTGAGGTGGATAACAATTCCGAAGCTTTCTTGGAGTAAAACAGTGCCAACGAAAGAATTGCCAATCCAAATCACTAAAAGCCCACCCGAAGCACCGTCCGAGGAAATGTATGCAAACTGATCAAAGCGGCGTGGTGCAAGACGTTTCAGAAATGTGGCGTCAAAAACCGGATGTTTGGTTTCTTGGAAGCACAGAATAGAGGCGCCACTCTCTTCAATTTTGTTCCTAATAAGGGGCCATTTCTCAGGGCAATTGATACCACGTATGTTCCAACAAAGAACATGCCAAACACGATCCGAACGATTGCGGTCCAAACGATTACGATCCAAACGATTAACCACTCGAGAGAGTCTTACAGACATAAAGCAACAAATTTAGACTGATAGGCTTAACTGACAGACGTGTGCAAAATAATGACGCAACAGAAGGTAACCAAAATAAAGGTTCGAGGAAAGGCAACGCGGGATAAAAAGGCTTAAACCAGGTAGCGAGAGGGAACCGATGCATTTAGTCTCGATCCTGAAGGAGCAGCTCCTCGCTGAGCTCAGATGGGTCAGTGCCGCAGTCTTCTATGCCAATGCGTTGCATTTCAGTTATCTGAAGGATTGCGGGAGGAGTAGCCTTTGTGGTCTTCGATGTCTTGCGTGGGGTAGGGGAATAGGACAGGGACTCATGTTTGAATCCATCCCTGTTGCGACGTGTCGACCTCCTGGCGTGTTCATCGGTCTTAGGAGCCTCAGCAGCCTTGCGATAGCGTGGGTCATTCTTGCGGGGGCGGCCGCGTGGATGACCAGTGGAAGGACCAGCGCTGCAGGTCAAAGCTTCATAGGTATCAACATCAGTATCAGCGGAGATGTCCAAAGATTCAGATAGGAGAGCATCAGACATGAACACATCGGGCAAGTATTCCTCGGTGTCTTCTATCACGACAGTGTCAACAACAATCTTAGGAGCAAGCTGGGTTGGTTCAGAATTCAGGCCCAACAAGGAGAGCGGGAAAACCAGATATGAATCTGTGTAGCCCGAAGCTGGCCCAAAGTCACAGAGAAGTCCATCAGGGGTAGCCCATGTGCGTAAAATGGAGCCCAACATGAGTTTGTTAATTTCAGCAAAGAGGTTCAGGTAATGAGCTGCGATCTGACCAATATTAGTAGCTTCAGCAGACAGAATTGCACGAGTGTATACCTTTTTGAGCATCCATCCAAGGTAATGAAGAAATGTTGGCCAGATCGGAATGTTCAGCAAAATGGGGTGACCTCCTGCATGAACAAAGGATAAGATGGCAGTGCGGTTTCTAGAACCATTGAGCACTTGTTCAGCAGCCAGCTCAACTTCAGCGACATGATCGTTCCACATAGCGAGGGCATCATCAGTGGTGTTTCCAGTTGGAAGGATTCCATCAAGCATGGAGGGACCCATGTAGCCTGTGATGGTTCTAATGTTCTCCCCGAAGAAGGTGGGCTGCAAGGGTTGAGCTGGATTGTCAGGCCAAAGCGGCCATCCATGTGGCTGCACAAAGACGGGAGTTGGCGCCATCTGAACTACTGCAACATCCCAGGCCTGGTTACTCTCAGTACCGTCAGAGCTAGCTGCTTCCCCTGCCTGGTTACCGTTCTGCTACATCCAGTTCTGTACCTGAAAATGAATCTGTTGATCACCAACAAAATCAGCAGGCGCAATAGGGTGCGGTGTCTCATTGTTCGGAGGAGCAGGGTCCTCAGTAGTCAGGAGGTGTGGCATCGTGTGACGTCCATTGAGGACGAAGGCAGGAACCGTCCAGGAGCGGCCAATTCCACCAAGGTCACCAATGTATTTGATCCCAATGCTGTGAGGAACCAGAGCTAAATCGTTTAGCCAGACACGTACAAGAACTCTGGCCTTGCGCACTCCAGGGCGGTGCCAATAGATTAGTTTACCAAAGCAAGAAACAGTCTTATTAACATAGTACTCCGTCTGGTAATCAATCGGGAACCCAAGTAGCATAACCCAGGCCTCATGCTCAAATACAGGAAAACGAAGATTGATACCCTCATTGTGGCGAATAACCGAGAAAGTGGAGTGTTCATCCAGCTAGTGTGGGCTATCAATCGCAAGCTGGTCTCTAATAACAGGTGAGTCTAAGGCGATCAACCCCACTGCCCAGGGATAGGTTTCCGGATCGCTAACAGTCAGACCATAGTCATTGCGGATGATATTCACTATCTCTGCTAGAACAACCTCTTTTTGATGATCAGGGATAGGAGGATCAACTGTTACCAAAGCATAGTGGTCGTGGTAGAGCAGCGGAGCGTCTACCACCAGCATGTTGCGTTGCAGCCGATTGACGGGTCCGTGCTCCAGCTCCATAGGTCCCGGCATGAAGAGGAAAGGGTTGGCGTTGAAGTTCGCCATGGCGGCGCAGAAGGGGGGAGGAGCAGAGGGGGATGAGGGTGCATATTTGTGAACAACGAAATGATCTGTCTCGGGGGTGCAGGTAGGAACTAAGGCAACCTCCATTGTAGAAGAGGGCAGTGTATCCACAGAAAAGGAAGGAGGTGATATACCAATTAAGTCCTTGCCGTTTAACAGGGGAGGGGAATCGTCAGGGGGTAAATCTGTACCAGGATCCATTATAGCTGGCAAGCTTTCCGCGGGAACAGTGTAAGGCCGTGAATTCTCGTCTGTGTACGGTTGTAGTGGGCCAGTGGCCTTGGCAACCCATGACAGCCTTGTAAGAGAACGGTTCGAGATATCGCAGTTTATACTTCGGTGGCCGAAGAGAAGGCACCGAGCGCAAGCAATATAGCCAGGGCAATCCTTAGAGAAGTGGCCCATGGTTGAGCAGGCCGTGCAAGTGATCGAAGGTACTGGCCCAGGAGCAAGAGGGGTACGTGTAAGGCAGGCACGATTTGCATGCCAGGCAGAACCGCAGAGGGAACAACGGCCTAAGAGCTCATAAATAACCGGATTCTGAGGAGGAGGTCGCCATAATTTCAGGATGGTCTGAATTTCAAGGTTTGAATAACCTGCCTGCCGTTGATCAAGGATATGTTCCAAATTAGTGCGCGAGAAAGACGAATCCCGATCAAATAATGATTGCCAGAGAATCACGGAGCTGGAATTGCTGTTGCCAAAGAAACGCCTGGGTCCACATTCCGGGATAGCGGGAACATCGCAGGAGATGACTCCGAATTGAATGCGGATAGTTTCCTTAACAGAACTGTTCGCCGCCGGCGAAGACTCCGGTGAGGGCACCGGTGTAGGGGAGAATGAGCCAAATTTGATTTCTGAAGCCGCGCTCACGGTCTGCTGGGCTAAAGTATGCATCTTAAGACCAAATTTTGCAAATTCCATAGCAGACTTGGGATCCGAGGAGCAACCTCCAAGGAAATTAGGCGGATAGTGAACTGCGAGCGAGTGGGAGGCAGAGGGCACCGAGACTTTTGACGAACGAGCAAAACGCTTGGTGATCGGAATCCAGTCATCTGAGTCAGAGGCAAAGCTTTTCCCTTCACGATCCCAGGAGAGATCGTGACCACATATAGAACCCCGGAAGAGCGAGAACGTGCAATGAAAATCAGGCCATAGTCTATCACGAAGCGAGTAGATGAAATGTCCGACCTTGTTTATGCCACAGAGAAGCGGAACCGGCGATCACTCAAACGAAGGACCCGAAAACCAGTAGCATCACCGCCAAGGCAGCATTGGAGAGCAAGTCCCACCGAATCTTCAGAGAGAGCGAAGGAGTAGTAGGGGAAAGCAGCCACCAAGAAGAATTCTCTGGCAGTCGAGGAGGGGGAGAAGTGGACGGTAGAGTTGAATCGTCGACGCACCTGAGCCGCCAGGGCCTTGCCCGGCGTGAAGTCCCAGAGAAGGAGAACGTCCATGGCTAGGTGGAGGAGGCATCGCCGTCGGTGGTGAGGGGGGAGTCGTGGGAGGGTGGGAGGAGAGCCATCAACTTTTTACTAAGATATTAAATTGTTTACATGCAATATTAATCTGTGCATTAGATATAGATTGTATAAAATAAATTATAAAAAAATAATGGTATGAATACCACCAACCATTATATATTAAATTGCAGAAATACACTTCTTTTGACATATAGTATGAGCGCTGTAGCATGCAAGTTACCAATGTACTTGAGGGGTGATACGTCCATTTTGCATCACTATTTTATATCATAATTTACTACTATTTATTTATGTATTTCATATTTGAGGATGATACTTATGTTATTTCATCTATTTTGTATGATTGATGATCATTGGGGGATGGAACTCCGGAGTCCGAATTCTGCTGGAAAAAGCGTCATTGAGATATAGTATTTTCTTAGACCAGAAGAACAAAAGGAACACCTGGAAATTATTTTCCAAATATATCATGAAGGAGGACAAAAGGGGAGCCTGGGGTGGGGCCCAGAGGGACCACACCACCTCATGGCGCGGCCAACATGGCTGCTGCGCGAGCACTAGCTGGGGCCGCCCTGGCCCACCTCCTGGCGTGCCCTTTCGCGTACTTCATCCCCCCGAAGACCTAAAAATTGCACGGTGTCCAAAAACCATCTCCGCCGCCACCACGAGGCGGAGAAGACAGAGAGAGAAAATCTCTCCGGCAGGCTGCGTTGCCGTCGGGGAAATCCCCCCAGAGGGGGAAATCGTCGCCATCGTCACCGTTATCGAGCTGCACTCCATCACCATCGCCAACACCACCATCTCCACCATACCACGGACGTCGTCATCTCCATCCGTCCACTCCGTTCCCGCTGTAACGTCTAGGGCTAAATTCCGTGTATTTGATAGGGGAAACTCTCCTGGTGTTGATTACTCTTGTTATTAATGTTATTGAGTGAAATCGTTGAATTAGGGTTTATGTTCAAATTGTTATCCATCATTATATCATCTCTGATCATGTACCATATGATGTGTTGTGAGTAGTTCGTTGTGTTCTTAAGGACATGAGAGAAGTCTAGATGTTAGTAGTGAACTATGATGAGTAATATTTAATTTTTTGATATTTAAGTTATGGTGCCATTTTTCTAGTGGTGTCATGTGAATGTCGACTACATGACACTTCACCTTTATGGTCCTAGGGGAATAAATCGTGTACTCGGTTATTATTTGTGGGGTTGCCGGAGTGACAGAAACCTAAACCCCCGTTGGTATTCTGATGCACAAGGGATCGCATGATATTAGAGTTTAAGGCTATGGTTGGATTTATCTTAATTACTTTCTTGTATTTGCGGATGCTTGCAAGGGGTATAATCATAAGTATGTATTAGTCCTAGTAAGAGCGGTGCATTAGCATAGGTTCACCCACACGACACTTATCCAAACACTAAAGATTAATCATCAATATGAAGCGAAAGCACAAGACAGAATTTCCGTGTGTTCTCAAGAACGTTTGGTCATCATAAGTAAACAAATCGTCTTGTCATTTTCTCTCAAAAGGATTGGGCCACTCGCTGCAATTATAATTGTCGCGCTCTATTTACTTGCACTTTATTTATCTGTCATATCAAAGTCTACTGAAAACTTGTTTGCTAGTGTTTACAGTGAAATACTCATCAAAACCACTTGTCAACACCTTCCGCTCCTCGTTGGGTTCGACACTCTTATTTATCAAAAGTAATACGATACATCCCCTATACTTGTGGGTCATCAAGGGGTGACATTAGGATTGGAGAGTCAACCACTACTAATAGCAACGGTGATACCGGTGGCCGGTGTGGGAGGCGACATGAGTGTTCGCATGCAACTACTATGAGGATAGTAGAAGTTAGATCAATGGCGTGTTTTGATACAATACGACTCGAGACAGGCGGAGGGAGAGAAATGGTGTCACGTGGCATCAGGGATGAGGTGTCATGTAGTCCCAAGTACTTGACAAAGCCAGAGGCCTATGGAGAGAAGGGCAAACTTTGCGTAGAGGTGTGTGTGGAGAGAAAGCCAAACTTTACGTAGGGACGGTTGTTTTCGATACAATACGACTTGAGTGAGGCGGAGGGAGTGCTTGACGAAGCCAGAGGCCTGTGGAGAGAAGGGTAAACTTTGCGTAGAGTTGTGTGTGTGGAGAGAAAGCCAAACTTTACGTAGGGACGGTTGTTTTCGGTACAATACGACTTGAGGGAGGCGGAGGGAGTGCTTCACGAAGCCAGAGGACTGTGAAGAGAAGGGCAAACTTTGCGCAGAGGTGTGTGTGGAGAGAAAGACAAACTTTACGTATGGACAGTTGTTTTCGATACAATACGACTTGAGAGAGGCGGAGTGAGAGAAACGGTGTCGTGTAGCACAAGTGGCATGGCTCTATGTTCAACGCTAGGCAGCGACAATAGAGAGAATTATCATATATATATATATATATATTATATATATAGGTAGGACATAGACCATAATATTGATATTGCTATCAATAATTTGGGCGCGGAGGACATATTAAAAAAAATGTCAATAACCAATATGCATGCATGCAGAAAATGGTTCCATTTCTTTGGTACGCAGAAGGCAAAGCATGAAGAAGCCAGACATACGAGAAGAGAAGGCCACTTATTTCTACTTGGAAATAATGTTCAAGACACAATCATGGTGAAGATAAGAGGAAGCCATGCATGTCACTAGAAGCAACGTGAAGGCTGCATCAATAATGCCTTTCAACATATGATCATGAAGCTATAAAGAAATTCCAACATATGATCATGAAGCTATAAAAGAAGCCTACAACATAGGCGCATGATTTCCATCATATAATCATAAAGCTATGAAACTATAAAAGAAGCCTACATAGACTACAAGCCTATAAAGCCTACAACATAGGCGCATGATTAGCGTGAAGAAAGAAGAGGAGAATTATTGAGGAGCTCCCCTGAAGGGCTGCTCCCTTGGCTATAAATAGAGCCTCCCGCAGCGAAGCAGAAAAAAGCAACACCAGCACCAGCATTCCATCCCGAGCAGAGAGCGTAGTGTTCCAGCTTACTCGCTGCTCAGTAGTAGTAGTAGTTCTTCCTCCAGTGTAATAAAATTCCAGTGTAAATTAGAGAGTGTAAGAGGGAAGGTCGCAGGCAGGTAATCTCCCCTCTCTGTGCGTAAACCCTTCGGGGGTTCCCGAAAGGGAAAACCGTAATGGATGTTATATTGTGGAAATGAAGTAGTTCTGTTTTTTCCTCGGTCTGTTTAGCGTGTTTATACGGGTTGAGTTCTTATGCTAGGGATCCTATAGGAGAAACCTCTGCGTGTAGTTCTCTGTTAAGCCGTGTGGCGTTGAAATGAGAACCTGGTAGCCGTAGAGAAGTGTTCCCTCTGGGTGGAACTGCCTGGGAAGACGATAAGGAAACACCCATATAAACCTGTCTAAATATATCTAGGGAAAGAAACTTAGCTACTCCTGAAGCAATATAGCGGAAAGAACGGTGAGTACCGAGTAGGACTTTTACATCCGCACAAACACACCGATAGTTCGTTGGCCTCGCCAGCCCAAAAAAGATCCTGCAAAAAGAAAAATATTAATATTAATATTTAAACAGTAATATTCAAAATTTAAATTAGCATATACGCATATCTATCGTATCATCTGAATATTTCCTGTGCATTTAAAGATTATATTATATATTGTTGGTATCAGAGCTAGTGTTTAATCATTGAATGGTTAAAGTCCTTAAATTTAGAAGTTAGCGAAGGTAAAGTAATAAAAACCAAGGATCATACTAATATAAGGTGCAGAATAAATCCTTCTGAAGAACATACTTGGCATACTACGCATAGCCAGTTGAATATTATAGTTGATCTAATATATAACTCCTTTATATCTTGGGGGAAAATACAAGACATTTTGGATCAAAAATTTGAAAGTTTATTCCGAGAATATCAAAAACACATAGAAAAGTATACTTTGCTGAATAATAAAGTCGATTTAATTTTGCATAAATTAGAGGAAGCAAAATCAAGACAGAATACAATTTGCAAGAATAACGATTACATTAAGGAAGAGGTGCTATCAATCGGAAGAAATAAAAGCAAAGATCCTCTACCAAGTCCACAAACCAGGCAAGATATACTCGAAATCAAAGCGTTGGTTCAAGAGGTAAAAACCTCGATACTCTCATAATTTTATGTCCGAATATAATCAAGCATTAAAATAAGTAAAAAAATATTTAACACCTGCAGTAGGATTTTCTAGTCACAACTCGCCAAAAGAAGATTCCAATATATTAATAAGACAAAATAACACAATCCTGCAATTATTAGTTCAGATCTTAGAAAAGCTAAAAGGTGTACAAAGCAACAAGGAAATTATTTTAGCTTCGTCCGGAATATTAGCTTCACCAAGGAATATTAATTCTGAAAAATGGACATATCTAAAAATAGAAGAGACAAAACCCTCCAATTAATTAGGCAAGATTCAAGACCTCTAACAATGATGCATAGAATGTCATGCAGCAAGTCAGATGACATTGATAGTTTAGAAGAAGTCATAGATTTGCAAAGTGATTTAGAAACATATCAAAAAGATACGCTAAGAAAAATAAAACCGCAACATGTATACCATATGGGAATGTTTAAAAGCCGAAATGGTCTATAGAGAATATCTAGAGAAGTAGAATTAAGTGTGTTAACACATCCTGTAGAATTAAGAATTGTGAGCAAGAACATAGAAAATGATCTCAAATATTGCGGGTATAAATATATCCACCAAGGTATGTACATCATAGGAGTAAAAGGAATGACAAGAAAGAAATTAGGAGCAAAGGTATTAATAACATTACTAGACAAAAGATGGGGATCAATAGATAAAGCAGCATTAGGATTCATGGAAGGAGATATGAATGAAAATAGACTTATAACCTACATAGCCCCAGACCTAATGATGCCTGTAAAGGAATTTATTGAGAAAATGAGCTTTGGGTTCCAATCTAAGGGATATGAAGATTTTAAGGGAACAAATTTGCTGGTAAGCATAGAATTTATAGGAAGATTGTCCAACAAAAGTAGCTCTAGATATAGAGTAAATGTAGATGACGTAATTGAAAGCATGCAATCGAAAGGTATAAGATTTATGAGTCCTCTTAAAATTAATTCTGAAGAAAGAGCAGGAGAGGAATGGAATATAAGCGAACTAATAGAGAAGAAAGAATTAAAACAGCCCAATAACTATATAAGCTATCAAAATTGTGAAGGAAGCAGTAGCATAAGGTTCACAGATTATAAAGCAGCAACCATAGACGATGTAGAATCTTTCGCCTCAGATTTGGAATATAATAATAACAAGAATAAGGTCACAACTGAATGCATGTAGAAATCCGATTTAGATGAAGATATAAATCATTGGGAAATGAAGTTAAAACATATAGAGTGGGAATATAATAATTCCATGATAAAAGATTGGCCTAAGATTAGAGAAAGCAATTGTTTTTTATTAGAGAGATTGCAAGGTTAAAGAAATTAAAAAACGAGAAAAAATCAGTTACTAGAAGTTCAAATATGGTAAATAATAACATAGCGACAAAAGATATTGATAAGAATAAAAACAATGAACTAATAGAGTATATCTTGCCTGGTTTGTGGACTTGGTAGAGGATCTTTGCTTTTATTTCTTCCGATTGATAGCACCTCTT
Organism: Poa annua; assembly: GCA_026929855.1. Classification (NCBI taxonomy): domain Eukaryota; kingdom Viridiplantae; phylum Streptophyta; class Magnoliopsida; order Poales; family Poaceae; genus Poa; species Poa annua. Next base: position 298,626,317 of record CM049426.1, read on the forward strand.
CCTTAATGTAATCGTTATTCTTGCAAATTGTATTCTGTCTTGATTTTGCTTCCTCTAATTTATGCAAAATTAAATCGACTTTATTATTCAGCAAAGTATACTTTTCTATGTGTTTTTGATATTCTCGAAATAAACTTACAAATTTTTGATCCAAAATGTCTTGTCTTTTCCCCCAAGATATAAAGGAGTTATATATTAGATCAACTATAATATTCAACTGGCTATGCGTAGTATGCCAAGTATGTTCTTCAGAAGGATTTATTCTGCACCTTATATTAGTATGATCCTTGGTTTTTATTACTTTACCTTCGCTAACTTCTAAATTTAAGTACTTTAACCTTTCAATGATTAAACACTAGCTCTGATACCAACAATATATAATATAATCTTTAAATGCACAGGAAATATTCAGATGATACGATAGATATGCGTATATGCTAATTTAAATTTTGAATATTACTGTTTAAATATTAATATTAATATTTTTCTTTTTGCAGGATCTTTTTTGGGCTGGCGAGGCCAACGAACTATCGGTGTGTTTGTGCGGATGTAAAAGTCCTACTCGGTACTCACCGTTCTTTCCGCTATATTGCTTCAGGAGTAGCTAAGTTTCTTTCCCTAGATATATTTAGACAAGTTTATATGGGTGTTTTCTTATCGTCTTCCCAGGCAGTTCCACCCAGAGGGAACACTTCTCTACGGCTACCAGGTTCTCATTTCAACGCCACACGGCTTAACAGAGAACTACACCCAGAGGTTTCTCCTATAGGATCCCTAGCATAATAACTCAACCCGTATAAACACGCTAAACAGACCGAGGGAAAAACAGAACTACTTCATTTCCACAATATAACATCCATTACGGTTTTCCCTTTCGGGAACCCCGAAGGGTTTACACACGGAGAGGGGAGATTACCTGCCTGCGACCTGCCCTCTTACACTCTCTAATTTACACTGGAATTTTATTACACTGGAGGAAGAACTACTACTACTACTGAGCAGCGAGTAAGCTGGAACACTACGCTCTCTGCTCGGGATGGAATGCTGGTGCTGGTGTTGCTTTTCTGCTTCGCTGTGGGAGGCTCTATTTATAGCCAAGGGAGCAGCCCTTCACGAGAGCTCCTCAATAATTCTCCTCTTCTTTCTTCATGCTAATCATGCGCCTATGTTGTAGGCTTTATAGGCTTGTAGTCTATGTAGGCTTCTTTTATAGCTCCATAGCTTCATGATCATATGATGGAAATCATGCGCCTATGTTGTAGGCTTCTTTTATAGCTTCATGATCATATGTTGGAATTTCTTTATAGCTTCATGATCATATGTTGGAAGGCATTATTGATGCAGCCTTCACGTTGCTTCTAGTGACATGCATGGCTTCCTCATGTGTGTTCGGTTTGTAAAAAACGACATGCGGTGAGTTCGGAGCTACCATATATATATATATATATATATATATATATATATATATATATATATATATATATATATATATATATATATATATATAGGACATATTCATACTACACCCGGGTGTAACTACACCCATGTGTGTTTCACGCGAGTATGGAGTATCTATCATACCGGGAGGTATGTAACATGTAGTATGGAGTATATAATGTTATTTTAGTACTAAAGATACTTCTTTTTAGACAGTATGTAAAAAAATTCTACATACTTCTCTTTTATATGCATATATATGCATATATGACGGTTTTTGAGTATATAGTGTAAAATATTAGGACAATTGCAATTTTTTGACGAAACTTATTTTAGGGTATCTTAGATATAGTATATGAACATACTCAAACCAATAAAGTATGACAAATACTTCCGTAAGGTGGTATACGAGACATGGATGTAGTTACACCCGGGAGTAGAAAGCATTTAACCTATATATATATATATATATCTGGTAGCTCCGAACTCACCGCATGTCGTTTTTTAAAAACCGAAACAACATGGTTAGCTTTCAGTTTCTTAAAATAAAACATAGCACTACGTGCACATATTGTACAAACTCTAGATTTTTTTTATATTTTTATCTACATAAAAAGAAATTTTGTGGGGAATTGAAGCTTTTTTTAAGATAGAAATCCCTTCTTATTTCACAAAAAATAGTAGATAAATACAAACATATGTATATATAATATATTCAATATAATATTTATTAAACTAAATTTAAATTGTGAACTATTACTAAATATAAATTAAAATATGAGTGGGGTCCACCATGATGTGGACATGTTGGAGAAGGAGAAGTCTCTATTCCTAGGCGGAGGGAGTGCTTGACGAAGCCAGAGGCCTGTGGAGAGAAGGGCAAACTTTCCGTAGAGGTGTGTGTGGAGAGAAAGTCAAACTTTACGTAGGGACGGTTGTTTTCGGTACAATACGACTTGAGGGAGGCGGAGAGAGAGAAACGGTGTCGTGTAGCACAAGCGACATGGCGATATGTTAAACGCTAGACAGCGATAAATATCTCTGATAGCTCCGAACTCACCGTATGTTGCTTTTAAAAAACCAAAACAACATGGTTAGTTTTCAATTTCTTATTAACAGTTGCGCAGGCGAGCATTGGAGTCAATCGCTGAACTGCTTAACTACTTACTCTGAAGACGAGCCTACCCAGCAAGATCGCTCCCCGTTTCTTCTTCATACCAGCAGAACAGGTTATTCGTGGCGACCTCGATCGGAATCACCAGACGAACAGCGCGCGGCTTCTCTCAAGCAAATATTACGAGCTTTATATTATAACCCCTGACGGCACCTTGCTCTGCTGTTCATGTACAAGGTCCTTCTCAGTTCAAACAGGTGCACCTTGTTGTTTCTTCCATGCCACTTCTTCAGAACTAGGAGAGTACTCTCGTTTTTTTTTCACCTCTTTTTTCTGAAACATTTCACCTCTCTCTTGGAGAAAGGAGTATTTTTTTATTTTTGAATGGGAGAAGGGAGAGTTGCTTTCGTTTGGGCAGTGGAATGGAGTACACGGCCTTTGAAAATTTTGGACCGTTTGGCCCAAGTTCAAGCTTAGGTGGACTCTTTCGTCGGGCCAGATACCGTGACGTTTCTATTGAAGCCTCCTATGTAAATGTAAATGGGCTGGCAACTCATTAAGCTTTTGCTAGTCTTTTTTTGGCCTTAAGTTAAATAGTTATTGGAACATGTTTATAAAAGAATTGAAATATTTTTTAAGAAAGAAGGTATAAATATTCATGAAAAACAGATTATACATATAAATTTGTATAGAAGGGTACAGTGGGCAAACTACCAAGAGAAACGACAAATCAAATGTAAAAAATTAAAATAGACAAGTAAGTAAAAAAAATGATAAGATCTATGAATGAGAAAATATGTAGAGTATAAGCTCAACGCGTAAAGTATCGTGTTCTGGCCTACCATGAAGATACAAGAGTACATAGAGAATTAGTTTTTGTATAGAAGATATATAATTAGTTTAACAAAGTTTTATCCGTTTTCCCACAAAGCAAGCTCTATTGCGCATTTTTTAAGATGCCCCATCATATAGAAGCCAACCTTGTATCTTCACATTTTTATTTACTGGATGGTATTTTGGCATCCATGCTAGAAATTGGGGCTTCCTCCGCTACCAAAAACCCTAAACCTAGCTATGGCTAGGACCGATAACACACCTGACGATGAGAGGCTATTGGATCTAGGTTGAGGGAACTGTGCTTGGGTTGAGAGTTCAATGGAGGACGAAAAGCCCATCTGAATTGTATTACTAGTAATGTTATTTAAAAAATTATATTACTAGTTTCAAATCCGATCTTTTTGGGTAATAAAAAGTCCTCGAAGCCGATTACAAACATCCTCAAAACCCGGGGGAGAAGCAGGTTGTCTCTCTACTTTTTTTTTTGAGAAACACAGTACAACGCAAGCACTAATATACACGCGCACACACTCACCCCTATGAACGCACGCACGCACACCCTACCCCTATGAGCACCTCCGAGAGATTGAGCCGGCGAGTCAGGTCTTGAGATTGACGAAGTCACCACAGGCGCCTCGCTGTCGACGGGAACGTCGCCTCCCACTGAAAGAATATTCCGCCTAAATGAGAAACACCAGCGTCAAACCTGGGGTTTAAACTCTGGTGGGATGGGGATACAACCATCCTCCTAACCATCTTGCTAGAGACAAGTTCTCGTTGTCCCTCTACTTTAGTATTGTTCCTTGCATGATCTTGTGAATGGAAGTATCGTCGTATCACTAAAAAAAACTCAAGCCTCAAGCAAGGCATCACTGCTCTGATCTCTCCACTCATTTTGTTGTGACCCTTATTTTTCTCCTAGACGATGATTAGAGCGCGTGAAAAAGGACACTTTCGAACGTTCCAAAGATCCTTAGCTGAATAATTTAGCACTCGGAGAAAAAAAAATGCAGAACCACCGGACACGCTCGCTAGTGGCCGGTGCCCGGTGCACGCCACCATTCCCTGTTCCTTTCGATCCCGTATCGTCCCCCACCCAACCAGATCCGCACACGCGTGGCCACTCCAGTCCGCCTCCTCTCTCTTCTTCCTCCAGCGCCGCAGCGCCGACCCACCCGCGCCCCCGGAGACGAGACTGCAGACCCCGCCCCGCCCCGCCGGTGCCGATCTCCGGCCCGCACGCACCCTAGGTACGAACAACCCAACAGCACCCCTTCTCCCCCTCCACGCTAACCAATCTCCCGTGGCTGTACGGGGCTTTGCTTTCTCTTGTTCATAGTATTTCTTTCCTGAGATCTGGGGTAGCACAGGGATTAGCCCCGGGTGAGAGTCACCGCGATTGTTCCGTTTGCTAGGGTCTGATTCACTCCATGCTGTGTTACCTTGTCTAATTTGAGGTGTGGACATCGGTCATGAGTCTCTGTTTTTTTGTCATTCGCTCATCATTACTTAAAAGTCCTGACCTCCTCAAAATTTCGTCGTGCTGGCGCGCACTCGGAAACCACCACCTAGTTATTAGCGTTCAAGTAACGGGATCATCTGACCCTAACCCCGTGTTAGCCAGTTGCACTATCTATTTGTTCTGTTCATACGCATGATCATCTGAAGCGGTTATCTTTCCTAAGAATGTACTAGAATTCGGTGTGGTGGCTTGAAATGAGTCAATAGACAATGGCTGATACATAACTCTTACCAGACTCATCCTAGTTGTTTAGTTTGCCGCTCTGTCATACTCCATTTCTTCACTCTTATCAGTATGTCTCCAACTGACAACTGTGATTACTGGATGCTGGAAGTTCACCTTACCCTTGTATTTTGATTTACCATTGGCATTCTGAGGTGATTTTGTTTCAAGTTCAACAATATGTATTAGAACTTGGCTACTAAATCTAGTGGTGTCTGGTACGACCGACCTATCTGTGCTGGTATTAACTGTTGTACTCATGGCAGCTACTTTCTCATGTTAGGTGGTGCATAACTCAAGGCAGGAAGCGTTGTGCATCCATCCTAGCATTGGACCCTACATGATAAGAAGACATGGCACCAGGAAGCAAGGCGGAGCAAAAGGCAGCATTAGATGCCGGGGCGTGGATGTTCAATGTCGTGACTTCGGTCGGCATCATCATGGTCAACAAGGCCTTGATGGCCACACATGGGTTTAGCTTCGGTAAGAATGGACTTGTCACACCTTTGTTACTTGTATCTGAAGAACATCTGGTATCGCTTGAAGGAATCTCGAACTTAACTGCACAACTGTGTTCCCTACCAACTATATAATGGTTCTGTGGACTTTGTCTTCCCCTTTGCTACTTTTCCTAGCATCACAGATCAATCTAGAACGACACACATATATCCTGAGCTAAAATTTGTTGGGCCTATAATTATGTTTCTGTATATGATGACATTTGTCACGGGACATTGAACTTGCAAATCTGCAAGGTTGGACCCCATGTAACATTGTACTGTTTGAACTAGGGTGCTATAAATATACCTGTATCTTAAATTATCTGAAATTTAAGTATGATTCTTTCAATAGAAATACCATGACATTTACCATGAGACAACTGGTTGAATTTGCAAATTTCAAATGAGTTAGACACTGATTTAGAATTCCATTGGAGATGTAGTGATGAATGATGAGATTAAGAGTTTATGGGAGCATTAGGCACTAGTGCACCCGTGTGTTCAAATATAACATCGCAGAAATTTATTATAACTAGTTCTATAAGGGCTGATGACCATAAGTCCATAAATGGAGTATGTGCATTGTTTTGTTGATGATTTATTTTTCTGGCAACTAATACCTCTTACTGTTTTTCCATTGGACAGCGACAACATTGACTGGGTTGCATTTTGCAACTACCACTTTGATGACTTTGGTGATGAAATGGTTAGGATATGTTCAGCCATCTCATTTACCTCTGTCGGAACTAGTAAAGTTTGTCTTCTTCGCAAACCTATCAATTGTTGGGATGAATGTTAGCTTGATGTGGAACTCTGTCGGCTTCTATCAGGTAATATATCACTCCTATTTTGTTCAATTTATAAGGGTAGTTTATATACTAAATTGTTTTTCACCATTTTCTGTCTTCAGATTGCGAAGCTATCTATTATTCCACTTCTATGCATTATGGAGGTTCTATTCGAAAATTTCCGTTACTCGAGGGATACAAAGCTTAGTATAGTGGTTGTCCTTGTAGGTGTAGGAGTGTGTACAGTTTCTGATGTTAGTGTCAATGGGCAAGGATTGGTAGCAGCCATAATAGCAGTTTGCGGCACTGCATTACAACAGCACGTAAGTATTCAGAATGTCAGTGAATTCATTTCGTTTGCTGCTGTATATTATGTGTTATTTTATTGGTGGGCATCAGTTTATAGCATATCAATATCTTATTCCTGGTTCCTACCATACCGAATGTTTATTTCTGCCTATACTTCAGTCTTTGTTGAGTCCAGGCTTTCATGTAGATCACTAGTTCTCTTCTTAAACTGCAGCGTTAGTTCATTAAGTCCTTGGACAAGAAAAATATTGACAACATTGACTGATGCCTTAGCTACAATTCCTGGTTATGATAAATACAAGATACTAGACTGGGTCTGTATGGCATCTAAAGTAAAGCTTGTATTTGAATTCTTAGATTATTATGCATATTTATTATTTTATTTCTTATTAGGCTCTTAATGATTCTCCAGTATCTCTTTTATAGCATTTTCTTATACTACAATTTGTTGCCCACCTAAAAAAAAGTACTAAGTAACATAAGGTTCTATTTCATTTATCACTTATTTTGTTGTGACCACAAAAGTTGTGTCATATACTCCCAGTTTATTTGCATGTTTGTCAGAACTTTACTTTTCTGTGTATAAAAATTATTGTTCTTATCCTTCATTTTGCAGTATGTCAATTACCTTCAACGGAAATACTCGCTCAATTCACTCAAACTCTTGGGTCATACTGCACCAGCTCAAGCAGCTTCGCTGTTGATATTAGGCCCATTTGTTGACTTTTGGCTGACCAGGAATAGAATCGACACTTTTCACTACACCACCACAGTGACGGTATGTAACCAAATGAAGAGAATATATGGCATCATGATACTTGTCAACATTCAGTACAGCGTCATTGTATTACTGTGCAGTAGTTAGAGAATATATCATATAAAAATAAAGGCTGCTGTAGCTCACTTGTTGATTTTTTTTTTGCTTTTAAAATTGGAATGCTGCATGATTAAGGTTGGAATATACATCATATCATATAGGAAATAAAGATTACTTCTATCTCAATTTTATTGTTGCATTCGTTTGCTTTTCAAGTTAAAATATGGCATTATTATGAATCACTATCTTTAATATCCAGTCACTCACAAGTATCCAGTTGTCTGCAAAGTTAGGTAGTAAGTATATAATAAACATAATAGATTGCTTGGTATTTGGAAGATTAAACATTGAACCTTCAACGACATGAATGACTGCTGGATAAATTCTTTGTTTTTTTGTCAATTCTTCTACTTATGGTTTGCTTTTGGACACGACAGTATTCTTTGTTGGCTAACTCGTTTTCCGTCACTCGCTTTTCAGTTCTTCATTGTGCTGTCATGCGTGATTGCAGTTGGAACAAATCTCAGCCAGTTCATATGCATTGGGAGATTCACGGCCGTCACGTTTCAAGTGATCGGCCACATGAAGACTATTCTGGTGCTCACCCTGGGATTCCTGTTCTTTGGGAAAGAAGGCCTGAATTTCCACGTCGCGATCGGGATGTTCCTCGCCGTGGTTGGTATGATATGGTACAGCAGCGCGTCTTCGAAACCCGGAGGCAAGGAGCGGCAGGGTGTACCCAGCGAGAAGGCTCAGAAGTCGTCGTCGTCACAGTCGGAACTGGATGATAAAGTATGAGATTGAAGCCTCCCAAGCTTTCATCATTAGTTATTTATATGGCTCATGTCATCACAGTCAGAACTGGACCGTATCAAATTAAAGTAAAAGGATCACGAGAATTTTCCTCCTTGTACACACGGTTCCTTTGAGGAATGTTTCTACCGATGGAGTTGTTAGAAGTGTAGGCCACAAAAGAAAGAGAGGGTACACAATTTCTAAGGAAATAGTCCTATATAGCTTACGTGGGCAGATGTTTTCAGTTTTATGACTTTGTAATTCCATCGCTGTTGTTCCTTGACGATCCTAATATACATATTTACGCCTTGCTTACTAGGCAGGCAGAGTCATTAAAATAGGAGCATTGTGCCCTGTCAGCTGGTATCAGAAATTGGAAGTAAGATGTAAATACTGCTAATTGCTATGGTTGTGTGTCATATGCCCCTTGGCACTCGGCACTTTGGGATTTCTTCTTATAGTTGGGTTGTGTGCGCGGTCGTGGGTTAGGAAACGTCTAAACACTGAGTGTGTGGAGCTGGGTCCGGGACGCTGACAATTGGTATCAGAGTCAGGCTTCGCTATGTTCGCCTAGGGGGCTTCCCAGGGGGATAGATGTTAGGTACCAAGTGTTACCGGTGACTTTAGTTCCACCTCTTTAGTGGAAGGAGACCACATCCAGATTATAAGAGAGAGTTACTGCACCGACTTTTTGAATGAAGTGACCAGACCCATGGCTTACATAGATGAGATCTGACATTGGGAGATGGACGTGATCAGATCCGGCCCGACCACCGCGCCACTGCACTCAGAGTCTGACGTCATTCCTGCGGGGAATGGTGATGCAATGAAGTTTATCAGGAACAAATCAAACTATCCGACGAAGAGCAGTGAGGTTTGGAGCGTCCCCTTGCAGGGAAAACAAATCAAGAACCACCACATCTCGTCCATCACTGACCGTTCTTCAAGTACGACGACTCCACGAGCAAGCCAATCGAATGACGTGTGGGCCATTTTGGCTTGGTAGGTGCACACCTTAGTATGGACAGTTCTAGACTTCTAGTCAAAGCTTGTGCCGACCTACAATGGTGCATGACAAATTGCCAAAAAGATACTTAAAGTCAATATTGTGTGACTTAACTTTTTAAACTATAATTTAAGGGCACTTTGCTACGCCGGTTTTAGCTGTTTTCATTTAGTAGTCCTTATTTTTGCTTTGTTGTTGTGACTTTTATCGAGGCACTTTAGTATGTTATTTCTCTTCATTATAACAAGCTTGTGAGTGCCACGAGCCTAGTGTTCGGTAGATTGTTTATGACAAAAAATATTGTAAACTCAGAAGTCATAGTGTGGTAGAACAATAAGCGCCCAAAAATGGTACTAGTACAATATCATGAAATATTTACACTTTCATTTGTAATACTTTTCCAAACCAATTCAATATACTACAATAAAAAGAATCACAAAATGGAGAATATTCTAACATTTGCATGAAACTAAAGATTTAACATGCCAATAATAAGACCAATGTTATAACAACAAGTGTCTTCTACATCGTCGCCTCCATGAATTGCTCGTCTTATTTACCTATCTACCTAGCTTGGTTGGCATCGACGACCATGCAAATTATTTTTAAACATGAAAAAAATATAGTACATGCAAATGGATTAGGACATAAATCAGAAGGATCTGAAGCAGAAATCTAAAATACACGGTGCAACAACCAAAGTAGTAAAATATTCTAGAAGGATAGTCTATACGTTGAGCATGATTATCAACAACTCCTTCAACTCGAATGGACATCAAATTTGAGCTCCACTATTAATCTGCTATAGTTGAATGCCCGTACGTTGCTACGATTTTTCAAAAAAAAAATTGTTCGCTGGTGAGCTAGAAGATAAATACGAACAAAGAAAAAATATTAATCATAGTCAAAATACATATAACATTGTTCATCACCTAAAGCACACAATATGCTCTTTCTCACAAACACACCTCATATTGTGAAATACCTAGCCATTTTCCAAAGTAAATTTTTAAGTTTCTAAGGCCCTAATGGAAGCAGAGATGGTCTATTAGCCCTTTCTTTTTGCCATTTCTGTCAAGCAAAGCAGGTCCTTAAACCAGTAGGCACCTACCTTCTCCAATAGACTTACAGTGTGTACACAAGGTTACATACCTTTTTTTCTGATGCAACTGAGTAGCATTATTTAAAAGAAAACTTCAACTCAGTAATCTTTTTCTATAGCACTCACGTAAATATTGTTGTTCTCGAGCAAATAGTTGTGTGAGTAAATGAATTAATAGAGCGTATGTGATATAGACAGTATGTGATACGAGATGTTTTTAATTAACTTTTGATAACAATTCTCACTTTCTTGCTTGACCAAACCTTTTCCCATTAAATTGCTTGATGAAATTGACCTTGTTACTACAACTAAGAGGATGGTTGCTCATGGTCACCGCCGTTGCAGCTGCATATTCGGTGGAGTTTTAGTAAAACACACCAGATCTCTCAGAGACAACTGATCAACCGATCCTTGCCCACGAGGCGGAAGTTTTAACATCTTCTCTGAGCCGAGAGATCTAGGCTGAGCCTTCGCATAGGTCTTGGATCTGCATGTGAATATAGACGCAGGTTAGATGACAAATCACCATCAAACTATCTAATGGCCCTAGTATTGTACGCGTACTTAGAAAGCATCAGAGTATATGCCAAGTTTGATCTCCTTGCCGTGAACATGGTTTGCAAGATCTTTGATCCCGTGGGGGAATGAATTATTACTTGCCACAAGATTGACCTACATCAGCAGAAGTCAGAAAAGAGTCATCCTCCCAACTGCAGAATTTCACACTATGTATCGATCAACAGTATACAATTCATTTGACTTCAGACATCAGAAGAACAAATCGTACAAACATCACGTTTAGGTTCTGCTCAGCAATCGTTATTATTAATTCTGAGTGTTACATGATAATTTTGATGCCACGGGCCTTCAAGTTTCTTACTTTACAACATGTCACTCATTAAGTTTCTCTCCCGTTACACAAAATGAAACTTAGAAATGCTCTAGGTGCCACAGGCATGATATTTCGTTTAGACGATGGCGATTTTCTGGATGGTGGCATTGTTATATCATATTCTATATAAGTTTGAAATCCATAGGGCTTCACCAAAAATCTAGACACAATGAACAACCATTGACCTCTCCATAATTTCAAATGTAAAACGTTGAAAGAACCCAAAATGCCTTAAATAGTCAGTAAAACGTTGTATAAAGCTGCGAAAGGAAAGAATAAAACCACCATGTTGGAGATAACTCTTTTCGGGAGCATAAAATCTGATAGCTATACATAATCAGATATAACAGAACAGACTAATGATTTGCTGTTGTAATTTACGAACCTGAGCAACATAATGTAAACACAACCTTACCAACCAACGACTTGGCAGCACTGTTGACAGCATGACCAGTTACATTATTGTTATTTCCTGGTTTGAAAGATTCAACTTTTCGTCCACCAAAACATATCTATATTTGCCTGCAAGAACATGAATGCAGAGTGATGGCATTTGAACTGCCGAACAAGGTTCGTAGTGAATCCAGATGGAACAAGGAATGATGATGATGCGAAAATTACCTCCTAGCCTCCTCTTGTCCAAATCAGACATCATATACTTTGCTTCCTGGAAGTTTCGGTAGGACTGAGGTGTCGCAAGAAAGTTGTTGTGTTGTGAGAAGCTGAAAGAGGTTTGAAACATAGGATAAATACAGATATTTTCTCAAGCAAAGTCTCAGCAACACACTGCCTAAATTTCTATTGAGGCATGAACATCTCTGTTACAAGAACCTTTGATTTTTTTGCAACAGTCATCAATTGGCAAACCAATTCTCTATTTCACTTGATAAACCGTAGGAACCACAATTCCTATTTGGTTACCTCCTGGGAAACAAATTATGTGACTAATACACAACGAAAGGAGGTGCAAGTACAATTATTAGCAAAATAACAAATGTCATTCCACACAAACCATATGACAATGAACTTTTATAGGAAGAACACAATAAATGCTTACTTCCACTTTTAGACTGGTCAGGCCAGGAAGCATCTGAAACCACCAATTATTGTCTACAACACTTTGTCGCAAAATTGTACCATAGAACAGATGAGCTATCATGCCGTGATCATTCATAGTGGTGAAGTAGTGGCCCAGAGGAGGGAAAGATGCACACACGGCCATGGTTTGGGAGGATGGTCGACGCTAGGCTGGTTGCTTCCTTTTGTCCCCCCTGTCGAAAAATGAGAAAACAATGATGTTCGGGAGGCATCTTCGGGCAACTCATTTACAAAGTTACTTTTTGGCGGCTGCAGCTCACCCATGTCCTGGCAGTGGCAGCTCGATCAAGAGTTGACGGCGGCAAGTCGTCGAGGATATGGCGATGACACCTAGGTTTTCAGTGGCGAGTGACCCATGAATAGGCCCGACGTTGCGTCGCTGGATCCTCACTCCCGCTGCCACGTACTGAAAGAGGAATTCTACTTCAAAACAGTCAAAAATATATTTGATGAGTACTGAAAGAGGAATATTGCTAAGAAAAATGGAACGTCTATAAGAATTTGGTAATTTGGAATATCAATTATATATAAATGAAGAAATCACCGCTCACTCGGGCATGTTTTGCATGTATAGATTTGGCAGACAAATCATTTTTATAGACGTTCTTTGAGAGCAAAACGCTGGTGTGTAAAAGAGCATGAGACTCATCTCACATTAGCAATAATGTAAAACAAGTGAATATTGTAAGTGTTAGTTATGACCTTGTAAGTATCAACTGAGAAAAACTTGCACTGCACAAGGAACAGTAAGGTATATCATGAACATATGCAATACTGATCTTTCCAATTCCCTTAGATTTCCTCCTTTCTTGTACCTGCAAACGGTTTCATAATTGATGTCGGGAATGTACATATGTACTACAAGTATGTATAATAAAGAATCCTTAACAAAGCTATCACCGTTCTATATTCTCTATTCACAAGTAATTCTTATGGCAAAAAAAAAAGTTGACGAGACTTGTGTGTATATGTGCTTAGATTTCCTATGAGAACCAGACAAAGCTACAGAAACCCATGTTGGTTTGTGTTTAGCTAATTAAAATATATATCTCCACAACAGAAGATCAGATTCTGTATTACCAATGTCTAATTAACATCTTTTTCTTATAGCTCAGTCTTTCCTAAATCATCTTATATATGCAAATAAACATGTCTCATTGGTAATACTTTATCGGTTATTGAAAAAGAGAATGATACTCATAGAAAATCATTTGTCTTTGTCTGAAACATTTGAACAAACACATGACAGGCAAGTTATAAATTGAAAAGGAGAATGATACTCATAGGAAATCATTTGTCTTTGTCTGAAACATACCAACAAACACATGAGATGCAAGTTAAAAATTACCACAGGGGTAGTGTACGGGTGGATGCAGTGTCGACCTCCTCCCAGAGTACGAGCTGCTTCTCCAATCCCCATCCTCCCGTGGGAGACAAGCCTCGAGGGCCCTAGCACGACATGATCCTACAGTGGAGTCTGGAGACTCTGAGGCTGCGCAGGGGCTGGATCGTTAGGTGTTGTGCGAGGTCTCCCGCGACGGAAGCATTAAGTCGTGTGTCATAGGTGAAGGAGATATGCCCTAGAGGCAATTAATAAAGTGTATTCTTTATCATATCTTGTTTGTTCATAATAGGTTTTTGTGTCATGCTATAACCGTATTAAGCGGAAACATTAATACGGGTGTGATGCGTAAACAACCAGGTCCCTAGTAGACTCTACTAAGACTAGTTTCGTTGCGCGATTGATGATCGAGGTTTCCCGATCATGGAGCATGGCGCCGGTCGGCAATGGGAGTCATATCGTTGGAGAACGATGTGATGAACATACCCAGATTTGGAGGACGTAGTCATTACGCCTTTGACCGTGAGATCAACTCTTATTGTTATTCCTGGAAGATACTTTGATCGCACCAAACGTCGTATCTTATATAGTATGACAATAACAGTGATACTTTTGGGTATCGAAAAGGAGTAGTTGAGACGAGGGGTCAAGAGCGGGATTTGCCAGTCCGCATAGCAAGATAGATACTCTCGGGCCCACTCGGTGAGATCATGTCTAATGAGCTTGCAAGCATGTAACTAGCTCACGGAGACATGAGATCATGGATGAGTAGAAGATAGCGTTTGTCGGTAACGAGGTCGACATTAGGTATGGAGATATCTATGGAACGACGGTCGGACACGTTAAGTATCGCCATGGCAAAAGGTTTAAGACTTTGCGTTCAGTTTTGATAGATGAAAGTCATTCGTTATATCACAAGGATTAATTAATGGGGTCCAGTCCTACGAGTTAGTCGTTGATCATAGAGGAGTCTTGATCATACCTGTTATTATATCGAACCGCTAGGGTAACACACTTAAGGGGTATCGAGAAGACAACCGGAAAGGAAAGAGATCACCGGGAACGTCCCGGGAGGGGTCCGATGGAGATCGGGCAGCGACGAAAGAGTTTTTGGAGCTAGAATAAATTATATATAATATGTTTAATATTAATTAGTGTAATTAATATGCAAATATGATTTTATATATTTATTTTTGAATTTATTTATGCTGATTTCCCTAAATGGGCCTTCTGGTCGAAAGAAGGCCCAAGAGGGGGAAAATCCCCAAGGGGGTTCGGTGGGGGGCTTGGGAGCCGACCCAAGTGGGCTAAGGGGCCACTAGGGGGCTGGCGCACCTGCCCATGCCGCACCAGGCATGTGGGGGTTAGTCCCACATTGCCTGGCTGGCAAGGTTGGCTCCCCCAGGAGCCTTTAAAGAGGGGCAGCCCTGGCCTTTTAATTCACCAATTAATTCCCTAATTCTCTCTCGATTTCATGATTTCCTTTGTTGAAGTTGCGCCGAGTTGAGAGGGGGATCTCTTCCACCATAGCCCGCTGCCGCGCTGCTGGTGTTCCGGTCCAAGTCTTCCGCTGCTCGTCCTTGACTGGAGCTTCGGAGGCCGTCGTCTCCACCGTACGTGTGTGACGCCTTGCGAGGTGCTGCGCTAGCGGTACTCGGAGGTCTGCTTCCTCTACACGACCTTGTGGTCGGCTTCATCGGTCTTCATCGACATTGTTTGTGCGGGAACGTAATCCCGCTTTCGGTCTACAAGGGTATGTACTCCGATCTCCGTTCGTATTACTATATCTGCATAGAATAGATCTTGGCATGCTTTTAGGATATCGTT
This sequence comes from Poa annua, assembly GCA_026929855.1. Classification (NCBI taxonomy): domain Eukaryota; kingdom Viridiplantae; phylum Streptophyta; class Magnoliopsida; order Poales; family Poaceae; genus Poa; species Poa annua. The sequence goes on from CM049426.1 coordinate 298,641,925, forward strand.
GGTAGGATTTTTTTTGTTTTCTACACACGATCCCGTTCAGTGGTATCAGAGCCGATCTATCGTAGATATAGCTATACGCTATTAGAACCCTTGTTCTGCACGGGGGCACCGTTCCTGTTATTTGCTACCCTCTAGCGTGCACTTGTGTTTTCCAGCGACATTGAGTTAATGAAGCGGCCCAGACCGACTTTACGCGTACGCTTACACGAGACTAGTTCCACTCTGACATACGTCTTGTACCGTATCTGTGGCTGGCGGGTGTCAGTTTCTCTCTCTTTAGTTGGTCTTCGCATTTTCAATGGAGGACCCGAAAGGGATGCTTAAACATGCAATTATTGGATCGTTTTTGTGGTCATAAGGTTCGTAGGTATGAAGCGGTTCTATTTACGAAAGCCCCAAGCCACGTAAAATATGCAAAAGATAAAGTAGAAGCGTATAACTTTATTTTGCAGGGGCTATGTGATATGGTCAAGGTAGGTTTATTAAATTGTTTATAAACTGCGGGCGCCAAGAAGACCATGGCGCATTGGACTATATCACATTGCATTACACTTGATGTTTTGTGTGCATCTTATATTGTGTGATTGTATATATAGTATATATTAGTTACACGGCAGTAGCTATATAAGATGATCCCTTCAAAATACCACTAGCGTTATCCCTCCAACGCGCACCACCAAGAAAGTTCTACGTTATGAGGCAGGTCGTGATGATCAGGTGTCAGACATCTCGTCGTTCGCATACAGTGGGTGTAAGCCATGTTGCACAAGCGTCAGCGTGGAGGATTTTGGTGGCGAGCCTAGCATATACAGAAATATGGCCTCGGAACAGGGAGATCGAAAGGTCGAGCACGAGTCACAAAATTGGTGTGGAGGACTTTTGTCTACTCTTAAAGTTGTGCCGCCGGCTCTGATGATGAGGGGTGGTGCAATGGATGGGGGTCGCGTAATCACTTAAACGACCAGGAGGGATGTTCGTTTGAATGGGAGTTATGTTAGTTATTTTCTAAAAATACTATAACTCAAAATTATTATGAACAAAGTCTTATGTTGTTGCAAATTCCATTGTAGACGTCTCGCCCCTCGTTTAACCTAGGTCTGTTCCTTGAGAAAGAAAAGCTTAAGACCAATGGGTCAAACTTCATGGCCTGGTTCCGCAACCTGAGGATCCTCCTCACTCCCCATAGGGTGGCCTACGTCATTGAGGCCGCCATAGGTGATCCTCCCACAGATGAAGCCTCTGAGGATGAGAAGAAGGTCTTCCAGACCAGATCGGAGGATTCTGCCTTTGTCCAGAGTGGCATGCGCTACGCCATGGAAGCCGACCTGCAGAAGCGCTTCGAGAAGATGAGCGCCTTCGAGATTATTTCTGATCTGAAGGCTGTCTTCGCGCGGCAGGCTAAGGCTGAGATATATGAAGCTTCTGAGCTTTTCTTCTCGGCCAAGATGGAAGAGCATAGCAGTGTGAGCGAGCATGTGGTAAAGATGTCTAGCTACGTTCAACACCTGAATTCTCTGAAATGCAAGATTCCCGATGAGCTGGCGATTGACAGGGTGTTGCAATCGTTGCCCCCTAGCTATAAAGGCTTCGTCATGAACTACAACATGCAGGGCATGGCTAAGTCCCTGAGTGAAGTGCTCGTGATGCTCAAGACTGCTGAGGTGGAAATTAAGAAGGAGCACACGCTGTTGATGGTCAGCAAGACCGTCGATTTTAAGAAATCCGGTGGCAAGGGAAAGCAGAGCTGGAAGTCCAGGAGGGAAGGCAAGATGAGTGCTAAGCCCAAGACTAACATATCTGGTCCCAGAGCTAGCGTGGAGTGCTTCTACTGCAAAGGGAAAGGTCACTGGAAGCGCAACTGCCCCAAGTACCTGGAGGATAGGAAGTCTGGCAAGACGGTCGACAAAGAGCAAGGTATATTTGATATACATGTTATAGATGTGTACCTTACATCTTCCCGGAGCAACACGTGGGTATTTGATACTGGTTCTGTTGCTCATATATGTAACTCTTAGGAGGAGTTATGGAATAGACGGCGGCTGGCGAAGGATGAGGTGACGATGCGCGTTGGCAACGGATCGAGAGTCGACGTTGTGGCTGTCGGCACGCTCCCTCTACATCTACCATCGAGATTGGTTTTGGTTTTAAATAAGTGTTATTTTGTGCCATCCGTGAGTGTAAACATTATAAGTGGGTCTTGCCTGTTACAAGACGGTTATTCAGTTAAATCAGTATCAAGCAGTTGTGCTATTTATATGAATGATATCTTTTATGTTGATGCTCCCGAGAATAATGGTTTATTCTTGTTGAATCTCGATCGTAGTGCTCACATCCATAACATAGAAGCCAAACGGATTAAGTGTAGTGATGATACCGCCATGTATATGTGGCATTGCCGTCTTGGTCATATTGGTGTAAAGCGCATGAAGCAACTCCACTCCGATGGACTTTTGGACTCGTTGGATTTCGGATCACTCAATACATGCGAACCATGCCTTATGGGCAAAATGACCTAGACACCGTTCAAAGGTTTCGTTGAACGGGCGTCGGATTTATTGGAGATCATACATACAGATGTGTGTGGACCGATGAGCGTTTCGACACGCAATGGTTATCGTTACTTCGTCACCTTCACTGATGACTTGAGTAGATACGGTTATATCTACTCGATACAACACAAGTCTGAAACTTTTGAAAAGTTCAAAGAATTCCAATGTGAAGTTGAGAATCAGCTTAATAAGAAAATCAAGCACCTCTGATCCGATCGTGGTGGCGAGTACTTGAGTTATGAGTTTGGCACACATCTGAAGAGTTGTGGCATAGTACCCCAACTTACGCCAGCCGGAACACCGCAGCGTAACGGCGCCCGAGCGACGTAATCGTACTCTACTGGATAGTGTTCGATCTATGATGTCTCTTACCGATTTGCCAGTGTCCTTCTGGGGTTATGCGTTAGAAACAACCGCATTCATTTTAAATAGGGCTCCATCCAAGTCCGTTGAAACGACATCGTATGAATTATGGTATAGCCAAAAGCCTAAGTTATCGTTTCTGAAGGTTTGAGGTTGTGAGGCGTACGTTAAGAAACTACAGCCCGACAAACTCGAACTGAAGTCGGGGAAAGTCGTCTTTGTAGGATATCCGCGGGAAACCGTTGGGTACACCTTCTACAACCAAGCTGAGGGCAAAACTTTTGTCGCGAAGACCGGTACCTTTCTAGAGAAGGATTTTCTCGCGAAAGGAGTAAGTGGGAGGAAGGTAGACCTCGATGAGATTGTTGATCCTGAACTAGAGATTCCGAGTGGCGCAACGGAAGCAATTCTGGAAACGTCCTCCGTGGAAGGAGTGGGAGAAACTGTCGAGTAAAGTATTCTACCTCGTAGGTCTGGTAGATCTCGGATCGCACCAGAATGGTATGGCAACATGGTTTGCACCGTCATGTTAGTTGAACAAGACGAACCTACGTGAAGGGAATATGCCCTAGAGGCACTTAATAAACATAGTTTATTGGCAATATCCCAATCGTTCATTATATGTTTTATACCATGCTATAACTGTATTAAGCGAAAACATTAATACAGGTGTGGTAGATAAACAACCATGTCCCTAGTAGCCTCTACTATGACTAGTTTCGTTGCGCGATTGATGATCGAGGTTTTCCGATCATAGGGCATGGCGCCGATCGGCAAAGGAAGTCATATCGTTAGGTGTAACGATGTGATGGACATACCCAGTATTTATAGGACATAGTCATTACGCCTTAAGACCGTGAGATCAACTCTTATTGTTATCCCTTGAAGATACTTTGATCGCACCAAACGTCATATCTTATATAGTGTGACAATGATAGGTGATACTTTTGGGTATCGGAAGGGGGTAGTTGAGACGAGAGGTCAACAACGGGATTTGTCAGTCCGCATAGCCGGATAGATACTCTAGGGCCCACTCGGTGAGATTATGTCAAATGAGTTTGCAAACATGTGATTAGGTCACCAGCTGACATAATATCATAGACGAGTAGAAGATAGCGATGTCGTAACGAGATCATGCTAGATATGGAGATATCTGAGAATGATGCTCGGACACGCTAAGTATCGCCATGACAAAGGGTTTAAGACTAGACGTCCAGGTTTGATAGATGAAAGTCATTCGTTATATCACAGGGATTAATTCATGGGGTCTAGGCCTACGAGTTAGTCGATGATCATAGAGGAGTCTTGATCGTACCTGTTATTATATCGAACCGCTAGGGTAACACACTTAAGGGGTTTCGACAAGACAACCGGAAAGGAAAGAGATCACCGGGAACGTCCCGGGAATGGTCCGATGGAGATCGGGCAGCGACGAAAGAGTTTTCAGAGCTAGAATAAATTATATAAAATATGTTTGATATGAATTAGTGTAATTAGTGTTTAAATATGATTTAATATATTTATTTTCGAATTTTTAAAGGCAGATTTCCCTAAATGGGCCTTCTAGTGGAAAGAAGGCCCATGAGGGGGGAAGCTTCCGCCCAAGGGAGGGGGGCTGGTTCGTCCAGCCCCTAGTGGGCCACAAGGGGCCCACCAGGGCCGGCGCACCTATCCTAGCCGCACCAGGCATGTGGGGATAGTCCCACATTGCCTGGCTGACAAGGTTGGCTCCCCCTGGGAGCCTATATAAGAAGGGGCACCCCTGGCCTTTTAATTCACCAATTAATTCCCTAATTCTCTCTCGATCTCGTGATTCCCTTTGTCGGAGTCGCGCCGAGTAGAGGAGGGGGATCTCTTCCACCATAGCCCGCTGCCGCGCTACTGGTGTTCCGGTCCAAGTCTTCCGCTGCTCGTCCTGGACTAGAGCTTCGGAGGCCGTCGTCTCCACCGTATGTGTGTGACGCCCTGCGAGGTGCTGCGCTAGCGGTACTCGGAGGCCTACTTCCTCCACCCGACCTTGGGGTCATCTTCGACGTCTTCGTCGCGCCGAGTTCTCCGCGACCTAGAGGTCGGCTACGTCGTCTTCGTCGTCAACGCTTGTGCGGGAGCGTAATCCCCGCTATTCGGTCTACGAGGGTATGTATTCCGATCTCCGCCGTACTTCTATATCTGCATAGTGTAGATCTTGGCTAGTTTAAGGATATCGTTGCTAGGAAAAAAATTGTTTTCTGCACACGATCCCCTTCAGTGGTATCAGAGCCGATCTATCGTAGATATAGTTGTACGTTGTTAGAACTCGTGTTCTGCACGGGGGCACCGTTCCTATTATTTGCTACCCTCTAGCATGCACTTGTGATTCCAACGGCATCGAGTTGATGAAGCGGACCGGACCGACTTTACGTGTACGCTTACGCGAGACTGGTTCCACTACTGACATACGGCTTGTACCGTATCTATGGCTGGCAGGTGACTGTTTCTCTCTCTTTAGTTGGCTTTGCATTTTCAATGGAGGGCCCGAAAGGTATGCTTAAACATGTTGGACCGTTGTTGTGGTCATAAGGTTCGTAGGTATGAAGCGGTTCTATTTACGAAAGCGCCGAGCCACGTAAAATATGCAAAAGATAAAGTAGAAGCGTCTAACTTTATTTTGCAGGGGCTATGTGATATGGTCAATGTAGGTTTATTAAATTGTTTATAAAATGCGGGCGCCAAGAAGACCATGGCGCAATGGACTATATCACATTGCATTACATTTGATGTTTTGTGTGCATCTTATATTGTGTGATTATATATATTAGTTGCACGGCGGTAACTATATAAGATGATCCCTTCAAAATACCACTAGTGTTCTCCCTCCAACGCGCACCACCAAGAAAGTTCTACGTTATGAGGCAGGTCGTGATGATCGGGTGTCAGACATCTCGTCGTTCGCATACAGTGGGTGTAAGCCATGTTGCACAAGCGTCAGCGTGGAGGTTTTGGTGGCGAGCCTGGCATATTCAGAAATATGGCCTCGGAACAGGGAGACCGAAAGGTCGAGCACGAGTCATAAAATTGGTGTGGCGGACATTTGTCTACTCTTGAAGTTGTGCCGCCGGCTCTGATGATGAGGGGTGGTGCTGAAGGGGATCGTGTGCAGAAAACAAAAAATTTCCTACCGACGATATCCTAAAAGCATGCCAAGATCTATTCTATGCAGATATAGTAGTACGAACGGAGATCGGAATACGTACCCTTGTAGACCGAAAGCGGGGATTACGTTCCCGCACAAACGTTGTCGATGAAGACCGACGAAGCCGACCTCAAGGTCGTGTAGAGGAAGCAGGCCTCCGAGTACCGCTAGCGCAGCACCTCGCAGGGAGTCGCACACGTACGGTGGAGACGACGGCCTCCGAAGCTCCAGTCAGGGACGAGCAGCGGAAGACTGGGACCGGAACACCAGCAGCGCGGCAGCGGGCTATGTTGGAGGAGATCCCCTTGCTCTGCTCGGCGCGGCTCCAACTTGGGAACCACGAGATCGAGAGAGAAATCGGGAATTAATTGGTGAATTAAAAGGCTGGGGGTGCCCCTTCTTATATAGGCTCCCAGGGGGAGCCAACCTTGCCAGCCAGGCAATGTGGGACTATCCCCACATGCCTGGTGCGGCTAGGCTTGGTGCGCCGGCCCCCTGGTGGGCCCCTTGGCCCATCCAGGCCGGCCACCAAGGCCCCCACCGAATCCCCTAGGGATTTTTCCCCCTCTTTGGCCTTCTTTTGACCAGAAGGCCCATTTAGGGAAATCAGCCTAAATAATTTCGAAAATAAATATATAAAATCATATTTGCATATTAATAACACTAATTAATATCAAACATAATATATATAATTTTTCCTAGCTCCGAAAACTCTTTCGGCGCTGCCCGATCTCCATCGGACCCCTCCCGGGACGCTCCCGGTGATCTCCTTCCTTTCCGGTTGTCTTGTCGAAACCCCTTAAGTGTGTTACCCTAGCGGTTCGATATAATATCAGGTATGACCAAGATTCCTCAATGATCAACGACTAACTCGTAGGCCTGGACCCCATGAATTAATCCCTGAGATATAAGGAATGACTTTCATCTATCAAACCTGAACGTAAAGTCTTAGACCTTTTGCCATAGCGATACTTAGCACGTCCGAGCGTCGTTCCATAGATATCTCCATACCTAATTCCGACCTCGTTACCGACGACGCTATCTTCTACTCGTTCATGATCTCATGTCTCGGTGACCTAGTCACCTGCTTGCAAGCTCATGAGACATGATCTCACCGAGTGGGCCCGAGAGTATCTATCCTGCTATGCGGACTGGCAAATCCCTCTCTTGACCCCTCGTCTCAACTACTCCTTTCCGATACCCAAAAGTATCACCGTTATTGTCATACTAAATAAGATACGACGTTTGGTGCAATCAAAGTATCTTCCGGGAATAAATATAAGAGTTGATCTCACGGTCAAAGGCGTAAGGACTATGTTCTCCAAATCTGGGTATGTCCATCACATCGCTCTCTAGCGATATGACTCTCATTGCCGACCGGCGCCATGCCCCATGACCAGGAAACCTCGATCATCAATCGCGCAACGAAACTAGTCTTAGTAGAGGCTACTAGGGACATGGTTGTTTACGTATCACACCCGCATTAATGTTTCCGCTTAATACGGTTCTAGCATGACACAAAAACCTATTATGAACAAACGAGATATGATAAAGAATATACTTTATTGATTGCCTCTAGGGCATATCTCCTTCAGTCTCCCACTTGCACTAGAGTACAACTTAATCTAGATTACAACTTGGTAAAAGCTTAACACCCATAGCTAACTGGTGCTGTTCATGCTTATCAAGCGGAAGAGGCTTCGGCAGCGGATCTGCCACATTCAGATCCGTATGCACTTTGCAAATCTTCACATCGCCTCCTTGTACGTACTGACGTATCACATGGAAGCGTCGGAGAATGTGTTTGGCGGTGGAGTGAGACCTTGGCTCCTTGGCGTTCGCAATGGCACCCGTATTGTCGCAGAAGAGGATCACGGGGTCTTGCACGCTTGGGAACACTCCAAGTTCGATGACGAACTTCCTCAGCCACACAGCTTCATTCGCAGCCTCGCAGGCAGCAATGTACTCCGACTCCATTGTAGATTGTGCGACTATGGGTTGCTTCCCACTTCTCCAGCACACGGCGCCTCCATTCACCTTGAACACGTAACCTGTCTGTGACTTAGAGTCATCGGGGTCTGAGCAGAAACTTGCGTCTACGTAACCCGTTACGCCAAGTTCTTCATCGCAGCCGCCATACACAAGGAACATTTCCTTTGTCTTATTGAGATACTTAAAAATGCTCTTAACAGCTACCCAATGCGGCATTCCAGGATTACTCTGGAACCGGCTTGTCAAACTTAGAGCTAATGCCACATCCGGTCTAGTACTCAACATTGCATACATGATCGATCCTATGGCTGAAGCATAAGGATGTTTCGTCATTTCGGCCTTACCGAGTTCCGTCACCGGACACTGCGCCTTATGCAATATCTTATTCTTGATAACCGGCAGAGAACCCTTCTTTTCCTTCTCCATACGGAAACGCTTCAGTATTTTATCAAGATAAATACTCTGACTTAGTGCTAATAGGCGCCTTGATCTATCGTGATAGATTTTTATGCCTAAAACATACGTAGCTTCTCCTAAGTCCTTCATGGAAAACTTACTGTTTAAATATTCCTTCACGCTATTCAGAAGTTCCAGATCATTCCCAATTAGCAATATGTCATCAACATACAGTGCTAAGAACACAACCGACCTCCCACTCATTTTCTTGTAAATACAGGTCTCTTCCACATTCTGGATAAATCCAAAACCTTTGATTACCTCATCAAAGCGAAGATTCCAGCTCCGAGATGCCTGCTTCAATCCATAGATGGATCGCTGAAGCTTGCACACCTTGTTAGCATTTCCTGGATCGTCAAAACCTTCCGGCTGTACCATGTACAACTCTTCCTCAATGTTTCCATTCAGGAAGGCCGTTTTGACGTCCATCTGCCAGATTTCATAATCATAGTAGGCAGCTACCGCTAACAAAATCCGAATAGACTTAAGCATCGCTACCGGTGAAAAAGTTTCATCGTAGTCAATTCTATGAACTTGTCGGAAACCCTTTGCGACAAGCCGAGCTTTATAGACGGTCACATTACCATCAGCATCAGTCTTCTTCTTAAAGATCCACTTATTCTCGACGGCCTTGCGCCCTTCGGGAATATCCACCAAAGTCCACACTTTGTTATCGTACATGGATCCTATTTCGGATTTCATGGCTTCAAGCCATTTCTCGGACTCTAGACTCTCCATCGCCTCCTTGTAGTTCGTAGGTTCGTCTTGCTCGACCAGCATGACGGTGCAAACCATGTTGCCATACCATTCTGGTGGGATCCGAGATCTACCAGACCTACGAGGTAGAACATCTTCCTCGACAGTTTCTCCCACTCCTTCCACGGAGGACGTTTCCGGAATTGCTTCCGTTGCGCCACTCGGAATCTCGAGTTCAGGATCAACGATTTCATCGAGGTCTACCTTCCTCCCACTTACTCCTTTCGCGAGAAACTCCTTCTCTAGAAAGGTACCGGTCTTCGTGACAAAAGTTTTGCCCTCAGCTTGGTTGTAGAAGGTATACCCAACGGTTTCCCGCGGATATCCTACAAAGACGACTTTCTCCGACTTCGGTTCGAGTTTGTCGGGCTGTAGTTTCTTAACGTACGCCTCACAACCCCAAACCTTCAGAAACGATAACTTAGGCTTTTGGCCATACCATAATTCATACGGCGTCGTTTCAACGGATTTGGACGGAGCCCTATTTAAAATGAATGCGGCTGTTTCTAACGCATAACCCCAGAAGGACACTGGCAGATCGGTAAGAGACTTCATAGATCGTACACTATCCAGTAGAGTACGATTACGTCGCTCGGACACACCGTTACGCTGCGGCGTTCCGGCGGGCGTAAGTTGGGGCACTATGCCACAACTCTTCAGATGTGTGCCAAACTCCAAACTCAAGTACTCTCCACCGCGATCGGACCGGAGATGCTTGATTTTCCTATTAAGCTGATTCTCAACTTCACTCTGGAATTCTTTGAACTTTTCAAACGTTTAAGACTTGTGTTTCATCAAATAGATATAACCGTATCTACTCAAGTCATCAGTGAAGGTGACGAAGTAACGATAACCATTGCGTGTCGAAACACTCATCGGTCCACACACATCTGTATGTATGATCCCCAACAAATCCGACGCCCGTTCAACGAAACCTTTGAACGGTGTCATGGTCATTTTGCCCATGAGGCATGGTTCGCATGTATCGAGGGATCCGAAATCCAACGAGTCCAAGAGTCCATCGGAGTGGAGTCGCTTCATGCGCTTTATACCAATATGACCAAGACGGCAATGCCACAAAAACATGGCGGTATCGTCACTACACTTAATTCGTTTGGCTTCTATGTTATGGATGTGAGTACTACGATCGAGATTCAACAAGAATAAACCGTTATTCTCGGGAGCATCAACATAAAAGATATCATTCATATAAATAGCACAATTGCTTGACACTGATTTAAATGAATAACCGTCTTGTAACAGGCAAGACCCACTTATAATGTTTACACTCAAGGATGGCACAAAATAACATTTATTTAAAACCAAAACTAATCCCGATGGTAGATGCAGAGGGAGCGTGCCGACAGCCACCACGTCGACTCTCGATCCGTTGCCGACGCGCATCGTCACCTCATCCTTCGCCAGCCGCCGTCTATTCCGTAACTCCTCCTGAGAGTTACATATATGAGCAACAGAACCAGTATCAAATACCCACGTATTGCTCCGGGCGGATGTAAGGTACACATCTATAACATGTATATCAAATATACCTTGCTCTTTGTCGACCGTCTTGCCAGACTTCTTATCCTCCAGATACTTGGGGCAGTTGCGCTCAGGTGATTCGATGGTCACCACCATCTTCTTCAGCTTGATTTCTAATTCGGCCACTTCGAGCATCTTCAGGATTTCCGACAGGGGTTTTGACGTCCCTTTCATGCCGTAGTCCACGATGGCGTTCTTATAGCTAGGGGGCAGAGAAATCAGCGCCCTATCAATAACCACCTCCTCTGGGATCACACTTCCCAGATCACTCAGAAGTCGAGCGCAGCCAAACAACTTGGCCAAGTGCTCACTGATATTGCCGTGCTCTTCCATCTGGGCTGAGAAGAAAAGCACAGATGCCTCATACCTCTCAGCATTGACTTGTCGTGCAAAAACAACCATGAGTTCAGTGATTATATCATAAGCACCCTTGTTCATGAAGCGGTTTTGCAGGTCAGCCTCCATGGCAAAGAGCATGCCACTCTGGACATAAGAAGAAATCTCCGCCTTTTCCTTTCGATTTCCGGGGCGGTGCTTGGAAGATCACCTAAGGGGGCATCAAGGATGTAGGCCACCTTGTGGGTTTCAAGGATGGACTTCAGATCGCGGAACTAGGACACGAAGTTAGACCCATCGGTCTTAAGCTTCTCTTTCTCAATGAACAGGTTCAGGTTAAAGGAGGGGTGAGACATCTACAATGGAATTTGCAACAACATAAGACTTTCTTCATAATAATTTTGAGTTATAGTATTTTAGAAAATAACTAACATAACTCCCACTCAAACGAACATCCCTCCTGGTCGTTTAAGCGATTACACGACCCCCATCCATTGCACCACCCCTCATCATCAAAGCCGGCGGCACAACTTCAAGAGTAGACAAAATCGTCCGCCACACCAATTTTGTGACTCGTGCTCGACCTTTCGGTCTTCCTGTTCCGAGGCCATACCTCTGAGTATGCTAGGCTCGCCACCAAAGACCTCCACGCTGACGCTTGTGCAACATGGCTTACACCCACCGTATGCGAACGAAGATATGTCTGACACCCGATCATCACGGCCTGCCTCATAACGTAGAACTTTCTTGGTGGTGCGCGTTGGAGGGAGAACACTAGTGGTATTTTGAAGGGATCATCTTATTCAGCTACCGCCGTGTAACACACAATCAAACAAAAGTAAGATGCACACAAAACATCAAATGTAATGCAATGTGATATAGTCCATCGCGCCATGGTCTTCTCGGCGCCCGTAGTTTATAAACAATTTAATAAACCTACCTTGACCATATCATATAGCCCCTGCAAAATAAAGTTAGGCGCTTCTACTTTATCTTTTGCATATTTTACGTGGCTTGGGGCTTTCGTAAATAGAACCGCTTCATACTTACGAATCTTATGACCACAACAACGATCCAATAATTGCATGTTTAAGCATCCCTTTCGGACCCTCCATTGAAAATGCGAAGACCAACTAAAGAGAGAGAAACTGACACCCGCCAGCCACATATACGGTACAAGCCGTATGTCAGTAGTGGAACCAGTCTCGCGTAAGCGTACGCGTAAAGTCGGTCCGGGCCGCTTCATCAACTCAATGCCGCTGGAATACACAAGTGCACGCTAGAGGGTAGCAAATAACAGGAACGGTGCCCCCGTGCAGAGCACGGGTTCTAACAGCGTACAGCTATATCTACGATAGATCGGCTCTGATACCACTGAAGGGGATCGTGTGCAAAAAACAAAAAAATTCCTACCGACGATATCCTAAAAGCATGCCAAGATCTATTCTATACAGATATTGTAGTACGAACGGAGATCGGAATACGTACCCTTGTAGACCGAAAGCGGGGATTACGTTCCCGCACAAACGTTGTCGATGAAGACCGACGAAGCCGACCTCAAGGTCGTGTAGAGGAAGCAGGCCTCCGAGTACCGCTAGCGCAGCACCTCGCAGGGAGTCGCACACGTACGGTGGAGACGACGGCCTCCGAAGCTCCAGTCCAGGACGAGCAGCGGAAGACTGGGACCGGAACACCAGCAGCGCGGCAGCGGGCTATGGAGGAGGAGATCCCCTTGCTCTGCTCGGCGCGGCTCCAACTTGGGAACCACGAGATCGAGAGAGAAATCGGGAATTAATTGGTGAATTAAAAGGCTGGGGTGCCCCTTCTTATATAGGCTCCCAGGGGGAGCCAACCTTGCCAGCCAGGCAATGTGGGACTATCCCCACATGCCTGGTGCGGCTAGGCTTGGTGCGCCGGCCCCATGGTGGGCCCCTTGGCCCATCCAGGCCGGCCACCAAGGCCCCCACCGAATCCCCTAGGGATTTTCCCCCTCTTGGGCCTTCTTTTGACCAGAAGGCCCATTTAGGGAAATCAGCCTAAATAAATTCGAAAATAAATATATAAAATCATATTAGCATATTAATAACACTAATTAATATCAAACATAATATATATAATTTTGAAGGAGATATGCCCTAGAGGCAAATAAATAAGTAGTATTTATTGCATTATCTCATAAGTTTATAATAGGTTTGTGTATTATGCTATAACTGTATTAATCGGAATTATTAATACACGTGTGATACATAGATAACCAGGTCCCTAGCAAGCCTCTATATGAGCTAGTCCATTGGGCAACAGTTGATCGAGATTCCCGATCGAGGACAATGACGTCGGTTGACAATGGAGTCATCTTGTTAGTTGAATAAGGTGGTGGACATACGCAAAGTATTGCAATAAGATCGTATTACGATGTTTGTCATTTGCAATAGATAAGAGTATGATAGCTTATTCCTTAGACCGTGAGACCGTACTTATTGTTGCTTCGTAGGAGTGCTTTGAGAGCATCAAACGTTGTGTCTTATATAGCATGACAATAACGGTGTCCATCTTGGGTATTCCTAAAGAGCATCGAGACGTAAGGATCAAGAGCGGGATTTGTTCATTCTTGTAATGGAAAGATACTCTGGGCCCACTCGGTGATATTGCATCTATATAGCTGCAGCTTATGACTAGGTCATGGAGATGTAATATCGCAGACGAGTTAATAACCTTCGTCGGTAACGAGATACAACAAAGGCATCGGTGTGTCTACGATCATATCTCGGACAGGGTAGTATCGCAGAGACAAAGGGAATGAATATCATACTTATGGTTCAACGACGATATTCGTGGAATGCACAGGGGTCGTCATATATTTCCAGGTATCCCTGACGATCATTGGTGAGCGGAGTGTCTCGACCATGTCTGGAGTGTTCCTGAACCGTAGCGTAACAAACTTAAGGTCTTAGCGACGCTAGGAGATAGGTTCTGGAATTTTATAGGTTTTTGTTGGAGAGAGAGAAATGATCCGGAAAGAGTTCCGGTGGTCCGGAAGGAGTTCCGGAGAGGTCTGGAATGGTTCCAGGAATGTCCGAAAGTTGTTCGGGTGGTCCGAAAGAGTTTTCGGAGTCACGGGATATTGAATTATATATAAATATATTAATTATGAATTAATGGGATTTTTATATTAATTTAATATTAATTAAATAAAGGAAAAAGGGGGCTCCCACCTATATGGGCCCTAAGAGGGCCCAAGAGGGGGAGCCGCACCTCAAAGGGGGGTGGGCCCCATTGGCTGGTTCGGCCAGCCCATGTGGGGGCCGAACCCCCCCCTCCCATGTCCTTTGTTTAGTCCCACATGGGGGAGCCAAGGGGTTTGCACACCCCCTTCCCCCTTTATATAGCAAGGCATATTAATTGATTTAATACACAGGAAATTCAATTAATTCCCAATTTCTCTCGATCTCGTGGTTCCCAAGTCGGAGCCGCGCCGAGCTGAGGAAGGGGGTCTCTCTCCACCTAAGCCATACCGCAGAGCGCCGTTGCTCTGCGGGATTCCAGATAAGATCTACTCCTGCGATTTCAGCTGGATCTGAATGACCGGGAGTTGTCGCTAGGCTCCGTATGTTTGCGAGTGCTCGGAGGCTACTCTATTGAGGAGCTTGGGCGACGTCGTCTCGCCCCCTACAGCCGCCGCGCCTCCCCCCCTCTGCTGCCGGCGCACCAGCCCTGGTGCTGGCGCTCTGCCTTCTTCCGCCTGACGCCCGTCGACGCAGATCATCATCGACACCCCGGCGTCATCGACTCCAACATCGCGGCAAGTTCTCCGCGACCTCGAGGTCGGCTACGTACGACTTCATCGTCAACGCTTGTGCGGGAGCGTAATCCCCGCTATCGGTCTACATGGAGGTAATGTAACCCGTTCCGCCACCGTTATCGCATGTACTAGATAGATAGATCCTGGCTAGTTAGGGTTTCGTACGCCAGAAAATTATTGTTTTCTGCACCGTAACCCCTTCAGTGGTATCAGAGCCGATCTATGCGTAGTACTGCTGGTACGGTTAGAACTCATGTTGAATGAGGGCGTCTTTCTTATATTTGCTACCCTCTAGCGTGCACTTGCGATGCCTTCGGTATTGAGTTGATGAAGCGGCCCGGACCGACTTTACGCGTACGCTTACGCGAGACTGGTTCCACTACTGACATACGGCTTGCACCGTATCTGTGGCTGGCGGGTGTCTGTTTCTCTCTCTCTAGTCGGCAAAGCATTTTCAATGGAGGGCCCGAAAGGGATGCTTAAACATGCAATTATACGATCGACGTTGTGGTACAAAGTTCGTAGGTAGGGAAGCGATTCTCTTACGAATAAGCCTATATGCCACGTAAAACTTGCAAAACTAAATAAAGCTAGAGGCGTCTAACTTTGTTTTGCAGAGGCGTTATTTTATGTGACATGGTTACGGTAAGTTTTGATATTACTCGTACAGTCGGAGGCAATGGAGAGCTTTGTAGACTCGGAGCCATGCCGGGGCGCCGGGGGGCCAGGCACATGGCGCCATGAAGGTCCAGGCGCATCGACCATGTCACATCGCACTTCATTGCATCATTATTGTGTGTTGTTGTGTGTGCATCCTATTGATTGCTTATATGCTAGATATACAACGGTAGCATCATAAATAGGATGATCCCTAACAAATACCAAAATTGTGTTCTCCCTCGTTGCGCACCACCAAGAAAGTTCTACGTTATGAGGCAGGCCGTGATGATCGGGTGTCACACATCTCGTCGTTCGCATACAGTGGGTGTAAGCCATGTTGCACACGCAGGTCTTCGAGGTTTGATTGGCGAGCCTAGCATACTCAGAGGTATGGCCTCGGAACACGGGAAGATCGAAAGATCGAGCACGAGTCATAGAGTTGTTATGATCGACATTTTATGTCCACCTTTGAAGCTGTGCTGCCGGCCGTGATGATCGGGGGTAGTATGGTGGATGAGGGTCGTGTCATCGCCATTATTATTTTAGGGATAATAATCTTGGTGAGGTGTGTTTTTGATAATGAGATTATAGAACTAAAACTCACCTATATATTATAAACTTATCTTACCTCTTTTGCGATCACATCTGGAGACTACGGAACTACGCTTCGGTTACTTCTTCAAGAGCTCGGATTCTACCTTGGAAGCCGACAGGTCCAACTTCATCAGCTGGTGCATTGTTTTTTTGGAACATTCTCCAAACACAACAAACATCCTATATGTGCTAGAACATTAGTTAGGAGTTAGACCAGATGATTCTGATAGCAAGGAGCAAGATGATGAGTTCCGTAAGCATCATGACATGTTCATGGAAGTGACGATCATCATGAGCGTATGCCTAGCACCTGAGTTGAAAGTTGTTTCAACACATGGAGCCATATGTCGTGATTGATGCGATCAGAGGTCACTTCAAAGATGAATTGAGTCTTGAGCGGTTCAGACAGCTTAGAAAGTTCCGGACCATTCACATGGGGAACATACCTGTCTGGAAACTCAGTTGAAGAAGTTGTGTGACATCTACTTCAGAATTACGAATATCTACGATTTCTAGATAGCGAACTCCAGTGCAATAGAGATTGTGCTTTACCTCCTAGCTGTGAATAGCATGTGCGTGAATATGCTATAGAGACACGGTGAGCTTCTTCATGTTCGTGAACAAGTTCAAATCTCTAAAAGTTGATTCATCGAAGAAGAGTTCTTCGACGCTATGATGAAAAGTGTTTGATAATTGTTCTGTTTGTGAAACAGTCCCTGATTATCACAAGTATGTGGCGGAGGGTGACGTGACAGTGCACAAGTGATGGCAAGTTTATGGCCAGTAGTGCTCACGCCCTCGAGATATCATATTAGTTATCATCAATAGTTTTTTATGAGACATTTTGTAATAGTGAGAATGTGATCTAGTTTGGTGTCTTGAATGTTACAAGACATAATTATTCATATAGAACACATCAGTTGTTATGTGTTATGAAGCAAAGCAGTTGTTTCATATTATGAGTAATTTGCATCACATCTCAATTACATTATGCGTATGATATACATTTATAGCGGGAATGATAAAATTATGTGTCCAAAGAACAAACACCATCGAATTTAGTCATAAAGGCAGTGAAAGAAGTAATGGATAATTTTTGGTCCATTTAAGTATTTCGAGTGCCAAAATTGATTAAGTTTGAAATGCAGTATTGAAGTTGCAATACTAGAGGAAATTGATTGAGAGTCATTTTTAATGATTAATCAATGGTGTTTTGCTTGATCCGAATTCCTCTATGATTTTGGTAAATAGGAGTATTTGCCCGATAAATTATGGAGTCTGAAATTAATTTGATAATAGATCAAATGGGGTTTTTCAGAAGAAAGATTAGTGAATATTGTATTCAAAAGATTCGATCAAAGGACAATATTTTTGAATCATGGTTTCAACACAAAAGACTTGTGGAAATTTGTTTTCACAACATTATATTGTCATATATGGTGATATGTGGGTAATTATAATTATGCTCTGTTTTAAATAAATAAAGTGTGGTCTGTCAGAATCAGTCTCAGAATCTCCTAATATGTTCGAAACATTATAGTCGATGTCCACTTTAGAAAATAGATATTTTTCTCAACAAGAATTCATAGGATCGACAGTAATGTCGACGTGTATATGATTATGCGATAATTCGGAATATACATGAGTAGTTCTTTGTAGATTGCTCGCATTGGACGAGAGTGTATTCCAGAATCAATTAGAAACAAAGTTCAGTTTGTTGTCTATGTAATTCCGAGAAAAGATGACTTTTCGAATTATGGTTTATGGATTGAAATTAGAAGTTTGGAATAAAGTGTCAGACTTATGTTGGAAGATGTTCCAAAGAGTATATGTCTGCTAATGAAAGTTTAGTGATTAAGAGTAAGGGAGACTAGAAAATTGTTTTCTGCTTGCAATCCTCTTCATAAAGATCATAATATTTTCATGAAAGAAACTTCTAAATAAAGTGTTGTTATATTTAATATTGCTGTCAGGTCACAGCACTGTATTGAGTATTTCAGATCTTGTTGACAGATCAAGGTGCACTTTATGAATACAAAGAAAGTTGAGAAAATATCGGAATACGAACAAAGGCTTTTTGAGCCTGGAAATCCAAAGTTGCATTTGAAAGGATCAAGAGAGTAATTGTTGCTGCAATTCTTATTAGAGGAATAAGATTGTTTAATCGTCATATAAGGTGTTATATGAGAAATGTGACTATAAGAAAGACGCGGTAGCATGTCTTGTCGAGAAATGTGTCTTGGACAAGATCAAATTTGTTGACTACATTTATGTAGACATGCTTGAAGTCTGAGGGATTTGTATTAATGTAATACTGTAGTTTGTATTAAATTCGAATTGATAGTAGATCAATGATTTAGGTTTAACCAAGATGTCGATTTAAGTGGGAGTCATAGTTAGTTCACTCAGGAGAAATATGTGAAGAACATAGTTTTGAGTGGGAGCTTGGGAACTCAAATATGTGGATAACATGTTTTTGAGTGGGAGCTCGTGTTATCAAATATGTGGAGACATAATTTGAGTGGGAGTCGAATTCATCTTGTGTAGTTAACACATTGTGAAACTGTACCAATAGAATAGGATGAAGTTGTAAAACTATTTAAAAGTTAGTGTCTATTTTGAAATAGAACGGGAATTTTAAATAGTTAGTCCACTTGTGTTGGATTATATCTGAGGAGTCAGAATAGAATCAAAAGGATGGTCCTTTGGAATCCAATTGGTCATTAAGAGTAATGATGCATGAAGGTAATGGTTGTATGACATGTGGGTCTATTATGTATATATTAGACATCATACAGAAACCATATTATCTGCTCGATAAAATATAACCGATGTTCTTGGAGTAAAGAACAGTTATGAAAGTAAATTTGGAATTTACTGGAAGTAGAAGTGCGTTAGTTAAGGGATTGACATTTGAATGTCAAGTTTTCTACATAGGTGTGAAAGTATGTAGATATCGCGAGTTTGTAATTGTTACAAGGGGCTCTGCATGGCTGAGTGTATTTTTCAGGGCAGTTATCTGAAAGGACAATGATGTCGCCTAGAGGGGGGGGGTGAATAGGCGGTTTAAAACTTTTCCGGTTTAGGCTTGATAATTGCGGAATAAAACTAGATGTTTAAATTAACAAGCCGACAACCTAAATAAACTAGGCTCACCTATGTGCACCAACAACTTATGCTAAGCAAGACAAACAACAAGGTGATAGCAATATAGAATACTTCAAGCACGAAGGCTATCACAATGTAAAGTGCATAAGTAAAAGCTCGGGTATAGAAATAACCGAAGCACGCGGAGACGAGGATGTATTTCCGAGTTCCTCCTTGTTAAGGGAGTACGTCTCGTTGGAGAGGTGTGAACCGACACAACGGTTCAACAACCACAAAGGTTTCACCTTCTTCTCCGATGAACCGCACCACAAAGGCTTGGTTCACCTTCCACTATCGGAATTCCTTCGAGGCGGAATCCGGAGCCTTTCAACAACAATCCGGGGCACAACCCACAATGGGATTGGGGGCTCCCGAACGGCCTCCAACAACAATCCGGGGCACAACCCACAATGGGATTGGGGGCTCCCGAACGGCCTCCAACAACAATCCGGGGCACAACCCACAATGGGATTGGGGGCTCCCGAACGGCTTCAAGTGACCACACAAGGGTCCAACCACCACAAAGGCGTCTAGGGTCCAAGGACCCAAGAGTAACAAGTTCACAAGTTTTCAACTTCCACGAATCCTCGTGGAGAGCACACCGATGCACCAAATGCAAAAGGCAAGAGCACAAGTGCTCAAATCCTTCACTCTCAAATTCCAACAAAGCAACAAATGCTTATGGGGGAATAAGAGAGGAAGAACAAAGAGGAGATGCACCAAGAACTCCAAGATCAAGATCTACAAGGTTTCCCTCACATAGAGGAGAAATCGATCGGTGGAAACGTAGATCAAGATCACCTCTCACTTTCCCTCAAATATTAGCAAGAACCATGGGAGGGATTGAGAGGAAGAGCAAGCTTTACAAAGGGCAACAATGGAGGAGAGAGAGGAGAAAGACTTGCTCTTGAGCTTGTCAACCATTGGGGAAGAAGGCCCCTTTTATAGTCTAGCACAAATATCTGGCCGTTGCAACAGCATCTTCTTCCGCAAGGGCGGTAGTACCGGCCTAAAGCCCGGTAGTACCGGCCCTGCGGTACCTTCGTCAACGCAGAAAACCGAGCGCGCGGTACTACCGGGGAAAAATACCCCGGTACTACCGGGCCCAAGTGCTGGGCTCCAACCCCGGTACTACCGGGGCCATCCGTGCCAAAACGCCCGAAAAACCAACTTCAGAGAGTAGTACCGCAGAGAGCCCGGTACTACCGCAGCGAGCCCGGTACTACCGGCTGACTGCGGTACTACCGGAACAAAACTCTCCGGTACTACCGGGCCTGTCCGAACACCAAAAACACAGCTATAACTTTTGCAAATGAACTCCGAATGAGGTGAGACCAACTCCGTTGGAAAGGTACCGACAAGGAGAAGGCTACAAAAAGTGAAAATATTGCATCCCATAAATAGAGTAAAATCACCACACATGGCAAGGTGTGGGACTTTCCTCACGGTTGAACCGGCAATATTTCCGCCACCGAACACGCAACTAGTTTTCCAAGGTAAAACCGTTTTCGATGAACTAGAGCTTGACATGGAGATGAACCAAGCTCTAATTCCTCACCACCATAAAAGCCAAATAAGAACCAAGAAATATGATATGCCAAGTATGCAAAGGTTTGAGCTCTCCACAACGATGCGATCAAGTTACTCACTTGAGAGCCCCTCTTGATAGTACGCCGTCTATCCTAAAACCCGGTCTCCCACTAACACCATGAGACCGGTAAAATAGAAAACCTATCAAGATCATACCTTTGCCTTGCGCATTCCACTTGAGCTCGATGATGACGATCTTGACTCTCTCAAGTTGAAACACCTTTCTTGATTGTGCTTGCTAGCACATGCTTGATGAAGACTTCTCCAAATGCTCCCCCATACTCCATTATGGGAGGGCCTCGCTAAGCATCGTCTTCATGACTCCTTTGCAAGCTTCAATCAAATGATATCTTCGAGATGCATCATATTGATCTTGCGCTTCATCTTCTTCTCTTGATATGTATGATGGCTTGGGGTAAAACATGATTGATCACTCAATCTTCTTTTCCAAGCCATACTTGCAATAAGCTCAACTCTTCACATGACCATTCTTCATATAAACCCTTGAGTAGAGCATTGATCATCATGTAAACTACTAGAGTCCAACACATGAACTCCAATCTTTTCCTATGGACAAGATCTACAAGTATATCTCAAAGCAAACATTAGGCCATAAGGATTGTCATTAATTACCAAAACCATGCATGGGGACAACCATGCACTTTCAATCTCCCCCATTTTGGTAATTGATGACAATCCATTTTACGAGGGTTTATATAATGAATTTAAGCAACCATGCAACACAAAGAGCAAGGATGCAAGAGAACCGCAAGAGAACAAACCCATATTCTCTTAAACCCTCTAAATTTCTCCCCCATTGGCATCGATTGCCGAAATGGAAAGAAAAACTTAGAAGGCAAATATAGTGAGAGCTCCCCCATAATGTGTGCATTTCTCATAATATGAGTGAAATCAAATGCACATATCCAATGACGAGTAGATGGAGGGAGATCAAACTATATAGAGGATCCAAAGATTGCAAAAGAATATCAAATGGAAAGATACTTTCAACGAAAGAAGCAAGCAATCAAAAGGATCCGAAAAGTGTTCTAAATATCATGAGGGAACTCCCCAAGGTACGTGCATAAATAGGATTTGTATTTCAATATAGTGTGCACAACATGGAATCCTCACTCCCTCCTAGATGAATTCGAACACAAGCTCATGCAAGAGAATGTAAATGATAAAGGAGGCAAAACAACTTTCACCTAATAAAATGTTTTGCAACAAGAGCAAGGAGCGGCAAATAAAAGAATGGGTGTGAGATACAAAGACATTTTAGGAGACTAATACAAGGATGAGCCAAAGCATCAACATAGTCTTTCAAAAAGAGTTGCACATAGTGCATATCATGTCTTTCCCATACCCCCACACCAAAAGAGATAAAGCAAATAGCTCCACAAGCTTAGTAAAATGCAAAAAGCATAGCACAAAAAAAGAAGCTTGTGCCTTTTAGAAACCACCAAAGAATCAAAAGCAAAAAGAGGTGGTCACTAAAGAATTGGAATATCAATTAAAGATGTAACTTTTCTTATGTGTATAAGTTTCTAAGTAGACACGAATCACTAAGATATGGGTCTACAAATAAACATGTACACACAAGATAGATACAAGGGTAAAGAATCATGATATCCAAGAGGAAGTCATAAATACACCAATAAGATCTTTGCTGGATAACATAGCACAAAGCCGAAATATATCTTAACGGAATATAAATGAACTTCCAACACATACTCATCATAGCATCAAAAACTATCCACGAGGGATAAAGGTTAACAAATGGATGCTCCTAGTAAGATAACAAGTAACACAAAACGCTAGATACTCATCATACGCAAATGATTTTGAAAATTCATCAATGTTGCACATGAGAGACTTTAAGTAGAAAGTGCTAGATTGACATAATTGGGATCGATGAATCATAGAAATGAATATATAGTCCTCTTATATGTAATCATCCCGGCTTACTCACATTTGCAATAAAGACGTTTTGCAAGAATCAAATTAATTGCAACAAAAAGATTCATGCCAAGATACAACCTACACAAGGTTGAAAACTAGAAATGTATGCATGAGGTAGATACTTGTTACCGAGATAGCATTGGTGATGTATAGTATAAGAGTTAACGATCATCCAAACTTGGCTCCAATGAACACATGGTGACACCACCTTCCTTGTAAATGAGACAAGCTTCCAATGCATCTCCACATGTACCTAAAACAAATTCAAGTACAAAATGGTACCCAAACTCATTGGGTCCAAAGTAGTTAGAGCAACTACAATACATAGGACAAACTCCACATAAATATGTGCATATTAATGTGAAATTGAATTTCATGCACATCTTAGCCATATAGGATTTGATGGAGTTTATCCTATATATTGGTTCAACGAAAGTAAGCATGCCAAAGAAATACATGTAGTAAATATGCATGCACAAGACTTTCAAGAACCAAAAGAGATATAATTTGGACAAAACACCAATTAAACCAAGAAAGCACACACAAGTGCGACAAGAAAAAGAATTGTCCAAATTATATCAAAGGCCCAAATCAACACATGATTGAAGAAACCACTTTGAAAAGATACCAAATGAAAGCAAGAAACCAATTGAAGAAAATAACATCAAATAATAAACCAAACCCTCTACACTTTTCATGATGGCACAAAGTGACAAAACGAAAAATGTTTGTCTTCCAAAGAGACACGTCATCGGGATCAAATACCAAATGAAGACAACTAATGTTCGAAAGCACATAGGATTGCTCCCCCAAGATGTGTGCATTATTTATGATCTTGCATTTGAATACAAAATGCACACAAATGAGATCATCACTCTCCATATATATATTTATATAGATATTCAAACACTAGTCATATTCAAGAAAGGTAAGACATTGCAATACCAATTTAAAGAACGATGTTCCACTCAAAGTAGGATAGCTTCCCAAAGAATAGTGCATTATCAAAAAGTATGACTTTTGAATGTCAATGCACAAGAATTGGATCATTGCTTTTCCCAACTCAAGAAAGCACAAAACAAATTTCAAGTAGAGCAATAAAGTATCCAAAAGATACAAGGAAGACAAATAAGAGTTAGATCAAAAGCAAATCCTTGGCAATCAAATAAGGCAATTCAAAGCAAGAGCCAAAGTGAATATGATCAACATTTTTACCCCCAAATATGATTATCACTTGTCAAGACAAGTAACGTATGGAGATATTTCTCGGTGGTGGATTGCAAGGATATATTCAAGATCATATTCACAAAACATAAGCATGAGGCAAAGAATAGGAATTAAAAGCCATGCTTAGATAGATAGATATTCTTGATAGCTTCACAATTCATGCGATAATGCAAAGCAACTCAAAGGAGTAGCTTGAATCTATTGGCTTCCCAAAAAGATATATGAGAACATATTTAGGGAAAGACATACCAAGAACATCCTTCACAAACAAGATCCAAAAGAGTGAGGGACAAAAAGCATTTAAGTAAATGGGAACTTGTTTGAGCAACATGCCACATAGGAACAAGATAATTAGTAATATCAATTCTAGGTGGCAAAACCTCACATGTTCACATTTTCTAGGATTGTAATATGCACATAGCTTATTACTCTCCCATAATGTGACAATCCATTTATTTTAAAAACATGAGGCAAACAAAACCAACTAGAGAAATTAATGGACGTTATAGAATTTGAATTTCTCATGAGCAAGACATACCACATAGAGAATAGATAATATTGATATATTGACACTAAGTGGTATTTCCCATGTACACACATTTTTAGAATTGTGAAGTGCACGAAGCATATCACTCTCCAAAAATGGATAGTCCATTTATCTCTCAAAGAGAGCCAACAAGATAAGATGTGATATAAAAGCAATAAGGCTCAAAACAAGTAGATGGTGTGCAAACCAAAATACACATGCTTGATTTCTCAAGATAAGTAAGTAGAGAGCACAACACATACAAACACTAGCAAGGTACAAAACCTAACACATGCAAGGGTGCAAGCAACTTTCAATGTATATATGATTTAAATAAAAGTTACCGCAAGGAGGAACATTGGATATGAGATAGAACAATATAATCCATATGACTTGACTTGAGAGAATATAATTGATGAAGATCCCTTAATTCTTCATAGTGTAGCCAAGTCTCCAAAGCCCTCCAACAACGCCTATTGATCAAGTTTTAGCTTGTTGGTCCCCAACCAAGTTGGGTCCTAAGAGGTTAGTCACAATAGGTTTGGCAACCCAAATGGTTCTTTTCTTGACACCACTTTGAGTACCAACATATTTGGCAAACACATTGCCAACCTTATCCTTTCGAAGAGAATAAACATCATTAATTATAATGGGGTTGGATAAGGTACCATTTGTGCATGAAGAAGCAAGGTGACCCTTCTCACGACATAGGTAGCAACATCTACTTCCTCCTCTCTTCTTAGTTGGAGTCTTGACTTGAGGAGGGGTAGCTTGATTCTTCTTGGGAAGAGACCGTTCTTCAATTTGAGGAGCTTGAGTTTGAACTTGAGGTTTCTTCCCTTGTTGCTTATCACTAAGAGCCTTCTTCTTCAAAGGGCAAGATCTAACATGGTGCCCTTCAACTTTGCACTTGAAGCAAACAATCTTGGCCGAATCCTTGACTTGTTCTTGGCCCTTGTTCATCTTGTTAACCTTGGACTTGTTCTTGATATTGGAGTTGAATCCAAGTCCACTCTTGTCATTTGGGCGTCTTTGAACACTCAACATATTGTCAAGTGTAGAATCCCCAAAATGACGCTTTTCCAAGTCTTTCTTCAAAGAAGTGACTTGGGCCTTGAGCTCATTTAATTCCTCTACATGGTTAGTATCAACACAAACACTAGAGGAAATAGATGCTTCATTGTTAGAGCAACAAGGCATGGAAAGTAATTCATCACAAGATGTAGCAACATTGCGAGTGGATGAATCACTAGGACTAGCACATGGCAATATAGCATTAAGAGTAGAAGTTGTGCCATTGTCCACATGAGGCTCACAAGATGTTACCTTTGTAGAGATAGCCTCATGAGCTAACTTTAGCCTAGCATGGGATGCTAGAAGATCCTCATTAGAGCTAGAGAGCTTTTCATGACTTTCTTCCAATTTCTCATACTTGCTAGTTAGCAATTCAAGTTGAGCCCTTAGCTCAACATTCTCCTTCAAAATATATGCTTCACAAGAAGTGGAGTTAGTAGCACAAGCATCATTATCATTAGAAATGGAAGAACACAATTTTGCAAGCTTATCATTATTAGATAGTTGAGTTTGGAGTTGATCATGAGACTTGATGAGGAGAGAGTGTTCACTTTCTAAAGCCTTGTGAGCTTTGTCAAGTTTCTCTAGGTCCTCACTTAGTCTAGCATTGCCAACACCAAATTCAACTTTTTCCTTTTTAAACACTTTATATTTAGCAATAGCATGATCTCTTTCCTTAATGATTTTAGCAATAATAAGATCATTAGACTCATCAAGGGATTCAAGTTTCTCTTCAAGAGAAGACCTAAGCTCTTCTTCCTTTTCAAGAGAAGCGTTCAAGTAAGCTATGGTGATAGAGTCATCTCTCTCAATTTGACACTTCTCATCAAATTGACTTTCCAAATCCTCAATGAATTCCCTACTCTTAATAATATAAGCAATGATTTCACATAGAGGAGGGATAGCTTTACTACCTTTGGGGAGAGCACCAAGTACCATCTCACCCATCTTGGTTAAGGATTCAAAGTCAAAACCTTCTTCATGAGAATCCTCATCCACATCATCACAATTTGGATTCGAGGTGGGAGATATCTCGGAATCCTTAGCCATAAGGCAAACATGATTAATGGTTGAGGGAGATGAAGAAAAACTTGAAGCACCATTGAGGACCATGTCTTGTTCCAACAAATGTTGGGATTCCTCTACATTGTTAGTCATGCAAGAAATAGAGGATATGGAAGTATTGTTTTCATGGCAACAAGACATATGAAGCATATCATCATCATATTTAGTTAAACAACTATTACTTGATATGCAAGGACAATCAACTCTAGCATGTATGACATTTGGAGTGCTAGAAGAGTTTAAGTCCAAAGATAGAACATTACAATGTGATAGAGAAGAAGTATAATCAATAGTAAGTTCACCATCACCAATGCAATTTCTATCACCACTCACCATATCATTACCTTGTGACGAATCACATGTTGGTGAAGTGGAAGAAGTTGTGAACTCATCACGGCCGGAGGTGGAGGGAGAACAATCATCCTCAATAATTTTGGACACTTCATATATATCTTGAAGCTTGGTCCAAAGCTCATGTGCATTTCGAAAAGGCATGATTGAAGCAAGAACTACATCGGTCAAAGCACATATAAGACCATTAGTAACTTGAGTCTCGAGATGAGAGTTTATCTCATCCTCTAAAGATAATTCTTGGGAATCCTTTGGAGGAGATAAACTCACATCTACAATCCTCTTCATATAATTTGGACCCATGGCCCTAAAAAGATTAAGCATGCGAATTTTCCAAACATCATAATTTGTGCCATCGAATATGAAAGTGGGATCGTGCACTAATTCTCTAAACGACATCTTTTACTCTCTAGGCGGTAAAGCCCAACAAGAGAGCCCAGGCTCTGATACCAATTGAAAGGACAATGATGTCGCCTAGAGGGGGGGGGTGAATAGGCGGTTTAAAACTTTTCCGGTTTAGGCTTGATAATTGCGGAATAAAACTAGATGTTTAAATTAACAAGCCGACAACCTAAATAAACTAGGCTCACCTATGTGCACCAACAACTTATGCTAAGCAAGACAAACAACAAGGTGATAGCAATATAGAATACTTCAAGCACGAAGGCTATCACAATGTAAAGTGCATAAGTAAAAGCTCGGGTATAGAAATAACCGAAGCACGCGGAGACGAGGATGTATTTCCGAGTTCCTCCTTGTTAAGGGAGTACGTCTCGTTGGAGAGGTGTGAACCGACACAACGGTTCAACAACCACAAAGGTTTCACCTTCTTCTCCGATGAACCGCACCACAAAGGCTTGGTTCACCTTCCACTATCGGAATTCCTTCGAGGCGGAATCCGGAGCCTTTCAACAACAATCCGGGGCACAACCCACAATGGGATTGGGGGCTCCCGAACGGCCTCCAACAACAATCCGGGGCACAACCCACAATGGGATTGGGGGCTCCCGAACGGCCTCCAACAACAATCCGGGGCACAACCCACAATGGGATTGGGGGCTCCCGAACGGCTTCAAGTGACCACACAAGGGTCCAACCACCACAAAGGCGTCTAGGGTCCAAGGACCCAAGAGTAACAAGTTCACAAGTTTTCAACTTCCACGAATCCTCGTGGAGAGCACACCGATGCACCAAATGCAAAAGGCAAGAGCACAAGTGCTCAAATCCTTCACTCTCAAATTCCAACAAAGCAACAAATGCTTATGGGGGAATAAGAGAGGAAGAACAAAGAGGAGATGCACCAAGAACTCCAAGATCAAGATCTACAAGGTTTCCCTCACATAGAGGAGAAATCGATCGGTGGAAACGTAGATCAAGATCACCTCTCACTTTCCCTCAAATATTAGCAAGAACCATGGGAGGGATTGAGAGGAAGAGCAAGCTTTACAAAGGGCAACAATGGAGGAGAGAGAGGAGAAAGACTTGCTCTTGAGCTTGTCAACCATTGGGGAAGAAGGCCCCTTTTATAGTCTAGCACAAATATCTGGCCGTTGCAACAGCATCTTCTTCCGCAAGGGCGGTAGTACCGGCCTAAAGCCCGGTAGTACCGGCCCTGCGGTACCTTCGTCAACGCAGAAAACCGAGCGCGCGGTACTACCGGGGAAAAATACCCCGGTACTACCGGGCCCAAGTGCTGGGCTCCAACCCCGGTACTACCGGGGCCATCCGTGCCAAAACGCCCGAAAAACCAACTTCAGAGAGTAGTACCGCAGAGAGCCCGGTACTACCGCAGCGAGCCCGGTACTACCGGCTGACTGCGGTACTACCGGAACAAAACTCTCCGGTACTACCGGGCCTGTCCGAACACCAAAAACACAGCTATAACTTTTGCAAATGAACTCCGAATGAGGTGAGACCAACTCCGTTGGAAAGGTACCGACAAGGAGAAGGCTACAAAAAGTGAAAATATTGCATCCCATAAATAGAGTAAAATCACCACACATGGCAAGGTGTGGGACTTTCCTCACGGTTGAACCGGCAATATTTCCGCCACCGAACACGCAACTAGTTTTCCAAGGTAAAACCGTTTTCGATGAACTAGAGCTTGACATGGAGATGAACCAAGCTCTAATTCCTCACCACCATAAAAGCCAAATAAGAACCAAGAAATATGATATGCCAAGTATGCAAAGGTTTGAGCTCTCCACAACGATGCGATCAAGTTACTCACTTGAGAGCCCCTCTTGATAGTACGCCGTCTATCCTAAAACCCGGTCTCCCACTAACACCATGAGACCGGTAAAATAGAAAACCTATCAAGATCATACCTTTGCCTTGCGCATTCCACTTGAGCTCGATGATGACGATCTTGACTCTCTCAAGTTGAAACACCTTTCTTGATTGTGCTTGCTAGCACATGCTTGATGAAGACTTCTCCAAATGCTCCCCCATACTCCATTATGGGAGGGCCTCGCTAAGCATCGTCTTCATGACTCCTTTGCAAGCTTCAATCAAATGATATCTTCGAGATGCATCATATTGATCTTGCGCTTCATCTTCTTCTCTTGATATGTATGATGGCTTGGGGTAAAACATGATTGATCACTCAATCTTCTTTTCCAAGCCATACTTGCAATAAGCTCAACTCTTCACATGACCATTCTTCATATAAACCCTTGAGTAGAGCATTGATCATCATGTAAACTACTAGAGTCCAACACATGAACTCCAATCTTTTCCTATGGACAAGATCTACAAGTATATCTCAAAGCAAACATTAGGCCATAAGGATTGTCATTAATTACCAAAACCATGCATGGGGACAACCATGCACTTTCATTATCTGGTTAGTATAATCAGAGTAAGCGCTGGGAAGCAGAAGTCTCACTTAGTTACGGTATTTGCATATATGTTGTTAGACAACATGGTGATATCAAGCAAGTTGATGCCGGTGAATCGCAAAAGCATGTACAATCATGGATTGTGCAGTAACACTTTTCCACGAGCAAGCATTATCAAATGATTCTTATTTGATAAGGGATTCTGATAAAGTAAAATGCAGCTAGTTTATTTGTACTTTAGTGCAAGTGGGAGACTGAAGGAGATATGCCCTAGAGGCAAATAAATAAGTAGTATTTATTGCATTATCTCATAAGTTTATAATAGGTTTGTGTATTATGTTATAACTGTATTAATCGGAATTATTAATACACGTGTGATACATAGACAACCAGGTGCCTAGCAAGCCTCTATATGAGCTAGTCCATTGGGCAACAGTTGATCGAGATTCCCGATCAAGGACAATGACGTCGGTTGACAATGGAGTCATCTTGTTAGTTGAATAAGGTGGTGGACATACGCAAAGTATTGCAATAAGATCGTATTACGATGTTTGTCATTTGCAATAGATAAGAGTATGATAGCTTATTCCTTAGACCGTGAGACCGTACTTATTGTTGCTTCGTAGGAGTGCTTTGAGAGCATCAAACGTTGTGTCTTATATAGCATGACAATAACGGTGTCCATCTTGGGTATTCCGAAAGAGCATCGAGACGTAAGGATCAAGAGCGGGATTTGTTCATTCTTGTAATGGAAAGATACTCTGGGCCCACTCGGTGATATTGCATCTATATAGCTGCAGCTTATGACTAGGTCATGGAGATGTAATATCGCAGACGAGTTAATAACCTTCGTCGGTAACGAGATACAACAAAGGCATCGGTGTGTCTACGATCATATCTCGGACAGGGTAGTATCGCAGAGACAAAGGGAATGAATATCATACTTATGGTTCAACGACGATATTCGTGGAATGCACAGGGGTCGTCATATATTTCCAGGTATCCCTGACGATCATTGGTGAGCGGAGTGTCTCGACCATGTCTGGAGTGTTCCCGAACCGTAGCGTAACAAACTTAAGGTCTTAGCGACGCTAGGAGATAGGTTCTGGAATTTTATAGGTTTTTGTTGGAGAGAGAGAAATGATCCGGAAAGAGTTCCGGTGGTCCGGAAGGAGTTCCGGAGAGGTCTGGAATGGTTCCAGGAATGTCCGAAAGTTGTTCGGGTGGTCCGAAAGAGTTTTCGGAGTCACGGGATATTGAATTATATATAAATATATTAATTATGAGTTAATGGGATTTTTATATTAATTTAATATTAATTAAATAAAGGAAAAAGGGGGCTCCCACCTATATGGGCCCTAAGAGGGCCCAAGAGGGGGAGCCGCACCTCAAAGGGGGGTGGGCCCCATTGGCTGGTTCGGCCAGCCCATGTGGGGGCCGAACCCCCCCCCCCCCCTCCCATGTCCTTTGTTTAGTCCCACATGGGGGAGCCAAGGGGTTTGCACACCCCCTTCCCCCTTTATATAGCAAGGCATATTAATTGATTTAATACACAGGAAATTCAATTAATTCCCAATTTCTCTCTCGATCTCGTGGTTCCCAAGTCGGAGCCGCGCCGAGCTGAGGAAGGGGGTCTCTCTCCACCTAAGCCATACCGCAGAGCGCCGTTGCTCTGCGGGATTCCAGATAAGATCTACTCCTGCGATTTCAGCTGGATCTGAATGACCGGGAGTTGTCGCTAGGCTCCGTATGTTTGCGAGTGCTCGGAGGCTACTCTATTGAGGAGCTTGGGCGACGTCGTCTCGCCCCCTACAGCCGCCGCGCCTCCCCCCTCTGCTGTCGGCGCACCAGCCCTGGTGCTGGCGCTCTGCCTTCTTCCGCCCGACGCCCGTCGACGTAGATCATCGTCGACACCCCGGCGTCATCGACTCCAACATCGCGGCAAGTTCTCCGCGACCTCGAGGTCGGCTACGTACGACTTCATCGTCAACGCTTGTGCGGGAGCGTAATCCCCGCTATCGGTCTACATGGAGGTAATGTAACCCGTTCCGCCACCGTTATCGCATGTACTAGATAGATAGATCCTGGCTAGTTAGGGTTTCGTACGCCAGAAAATTATTGTTTTCTGCACTGTAACCCCTTCAAATTTTTCCTAGCTCCGAAAACTCTTTCGGCGCTGCCCGATCTCCATCGGACCCCTCCCGGGACGCTCCCGGTGATCTCCTTCCTTTCCGGTTGTCTTGTCGAAACCCCTTAAGTGTGTTACCCTAGCGGTTCGATATAATATCAGGTATGACCAAGACTCCTCAATGATCAACGACTAACTCGTAGGCCTGGACCCCATGAATTAATCCCTGAGATATAACGAATGACTTTCATCTATCAAACCTGAATGTAAAGTCTTAGACCTTTTGCCATAGCGATACTTAGCACGTCCGAGCGTCGTTCCATAGATATCTCCATACCTAATCCCGACCTCGTTACTGACGACGCTATCTTCTACTCGTTCATGATCTCATGTCTCTGTGACCTAGTCACATGCTTGCAAGCTCATTAGACATGATCTCACCGAGTGGGCCCGAGAGTATCTATCCTGCTATGCGGACTGGCAAATCCCGCTCTTGACCCCTCGTCTCAACTACTCCTTTCCGATACCCAAAAGTATCACCGTTATTGTCATACTAAATAAGATACGACGTTTGGTGCAATCAAAGTATCTTCCGGGAATAACAATAAGAGTTGATCTCACGGTCAAAGGCGTAACGACTACGTTCTCCAAATCTGGGTATGTCCGTCACATCGCTCTCTAGCGATATGACTCTCATTGCCGACCGGCGCCATGCCCCATGACCAGGAAACCTCGATCATCAATCGCGCAACGAAACTAGTCTTAGTAGAGGCTACTAGGGACCTGGTTGTTTACGTATCACACCCGCATTAATGTTTCCGCTTAATACGGTTCTAGCATGACACAAAAACCTATTATGAACAAACGAGATATGATAAAGAATACACTTTATTAATTGCCTCTAGGGCATATCTCCTTCAGGTGCAATGGATGGGGTTCGTGTAATCGCTTAAACGACCAGGAGGGATGTTCGTTTGAGTGGGAGTTTGGATAGTTATTTTCTAAAATACTAGAACTCAGAATATAATGAACAGAGTCTGTTTTGCAAACCTTTGTAGATATTAACCATTGTGGTAGCATCTTTTCAAATTAGGCTCATTCCTGCGATTGAGAAACTTAAAAGGTTGGGTCCAAACTACATAGTTTTATGCTTTAGCTTGAGGATACTCCTTGTTTAAACCGTTAGCTCTTTGTGTTACAATACCCGCTAGGAGATAACCCCGGAGATTCCGCTGACAAAAGATAATTTGGATTATCAGATTTCTTGCGGATGATATCATCATAGTCCAGTGTATGCTATGATCTCTGCCATAGAGAACCAACGGTGGGTACGAGTTTTTAGATCGCGAACATATGATATGGTCGCTAAACTCGGGGTACCCCAAACGTTGGGGTGATGAAGTTTATCAGTACATTGACTGATTGTCTTCTCAACCAAGATGGAAGAGAATACACACATTGAGGGAGCACGTGGCGGTCATACTTAATGACATATGTTCATACTTAATGAACATTGAGACGCCTCGCTCAGTTCAATCACTGGATGACAGACATCGTTGCCAAGTGCAAATCCTCTGTCATAGAGTATGTCATGCAAGGGGAATCGTTCACCTTCATGGTTCTTGATTACAGTGGAAGTATCAAGAAAATGAAACAGATCGCCGGAAGTCATCAATGATGATGGTGTATATATGATATACATGTTATGAATGTTTTAGCTAAGCAAGTACTCGCAGTAGTGACTAAGTTTTGAACTAGTCATGTTGTGTGAAAACCAGGTTTACTGCATGAGTAGCTTGAAAGGATGAGGCGACATTGCGTGTTGATAATGGCAGTCAAGTTGTTGTGATGGCCATAGACACTCTCCCTCTAGATCTACCATTTGGGTAAATTATTTATGATCGCCTGTTAGTATGATCGTTACAAGTGTGTCTCCTCTAGCGAGACACTTGTTCATACATGATAGTGACAAATTGGTGTCCTATATTTATGAAGTAATGATCATATGCCGATTTGAATTAGATGGAAGAAGCTCCCACATTCATAATATTAATGCCAAATGATACAAACTTAATAAAGACACCACATATGTGTGGCACTACCGTTTAGTCATGTCAATGTTATAGTCAATGCATTAGCTCCATACCGGATGGATCTACAAGTCCTAAGATTTGATCTTTTGACACTTGCAAAATAAATGTGACCCCGTTTCCGGAAAACAGGCATATAACTTATTGATAGTCATACATAGAGATGTATGTGGTTCAATGAAGTAATTGACGGGTAGTGGAGACCTTTATTTCGTGAACTTCACTGAACGTTTTGAGTATAGCTTGTTGAGAATCGTGCATTTCGGTGTATGTGAATCAATGAAGTTATCCACTCGGGGAATGTTGGTCTGGAAACTTTGATTCAATCAAACAAGTTCAGAATTGTAACATCCCAATATTTTATAATATTCAAAAATCACTAAAATTTAAAACTTTTCTTTTATTAAAACAAAATATTAAATGTATAAGGAAACCAACTATGAAAGACTTCAAACTGGAGTTTAATATTTCAAATGTTACAACTGAAACATTTTATTATCCATTGTATTTCAGAACCCTTAATATGTAAACTGATGAATGTTGAAAAACCTTCAAACCCATTTCATGAAATAAATAGTTTCGTCATAAGTATATGATTCCAACCACATAGTCATAGCTATTCATAAATTAAAATAATATTTACAAGTGTTCTTGTAAACTATTTTAAAACATGGTCTATGTGTCAAATAGTTTTCATTCTCTCAACTAAGTTCAAAACATGGTGATAAAATTTCAATTCTGTAATTTACAACTATAAACTTCATAGATTTCAAATTAATGAATTAGCCAAATAAACATTTCATTTGATTAAATGAATTTCATTTATTTTCAGAGCATGAAATGATTAATACCTTCTGATAAGAATAGAATTAAAACAAAAATCTTTTCCAAAGTTGTTATGAAGTTTGGATTATCATAATATAAAATATAATGGTGCACAAATTATTTTCAATTAAAAATGAACACCTTATATTTCACATTTCCTAAACATTATTTATATTTAGTCTTTAATATTATGTCAAAATAAAGATGAATGATTTCAGCAAAATAAGTTTAAATAACTTAAATTCAAACATATTGAGATGTGGGTATTTTACAAATTTTATTTAGCCAAAAGAAAATTTAATTAAGATAGAAATTCAAATTTGACTTTAAGTGTCAAATTTGTAATTAACCAATAATTCAAAATATTATTTTTCAAAAATATTCAAAACATGCCCACAATTGGTTTAACAGAAAGGTAATAATGTTACAAATTTTTAGAATTTTGTTTGGCCTCATTTGAACATTCAAATCAAAAGTTATGGATTAATTAGAGAAAAATCAAAAAAAAAAAAAAACGCTGACGTCAGCGGTGACGTCAGCAGATCTTCTTCAACCTCCGAAACCAACTTCTGCTGGAATCCTGCATCGATCCGGAGATCGATCCCGGGCCGTTTTCGAACGAGATTATATCTCTTCCCCGCCACCATAAATACCCCAGCCCGCGCCGCGTCTTTCCCCCTCAAACCCTAAGTAAATCGTGCCCCCAGGCCGCCGGAAAAGCTCGCCGGAGTCCGCACCATCCGCCGCCGTAATTCTTCCATCCCCGGCGAGGAGAGCCACTCCCCGAGGCCGAGACCGTGCCCATCCTCGTTACCTCGCCCGTGCGGACCCTCTGGACGCTTCCCCATCCCACCTTGGCTTCCTAATCGAGCGGAGCAAGCACCACCCGAAGACACCGAGCTCGCCGGCGATTGGAAACATCTCCGACCACGAGTGCTCGTCGCTTCGGGACAAACCTGAGCTCGTCACCACCTCCATCTTCTCCGCCACCTCGCCCCGCTCGTCGTTGTCGCTTTCCCGAGCCGAGGGGAACGCCGGAGCGACGAATCGGTCCACGCCGCCGCCGTCACCACCATCTCCGGCGAGGAGTGCGCCGCCGCGGTAAGGCCTTCGATCCAGAACCGTCAGATTTAATTTATACGGCGTAGATTAGAAGTCGCCGACGAACCGGTACGATCCGATCTGGACCGTCAGATCCAGATCTGACGGCCCAGATCTGTTGACTTATCCAGTCAGCGCCCGCGTGGCAGCCACGTCAGCGCCACGTCACTGTCCAGTCAGCTGCCACGTGGAAAAGGATTTTCTTAATTAAATTTAATTGGCAGTTTTACAGAAACACCCCTGCCACTTAGATCTGTCACAATTTTTTAACCACAACTCCAAATTTAATAATTTTTATATATTTGGAAAGCTCTTGACATGTAGAATATTTTGGATCTGACAAAATTCAAATTTGACTTAGTATAAAATATTCAAAATTCAAATGGAAATTGGAGTATATTTGTAATAACTTTAAATCTATAAATCCAAAAATTGCAAATAAATATGTTTTAGAAACTTTAGAATATTTGTAAATTAATGTTACTGCTATAAAATATTTTTGAGTAATTTTTTTTGAATGATTTCATAGTTGTGTCTTTAATTTGAATAGTTTGACTAATTTTGAAATAACTTTTAATAGAAACATTATTTTTGATTAAATCTAATTGCAATCGATTTAATTAAATGCTCTCTGTCTATTAACACTAATTATAAAATTGTGTTATAAAAATTTAGTCATAGGAAACTTTAATCTTATAATTATTCCTTTTATTATATTTTCCAAAATGAGAAATTAATTAAATTGCATTTATAAATTCATGCATATTTATAAAGAAATCACAAAAGTTATTTTTATGTTTCTGGTGATTTAAAATTTTCATTTCATTTATAGCATATTTTATTCTCATAGGAAAACCCCTCTTCATTAGTTTTCTCTAAGTTAGGATTATTTTCAAACTTAGTATTTTGGGAAAAGTGATATGCACTAGACACTTAGGATTTTCAACATGGAGCTGGAAGACCAATGAAGGACTTAGCCAAAAACAAGACTTCAGAAGTATCTTCAAGGAGAAGAAGCACTTAGAATAAAATCAAGAAGAAGTTCATGAAGGACTTAGAAGAAAACAGACTCTGGAAGCATCCCAAAGATGTCAAGCACTTAGAAGAAAAGTGAGAAGAAGTTCAAGAAGGCCAACCCCCTTTTATTCTCTAAGTCTCTCTCTCTGTCCTTTCTTCTTCTCTGAGACTTCATGAAGACCAAGTGAATCCAAGACCTGCCTCGAGGATACAAGAATCATCAAGTCTGAAGATTCATCAAGACTACCAAGAACTCAATCAAGACATCATCCAGAAGAAAGTTACAAGTCTGGAGATGAAGCCTGGAGGACGACTATATCTTTCTTTCTATCTTTTCCCTCTTTCCTAATCTTGTCTTTTAGACTTAAACAAATTTTGATCATGATGTTATCATCTTGAAGTTGTTGGATCCTAGCGGCATAGTGAGATGAAGCGGCCTGGAAACAAACCTTACATGTCCACGTACATGAGACCTGTTCCACAATTTAAGTGGCTGGCCGGGTGTCTGTCTCTCTCACTTTAGCGAATATCCAATTTACAAAGAGTTGATAATAATCGTGATCACCTCGAAGAATAGAGCTAGTATTTTCTCTAAGTATTTTGCACATCCAGACTAAGCCATTAGAGTGCTTGTTTCAAGAAGATATAAAACAAAGTATGTTTATCCAACTTAAGACCTTAGCCCTTAGTCATTCTTGACCCACCTAATGGCCTTACATTAACTTAAAAGATTTTCATGGCATGAAAAAGTATTTCTAGCCCTTAGGAATATTTTGCACATCATGCATAAACATATTTTCCTTAGAAAGTTTTATAAAACTTATTTATTCATCTAGTATGTGTTTGTATGCATTGTGGAGTTGTGCTTGCTGTTGATTGTTGTATTGTTGCTTGTCTATACTGTTAGATTGAACGGAGAGTCCCGAGTATCGTTGAAAAGAGTTGTGAACAACGACAACATTCAAAGGCAAGTGGCACACCTCATAAACTTCCTATTTCTATATGCATTACTTAGTGTATTTTTATATGCATGTGTAGGATAGTATTGCTATGCTAAACCTGTGTAGAATTCCTTATTCCTGTGTCTAGGTTCATATACAATACTTAGTAGAATTATTGATGCTATGCAAATGTTGTTTTTTGAAAATCTAAATTCTACTAAGTTAAGAATGAAACGCCTGGGTGGTAAGTGGTTGCATGGTTTATGTTGAGTGGCTACTCAGGTCCATGTCTATGGTTCCTGGAGTATGTACACTTGTGAATGGCCACCCAGGAACAGAGGAATCCGAAGAACTCCGAGTGACGATTGCTTCCAGTGCAGCCATTGCCATATGGGCTCTGGCTTGATCAATTATGTTGCGTGGACTCTCTCCGGCTTGACAAGCAGATGTAGGGGGATGTTAGGTGGAACGGGTCAAGCCAGAGTGGGAGGGAAAATGCTTCTGAAAGATCTCGTCTCATTCTTCTCCTTTCCTTATCACAAATGGTGTGTAAAGGATACCTTGGGTTGAATGGGTACAATGGTGAAAGTGCACAACCTCTACAGAGTGTAAAACTAAGTACTTAGCCGTGTCCCCGGTACGGACAATTTGAGCAGCTGATCACGGACGTCAACGGAGGATTCCATCATTCCAACTTCAGAAATAAAATTTGATGGGTAAACAAGGGAAGAGGAGATTTATGGTTTTCATGCCATACTCGTCTTGATTTCAAGAAAAGTGTTTTCAAAAGAGTAGGAAAAATTGGCTTTATGCAAATTAGCCTTGAACTCCACCAGCCAATTATGCATATAGGCTTTAGAGTCATTCCATAAGTGTCCACCATAGTGTCACTTGCCAGACTCCATTTTTAATGGAATCTGACCCACTCTGTTGCAAAATTTTATTTGTTACAGGTTATTCAAATGACGAGTGAGGTTTCGTTAAGGGATTTCGAGTCTGCAACCAACATGTTTTCGCCTGTGGCAACATGAAGTTGTTAGAGACCCACTGCTATTGTATTTCCGCTGTGTACTTTTTCAATGCTAGCTTTATGCTATGCAACTTGTATTAAATATTTTGTAATTCTGGATCATCGATGTAATAAAATTGACGCTTTGTTGTGATATTACATCGTAAACTATGTGTGCAAATGAATCGATCCAGGGATTTGCACTATACACAGGTATCTGCCTTATTTAAAGTGCAGGTACG
Source organism: Poa annua (assembly GCA_026929855.1). Lineage (NCBI taxonomy): Eukaryota > Viridiplantae > Streptophyta > Magnoliopsida > Poales > Poaceae > Poa > Poa annua. The sequence goes on from CM049426.1 coordinate 298,681,279, forward strand.
CTACAAGAATGAAGTAGGAAATAAACTTAACAAGAAAATCAAATTCCCGCGATGCAGATCGAGGAAATGAAGATTTGAGTTATAATGTTGGCACATCATTGGAAGATTTGTGAGAAGAGTTCCACAAATTACGCCGCATGGAACACCATAGTGTCATGGTGTGTTAGGACGTCGTAATTACACCCTATCGGATAGTGTGTGGTAAATAAATCTCTTGCCGAATTATTGTGATCATTAGAGTCATATGGTTGAAACGTAAACACTCACGTTAGCAAATAGGGAAACCATTTGAATCCATGGAGACAATACCATACGAGTGATGGCATGGCTTTTGAGCCTGGATTGTCGTTTCGGCAATTTAGTGTTTCGATGTAATCGAACCTAAAATGAATTAATCTTTGTAGTATACCCTACCTAAAGAGTGAAGGAGATACGCCCTAGAGGCAATTAATAAAGTGTATTCTTTATCATATCTCGTTTGTTCATAATAGGTTTTTGTGTCATGCTCGAACCGTATTAAGCGGAAACATTAATGCGGGTGTGATACGTAAACAACCAGGTCCCTAGTAGCCTCTACTAAGACTAGTTTCGTTGCGCGATTGATGATCGAGGTTTCCCGGTCATGGGTCATGGCGCCGGTCGGCAATGAGAGTCATATCGCTGGAGAGTGATGTGATGGACATACCCAGTTTTGGAGAACATAGTCATTACACCTTTGACTGTGAGATCAACTCTTATTGATATTCCCCGAAGATACTTTGATTGCACCAAACGTCGTATCTTATTTAGTATGACAATAACGGTGATACTTTTGGGTATTGGAAAGGAGTATTGAGACGAGGGGTCAAGAGCGGGATTTGCCAGTCTGCGTAGCAGGATAGATACTCTCGGGCCCACTCGGTGAGATCTTGTCTAATGAGCTTGCAAGCATGTGACTAGGTCACGGAGACATGAGATCATGAACGAGTAGAAGATAGCGTCGTCGGTAACGAGGTCGGGATTAGGTATGGAGATATCTATGGAACGACACTCGGACGTGCTAAGTATCGCTATGGCAAAAGGTCTAAGACTTCACGTTCAGGTTTGATAGATGAAAGTCATTCGTTATATCTCAGGGATTAATTCAGGGGGTCCAGGCCTTCGAGTTAGTCGTTGATCATTGAGTAGTCTTGATCATACCTGATATTATATCGAACCGCTAGGGTAACACACTTAAGGGGTTTCGACAAGACAGCCGGAAAGGAAGGAGATCACCGGGACAGTCCCGGGAGAGGTCCGATGGAGATCGGGCAGCGCCGAAAGAGTTTTCGGAGCTAGGAAATATTATATATATTATGTTTGATATTAATTAGTGTTATTAATATGCAAATATGATTTTATATATTTATTTTCGAATTTATTAAGACAGATTTCCCTAAATGGGCCTTCCGGACGAAAGAAGGCCCAAGAGGGGAAAATTCCCTAGGGGAATTCGGTGGGGGCCAGGAGGGCCGGCCTAGGTGGGCCACAAGGGGCCCACCAGGGAGCCGGCGCACCTCCCAAGCCGAACCAGGCTGTGGGGGGTTAGTCCCACATTGCCTGGCTGGCAAGGTTGGCTCCCATTGGGAGCCTATATAAGAAAGGGCACCCCCAGCCTTTTAATTCACCAATTAATTCCTGATTTCTCTCTCGATCTCGTGGTTCCCAAGTTGGAGCCGCGCCGAGCAAGAGGAGTCGGGGATCTCCTCCACCATAGCCCGCTGCCGCGCTGCTGGTGTTCCGGTCCAAGTCTTCCGCTGCTCGTCCTGGACTGGAGCTTCGGAGGCGTCGTCTCCACCGTACGTGTGCGACTCCCTGCGAGGTGCTGCGCTAGCGGTACTCGGAGGCCTGCTTCCTCTACACGACCTTGAGGTCGGCTACGTCGGTCTTCATCGACAACGTTTGTGCGGGAACGTAATCCCCGCTTTCGGTCTACAAGGGTACGTATTCCGATCTCCGTTCGTACTACTATATCTGCATAGAATAGATCTTGGCTAGTTTAAGGATATCGTTGCTAGGAAAATTATTGTTTTCTGCCCACGATCCCCTTCAAAGAGTTAGTTGGGTACATGTCTCACGACATAGGCAAAATCTTTGCCGGGATATACCTTGCGAAAGAAATAGTTTCTTGTCCAAGGGTATAAGTGAGAAAGAAAGTAGAGCGAGACGAAGTTGGTGAACTTCCTCTCCAGACATCAGAGTGGCGCAACCGAAAGTGTTTGCGGTATCAGGCTCCACAGCTTGAAAAAGCTGATGATTCAAGATCATGATGTTCTGAGATCATACTAAGAGCGTAGGCATACGAGGTTGTGTTCCACATTGTGTGTTACGACAATCTTGTTATAAAGGTCATATTAATGGAATATGATAGACCTACGAACTACGAAGAAGAGATGGTGGACCTAAGTTTAATCGCTTAAATATGGGGTGGTGCCGGCTTGTGCCGCCGGCTAATATAGACCTACGAACTATGAAGAAGAATATGATAGACCTACGAACTAATGAAGTTGTGCCGCCGGCCTTGATGATAAGGGGTGGTGCAATGGATGGGGGTCGTGTAATCGCTTAAACGACCAGGAGGGACGTTCGTTTGAGTGGGAGTTATGTTAGTTATTTTCTAAAATACTATAACTCAAAATTATTATGAACAAAGTCTTATGTTGTTGCAAATTCCATTGTAGATGTCTCACCCCTCCTTTAACCTGAACCTGTTCATTGAGAAAGAGAAGCTTAAGACCGATGGGTCTAACTTCGTGTCCTGGTTCCGCGATCTGAAGTCCATCCTTGAAACCCACAAGGTGGCCTACATCCTTGATTCCCCCTTAGGTGATCTTCCCAGCACTGCCCCGGAAATCGAAAGGATTGTCCATGGGGTGAAAACGGAGATTTCTTCTTATGTCCAGAGTGGCATGCTCTTTGCCATGGAGGCTGACCTGCAAAACCGCTTCATGAACAAGGGTGCTTATGAAATAATCACTGAACTCATGGTTGTTTTTGCACGACAAGTCAAGGCTGAGACGTACGAGGCAACTGTGCTTCTCTTCTCAGCCCAGATGGAAGAGCACGGCAATATCAGTGAGCAGTTGGCCAAGTTGTTTGGCTGCGCTCGACTTCTGAGTGATCTGGGAAGTGTGATCCCAGAGGAGTTGGTGATTGATAGGGCGCTGATTTCTCTGCCCCCTAGCTATAAGAACGCCATAGTGGACTACGGCATGAAAGGGACGTCAAAACCCCTGTCGGAAATCCTGAAGATGCTCGAAGTGGCCGAATTAGAAATCAAGCTGAAGAAGATAGAGGTAACCATCGGATCACCTGAGCGCAACTGCCCCAAGTATCTGGAGGATAGGAAGTCTGGCAAGACGGTCGACAAAGAGAAAGGTATATTTGATATACATGTTATAGATGTGTACCTTACATCCGCCCGGAGCAATACGTGGGTATTTGATACTGGTTCTGTTGCTCATATATGTAACTCTCAGGAGGAGTTACGGAATAGGAGGCGGCTGGCGAAGGATGAGGTGACGATGCGCGTCGGCAACGGATCGAGAGTCGACGTGGTGGCTGTCGGCACGCTCCCTCTACATCTACCATCGGGATTAGTTTTGGTTTTAAATAAATGTTATTTTGTGCCATCCTTGAGTGTAAACATTATAAGTGGGTCTTGCCTGTTACAAGACGGTTATTCATTTAAATCAGTGTCAAGCAATTGTGCTATTTATATGAATGATATCTTTTATGTTGATGCTCCCGAGAGTAATGGTTTATTCTTGTTGAATCTCGATCGTAGTACTCACATTCATAACATAGAGGCCAAACGAATTAAGTGTAGTGACGATACTGCCATGTTTTTGTGGCATTGCCGTCTTGGTCATATTGGTATAAAGCGCATGAAGCGACTCCACTCCGATGGACTCTTGGACTCGTTGGATTTCGGATCCCTCGATACATGTAAACCATGCCTCATGGGCAAAATGACCAGGACACCGTTCAAAGGTTTCGTTGAACGGGCGTCGGATTTGTTGGGGATCATACATACAGACGTATGTGGACCAATGAGCGTTTCGACACGCAATGGTTATCGTTACTTCGTCACCTTCACTGATGACTTGAGTAGATACGGTTATATCTACTTGATGAAACACAAGTCTGAAACGTTTGAAAAGTTCAAAGAATTCTAGAGTGAAGTTGAGAATCAGCTTAATAGGAAAATCAAGCATCTCCGGTCCGATCGCGGTGGAGAGTACTTGAGTTTTGAGTTTGGCACACATCTGAAGAGTTGTGGGCATAGTGCCCCAACTTACGCCCGCCGGAACGCCGCAGCGCAACGGTGTGTCCGAGCGACGTAATCGTACTCTACTGGATAGTGTCCGATCTATGATGTCTCTTACCGATCTGCCAGTGTCCTTCTGGGGTTATGCGTTAGAAACAGCCGCATTCATTTTAAATAGGGCTCCGTCCAAGTCCGTTGAAACGACGCCGTATGAATTATGGTATGGCCATAAGCCTAAGTTATCGCTTCTGAAGGTTTGGGGTTGTGAGGCGTACGTTAAGAAACTACAGCCCGACAAACTCGAACCGAAGTCGGAGAAAGTCGTCTTTGTAGGATATCCGCGGGAAACCGTTGGGTACATCTTCTACAACCAAGCTGAGGGCAAAACTTTTGTCGCGAAGACCGGTGCCTTTCTAGAGAAGGAATTTCTCGCGAAAGGAGTAAGTGGGAGGAAGGTAGACCTCGATGAAATCGTTGATCCTGAACTCGAGATTCCGAGTGGCGCAACGGAAGCAATTCCGGAAACGTCCTCCGTGGAAGGAGTGGGAGAAACTGTCGAGGAAGATGTTCTACCTCGTAGGTCTGGTAGATCTCGGATCCCACCAGAATGGTATGGCAACATGGTTTGCACCGTCATGCTAGTCGAGCAAGACGAACCTACGAACTACAAGGAGGCGATGGAGAGTCTAGAGTCCGAGAAATGGCTTGAAGCCATGAAATCCGAAATAGGATCCATGTATGATAACCAAGTGTGGACCTTGGTGGATATTCCCGAAGGGCGCAAGGCCGTCGAGAATAAGTGGATCTTTAAGAAGAAGACTGATGTTGATGGTAATGTGACCGTCTATAAAGCTCGACTTGTCGCAAAGGGTTTCCGACAAGTTCATGGAATTGACTACGATGAAACCTTTTCACCGGTAGCGATGCTTAAGTCTATTCGGATTTTGTTAGCGGTAGCTGCCTACTATGATTATGAAATCTGGCAGATGGACGTCAAAACGGCCTTCCTGAATGGAAACATTGAGGAAGAGTTGTACATGGTACAGCCGGAAGGTTTTGTCGATCCAGGAAGTGCTAACACGGTGTGCAAGCTTCAGCGATCCATCTATGGATTGAAGCAGGCATCTCGGAGCTGGAATCTTCGCTTTGATGAGGTAATCAAAGGTTTTGGATTTATCCAGAATGTGGAAGAGAACTGTATTTACAAGAAAATGAGTGGGAGCTCGGTTGTGTTCTTAGCACTGTATGTTGACGACATATTGCTAATAGGGAATGATGTGGAACTTCTGAATAGCGTGAAGGAATATTTAAACAGTAAGTTTTCCATGAAAGACTTAGGAGAAGCTGCGTATGTTTTAGGCATAAAGATCTACCGTGATAGATCAAGGCGCCTATTAGCACTAAGTCAGAGTACTTATCTTGATAAAATATTGAAGCGTTTTCATATGGAGAAGGCAAAGAAGGGTTCTCTGCCGGTTATCAAGAATAAGGTATTGCGTAAGGCGCAGTGTCCGGTAACGGAACTGGGTAAGGCCGAAATGACGAAACATCCTTATGCTTCAGCCATAGGATCGATCATGTATGCAATGTTGAGTACTAGACCAGATGTGGCATTAGCTCTAAGTTTGACAAGCCGGTTCCAGAGTAATCCTGGAATGCCGCATTGGATAGCTGTTAAGAGCATTCTTAAGTATCTCAATAAAACAAAGGAAATGTTCCTTGTGTATGGTGGCTGCGATGAGGAACTTGGCGTAACGGGTTACGTAGATGCAAGTTTCTGCTCAGACCCCGATGACTGTAAGTCACAGACAGGTTACGTGTTCAAGGTGAATGGAGGCGCCGTGTGCTGGAGAAGTGGGAAGCAACCCATAGTCGCACAATCTACAATGGAGTCGGAGTACATTGCTGCCTGCGAGGCCGCGAATGAAGCTGTGTGGCTGAGGAAGTTCGTCATCGAACTTGGAGTGTTCCCGAGCGTGCAAGACCCCGTGGTCCTCTTCTGCGACAATACGGGTGCCATTGCGAACGCCAAGGAGCCAAGGACTCACTCCACCGCCAAACACATTCTCCGACGCTTCCACGTGATACGTCAGTACGTACAAGAAGGCGATGTGAAGATTTGCAAAGTGCATACGGATCTGAATGTGGCAGATCCGCTGACGAAGCCTCTTCCGCTTGATAAGCATGAACAACACCAGTTAGCTATGGGTGTTAGGCTTTTACCAAGTTGTAATCTAGATTAAATTGTACTTTAGTGCAAGTGGGAGACTGAAGGAGATATGCCCTAGAGGCAATTAATAAAGTGTATTCTTTATCATATCTCGTTTGTTCATAATAGGTTTTTGTGTCATGCTGGGACCGTATTAAGCGGAAACATTAATGCGGGTGTGATACGTAAACAACACGGTCCCTAGTAGCCTCTACTAAGACTAGTTTCGTTGCGCGATTGATGATCGAGGTTTCCCGGTCATGGGGCATGGCGCCGGTCGGCAATGAGAGTCATATCGCTGGAGAGTGATGTGATGGACATACCCAGTTTTGGAGAACATAGTCATTACACCTTTGACCGTGAGATCAACTCTTATTGATATTCCCCGAAGATACTTTGATTGCACCAAACGTCGTATCTTATTTAGTATGACAATAACGGTGATACTTTTGGGTATTGGAAAGGAGTATTGAGACGAGGGGTCAAGAGCGGGATTTGCCAGTCCGCGTAGCAGGATAGATACTCTCGGGCCCACTCGGTGAGATCTTGTCTAATGAGCTTGCAAGCATGTGACTAGGTCAAGGAGACATGAGATCATGAACGAGTAGAAGATAGCGTCGTCGGTAACGAGGTCGGGATTAGGTATGGAGATATCTATGGAACGACACTCGGACGTGCTAAGTATCGCTATGGCAAAAGGTTTAAGACTTCACGTTCAGGTTTGATAGATGAAAGTCATTCGTTATATCTCAGGGATTAATTCAGGGGGTCCAGGCCTACGAGTTAGTCGTTGATCATTGAGGAGTCTTGATCATACATGATATTATATCGAACCGCTAGGGTAACACACTTAAGGGGTTTTGACAAGACAACCGGAAAGGAAGGAGATCACCGGGACAGTCCCGGGAGAGGTCCGATGGAGATCGGGCAGCGCCGAAAGAGTTTTCGGAGCTAGGAAATATTATATATATTATGTTTGATATTAATTAGTGTTATTAATATGCAAATATGATTTTATATATTTATTTTCGAATTTATTAAGGCAGATTTCCCTAAATGGGCCTTCCGGACGAAAGAAGGCCCAAGAGGGGAAAATTCCCTAGGGGAATTCGGTGGGGGCCAGGAGGGCCGGCCTAGGTGGGCCACAAGGGGCCCACCAGGGGGCCGGCGCACCTCCCAAGCCGAACCAGGCTGTGGGGGGTTAGTCCCACATTGCCTGGCTGGCAAGGTTGGCTCCCCTTGGGAGTCTATATAAGAAAGGGCACCCCCAGCCTTTTAATTCACCAATTAATTCCTGATTTCTCTCTCGATCTCGTGGTTCCCAAGTTGGAGCCGCGCCGAGCAAGAGGAGTCGGGGATCTCCTCCACCATAGCCCGCTGCCGCGCTGCTTGTGTTCCGGTCCAAGTCTTCCGCTGCTCGTCCTGGACTGGAGCTTCGGAGGCGTCGTCTCCACCGTACGTGTGCGTCTCCCTGCGAGGTGCTGCGCTAGCGGTACTCGGAGGCCTGCTTCCTCTACACGACCTTGAGGTCGGCTACGTCGGTCTTCATCGACAACGTTTGTGCGGGAACGTAATCCCCGCTTTCGGTCTACAAGGGTACGTATTCCGATCTCCGTTCGTACTACTATATCTGCATAGAATAGATCTTGGCTAGTTTAAGGATATCGTTGCTAGGAAAATTATTGTTTTCTGCCCACGATCCCCTTCAAAGAGTTAGTTGGGTACATGTCTCACGACATAGGCAAAATCTTTGTCGGGATATACCTTGCGAAAGAAATAGTTTCTTGTCCAAGGGTATAAGTGAGAAAGAAAGTAGAGCGAGACGAAGTTGGTGAACTTCCTCTCCAGACATCAGAGTGGCGCAACAGAAAGTGTTTTTGGTATCAGGCTCCACAGCTTGAAAAAGCTGATGATTCAAGATCATGATGTTCTGAGATCATACTAAGAGCGTAGGCATACGAGGTTGTGTTCCACATTGTGTGTTACGACAATCTTGTTATAAAGGTCATATTAATGGAATATGATAGACCTACGAACTACAAAGAAGAGATGGTGGACCTAAGTCCGAGAAATGGCTATGAGTCATTTATGATCCGAAATAAAATCCATATACGATTACCAGGTAATGACTTGGGAGATCTTCTTGATGGCATCTAGGATGTTAATAGTATATGGAATTTTATGAGAGAGTAGACATTGAGCAGATTCGATTTGTCGTGAAACAGTTCCGACAGATTCAAAAGTTGACCATATGAGAGTTTGTCTCAAGTGGCGAAGCCTAAATCTATTCTGGGTCGTTTAGCAATTACTATAATTTCGAATGAGAAATTGATAGATGGATGAGAAAACCATGGTTCTTAATAGTGTCATTAAGAATGGTTTGTAATCCTGAGGATGCTAAACATGTATGCAAACTTCAGTGGTCCATTCATGGGCTGAAGCAAGCATATCAGAGCTGGAATCTTCACTTTGATAATGTGATCAAAGGATTTTGGAGTAGTCCAAAATAGTTGAAGAAACCTACATTTGCAAAGAAGTGAGTGAGAGCAAAGTAGCTTTCCTTGATCTTATATGCGGAAGGCATATTTGAGTGGGAGCTAAGTAGTTTTTCCTTGATCTTATATGCGGAAGGCATATTTGAGTGGGAGCTAGGTGTCATTCGTGATTTTGTATGTAACGACATATTGAATGACACAGATCCCCTAGTAGAGTGTAAAGTATTATTTAAGTGATTAAATTTTCTATGAAATGAAGTTAGGAGTATTAGACATCCGATTTTTATAATTGTATAGATCGTAAGGGGCTTAATAACATTAAGTCGGAATATTTCCTAAGTCAAGATTCTGAAGTGTTTCAGAATAGGACAAGCAAAGAAAGAGGTTCTTGCTTGTATGACTAGGTAAAATATTAAGTTTATCTTGGCATTTTCAGTAATAGCAAATGATGTTCGACATTATCTAAGTATCAGACATAGATGCTATCAGACTGAAAGCTCGACTTAGTGTGACCCAAGTTCTTGGTTGAAGAACAGGTTCTAGAGTGATCCTTGTGTGGATCAATGAACAAACGTTAAGTTTATTCTTCAGTGTCTATGATAACTAAAGATATGTTTTCTAGTAAAGGGTAAGAGTGGAAAGACAACTTGCCGTAAAGCGGTTACGATGATGCAAGTTATGACACTGACCCATACGACTAGAAATCTCATATAGGAGATTTCCTTTATTTTGAATATAGACATGGTTAGTTTGCGAAGTCGCATATGAATGCACTGTCGCATAATCTACATAGGTATAGAAATATATCGCGACTTCAGAAGTAGCAAGTGTGATTGGACTGAGCAGTCTTCCGAGCGTATGTGGTCCCCTTAATAGATCTCTTAGACTTTTAAGGCACATGCTACGCGAATGCTCGAGTCTCACTCCATCCACTGGGATATATTTCACCGTCATCGTAAGATACGGGTTGATGTAAAACTAGGTGACATAGAAGTGTTGCAAAGCACATAAAGATCTCAATGTGTGAGATCTATTGACTGTATTCCTCTTCCACAAGGCGAGCAAGCACCAAGATGATATGGGTGTTGAGCTTTTACCAAGTTGTAAACTAGATTAAGTGTTACTCTAGTGCAAGTGGGAGACTGAAGGAAATATGCCCTAGAGGCACTTAATAAACATAGTTTATTGGCAATATCCCAATCGTTCATTATATATTTTATACCATGTTATAACTATATTAAGCGAAAACATTAATACAGGTGTGGTAGATAAACAACCAGGTCCCTAGTAGCCTCTACTATGACTAGTTTCGTTGCGCGATTGATGATCGAGGTTTTCCGATCATAGGGCATGGCGCCTATCGGCAATGGAAGTCATATCGTTAGGTGTAACGATGTGATGGACATACCCAGTATTTATAGGATATAGTCATTACGCCTTAAGACCGTGAGATCAACTCTTATTGTTATCCCTGGAAGATACTTTGATCGCACCAAACGTCATATCTTATATAGTGTGACAATCATAGGCGATACTTTTGGGTATCGGAAGGGGGTAGTTGAGACGAGAGGTCAACATCGGGATTTGTCAGTCCGCATAGCCGGATAGATACTCTAGGGCCCACTCGGTCACCAGCTGACATAATATCATAGACGAGTAGAAGATAGCGACGTCAGTAACGAGATCATGCTAGGTATGGAGATATCTGAGAATGATGCTCGGACACGCTAAGTATCGCCATGACAAAGGGTTTAAGACTGGACGTCCAGGTTTGATAGATGAAAGTCATTCGTTATATCACAGGGATTAATTCATAGGGTCCAGGCCTACGAGTTAGTCGATGATCATAGAGGAGTCTTGATCGTACCTGTTATTATATCGAACCGCTAAGGTAACACACTTAAGGGGTTTCGACAAGACAACCGGAAAGGAAAGAGATCACCGGGAACATCCCGGGAATGGTCCGATGGAGATCGGGCAGCGACGAAAGTTTTCGGAGCTAGAATAAATTATATAAAATATGTTTGATATGAATTAGTGTAATTAGTGTTTAAATATGATTTAATATATTTATTTTCAAATTTTTAAAGGCAGATTTCCCTAAATGGGCCTTCTAGTGGAAAGAAGGCCCATGAGGGGGGGAAGCTTCCCCCCAAGGGAGGGGGGCTGGTTCGGCCAGCCCCTAGTGGGCCACAAGGGGCCCACTAGGGCCGGCGCACCTATCCTAGCCGCACCAGGCATGTGGGGATAGTCCCACATTGCCTGGCTGGCAAGGTTGGCTCCCCCTGGGAGCCTATATAAGAAGGGGCACCCCTGGCCTTTTAATTCACCAATTAATTCCCTAATTCTCTCTCGATCTCGTGATTCCCTTTGTCGGAGTCGCGCCGAGTAGAGGAGGGGGATCTCTTCCACCATAGCCCGCTGCCGCACTGCTGGTGTTCCGGTCCAAGTCTTCCGCTGCTCATCCTGGACTGGAGCTTCGGAGGCCGTCGTCTCCACCGTATGTGTGTGACGCCCTGCGAGGTGCGGCGCTAGCGGTACTCAGAGGCCTACTTCCTCCACCCGACCTTGGGGTCATCTTTGACATCTTCGTCGCGCCGAGTTCTCCGCGACCTAGAGGTCGGCTACGTCGTCTTCGTCGTCAACGCTTGTGCGGGAGCGTAATCCCCGCTATTCGGTCTACGAGGGTATGTATTCCGATCTCCGCCGTACTTCTATATCTGCATAGTGTAGATCTTGGCTAGTTTAAGGATATCGTTTCTAGGAATTTTTTTGTTTTCTGCACACGATCCCCTTCACTACGAACAACAAGGAGGCGATGGCGAGTCTAGAGTCCGAGAAATGGCTTGAAGCCATGAAATCCGAAATAGGATCCATGTATGACAACAAAGTGTGGACTTTGATGGATATTCCCGAAGGGCGCAAGGCCGTCGAGAATAAATGGATCTTTAAGAAGAAGACTGATGCTGATGGTAATGTGACCGTCTATAAAGCTCGGCTTGTCGTAAAAGGTTTTCGACTTGTTCATGGGATTGACTACGATGAAACCTTTTCACCGGTAGCGATGCTTAAGTCTATTCGGATTTTGTTAGCAGTAGCTGCCTATTATGATTATGAAATCTGGCAGATGGACGTCAAAACAGCCTTCCTAAATGGAAACATTGAGTAAGAGTTGTACATGGTACAACCGGAAGGTTTTGTCGATCCAGGGAATGCCAACAAGGTTTGCAAGCTTCAGCGATCCATCTATGGATTGAAGCAGGCATCTCGGAGCTGGAATCTTCGCTTTGATGAGGTAATCAAAGGTTTTGGATTTATCCAAAATTTGGAAGAGACCTGCATTTACAAGAAAATGAGTGGGAGCTCGGTTGTGTTCTTAGCACTATATGTAGATGACATATTGCTGATTGGGAATGATGTGGAACTTCTGAATAGCGTGAAGGAATATTTAAACCATAAATTTTCCATGAAGGACTTAGGAGAAGCTGCATACGTCTTAGGCATAAAAATCTATCGTGATAGATCAAGGCGCCTATTAGCGTTGAGTCAGAGTACTTATCTTGATAAAATACTGAAGCGTTTCGGTATGGAGAAGTCAAAGAAGGGTTCTCTGCCGGTTATCAAGAATAAGATATTGCGAAAGGCACAGTGTCAGGTAACGGAACTGGATAAGGCCAATATGACTAAACATCCTTATGCTTCAGCCATAGGATCGATCATGTATGCAATGTTGAGTACTAGACCGGATGTGGCATTAGCTCTAAGTTTGACAAGCCGGTTCCAGAGTAATCCTGGAATGGCGCATTGGATAGTTGTTAAGAGCATTCTTAAGTATCTCAATAAGACAAAGGAAATGTTCCTTGTGTATGGTGGCTGCGATAAAGAACTTGGCGTAACGGGTTACGTGGATGCAAGTTTCTGCTCAGACCCCGATGACTCTAAGTCACCAGACAGGTTATGTGTTCAAGGTGAATGGAGGCGCCGTGTGCTGGAGAAGTGGGAAGCAACCCATTGTCGCACAATCTACAATGGAGTCGGAGTACATTACTGCTTGCAAAGCCCGAATGAAGCTGTGTGGCTGAGGAAGTTCGTCATCAAACTTGGAGTGTTCCCGAGCGTGCAAGACCCCGTGATCCTCTTCTGCGACAATACGGGTGCCACTGCTAACGCCAAGGAGCCAAGGTCTCACTCCACCGCCAAACACATTCTCCGACGCTTTCATGTGATACGTCAGTACGTACAAGGAGGCGATGTGAAGATTTGCAAAGTGCATACGGATCTGAATGTGGCAGATCCGCTGACGAAGCCTCTCCCGCTTGATAAGCATGAAAAACACCAGTTAGCTATGGGTGTTAAGCTTTTACCAAGTTGTAATCTAGATTAATTTGTACTCTAGTGCAAGTGGGAGACTGAAGGAGATATGCCCCAGAGGCAATTAATAAAGTGTATTCTTTATCATATCTCGTTTGTTCATAATAGGTTTTTGTGTCATGCTATAACCGTATTAAGCGGAAACATTAATACGGGTGTGATGCGTAAACAACCAGGTCCCTAGTAGGCTCTACTAAGACTACCTTCGTTGCACGATTGATGATCGAGGTTTCCCGATCATGGGGCATGGCGCCGGTCAGCAATGGGAGTCATATCGTTGGAGAACGATGTGATGGACATACCCAGATTTGGAGGATGTAGTCATTACGCCTTTCACCGTGAGATCAACTCTTATTGTTATTCCTGGAAGATATTTTGATCGCACCAAACGTCGTATCTTATATAGTATGACAATAACGGTGATACTTTTGGGTATCAGAAAGGAATAGTTGAGACGAGGGGTCAAGAGCGGGATTTGCCAGTCCGCATAGCAGGATAGATACTCTCGGGCCCACTCGGTGAGATCATGTCTAATGAGCTTGCAAGCATGTGACTAGGTCACGGAGACATGCGATCATGGACGAGTAGAAGATAGCGTTTGTCGGTAACGAGGTCGAGATTAGGTATGGAGATATCTATGGAACGACGCTCGGACACGCTAAGTATCGCCATGGCAAAAGGTTTAAGACTTTGCGTTCAGGTTTGATAGATGAAAGTCATTCGTTATATCACAAGGATTAATTCATGGGGTCCAGGCCTACGAGTTAGTCGTTGATCATAGAGGAGTATTGATCATACCTGTTATTATATCGAACTGCTAGGGTAGCACACTTAAGGGGTTTCGACAAGACAATCGGAAAGGAAAGAGATCACTGGGAACGTCCCGGGAGGGGTCCGATGGAGATCGGGCAGCGACGAAAGAGTTTTCGGAGCTAGAATAAATTATATATAATATGTTTGATATTAATTAGTGTAATTAATATGTAAATATGATTTTATATATTTATTTTCAAATTTATTTAGGCTGATTTCGCTAAATGGGCCTTCTGGTCGAAAGAAGGCCCAAGAGGGGGAAAATCCCCAAGGGGGTTCGGTGGGGGGCTTGGGAGCCGACCCAAGTGGGCCAAGGGGCCCACTAGGGGGCCGACGCACCTGCCCATGCCACACCAGGAATGTGGGGGTTAGTCTCACATTGCCTGGCTGGCAAGGTTGGCTCCCTCCAGGAGCCTTTATATAGAGGGGCACCCGTGGCCTTTTAATTCACCAATTAATTCACTAATTCTCTCGATTTCGTGATTCCCTTTGTTGGAGTTGCGCCGAGTTGAGAGGGGGATCTCTTCCACCATAGCCCGCTGTCGCGCTGCTGGTGTTCCGGTCCAAGTCTTCCGCTGCTCGTCCTGGACTGGAGCTTCAGAGGCCGTCGTCTCCACCGTACGTGTGTGACGCCCTGCGAGGTGCGGCGCTAGCGGTACTCGGAGGTCTGCTTCCTCTACACGACCTTGAAGTCGGCTTCGTCGGTCTTCATCGACAACGTTTGTGCGGCAACGTAATCCCGCTTTCGGTCTACAAGGGTATGTATTCCGATCTCCGTTCGTATTACTATATCTGCATAGAATAGATCTTGGCATGCTTTTAGGATATTGTTGGTAGGAATTTTTTTGTTTTCTGCACACGATCCCCTTTAGTAGGATCACAAGACCAAACCTTAGCGAGCTCGGGGTCGAAGACGACGTGTGAGCGGTTGCCCGCGTCCTCCTCCAAGCTCGGCCCCTTTGCGTCGCCGTATGTCCCGAGATGAGCAGGCGCATGAGGTGATCTACTCTGGAACTGCTTTGCACGACACCGGATGCTGATTGAGATTGCTCGGGGGCGCGACGAGCAGAGCGGCGGCGGCGACGTGAGTGCGTTCGCCGGAAACCCTGTGCTACGTTTCCTTGGGAGGTCGGGGCCGGAAAGAAAAGGAACGGATTTGAGTGTGTTCGCTGGCTCGCGCAGGACGTCCAACCCATCAATCGCTCGGTAGCTGGCTCGCATGTGATACCGTTCGATCGCTGGCTCGCGTGGAGTCGTTCGATCGCTCGCGGTAGACCAAGTTCGGCTGAAATTTTCCTGGAGAAGAGGTACGAAGTACCAACTCCCATTTAATAGTAAAGATATTTAAATGGGTCCAAGGCTAAATCACCTTACTTTGGTTCGAGTTTGTTATTGCAATGCAAAAGGATGAAAGAAATACCATCTTTTTTAAGCAAACACAAGATGCCTAACACCCATTTTGGTCTAGGGGGTTATCGAAGGTTTCATGTGTAGACTCCGCCAAGTTGAATTTGTACATTGCTTTTGTAGTTCCTTGTGAAGGATGTTGTTGGGGCTATGACATTTTATTATGAGGTTGATTGTTTTGGATGATCCACATATACTACTTATAGATACCGCCCTCCCGCAATTTGTGAAGTATAAGACCTAGTTTGGAAATGACTATTTAATATATACTAGCATTATTGTTTGCATTACATAAAAGAAAACTTAACAAGAGGTTTTCTATAATAAAAATCTCCATTGAACACACTCAACTATGCAAAGATGGCAAGCAAGATGGTGGACACATGATACAGGTTAGAGACGAGTCAAAGTGACACAAAGAGGAAAAATCAAGTACAATTTGACCTCTTTGATTTACATAATAAAAATATGAATTGGAGAAAACCCACAATTGCACTTCCATGTCATTTTGAATCCTACGAGATTTTGTTGTCTAATTTTACTTAGTTGCAGCATGAAAAATTAAATCTGATTTTCAAAAGTGTTTGATTCCTATGAAAGATGATGTGAAGGAATCTTTCTTGGAAATCATATAAAACCAAGCTACATTTGCATGGTTTAATGCTTGTAGGTTCTATTTTTGTGCGTGGATAATTTCTACGTTGGATTGTGAAATAAATATGTCATTAAATGTTTTCATTTATTCTAAACCCCAAATAAAATGACATATGAAAACTTCTTATTAGGATCCAAGCCTACAATACTCATATGGAATTATTATTATTTTAAGTTAGAATGCCCCATTCCGTTACCGAAGAAGCTCATCAATATCGTGGCCACAATCACCGAGATAACATCCGTTACTTTATACAGCCAAAGACGTCATTCATATGAAAATCCTTCGAATTAAAGATGCTCACCAATATCGTTACCTACCGAAGAAGCTCATCAATGCCACCATTCCGTTACCGAAGAAGCTCATCAATATCGTGGCCACAATCACTGAGACAACATCCGTTACTTTATCCAGCCAAAGACGTCATTCATATGAAAATCCTTTGAATCAAAGATGCACTTGGATCGAGACGTCGCGACATAGTAGATCGTTGAAATTAATCGCCATTACGGCCACTCTTTCTACTTTGGAAGTCAATTAAACCACATCAAATTTCTCTTCCCCTCAATTAAAGCACGGCCCTTTCCATGGAAGTCAATTAAAACATAGTGATTGTTGGAATTAATCTTCACGGTGTCATTCTTTTTTGAGAATCTGTCAAAAAATAATTAAGAAACGCAAGGAACGTCCCGGTTGCAGTGGCACCCTCGCAGACACGAACCCGCCTGTCGGTCCGATCAGCCCATCCCAAATCCACCTGTCAAGAACACCCCAGACTGTTCTCGAGCCCACAGGGCTCCACGCAAGCCCGGTCAGACCCGGCCCACCCAAACCCAGCCATCCCAGACGGCGAAACCCCAACGATGACAACTGTCGCACGAACCGTCTCCCACACGGACCCGGTCCAGGTGCGCCAGCCCAGAACCTCCGGCAAAGGCAGGCGGGTCGGGCGGCTCACCAACACCGAGCCCACCCCGAGTCGGGCGAAGAAACCCTAAGGCAGAGTACGGGCGCCACCACCACCATATAACCACCTTCTCCCCCGCCCACGGCGTCTCCCCCCGGCAGAGAGAGCAGGTCGTCTTCTCCGCCCACGGCACGGCGTCGCCCCTCTCGCTCTCCTTGTATCCAAAAACTACCCCCCAAAAAAACTCGCAAAACCAAAAAATCCCCCCCCCCCCCCTGCCTCGGCGGGATCTACTCCCATCTCCGCGCACCAGTCCGGCGGATAGGGTTTAGGGCCGCGTCGATTTTTCGGGACCCAAAAATTCAGTCGGCGGCGATGGCGGCAGCGCAGGTGGCTAACGGCGGGCCGGCGGCGGTGGCGGCTGTACCCGCGGCGGCGGCGGTGGTCGGGGTGGCGCAGCCGCTCCCGACCACGTCGCTCTACGTCGGCGACCTCGAGCCGTCCGTCACGGACTCGCAGCTCTACGAGCTCTTCAGCCAGGCAGGGCAGGTCATGTCGGTGCGCGTCTGCAGGGACGTCAACTCGCGCCGCTCCCTCGGATACGCCTACGTCAACTACAACAACCCCATGGATGGTATTATTACTGCGATCGACTCCCCCCTCCCCCTCTCCCTTATCTATACGCATCTATCTATTATTTCCATGCGATTTGTGGTTAGGGGACCCGTGGCCAGGGGTTTCGAAGGTGTTGAATTGTGGTACGATCGATTCAATGGGGGTAGGTTTTGGGGTTGATTAGATCCGATTGCATCGATAGTTGTTCAATTAGGCGGTTGTGGATTGTGGTTTTCACGTGACAGTTTCAGTTTGGGTGGATAATGAAACGATTATACTAGAAAAAAACAATTTCTGTACAATCGGTTATTCTGAATATGTTGTCATCTTGTTCCCTTGTGTTTTCCCCATCAGAGTTGAGGAATTTGTGATTAATTGAGGCACATTACTGGTATATAATGTTGATGAATCTGTTGCCTTTCTTTCACTTAAACTCGGCTTATTGTGTTTTCCTGTCAGGGTTAAGGAATTTGGTATGTTTTATTGTTATTTAAGAGGTGGGGAGGATAATCCTCGTCAGCTAGTTTTTGTGATTAATCGAGTCTCACTGGTGGCATATAGTATTGGTAGTATACTTTTGTATATTTTGATTGCCAGGTTGATTTTCTGTATTTTAGGTATGTAGGGGCATCACTGTGCTGTGTGCTGGAAGAATTGACATCTCACTAATTTGATTACAAGTTGTGGTGTTAGCTGGCCTTCAGCTGTTACTCAACTATTTGTTTATATTAGCTGTTACGTAGATATGATGGAAAGGCTGATCAACCCTTATTCATTAGCATGGTAAATGATAAATGATGGGGGCAAATTATGTGTGCTTATTGATGGATATGTGGTGAAACGACATGTTAGGTATATATGTTATGTGCAAATGTTCATGCTGTAGATATCAGGTAAGGAAATTTGCAATACATGCTTTTCGTTAAGGAATTGTTAAGCCCCATCAAACTACTGTCATCTGTCAGCATTGTTGTTCTTTTCAAGTTCTGCTACTAGAAAATTATATTACTATAGTTAAATGTGGAGCCAATTATCCTCTTATAACTGATTAATTACATTTGGCAGCTGCAAGAGCAATGGAAGTGCTGAACTTTGCTCCGCTGAACAACAAGTCCATTCGGGTAATGTACTCGAACCGCGACCCAAGCAGCCGCAGAAGTGGATCTGCAAATATTTTTATCAAGGTACAGCCTCATCATTTTCATTTTCATTGCCACCTCAAGATAATCAGATCTTTTGGAGTCGTCTCTGATGAAAGCACTTTGAACATTCCTTTTGCAGAACCTTGACAAAACAATTGACCACAAAACTCTTCATGATACCTTTTCTACGTTTGGTGCAATTCTCTCATGTAAAGTTGCCATGGATGATGTTGGCCAGTCCAAAGGCTTTGGCTTTGTTCAGTATGAAAACGAAGAGTCTGCTCAGTCTGCAATGAAAAGTCTAAATGGTATGCTTATCAATGACAAGCCTGTGTATGTTGGACCTTTTCTTCGCAAGCAGGAGAGAGATAATTCTTCTGATAAGGCAAAATTCAGCAATGTCTTTGTGAAGAATTTATCTGAGTCTACCACAAAAGAGGATCTACTCAAAATATTTAGTGAATATGGAAATATTACGAGTGCTGTTGTCATGGTTGACATGGATGGTAAATCAAGGTGCTTCGGCTTCATCAATTTTGAGAGTCCAGATGCTGCTGCTCGTGCTGTTGAAGAACTTAATGGAAAGAAAATTAATGACAAAGAGTGGTTTGTTGGAAGAGCTCAGAAGAAATCTGAAAGAGAGATGGATTTGAAGAGGAGTTTTCAGCAAAGCATGAAAGACGCAGCTGATAAGTATCAAGGACAGAACTTGTACTTGAAGAATTTGGATGATGGCATTTCAGATGATCAGCTACGTGAAATGTTCTCTGGCTATGGCAAAATTACCTCATGCAAGGTGCTTATATTTATATGTTTGGAATCTTAATTTTTTCCTTTCTTTTATCCATGACCGCATCTGACCCTATTTATGTAATAGGTAATGCGTGATCAAAATGGTGTCAGCAAGGGGTCTGGCTTTGTGTCATTTTCTACCCGTGAGGAAGCATCTCAGGCTGTAAGTGTCTTTCCTGAATGCTGTATCGGCTCTCTTTTCTCGTTTCATGTGGATAGCAAAAGTGTTTTTAGGTCTCAAATGACTGACATGTTTTTTGTTTACACAGCTAACTGAAATGAATGGCAAAATGATATCTGGAAAGCCATTGTATGTTGCATTTGCCCAACGTAAAGAAGACAGAAAAGCGATGTTACAGGTATTGTCCTCAATCCACCTGAGTTTGTTTACGTGATTTCCAACTTGTATTAATAGGGTCCAGTTTAGATAAATAATATAAGCATTAGTTGTTTTTGACCATCCGTCATTAAAAGGCTGCGCTGATGGTAACAATTCCATGTCATTCAGGCTCAGTTCTCTCAGATGCGCCCTGTACCAATGACACCTTCTATGACTCCTCGGCTTCCAATGTACCCTCCTATGGCTCCTCTCGGGCAGCAACTCTTCTATGGGCAAGCTCCACCTGCAATGATGGCCCCTCAGGTACTGCTATGAGCTGTATTCTCACTTTTATTTTGAACTTAGTGTTACCTACAGTTTTTCTCCATTTAACTGTTATAATAAAAGAGCAACATAAGGTGGCACTAGCTTGTGCAATATATTTCCATAATGGACAAGATAATGTAGCACTAGCTTGAGCAATATGGTTTGTAGTTTACATCATATATGTCATATGTTTTGAGCAATGCTATGTGCGTATCAGTAGGAATATTCTTTGGAAGTTATGTTTTATCACTTCTTTAGGAGTGAAACAATATCAGTGTTCAGTATCCAATTTATTCGTAATGCTATGTAAGATACTCAGGAGTTCAGTTAAATGTTGCAACGAGTACTTTTCACCTGCCAACACCATTGCATTAGTTCTGAACTCTATGCTCACATTGAACTCTTATCTGCATGTGTTGTTCAATTGACATTTTGCTAAATTGTAGTCATGCATGCTCATTATTTTATATACATGCTTTTTACCGTTGTTTAGTTTACCTAGATGAAGTTAAATGAAAATTACAACCTCTGGATATTGATCCTATGTGTACTTCAAATGTAGCCGGGATATGGTTTCCAGCAACAGCTTGTTCCAGGCATGAGGCCTGGCGGTGCCCATATGCAAAATTACTTTGTTCCAGTTGTCCAACAAGGTCAGCATGGTCCACGCCCAGGTATTAGGCGCTCTGGTACTGGGTCTGCCCAGGGACAGCAAACTCCTCAGCCATTTCAGCAACAGGTTTGTAACAATGCATTTCATGCCTGTTATTATTATGCCAATTCTAGGATTTTCTTAGGTGATATATTCGTATAATGGTGAACATAAATAGTTAGCTGCCTTGGTTTCATGTAGATTATTCTAAATCTCAATCTCATAATCCACTTGCCAATTCTAGGATGTTCTTAGGTGATATATTTGTATAAGGGTTTACATAAGTAGTTAGCTGCCTTGGTTTCATGTAGATTATTCTAAATCTCAAAATCCACTTACCCCCTTGCTAAGAATGTTCAGCCGCTTTTCTAATTTTCCAATCCCTTCGTGTGCTGGAATGTTGCAATTCCAGGGAGGCTTTTGCAGTATGGAGTACTGAAAGTGCAATGATATAACTTTACATGGTTCTGTTTCAGATGGTTCCAAGAGGACGTGTCTACCGGTACCCGCCTGGACCTGTGCGTAACATGCCTGAGGTTCAACAAATGCCAGGAGTTGGTGTTGGGGGTATGATTCAGCCATATGACATGGGAAGCTTACCTGGCCGAGATGCTGGCTTGTCACCTGCTGCTCCAATGGGAACTCTAACATCTGCCCTTGCAAATGCTACTCCAGACCAACAAAGAACGGTATGTCTTAGTGTGCCATCCCCTAGTGTATGTGGTATTAAACTCTTATCCTTTGCCACCCTTGGCAAATTTGCTGATTGTTACAGTGATCCTACACTATGTTATTGTTTGGTGCTATGTACAATATACACTAGATGCCCCATTTTTTTAACAGGATTCTCTTTTGGTGTTGTGCCCAGTTGTAATGTCAATTTTCTGATGTATTTTTTATTCCATCAGATACTGGGAGAAAGCCTCTATCCACTTGTTGAGATGCTGGAACGCAACCAAGCTGCAAAGGTCACTGGCATGCTTCTGGAGATGGACCAGACGGAGGTTCTACATCTGCTCGAGTCTCCAGATGCTCTGAAGTTGAAGGTTGCCGAGGCAATGGAAGTTCTCCGCAGCGTGGCTCAGCAGCAGAATCCGAATGCCCCTACCAGCCAACTTGCTGGGCTATCATTGGCTGACAACGTTATCGCTTAGTTAGAGTCGCAGCTATCGAATGATGCTATTGTTTTATCTCCTATGGTTGAACTTGGGTGGTCTGAGTTTTTTGTGCTGAATGTTCGTATCTCTGCCTAGGGCGTCTTTGCTACCTGACTGGCCAGGTGCCTGTTTCCATGTTTCAGTACCATTGAGGTCTTGGTTGTGTACCTCTTATGAGGTTACCCAAAGTTTTGCTATAAAAATTGTGAGAACTACAATTGCTGCCCCTACATTCCTTAGATGTTAAGCTCTTTTGTATGGAAGATTGAAATTAGTACGTAGTTAATATAAGCACACACACGTGGTATCCTTGTCCGTAGTCGCATAAGCTGGAAGTAGGACGTTATAGGCAGGAGCTATCGACAACTGCATTTAGACTAGTCAGTCATAGTGGGAGTATCATAGGTAGTAACATGTAAAGGTCCTCCTTATTATAAGGTAGCGACCTAGATGAAATATCATAACATTGCATCAATATTCATTACACGATGATCCAGAAATAAAAGGTTTCGATAGCTAGCTCAAACCAAAATAAACACACAGCGGAAAGCAAATGAATAAGTGAGCTCCATCTTCATCATGTGCCACAGGCAAGACATGTTGGTTGGAGACTCGCGACCCTAATAATCCTTACTCTTCGTCAGAGGGTCCTGCAATGGTGAGTTGCAGCCCAAACTATATTGGGTGTCGTGGTATCGGCATAATTGATAGGAGACGGGGGTCCTCTAGCCTATGTATGGATTGTGGGGAAGAAGGTTAGTGTCGTCGAGGACGGGATTGAACACGGCGAATTTACCCAGCTTTGGATCCCACGGCGGTGGCGAGATCCTAAGTGCTGCTATAATTCACTATGGGGCAATAGCCGTGAACAGGTTACAATGTGTATGATGCCTATTGAAGCGTCTGCCTGCATCTATGAGCTTGGTTGAGCTTGGATGAGCTTGGCCCTAAAGGCCTCCCGGTGGCCGGCTTATATAGGCGGCCAGACCCCGGGTTACAAGGTAAGTACTTGGCCGGCAAGTAAACAGAGTCCTAGTTGTAGTCGGCCTTAGTTGCCGCCTTCCATCTTGGGCTCGGTGGCTTGATGGGCTTCAGTCTGCTGCCTTCCTTGGACCGTCCGCCTACTTCCTTGTACGTCAGCTATCTGGGCCGCCCGGTAGGCATCAGCCTTACCACTCTTGGGCCACCCTGTACTAGCCGGATTGATCCATGTTAGAGATACCCCTAGTTGGTATATCCCCAACATTAGCCCCCAGAAAGGTTGAAGTTCTCCAGGCGCCGGCTTCTTCATCTTCTTGATCTTTAGTCTTCAATGTTGGCGGCTGCAGGGTTTGAACCATTCTGAATAGGGGGTCGCGTGCCGGCTTGATCACCAGCGCGCGGGCGCCTTTATCCTACATGGGAAAGACGGCTAGCTTAACTTGTCGGATGGCTTCTCGGGGGAAGCCTTACCTTTATTGTCAGGTCAAACTAATGTCTGATAGATGACGTCATTTGGTCCACGACAGTTTGAACTCAAATGTAACGAAATCATGCATTGTCGGCCATACCAAGAAGGCGGCCTTTAGCCACGGAGGCAACCATGTCGCTGACGACAATGGCGGTTGTGCCATGTAGGCGGTTATGTCGTTGACGACAAGACAATCATGCCACGGAGGCAACTGTGTTGCTAAAGATATGTCGGCCAAGCCATGGAGGTGACCGTGTCGCTGACGACAAGACGGTCATACCACCAATGCGGCCTTCTTGTTGACGATAGAGCTGCATGTCGTGCAGCCCCCAAGTATCGAACGAGGGCAAATAATGTTGTCGAGCCCCTGAGTGTCGGAGTTTTTCTTGATCCGCCTATCTCCAGCCCCCGAGCGTTGAGTCGATGTACTCGGAAGTCGCCTCAACGCTTGGAAGAAATTGTGGCGTTGTAAGTCGATGATTGCAGTCCCCGAGGCTCGTGCCGGCTTAACTGAAAGACGGCTTGAGACATGATGAAAATGCTGCGGTCGCAGCCCCCAGGTGTTAAGTATCCTGCATAGTAGACATAGCTGCATTAAGATGTACTTTTAATGAAAGCTGAATAATTTGAAGGCCTGAGCCGATAGATTTTTAACAAACTCTGATGGGTTGTAAATTTTATATGGCCCGTCTTAATATTTATCTGGTTTATATGTTTAACTTTTCATATGTTAGCAGAACCGTAGCCAGAAACTTTAGCTGAGACAACCAGGGCTAGTACCAAATAGTTTAGAATCAGAGACAAATTAAAGCCGGCATGTTGGTGCTAATGACATACTATTAGGTAACCCGCATATAAACAATCAAATAACGGTATTAGGCGGTGTAAACTGATTGCTTAATTTGGCCCGGAGGCGGCAAGTATCTAAAAGTTTGAACCATGCAGCGCAGAGCAAATATCAGGTAACTTAGATACTAAGAGGGATATGATCAAATGAAAAGACAAAAGATGGCATGATCTCAGAGCATAATGAGCAAACCACAGACTTTTATTTCATGACCATACATATAATTAAATTAAGTGCATATAAACTTAGCTTATTTGACGTTGATGTCGAGGAGGCGGGCGTGGCGGAAGACGCTAGCCCCAGAATGTAGGCGACAACCCCCAGTGTGACAATATCAGCCCCTAGGATTCTGAAGATGATCCCAGCAAGGCGGCGAGTAGGCTGCGGCAGCAATTAAGCCGGATGGCGGCGACAAACCACCATGTCGTGTTAGGAATTAAGCCGGAATGCGACGATAAATACGCCGGAAAGGCGTCTTGTTGCGTTAGCCATTAAGCCGAAACATAGAAGTTCGCTATTTTGTATCGATCATGTCTCCCCAAATTGATCAGATTTAGCCGATCGAAACAACTAGCAATTATGTGGTGAATTTGCCTAAATCGAGCAGATGATGACGACGTCCCGCATAACATCATGGTCACGATAAGATAGGGCGAAGGCGAGGACACATATATACTGGATATCTGGCCGCCTTGATTTTGATGATAGAAAACGAATACGCAGATACCAGATATCTGGCCGTCTTGACTTTAGATTGAAACATGGTGTTCTTGACGGAAAAACCATGTAATGAGTCTCACGTAATTGCCCATAAAAATGATCCAGCGGATGGACTCCTTTCAACATAGGAGACAATATCGCGTAGTACCATAGTTTTAACTATAGTCGGATCAGACTTTAGATCGGACGTACACTCGCGTACGTGAATATCTTGAATACTTAAATATGGTAAAAAGTACCGATCAAAGTAGAAACGAGCTAGCGCTTTCCTTCATTAATGAAGTCGGAACGGTCCGTCTTCTTGTATGCGCTCGAAAGATCAACTTCCATCGTCGCACCCTATCTGGCCACATATAGGTCGCAATCAATTAGGTGAAAAAGGTGACAATGGCAATTCTTCACATCGATCTATCCATATCAGATCTTGTACGAGCCGGCGGAACGGATCCGCCAGCCGAACCGATCAAAGTGACGATCAATGCTTGATCAAACCGACCTGTCGAAACAGAGTACGCGGCTAGATGCTTTACGATGTTCGATCATGCCGTCCTGCCGGAGCAGAGTACACGGCTAGATGCGATCTGGTCGCGGTCGATGAAGATGACGATCGGAATCGTCGGCTGCGGACAGCCAATATTGTTCCCGCCTGGAACGTGACGCCAGGAACCTTGAGCCCCACGGTGGGCGCCAACTGTCGTGGTATCGGCATAATTGATAGGAGACGGGGATCCTCTAGCCTACGTATGGATTGTGGGGAAGAAGGTTGGTGTCGTCGAGGACGGGATTGAACACGGCGAGTTTACCCAGCTTCGGATCCCACGGCGGTGGCGAGATCCTACGTGCTGCTATAATTCACTATGGGGCAATAGCCGTGAACAGGTTACAATGTGTATGATGCCTATTGAAGCGTCTGCCTGCTCATAGTCTGCCTGCATCTATGAGCTTGGTTGAGCTTGGATGAGCTTGGCCCTAAAGGCCTCCCGGTGGCCGGCTTATATAGGCGGCCAGACCCCGGGTTACAAGGTAAGTACTTGGCCGGCAAGTAAACAGAGTCCTAGTTGTAGTCGGCTTTAGTTGCCGCCTTCCATCTTGTGCTGCCTTCCTTGGACCGTCCGCCTACTTCCTTGTACATCAGCTATCTGGGCCACCCGGTAGGCATCAGCCTTACCACTCTTGGGCCACCCTGGACTAGCCGGATTGATCCATGTTAGAGATACCCCTAGTTGGTATATCCCCAACATTGGGTCAACACAATTGAATTGTGGTGGCAAGATGACACTTAAAAGCTAAAGTTACTAAGACTATATCTACATGCATATTTGGCTCGGTGGAGTTTGATGCTGGTTTGCATAAAGCCAGTTTTGTCCTATCATTTATAAAATCAACTTTTCATCTTAGACAAAGAGTACCACTGATAGACAACAGTGAACACCTTTGACAACAAAGAGTACCACCGATAGAAAACGGTGAACAACTTTGAAAACTACTCACAACGAGCACCACCGATAGAAAGCGGCGAGCTCTCCCAAACCCTTGTTCACCCATCAAATTTCATTAAAGAAATTGGGATGAGGAGATCTTCAACATCTGCCCTGTCTAGTTGCTCAAATGTCCATAACCGGGGACACGGCTAAGTATACTTAGTTTTTACTCTCGAGAGGGTGTGCACTTTCACCACAAGACCCAATCATTCCCTCGTCCATGTCACCATTTATGAAATGGAAAAGAGAAGACCGAGACGAGACCTTTCAGAAGCAATTCCCCAGAATCCATAAAGCGGACCCATCCCCACCTATCACCCTACATCTGCTGGTCACGCGGATCTCGGGGTCTCGCAACTTATGTGGTCAAAACAGAGCCCATATGACCGGTGGTTGCACTGGAAGCTTCTAAACAAGGTGTGTCTACAATCTTTTTAAGCCTGGGTGACTTTCCACATTTGTGCGCTTCCACCAAGGGTAATTACCATAGACATGAACCATAGACATGGACCCCCTGAGTAGCCACCCACCATGGTTCTCCAACCAGCACCCAGGTAGTTCATTAATTAACTTCATTATTTTTTTCACTATCCAACTAGTCAAAACATTTTTCATTGCTTGGCTAAGCATCCTACTAAGTGTTCTTGCTTCTATGCTCAGGGTGGGGGATAGCTAAACACTACATAGGAGCATAGCATAATAAAGTAACCACACACAACTCCTAATATGCATACTATAGAAAAACACTACTATGCATATAATGAAAATAATAGGTGGTTTATGAGCGTCACTTGCCTTTTGAAACTTGTCGTTTCTCACACTCTCTTCAACGAAGAACGTATCACTTCGTTTAATCTATATGATGAAAGAGAAATACAATAAACAAACAATTCGAACAAACACATAACACATAAAGGAAAACATCACAATAATGCGTTCATCAACAGTTGTTTTAGTTCATTTAGTTTATGGTCAAGACTTATCTCATAATTCAATTTACAGAAAGAATTTAATGTGATATGACTTAGGGTTTATCATTTTGGTCAAGGGATGGTCTAATTTAAATTTTATCATTTCAAATCCGAATAGGTATAAATATTATTCCAATATTGTAATGTTTGGTCATGTTCAAAATATTTGCAAATACTTTTATCAAAGGAAATAATAACATTTCCAACTATGGTTGTGATTTAAGAAAGGCACAAGATTATAATCAACTTCACATGTTTATGAATCATATGGATCTAATGAAGTTTAGTATTGGCTCCTCCAAGACTATGGTTATTTTAGTGACATTTTGCAGAAGATTTCACATTAAAATGATTCGTGAAATTTAAGTTATATCTAAATTACACAAGTTGTATCTCTGGTTTATAAAACCATATTTAATTAGACAAAATCATTTCTAATAGTGGCAACAGGTTATACTAGTTGCAAGGTTTGTACAAATATTTTATTTGCATTTTTAGGATCCATGAATTTATATTTATGTCAAATTTACACAATTCTTCAATTTAAAATTTGAATACATTTAAACTAATACCATCTTGAAATCTAATAGGTTTTAAACACATATTTACAAGTTTATATTTCAAATGTGGTTGAGTAGGCTTAGTTTTGTTACCTCTGGTTAAAAGATAATACTTGTGTTATTTTTGTAAAAGAAAACAATTTAATAAGGTTAATAGAATTTAAACTATGTTATAAACATACAATTAGGGTTTCTGATTTTAAATGTAAATGACATTGCTAAAATTAATTTTAACAGTGCAACATTATTAGATGGATCCTAAGATTTACAAAAATATTTTATTTGCGACTTTTGGACTTGTGTATTTAAACCTAGGTCAAATTTACTCAAATCTTCCATTTGAAATTTGAATGAATTTGAACTAGTCAAATTTGATATTTAACAGTGCTATAAGATTCAACAGGTCAAGGGCTTTCCAATGGTATAAAGTTTGTCAAATTTGGACTTGTGGATAAAAAGATATGATGTTTTGAAGTTACAGGGGCTTTTCTGCTAATTCGCCATTTAATTTAATTCGAAAAATAATCCAGAAAGGCTGGGTGACGTGGCATGATGTGGTTGGCTGGATCGGCCGGTTAAGTGATTTGATTGTGGCCGTTGGATGTAGATCTAAGGGACGAGTACAAAAAATACCTCTTCGCGGATTCCTTCTAATCGTGACCGTATGCGACAGATCGGACGGCTCGGAGACGTTTGACCAACAGTGGGCGGCGGAACTCGCCGGAGTTGGAGGGGATGGCGGCGGACGGCACGGGCGTGGACGGATACGGCTCTACCGAGGTCTTTCAAGATCTAGAGGAGGACGACGAAGCGCCCTTCGTCACGGCGGAGAAGATGGCAGTGCTGGCGACGTCCAGTTCTTCCCGGGCGCGCGTGGTAGCGTGGTCGGAGGCGCTCGGTCGCCGGCGAACTCCGGTCGCACACGAACACGACGTTTGGCTGCGGAAAAGAAACGGCGAAGGGGATTAGGCGATGCGCACGGACGTGGTAAAACGGATGGGCACGGTCTCGGGATTGGGTACGCACTCACCTCGCCGGAGAAGACGTATTGCGCCGACGGAAGTGGAAACTCCGGTGAGCTTTTACCGTGGCTTGGGGGCACGAATCGGAGGGGAAATGAGGGGAAAATGGGGCCGGTGTCGCGGGCTATTTAGGGAGGAATGCGGGGGCGAGTTTCCGGGGCTCGGGCGAGTGGGGGGAGTGGAGGTCGTGGGCGCGGTGCTCCGGTCGTGGGAAGTTGCTGGAGATAGGGGATGATTCGGGATGACAAGTGGGGACCACCTGGCGGTGAGAGAGAGAGAGAGGAGAGAGGCTGCGGCGGGTATTGGGCTTCTGCTGGGCTGGCCCAATTAATTTTGTTTTTGTTCCGATTTCTTTTCTTTTCCCTTTTCTGTTTTCTTATTTATTTTATATCTTTTACTTTATTTATCCAAATGAGTTCAAACCAATTTCTATAGTTTTGTAAAAAAAAAACATATCTTTCATTTAAAACTATCATATACATGTTTTCAATACATTTGTAAAAACAAAATTTTCAAAAGACATGATTTGGCATTTCTTTTGTAGAATTTAAAATGGGGTCTCAAATAAGAGATTTGTGTCTTAATAAAATCAAGAAAAATTATCACAATACATATGTCTAACATAAGTCTTTCTAAACCCATTTTCAAAATCAAACACTTGGTTCAAATTAAGGATAACGGATGTTTTATATAGTTTTGTGACTACAAATATTTATCTAGGGTTTATCAAAAACCCAAAACATATTGTTTTGAAATTTATAATTTAAACAAAACATTTTAAAGCATTAGGTATACTTTAGATAACTTGAAGTACTTTGCAAATATGATTTTAGGGTATAAGAAATATTTAGAATATTTATTTATAGATCCACACTCAAGCTTGAAATAAAGTTTACCTGATTGTATTGATATCATAATACATTTGACTAGGTCAAAATAATCCTTTTGAGTTGTCCTTCTTGGATATTGATGATTTTATTTTAAATATGAGATAAAAGTTTTAAATTTTAGTGATTTTTAAACATTCCAAAATTTTGGGATGTTACAAACTACCACCCTTAAAAGGAATCTCGTCCCGAGATTCGAATAGGCTAGAAAGAAAGATAGGTTTGGATATCCGGGGTTAGGACAACTGGGTGGGCTACCACCCTTAAAAGAAATCTTTCATGGATGGTCTGAACTTTCTTCCTTCAAACAAGGCCACATATGGGTTTATAAATCCTCGTTAGGTAAGCTGGAGTTGTTGGATGATGCTTCCTCGTTCCTTATTCTACTAGGCTTGTACTAGCACCTTACCATGATTGAACCGATTGATACTTGGTACCACACCTTGGCTTTTGTGATTATCCACTCTTCCCTTCAATAGGTAGGTGTTTCTCATACAGCTTGTAGTTTTCCTCAATATGGTTTGCGTAAAACTTTGCTTCACGACAGAGTTGTGAACAACTGTAAGAAGTCTGCTGAATATCTTTGACTCGGAAGGGTCACTCCTGGGGCATATATGAAGTCCAATATGAGAGGTTTTCATGACATCATCTCATTATTCCGTTGATGTCCTTGGCAGGCTTGCAACTCGTAGTTGACTTTCTTCAGTGCAAACACGAAACTATTTCTATCGATACTCTCGTGGTAGGCACAAACTCTCATTCCAGGGTAACTACAAAACCTTGCTTGTGGTTATCCTCACTTGTCTTAACACGTAGATAGTTTCCATGGGCACGGACTAAAGTTTGAAACTCCCACTTATTCTATATCTATGACAAACCTTACTAATCTATCAACTCTCAAACTATTGGGATAGCGTAACACGTAACCAATTCTAACTGGACATTTTCCAAAAACTTCATCGATCCTTCTCCTGATTTATAAACTTTCCAAAATTGTACTTGTATCAAAATATCATGTGGATAAAAGAATTGTCTAGGAACTTACTTTCCGCTGCTCGACCCATTGAGTAACTTATTCTTCATCTTCTCAGGACATCCACTAGCATAGTGCCCTGTAACTTTGCATTTGTAACATATCACATGACTGATGTCTTTCTTGTGGGATGTCGGGGGGCTACCCCCCGGGTAGGGGCAGATCCCGGTATAATCCAGTAAATATCAACAGTACTTGACCTTTGGCAACAGCAAGGGACACCTCCTGGTGTGCTGAAAGGGCAGATTGACCCCTGAGCACTGGTAGAGGACAAAGTGCCTCCTGGCAGGCGCAAGGGTCAGCTCTAGCAGCTATAAATAGACACACCCGGCCCTCACAATCGCAGCACAAGCGTGAGCGGGTGGTTCCTCTAAGAACTAGCTTCTCGAAGATGTCTTCGCCGGTAGGCTAAGACATCTTCGGGAGGCTAGGCCTAGAGATACTCATCTTGAGACGAGCTCGGACGTCTCCGGGAAGGATCCCGGATCTAGGAATCCGGGGAGACTCTCGGGTGGAGATGTACTCGGCTTTACCGGATAGGTATTCCGGGTAAGTACTAACCGGAATGTGTGTCTCGGTCTTGATCTTATACAGAAGAGGCTCAGTGACAAGCAAGGAGGTATCCGGAGTAAGGGCTCCCGGTAGACCGTCAACGGTCCGTAGCAGGCTTTCCCGTTTATAGCGGGTGGAAGTACCATTCCGCCTGACACGGAAGCATGGTCACCTCCCGTCTGACACGGAAGCATGGTCACCTCCCGCCTGACACGGGAGCGCGTCAGCCGGTACGAGCGTGGTACGACAAGACCTGACATGCCTAGCCCGGCAATCCGGAAAAGGCTATCCGGGATGGGCAAAGACATGTCTTGTCTCTGACAAGGGGACAATGATGATGCAGGACGGCGCCGGCCGTCCTTAACGAGATGATGACGAAGGGGCTACACCGGATAGTCTGGCGACTAGGTCGCACTAGCCGGTGACGACATCCCGGTTAGGCCTGTCCGGTGGGGCCAAGCCAAATTAGGGTTTCCGGCCCTCCTGGCCGGACCTCTATAAAAGGCGCCATAACTGCTCCTGAGAGGAAGAGACCAACTTCAGAGCCAAAGCTATAGTCGCATTTACTCTTAGAGCAGTTATTCCTTCTCACCTTGAGTTCATCCAGTTCTTTGTACTCCTTCCTTTGAGAGATCTTGTAGCAAGTTGTAGTTCTTATATCACCAATATATAGAGAGGAAAGGCAGGAGTAGGGGTGTTACCTCCTCACGAGGGCCCTGAACCTGGGTATATCGTGTGTGTGTTGTGTGCCTTCGTGCATTTGTTTGTGTTTGTTAGATCTTCCTCTTTGCACTTTGGACTTATTCCTTGTTCTTGGGAGATCTCGGTTTTACCGGGATCCTCCCCGTGTGAGCTCTTCAGCTCGCTATCCCTCCCCGGATCCACCAACGTCCATCGGCCCCACAAATTAGCCATCCTATGGCATCTGCCGTGACACCACCACGACATGGGAGTTGGCGGGGCATTCCTTAAACTTCTTCCCTTGGCAGTTTTGATGTTTCTCCTCTGGGCATTTATCGGTCCAGTGTCCCTTGTGCTTACATTCTGAGCTAGTGGCTTGGCAAAAGTCTCGTTTTGTGCAAACGCTCTTGTCGCTTGTCTTGGATTTCCCTTCTAGACAATCATTGATGTAATGTCCTTCCTTTTTGCACCCGTAGCAAACGATCTGGCTCTGGTTTCTCTTCTTCTTAGTTCTTTCCAAGGCTAATAGGGTCTCTGTATCCTGCTGGTCGTATTGTACTATTATGGATGATGATCTTGTTCGCTTGTTGGGGCAATCTCGAGAAAAATGTCCTTCCTTTTCACATGAATAACAACATTTGGTGGTGCCTTTGGATGTGTTAGGTTGCGTCTTTATTCTGGCATTATTCTCCTCCTTGGTATGTTCCACAATTCTCTTCTGCAATTGATCGAGTTCGATCGTATTGTCAATCTTCTTCTCTGGGCAGTACCATGAATAATGTCCTAGTCCATCGCATTTGTGACAGTCTACATGACCAACATATCGCTTGCGCTTACCCTTCTTTTCTTGTTCTTCAAATATATCCTTCAAAGTCTGGTGCATTCCCTCCCTGACTTGTCGACTAACTTGTTGTACTATGGGGTAGAGTTGACACTGAGCTGGAACATGTATGTCTCCTTCACACAAAAAGCAAGTAACTTGAGTGGTGCAGTATTCCTCAGCTCCACTGGTTGCATCCAAATGAGGCCACTCATCTTGACATTCTTTGGAAGTGTGTCCGATTTCCCCACAAGTCTTGCAGGCTCTAGGTGTTTTCACCACCTCCTCTTGGATCTTGTGGTTGTCATAGTTTATTTCTTGTTGATTGTCGTCATTTGCATTCATAGTCTGTTACATCATCAGTACTATTTGAGTTTGGCTACACAACAGTTGCTGCCATCCAGGGGGTAATTCCTTATTGGGGTTGTTGACTTGATTCTGGGCCATCAATTGCATCAACTTATTATGAGTCTCTAAAAGTGATTGCATTCCTATTGGCATCTCATTGCTTTTGGTAGTTTGGTGAAGCATCTGATTGGGTTTAGCATAGATGAGTAGAGGTAGAAAGGTACTAAGGAAGGATCCTACCCAAACACAGAAGATTCAAGACAATTCATTTTACAATCAACATCTATCAAACATCAAGCAGCAAGGTTCAGACACAAACAACAGTCTACTATTGTCATACAACCTGAGTTGGTATGATCAACACACTAACACGATATCGTAGTTCTAATGGTGGTCTGATCTAAGGAAACAAAGTGATGCACTTCCTTGTCTTCTTATCCTTCATGGACTTAGTGTGATGATTCTTCAGTGATCAATACTTTTACTTGATTGATGAAATCTGGGCATCCTTGGCCAGCATCTGGTCTTCCTGATTTCATAGTTCAGAATCCACATTCACCATGTCAGTCGTCAACTGGTGCACAGGGGCCTTCAAGTCATTGGTCTTCTCTATCTCCTTTTTAAGTTCTTCAAGTTCTTTTTCCACATCTTTGAGGTACCCTTGAGTATTGTGCATTCTAAACCTAATTCTCCTTGAAAGTTCCTCAATGGCCCTCCAAGCTGCTCTTCGTGATGCATCAAAGAATGATGTTTCCAGTACTTTATTGGTGAACATCCACAGTCCTGTTGTCTTGTGGTCGTCTTCTTTATCCTGATACAAGTGTAATTCTACCCACCAGTATTCTTGGTCTTCATCCATTACAGGGAATCCTTTGTAAACTGCTTCTCCATTTAATCCCATGGTCTTCATACTCTCCTTAAGTACTTTTGGGAACTCTGTTTCACATTCCAAAGTCATGGTAAACGCTGGTCCTTTCCCGAGTGAGTCTATGAGGCTGGACATGTATAAACAAAAGAAGTCATTTAGAAGGATTTGAAATAGATTAGAATAAGAGAGAAGATTTTTTTTAAAAAGAAGGAATAAAAATGTGTTTTTTGTATTCCTAAGGTCGTTTCCTATTTCTATTCCAAACCTAGGGTCACGAACCTACAGGCAACACAGTGCTCTGATACCATCTGTAAAGGCCCTCCTTATTAAAAGGTAGCGACCTCCTGTGTATAGTGCTAGTCCCTGGTACGACTTGCTAGCACACACGGTTTAAGATGAAATATCATAACATTGCATCAATATTCATTACACGATGATCCAGAAATAAAAGGGTTCGATACAAGGTGCATAGCCCATGGCTAGCTCAAACCGAAATAAACACACATCGGATAGCAAATGGATAAGTGAGCTCCATATTCATCATGTGCCACAGGCAAGGCATGTTGGTTGGAGACTCGCGACCCTAACAATCCTTACTCTTCGTCAGAGGGTCCTGCAATGGTGAGTTGCAGCCCAAACTATATTGGGTCAGCACAATTGAAGTGGTGGCAAGATGACACTTAAAAGCTAAAGTTACTAAGACTATATCTACATGCATATTTGGCTCGGTGGAGTTTGAGGCTGGTTTGCATAAAGCCAGTTTTGTCCTATCATTTATAAAATCAACTTTTCATCTTAGACAAAGAGTACCACTGATAGACAACAGTGAACACCTTTGACAACAAAGAGTACCACCGATAGAAAACGGTGAACAACTTTGAAAACTACTCACAACGAGCACCACCGATAGAAAGCGGTGAGCTCTCCCAAACCCTTGTTCACCCATCAAATTTTATTAAAGAAATTGGGATGAGGAGATCTTCAACATCTGCCCTGTCTAGTTGCTCAAATGTCCATAACCGGGGACACGGCTAAGTATACTTAGTTTTTACTCTCAAGAGGGTGTGCACTTTCACCACAAGACCCAATCATTCCCTCGTCCATGTCACCCATTTATGAAATGGAAAAGAGAAGACCGAGACGACACCTTTCAGAAGCAATTCCCCAGAATCCATAAAGCGGACCCATCCCCACCTATCACCCTACATCTGCTGGTCACACGGATCTCGGGGTCTCGCAACTTATGTGGTCAAGACAGAGCCCATATGACCTGTGGTTGCACTGGAAGCTTCTAAACAAGGTGTGTCTACAATCTCTTTAAGCCGGGGTGACTTTCCACATTTGTGCGCTTCCACCAAGGGTAATTAACATAGACATGAACCATAGACATGGACCCCCTGAGTAGCCACCCACCATGGTTCTCCAACCAGCACCCAGGTAGTTCATTAATTAACTTCATTATTTTTTTCACTATCCAACTAGTCAAAACATTTTTCATTGCTTGGCTAAGCATCCTACTAAGTGTTCCTGCTTCTATGCTCAGGGTGGGGGATAGCTAAACACTACATAGGAGCATAGCATAATAAAGTAACCACACACAACTCCTAATATGCATACTACAGAAAACACTACTATGCATATAATGAAAATAATAGGTGGTTTATGAGCGTCACTTGCCTTTTGAAACTTGTCGTTTCTCACACTCTCTTCAACAAAGAACGTATCACTTCGTTTAATCTATATGATGAAAGAGAAATACAATAAACAAACAATTCGAACAAACACATAACACATAAAGGCAAACATCACAATAATGCGTTCATCAACAGTTGTTTTAGTTCATTTAGTTTATGGTCAAGACTTATCTCATAATTCAATTTACAGAAAGAATTTAATGTGATAGGACTTAGGGTTTATCATTTTGGTCAAGGGATGGTCTAATTCAAATTTTATCATTTCAAATCCGAATAGGTATAAATATTATTCCAATATTGTAATGTTTGGTCATGTTCAAAATATTTGCAAATACTTTTATCAAAGGAAATAATAACATTTCCAACTATGGTTGTCATTTAAGAAAGGCACAAGATTATAATCAACTTCACATGTTTATGAATCATATGGATCTAATGAAGTTTAGTATTGGCTCCTCCAAGACTATGGTTATTTTAGTGACATTTTGCAGAAGATTTCACATTAAAATGATTCATGAAATTTAAGTTATATCTAAATTACACAAGTTGTATCTCTGGTTTATAAAACCATATTTAATTAGAAAAAATCATTTCTAATAGTGGCAACAGGTTATACTAGTTGCAAGATTTGTACAAATATTTTATTTGCATTTTTAGGATCCATGAATTTATATTTATGTCAAATTTACACAATTCTTCAATTTGAAATTTGAATACATTTAAACTAATACCATCTTGAAATCTAATAGGTTTTAAACACATATTTACAAGTTTATATTTCAAAAGTGGTTGAGTAGGCTTAGTTTTGTTACCTCTGGGTAAAAGATAATACTTGTGTTATTTTTGTAAAAGAAAACAATTTAATAAGGTTAATAGAATTTAAACTATGTTATAAACATACAATTAGGGTTTCTGATTTTAAATGTAAATGACATTGCTAAAATTAATTTTAATAGTACAACATTATTAGATGGATCCTAAGATTTCCAAAAATATTTTATTTGCGACTTTTGGACTTGTGTATTTAAACCTAGGTCAAATTTACTCAAATCTTCCATTTGAAATTTGAATGAATTTGAACTAGTCAAATTTGATATTTAACAGTGCTATAAGATTCAACAGGTCAAGGGCTTTCCAATGGTATAAAGTTTGTCAAATTTGGACTTGTGGATAAAAAGATATGATGTTTTGAAGTTACAGGGGCTTTTCTGCTAATTCGCCATTTAATTTAATTCGAAAAATAATCCAGAAAGGCTGGGTGACGTGGCATGATGTGGTTGGCTGGATCGGCCGGTTAAGTGATTTGATTGTGGCCGTTGGATGTAGATCTAAGGGACGAGTACAAAAAATACCTCTTCGCGGATTCCTTCTAATCGTGACCGTATGCGACAGATCGGACGGCTCGGAGACGTTTGACCAACAGTGGGCGGCGGAACTCGCCGGAGTTGGAGGGGATGGCGGCGGACGGCACGGGCGTGGACGGATACGGCTATACCGAGGTCTTCCAAGCTCCAGAGGAGGACGACGAACCGCCCTTCGTCACGGCGGAGAAGATGGCAGTGTTGGCGACGTCCAGTTCTTCCCGGACGCGCGTGGTAGCGTGGTCGGAGGCGCTCGGTCGCCGGCGAACTCCGGTCGCACACGAACACGACGTTTGGCTGCGGAAAAGAAACGGCGAAGGGGATTAGGCGATGCGCACGGACGCGGTAAAACGGATGGGCACGGTCTCGGGATTTGGTACGCACTCACCTCGCCGGAGAGGACGTATTGCGCCGACGGAAGTGGAAACTCCGGTGAGATTTTACCGTGGCTTGGGGGCACAAATCGGAGGGGAAAGGAGGGAAAAAGGGGGCCGGTGTCGCGGGCTATTTAGGGAGGAATGCGGGGGCGAGTTTCCGGGGCTCGGGCGAGTGGGGGGAGTGGAGGTCGTGGGCGCGGTGCTCCGGTCGTGGGAAGTTGCTGGAGGTAGGGGATGATTTGGGCTGACAAGTGGGGACCACCTGGCGGTGAGAGAGAGAGAGAGGAGAGAGGCTGCGGCGGGTATTGGGCTTCTGCTGGGCTGGCCCAATTAATTTTGTTTTTGTTCCGATTTCTTTTCTTTTCCCTTTTCTGTTTTCTTATTTATTTATATCTTTTACTTTATTTATCCAAATGAGTTCAAACCAATTTCTATAGTTTTGTAAAAAAAACATATCTTTCATTTAAAACTATCATATACATGTTTTCAATACATTTGTAAAAACAAAATTTTCAAAAGACATGATTTGGCATTTCTTCTGTAGAATTTAAAATGGGGTCTCAAATAAGAGATTTGTGTCTTAATAAAATCAAGAAAAATTATCACAATACATATGCTTAACATAAGTCTTTCTAAACCCATTTTCAAAATCGAACACTTGG
Organism: Poa annua; assembly: GCA_026929855.1. Taxonomy (NCBI): domain Eukaryota; kingdom Viridiplantae; phylum Streptophyta; class Magnoliopsida; order Poales; family Poaceae; genus Poa; species Poa annua. The sequence continues at coordinate 298,719,762 of CM049426.1, forward strand.
TTCAAATTAAGGATAACGGATGTTTTATATAGTTTTGTGACTACAAATATTTATCTAGGGTTTATCATATTGTTTTGAAATTTATAATTTAAACAAAACATTTTAAAGCATTAGGTATACTTTAGATAACTTGAAGTACTTTGCAAATATGATTTTAGGGTATAAGAAATATGAGAGTGGATTTTGTACATGCATGCATGGGTATGAGGGTTATCATGTCCCTTGATTGTTTCATCGTGATGTGTGCCACAAAACATTTTGGTTTCTCTATATGGAGAGTTGCAAATTAATCTGTCACGTCGATTTGTACTTTTCTCCATTTTCTCTGCCAGGTTTTGTGGGAAATCTGCTGTGCATGTACAGTAAGTCAAATGTACAGTACTATTTTTATTCACTTTCTCTCTCTTCTCCTCCCCTTACTTTCCCCTTCTCCCGTCGATCCCTCCATTGCACATCCTTCCCCTCCTCCCGACGGCAAGGAAGCCTCCGTGGCTTGGCTCTGCGCCAACGCTGTTATACAGGTCAACCGTCAACGACTGCCTTTCTTGTTGGAGTTCGCGCCTCCTCCCCGTCAGTGGTTGTCCATTGTCGGAGCTCGCGTTGTCGCTACTGCATGTGTACGTCCTACTCCGCCCCGGCCGTCGGGCGCCCGCCGCCGGCAGCCACAGCCGGCCAGCCAGTACTGGCTCACGCTGGACGGACACGTCGTTGACCACGGCCACGCCGGCCACGATCGCGGAGCTCTCCTTCAGGTGGATGAGGAATGCGTCGTTGACCACGGCCAGCCGGCCATGACCGCGGAGCTCTCATTCCAAATGCATGACGAACGTGTCGTTGACCACGGCCACGCCGGCTACGACCGCGGATCTCTCCTTACAGCCGGGGACACGGCCTCGTGACGACCCGCATGGCCGCATCGGCGCGCGGAGGAGACCGGCACGGAGGAGACCGGCCATGTTCTGTCCTCATCACTTCGCCGCGGCCACTCGTTGCAGCGCATGTTCGTGCGCGACGTCCTCGCGCCCTCTGCATGCGCCTAACGCATCTCGGCCTCCCTGCGCACTGCGTCGGCGACATAACCGCGCCGCCCGCCTCGCCCGGTGACCTCCGCGGAGCCTGGTGTGTTCTGCACCGTCGACGTCATCTGCGTCGTTGTGCGTGGCGCCGTCGCGCGTCGTGCTGCTCAAGGCCCGAGTGGAGGGGAGGGCCACTTCCCGGGGCAGCAGTTACGACGGGCTCACGCCATGACTGCGTCCCCGTCTCGTCCTTGTGCTGCTCGCCGAGACCGTGCCGCTTCTCCACGACGTAGGCCCCGTGTCGCTGCACCCGCTCTGTTATCGCGACATGTTGAGCACAAGACCCAGATTGGCCGGGACTTGTCTGCTGCGCCCGAGGCCCGACGAGCAGCGGCAGCACCGGTCCGTGACGTCGTCGACAAGGCCGAGCTCGACGACAGGCAGGAAGTCAAGCAGCGCGTGCCCAGGTCATGGTGCATGTCGCTCATCTCGGCCTCCATCTCGTCTGACTGCAGCAGCGTCTAGCTACACGCAGAGCAGTCGCCAACGACGACCGGCCTTGAACCGCAGGCATAGCGACGCCGACACCGGCAGGCCCTCCACGCACAGCTGCAGGTCCTCGGACGCGGCGGCGAGCAGCTCCGAACGCCTGGAGAGTGGAGAGGGAGGCGAACGTGGCGCGCAGGAGCCGGTGCATGTCGACGGCGCGATGGCGGAGGTCAGCAGAGATGGAGGAGGAAGACGTCGTGTGCTGGCTCGAGAAGTGAAGGAGGGAGTGGGATAGGCCATGCGACATGGCAGCACCCGATGTGAGGCGTGGAACAGGACAGGCCACGTCCTGCTAACTTTCTGTCCCATCTTGCACAGTTGGCAGAACTGTATGCAAAAATCAGAAAACATTTTTATGTCTATGCTTTCCACGGATCTCAAAGCATAGACATAGCTGTTAATGGACACGATATGTCTCATACCCATATGTGCAAGTATATTATCATTTCCGTAAGAAATATTTAGAATATTTATTTATAGATCCACGCTCAAGCTTGAAATAAAGTTTACCTGATTGTATTGATATCATAATACATTTGACTAGGTCAAAATAATCCTTTTGAGTTGTCCTTCTTGGGTATTGATGATTTTATTTTAAATATGAGATAAAAGTTTTAAATTTTAGTAATTTTTAAACATTCCAAAATTTTAGGATATTACATAACATAAGTGCCACATAGGCAAAAATAATGATGTGTCAAGTAATTAATGAGGAGAGAAGTAGTGCTGGTATCATAGGTAGATATCGTAACATAGCAGATTTCGAAATAAGATGAGTGTATAGTCTAATAAATGCATAGTTTTATGGTACTACATCTATGTTACCACCCATTATTGACATAATAACATAGAGTAGTATCATATGAAACCATTATATGATACTCCCCATTAGGACTAGTCTTAGAATCAAACTTAACATCCATAGTAGAACCAATTCAAGTTTTCCTTCATCACGTTATTACTGCTGTTGGTGCTGCTTCCCAAGCGCCAGGCCGTGCAGCTGCCGACCTAGGTTATTGCCATGCTGTTGCAGCAACAAGCCAACAACATAATATATGTCTGCAATGCAAGCGCGCTGGAGTCAGCCATACACTATATATGAAGGAGCGACAAATTCACCCTAAGTCCTGCGTTCCACGTCATCCGAAAAACGTCGGACGGCCGAGATGCGCCCACAGAACTCCCCAAATGGTGGTTACTGTAGCACGCCCTTCCGCACCAATAGCGTGCTGCCACGTCGCCCGGTCACCAGCCCGCTGCCTCCGGTTCCGCCGGTCGCATGGTTGTTTTACACAAAAGCATCCGAACAATCCACACTGCGCTCCGCAGTCCTACAAAATAACACAGCGAGGGACTTCCGCGCAAAATAGGAAAAAACCAAGGACTTTTCTGTAAAACACCCCGGCAGATCCCCCACGCCCCCTTCTCTCTCTCACGACCGGGAGGCCGCCGCCGCCGCTGCCGCGCTCCGCTCGCCCCCGCGGCCCTCCTCTCCCAAATCCAAACACACGATGAGGTCCGCCGCTGCTTCCTCTGCTTCCACGCCAGAGGAATCACGCCCTAATGGCCGGAGTCGCCGCCGCTTCGCCGTAGCTCGCCGCTGGCTTCTTCCCTGCCCGCCGCCGCGAGAACGGTCGCCGACGACAAGTCCGGCGACCATTTGGCGCGGAACGCCGCCCATTCGACGCGCCGCGGTCCCCTCTACCGAAGACGCGCCTCCACGACCCCAAACTCCGCAGAGTTGCGCCGCCGCGAGCCACCTGCCGCCGCCGGCGACCTCCGCCGCCCCGCGCAAGGGCTGACGTCAGCACGTCCACTGCCAGGCGGGACCCGCCTGTCAGATCCCTTTTCGATTTCCTTTTCCATTTTTAGAAAACTCCTAAATATCAAATAATTAATATCTTCTGATATGCAACTCCGAAAAATGCAACAAAAATACCAAAATTTACAGAAAAAAGAAATCTTTACAACCAATCCATTCCCATACATGATTAAGCAACTTAAAAAATTTACAACAAATCCTATTACCGTCCATATTAATTGAAAAACTTATATAAACCAACTAAAATATTAACATGTATCTTCGTACGATAATTATAAAGCTTCTGTCAAATCATACGTTCATTTCAGATAACTACATCAAATATTTAGAACAACAAAACTTACAGCTTTCAAACTGCAATTCACAAAAAAAACAAAACAAATAGTGCACATATGGATTTACAGCGAATATGTCTTCATGCATGTTCAACTACTAACTTTGACATAACTTTGACATATTAAAAATGGCAAAAACAGCAAGAGTCGCTGCTAAGGCAACAGGAGCAGCAAAAACTAGCTGAAGAGTCCCTACTTAGACAACAAGATCAGCAAAAGCTAGCTGAAGAACAATCCCTTGCTGCTTCTCTGGCAGCTGAAAAGCGAGAGATGGAAGAAAAAATTGCTGCATTAACAAGTAAATAATTAAAACTGGAAAATCAATACATTTAAATCTATCCACGCAAAAAATATGGAAAGCATATCAAAATGATCACAAAAAAACTAATTACTTATGGTATTAGGTAAACATAGTTGAAAGATTAAAATTCGATCAATAGTTTTAGACAAAATCAATATCTTTAAACCTATGCAGCAAAAAAATAAATATCAAAACGATAAAAAAACTACATTTTCAAAAGAGTAAATATGCTGCATGCATAATATTCTTTCAATTAAATGACTTCACAAAACAAAAAAATATACGTATTTCTATCACAAAATCGACTTCCAAATTTGCATATTTGAACACTTAAAAAAAACTCCAACAAATCAATATATTTAAATCTATCCATGCAAAAAAAATAGAAAGCATACCAAAATGATCACAAAAAAAACTAATTACTTATGGTATTAGGCAAATATATTCGAAAGATTAAAATTCGATCAACAACTTGAGACAAAATTAATATCTTTAAACCTAGGCATCCAAAAAAAATATATATCAAAACGATAAAAAACCTACATTTTCAAAACAGTAAAAATGTTGCATGCATAATATTCTTTCAATTAAATTTCTTCACAAAACAAAAAGCTATACCTACTTCTATCACAAAATCAACTTCCAAATTTGCATATTCAAACACTCCAAAAAAACTTCAAAATATGCTAATTTTACGAAAGTACAAACGTTTAGATCTTAAAAGCGCCCCAAATTGAACAATTTTTAGAGTCCAAAATTTAAAAACCCGCACTTTTTTCAATTCCACGGATTTCTATTCCTATATTATTTCAATATGTACACATTACCAAAATTTATGTTTTTTTTACTTCACGGGCGCGGCATTGCCGCGCTAAGTTCCCTAGTATGATGGGAGGCTGGATGTGATGTGGGAACACGAAGTTGGACCCAAGGGATTTTTTTTAAATATTAATAGGAGAGCTGCTAAATTTATTGATTAGAAAGAAGTGTTATGCAAGAGGCGACCAAAGAAAAAAAGAAAGAAAACCTGGGAGACATGCCTCAGCCTGGGTCATAAAGAAGACACCCCAGCTAAGCTCCAGAGAAGAGCTTTTTTTTTGTTTTGAAATTGTTGCAGAGAAGAGCTTCATCAAGGCAGGGAGAGGAGGGAGGATGTTCTGTTTGACTTTAAAAAAAAAATATTGCTTGCTGTTTGACCTGTTTCTGTTGGGTGAAGCATACCAACATGCAACGAGAAATGCTAGTACTTTAGTTCATAAGTTGTTTTATTTGATTTTAGCTTCTCTACCTGTCAGACATGCAAGGTTCACATATATCTATATATCTATATATCTATCTATCTATCTATCTATCTATCTATAAATGACCGTAGGATCCTAGTGATTCCAGCGCGTCTGACACCGTTCATCGCGATTTTCTACCAATCAGAGCACGACACATGCAACCCTAGCGTATCCGAGCCATCCGTTCTGGATCCAACGGTTCGCACCGGTCCCCTGCGGCTCTTCTACAGAAAAGCATCCAAAAGAATTCGCTTGTGCCCCGCAGTCCACATCATTACACGCGGAGGGACCTGTTTGCAATTCGACAGAACTCAGCGGACCTCCCTGCAAAATCGCATCGGCAGTTTCCCCTCCCTCTTCTCTCTCCCGCACCTGCGAGCCCGCCGCCGCTGCCGCTCCGTTCATCTCCGATCAAATCGTACGAGAGGATCAGCTCCGCCGAGGCCTCCTCTCTCTCCTCACTGGCGGGAGCGTCTCGAGACGCCCAAAATCGCCGGGATTCCTCGCCGCTGCGCTCTGTCCCTGCCGCCATGGTTGAGGTCGCTGCCGGCCACGTCCGGCGACCATATGACGCGCCACACCACCCAATCTCCTCACCTGCGTCTCCTCTGTCGAATCCACGACTCCGCGGGAGTGCGCCGGGGCGAGATCACGGCGTCGGCAGCGCCGGCCGATTCCACAGCCCGCTGGGGCTGACATCAGCGTGTGGTCGCTGATAGGCGGGCCCCAGCTGCCAGTTTATTTTCCCTATTTTCCAACCAAAAAACATAAAATGCTTAAATTTGTTAATTCAATAGCTTCAAATATATGAATCAGAAAAATATGAAAAAAATATCAAGATGATCACAAAAAGATAACCTATTTATTTGTCACAAGGCAGCTCATTTGAAAAGTTTTGAATTTAACTAAATTTACCCAAAAATACAACAAAAGTTCAATTGAAAATTAATATCAGGAAAATACATCAGAACGGCCAAGAAAAAAAAATCCTACCTATCTGTGGCACAATGCAACACAATTGAAAAGTTTCAAATTTCACTAAATTTAGACAAACAAACACCAAGAGGTTAACTAATGATAACTAATACTTCAAACATGAACAACGTAAAAAAATCATAAAAATACGAACATATACCAAAATGGCCACACAAAAAAAGTCGTACCTACTTGTGCCACAAAGCAACACATTTGAAAAGTTCAAAATTGTATTAAAGTTAGCCAACCAAAGAACAAAAGGTAAACTATTGAAAATTAATATCTTCAAACACGAACAACAAAAAAATATGAAAAAAAATGCCCAAATTGACCACAAGAAAAACAATTACACATACTTTCAGAATTTACCAACCACCAAACTTATTTTTTTAAAACACACGGGCGCGGCATAGCCGCGCCACTTCCACTAGTGAAGACTTAACCCTGGACGCAATGCTCTGATGCTCCGAAAGCTATACATTGCACTAAGAAGCAAAGTATCATTGTTTCGACAAACTGGAGGTGGTCAGGAATGGCCTAGGAACGACCCGCTTCTACTTGCTCACTGGATGCCTGGGTAACACAATGCCTCACGCAATGAACACCTGGATCCTATCTCCCATGCCGTCCTCAAAATCCAGCAGTATCTGACCGTTCTGGGGGTCGTCTGAATCCATGGGTGCGTTCCGAAGCCTTTCCATGATATTAGTTCCAGCCAGGCCTGCCAAGTGCAGACGGGAGATGTGTGAAAAATACACATGTCACATACATTATTATTTTTCTATCTCGAAGATGCAAGTCTAATTACAAATTCATATATTCCCATAAGAACAGAAGTAGTACAAACCTGGAATAACTTTCGTCATCCCTTCTAAGAATCCAGCCTGTTTCAGAGAAAGCAGGAACAGAAGGAAGAAACCATTAGTCAGTATGCAATTACTCAACTATAGTGTAGAGAACTATCTAAGATGTTCACTTGAGATAGGTGCCAATGTCAAGATTTCAAGTCAACTACTATATACTGAAATGAAAGTGGACTTGCAAATGGGCTCTCACAGGTATTCTGGCATCAATTTTCTGGACTCCATCTCTCCCTGTAATCTTTAATCGAAGCGTGCGGGACCACATCCCGCTTGAAGGACCTCTGCCTCCTGTGGAACCAGGATCATAGAGTTGAGGCAGTATGTCAACAATAGGTTCTTGTGATTTCTCGGTCCTTGGCTCGGTGTCTCCTGAACTGCTTGCTTCATTTGTATAACCCAAAAAGCCTATAATTTTGATGCAGCAGGATAAGAAGAACCATTCATAATGAATATTTTTTACGAGAGAATATGCTCACCACTCTTGTAGGATGATTGAGCTGGTGTAGCAATGTAGCGCTTTTCTTCTTCATAATAGTGGTTAAACCCTAGTGTATCCTTGATCTCCTCAAATGATGGCAAACTACCTGGAGGAGGTATGCGACCACCTTTTATAGCAATGAGAGCATCCTGCAGATCATGGTTTCTTACACACTTAATGATTGACAGCGGAAATAACACACATATGTGGCACCAAATTGAAAAACTACACAACTACTAACAGTTACACGGAAGTTCGGACCCACATGATGCACCAGCACCACCAAATTTAATAAGCATAAAAGCCCAGCAGTTTGCATAACAGAACATAGTACCCCCATGACAATCTGTCTATCTCTATAGGCCTATATATGTGAGCGTGCACTCATTTTTTCGTTTTGCCAAAAGTTCGAGTGGGAAATCCATGTGCACCCTTAGAATACAACTACTCCTGTTAGTGACAAAATAACCAACACACAAGTTGTTTTTTCGACATTTCTTCTCTCTTACGTCCGTGTAGAAATATAACACAAGCATTGAAATCATAAGAAGTATAAACAGCAAACCTCCATTGCACGCATTGATACGCCAATTAGAGATAATGGATATGCCACGATTTTGTAACCAATTTCTTCAAGTTCAATAGGGCTCAGTATAGGAGTTTTACCACCACCTTCTAACATGTTGGCCTACAAAAGAAGCACGGAGTATATTGAGGATATGAATCTTTCAGGACGGTTAAAAATAATTCAGCAACGCATTACTGCTCATAGTAGATCTAATCTTACCATTTTTGGAACTCGAGGTAAAACTGCACAAAACGCCTTCATCTCTTCCCTTGAAGCAAGTGCGTCAATAAATAGAACATCCGCTCCAGCATCAGCAAAAGCACGTGCTCTCCACAATGCTTCATCAAGAGACAAAGCTTGACGAGAATCTGTCCTTGCCACAATAACAATGTCAGAGCCACTCTCCTTCCTGGCATCTACAGCAGCTTTTATGTGCAGAATTGCTTCCTCTCTTGAGACAACTTTCCTTCCTTGTGTATGTCCACATGCTTTTGGTGACACCTTCAGAATACTATACATCATATCACTACGAAAGGAACTTATGGAACAGGGAAAAGAAGATTCATCACAAAAAATACCAGCCACTTCTTAATATAAAACAATTCAAATCTGCAGAGCGCAATGGAAATGAAAAGATTTGTTTGAACACAGAGTTTAAAATCAGGATAAAATGATCCTTGATTGCAAGAGTATTAATTACACAAAACTAAGACTTCGAGATGTAAACCAGAGTCCAAGTCCACACTTATTTAAGGGAGTGGGGAGTCACATGGGTCGTTATAATTTTTTTAATAGCTAACATGAATAGGAATGGGCAACTATGGTGTTATAAGATGTGTAAGTTGACATTCAGGTGCAGAGGTGCAGAATTCTAGTCCAGTAATGTGAAAGTCGTGCACATAGAAATATAGAATAGGTTATAGACGCAAAACAGCTGTAAAATTCAGTAAACAGCGGCACAAGATTGGCAGACAATCAAAATAACCTTAATTTCAAGAGTAAGGATCTTAACTAAGCACTTATTTTAAAACAGAGAACTGCCACATATACATATCCCATGAAAAAAAGTTTTACACACTAGCATAGCATAGAATCCCCCAATACCATGTTGATAAAAAGAATAATTTACGCCACCTGTTGCTAATATTAAGAAGATTAAATCAAACACAATACAGGTCAGTCACAGTGATTATTCCTTGAGATGCATACCTGATCTTCAAGGATAATTCCAGCAAAGCCAGCATTGATAAATCCTTTCACTGTCCTCTTGACATTCATACAGTTTCCATAACCATTATCAGCGTCACCAATCACAGGTATCGACACTGCTTCCGTGATTAAACGCCCTTGATCTATCATTTCGCCATAGGAGATTAGACCAACATCTGGCAGTCCCAGCCGTGCAGCAGATATTGAGAACCCTGAAATGCAGCACAGGGTTAAATTTTGCGGGGTTGAAATGTCGTAAACCTCCATGTACATAGCACCATAAGAAAACTATTCGCTGCTTCCATTTTCAAGTCCTGACCGTGGCTGCACAAGTGAAGCACAGACTTTTGGTGATTTGATCAGTAAAATGCCACTTGATCAGAGTGCCCTCAAGGCCTCAACAAAACTATAGAGACGCAACCAATATGGACTAGCAAGAGAAAATTCTCATCTCAGTCTATTTTCATCATCTTTATGAGTTATGACATGTGGGGGCGTAGCATCAGGGGGCATATCATTTCCGATTTGAGTATCTGTGAGGCTGTGAGCAGAGGATGACAATCAACACTCAACAGAATCATGGTAACACAGAAAAGCAGCCGCAGTAATGTTGTATGCAATCCTCATAACTGGAACAAACGATGCACTATCCTACTACTATTGACGGGAGTGAGACTGAGAGGGAGTAAAAGGGCGAACACGTACCGCTCGTGAAGCAGGCTCTGAACCCGGCACGCTCGACGAGGCGTGCGCTCAGCGCATCGTAGCAAGCGGGCGCCTGGTGGGCGCCCGGTGTCTCCAGCACCCGACGAAGAGCCGCCGCGGGCAAGTCTCCGGCGCCGGCGCTCCCTCCGGCAGCGGCGTAGGAGCAGCGGAGGGAGATCCGGGCCTTTACAGTCGAGTGAGGGGCTCGGCGCCGGAGGAGCGGGGGCGTCCGGACGCAGAAGGAGCCGGCGCGGCTTGAGGTGCACGGGGACAGCGAGGCCGGCGGCTGGTGCTGCACGAGTGCGGCGTAGCACGCCATTTCCGCTCTGTTTCTGTCTCTCTACTTGGAAATCTACTGTAGAATTTTGCCTCAGCACGTTATATTCTCAGTCTCCCTGCCTCCGCGGTCCCACTTGGCAGAGACTCGGACTATTCCCACTATCCCAGCTTCCGGCCACAACCCTCGCCTCCACCGGCCATGCCGCCGCCGGCGCCGTCGCCGCCACTGCCGGACGAGCTCCTCGAGGAGATCCTCCTCCGCCTCCCGCCATACGACCCCGGGTGCCTCTTCCGTGCTTCCCTCGTCTGCAAGGACTGGCGCAGCCGTCTCACCGGCTCCGCCTTCCCCCGCCTCTACCGCGAGTTCCACGGGACGCCTCCCTTGCTGGGATTCTTCGAGAACGACGAGACGGTGTTCTGCTGGTTCGATCCCTTGTCCCCCACATCCCCCTTCCTCCCTGTCCACCCCGACCACCGTAAGCTCTTCGCTCTCGACTCCCGCCATGGCCTCGTCCTCTTTCATACTCTCGGCCCATGCCACGAACCCCTGGGCGTCGTCGTGTGGGATCCCGTAGGCCGCCGCCAGTGGGAATTGCCTTACCCGGATTTCGCAGACCACATAGACATCCCAGCTAGCTGGGCGGTGCTCTGCGCCGTCGATGGCTGCGACCACCTCGATTGCCATGGCGGCCCCTTCCTCGTGGTCTACGTGGGCACGAGCACCACCGAAGAAGAAGAAGAAGAAGGTGTCGCATACGCTAGCGTCTACTCTTCAGAGGCTCGAGCCTGGAGCCCCGTGACATCTTGTGAGCACTCTGACTCCTTCTTCGAAGTCCATACCTGTCGGCCAAAAGCCCTTGTGGGAAATGCTCTCCACTTCTTGGGCGATTCGCGCATTATCATGCGGTATGACTTCCTCACCCAGGAACTATCAATGATTACCTGGCCGTCAATGTACAAGTGGGAGCACTGCAGGTCTATTATACTTATGAAGATAGAAGACAATGTGCTGGGGTGTGCTAGTTTGCAGGAGTCGAGTCTCGAATTATGGTCGATGGAGTCTGGCACAGACGGAGCTGTGGAGTGGGTTCTAAGCAGAGTTGTCGTGCTCGACAGCTGGCTACCCTCTCGCTTCAGTTATGTGAACGTTATTCGGTTCACGGATGGAGTTGGTGTATTTTTTGTGGGAACAAATCTTGGTATCTTCACAGTTGAGCTTAAGTCAGGCCGAGTTAAGAAGATATCCAACAGCAGGGATGAAGTCATTCCATACACGAGTTTCTACACTCCAGGTACTAGCACAATCAAACCTGTACAAACTTCTTTATGCTTTCCTTGATGTTTTCTATGTTATGATTTGCCAATCATTTAGTATGCACTAGTTTTTTTTTTCTGTTAGCCACATGAAGTTTGGGTGATGATACATAAGAACGAGTTTGTGAAATTGGAGATATTGCAATCTCATATATATTTATATTTTCAGATAAATCTGGGGGCATAGCACCTCCATCAACCATGGCCTCCTCATCACAGAATGTTGAGATGGCCCGAGAAGAGCACCATGATCTGCTGCTGCTGCACTCAAGTGGGGAGGTGGGTGATAAGAAGGAGAAATGGGGAGATAAGGGCGAGAAGGAGGAGGGCGGATGGAATGAGGAGGGATCGGTGGAGGATTGGGAATGGAAGGGGGAGAAAGCTGTGCAGGAACTGTTCCAGAATGGGTGCAAGGAGATGAAGGAAGGGCGATTTGTCAAAGCCAAGTACTATTTCCACAATGTCCTCGAGGAAAGGTTAGGGTTTCTCCCGTCCAAATGCTGCTCTTAGTTCAAAGCTTTGCTGGAACGTGCATACATGTGGATTATTGGATAAAAGTTCCAATTAGCCTAATTATCTTTATTGGTATTATCATATGTGCTTAGTCGGTCTCTGCTTTTTACAGTCCCTGTGATGAGCTTAATTGTGTTTAGGAGGTCCTTGTTTGTTAGGCAGCAATACCTGGGAATTCGGACCTGACCTTTGTTATGCTCTTTGAATTGTGACTGATTGTCAGATCAATCTGCATTTGCTTCAGGGTTTGGTATTTACTCATTTGGGAAATGTACATATGTTTCAGAAGTGCTGGCTGTTCTAACTATTTGAGTAAATATAACTTAACTCAACTTTTCTTACCGGAGTTGCAATTTGCAAAAGCCTCATCAACTTTCATCCAGAACTCTTACGAGCATCTCCACCGGTCCTCCCAATAGGGTGTCCGGCAATGCCCACACAACTAGTCGAGTTCCCCCATCGGCAACACCAATACAACCCCAACACGATGCGGTAGCTCCTGTGTACAAAATCCAAAAAAAAAAGAACCAAATCAGCTCAGCCTCCTGCAATTCAGTAGACAGCGCACTGCTGGCAATGACAGCCGCCAGGAACCAAATCAGCTCCGCCTTCTCCAAACCAATTGATCTACTGACCAACTCAGCTCTAGAACAATCAAACAAGAACCAAAACTCAGCGCAAACGCTCAAAGAAAAGACGTGGAGTGGTGCTGAATCAAATCCATCCCAAGCCCCAGGAACTCTCCCTCCGGCCAGTCGTGAGCAGCACGACGTGCATGCCGGTGCCACGCGCCACGCCGCGGATGGCGTCGACGGTGGAGGCCTCCTCCAGCAGTGTGATGATCCGCCGTGAGCGATGCCGTGGCCGAGTGCGCGGACGCCTGAAGCCTGCTTCCCTTTCTCCGGCACATGCCGACCGAGTCCCACTTGGGTCACGCTCAGGGTGGAGGAGCCTCAGCAGGCTCAAGCCAGGCACAAGCATGACCTGCACGCGCATGACGCCTACGCCCCTGGCAGCCTCGCCCGGAACCGTGCCGTCGGCCGTGTCCAGCTCATGCGGCTGGAGGAATGGAGGAGGCCTGTGGCCTTGGCCTCGCACAAGCTTCGGTGGTGGGCGCGCCTCCTGGGGAACGTTTGCCAGCCTCAACACAACAGGTCGTTCCTGTACTTCTCGTCGCTGTGTGCACGACAAGAGAGAGAGTGGTAGGTGGGGGAGAGAAAAAAGGAGAGAGAGAAGAGGGAATCTCTGGGATAGGTCGCTGCAGGTGTGCTAGACAGGACATCTGCTGAGCTAGACTTGGTTGCCGGTAGTTGCCGGCGCTCTCAGTTGCCTCCCTATGTGTTGGGAGTGTAGTTGGGCTGCCGGACCCTCTCTTGGGCTCGTGCGGCAATAATTTTGGTGTTGGGACTACCGGTGGGTGATGTTTTTCATTTGCTGCTCCCAATAGCCCTATTGTGAGGGCTGTTGGGAGTACCGGTCGACATGCTCTTACACTGCAAAGTTACACTGTTGACAGACTGGTAAGAATAACTGGCCCAAACTTCAGTTTATTACTTCATCACATTGCAGTTTATTTATATGCTGCTTAAAATTTGCACTTAACTAAGATTACCTACTCTTTGTGGTTGTTACAAAAGGTGATGAACAACGGAAGTGTTAGCACCTGATGAAAGAATAATTCGTAGTTTCAATTGTGTTGTTCTATCTCAGGTTACATTAGCTTTCATGGCCTTATGTCACTCTTAACAATGATGCACTGATAAATTTTCTAATGACGCCTTTGTTGTCACATAGGGTGTTATATTATGGGAGGCTTTCCCCAATGTGTATCAGCACATATTACACATATGGACGTGCTTTGCTGTCCGAAGCTCAAGCGAAGATTGCACAAAATCAAGACTTTGTTGAGGGTTCAGCCAGAAGAGATGATGCTGGAAGCTCAAAGGCATATACTGTAACTGTAACATCTACTAGGAAAGCCAGGAAAGGTATATGCCTCTACTCCTTTACTCCATACGATCATATGCACTACAAGATATACTATATTATCTACATATGCATTTGGTTAACATTATAGTGGTTACAATTTACGATCCTTTATCTTCATCTATTCTTACACACTGAGTAGTCTATAGTAAAATGCTACTGCCTAATGTACTTACTGTGCAAATTAGTAGCCTTTTTGGAGCTAGGAAATGTCTGGAGTAGTAGTGCTTCATCAAAGTAGTGTTTGGAGTACTAAGCATTTTTGTGCTATATAAGTTACTCCCTCTGTTCCATAATTCTTGTCGTGCACGACATGAATTTTGGAACAAATGTAGTATAAAAAGCAAATGATTTCAAGAATCGTCCAGTGGATGGTTGGTCAAGAAGAGATGTCAACCCATCAGTTCCTGGGTTTAGTCCTCAGATTTCCCAGGTGCCTGCTCCTTCATAGGTGCAAGCCAGGGCTCCTGGTGGAAAATAGATACCCCCTCCGTTTCAAATTAAGTGCCGCAGATTTAGTACAATTAATTTGGAATGGAGGGAGTAGTAGATTATTTCGGATACAAAATTTGTCAATTCTCCCTAAAAAGTATGTTCATGGTTGGTCATATTTTGGTTTCTGAACGGGTGGGATCTGGTGGAAAAAAGTAAATATGTCCGTTATTAGCCTTATTTCGCTGCCATGCCAAACATAATTGCACCAGGGGGGGTGGGGGGGGGGGGGGGGGGGGGGGGTTACTTGTACACCTTGGAATTGCAATGCCTGATTGCACATATTGATCTATGAACCAGTAGCCTTATTCGATTCTGCATATGGCTATCTGTCCAATGTACTTGAAGGAACTAGTCTGTACAATATACAAGTGCTTGTCTTTTGTTCAAGTACGTGTTGCAAATATTGTGCAGCAATGTTATATAGATGGTGACACCCTCAACTGAGAAAATGCGATCTCTAACTTTGGAAATGAAAGAGAGTCCTAATATTGTGGACCAACTGGACAAGGGAGGGAGGCCTCTCTCTGGTGTGGCCTGCACCTAAGTGTGGCCTTGCCTCTTCTTGATGTGCATTTCTTCATATCACAGTAAATACCAATATCACCACGAATTAAAGAAAACTCAGGGCAAGCATGATTCTGATTTTGTTCAGATTTGGATCTGGCCTGGAAAATGTTACATATTGCAAGGGCAATACTTGAGAAAAGTCATGTCGTCTCTATGGTGACAGTTGAAATCTTTTGTGCTCTTGCTGAAGTCTCTGTGGAAAGAGGTAATTTCAGTTATCTTAGTTACTCCTGCATTTACTCTTGATACTCATGGCCCATACATTTATTGCAGAAGACATAGACTACTCACTCCGTGCTTGGTTCAAAGCTTTAGCCAACTTGGAGCATCTTGTTGAGCCTGACAATTTTCGAATTGTCTTACTGTATCCTACTTGTGGTAATAACAGTATCAATTAGGTGCGTATAGTAGTATGAAGCATCATATTCGCAAGCCAACAACAGTAGCTGCGCCTTCAAAGCATGTGTCTTTGGGGTTTTACGGGTACATTTTACTCAATTAACTTGAAAATTTGGCGTTCTTTTCTTGTATTATCCATGTGCTTTCAGTCGATTGAGCTTATTGAAATCTTGCACGAGTATATTCATCTGCATAAATGCATATGCTAGTGTATGTGTGCGGATGAACTTTTCGTTGAAGAAGAATTCAGTTAGCCAACACTGGTATATTGTGGATATTTAATATTTCTAATTCTTTGTCAATTTCCTTAGTTTGTTCCTAGAAATCTCCGCATATTTCTGGCTTTCATGTCGGCATCCAAGATTAAAGATGCACTCTCATACGCTGCAAAGATTTTTTCATTGTACAAGTCACGTATGCAGAAACTTAGAACGGCCAAGGGAGCTTTGTTGGCTTTTAAAGTTGATAACGCATCTGCTGCTGAAGTTTTTTCAGAAATGTCGTCACTAGTCAACGAGACAGAGGTTCTTTCTACTAGCATATTCAGTGAAGTAATTAAGAAGGTAAATAAGTCTGTTTCTTCATGTTACCTAGATGGTTTACCTCATGAACCTACTCATAAGTAGTACTGTACGAAGAACTTACAAAAAAACATGTTTGAATTTTTTGGATTCAGCTTGAAAACCTGGCGGCCTTGGAGCCAAGTGGTGAGCATAATGTTGCACCCATAGCTGCATCTTCAATTTCACAAATTGCTGGACCAAGTAATTCTGTGTCTACAGCAGCTACAGTCGAGACTTACATTAGTATTGGAACCGAACTTGAGACTACATGCCAATGCTTCAGACAAGCTTATGTCATGCAGATCTCTGCTGAGCCTTCTCCCAAGAAGCTTTCAGTAGATTCACCTGTAAAAGGTGGTTTTCGATAAAGGACGTCTTATTACTTAAAAGGTTTAAGCGTTTACACCCAGCCTCTGCATAACAAAGATGCACACAGCTGTCCCATAATACATAATCCGAAACTGAAAAAAGACGTATTACATATCAAATTATGATCAAATGCAACTACGCCTGAAGTGGTGGTGGTTCAATCCTTAGATTATGTTGCCACCCATGACGAGAAAAAGTATCCCTCGCCGTGGACTCCAACCGTGCACAGACCTCCGTAAATAGGTCTCGGTGCTCCACCCGCTGAAGAGAGGACCATGGACGGAGTGTACCGGTACACCGGTAGATTACCTGTAAGGGAGTAGACAATTTATCGTTAAACACTTTATCATTTCTACACAGCCATAGCGACCAAATAATGGCAAGCGCTCCCACCCTAATTAGCTTCCTAAACCTATTATCGATACCGTGTAACAAATTCCCAAAGATATTGGTCACACTGTGTGGGGGATAAAGGTTAGATGCTACTTGGATGATTGACCATATAGACCTCGCAAACCGACATTGAAAAAAGAGATGTTTAATGGTTTATGACAGAAAACACAACTCTTATTTCCCTGCCAATTCCGTCTAGCAAGATTGTCTTTTGTTAGAATTACTCCTCGACGAAGGTACCATCCAAATACCTTGGTTTTAAGTGGTATCTTCATCTTCCAAAGCAACTTGTTTTTATCAACCGGTATATGAGAATGGGTTAAAGCCTTATACATGGATTCTACCGAAAATTTACCATTCTTGTGTAGATTCCATCGAAACTCGTCTGGCCCAGCTGAAAGTTGTATATTGGCTAGCCTTTGTAAAAGGGCTTGCCATGCAACCAGCCTCTGACCAATCAAATCTCTCCTGAACGTTACATCTGGAGGTGAGGTTGCCATTACCTTCTTAATGGTATCACTTTGTAACAAACAATATTGTATAATGTCGGATATTGTTCTCGGAGCGTGGTATTGCCCAACCACGAGTCCTCCCAGAACCTTATCTAAGACCCATCTTTAATCGAAAAATGTCCAAATCTGAAGAACTGTGATTTTGCAGCCATCAGACCAGCCCAAAAATGCGAATCACCATGTTTCCAAGAAACTTGTGACAGCGGTTTGGAGCCAACATATTTCCGATTCAGGAGGGTTTGCCACTGACCATTTTCGGTCAGCAACTTAAACAACCATTTTCCTAGGAGAGCTGTATTCTTGACCTCAAGGTCATGAATTCCCAACCCTCCTTGATCTTTGGGTGTACAAACCACACTCCATTTAACCAGTCGATATTTCTTCTTCTCGCTATCCCCTTGCCAAACGAATCTAGACCGATAATAATCAAGTTTTTCGAGCACACCTTTTGGCAGAAGGAAGAAAGATAACATATACAGTGCAATATTAGTGAGCACCGAATTTATGAGTACCAGTCTTCCTCCGAGGGACAGCAATTTTCCTTTCCAACTACTTAAACGTTTTTGTAGTCTTTCTTCGACGCATTTCCATTCAGCGATAGTAAGCCTCCTATAATGGATCGGGATGCCTAAATACCGAATCGGAAATTGACCTTGCCCGCAACCGAATAGTTCGGCATAGAGATCGGCCTCGTCTAGAGCCTCGCCAAAACAGAACAACTCACTCTTATGGAAATTTATTTTCAGGCCTGAAAGTTGCTCGAAAGTTGCTAAAATTAATTTCAGATTTTGAGACTTTTCAATGTCATGTTCCATAAAAAGAATTG
Source organism: Poa annua (assembly GCA_026929855.1). Classification (NCBI taxonomy): domain Eukaryota; kingdom Viridiplantae; phylum Streptophyta; class Magnoliopsida; order Poales; family Poaceae; genus Poa; species Poa annua. Next base: position 298,738,082 of record CM049426.1, read on the forward strand.
TGTCATCGGCGTATTGAAGGATTGAGAGACCCCCATCAACAAGATGAGGAATCAACCCTTCAATCTGACCATCAACTTTAGCGCGCTCAATCATAATAGCAAGCATATCCGCCACTATATTGAATAACATAGGGGATAATGGATCACCTTGTCTAAGACCTTTTCGAGTCTGGAAATAACGTCCAATGTCATCATTAACTTTGATGGCCACGCTAGCTCCAGATACGAAATTATGAATCAAAGCACGCCACTTATCAGAAAAATCTTTCATTCTGAGAGTTTGTTGGATGAAAGACCACTTAACTTTATCATAAGCTTTTTCAAAATCTAATTTAATAATGACCCCATTAAGCTTCTTGGAATGTAACTCCTGAACCGTTTCATGCAACACAGCTACCCCATCAAGAATATTACGTCCTTGCATGAAGGCAGTTTGAGACGGTCGCACCACATGTTCAGCAACTGTATTCAGACGAATCGTGGCTACTTTTGTAAAAATCTTGAAACTAACGTTTAAGAGGCATATAAGTCTAAATTTTTGAATCCTTTCTGCCTCATTGACCTTAGTTAACAAAATAATTTCACCAAAATTCAACCGAAACAACTCGAGTTGATCAGCATAAAGAGCGCTGAACATAACTACCAGGTCATCCTTGATGGTGTCCCAGAAAGTTTGATAAAACTCTGCTGGCATCCCATCTGGACCCGGAGCTTTGTTATGTTCCATAAGGAAAATGACCTTTTTTACTTCCTCAGTGTAGCGGGCTGAAAGTAAGCCATTCTCCTCAGCGGAAACTTGAGGGATATCCTCCATTCTGGCTTCGTCCATTGTGAAGTTACCTTCATCAGGTTCGCCGAACAGATTTTTATAATAATTAGTAATGTAAGCCTTTAGCTGTTCATGGCCTTCAATTCTTCCATCCTCATGGACAAGAGAATGAATACATTTCTTCCTGTGTCTGCCATTAGCAACACTATGGAAATATCGAGTATTCGAATCTCCTTCAAGAATAAATTGAGACTTGGACCGTTGATACCACTTGAGTTCCTCCTCACGTAGTAGGTTTGCTATTTGCGCATTAGATTGACTTTTCAGTTCAATCTCATGTGTAAGTAGCGACCTCACTTCCGCGAGGGCCTCAAGCTCATCAATAATGGTTGCCAGCCGTTGCTTTTCCTTCCTAAGAATACCTGTAACATGACGTGCCCAACCCAAGAGATGTTTACGTAATGCACGCATTTTGTTATTCCATCTCTCAATTGGGGAACGTCCCACTACCGGTCTTTCCCATACATTCTTAACCATCCCGTGGAAGCCCTCCCTGTGTAGCCAACCAAGTTCAAATTTGAACGGTTTCCTACACATAGGGCGTGGCGTTCCCGTATTCAGAAGTATAGGAGCATGATCCGACAGTCTCTCAATACGTTCTAGAGCACGAACCGTCACCATTGGGTATTTGTTTTCCCAGTTGGTGCACATTAGAACGCGGTCCAGTTTTTCGTATGTTGGAGAAGTGAGACTGTTAGCCCACGTGAATTGCCTACCAACCATTGACACCTCTCTAAGATCTAAGCTGTCGATGACAGCATTAAATAAGAAAGGCCAATGACTATCAAAACGGCCTTTACTTTTCTCGTGCGCAAATCTAAGCAAATTAAAATCGCCTCCAATTAAAATAGGGTGCGGATTATCTTTTGCAAGATTAACTAGCTCACGTAAAAAATCAGCCTTGAAATCATCCTGAGCAGCTCCATAAACAGCTACGAGACTCCAATGGAAATTATCAGCCTTGTTGCGGATGTGTAGTTTAACATGAAACTCACCAACCGAACTAGCTAAAACGTCCATTGTGTCAGCTCGTACACCGACAAGGATGCCACCCGAACGGCCTCGAGGTGGACGAGAAATCCACTCATAGTCCCTACCACCAGAAAGGCGATTGAGAAAACTTGGTGTGTAGTCTCGTTTACCCGTCTCCAAAATAGCCACAAAATCTAAATTATGATAGCAGCAACAAGCCAGGTGTTCATCCTGCAGCACGGGAGGGTGATGCCTCTGTATCAGAGTAGAGTACAACTCGCTGTTATCCTTGTTAGTAACTTATGTCTGTAATCTTTTAGCTGGCTATATGGTCCCACTTACTTAGATGTAGATTGCCACAAAGTGCGTTGTTTTCGTCAGAGCTGCTCTGCTTAATGTAGAATGGATGAAATATCTCATGAAGGTCTCAAGACACTAATTTACCATCGTCAGAGCTGCTCTGTCTGACAGTCGGCCACAGGGACACGGAACAGAGCTTGCCATGAGCAGCAGGTAAAACCAGGAGCTCGATCTGATATGAGTGATTTTTGGGAGACCGTGGAGGCGATATGCCTGATCAATGCAGGTGGCAGCAACCTGAGATGCTGAAAATGGGTGCGCCATGTGATGGAAGTGGTTATACTTCGAAAATTTCTGGACGACGAACTGGTAGTGGTTCCAATAGACCGGTTGGCCTTCTAGCAGATTTCACAAGACTGGACAAAATGAAAATCCATGACCATTCTCTTCATGGGTGCCCACCGCAAATAGATTTGAGCCTCTAGTATGTATGTGGCAGGAGCGCCAGAGTGACCTACCACTGCAGATTGGTAGCCCACTGTCAACAATTGCTGATGTGCGCTTTCGTTACGATCGATCCACACTCCCCCTTTGAAATTTAGTAAACCATCCAGGAAATCAAAATCCAGGCGTGCGTCCTTGTCATGCTGGAGTTGAGCTACCTATTTCAATGCGTGAGGGTCCTGACTGTACCCTTCGCGCACTTCCTGGATCCACGAGGGCTGGCATGATGAAATTGCACAGCAAATTCATTTAGGCCGGCGGCGTGACATAGCATCGACGGCTCTATGATTTCAGGTGGGACGGGATTTCCCACAAATCCCGCGTCCCGTCCCGTATGAAACAATCCACTTGTACCGCCTAACATAACCACTAATCCCGTCCGGGTTAAACGGAACGAATCGACCTAACCCCGTCGGCGGTCCAGTATCCCGATACAACGTTGGCCTCAGTCACAACAAGAGCACAGGCGCCGGCCCGCTATCGCCTGCTCCTCCAACCCCTCCTCTCTACCCCCTCGCCACAACTGGCCAACCGGAGGTTGTTGCCGCCGCCTCCTTCCTCATCCCCATCCTCATCCCCATGCCCTTGTTCGTGAAGTTCGTCTCCGCTATCGGGAGGAAAGCCAAAGCCAGATCCGCTGCTTCAGGGCTGCCCCGTCGAGGTCTTCTCCGTCGCAGGCTCGCAGCTGCTACAGGGCTGCTTCGTGTCCTCCGATTTGTCCCCGTCCCCCGAAGAAGCAGAGGAGTTCTTGTTAGATTGTATATACCGTGTTGTACAAGTATTGTAACCGTATGTAACCTAACCCTAATTGGCCTCAGATGCCTAATATAAATACCGGAACCCCACGACCTTATTCGTGCGTGGCTTCCCCCCAAACCCTCTTTGGTCTTCTACATGGTATCAGATTAAACCGATCCAACCCTAGCCGCCGCCTCCGCTAAACCCTAGCGCCGCCGCCGCGACTTCTTCCACTGCTCTCCATGACGTCCGCCGCCGCCCTCGACTTGCTCTCGGGCGTCCTGGTCTCCTCCAGCGCCGGCGTCACCCTTCAGCCGCTCGGTGCTCCACGCCCCGTCGCCCCCATCGTCCTCTCCTTCGGCGCCAACAACTACTCCAAGTGGGCGATCAACATGCGCGCCATCCTCGGCCGCGCCGGCTACCTCGGCCATGTCGATGGAACCACCGTTGCTACTCCCACCGAACGCCGCCTGGTGCACGGAGGACTACACCGTCCTCCATGCGGGCATCAGCGAGGACGTTGCTGACATGATCCTCGAGACCCGGCAGACCGCCCAGGAACTGTGGCTCCCGCACTCGAGCTCTTCTCCGCCAACAAGGCCAACAAAGCCATCTACCTTGAAACGAGTTTCGTCAATTGTTGCTGAAGGGGTTCCGGTGCAGAAAACAATAATTTTTCTAGCGAATGAAACCCTAACTAGCCAGGATCTATCTATCTAGTACATGTGATAATGGTGGCGGAACGGGTTACATTACCTCCATGTAGACCGATAGCGGGGATTACGCTCCCGCACAAGCGTTGACGATGAAGTCGTACGTAGTCGACCTCGAGGTCGCGAAGAACTTGCCGCGATGATGTAGACGATGACGCCGGGGTGTCGACGATGACCTGCGTCGACGGGCGTCAGGCGGAAGATGGCGTGACGCCGGCGGCTAGGGGCTGCGCCGGCGGCAGGGGGGAGGCGGCGCAGCGGCTGGGCTGCAGGTGGGCGAGACGACGTCGCCCAGGCTCCTCAAAAGAGTCGCCTCCGAGCACTCGCAAACATACGGAGCTTAACGACAACCCCCGGTCATTCAGATCCAGCTGAAATCGCAGGGGTAGAACTTATCTGGAATCCCGCAGGGCAACGGCGCCCGACGTTATAGCTTTGGTGGAGAGAGGAGGCAAATCGGGCGGAGAAACAGCTCGGCCGGCTTGCTACAAATTTAATTGTATTTTCCATTGAATTAATCCAATTAATATGCCTTGCTATATAAAGGGGGGAGGGGGTGTGCAAACTCCCTAGCCCCCCATGTGGGACTAAACAAAGGAGGAGGAGGGGGTGCGCACCCACCATGGGCTGGCCGAACCAGCCATGGGGCCCACCCCCTTTGTTGGTGCGGCTCCCCCTCTTGGGCCCTCTTAGGGCCCATGTAGGTGGGAGGCCCCCTTTTTCCTTTATTTAATTAATATTAAATTAATATAACATATAATTAATTCATAATTAATATATTTAAATACTATTTAATATCCCGTGACTCCGAAACATTTTCCGGACCACCCAAACAACTTTCAGACATCCCTGAAACCATTCCAGACCTTTCTGGAACTCCTTCCGGACCACAGGAACTCTTTCTGGATCATTTCTCTCTCTCTAACAAAATCCTATATTGTTCCAGAACCTATCTCCTAGTGTCGTTAAGACCTTAAGTTTGTTACGCTACGGTTCGAGAACACTCCAGACATGGTCGAGACACTCCGCTCACCAATGACCGTCAGGGATACCTGGATGTATATGACGGCCCCTGTGCATTCTACGAATATCGTCGTTGAACCATAAATATGATATTCATTCCCTTTGTTCCTGCGATACTACCTTGTCCGAGATATGATCGTAGACATCCGATGTCTTTGTTCTATCTCGTTACCGACAAAGTTTATTAACTCGTCTGTGATATTACATCTCCATGACCTAGTCATAAGCTGCGCAGCTATATAGATGTAATCTCACCGAGTGGGCCCAGATTATCTTTCCATTACAAGAATGAACAAATCCCGCTCTTGATCCTTACGTCTCGATGCTCTTTCGGGATACCCAAGATGGACACCGTTATTGTCATGCTATATAAGACACAACGTTTGATGCTCTCAAAGCACCCCTACGAAGCATCAATAAGTACGGTCTCACGGTCTAAGGAATAAGCTATCATATTCTATTTTATTGCAAATGACAAACATCGTAATACGATCTTATTGCAATACTTTGCGTATGTCCATCACCTTATTCAACTAATAAGATGACCCCATTGTCAACCGACGTCATTGTCCTTGATCGGGAATCTCGATCAATTGTTGCCCAATGGACTAGTTCATATAGAGACTAACTAGGGACCTGGTTGTCTATGTATCACACGTGTATTAATAATTCCGATTAATACAGTTATAGCATAATACACAAACCTATTATAAACTTATGAGATAATGCAATAAATACTACTTATTTATTTGCCTCTAGAGCATATCTCCTTCAGTTGCAGGGTACCAGCTCCATCCACGACTACTGTCGCCGCCAGAAGCAACTCTCCGGCGCCCTCGCCGACAACGACTCGCCCGTCTCCGACCGGGCGCTCGTCCTCAACACCCTTAGCGGCCTCGCCCCACGCTTCGCCTCGGCCGCCACCATCATCTCCATGATGGAGCCGCTGCCCACCTTCCTCCGCGTCCGCTTCATGCTGCTGATGGAAGAGATGCAGCAGGCCAACTCCGCCACCAACGCAGCCTCCACCGCGCTCGTCGCCCAGACCGGCTTCCCCACTCCTCCTGCTTGCACCGGCGGCGCGGGCTGCCGCGGCGATCAGGCCAAGCCCAAGCTGGCCAACAAGCCGAAGAACAAGAACAACGGCCGGAACGGCGCCGGCTCCTCCAACAACTCACGCGGTGGCTCTCCGGCTCCCGCTGGCCCGTCGGTTTGCTTCTCCCCGGGTGCCGGCCAGTGGTGCTCTCCATCTCACGCCAGCATCCTCGGCTCTGGCCCGCGTCCCCAGGCGTACCACACCACTGCCTCGTCGGTGTTCCAGTCGTCATCAACTCCCCCTGCACCGGCCTCCTGGGATAGCTCGTCGCTCTTCACCCACCGCCCTACTTGCCACCGTGTCCGCTGATCTATGGCACCAACGCCTTGGCCACTGACGTGGGGCTACTCTTCGACTACCCCACGGTGAGGCTACCTGGGCCGCGCCAAGCTTATGAAGGCCCGCAGAAGGCCCACTAGGGGTATCATGTGACCCAGTCCTAGTCGGTTAGGTCGCATAGCTTGCCATATCTGTAATTGTCATCGGCACCGTTCACCTGAGACCTGGCCTACCTATAAAGGCCAGGAGGGTTGCTCGTCTCAAGTACACGCTGATAGCCGCCACCACAAACCCTAGCGAGATCGCAACCTCGCCATTGTAATCGCTACTCGCCATCAATATCAAACAAGCAGGAAGTAGGGTGTTATCCTCCGGGAGCCTGAACCTAGGTAAATCGCCCCGCTTGTCAGCCGTCGTGATCACCAACGCTTCTCTCTCTCTCCCCCTCAATCAACCCGGGGTGGACAACCCAGGGATTTGTCGAGTTACACCCTCGTCAATTGGCGCCGTCTGTGGGAAAGAACAAGCGTTGGAATCATGGTCGCACCGGCTCCATCGGCAAGGAATATCGACGTCTGCCTCACCCGGGAACCCATCCGCTTTGGCTCCTTCGAGTACGCCTTCCACCCGCCGGCCCACCGCTCGGTGTACGCCGATATGTACGAAGGTATACACATCACCTTTGGCTCCATATACTGTTTCGTCGACAGTCGTGGTTATTCAGATCCGCGGCGACCACGCCACGCACGGCGGTGACACCCGCATCGGCCACCCTCGCGCCGTACCCGCCGTCGTCTACCACGGGAGCCGCATCTGCCACAATTGCGAAGATCACATCTACTTCCACTACATCGACTACTTCGACAGCGGCCATGCAGATCGAGTCTACTTCAACCACCTCGATCGCACGGCCGGCAAAACCAAGATCTACCTCAACCGCGACCACATCGATTGCACCCGCACGTGTGACCAAGGACGCGCTGCCGACAGCCACGTCGCGCGCATCCTCATGGATTCATCAAGTCTACCCCAAGCCGATCGTACTCGCTCCGGCGACTGCAAAATCCCCTTCCACGACCGCTGTAAAGATCGCAAGAAGACGCAATAACGGTTGCGCCGCCCGTCACGTGGCAGCATTTTTTGATCCAGAGCGAGATTCAGATGACAGAAGCAACAGCGGCAGCATAAACACCTCTACCCAGGTTTACCCCGCGCAAGTCTTCATGGCCGGCACAGCGCCTCCAGAAGGCAACGATGAACCCGCATACCCACTGGAGGTGGTCATGCCCGACCAGACGACTCGGCTCACCATCACGCGCGACATGGCGATCATGGCCATGAAGCACGTCGACGACGACACGTTTCCACCACCCGACGCACCTCGGGAGGATCAGCTGGCAGTCCAGTACTTGTTACGCAAGGAAGGCGAACGACTACGCGCCGAAAAAGCCGAACTCATCCGGTGCTCGAGGGATGCGGACGCATCAAGCGCCAGAAGGGCTGCCTACTCGTTTACTTCCTCCACCGAAGTCAGCCAAGGAGGACGGCGACGCAGAGCCCACGTTCCCCTCATGAAGGAAGCCGATCGAGCCAGGATCACCCGCAACCTCGACTCATCCTTCGTCACCGAGGACGAAAACGGGATACCCGTCCCCAAAACGGTGAACGCCTGCATCATGGCAGTCGAAACGTACCTTCGGCTCACACAGCCACCGGAGGGAGACGCACGAGCCCTTCTCCACAAGCAGCAGATCACGTCCATGAAGGCAATCGAGGAAGCCCTGGCAAACAAGGTGCCAAGCAACCGGGCACGTGAAGAGCAAGAACACCAAGCCCGCCATCCGGCAGCACCAAATGTCCCTGCAGCACAGCCACTGCGACAGCCACAACCAGGCGAAGACCTTCGCAACTTCATCACGCAAAGGACGGTCAACCGCAACCGCATCCAGCGTTCGGCTGACACGACGAACCTAGACGATCAGGCCGATCGCAACTTCGAGCCGTGCGGCGCCGCATGCTTCAGCTTCAACATTCGCGACACTCGCATGCCGAAGGGCTTCAAGCTAGCAGCAGGAACACCCAGGTACGACGGAAAACAAGACCCGCGCCTCTGGCTCGAAGACTACCTCATCGCCTGTACCTGTCAGGGTGGGACATCGATCACAGTGATGCAGTACATCCAGCTCATGCTCACGGATTCAGCACGCAGATGGCTCACCAGCCAACCCAAGGACTCTTTCAAGACCTGGGAAGAATTTCAAGACACCTTTATCAAAAGTTTCTCTGGAACATATGCAAGGCCGACGACCTACATCGAGTTGCAAGCCTGTAAGCAAGGAAGAGATGAGTCGCTCCGATCATACATCCAACGGTGGACACTCCTCCACAACACCATGGAACCCGTCTCAGAAGACCGGGTGATGGACGCGTTCATGCATGGCGTCGCTCGCCGCGACCTCCGCGAAGAGTTCGTTAGGCTCCAGCCGAAGACCACGATCGAGCTTATGAAGATAGCCAACCAGAGGGCTGAAGGAGAGGACTACGACCGCGACACCTCTCCAAAGAACGAAGCCGGAACAAGTAACTGGCGAGATGGACGTCAGAAGAAGAAACAACGTTTCACCAACCTCGACTCGATCGAGCTAGTAGCGGCGGGATATCAAACCCCCCGTGATGATGCGTGCGATAGCAGTCGCCACTATGATGAAGGTCGCCATTACAGTCGCAATAGCGATCACGGTCGGCAGTCCGACCCAGGACAATACAACCGCAGCAGCGGTACCATTAGCCGCAACGACGGAGGCCAGAAACACGAGTGGAAGCGCGCGCTAACCCTAGCAGAGGAGCTGATGCAACCTTGCAAGCATCACTCGTTCCGCAACCCGGAAACGGGCAAGTGGGGCGCCAACCACCTATTGAAAGATTGCCGCAAAGCACGCAAGATTTACCAGGCGATGCAGAATATCATCACCCCTGTGCCAGCGCTGCAGCCAGCCCCGCAGCTTACCATTCAGGCTGCACCCGCGAACAACAACCCGACACAAGTCTGGAGATGAAGCCTGGAAGAACAATTACATCTTTCTTTCTATCTTTTCCTCTTTCCTAGTCTTGTCTTTCACATTTGACATAAACAATTTTTGATCATGATATTATCATCTTGAAGTTTGTTGGATCCTAGTGGCATAGTGAGATGAAGCGGCCTGGAAACAAACCTTACATGTCCACGTACATGAGACCTGTTCCACAATTTAAGTGGCTGGCCGGGTGTCTGTCTCTCTCACTTTAGTGAATATCCAATTTACAAAGAGTTGATAGTAATTGTTGATCACCTTATAAACTTAGTATTTTTTTCTCTAAGTATTTTGCACATCATGGCTATACCATTTGAGTGCTTGTTTCAAGATGATATAAAACAAAGTATTTTTATCCAACTTAAGATCTTAGTCCTTAGTCATTCTTGACCCACATATTCTCCTTGCATTAACTTAAGAGATTTTCCTAGCATAACATGCATCTCTAGTCTTTAGAAATAAATTTCATATCATGCATGACATGTTTTCCTTAGAAGTTTTATGAAACTAGTTTGTTCACTAGGTATGTGCAAGTATGTTTGAAGATTGTTGTTTGTTGATTGTTGTATTGTTGTTTGCCTATATAGTTTAGATTGAACGGAGAGCAAGCGTTCATTGTTGAAAAGAGTTTGTGAACAACGACAACATTCAAAGGCAAGTGGCACACCCCCATAAAAGTCCTATTATTTTCTATGCATGAGTAGATTATTTTTCTATAAGCATGTGTAGGATAGTATTGCTATGCAAGCCATGTTTAGACTTCCTTATTCCTGTGTCTAGGTTCCTATGAAAATACTTAGTAGAATTGTGATGGTAGGCAAAACTATTTGATGAAAAGTTAAATTCTACTAAGTTATAATCAAACACCTGGGTGGAATTGGTTGCTTGGCTGTATGAGTTGAGTGTTGTCCCCAGGGGATTTACCTGTGGGATATTCACTTGTGGATGGCCACCCAGGAACAAAGGGATCTGAAGAACTCCGAGTGAAGATTGCTTCTCGTGCAGCCATTGCCAATATGAGCTCTGGCTTGATCAACTAAGCTGCGTGGACTCGCCCCGGCCTGACAGGTGGAGGTAGTGGTTTGTAGGTGGAGCGCGTCAGGCCAGAGTGGGAGGGAAAATGGTTCTGAAAGATCTCGTCTCATTCTTCTCCTTTCCTTATCACTATAAGTGTGTAAAGGATAGTTTGGGTTGAATGGGTACAATGGTGAACGTGCACAACCTCTGCAGAGTTAAAATCTAAGTACTTAGCCGTGTCCCTGGTACGGACAATTTGAGCAGCTGATCACAGACGTCAACGGAGGATTCCTCCATTCCAACTTCAGAAATAAAACTTGATGGGTGAACAAGGGAAGATGAGATTATGGTTTTCATGCCATACTTGTCTTGATTTGAAGAAAGTGTTTTCCAAAGAGATAGGAAAAATTGGCTTTATGCAAAATAGCCTTGAACTCCACCAGCCAAATATGCATATAGCCTATTAGAGTTATTCCAATAAGTGTACACCATAGTGTCACTTGCCAGACTCCATTTTTAATGGAATCTGACCCACGTTGTTGCAATATTTTTCTTATTACAGATTTGATCAGATGACGAGTGAGGTTTCGTTTAAAGGTTTCGAGTCTACAACCAACATGTTTTCGCCTGTGGCAACATGAAGTTGATGGAGACTCACTGCTATCGTATTTCCGATGTGTACTTTTTCAATGCTAGCTTTATGCTATGCAACTTGTATTGAATATTTTGTAAGTCTGGATCATCGACGTAAGAAAATTGATACTTTGTTGTGATATTACATCGTAAACTGTGTGTGCAAACGAATCGATCCAGGGATTTGCACTATACACAGGTATCTCCCTAATTAAAAGTGCAGGTACGCTACTTGGTGGCACCACTGGAGAACGAGCCGCTATACCTATACGTCTCAGCGACAAACAGGGTGGTGAGCACAGTACTCGTGGTTGAGCGGGAAGAAGAAGGGCATAGTCATCCTGTCCAGAGGCCAGTCTACTACCTCAGCAAAGTCCTAACACTGTCCAAGCAGAACTACCCGCACTACCAGAAACTGGCATACGAGGTCTTCATGACTTCCAGAAAAGTCGTCCACTACTTCTCCGAGCACCCGATCACGGTGGTAAGCTCCTCCGGCCTAGCAGACATCCTCACGAATCAGCGCGCGACAGGACGAGTCGCCAAGTGGGTTGTCGAACTAGGACCCTGGGGGCTGAAGTACGCTCATCCGAAGTCTATCAAGGCCCAAGTCCTTCCAGAATTCACCACCGAGTGGATAGAAGCCCAGTTACCAGGTGTCCCCGACTTGTCCAACGCATGGACAATGTACTTCGACGGCTCCAAGAAGTTCAAGGCGGCTGGGGCAGGAGTTGTGCTCATCTCCCCCAAAGGCGACAAGCTGAAGTATGTCCTGCAGATGGACTTTCTGACACCCTCCAACAACGAAGCCGAATACGAGGCCTTAATCCATGGTATGCGGATGGCCAAGAACTGTGGCGCCACACACCTCATGATCTACGGCGACTCCTACCTCGTCGTACAACAAACCATGAAGTCCTGCGACGCCATCACCGACAACATGATCGCCTACAGAGACCTGTACAACCAGCTGGAAGGCACATTCGACGGCTGCGAGTTGCGGCACATCGGCCGCGATTGCAACGAGGAGGCCGACGCCCTCGCCAACATGGGGTCAGACAAGATACCAGTGCCATCCGACGTCTTCCTCGAGCGCATCACACAGAGGTCCATTAAACTTCGACCTGCGCCAGTTCTCCCCGCACCTTCCACCGGCATCGCCAACCCGCCAAGCCAAGAAAAGGAGCCCATGGAGGTCATGCTAGTTGAAGCTACATGGACAGGACCATACCTTGCGTACATACTGCACCAGAGGCTGCCAACCGACCCAGTCGAAGAAAAGCGCACCATCCGGCGCTCCAAAAGTTTAACCGTCATCAACGGGGAACTCTACAAGAGAAGCATCTCAGGAATTCTACAAAGGTGCGTGGATCCAGTCGACGGCCAAGCCATCCTACTCGACATCCATGCGGGTACCTGCAGACATCATGCCAGCAGTCGAGCCTTGGTGGCCAGAGCATTACGAGCCGGGTTCTACTGGCCAACAGCCATGCAAGACTCCGAAGATCTAGTAAAGAAGTGCCTCGGGTGCCAAGAATTCGCCAACAAGACACATGCACCGGCGTCTGTGCTAAAGACAATACCATTAGCCTGGCCCTTCGCCCAATGGGGGCTGGACATGGTAGGCCCGCTGAAGAAATCCTCACCCGGAGGTCACCCTCACCTCCTGGTCGCAGTCGACAAGTTCACCAAGTGGTTCGAGGCCGTACCTATCACAAGTTCGACTGCATCGTCAGCGGTAAACTTCATCAGATCCATCATCTTCAGATTCGGGGTGCCAAACGGGATTATCACGGACAACGGCTCAAACTTCACAGCCAAAGAGTTCAAAGACTTCTGCTCAGATCAAGGCATCAAGCTCAACTATGCATCTGTCTCGCACCCGCAGTCCAATGGGCAAGTCGAGAAAGCCAACGGCCTAGTCTGCAGCGGCATCAAGAAACGCCTGCGAGTGCCGCTGAGACGCGCCACAGGTACGATGGTCGAAGAACTGCCATCAGTCCTCTGGAGCTTGCGAACCACGCCAAACAGATCCACCCAGTACACTCCATTCTTCATGGTGTACGGTGCAGAGGCGGTCCTCCCCTGCGACATCAAGTTCGACGCACCACGAGTGGTCGCCTACGACGAGTCAGATGCAGAAGAGGCACTCGAAGACAGCATGGACATCCTGGATGAAGCCCGCGACATCGCCCTGGCGCGATCAGCCGTGTATCAGCAAGACCTGCGCAACTACCATGGACGGAGGTTGCGACCAAGAGCATTCGTCGCTGGCGACCTGGTCCTCCGCCTCAAGCAGAAGAAGGTGCACAAGCTCGCCTCCCCATGGGAGGGCCCATACATTGTGACGGAGGCAATTGGCAATGGAGCGTACCGCCTGAAGGACTCGAAGACGGGAGCAGTCTGCAGCAACCCGTGGAACGTCGCGCAACTTCGCCGGTTCTACGCCTAGTCGACCCAATCATTGTACCAAAGAAAGAATGTCAACACGGCAGGTTTCAGACGCACTCTTTCCCTTGCCAGGGTACCTAAGGGGACTGGAAGGGTTTTAATGAGGCGGCCTGTTCGCAAGAATCAATAAAGTGATTTCAAGAAAAAGCCTCCCCTCTACCTTTTCAGTCAAGGCAATCAATAACCTAGGCCGCTACTCGAACAACTCGGGGGCTACGTCATACAGGTCAAACAAAAATCCTAGGCCGTCACTCGAATCACACGGGGGCTGCGCCATACAGGTTGAAAGAAAAGACTAGGCCGCCACTCGATTCACTCGGGGGCTGGGCTATATAGGCACAACTCACAAAATCCTAGGCCGCTACCAGATCTGCTCGGGAGTCACGCTACACAGGTCAAGTAAAAAATAATCCTAGGCCGCCGCCCGACACACTCGGGGGCTGCGCTTTACAGGTATCACTTGAAGTCCTAGGCCGCCACTCGAACTGCTCGGGGGTTGCGCCATACAGGCCCTACTCGTAAAACCCTAGGTCGCCACCCGAACCACTCGGGGGCTGGACCATACAGGTCAAGTCCTAAACCCTAAGCCACCACCCGACGCACTCGGGGGCTGCGCTATACAGGTCTCACTTGAAATCCTAGGATGCCACTCGAAGAGCTCGGGGGACGCGCCACACAGGTTCACGACACAGCCCTAGGCCGCCACCCAATGCACTCAGAGGCTGCGCCATTCATGTCAAGAATTTTAGCAGATATTCGAACAGTAATGCAAATAGTCTCAACTTGCTTACTCGAAACCTCCCTCAAACTCATACATTTGGTATTTACATCGGAAAATTTGCCTACTATAACTAATCCTGTACAACAGAAGATTGTTGCTCCTAATCTGCAGGCTCATCCTTTGGCGCGTCGAGTGGCCCTACAAGGCGCTCACTCAGCTTTTGGACCTGCTCAATCATTTGGCGCGCAACCGCCAAGGTGTCGGCGTAGTCATCGTCCCCGGGCAGGCCACCCAGCAACCTCTCCAGAGGAAGATTCAGCCGGTGCAGCCAGACGTACGCCAGCGCCCCGTTCGCCCCGGCGACGAGTTGCGCGTTGACTACCTCCTCCAACGCGTCACCCTCGCGGAACCTCTCCAGCAAGGCGGCCAACCCGTGCGGCTGCCCATTGTGTGGGAAGTACACACGGTGGATATGCCAAAGGGTCTTCCGGCAACCTTCAAGAAGAAAGGCAGCCCGCCAAGTTCGATCGAGCATGCGCGCGAGGATTCGCCCCCTTGACTTGTTCGACCAGAAGTGCGAGCCTCGAATGAATCGCCAGTCGCCACTCGGGTGACCCGCTCTTCCACACGAGCCTGCTCAACCTGCCAATCTGGGTTCATATCTGCATCCAGAAATTACCAGTTACAACCAGCAAATCTCAAGGGGGAAGTCAAGCAACAAACGCTACCAACCTTGCAGCTGTCGACTGATCAGGTCAATTTCGCCAAGCAAGAAGTCTTCGCGCTGGGAGAACTCCGCAGCAGGATGCGACTTGGAGCGCTCCAACTCCAACTCGGCACGCTTCAGACTCGCCTTGATATCGACCACCTTATTCCTCATGTAGGTGATTATTCGTTGGTCATTTGTGCTTCGCGGAGGAACTGGTGTTGATCGACAACGGCGCATAGCCGAAGAGGAGCGAGAACCTCCCTCGCCACTCGCGCCAGTCGTCGCAGCAGTGGAAGTGGCTCCGTGCACGTCAGTCTGCCACGAATGCGCAGAGTCAATACACAAAGGCGACTCCTCAACAAAAGCAAAGTTGATGGGAAGAAGCACTTAATTTCGGCACAAAATATAGTTCAAGGCCAGAAGACCTGACAAAACATCAGTCATTACAAGCAAGAAGACTTAAGAACAGGTTACTGCGGCTACTAGAAATCTATACTACAAAAGCCCCTAAGCGGCAGACTCCGACCGGGAGCGACTCTTCCGAGCAGCAGCCACCTCGGTTGCCTTGGCGAGCGCCCTCTCGAAGGTAGCCACAAGATTCACAGCCAGTTGTGCAGCCTGCGTCTTTACCCCGCTCAGAGATGCGGTCCTGCCATCAGGCCTCCGAGGGAAGCCGCTGACAACCTTCTCGAAGTCGCCAGCAACCTGATGGCCTAGCAGAAGCTGGAAGGTGAGCTCGGAGTCGCGTACCGTCTGCATCCGAGTGAAGTCCGCGAGGGTGGTCGCGTCATCTTCAAACGGAGCGGCAAGGGCATCGACGGCAGTCGGCGGCAGGTCGCTAGGAAAAATGCTCCGGCGCACCGTCGTGAGCGCTCCCGTCGACTTCTGCAGTGCCGCCGTCGACTTCTGCAGTGCAGCGGAGGCATATGCGCAGACGCGATCGAGGAAGCCGACCGCGGTCGCCAAGTCGACGTCGTCACCCGACGAGCCTTCCGGAGGAGCGCCACCGCATTTCTCTGGACAAAGGGTCAACAGTCAACAACAAGCAAGTCAAGCAAAGACAAACTAGGCGATAAGCCGAAAGCTCACCTCCAAGGGTACCGACGAGTGAGAGCAGGCGGTCGACCTGGGTCTTCTCCTGGACGGCCCGCACACGCTCACGCTCCTGAGACTCGTGCAGCGTTTTTTCAAGCTCCGCCTGAGCTCGAAGCTTCATCTCTAACTCCGCAGCTCGCTTAGTAGCCTGGTCCAGAGAGGCGCGCAACTGGTCCCTCTCCTTCTCCAGGTGAACATAGGCAGCGGCTGCCTCAAGGTGCTGGCGGTAGTACGGCTGCAAAAACAACAAGAAGTTATAAAGTTGCGGGCGACTATACTAGTCACCCACACCTTCGGGGGCTACTCCCATCGGGAGCGCTGTTCGCGCACCCGATGAAATTTCAAGACTACAAGAACAAGAACAAGGACTTACGTGGTCCAGAAGGTCGACATCCTCCGAAGTTGCTGGGGGGAGCATGACTCGGTGTCGTGAAGCCGCCAGTCGGCGCGCGCTCCTCGACCACCACATGCGTCACCAGCTCGGTCGAGGGAGCAGATGTATGCTCCACCTCGTGATGAAGGGAGCTGACGCCGCCAGTACGATTGCTGGAGAAAGAAGCAAAGAAACTCAACTCGAAGGTTGAAACTCAAAAGTACAACTCGAAGAAAGCAGGGTGAAAAAAGAACTCACCTGGTGGTCACGAATTCATCGTCACTCCCCAGGGAGAGAGACGACATCCGAGCAAACTCGCGCGGGAGCGCAGAGTTGACAGGAGGAACATCCAAGGCCTCGTCCCAATCGTCCCGGGACCTAGCACCCTACGAGGACATGCCGGCTTCCTCCAAGACAACATCCGCATCCTTCGCGGGCGACAAAGCAGTCGCAGAATCGCCACCACTTCGCCGCGTCTGCTTCTTCCGCGCGGGTTCCTCCTCGTCGTCATCATCCTCCACATGTTCGCTACGAGAGATAGCGGACGGGATGTCTTCATCGTCACCCTCCTCCTCCACAAACTTTGACTAATCGTGAGGTCCGTTTTCTGGGAGAGGAGGAAGGCTGACCAGAAGAGAGCGACCCTGAAACAAACAAAGCCAAGTCGAATCAAGAAACAGAAGATCAAGAAAGCAAGCAAGGAAGAGAACAAAGCAAAAGATCATCTCAGGAACAGGGTTCGCTCCTCCGTACGCAGCGACCGGACACTTTACGTTGCAAGGGTCCACGGCTCGGAGGCTAGTAATGCCCCTCACCTTGGTCTCCACCTCCTCGTCGTCAAGCGGCTGGTCGCTGACGCCCTCGACTGCCCACATCGGGTGGGGGTGAGCGCGTAGCGGCAGGACGCGCAGCCGGAAGAAGGTGGCCATCAAGTAGACACCACCCCACTCACGCCCCAGGGTCCGGATGAGGTTGCGCAGCAGGCTCAGCAGCGGCCTCGCGGACTCCATCTCCTCTCCGGCGAGCGGGTGCGCCTAGGCACGAGTCTTCCGCAAGCCGCGCTCGTCGTCGAAGTGCGCCAGGCCCTCCTGGCCGCACTGGATGTAGAACCACCTCTTCTGCCACCCCTGGACGGAATCCTACTTCTTCATCTGAAAGTACGCGGTGTCGCCGCGCACCTGGATGCCGAAGCCGCCCACTGGGTATGTCAACCCGCTCTTTCCAACGTTCTTGCGAACAAGGAAGACCGACTTCCATAGAGCCTAGTGGGGTGCGATCCCCAAGAAGCACTCGCAGAGCACGATGAAGCTCGTGATGCTTAAGACGCCATTGGGGGTCAGATCGTGGATCTGAACCCCATAGGCGTACAGAAGACCACGAACGAAATCGTGGAGAGGGAACCCGAAGCCCCGTGGAAGGAAATCCATGAAGCACACGCGTTCCCCATTGCGAGGAGCGGGATACACCTCCTTGCCAGGAGCACGTACCGTGGCCGCATCCGTCGGGGGCAGGAGGCCCTGCGCGCGCAGGAGCTCGAGGTCCGTCTTCTTCACCGTCGACCTCTGCCAATCGCCGTCGGGTTTCTTCATCACCCCGGCTTCAGCGGCGGCGGCGCTAGCGGCGATCTTCGACTTGCCCATGGCGTCGATGGATCGCAGAAGGTGGGAGGACAAATGGAATAGAGCTTACAGAGGCAAGAATGGCAAAGAGCAAGGAATGAAGGCACAGACGATTGGAGAAGATAACCTGCCCTCGCGCCGCGGCGCAGTACTTATGCCGTGCACAATCCATCTCAGCCGTCCGCGAAGATACTATTCCAAACAAGCGCATCCAGCCGTCCACGTGTCATGCGGAGAGACTAACCGTCGCCGCCCACTCCGTCCACTACGCACGGGAATCAAGGCGTCATCATCGTGCCGCGAAATTTTCGCGCCCAGTTCGGAGAGACGTGACAACTGCTGACCATAGTCAACACTAACAGTGGGGCCCGCTACGTCACGTCTCATCGGGCGTAGAGGCGTGCCACGAAGCGTCATCGCTGACGTCAGCAAGACAATGGCTCTGGAGAAGACGCGAAGCAGCGGGACAACTCGAACGCACGATTCGAGTAGTAAGCTTCACAGCTGAAAACAAACAAGTAAGACAGGCTACTGATCCGAGAACTCGAAACAATCATTCGGGTGGCAAAGAAAAGGAAGTAAGCTCAGAAGGCTGAATCAATCCACAAGTAAGCCACCAGGCCGAATAGAAGCAAGATTCACACAAGACAAAGCCAAAGTAATTCGACTGCAGAAAGTACTCCTATAGGGAGCGTCCTCTTCGACTGAAGAAAACGAGTTCAAACTCAAGAACAAGCAATCTGGCGGCGTGCCCAGGAGAAAGGAGTCCTTTGCCCGACTCTACGATTCGACCAAGCACTCGGGGGCTACTGACGTGGGGCTACTCTTCGACTACCCCACGGTGAGGCTACCTGGGCTGCGCCAAGCTTATGAAGGCCCGCAAAAGGCCCACTAGGGGTATCATGTGACCCAGTCCTAGTCGGTTAAGTCGCATAGCTTGCCATATCTGTAATTGTCATCGGCACCGTTCACCCCAGACCTAGCCTACCTATAAAGGCCAGGAGGGTTGCTCGTCTCAAGGACACGCTGATAGCCGCCACCACAAACCCTAGCGAGATCGCAACCTCGTCATTGTAATCGCTACTCGCTATCAATATCAGACAAGCAGGAAGTACGGTGTTATCCTCCAGGAGCCTGAACCTGGGTAAATCGCCCCGCTTGTCAGCCGTCGTGATCACCAACGCTTCTCTCTCTCCCCCTCAATCAACCCGGGGTGGACAACCCAGGGATTTGTCGAGTTACACCCTCGTCGGCCACCCAGGAGTTGATGCCATGTCCACGCTTTAGCGTTTTTTCGCTTATAAAGTGTAATAAAGTGCGCCGTGCTCATGTTTTCCATGCATGCCAACTTGGCAAGCATGTTCGGCTGCCGTTCAGTAGATCAACTTCCGTGTCTAGCTCTCGTTTTGATTTGATAGATTGTGATTTGTGGACATCTCCTATTGTCAGTATATCTGTATTTAAATACTATCTTATTATTGTCGATGATTACTCACATTACTACTGGTCTTTTCCACTCAAACAAAAATCTTGCGCCGCTAGCACAATCGTTGCCTTCTTTGCGTATGCTCGCACTCAATTCAACGCCACAATTCGCTCTCTACAAGCAGACAACGGTACTGAGTTCCTTAACTCTACCGTCCATTCTCTCCTAACACAAAACGGAACGGCCTTACGTCTATCATGTCCCTACACGTCCCAGCAAAACGGCAAGGCTGAGCGTGCCATTCGTACCATTAACGATACCATGTGCACCCTTCTCCTTCATGCCCACCTACTTGAAAATTTGTGGGCCGAGTCCTTAGCCGCTGCTACCTATCTTCTCAACATACGCCCTTGTAAAGCCGTTCAGTCTCTTGTTCCATACACGCGCCTCCATGGTCGCGTTCCATCCTACGACACTCTTCACGTCTTTGGTTGTCTTTGTTACCCCAACATCGTGTCGACTGCCACCCACAAACTCAAACCACAGTCGCTTCCTTGTGTTTTCTTAGGATACCCATCCAATCACCGTGGCTACCGTTGCTTTGATCCTTCGACTGGGAAAATACTAATCTCGCGACATGTTGTTTTCGACGAGACTGTTTTTCCTTTTTAGCTGGCTGCTCCTTCGTCACCCGCCAGGACGATATCGCCACGGCGCCTTGACTTCCTCTTCGACGGACTGCCCACAGCGCCGTGCGCTAGCTCGGCTGGGGCCCATGTCACCGGCCCTACAACACCGTCTGCCGCGTCGGCTGCCTCCTCTCCCTCAGCATCGCCTGGGCCGAGTGCACCATCCTCGCCTACGTCGACTGTTGTCCCGCCACCCTCGCCTCCCGCGAGTGGCCCAGGCGCGCCACCATCGCCTCCCGCGAGTGGCCTAGGTGCGCCACCCTCGGATACCCCGAGTGATCCGCCTGCACCTCATGCAGCCCGTCGTGGTCGTGCACCACGGCATCCTCGCTCGTCGACTACTGCCCCTCCATCCACACCAACAACCACTCGGAGTGGTCGCTCCGTTTGTCCTGTTGATCATCTCAACCTTTCGGCCGTTGAGATCTCCGTTGCTCCAGTCCCAACTACGTATCGGCATGCTATGCAAGATTCACGTTGGCGTGAGGCCATGGCCTCAGAGTACAAGGCTTTGATCGACAACAACACCTGGTCTTTGGTTCCCCGTCCGCCTCGTGCAAATGTCGTGACTGGGAAGTGGATTTTTCGGCACAAATTCCAATCGGATGGCAGTCTTGCTCGCTACAAGGCACGGTGGGTAGTTCGTGGGTACTCTCAACGTCCCGGATTCGACTATGACGAGAGTTTCAGCCCGGTTGTGAAACCGGCCCCTATCCGGACAGTTCTCACTATTGCCGTCTCCAGCTCCTGGCCCATCCGTCAGCTCGATGTAAAGAACGCCTTTCTCAATGGCAATCTTGATGAAGTGGTCTACTGTCAGCAACCCCCTGGATTTGTCGACCAAGCTCGCCACGATCATGTGTGTCGACTCCACAGGTCCCTCTACGGATTGAAGCAGGCTCCACTCGCATGGTACCAGCGCTTTGCCACATATCTCGCCACCTTGGGGTTCACTACATCTGCCACAGACACATCTCTGTTTGTTCTCAAGACAGGTACTGATATGGCTTATTTGCTTCTTTACGTGGAGGATATCATTGTCACAGCTTCATCGACTACCTTTATCCGGAGCCTTCTCGATAAGCTACACAGTGAGTTTGCCATGACTGATCTCGGTGATCTCCACTTCTTCCTTGGGATTGCAGACACCCGGTCATCTGCTGGATTATTTATGTCTCAAAGACAATATGCATCCGATCTCCTTCAGCGCGCAGGCATGTCTGATTGTCACTCCGTTCCGACGCCGATTGACACTCATGCGAAGCTCTCAGCCTCTGATGGTGCTCTCATCCTTCAGTACCTCACACTGACGCGCTCGGATATCTCCTATGCCGTGCAGCAAATCTTCCTACATATGCATGCTCCTCGAGCACCCCATCGTGCGCTCATCCAGCGTGTGTTGCGCTATCTTAGCGGATCTCTACAGCTCGGTCTTCACATCTGCGCCTCCACCTCCACGACCTTGACGGCTTACTCCGATGCTGATTGGGCTGGCTGCCCCGACTCTCGTCGCTCCACGTCAGGTTATTGCGTATACTATGGTGACCGTCTCATCTCCTGGAGTTCCAAACACTAGACGACTGTCTCCCGTTTCAGCGCAGAAGCGGAATATAGTCATGTCGCTCACGATGTCGCCGAGTGCTGCTGGCTACGGCAGCTTCTTCAAGAACTCCATCGACCTCTTCGCCCCGCTACACTGGTTTATTGTGACAATGTGTCCGCTATTTACATGTCCTCTAATCCAGTGCAACATCGACGAACAAAGCACATCGAGATTGACATCCACTTCGTACGCGAGCGGGTATCTCTTGGCGAAGTTCGGGTGCTGCATGTTCCCTCCTCGCTACAGTTCGCCGATGTCATGACCAAGGGCCTTCCGACTCAGCTCTTCCTCGACTTTAGGTCCAGTCTTTGCGTTCGAGAACCTCCCGCTACGACTGGTGGGGGGGGGGTGTTAGATTGTATATACCGTGTTGTACAAGTATTGTAACCGTATGTAACCTAACCCTAATTGGCCTCAGGTGCCTAATATAAATACCGGAACCCCACGACCTTATTCGTGCGTGGCTTCCCCCTAAACCCTCTTTGGTCTTCTATAGTTCTACTCTCCTATATGGAAGGAGGCGACGACCCGATTGATCCACAGAAAATCCCCAATCTGCCAAGGTTTTCAATCAAGGTACTATGATTTCTACCACCTTCGATTTGACTCTGCCCAGATTACTTAGTAGAAGTGTCGTTGTCCTCTGAAGCTGTTCTGCCTCTAACTGATTAAGATAGCTCGGCAGTATGAACCGATGTGTGTGCAATCACGAACCATGCATCTTCATCTCCACTGCAATGTACAGCTAGTAAACAGTACTACTAACAATTCTAGTAAACAGTACTACATCATGTAGAGCACCCGGCAATTACTTGCATGCTAAAGAGTGCTAGAGCACCTGGCAATTACTTGCAGGTCAGTCAGGAAAATTCTTAATCAACACAAAACATCTGATTTTTATTTTAAACTCACAGTGACAGGGTGAAATACAAACGAGAGACACTTCTCTATTTTTCCAGCGGTCCACCCAAATATTCTTGCACTGGTTTCCATGCGTTTGGCCCTCTTTAATCCAAATAGGCCCTAGAAAATAATGGAGGGAAACGGTTGTTCTTCGAAGGCTCAACCAGTTCGTGCTACAATTACAGAACGAGCATGCTCTGATGCATTCATGACTTTTGCATCCTAAAAATGTGTTTATTCAGTAGACTGAAGGTTGATTCTGTTTTACAGTTGTGCACTTCTATTGTAGTCATGTCATAAGAAAGTATGATCTGTAGCTTCTCTCATTATATCTTGTGTAGTAATATTGTGCAACTTGGAATTCAGAATCCATGTTTTCTTATTCAAGAATGTTATGTGGCAGGACATAACTAGTAGTTAAAGTATGTCAAACGCGCAGAGCCAGGGACTTGATCAACTAGTTGTTCAATCTTCTGCACCTCCTGTATTAAGAAGGTTTCTTTCCCCGTCACTTGCAAGATCTTTTGAAGCAACACAATCACGGCGGTGTTTCAGGTCCCCAGTTGTGTCGCCTGCTGCTATTGGATCTACTAGTCTGAGGTTATTTTTGTCCCCATCATTCCGAAGCAGCACAAGAAGGAACTCTCCATGTATCAGGGTCTCTCCTATCATTATGTCTCCAACGACTGCGCATACATCGGTTGATATTGCAGCGGGTGCACATACTTCGGTTGATATTGCAGCGGGTGCACATGCTTCAGTTCGTGTGGGGGTAAGTTTCGTTTGTCATCTATGTCAATTATTGTTGTGATAGCACTACTGCAGCATCTTACCTTGAGTATAACTTGTGCCTCCTTGTTGATAATGTAGGGCGACCAAGAAGATAAAAAAAGAAAATTACGTCTGACATATGGGATGATTTCACTCCTCTGTATGATGAGGAAGAGAGGCTTATACAAGCTCAGTGTCTTCATTGTGACACCCTCTTTCCGGCTACCAGACATACCGGATCTAGTCAATGCCGAAGGCACATGTTAGCTTGCACTGAGAAAACTAAAATTGATGAGTTGATTGGTGGTATGCAGCCTAGCGATCCAAGAGTTCCTGCACTGAAACGGTTCAAGTTTGATAAAGATATAGCATACCATGAGCTGGTCAGAATGATTGTCTTGCATGAGCTTCCTTTCCACATAGTTGAGTATGAGGGATTTAGAAGATTTATGGCTAGTTTGAACCCATCATTCATTCTCATGAGTAGAACTACCATAAAAAATGATAGCATGGCAGAGTTTCAAAAGCAAAAGTCTGAATTGCTAGAGGTATTGAAATTTTTACCTTCTAGAGTTTCTCTTACGGCTGATCTTTGGACATCCAATCAAGAACTTGGATATATTTGTGTCACATGTCATTTATCGATAACAAATGGAAACTACATAAGAGGATTATCAAATTTGCTTCTATTGAAACCCCTCATAATGCAACTAATCTTTTAAATGTCATGTTGAAGACCATGCAAGAATGGGGAATAGAGGATAAGATATGTAGCATATCATTAGACAACGCTGCAGTGAATGACTTGATGGTCAGCTATGTAAAATCTAATCTATTTGGGAGAAAATTGCTAGCTGGAAACGGTAACCTCTTCCATCACTGTTGTGCTGCGCATGTTCTAAATCTAATTGTGCAAGATGGTCTCAAGGTCAGCTGTGGGTCTGTGGACACAATCAGGGAGAGCGTCAAATATGTGCGGAGCTCACCTCAAAGGAAGGAAAGGTTTGAAGAAATTGTTGGGCAGCTTGGTATAACTTGTGGGAAAAATGTCTCTTTGGATGTCAATACACGATGGAATTCAACATACTTAATGTTGCAAACAACTAGTGAATTCATAACAGCCTTTGATCAATTGTCTGTACAAGACCCTGGTTTCAGCTACGCACAAACAACTTCTCAATGGAAAATTTCAGAGGAAGTTTGCAAAAAGTTATTAGTGGTCTTCTATGAGGCAACTTTGGTAGTTTCTGGTTCACTGTATCCTACAAGCCATTCGACCTTCAATGCATTTTGGAAGGTCAAGTGGATGTTGGCAAAAGAAACATCAAATGAGAATGCAACAATAAGATTGATGGTGGCTGAAATGAAGAAGAAGTTCTTGAAATATTGGAAGCTATCATACTTGACAATGTGCATTCATGTGATACTTGACCCGAGATGCAAGTCCAAGTTCTTGGAGTTCAACCTGAAAGATGAAACAACCCTCGAAGGACCGAAATGCTTAGCTCATGTGAAGAAAAACATTTAAGGAGATGTTCAGTGCGTACTCTTCACAAGGTAATGGTGACTCAAACATTCAGAATGAGCATCAAACTCGAGAATCTAAGACTCATGGTCCATGGGCGAGCTGGAGTCAACATGTTGGTGCGCAACAAAGGCATCGTAGTAAGCAAACTGAGCTTGACATGTATTTGAAGGATGAGTTAGTTTCTCCAGATGCTAATATTGATCTTCTTGAGTGGTGGATGGTCAATGGCCACAAGTACCCAACTATCTGTCGCATGGCACGAGATATATTGGCTGTTCCTGCATCAACGGTTGCTTTTGAGTCGGCTTTCTCCATGGGAAGTAGGGTCATAAGTGACTACCGGAGTCGGTTGGCTAGCAAAACTGTCGATGCCTTAATATGCTTGCAAGATTGGATGCGCCCATCAGGTAAATAACGCCCCTCTTGAATAATAAATGATGTTTTCTCATTTGATTTACCAATTGACATAGTTCTGTTTTCACTCTTCAGGGGGATAGATCTCACAACAATAGTCGAAGATTTAAATAATGAAGATGAGATGCTCAATGCTACTCCATAACCGGTATGTTTTCTAGTATTGTGCAATTATCATAATTAGCATGTATGCATCATCTTGTCTGTGTCTAGTACTTTACATGCACGCAGGTTTCTTAATTGTCCGCTGATTAACTGATTAGTAAATCCTGCCAAGGATCTACATTATTCTTTCGGCTAAGTTATAGACTAAGCTTGCTTTGAATCTCTTGTCTCAAAAGTTAGTTTCTTGCATGCATTCCTTGGAAAAATTAGTGTACTTTGTAATATGAGGAGTTAGTGTGTGGAATTATTGTGTAATCTGATAAGTTAGTTTGTTGCATGTCCTTCAGTACCACCGGAAAAGCTACGCTCTAGCACAAAATCTGGTACGATCGACCACGCACGCACGTAGGGTAGCGCACGGGATTCTGACGGGAGAAACGGGAGATCCCGTGAGGGCCCACCAAAAAAATATGTTAGTGGGATCGTTGGTTTGTGGGGCAACAGGTTTGTAGGATCAGAAGAGATGGTGGGAACGGAAGTCCCACTCCCGCCCCACCTGAAACCATAGAAGGCTCCATTATGAACACATTGGCGGAACTAATCGGAGTAGTTGGAAATAGTATTTTTCTTTTCTTTTAGCATTCTGTCATGTTGTCGTGTATCCGTTTTCTTACTCAACTTTCAGCTTGCGTGGAGAATTGAAGCCCGAACTGTCGGTGACAGAAGGCTCTTTAGGTGCTGGAATAGCCGCTCAAGCTGTCGCAGAATATGTATCGTCGTAGTCGATACCGGGTCTTTGCGTAAACCCTTGTGCTACTAGTCTCACTTTGTATCTTACCACCTCATTGTTTTCGTTCCTTTTTCGAACAAAAACCCATTTAGCTCCCACAGGGAAGACTTTATGAGGAGTAGGTATCATTTTAGAGAATACCTCTCTTTTGTTAAGAGAGAGCAGTTCTGCCTTAGTTGCCTCCTTCCATTTAGGCCAATCCGAGCGCTTCAAGCACTCTTTCATAGATGTTGGCTCTGGATCCAGTTGAAGGGTTTTAGCAATTTTCGAGGAGAAATATGTGTCGACAAGAGTAGTCTTTCTATCATATGATTCTCCCGAATCAATATAGTTTGTGGATATTTCTTTGATTCCTTCAGGCACCGTGTGATTTCCCATAACATCGGAGTCTGAGTGTTTCGATGTCCCAACATTAATATTTGTGCGCACATTTATGTTGGGCTCTTGATGTTGAACATCAGTTTGGTGTGTATCAACTTCAGGTTGATTTGCATTTATTGACATAGATTTTGATTTTCTTTGTTTCCGCGGTGGCTTTGGAGAAGCCTTTTCCCTTGTAACCAGATTTCTCCCCCTTTTATTAGCAATTGGGAGATGCGTAGTTTTATTTGGTACCTCTACTCGTTCTGGTGCATTGACTGCAGGGATGTAATATTTAGTGACACCTTTTTGATCAGTAAATGCGTCTGGCAGATTGTTTGCAATATTCTGCAAATCAATTATTCTCTGAACTTCAGATTCAGATTCTCTAGTACGTGGGTCTAAGGACTTGATGTTTGTAACATTCCAATCTATTTCCTGGCATTCTTTGTGGTTTGTTTCTCCCCCTAATGCCTGGGAAATGGTCCTTATCAAAAATTGAATCAGCGTACCGGGCTGTAAACAGGTCCACTGTAAGGGGTTCTAAATATTTTATTATTGACGGGGATTTATATCCCACATAGATTGCTAATTTTTTATGGGGGCCATTGAGGTACGCTGCGGTGGTGATATCGGTACGTATACAGCGCAACCGAATTTTTGCAGGTGGGAAATACTTGGCTGACACTATTTGAAACGGGGAATTTTCATGATATGCGGTTGGTCTGACTTGAGTCAGATCTGCGGCGTGTAAAATCGCATGTCCCCAACAAGAGGTTGGTAAATTGCAATTCTGTAATAATGGTCTAGCAATTCATTTTATTCTTTTGATTAAAGACTCAGCCAATCCATTTTGAGTATGAACATAGTACTGAATGTTCTAGATGGATACCTAAAGCCATACAATAATCATTGAATACACGATGATCTAAATTCAGCTGCATTGTCCATTCTTATTGTTTTTATCTCGTGTTCAGGATGGTTTGCTCGTAATTTTATAATTTGAGCAATTAATTTGGCGAAGGTATGGACGGCTAGTGGATGCATCAATTAGCACCATGAAGTACCTGAATGGTCCAGACAAAGGTTGTATTTGACCGCATATATCTTCTTGAATTCTTTCAAGAAAATTGAGGGACTCATTTTTAACTTTCAGGTAGGACGGCATAATAATTAATTTCCGAGTAGCACATGCAGTGCATACAAAATCTGATGATTTAGAGAATCTTGTAGTTTGTAAATTGTGAGTGACAGAATTGCAAATAATTTTTCTCATCATAACTATTCCGGGATGACCAAGGCGATCATGCCAAGTCTTGAATTTATCGAGATTTTGAAAAATTATTTTATATGCAACATAAGGTACGCGTTTGATGTATGTATTATCCAGATGAGAATGAAGAGAATTTTTCAAGAGTTTGTTCCTCATATCCGTTGCTTTTTGTTAAAAGAAAAAATTCTTTCTTATCCACCTCAACTGTTTTTAGGTGGAAATTGTTAGATCGGATATCTTTGAAACTTATAAGGGTACGTGTAGATTCAGGATACAAGAGTGCATTCTGAATTACAATAGTAGTACCCATAGGGAGTGTGAAAGTGGCTCTTCCCGAACCAATAATTGCTTTGTTACTACCGGTTATGTTCATAACATCTTCATTTCTCTTTGTAAGAGTTTGAAAGTATTTTGTTTCCCTTAAAATTGTATTAGTGGTAGCACTATCCACTAAGCATAATTCTTCTTACATCGGATTGTTTCCCGTAAAAAAATCTTTCTTTTTCTGGCTTGCTCTCCTTTTCAGAGCATGCGTGCTGATGACGTGAGAAGAAACGAGAGAGGATTGAAGTGAAATGTTTGCTTTATTGATTAGGACTGTTGGCTATTTATAGTAGCCGAACAGGCATGATACAATGTCGGTTCCTTTACATGCGTCTATTGGGAAGGGACGCGACGGTTTGCAATGCATAGCGATTGGATAAAACTCTAACTGCTAGGTAGTTATGCTAGGGAAATCCTAACTTCTATATTAGCCTAAAGCTGACGCTAATATTTCCTAACAAATGAATAGACGAAACCGTATACATATGCAGCAATGTTTTCTCCACGTCGCTCTCTGCTCGCCAATGCCGGGCTTCATATGCAGGCCTGCACGATGTTTCCTTCCAGTGCTTGAGGTGTGTGGTACTTTTTATATGTTCTGTTTTGTGCTACAAATGAGCAAACTCAAATCCTTAGTCAAATACTTTTTAGAGGAGAGTACTCATTTGCAGTGTACATGAGATATCTAGCTTCATATGCAGGTCTGCTAGGGTCACAGAGAAAGTTGCCCCACCTTCCGCACAGTTGCTACCTCCGACACCTGCTAATCCACGCGGTGGGTGTGTTGTTGGGAGACCCCAAGAGGAAGGTATGAAGTAGTGCAGCAACAAATTTCCCTCAGTATGAAAACAAAGTTATCGAAGCTGTAGGAGACAAAGAATTCCCTCGAGGTATCAACGGCGTCAGAAAAGAACTGTTGGCGTAGAGCATGCACACAAAGAATCAAGATACTTTGCCCCAACTTAACAGTGAGGTTGACAATCTCACCGGCTTGCTGTAACAAAGAATTAAACGTATGTGTGGAAGAAAGATGTATGTTTGCGGAAAGTAACAGGTTTGTAGTTGTGGTTTTATCAGATTAATGAGAAGGAACGGAGTCCACAGTTCACTAGTGGTGTCTCTCCATAAATAATAATAACATTCATCCATTTGTGGTAAACAAATTACAGCTAGGCAATTGACAGAATAATGATGAGCAACCCAGTGCATATACTAATGATATGGTGTCTAGTGTGAGATTCATTCGGGCAATACAACAATATACATAGACCGTTCCAACCACATCTATGACTAATAAGCCACCTCCCGGTTAGCATCCGCACTCCTTTCAGTATTAAGTTGCATGCAACAGATTTTCGTATTAAGCACTGCGTGTAAAGTAAGTAAGTAACAACATCCTTAGAAAAAGTACTACTGTTTTATCCCTAGTAGCAACAGCACATCTACGACCTTAGAGCTTTCTGTCACTGCCCCAGATTAAATAGAGACATGAACCTACTATCGAGCATAAATACCCCCTATTGAAGTTACGAGCATCTACTTGGCTAGAGCATACACAAGTAACAGAGAGCATGCAAGATCATTAAATAGCACACACATCATATATTATGAAGCAATAACTTTAGTACTCAGTATTCATCGGATCCCAGCAAACAGAACATGGAGAATTACATAAAGATGATCTTGATCATGATAGGAAACTCACAATATCTAAACATGATAGCACAAGAGGAGAAGACAACCATCTAGCTACTGTTATGGACCCGTAGTCCAAGGTTGACTACTCACGCATCAGTCCGGAGGCGGTCATGGCGACGTAGAGGCCTCCGGGGACGATTCCCCCTCCCGACAGGGTGCCGGGGAGCAGTTCTGATCTCTCCCGAAGTGGTGTTGACGACGGCGGCGGCTCGGGACCCGTGGAGGAAAAAGTGTTCAACCGTGCTATGTTTTTAGGTCAACGGGGTATTTATAGGCGAAAGACCTAGGTCGGTGGGCGTCCGAGGGATCCTCCTCACCTCCTGGCGCGACAGGCTTGTGGGCCGCGCCACCAGGTGATGAGGGCGCCTCGCGGCCCCTCTTCGTCTCGTCTTCAGTTTTTCTGGACGCATATATTCCAAAAATAAATCCTGATTGGCTCGTTTCCAGTTTGGCGGATATTTGCTTAAGAGCTTTTCTGAAACCAAAAATAGCAGAAAACAGGGAACTGGCACTATGGCATCTCGTTAATAGGTTAGTCCCAGAAAATGCATAAAACTATACAAAATGCATATAAAACATGTAATAACATGATATAACATAGCATGGAAACAAGAAATTATGCATACGTTGGAGACGTATCAACATCCTCAAGCTTAGTTCTACTCGTCCCGAGTAGGCAAGAACGATAAAAGAAAAATAATTTCTGAAGTGACATGCTTAAACACGATCTTGATCATGTAATAATGTAAGGCATGTAAACTGAGATCAAATAAATAAGGTATGTAGTTTATATTGATATCAAATGAGTAATGAATAAACAAGTAGGAGAAGCAAGTAATTTTTTCAATGATATAGTACTAGATAGCAATCAACTGTGCAAAGTACATATTAGAGATGATTTAAGATTTAAGCACAACAATATAATCATCTAATGCTTCCAACAAACATGACAACTTTATGAAGGGATCAAGTCAAGTAATAGCAATATGCACGTAGAAGATCAATATATTATTCGTTCAAAAGAAAAAAGCAAGTGTTCAACGTTGCTTCCTGGCACCAGGATGTTATGGCTAAAAGAATGTTAACGTAGGTTTGGAAGGCCAACGGAAGAAAGGCTCACAAAGCTATAAATGATCATTAGACAAGAGGAAGTCATACAATCGAAAGAGTAGTGATTGGCATACAACGGATGCACATGGATCTATAAGTATATGAAAGCTCTCCAATGGAACTAGTGGGGCTGCAACCAACTTGCTTTCTCACGAATACCTAGAGAACTTATGAGGAGGCTCATCATTGGAATATACAAGCCAAGTTATGTAGTGTAAAGTTCGTCGCATAGTTATGCAACTAAGACATGCAAACTCTCTCATATGGATTGAAGGTGCTAAACATGAGCACAAATGATATGGTGCTATAACATGAGCACAAGTGATGACTATAGATGATATGGTGTTGTAACATAAGCACAAGTGTGTGATAAAGAATAGTAATTTTGCCCCATTTTTTATTTCTTTTCTTTCTTTCTTTTTTTTTCTCTTTTTTCTCTTTTTCTATTTTTTTCTTTTTCTGTTTCTCTTTTCGATGACCTCCATGGCTCTTTTCACTTTTAGGGGAAAGCATCCTAATATGATACATGATGCATGACAACACACTAATTATGATAAAACAACATACTGATGATATAAGTAACTAATATGAATGTGCCATAAGAATACATATGACAATGGTGCCTCTGCCAGTGTAACAGGTTATGCAGTGCTCTAGCGTAACATGGGTAAGACCACACATCAGCTTTATAGAAACACGCAAAGCAATAAACAAGTAATGAATGACAACAAGTCATGTAATGTAAGATGGATGTTGCATGTCCATTTATCTCGGAACAGCTATGGAAATGCTGTAGTAGGTAGGTGTGGTGGATGTTTTGAGTAAGATGTTTGTTTTATGTGTAGTAGAACAAGATGAAGATCTCCCACGAGTTTGGATGTACCCGCGAAAAAATACACCAACTCTCAATGTGAGAAAGGGCAAATCAAAGTACCGAAGAGGCTAGCAATATGGTGGTGGAAGTGCCATGAAAACCGCAGTTTTAGAACTCACAAGTAAAAAGATTCCAAATAAAAATATGATCATGCAAGGCATAATGAAAATTACTCCTAGGGGTGCTGTGGCAAATGAACAAGTCACTGTTGGCGACCCGACCGTAGCGCATAACATAAAGTCATTACGGTTGCCTTAGCCAAATAGAAGTCATATACCATTATGCAATCAACTGGAAATTTAAGTGTGGCACAATTTTCAAGTTTCTCTAGACCAATCATTTAATAATTCCACTTACTAGACCATCATCTTTACCATTAAGCAAATTAATATCTCAAAACAACATCAATGATTCAAGTGACACAATTTAATGATCTACAAGATTAATGTATCATTTAATTATACCATCTACCACATTTAGCATTTTCTGTTCTCAACCAAACAACAATCAACTTATTTAAAAGATAAACTCTCCAAGTAATTTAAACAATGAGATATGAGAGTATGATATAACAAAGCTAACAACTCTAACAAGAGATGCATGAAAAAGAAGAGCTAGAGAGCAAACTAACAAAAGACGAATACTCAATGAATATAAGTGAAGAATACGAGTATTCATATGAAAAAGCGGAGTGTGTCTCTCTCCCACACAAAAGAATGCTAGGATCCATGTTTATTCAGAGAATGAAAATAACAAAATAAAAATAGACGCTTCAATATAAGCACATAAGATGTGACAGAATTAAAATATAGTTTCACTAGAAAGGACCATATAGTTTGTCGATGAAGAAGGGGATGCCTTGGGCATCCCCAAATTTTGACACTTGAGTCTTCTTGAAGTACATTGGGGTGAACCACCGGGGCATCCCCAAGCTTTGGCTTTACTATCCTCTTGATCACATTATATCATCCTCTTCTCTTGATCCTTAAAAACTTCCTCCACACCAAACTTAGATTAACTTCATTAGAGGGTTAGTGCACAATTATCTAGGAACACAATTTCTATCAATGCTACTGGACATTATCTACAGCCACTGATACTTAATAGGATAAAAAGATCCAATTAAAATAGCAAAAGAGGCATTGCAAAAGAAAATGGCAGAATCTGTCAAAAACAGAACAATCTGTAAAGACAAATTTTTCGAGGCCATTAACTTGCTTAGATCAGAAAACTCAAAACTAATGAAAGTTGCATATACATCTGAGTATTGCGCAAAAAAAAGGACAGGTTTTTCTAACGTACCAGCAGGGAGATATGACTTTTACGTTGGACAGCAGAAATCTGTTTCAGCATAGAAATTGAATTTTAACATCAACTTTTGACTAGAGGCTTAACTTGACACAACATTGCAATAAAAATAAGATACAAAGGAATTGCTACAGAGGTAGGCATGTTCCTTGACACAAGCAAAACAAAATAACAGGAATGAAAGTGTGTTGTCTCCCAGAAGCGCTTTTGTTTAACGCCTTTGAGCTAGGCACAAAGTGAAACTCAAGTATTATCAAGAGATGAAGCATCAACACCATAATTTGAACGAACAATAGAATAAAAAGGTACCTTCATTCTTTTTCTAGGGAAGTGTTCCATACCTTTCTTGAGTGGGAATTGGTACTTGATGGTTCCTTTTTTTCATATCAATAATTGCACCCACAGTTCTCAGAAAGGGTCTTCCCAACACAATTGGACAAGATGGGTTGCATTCAATATCCAAGACAATAAAATCAACGGGGACCAGTTTATTATTAACCATAATAGGAATATCATTGATCCTCCCCAAAGGTTTCTTCAAAGCATTATCAGCAAGAAAAACATCCAAATAGCAATGTTCCAATGGTGGCAAATCAAACATATCATAGAGCTTTTTAGGCATAAAATAAATACTTGTACCAAGGTCACACAAAGCATTGCAATCAAATTTATCTACTGATGGGATCCCAACAATCTTTAACTTCCTAGGGATAGAAGTTTCAAGTTTTAATTTATCTTCCCTAACTTTAATGAGAGCATTTGTAATATGAGCAGTAAAAACCAGATTAAGAGAGCTAGCATTAGGACTTGTGGTCAATTTTTGCAAGAACTTAATAACTTCAGAGATATTACAATTATCAAAATTATTATCATCAAAGCACACCGAACCACTTTGTCTCACGTTTTTAAAAAATTCAGCACTTTTTTCAATACTAGTTTCAGCAGTTTTAGGCAATTTTAAATTTTTGGAGGAAGTAGAGGAGACATTTCCAACACCAACTATGTTACCATGGATAGTAGGAGGCTTACTAACATGTGAAACACCATTATTTTCAGAAGTAGTAATAGTAAAAGCTTTAACAATATTAGCCTCTTTCTCTAATTCTCTCTCTCTTTCTCATCTAGCACGTAATTGAGCCATCAATCTAACATTTTCATCAATTTGAATTTGGATGACATTAATTTTAGCAAAGCGATTATTCTCTTTAGTTTCAGTAGGCATAACTTTAGATTTTAAAAGATCAACATCAAGGACAAAACTATCAACTTTAGCCGCACGAATATCAATTTTCCCAAGATTTTCCTCAACAGTTTTATTAAACAAAGTTTGTGTACTGAAAAAAATCTTTTAGCATGGTTTCAAGTTCAGACGTGGTAGTCCTATTGTTGTTATAAGAATTACCATAAGAGTTGCAATTATTAGGAGGATAGGGCTTATAGTTGTTCCTATAGGCATTGTTGTTAAAATTGTTGCTTTTATTAAAGGGTTAATTGGTTATGTGCCATACCGAGCTGAGTTTTATCCGTATGTGCCCTACCCGCGTTGTTTCTCTGTTTTATGACCTGGTTTGCTCGCATATCGCTCAAACGCTTGTTTCCCTCTGGTCAACCTACTTTGACCCGCACTTGGCCTAACTGGTGGGGTATGCCTGGCGCGGCTCGGTTCGTTTGTCGGCTCGGTTGGGATTTTCCTGAGGGCGGCGCGTGGGGCCGGGCACTAGTCTGACTGGTGGGGCTGTGGCACTAGTCTGACTGGTGGGGCTGTGGCACTAGTCTGACTGGTGGGGACGGCGCATGGGGTCAGCGTGGCACTGCACCTCCGCTTGGAAGACACATCCATGCCGACAGATCCAAGCCTCGTCGTTCCGCCCGTTCCGCTGGTCAATTGTGGATAGTTTCATCCTACTGCAGTATTGAGGTGGTTCGGAAACGAATTTAACATGTCGAACACATTGCGGCCCACACGAACCGCCTCCGATGAACAAGATTGAGGTGGTTCGGAAGCGAATTCAACATGAATGCATACTGTCGAACACCTTGCAGGGACACGAACCGCCGCTGATGAACAACATAAACGGTGAACACAAATTGATTCAAACATATAAACGAGATTTAACAAACTTACAATTACAAATCTAAACGAGATTTAACAAACTTAAACCTAAACAAAGGGTTTAGGGTTTAGGGTTTAGGATGAGAGAGAGGCCTATACATGGCCATCCCTCAACACCACCGCCGACGAAGAGACACCGCTCCATCCCGGTGAGAGGGAGAAGATGCGAACCAAGTCAGCCTTCACCTAGTCCGTAGCCACCGCTGTGGCGTCTGAGGCTTCTGGCTTCGTCGGCGCCGTTTTCAGATAAGCCTATTTGTCTTGCAATGCCGCTTTCTTCGGTGAAAGCGACGCTGCTGACCAAGATGCAGACGCTTGTAGAGGCAGATCGGGCAGCTCGGGGTCGTCGCCGTCGCTGGCGTCGCCGTCCTCGCCGTCACAGTCATCGTCCGTTCAGGACAACTCCGGCGTCAGCTTTCGTCGACCGGCAAGACGCGCCTTGTGCTTGTTGTCCACCACGGTGTGCCAATAGGGCGCTGAGATGGAGTACTTGGGGCTGAGCCTTTGCTCGCACGGCATCTCTGCCCACTTTCCCTTGATGAACTCGACACTGGCCTGCCCGCTGAGCCGCGGCGCCACCGGAATGTACACGGCGCTCCTCACCCACCCATCCGGAAGGATGGCGTCATCGTCCACCGGCAGCTGGTGGCGGCTACTCAGCCGCGCGGTCTCCAGCGAGAGCACGAAGGGACGAGAGGTCTTGGCCTCCTCGCCCCACATGACTCGCTCGAACGCCTTGGCCATCTCTGCGTCCTCATTGTGACGCCGGAGTTCCTCCAGCTGCAAGTGGTGTTGCTGCCCGCCAGGGCTGCCCGCCATGGTGGCCTATGTTTTCGTTTCCTTGGGGAGAAGAAGAGAGAGGAGGAAGTGTTGGTGTGAGGAGAGGAGGGCTGCGCTGCGTCGGGTTTTAAAGGCGGCCGGAGGAGCGGGGTTGGGTGGCCTGCATTAACGCGGCCACCGCTTCGCCTGGCCGTGCATTGACGCCGATGCAACCAGACGCTGCGACTGCCAGCATGTGTCGCTTCCGTCTGCGTCATTGGAAGCGGCGCGACGTTATTGCGACTCCAGCCACTGCGACTCGAGCACGCTTGCTTCCGTCTGCAAGGCGTCGACTGCAGCACCCGTCGCTTCGGTATGCGCCCGCCAGGGGAACGGGACGCGTGATGCCACAGAAAAGACAAGTAAGAAGGGTAAAACTAAAGACCACTTGCGCAGACGAAAGCGAGGCGTGCTGGAGTCGTTTTTCAACATGAGCATCACCAGCAAATTTTGTTATTGTACTTCTATCGAACACCTTAAGTGCCAACTCTGGACACGCTCAGAGCGTGCCTGGCGTGCTCTAGGCATGCACAGGCGCACATTTTTGTAAAATTTGGCGTGCTCTAAGCCTAAACCATTCTTAGTCACTCTAAATGATACTTTCGTGAGAATTTTGAAATTATCATGATGCAATTCTCATTTGCACATTTGAGTTATGCGATATCACATGAGATCCATGCCCTTCTCATTTGAATGTATGTAGACCATGTTTTTCAACTTGAGTCGTTAGTATATGACATAAGAAGACCATGTGCGTCGATTTTTCAATTTTTCGATAATTTTTTATTTTTATGGTTATTTCAAAATCGGTCAAACCTAAGTTTGACCAACATTTAAACAAGTATAAAACATGAAAATAAAAAACTAAGCATGGATCCTTCTTAGTCACTCCAAAATGAAGCTTTAGTGAGGTTTTTAAAAATTTCATGTTGCAATTCCAAAACCACTTCTCTCCAACCTTAGACCTCATAGTTTGAGTTATGCGATATCACCTAAGATCCATGCCATTCTGTTTTTTTTTCTTTTTTTTTCTGTTTTTAAATGTATGTAGACCATGTTTTTCAACTTGAGTCGTTAGTATATGACATAAGAAGACTATGTGCGTCGGTTTTTCAATTTTTCGATAATTTTTTAATTTTTTATGGTTATTTGAAAATCGGTCAAACCTAAGTTTGACCAACATTTAAACAAGTTTAAAACGTGAAAATGAAAAACTAAGCATGGATCCTTCTTAGTCACTCCAAAATAAAGCTTTACTGAGGTTTTGAAAATTTCATGTTGCAATTCCAAAACCACTTGTCTCCAACCTTAGACCCCATAGTTTGAGTTATGCGATATCACCTGAGATCCATGGCATTCTCCTTTTGAATGTATGTAGAGCATGTTTTTCAACTTGAATCGTTAGTATATGACATAAGACGACTAAGTGCGCAGGATTTTTCATTTTTTCGATATTTCCCAAAACTTGAAGCTGATTTCCTATACAACGAATTTGCAGCCTTCCGATTTCCTCTACAAGGAATCTGTGGCCGTCTGATTTCCTCTAGAAGGAATCTGCAGGCAGACGTGGGGTGATCCTCGAGAAGCTCATTCTGCGATCTGATTGGACGCGCGCGTAGGACAAGGCTGTACATCCATTGACGAGTGGACCACGGCGGACCCAACAGGGATTTTGGCTTGCCCACACCCATTTGCCTCAGTGACACAAAATGGGTATTTTGGCACACCAAATGCGGATAGCCATGACCTTTCTCAAATCTATCTTGGACTCGCTAAAAAATGTGTTTCAAATGACCTCGAAAGGTAGGGTAAACGGACTCATTTCTAAGCAAAAATGGTGGACTCGCCGAAAAATGTGTTTCAAATGAAATCCAAAGGTAGGATGGTGGACTCGCTTAAAAATGTGTTTCAAATGAGCTCGAAAGGTAGGGTAAACTGCCTCAGCAAAAATGGTGGACTCACCCAAAAATGTGTTTCAAATGAGCTCCAAAGGTAGGGTGGTGGACTCGCTAAAAAATGTGTTTCAAATGAGTTCGAAAGGTAGGGTAAAGGGCCTCATTTCTAAGCAAAAATGGTGGAATCGCCAAAAAATGTGTTTCAAATGAGATCCAAATGTAGGGTGGTGGACTCGCTTAAAAATGTGTTTCAAATGAGCTCGAAAGGTAGGGTAAACAGGCTCAGCAAAAATGGTGGACTCGCCCAAAAATGTGTTTCAAATGAGCTCCAAAGATAGGGTACTGGACTCGCTAAAAAATGTGTTTCAAATAAGCTCGAAAGGTAGGGTAAACGGCCTCATTTGTAAGCAAAAATGGTGGACTCGCCGGAAAAATGTGTTTCAAATGAGCTTCAAAGGTAGGGTGGTGGTCTAACTGAAAAATGTGTTTAAAATGAGCTCCAAAGATAGGGTAAACGGCCTCATTTCTGAGCAAAAATGGTGGACTCGCTTCAAAGGTGACTTATAAACCGGGATGGAGGGAGTACTAGCTATAGCAGAACGAGCGGCACGTATATGTTCATGTTAGGGTTACCTTCATGCTTATCCGTTCTAGCGTGAAAGTAAGAATCCAAAGCAAATCAATTTTACGAGTCATACGATGAGAGTATGAGACACATCTGTCTGAGAGTCTTCCAGTTTGTGCGCATTGAATACATGCGCATTGAATACGTGCGTGACATGCCGTAGTCCACCATGTCGTCTATGTAGCGTGCACGGATAGGCATGGCCATTGAAATGAAAGCTTTTGTTATTAGATGGTTCTGCTTCGCTAGCCAATCCTCCCGGTCCTCTGGCTTCATCTCCTGCATGTCGTGCATATTTCCTCAGGCGAGTAGAGCTCCGAGTCCGGCATCGTCGATGGCGTGATCCACCACATTTTCGAGGGAGGGAGGGGAGAGCGAGGTAGAGAAAATGAAGTTTCTACGGTGAGGGCGGCTCCCTTTTATTAGCCGCGGCGGGGAGGGCGGGCAAACCCTAACCGACTCACGCTGACCCCACGCGCCAACCCCACGCCGACCCCACGTGCCGTCCCCACCAGTCAGACTAGTGTCACAGCCTCACCAGTCAGACTAGTGCCCGGCCCAACGCGCCGCCCCCAGGAAATCCCAACCGAGATGACAAACGAGCCGAGCCGCGCCAGGCCGACCCCACCACTCAGGCCATATGCGGGTCAAAGGAGGTTAACCAGAGGGAGACGAGCGTTTGGGCGATATGCGA
Organism: Poa annua; assembly: GCA_026929855.1. Classification (NCBI taxonomy): domain Eukaryota; kingdom Viridiplantae; phylum Streptophyta; class Magnoliopsida; order Poales; family Poaceae; genus Poa; species Poa annua. The sequence continues at coordinate 298,777,547 of CM049426.1, forward strand.
GCAAGCCAGGGCACAGACCAGAGAAACAACGCGGGTATGGCACAGACCGATAAAACTCAGCGAACCATGGCACATAACCAATTGACCCTTTAATAAAGTTTACATCAACATGCTCTTCTTGTGCAACTAAAGAAGCTAAAGGAACATTATTGGGATCAATATGGGATTTACGACTAGCAAGCATAGACATAATAATATCAATATTTTCACTCAAAGAGGAGTTTTCTTCAACAGAATTTACCTTCTTACCTTGAGGTGCCCTCTCCGTATGCCATTCAGAATAATTTACCATCATATCATCCAAGAGTTTTGTTGCAACCCCCAAAGTGATGGACATAAAGGTACCTCCAGCAGCTGAATCCAATAAGTTTCTTGAAGAAAAATTATGTCCTGCATAAAAGATTTGGATGATCATCCAAGCAGTCAGTCCATGGGTTGGCAATTCTTTATCGAAGATTTAATTTTTTTCCAAGCTTTAGCAACATGTTCATTATCAAGTTGTTTAAAATTCATGATGCTACTTCTTAGAGAAATAATTTTAGCATGAGGATATTATTTTCCAATGAAAGCAGCTTTGCATTTAATCCATGAATCAATACAATTCCTAGGCAGTGAAAGCAACCATTGTTTAGCTCTTCCTCTCAAGGAGAAAGGAAATAATTTCAGTCTTATAATATCACCATCTATATCTTTATATCTTTACATTTCTCATAATTCAACAAAATTATTTAGATGGGCAGCAGCATCATCAGAACTAACACCAGAGAATTGCTCTCTCATAACAAGATTCAGTAAAGCAGGTTTAATTTCAAAGAACTCAGCTTTAGATGTAGGTGGAGCAATAGGTGTGCATATAAAATCATTATTGTTGGTGCTTGTAAAGTCACCTTAGTATTTTCAGCGGAACTCAGTTTAGCAATTTAAAATAACAAACCAAAATAACAAAAGCAACAAAACTGAAAATAAATAGCAAACCGAAATATAAAAAGTAATGCAAGTAAATATTTTTGTATTTTTTATATTAAGCAAACAAAATAGTAATAAAAATATATTAAGCAAGACAATAACAAAATAAAAAGATTGGAAGTGCAAAAACTCCCCTCGTGAAGGAATGCTTGTCTCCCCGGCAACGGCGCTAGAAAAGAGCTTTCTGCGACGTAGGGGAGATAAGCGAGTCCACGTGAAGAATTCTTGATTTCCCCTGCAACGGCGTCAGAAAAGAGCGTGATGCACATGTGGGTGTGTTGTTGGGAGACCCTAAGAGGACGGTATGAAGTAGTGCAGCAGCAAATTTCACTCAGTATGAAACCAAGGTTATCGAACCAGTAGGAGACGAAGAATTCCCTCGAGGTATCAATGGCGCCAGAAAAGAGCTGTTGACGTGGAGCCTGCACACAAAATATCAAGATACTTTGCCCCAACTTAACAGTGAGGTTGTCAATCTCAACGGCTTGCTGTAACAAATGATTAAACGTATGTGTTGAAGAAAGATGTATGTTAGCAGAAAGTAACAGGTTTGCAGTTGTGGTTTTATCAGATTAATGAGAAGTATCGGGGTCCACAGTTCACTAGTGGTGTCTCTCCGTCAATAATAATAACATTCATCCATACGTGGTAAACAAATTACAGTTAGGCAATTGACAGAATAATGATGAGCAACACAATGCATATACTAATGATATGGTGTCTAGTGTGAGATTCATTCGGGCTATACAACAATATACATAGACCGTTCCAACCGCATCTATAACTAATAATCCACCTTCCGGTTAGCATCCGCACCCCTTTCAGTATTAAGTTGCGTGCAACAGATTATCGCCTTAAGCATTGCGTGTAAAGTAAGCAAGTAACATCATCATTAGACAAAGTACTACTGTTTATCCCTAGTAGCAAAAGCACATCTACAATCTTAGAGCTTTCTATCACTGCCCCAGATTGAATAGAGACATGAACCTACTATCGAGCATAAATACCCCCTCTTGGAGTTACGAGTATCTACTTGGCTAGAGCATACACAAGTAACGGAGAGCATGCAAGATCATTAAATATCACACACATGATATATTATGAAGCAATAACTTTAGTACTCATATTCATCGGATCCCAGCAAACACAACATGGAGAATTACATAAAGATGATCTTGATCATGATAGGCAGCTCACAAGATCTAAACATGATAGCCCAAGAGGAGAATACAACCATCTAGCTACTGTATGGACCTGTAGTCCAAGGTAGACTACTCACGTATCAGTCCGGAGACGGTCATGGTGACGTAGAGGCATCCGGGACGATTCCCCCTCCTGTCAGGGTGCCGGGGAGCAGTTCTGATCTCTCCCGAAGTGGTGTTGACGACGGCGGCGGCTCGGGACCCCTGGAGGAAAAAGTGTTCAACTTTGCTCTGTTTTTAGGTCAATAGGGTATTTGTAGATGAAAGATCTAGGTCGGTGGGCGCCCGAGGGCTCCTCCTCACCTCCTGGCACGACAGGCTTGTGGGCCGCGCCACCAGGTGATGAGGACGTCTCGCGGCCCCTCTTCGTCTCGTCTTCGGTTTTCCTGTACGCATATATTGTAAAAATAAATCCTTGTTGGCTCGTTTCCAATTTGGCGGATATTTCCTTAAGAGTTTTCATGAAACCAAAAACAGCAGAAAACAGGGAACTGGCACTGTGTCATGTTGTTAATAGGTTAGTCTAAAAAATGTATAAAATTGTATAAAATGCATATAAAACGTGTAATAACATGATATAACATAGCATGGAACAAAAGAAATTATGTATACGCTAGACGTATCACCTGCGCAATACGATGCTACTGAGTCTCCTTTAGATTATCCGGAAGACTCATAACCGCATGGTTTTTGAGGCCGACCACATTCACCACGAGCGCTTCGTATGAACGTGGACCACCTGACGCTCTGGGGCATCCGGGCCCTTGTCGCGTGGGCGTCTCCTTCCTGCTTTCCTGGTGTGGTAATGTTCAGGTGGGCCTTTTCGCCCCTTGTTGCTTCTAAAAAAATATTCGTAGTATTACAAAGAGGACGGAAACCTCTCCGTTTGAAAGCGCCCTGTAAGGGTAGGCCATTTTTTATTTATTTTTCTTCTTATGAAAATCTGACTTTAAAGTTTTAAAATATTTCAGAAAAAAATACTTGGGTGTACTCAACTATGTAACTACGAGCTTGCAATATATTAGATACTTCGTATAAAGCAAAACCCTACTAAAGGGCCATTTAACTTATCTATCTTAACATGCAAGATATCCACATCATCGACTATTATAGTCAATCAATTATCCCTGTCATTCCCACTAACATTTATAACGATTGTATATATGTACATGCAAGATATGCACATCATCAATTCATTAAAGCCATACAATTTTTCATGTCACCAAATTGTTTTACACATCATACCCTTTTTATTTATTCATAACCAAAATTACAGTATCAACCAAACTATGTAGTGTGTTTAGGAGTGGATTATTGTCAAACACACAACAATTTAACTTTAATTAAATTTAGTCACTCGACTTTAATTAAATATGTCATACTTTTGTCTATGTACCCATTCAAATTTCTAAATAGATTCCCGCCGCAACGCAGGATACTAGTTTTTTTTAATGTGAAATACCCAGATTTTGGGTTCAGAAAAAAGGACAAATTGAACAAAGTTTTAGAAGATTTTGTACCGTTCTCCGGTGTTGACTACATCATGATTTTACTTTTGATTTTGTATGTTTTTAATATGAATTTTTTGAAATTGTCAAAACATGCTACCTCTATTAACTAGAGTAAAGTACAGTAATACTCCTTATAGTTGTCTGGGTGACTCATTTTGCTGTATTGCGGTAACAGTAATATGAACTCTTCACTCAGGATTTGATGCATTTTGCTCCTAAGACTAGTCACAATGGGGAGTATCATATACTAGTATCATGCATATGATACTACTACATGTTACTACTTTCACAATGCATGGTAACGTATATGTAGTATCATATATGACTGCATTTAGTAGGTTGTAGACTCATCTTGCATTGAAATCCGTTATGATACGGTATCTACCTATGATACCATTATCACCTCTCTCTTCATTAATTACAGTGACACGTCATCTTTTTACCAACATGGCATGCATGATACTACCTATGATACTCCCATTGTGACTAGTCTAAAGTTTTCGCTACCAGCCAGAAAGGGAGCTGACAATCATCAAGGGCTTATTTGGTTACCTGCGTATCCTGTTGGTGTAAATCTGTAAGTGTTTGGTTGTCTGGGCCAATGCATGTGCGTGCAGCGCGTGATACTCAAAATGGACCAAAAGTGGCCTCGAAGGGATAGGCAAATCAGTTGTTTCCATGGAGCCAACTTCGTAGTAGCGAAAGGAGGGAGGTAAGGCTAGTCATAGTGGAGAGTATCATAAAGTGGTATCATGCATATGATACTAGTCTATGTTACTATCTAAATAGTGGGTAGTATCATAAAATTAGTATCATATAATCATGCATTTATTAGCCTATAGACTCATCTTGTCTCGAAATCCGCTATGTTACGGTATCTACCTATGATACCACCACCACCTCTCTCTTCATTAAATACTTGACACATCACCATTTTTGCTTATGTGGCACTTATGTTACTAGCATTGTTACTCCCACTATGACTAGTCAAGTGCACTTGTGAGGAAGGGCAGGAAAACCACGTCACTTTAGCAACACAAGTCATAAATCCCCTCACCGTTCAATGCCCTACCTCCCTCTCATTCTCCCCTTTCCACTTCTTTCACCATTAGTTGTTCTCTGACCCCGGACGACACATCCAAACAAGACACTAACATCGGTGGTGGAAGATCAAGCCAACGAGCTCCACTCATCCCTCGGCACATGGTTCATCGACACTCACAGCATCACCACTCGAAGCTGGATTTATTCTGGAAACATTATAGTATATCCCCAATCTTATATTATAAACGGTTATAGAAACATAAATCTGTATCTTGGTGTGCTTATTTATTACATGCATGGTATAGATTATTTAGTCTTGTTAGGATTTCTTGGTCGATTTGGGGATATATCAATGTAGGACTTCAATTTTGGGTTTCTGCTTAGTATTTCTTCTTAGTTAAGGGTTTTGATATGGAGATATTTCTTGACCTTGTTCACCTCAGAACTTTTACTAGATGATCTTGGTCACAAGGTTATGGTCATCAGTGAGAATGGAGTGTATGAATCCATGACCGAAGGCGAGTATGACACATTGACTCAAGTCTCCACCCTCCATCATGATGACGAGATCATCAAGACACCCTCTTTTTTGTGATGGAGATCCCAATCCTTCACGTGGGGTCACAAAGGTCTTGACAACAATTCCTCAAGACGACGAAGACCAATGTTGCAACTTGTTTCAAACTAGAGCTTGCATGAGTGGTATATCAACCAAAATGATCATAAATGGTGCAAGTTGTCACAACCTCACAAGCAAAGAACTAGGTGACAAGCTCAAATTACAATGGTGCAAGAAGCATCCACACCCCTACAATGTGTAGTTGACAAAGTGACTCCGGAACCGTAAAGATAGAACACATGGTCCAATATCCTTTAAAACTGGACCATATGAAGACATTGTTGAGTGTGATTTGTGCCCATGATGATGTGCCACTACTTCCAATACCTTCCCTTTAGTGCGTTGGGCCCCATTAGGCGTGCCAATGGGGCAATCTAGAGCCTCAGACATCTCCTGGACCCATCTTGATTTTACATGTGTGGCACAAATCACATGTCCATTTGAACCCCTGAATAATTTTAAAGTTTAAAATACAAAAAATGAGTTTCTCGTTAAAAAATTGAGTTTTCCTGTTTTTAAGAGTTGATGTCAAAACGATGAGATTTCCTACTCGAAACAGGCTTTCGCCCCGCTTTATAAATAAAGCAACGACCAACAGACAACCACAGAAACAAGAACCACACCACACACCACACAAGCTGGGGCATCAGCAAACACAACGCCCAAAACGAAAGAAAAGACGAACAAGGTGAAGCGACTAAACGAAGATGACCCTCCATCGCTGCGCCCTCCGAAATTGGCCCATCACACTCAAGGCACCCGATGCGTCTATAACCAAGAAGCATCTCCCTCGGAAGGGGCACCGTCGACACAGCGCGGCTACTCAGACCAGCGCACTAGTCCTAGGGTTTCCCCCGGAACTCGGTGTAAGGTGAACTCGGGCTACCCGACGCCCTCCAGCAAGGAATGACGCCACCCGAAGGCGACCCCGCGTCGGTGTCAAACGAATCAACACGGATTTCTCCCGAGCACGAGTCACACGAACACCACCGGCGCACTGGACCTAGGGTTTCCCCCGGTATAAGGTGTACTGTGAACTCGGGCTACCCCGACGCCCTCCACAAGGAATGGTGCCACCCGAAGGCGACACCGCGTCAGTGTCAAACGAGTCAACAGGGATTTGTCCCGAGCACGAGTCACAAGAACACCCGTACACCACCGACGCACCACCACCAGCTTCTCCGCCCACTTGCACGCGCCACCACGATCTTGCCGTCATCATCATCATCGTCTCTCCAAGGGCACTGGAACACGGGCTACAAAACGGAGTAGAGAACTTCACCGGAGCGAGGGACAGCAGCACCGCAAATCGACGGGAGGGAGCAACCTCCACCACCAAGAGGTGGTAGCCGACCGGACAGAGTCGCCGGAGCAAACCAGGCCCGCCTGGCCCGGCCGGGCCTATACCAGCCCGTAAAGCTCCTGCAACCCGCTGCAGCAGGTCGGCTCACAGCGCCGCCGTCCCCTACCCCTGCAACGTCGCCACCACCGTCTCCAGAGGAGCCACAGCAGCACGCAACCTCGGCCCGCTCAAGCCCATCTAGGCCCGCTCAAGCCCATCTGGGGGCCGAAGCAAGGACCAGGGCCAAGCCGCCGCCGGGGAGCCGCTGCGGAGCACCACCGCCACCATCCACCTCCGGCCGCGCCGGACCACGCCCGCCCGAAGAGCACCGCCGCCACAGAGGGAAGGGCCCCGACCCACCCAGCCTCGACGCGGGGACAGAACATCCGCCGCTGCCGGCGTCGCCGGGGCGAAGCCCCACGACCCCCGCCGACGGCGGCGCAGGAGTGAGAAGGTAGAGGAGGGGCGGCGGGGCTGCTGGCCTGGGCGGCCCCGTCGCCCTCGGGGGGGCGAAAGGGAGAGGAGGGGGGGGACTCACGATGAGATTTCCTAAGATATTCATTAATAGGAGTGGTCTAAATTTATGATGTGATGCACTTATGTGTGATTACAGTAATAATTTATAGAGTCCATGGATGCGTGTACACGATATCAACTGGCCAATGCAGAACATAAGCTGATGGAAGTCAGTCTAGAGCATAGCAGCTGGTAGGAGGTCGGACACCAAAACAGAGTAGTCCAAGTGGGAGGTGTGTGCCACACAATTCTCTTACAAAGAGCAAGCAAGACCACGCAGATTGGTGACAACGAAAATAGATAAAGTATTGGAGTAGAGATCGATTAGGAGAAATCCACCAGGGAGATTGGAGAACAATCTCGAGCACAAGATGCATATGTGGTGGAGAAATAAAACCTAGTTGTGATACCATGCTAGTGAAATATCAATTTGTATTCCAATAAGGCCATAGGCCGGTATATATGCACGTGCATGTGCAGATAATATGCAGAAACACCATTATACAACGAGGAACATAGAAAAAGTATACGACACTATAATACAACTCTAACATGTCTAGCCTCGTATACAAGATCAAAGTATATCTCACATCGACAATTGGTCTATATGTATGTTCTTTATACTTTTCATTTTCTATAGAGTCCTTTATGTAATGTTAAATGTTTTATCTATAAAAAAATCTGCCTAAAAAGACTACTCACTCCATTATAAGATGTCTTACATACTTCATTTTTGGACTTTATACGGACTAAAGTAAGTGAATCTACAGAGTAAAACGAGTATAGAACTAAAGATACATGCATTTTAAAAAGGTCAAAACATTAAAACATCTCATAATTATGAACGGATGGAGTATATAGCACGGTTTAGAGTTTAGTGTTTAAAGTTTAGCGTGTAGGGTTTAGTTACTATAAACTGACAGAATGACAAATTATTGAACCAGATTAACATACTGAAATATTTATACTAATGAGCCTGATCATAATACTAGCTACCGAAGTTTCTTTGATAGATTAGCTTGATTTCTTCCTTCTGAAATTCCCAAAATTAACAGCATAGTGATGGTGATTTACAACAAGTCCTACTTCAGCCATCACCAGCCATTACTACCTCTTTCAGAAGGCACCCGCCGGTCGTGCTCATGCAGAGCTCCAGACTATCCTACAAACTACTAAACTTGATTAACTTCTAGTTACTCGCACAACGTACGAACATTACAACAAGCTAAGTGGAAATTGGTTATCCAGTACTGAGTGCGTGCTTGATCGATCATCCCATGCCGCTGAACGGCGAGCTCCAGTTATTGGAGTACCCTTCCGCCACCTTGGCGACGCTGACCGATGACGAGCCCTGGGAGAGCTCGTACGCGCGCCTCATGGCAGCGTACGGGTCGGCGCCACCGTCGGCGCCGTAGGCCACGACGAGCCTCCCCTGATCCTCCGTAGTCGCCGTGCTGCCGCTGTGCCCCTGGTCGGTAGCGTCCACCGCCGCGCCCACGGGCATCATGAACGCGTTGCCCCCGAGGCCCTGGTACCAGGCACCGCCACCGTTGCCGTAGACGGCGCCCGTTCTCGACGCTGGAAGCTGGAAGAAGTTGTGAGTGCCCAGGTGCAGATCCTGGTGGGTATCCTGCGCGCCGTGACCAGAAGCAATGTCCTGCTCCGTCTTGCACCACCCGTGTCCGGCGTACTGTGGGTAGTGCGCGACGAGGTGCTGCGCCGCCGACTGCTGCTGCTGGTGTCCGCCGAACGCGATGGACGTGGGCCATCCGTGGTGGTACCCGCCCATGCCGATTCCGTCAGCTGCCTGGAGGTGCGAGACGAGGCTGCCGTCCTCCGCGCGCCAGACGCCGGCCTCGGCGAGCTCCGCAGCCTCCTTCAGCCTCCTCGCGGCGCCGCCCACCGGCAGCGTGCTTCCCTCCAGTATGCTCTTCACGTCGTAGCGGCTCATCTCGAAGTTGGTGACGGCGTTGAGCCCCCGGAACTTGATCGCCGCGATGTCGTACGCCTCCGCGGCCTCCTCCTCGGTTGCTGCACAGCACAGCCACGAAACGCGCGCACGCGCATGATTAGGGTTAGCTCACCGACGCACGCACGCATGTGAATTGTGCATCGCGTTGCATGCATGCACGCACGCACGCACGGCCGGCGCGGTGGCGCATGCAGCGCAAGCTGTGGCGGCGCGAAGCTCAAGCGAGGCCCTAGGGTATTCTATCGAGCTCTTGACCGCATGCCCCGGTTTCCTCAGACAGCTCCGAGACACAAGCTTGGAAAGGAACATTTGGGACATAGTTAATGGTGTACGTACTCCACTATCTTAAGCGCCATTTGAACGGAAAAAATAATGGGACACTTCCGTTCTACGAGACAGAGATTTCGAGAGCTCGATTAGTAAATAATTAGGGGCCTCTTGGTTCCTGAAAGCACATCACAGCTAGTAGCTAGCCAAGCAGTACTCCAACTCCAGACTCCTAATCTCAACAAAAAAAACTCCAGACTCCAGCATGCAGTAGTACTAAATTACTACTAGTAGTAGTAGTAGTACCAATTAACAAGGAAGAGGATCGTTCTCATAGGTAAGAAAGCAGATTTGCTTTGATGTGATAGTTTATGCGGCTTACTGAAGGTGCCGAGGTAGAGATCCTTGTTGCCTGCCACTCTCCCTATCCTCGCTTGCCATCTCCCTTGCTGATGATGCCTGTCAAATCATAAGATATTTAGACTGGTAGAGGGCTAGCTAACATTTTCTACGCAATGTAAGTCGTGTACTAGATTTACCTGGTTACACCGCGATATTTTGATGCACCACGAGAAAAACCACTGCTGTTCCTGCAGTTGAATGATCATATGCATCCATGTGATCGTTAGCCAACAGACAAGTGCTCACCTAGCGAATTACGTGCTATGCAATCTTTGAACACATGTGATGTTGTAAAATAAAAGTTGGAATGCGTCAAGCAATTCATACCTCCTTAGATATGCAATATACTCCTGCCTGGTCATATGTTTCATTTCCTCTATCTCCTTCTCGTATGTACTTATCTGCAGAAGTTTTTACAGGTAGAAGAAAAAAACAGAATATTGTCAAAAGCTGCCCATGCAGAAGGAAACAGAACAAAATCTATTATGGAATCTTCTTTACTGGGATATTTGTTGTTGTGGTTGTTCCCCAGTATTTTAGAGCTGCCAAATCATAAGCCCTAGCTGCCTTGTCTTCTTTATCGTAACCGCCTATATACAAATGTTCACCAAGAAGAAATTGAAGTGCTATCCTTGACTGAGTAGTCTCATAAATTTTTGCCAAGGTGAACAAACTTGAAATAAATATTATTAGAGCAATGCAAGTTCATATGGTTCTTACCCAGATAAACTGCATTCCCATGATCAGTATTGCGATGTCACATTCCAAGAGAGGCAATATTTTTCAGCATTGGCACAAGAGAAAGCAGAAAGCTCGATTAGCACTTATTCAGCAATATATTTTAATGTAATAGCAAAAGGAAGTAGAAATCTAGTGACTGAGCTACTGATACGTTATCCATACCTTGTTTCCCCTTGCGAGTTTGCCCTTCTCTTCTGCAGCTATTATCCCAGAGGTGCGCTTCATATCGGCCAGTCCATCTATGCCTGCAGGGGAATTAATAACCAGATGAAAAGTGTGTAAAAGTAAATGAATTTTCAAGCATAAGCGACGCTTCTGTTGGCCAAACAACCAACGTAAATCATGGGAATTCTATGCAAATGTGTCCCCCTTTACCTAGTCAACTAGTGTAGTACTATGAGTACATCTTGTGAGAATCACCTTGTATCACAAGCATTGTGTTACCTAAAGGCTAAGTGAAGTGGGAAGTTGCGTAGCAGCAGTGAAGTGGCATACTGTATGTAGTAAATAACTTTGATTTGATTTTATGTTCCTAGCTAGCTGCTGCAATATGTTTTGTGTTCTAGACACAGATCGATCATTCGATCGATGCGTCAAAATGAGATCGAAAAAGAAGAAAGATTAAGGTGCAATCGACTGAAACTAATGAGCAATGAGAGGGATCAATGGATCTAATCAGGAGCCAAAGAGCAAAGAGAAGCAAATTGGACACACTAGTAGGTCTTTAGCAAATACCCAAGAAGATCCACGCTAAGTCGCTAGCTAACCTTGTTACACCTCGGTAGATCGAGGTCCTTTGCCCGAAGGTGTCGATGGATTTCCTCTGGACGGCGTCCCCGGCGCCGGCGCTCGGCGAATCCACCCGCTTGTTCTCCGACGACGTGCTCTCTGCTCCCGCAGCCGCCGCGACCACCGGCATCTGTGGGTGCGAGTTCGATCCCATGCTCATCGACAGCGCGAGGCCCTGCTGCCCGCGCGAGCTGCCCGCGCCCGCGCCCGCGCCGTTGCCGTTGCCCCCCAGCGCGCCGGAGCATGCGTAGCTGGTCGCGCTTGCGTCGGCGCTCATCTCCTGGTCATGCTGCACCTGCGCCGGGTTATTGTCGTTCCGGAGCCACGTCTTGATCATAGACAGCTCGATGTTGCTGCTGCCACGGCCGCCGTCGACGCCGTGCGAACCGGCCGGCGCGGCGCCGCCCATCGCGGCACCTCCGGAGGTGAACATGTAGCCGCCAGCGTGGTCTTGCACGTCGGAGAAGGAGTTGCCGCCCAGAAAATCCTCGAGCTTAGGCGCCTCGCCGTCGTCCACCGTCATCCTTCCGCCACTCGAACCAACGAGCATCGACAGCTCGGAGGAGCCGCCATGGTAGTCCAGACCCCTCATTGCCCAATCTGCAATCCCGTACGCAAAATACCAAAAGGTAAACAAATGTATATCGCTATGCAGAATGAGTACATGCATATATACTTGTGTAGCTCACCTTGGGATTCTTGGTTGCCTCCGTTGAAGCCATCCATGACGCCATAGTTCGCGTCGGCCCGGAGTCCCGGCATGACGAGGTGCGCGTCCGGCGGCGTCTGGGCCTGCAGGCCATAGAAGTCGCCTCCGCTAGAGACGTCGATGGCCGCGGCGGCAGGCGAGCCGTTCTGGTGGTGAGGCTGCGGGTTCCCTTGGCCGGAGAGGGAGAAGCCTAGCCAGTTGTTCATGGAAGCCATTGTGGAGATGGACTGGCGATCGAGCTCGATCGTTTATTTTTGTTGTGGATCAGTGCTTGATTTGGAAGAGCTGACACTGGTGGTCGCTAGCTAGATTCTTCTGATCAGGGCAGTCAAAGCTAGCATTGGTTTGTGGGGAGGTGGCTCGTGGCTGGCTGGGAACAAGTGCAGAAATAATCCTATCTCTCGGCCAGGCAGGGGGGAAATGCTGGAGGAGCAGGCCATGTACTTATACCAGCATGAGTAGCTAATGAACTATAGGCCGGGTCACCCAGTGATGCAACGTGCAGAGTGTACCGGCCGGCTTTTCCCCTTCTGCAACAGGCGCAGTATGCATTGGAAACATTCTGAATTCAAACGTGCATGAAAATTTTATTGTATGCTTCCTTTTGCATCTTGATTCGATTTGTATATATTGGAGTACTTTTTTATTTGAGAGATACGCCATATATTGTGTCAGTAGCAACAAAGCTGTGGTGGGTTATGTTGACCATTCTTAAACCGGCCACACTACCATGCATAGGGCTGCAGCCTCCGTTCCATAATATATGATGTTGTAGGTGTTGTACATATTGTGTAGATTCATTTTAAAATATAAGTGTATGCATACACTAAAATGTGTCTATATTCAAGTTTGTACATGTGCATGTGAGAAAAAGTTAAAACATTTTATAGTGTGGAACAGAGAGATTATGAGACACCCTCCGCACTCATAATTTCCTTCAATTAGTTAGTAATTTTTTAATCGATTGTCATTGTTGTCAGTAAATTTCACCTTTTTTCATGACAAAGTGTCACAACTATCAGTGCGCATCTTTATATAACTGCGTTTTAAAAAAATCTTCTTTCTTATTTTATAACTCTGCTAGGTACCGGCTGTGTTTGATCAATAGAAGAAAAAAATTAATGTAGTGCTCGATATAAGTGTTTGATCACATTTGACTGGACTAACCAAAATGAAAGAGCAGAAAGAGAAGGTTAAAATTAAACATAAATGACTTTATCATGAGCATCACACTGAACGTAACACATTGACAACTTACGGGTATGAGAATTGGAAGGATATCCTGCACATTGTTGTGGGAATGTCTTTAATTAAGAGCTACTCCCTGTGTTTTGAAATTAAGGCGTACTATTTTTGTGCTAGTCTTCGAGTCTCGACTTTCACCACTAATGTATACTAAATTATATAAATTAAGAATGTATAAATGCCACCGTTCAATTTGTCTTACAAAATTCTTTCATTTGATATATCATTACACTAATTTTGTGGACATATTATACATACAAGTCATTGTCAAAGTTATACATCATTGACCATCAAAATTAGAGGGTGCCTTGTATTTTGGGATGGAGGACCATGTTGTGTAAGTTCAAGGGTCTTAGTGGGCAATTAGAAGAAAAAAATTCATTAATAAATATTAGTGAGGATGACATGCTGCCATAGATTATTGAAACGCTAAATCAGCGTCTGTTACATGTAAAGATAGACTATCATTAAGAAATTTAATGGAGTATTAGTTTATACGATAAATTAAAATTCACGTAGGTTGATTATATTTTCGTGTTAGTTTAAATATCTTCAGTAAAAAAATTAAAATTCACCGCGTATTGATGCATAGGCCCGACTCTTTAACGTCCTTTCCAAGAAAACCACGACAAAACACATTATCAGCACAATGTCATAGAGCCATTTACATGTATATTTCTCCGGGTGGGAAAAAGAATGGGAAATGATACCCTTAGTTTGGTCAAACTCTTTGACGCACAAGCGTCGAGGATAAAGTCTCACATGTGGTGACGATGACAAACCGACTACCGCGCGTGCACATCCCTCCTTCAGCTACAGTACGATTTCTCCCTTTTAAATGATCCTTCCAATGCGTATATAATCTATACATTGGCCCACTAGGGCGTGAATTCCAAACATGATTACACGTAATCTTCTTTCATGATAGGTGATTAATTTTTTTTTTTTGAGAAATCAACACTTTATTATAGCAAACAAGTCGCCTCATTAAAAACCTCCCAGTCCCCTTCGGTACCCTGGTGAGGAAAAGAGCGCGTCAGAAACTTGCTGCTCCGAGTTCACATAATCATTACATCGAATACTAGGTATACAAAAGATGTCAGGAGTTCCTAACAACCACGTATGACGACCTATACTTAGCGAAGTCGAGCTTCGGGCCAAGCTGTGAGCTTCCTGGTTGGAGACTCGCTTCTCATGGACAAAAGACAGTGCCTCGAAATCTCCCTTGCTTGCCTTGATCTCCTGCACAATTGTGCTGAATCTTCCGAGGTTGGCGTCTGTAAGGCTGTTAACCACCTCCAAACAATCCGACGCCACCACAACTCGCTCCAGCGATATATCCTTACCCAAGGCGATGGCTTCACGACACGCCAACGCTTCAAGAATCCCAGGATCCGAAATTCCTTGGATAACCACCACCGAAGCTCCAAGATAGACACCCTCGTGTGTTCGGGAAACCGCTGCGACAGCCCCAAAATTACCTTGCTTGCGCACTGCAGCGTCGACATTTATCTTCACATAGCCCTCCGGAGGAGCGATCCACCTAGGCTCAGGCACCACGTGTTGTTGGCCTACCCTCTTTACAGTATGACCCGAGGAGAGATCAAGGTCTCGTAACATCAATTCCACGAAGAGATGGGTTGACATGGGGCTCTGAAATTCTCCTTCATGTATCGCCTTTCGCCGAGAAAACCAAATTGCCCAAAGTGTAGTAAGACACCTAGTGAGATCCTCATACTTAACAGTCTGCATCAACGTGAATAGCCACTGTTTTGGATCAGGTTCCATAGTTCTCTCCATATGCTCGGTCACCAGTTCTGGCGCTAACGCCCAAACCGAACGGCTCATCGGACACTCCAGCAGAGAATGCCTCCATGAATCCCCCCTGCCACATAGCGAGCACAGATCATCCGCCGCCATGTGTCTATGGTATCGCACGTCTCCTGTGGGTATCGAGTGTTTTGCGAGGCGCCATAAAAAGACCTTGATTTTTGACGGCACCTTGATCTTCCACAGCGAGGTCCATGCGCTCTCCTCCCTCTGCTGGTCCGAAGTCGCCGCGGATTCATCAAGCCACGCCTCCCGTCTCCGTTTGACGTTAACCAACATGCGGTATGCAGATTTCACCGAGAAGATGCCAATGCGCTCAAACTGCCACGCCCAAAAGTCATCTACTCGTCTAGTCGACAGTGGAATTGATTGTATTTGCTCCACGTCCATGGGTAAAAAATATTCTCTCAGTTTTGGCAGGTCCCATCTTGCTTGAGTAGCATCAATAAAATCCCCCACACGAAGCGGCGGCTCAGATTTTAGGCATGCAAAAGGTCTCATCGAAGTATCACGTGGGATCCAATTATCATTCCAGGCGTGTGTGTGTAAGCCTGTTCCAATTCTCCGGATGAGTCCCTGCTTCAAAACTTCTTTCCCTTCCACAATAGAACGCCATAGCTGTGATGCATGCGATCCCACTTGCGCATCCAGAAAGTCCTCATTAGGGAAATAAACTGCTTTGAGGATCCTTGAGCTTAGGGTCTCAGGGTTTTGTAAAATCCTCCACGCCTGTCTTGCGAGGAGAGCCAAATTAAAAAGCTCAATATCCCTAAACCCCAAGCCTCCCGCATACTTGGGCATACACATATCTTCCCATGACACCCAACAAGCTTTCCGCTTCCCATCTTTGCATCCCCACCAGAAGTTGCGGATCAGGCTATTAATATGATGACAAAGACCTCGCGGTAATTTAAAGCACGACATAGAGAAGATGGGGATGGCCTGTGCCACAGACTTGATCAAGACTTCTTTCCCACCCGCTGACAAAATAATTTCCAGCCATCCCTGTACATGCTTCCAAATTCTGTCTTTCAAATACTTGAAAGCCCCATTCACATATCGCCCAACATCAGTAGGCATTCCGAGATACTTGTCACTTAATGACTCATTCTGAACATTTAGTCTATCCTTCATCATCTGTCTTAGGTCTTCAGGACATCCCTTGCTAAAATACACCGATGATTTATCAAGATTAATCCTCTGACCTGAAGCCTGACAGTACACTTCCAAGAGGTCAGAAACTTCATCCGCCCCCTCCACACTCGCTTTAACAAACAGCAGGCTATCATTAGCAAACAGTAAGTGGTTTACCGCAGGTGCGGAGTTAGCCACCGTTAATCCCTGGAGGTTCAATGATGGTACAACACTTTTTGATTTTAAGAGGCACGAGAGGCCCTCTGCTGCAAGTAGAAACAAATATGGAGAGATAGGATCACCCTGGCGTATACCACGGGTCGGCTTAAAAGACTCCGTCGGAGATCCATTAAACAAAACTGAGAATGTCACGGAGGTAACCATCCTCATCACCAATTTTACCCAACCAGAGTTAAAGCCGAGCTTTATCATAATGGCCTCCAAGTATGCCCACTCAACTCTGTCATAAGCCTTCTTCATATCCAACTTTAATGCACATTGCCTGTGTTTTTTTGCCTTATTCCGTTTCATAAAATGAAGGCACTCGTAAGCAGTTATGATGTTGTCTGTGATTAGCCTCCCCGGGACAAAGGCCGACTGTTCCTGCGAGATAACTTCTGGCAGTATCTTTTTTAACCGGTTAGCAAGCACTTTAGAGGCAATTTTATAAATAACATTGCATAAACTTATTGGCCTAAATTGGCCGAGCTCTGAGGGGCTAGTTACCTTTGGGATCAATACTATATATGTATCGTTTATTACCTCTGGGCATCCAAAGTCACCTCCTTCCCGCAAATACTCCAATTGTGCTGGAAAAAATGCGCCGGAAAGCCATCAGGCCCCGGAGCCTTTGACGGGAACATCTGGTAAAGAGCACTCTTCACCTCTGCCTCAGTAAATGGAGCTGCGAGATCATCATTCATTTGTGTTGATACTTTACACGATACCGTATCAAGAACCCCTTCCATGTCCTGAGTACCCTCACTCTGATAAAGGACTTGATAAAAACTGCTTACTAGACTAGCAAGCTCTGTTGCATCCTCGGTTATCTCCCCATCGGGCTTCTTAAGGCTAGTTATTTTGTTCTTCTTTTTCCGCCCACTTGCTCGCTGGTGAAAGAAACGGGTATTTTTGTCCCCTTCCGCTAACCATTGTACCCGCGACCGCTGGCGCCACATAATTTCTTCCCTCTGTTGTAGTTCCACCAACTGATCGAGCACCCGTGTCTCCTCAGAAGAGGGAGCGACACGATCTGGAGCCGCCCGCAGTCTTTCGAGCGTGTCTCTCAACTTCCGCAGCTCCATCCTGACCCTGCCAAAAGTGTCCCTATTCCAGCGCTTGAGCTCGGATGAGGTTGCGCGAAGCTTCTCCTTCACTTCCTCCATAGAGGTGCCCACGCCTCCGTCCTCCCATGTTTTCTGAAGGTGCGGATCAAACTCCCCATGTGTCTCCCACATAAGCTCATAGCAGAAAGGGCGATCTTTTCTGCGCTCCACCCTCGGCGCACACTGGAGCAAGATAGGCGAATGATCTGAGGTGGAGGCAGTCAGATGCTTCAGCTCTGCCATTGGATACTGCTGGCTCCAGCTCGTAGACCCCAGCGCACGGTCCAACCTGGTGCGGCAGAAGGTGCCCCCAGTCACTTTTTTCTCAAACGTCCAGGGAACACCCTGGTACCCTAGATCCATCAAACCACAGGTATCAATAGCATCACGAAAGGCCGCAATCTGCGCGTTGCTCCTCTCGTTCACTCCATCATGTTCATGCCTGTGTAACACTTCATTGAAGTCACCAATACAGAGCCACGGGAGATCCATCGATGATTTGATGAACTTCAACATATCCCACGTCTTATGTCGCTCTCGGACTTGAGCTTCCCCATACACACAAGTCATACGCCACTTCTTCATACTCGAAGATGACACCACAACGTCAATATGGTATTGAGAGAAAGGGAGAATCTCAACTTTGATATCATCATTCCAGAAGATTGCAAGTCCACCTTTCCGGCCAGAGCTACTGACCGCAAAGCCTCTATCAAAACCTAGCAAACGCGCTAGTCCTTCCACTCTAGCATTATGCAGCTGAGTCTCAACTACACAAAGAACAGTGGGGGTGTGGAGCCGTGCTAAATCACGGAGCTCACGAACTGTCGCAGCCACACCCAGCCCACGACAGTTCCACATCAAAATACTCATTGATCTTGGCGGACCTCCGCGAGGGAGCCCGCCTTCTCTTGATTTTCCTCACCGCTTGCGCCATCCGACGCCAGCTGTCTTCCCACTCCATTCTTCTTGTTCATTTTCCTCTGTTCGCTAGGCGTAAGATAATGTGGGGGAGGTGGCGGCACCGTCTCCGCTACAGGCTCCACTTCATCCATACTCAGCTCGCGACGTGCTAGTTGTTGTTCATCTGTTCCCCCAGCCGCCTCATCCCTCTTTGCATTTTTCTTCAAGGGGCTAGCTGCAGTATCGTCAAGATCATCAGCACCCGTCTTCTCCAAGCCTGCTTCTTG
The DNA here is from genome assembly GCA_026929855.1 of Poa annua. Lineage (NCBI taxonomy): Eukaryota > Viridiplantae > Streptophyta > Magnoliopsida > Poales > Poaceae > Poa > Poa annua. The sequence goes on from CM049426.1 coordinate 298,796,351, forward strand.
GGACGATCTTTTCTTTGACTTTGACGTGTTGCTCGTAGTCGGCACCGGCCTCCACTTGCGCACATATCTGTCATTGGGAGCGCCATTACCCCTACCACCCGATCGACCTCCTCTAGGTGCTCCCTGACCGCGTCCAGCCACTCGCGGTTGACACGCAAGCCCGGCGTACCAGATCGCCAGAACATCTCCTCAGACTTCATCCAGGACCCAAATTCTAGCTCACTCTCCTCAAACTCCCCCGTCCCACACTCCATGAATTCATGCCCTAGCAGCCCGCAATGCTCGCAGTAACGAGGGATCTTTTCATACTTCACTTGAAGGAACATCCGGTTCTGTCCCTCCGGCATCAACGACGTGAATCGGGTCAGAGGTTTCCCCACACCCAATATGACTTGCACACGGTGAAACACACCTTTTCCCGTCGGAACCGCCACCATCTTCACGGTCACTACCTCTCCAGCCCTACTCGCCAACTGCGTGATAATCTCTTTCGTACGGTACAGCGGCGGGATTCTATGAATCTGAATCCACGCACGAATCCTGTTCAGCGGTACAGTTGAAATTGGACTCGCGCCATCATAAGGCTCGATAATCAGTGCTTGATGCCGGAAAAGCCATGGGCCATCCTCCGTAATACGCTTCCAGTCCCCCAAACATCGTGCTTGTATTGTGAAGAGATTAGTTGCCACCTCCTGAAAGATCACCTCCTGTGCAGGATTCCAGGCAGCAAACATTGTACGCTTCAAAGGCTCTGGATTAACCTCTTTGCGTGTGAGCAGTTTGGCAGCCGCCAACCACTTCATCGCCGGCAAAGATCCGACAATATCCTTTCCTAGGAACACATCATCGAGTTCTGCATCATGCAGCTTCAGGCTCATGAGCAAGTTCCCGACGTCGACTTCGCTCTTCCCCATCTTCCCGCTACCCCCAGCAGAAGACTCAGCCGCCATTGTTGTCTTCAACCTCATTTGGAAACAGTAGTCCACGTAAGACTAAATGGAAACATAGCTTAAGCCCAGATGGTCCGACCTGGGTCTCCCTGATGGGCCGCTATGACTGCGATCCAACAACAGATACTGCCTAGCTATTATCGTATTTTTCTTTTCAGTTTTTATTATTATTATAGATGAACCAAAGAGAACAAATTCGTTGTAAAAACTAAATATTCACTTATGTAAAAACTAATACAAAATATTTATCTTAGTTGAGCAATTTTAAAATATGTACATTTATGTTAATTTACTGTTTTTAAAAAATTCTTACGTTATTTGAACAATTTTCAATATGAATATTACGTTATTTGAACAATTTTTTGTATGAATATTTATGTTATTTGAACAAAAATACATACATTTATCTTAGTTCATTTGAAATATTTAAAAATAATAAAAATGAAAGAAAAATGTAAGAAATCGAGAAGACCTAGGAAAATAACATGCATCAACCTATTGGGTCGGCCAACAGTCCATAGAGGGGTGCGCCGTGTGTGGGACAAATCGCTCCCACGTTACGTGTGAAATAGGAAGCCCCGAAGAAAGCACATTATATGCGTTCAAGTTGGACAAATCCTTTTCAAACAAAGTTGGTCAAATGGGCCTGCTTTGGTTCATGTCAATGTGGTACCCTATCTGTATTTTGGTTACTACCTCTGATACGTTTTAAATGATACAGGAAAAAAAATCGATATTGTCTAAATTGATAGTACAACTTATGACATTTAATTGGAATCAGAAGGAGTGGTATATTCACGTTGGCAGCAAGTGTTTACTAAGAACCTAAGTCGATGCACCGTTTTTCTTTAAGGAAACATGCATGTAGTTTCTTTGTTCCTTTGAGCAGTGGCGTATCTAAAAAAAATTGGAGGGTGGGCACATTTCAATAAAAATGTCGCACCACAATTGTTTTTCAAATGAATAGTATAGATAAGCAATTGATTCACAATATTATAATTTAACATGTATGTATTATACTCCCTCCGTTCTATATTAGATGACTCTCATTTATCCAGAAGTTGATGTATCAAGACTTTTAATATGTCTAGATAAATCTACTTTTGTATAAATATAAGTCATCAAATTTAAACGGAGAGAGTATATGGCATCCTAATGAAGATTTTTTTCATTCGTACAAGCTATTTTTAAAATTATCTTTTTTTTAACTAATTCTACACATTATATAGTATCAAAAAAGGCGCTCAATAAACATAGGTTTATATGGAGGGTTAAAATAATTCTGGGTGGGCCACGCCCCCCTTGCCCACCCGCTAGGTACGGCCATGCCTTTGAGTTGTGTGTTAATCTAGGCTGCTCCGCTTTATAATGTAATTGATGATGTTGAATTGTCCATTTGGGCTTGTACATAGTGTTGTACTTGGGTAATATGTTATGAGCTTGTTGCGACCACTTTTTTCCGGCTGCCTTAGAGAGAATGTGTAGCTAGCTAATTCATAGGTTTCTTACACTTTTGTGTCAGGTGTGCATTTAACCCACAAAAAATATTCTTGTATCTTAGTTAAAATAAAAGATACAATTGTATCTATTATGGCCCAAATTGCACATCTGTATAAAAATGTAACTATGGTGTGGTGAAAAGTGCACCATATCTATACTTCTTATAAAGCAAAACCCCACTAATTTATAATAAATGATTCTATCTCAACATGCAAGCCATCCATATCACTTCTTCTTTTAGCCAACCAATTATCCACGTCATCTTACAAAAACTAATTACTTATTGTCCATCTCTACATGAAAGTATCCACATCATTTTTTTCTTTAGCCATTAAATGAGCCACATCATCTTTTTATTTTGTGGTTCAGTGATAAGACCACACAATTCTTCAATGTAATTACTAAATTAAATCACGTGTTATTCATGCATGCATATTTCTATAGTTTGCTTCAGAGTTTATGCGTTTATTTTGTTCTTAGTGATACCCGCCGCGGGGTATCCATCTAGTATAATTAATAACTAGATATCACAATGAATGAAATACATATACTACGTAATACATAATAATTGTATAAAAAATATGAAAACAAATATAAATACCCCCGGTGTTCTGGTTAATTGGGCTTACTAGGAGGAGCGCTACCAACTAGATGCTAGGAAATTGGTCAAGAAAAATCTCGTTGAAACGTTTTAATCATGTTCTCAGTGCGGGAAGCCGAAACATGGATCATGTACTGAGCACATACATTGTTCGGTTATTGATAGGAGGGATCGAATGTCACGGGACGCTGGAAGAGACGTCGAGCATCCACCACTACAAGATCCAGAAAAGCACCACCGCCAACGAAGTTTTGAGTCGATGAACAGGCTGTTGCATGCAGCGGGGCACATGACGCTGTGGCAGGTCGACCATGGGACGTCCCCGTGCTATCTTGAACCAATATCCATCGCCTCCCATAGACGAATTCGAAAATGAACGGTAGATCCACAACCTCCGGACCAACATATGTGCTCCATAAGAACAACCTATCGCATCAGCCGCTAGTGCCACCGTAAAAAACGACACACACCATTGATACGCCGAGAAACTGATCTCGCCAAATCAGAAGACCGGCGAGAAGACCAAGCTGTCGATCTGAGTGACTCACCAGCAAACTTTAACATCAACTCCGAGACGCCGCCGTGAAGATCACTGCTAGTATGGTAATAGAGTTGAGACAAATTTATTTGCCCGGTCGCCGCTCCCACTACCCGGCCCCAACAACGCACCATAACGGAAAGACCCTAACCCTACCTACTGGACGGAGAAACAAGGTCTCCCTCCCTCTTGCCGCCGGAGGGAGAGGGAACCAGCGCCCTCACTGGTGGAGATCTCTCTTGGCGCCTAGGGTTGGGAAGTGGTGCGGCCAAGAGTCATGTGCGTATGCTATAGTGCTGTTTTGGGAATCACATGGGCGATACGTGCTCTCTGGGAACAGGAGAGAAACAAGCGCCGCCAATGGGACCAAGATCGTAACCAAGACCGTAACCAGTCGTGGCACAGGGATGGGCGGAACCGCGCCTCCGAAGCAGAGCGCTTCGGGGTCGGGTCCTCTTCCCATGGACTAGCTCAGAGTGAGCAACGTGGATCGCACATATGAGGAATCCCTACGCTAGAAGCTTGAGTGGGAATAGGGGAGAAACAAGCGGCACCAATGGGACCAAGATCGTAACCAAGACCGTAACCAGTCGTGGCGCAGGGAGGGGCGGAACCGCGCCTCCGAAGCAGAGCGCTTCGGAGCCGGGTCCTCTTCCCATTGACTAGCTCAAAGTGAGCAACGTCCCCAGCGTCGTAAGCAGCTCGCCAAGAAGCCTCGCGCCAAGCCTACGCCCGCCGCAGACACAAAATGCCTCCCCTCACGTAGATCTGGGAGAGCAAGAACCCTCCAAGGGCAACGAAAACATTACCTGCTACAATTGCGGTGATGCGGGGCATTACCAGTCTGGTTGCTTGCTTGCTCCCCACTGCACGGTCTGCAAGATCGATGGCCACACTACTGGCATGTGTCCCCTTGCCAACAAGCTGAAGGGGTTACGGTGCAGAAAACAATAATTTTTTTAGCGAACGAAACCCTAACTAGCCAGGATCTATCTATCTAGTACATGCGATAACGGTGGCGGAACGGGTTACATTACCTCCATGTAGACCGATAGCGGGGATTACGCTCCCGCACAAGCGTTGACGATGAAGTCGTACGTAGCCGACCTCGAGGTCGCGAAGAACTTGCCGCGATGTCGAAGTCGAAGACGCCGGGGTGTCGATGATGATATGCGTCGACGGGCGTCGGGCGGAAGAAGGCAGAGCGCCAGCACCGGGGCTGGTGCGCCGGCAGCAGAGGGGAGGGAGGCGCGGCGGCTGCAGGGGCGAGACGACGTCGCCCAGGCTACTCAAAAGGAGTTACCTCCGAGCACTCACAAACATACGGAGCTTAGCGACAACCCCCGGTCATTCAGATCCAGCTGAAATCGCAGGGGTAGATCTTATCTGGAATTCCGTAGAGCAACGGCGCTCTGCGGTATAGCTTAGGTGGAGAGAGGGGGCAAAACGGGCGGAGAAACAACTCGGCCGGTCTGCATACAATTAATTGTATTTTCCAATGAATTAAATCAATTAATATGCCTTGCTATATAAAGGGGGAAGGGGGTGTGCAAACCCCTTGGCTCCCCCATGTGGGACTAAAGGAGGAGAAGGGAGGGGGGGTTTGGCCGAACCCCCCCTTGGGCTTTCCTACTCCTAGTCCAACTCGGACTAAGAGGCCCAAGCCTCCCTTCCTTGTGGGGTGCGGCTCCCCCCTCTTGGGCCCTCTTAGGGCCCATGTAGGTGGGAGCCCCCCTTTTTCCTTTATTTAATTAATATTAAATTAATATAAAATTCCTATTAATTCATAATTAATATATTTATATATAATTCAATATCCCATGACTCCGAAACTATTTCGGAACCACCCGAACAACTCTCGGACATTCCCGGAACCATTCCATACCTCCCCGGAACTCCTTCCGGACCACCGGAACTCTTTCCGGATCATTTCTCTCTCTCCAACAAAGTCCTATAATATTCCAGAACCTATCTCCTAGCGTCGCTAAGACCTTAAGTTTGTTACGCTACGGTTCGAGAACACTCCAGACATGGTTGAGACACTCCGCTCACCAATGACCGTCAGGGATACCTGGAAGTATATGACGACCCCTGTGCATTCCACGAATATCGTCGTTGAACCATAAATATGACGTTCATTCCCTTTGTCTCTGCGATACTACCTTGTCCGAGATATGATCGTAGACACACCGATGTCTTTGTTGTATCTCGTTACCGACGAAGGTTATTAACTCGTCTGCGATATTACATCCCCATGACCTAGTCATAAGTTGCGCAGCTATATAGATGCAATATCACCGAGTGGGCCTAGAGTATCTTTCCATTACAAGAATGAACAAATCCCGCTCTTGATCCTCACGTCTTGATGCTCTTTCGGAATACCCAAGATGGACACCGTTATTGTCATTTTATATAAGACACAACGTTTGATGCTCTCAAAGCATCCCTACGAAGCATTAATAAGTACGGTCTCACGGTCTAAGGAATAAGCTATCTATTGCAAATGAAAAACATCGTAATACGATCTTATTGCAATACTTTGCGTATGTCCATCACCTTATTCAACTAACAAGATGACCCCATTGTCAACCGACGTCATTGTCCTTGATCGGGAATCTCGATCAACTGTTGCCCAATGGACTAGCTCATATAGAGGCTTGCTAGGGACCTGGTTGTCTATGTATCACACGTGTATTAACAATTCCGATTAATACAGTTATAGCATAATACACACACCTATTATAAACTTATGAGATAAAGCAATAAATACTACTTATTTATTTGCCTCTAGGGCATATCTCCTCCAGTCTCCCACTTGCACTAGAGTACAAATAAACTAGCTGCATTTTACTTTATCAGAATCCCTTATCAAATAAGAATCATTTGATGATGCTTGCTTGTGGAAGAGTGTTACTGCACAATCCATGATTGTACATGCTTTTGCGATCCACTGACATCAACTTGCTTGATATCACTATGTTGTCCAACAACATATATGCAAATACCGTAACTAAGTGAGACTTCTGTTTCCCAGCGCTTACTCTGATTATACTAACCAGATAACTGCCCTGAAAAACACACTCAGCCATACAGAGCCCCTTGTAACAATTACAAACTCGCGATATCTACAAACTTTCACACCAGTGCAGAAAACTTGACATTCTAATGTCAGTCCAATAACTAACACACCTCTACTTCCAGTAAATTCTAAATTTACTTTCATAACTGCTCTTCTTCCAAGAACATCGGTTATACTTCATCGAGCGGATAATATGGTTTCTGTATGATGTCTAATATTACATAATAGACCCACATGTCATACAACCATTACTTTCATGCATCATTACTCGTAATGATCAATTGGATTCCAAAAGACCATCCTTTTGATTCTATTCTGACTCCTCAGATATAATCCAAAATAACTCGACTAACTATTTAAAATTCCCGTTCTATTTCAAAATAGACACTAACTTTCAAATAGTTTCACAACTTCATCCTATTCTATTTGTACAGTTTCACAATGTGTTAACTACACAAGATGAATTCGACTCCCACTCAAATTATGTCTCCACATATTTGACAACACGAGCTCCCACTCAAAAATGTGTCATCCACATATTTGAGTTCCTGAGCTCCCACTCAAAAATATGTTCTTTACATATTCCACCTGAGTAAACTAACTATGACTCCCACTTAAATCGACATTTTGGTCTAACCAAAATCATTGATCTATTATCAATTCGAATACAAACTCCAGTATTACATTAACACAAATCCCTCAGACTTCAAGCATGTCTACATAAATGTAGTCAACAAATTTGATCTTGTGCAAGACACATTTCTTGACAAGACATGCTCCCGCGTCTTTCTTATAGTCACATTTTCATATAACACTTTATATACCGATTAAACAATCTTATTCCTCTAATAAGAATTGCAGCAACAATTACTCTCTTAATCCTTTCAAATGTAACTTTGGATTTCCAGACTCAAAAAGCCTTTGTTCGTATTCCGATATTTTCTCAACTTTCTTTGTATTCATAAAGTGCACCTTGATCTGTCAACAAGATCCGAAACACTTAATACAATGTTGTGACCTGACAGCGATATAAAATATGACAGAACTTTATTTAGAAGTTTCTTTCATGAAGATATTATGATCTTTATGAAGAGGATTGCAAGCAGAAAACAATTTTCTAGTCTCCCTCATTCTTAATCACTAAACTTTCATTAGCAGACATATACTCTTTGGAACACTTTCCAACATAGGTCTCACACTTTATTCCAAACTTCCAATTCCAATCCATAAACCATAATTCGAAAAATCATATTTTCCTCGGAATTACATAGACAACAAACTAAGTTTTGTTTCTATTTGGTTTTGGAATACACTCCCATTAAATGCGAGCATCCTACAAAGAACCATTCATGTATATTCCGAATTATCGTGTAATCATATACATGTCGACACTACTGTCGATCTCACGAATTCTTGTTGAGAAAAACATATATTTTCTAAAGTGGACATCAACTATAATGTTTCGAACATATTAGGAGTTTCTAAGACCGATTCTGACAGACCATACCTTATTTAAAATAGAGCATGATTATAATTCCCCATATATCACTATATATGACATTATAATTTTGTGAAACGAATTTCCACAAGTCTTTGTGTTGAAACCATAATTCAAAAATATTGCCCTTTGATCGAATCATGTGAATACAATGTTCACTAATCTTTCTTCTGAAAAAACCCCATTTGATCTATTATCAAATTAATTTCAGACTCCATAATTTATCGGGCAAATACTCCTATTTACCAAAATCATGGAAGAATTCGGATCAAGTAGTAAACACCATTAATTAATCATTAAAAATGACACTCAATTAATTTCCGCTAGTATTGCAACTTCAATACTTGATTTCAAGCTTAATCAACTCAGCACTCGAAATACTTAAATGGACCAAAAACATCCATTACTTCTTTCATTGCTTTTATGACTAAACTCGACGGTGTTTGTTCTAGTAATAAAACTCTTATTCATGGGACATGTTATTTTATCATTTCTACAATTATGAATACTTATCATACAATCAATGTAACTGAGATGTGGAATCTTTATTCATAAGATAAAACAACTGACTTGTTCCATAACATAAAACAACTGAACTTGTCTTATTACATGAATAACTTTGTCTTGCAACAATCAAGACACACACACTCGCTCACTATTACAAAAGATCGTATCAAAAACTATTAATGATAACTATGATAACTTGAGGACGTGAACACCAAAAGGCCATCAACTCCTTGACTACCAGCTTCAGCGCCAGGTCACATCAAACTGCGCCGCATATATGTGATAATCAGGACCTGTTTCATAAACAGAACAAGTATCAAATACTTCATCATATACCAAGGGCGAATTCATAATTCGGCATATATCAAATATATACATGTAGCATCGAAGATCTCTCCTTCGATGGAATCAACCTTCAGAGATTGGAACTCACGTATGAACTTGTAGAAGTTCATATCGTCGGCTTTCAAAATGTACTTGCGCACATGCTTCTCATAGCTAGGAGGTAGAGATATCAGGACAGTTCGAATGGCACAGGAATCTGCCATCCAGTAATCGAAGACCATCGTCAGCTGGAAGTAGATGTCATACAATCTCTTCAAATGTGTCTTCAGACAGGTATGCTCCTCCATGTGAATGGTCTGGAACATTCTAAGCTGCCTGAATTGCTCACGCTTTAATTCATCTCCGAAGTGTGTCTTTATCGCATCCATCATGACGCTTGGCTCCTTGCGTCGAAACAACTCTTTCAACTCGGGTGCCAGGCATACGGTCATGGTGATCTCCACTTCAATGAATATGTCTCGACGCCTACGGAAATCATCTTCCTCCTCCTCGCTAGCAGAATCTCCTGGTCCTTCTCCTAACGGTTCATCGAGAACATATAGAATGTTGTTGTGTTCGAGAATGTTTCTAAAACCGATGTACCATCTGATGAAGTTGGACCCATCGGCTTCTAATGTAGCATCCGGGCTCTTGAGGAAGTAACCGAAGTATAGTTGCGTAGTCTACAAATGTGATCGCAAAAGGAGGTAAGGTAAAGTTTATAATATGTAGGTGAGTTTTAGTTTTATAATCTTATTATCTAAAACACACCACACCAAGATTATTATCCCTAAAATAATAATGGCGATGACATGACCCCCATCCACTTCACCACCCCCGATCATCACGGCCGGCAGCACAGCTTCAGAGGTGGACATAAAATGTCGATCACAACAACTCTATGACTCGTGCTCGATCTTTCGATCTTTTCCCGTGTTCCGAGTCCATACCTCTGAGTATGCTAGGCTCGCCAATCAAACCTCGAAGACCCTGCGCGTGCAACATGGCTTACACCCACTGTATGCGAACGACGAGATGTGTGACACCCGATCATCACGGCCTGCCTCATAACGTAGAACTTTCTTGGTGGTGCGCAACGAGGGAGAACACAATTTTGGTATTTGTTAGGGATCATCCTATTTATGATGCTACCGTTGTATATCTAGCATATAAGCAATCAATAGGATGCACACACAACAGCACACAATAATGATGCAATGAAGTGCGATGTGACATGGTCGATGCGCCTGGACCTTCATGACGCCATGTGCCTGGCCCCCGGCGCCCCGGCATGGCTCCGAGTCTACAGAGCCCTCCATTGCCTCCGACAGTACGAGTAATATAAAAACTTACCGTAACCATGTCACATAAAATAACGCCTCTGCAAAACAAAGTTAGATGCCTCTAGCTTTATCTAGTTTTGCAAGTTTTACGTGGCATATAGGCTTATTCGCAAGAGAATCGCTTCCCTACCTACGAACTTTGTACCACAACGTCGATCGTATAATTGCATGTTTAAGCATCCCTTTCGGGCCCTCCATTGAAAATGCTTTGCCGAATAGAGAGAGAGAGACAGACACCCGCCAGGCACAGATACGGTGCAAGCCGTATGTCAGTAGTGGAACCAGTCTCGCGTAAGCGTACGCGTAAAGTCGGTCTGGGCCGCTTCATCAACTCAATACCGAAGGCATCGCAAGTGCACGCTAGAGGGTAGCAAATATAAGAAAGACGCCCTCATTCAACATGAGTTCTAACCGTACCAGCAGTACTACGCATAGATCGGCTCTGATACCACTGAAGGGGTTACGGTGCAGAAAACAATAATTTTTCTAGCGAACGAAACCCTAACTAGCCAGGATCTATCTATCTAGTACATGCGATAACGGTGGCGGAACGGGTTACATTACCTCCATGTAGACCGATAGCGGGGACTACGCTCCCGCACAAGCGTTGACGATGAAGTCGTACGTAGCCGACCTCGAGATCGCGAAGAACTTGCCGCGATGTCGAAGTCGATGACGCCGGGGTGTCGATGATGATCTGCGTCGACGGGCGTCGGGCGGAAGAAGGCAGAGCGCCAGCACCGGGGCTGGTGCGCCGGCAGCAGAGGGGAGGGAGGCGCGGCGGCTGCAGGGGCGAGACGACGTCGCCCAGGCTACTCAAAAGGAGTTACCTCCGAGCACTCACAAACATATGGAGCTTAGCGACAACCCCCGGTCATTCAGATCCAGCTGAAATCGCATGGGTAGATCTTATCTGGAATTCCGCAGAGCAACGGCGCTCTGCGGTATAGCTTAGGTGGAGAGAGGGGGCAAAACGGGCGGAGAAACAGCTCGGCCGGCCTGCATATAATTAATTGTATTTTCCAATGAATTAAATCAATTAATATGTCTTGCTATATAAAGGGGGAAGGGGGTGTGCAAACCCCTTGGCTCCCCCATGTGGGACTAAAGGAGGAGAGGGGAGGGGGGGTTCGGATATGACGACCCCTGTGCATTCCACGAATATCGTCGTTGAACCATAAATATGACATTCATTCCCTTTGTCTCTGCGATACTACCTTGTCCGAGATATGATCGTAGACACACCGATGTCTTTGTTGTATCTCGTTACCGACGAAGGTTATTAACTCGTCTGCGATATTAAATCCCCATGACCTAGTCATAAGTTGCGCAGCTATATAGATGCAATATCACCGAGTGGGCCGAGAGTATCTTTCCATTACAAGAATGAACAAATCCTGCTCTTGATCCTCCCGTCTTGATGCTCTTTCGGAATACCCAAGATGGACACCGTTATTGTCATGCTATATAAGACACAACGTTTGATGCTCTCAAAGCATCCCTACGAAGCATTAATAAGTACGGTCTCACGGTCTAAGGAATAAGCTATCATACTCTTATCTATTGCAAATGAAAAACATCGTAATACGATCTTATTGCAATACTTGGCGTATGTCCATCACCTTATTCAACTAACAAGATGACCCCATTGTCAACCGACGTCATTGTCCTTGATCGGGAATCTCGATCAACTGTTGCCCAATGGACTAGCTCATATAGAGGCTTGCTAGGGACCTGGTTGTCTATGTATCACACGTGCATTAATAATTCCGATTAATACAGTTATAGCATAATACACAAACCTATTATAAACTTATGAGATAATGCAATAAGTACTACTTATTTATTTGCCTCTAGGGCATATCTCCTTCACAAGCCCTATGAGCTAAAATGGTACGGCTTTGCCATCGAGGGGGTAAGCTTCTACGCTATGGAGTTCCCGGCCTTGGACTCCCCTCCCCCCCCCCCCCCCCCCCCCCCCCCCGCGCGCTTGACAACTCTGTCATTATCTTGTCAACGGATCCTGCTGCCAATGTTCTGAGCATTGAAGAAGGAATGAAGAAACTGGTGGAGGATAAGTGGGACTGGAAGGTGGCTCAGCTCCGTGATGGGGAATTTTTTGTGGTTTTCCCCACCGAAGCTAGCTTCCGCCTCTACAAGAACGCCACTGGCCTCACGCTTCCGGGCAGCAAAATCAACGTGGTGGTTATAGAGGCAGTCCCCGAGCCATCCCCAGTAGACGATTTGAAGCCAGTGTGGCTAAGACTACGTGGAGTTCCCCCGGCTCTCCGCACCGAAGCCAAGATGATGGCGGCGTTGGTGATGGTAGGGAAACCCGTCTCGGTGGATGAGCTGTCTCTGAGGAAGGAGGAAGATCTTATGGCTAAAGTCCTCTCTCCAGCCCCGGCCAAGCTAGACACCACTATCATGTTCTTCGTCAATGGGGAGGGTTACCTGATCAGGATCTTCCCCGATCTGGACCGCTCTACAAAATTCTCCAACATCCCTCCCCCACCTAAGCCACCTTAGGACCCCAAAGACAAAGACCAGACTGGCCAAGAGGAAGAGAATGAGTCAGAGGAGCACTGGAAACGCAAGAAGGCCGGAAAAATGCTACCCTTCCGACAACCTCAGCCCCCAAATCTGGACCTGCGCCGCCGAGTGGAGGTCAAGTGTTGTCCCCCACTCCTCAGGTCCACGTGTTCAAGGCTGCAACTCAACCTCGCTCCATCCCTCACCGGAAGAAGTCCTCTGGCATCAAGCCCTCTCGTGGCCACCATGTACTCCTTCTCGATACCCCGATGCATGCTGCTTCTCCGCCTGCCAAGCTCGCCAAGTATGCTCCCCCCCCCCCCCCCCCCCCCCCCCCCCCCGCGATCCGCGATGAGCTCGATCGCTCCCTCCTGGATGAATACGGCTCCAACACGGCAGACACGGAGCAAATACTTGCGGCACTATCTGTTCTGGGCCAGAATGCTCCTCGCGTGAAGGATGCCTCGCCTTCCCCGTCCTCCCCGTCTCTAGGTGGTGGCAACTCTACAGAGGAGGGGGAGCGCGTCCAGATCCCGAGCTACTCGCCCTGCAAAGCTACAAATATGAATGTCACATACCGGTTAGAGCTGGGGTGCCAGAGCCCTGAAGACTGGGACTTCCAGAATGAGACCCTCGCCGAACGCAGCGTCAAACTTAAGAGCAACAGGATCCAGCGCTCGCCGTCCTCTTCCGCCAAGTCCTCGCTCCTTACCCCGGTGGCGCCGAAGTCTAGACGCGCGCAGGTGGACACTACGCCGTCGTCATCCACTGGCCGGAGCGCTCGCGGCAGAGGAAAGGAGGCCGAGCCGATCCTGGACAAGGTCGTGCAGCGTGCAGCGGCCAAGAATGCTCCGGGTATGTCCTTTTCCCCTCCGCTCTCGGATTTCACCTCCCTCTCTTCGGTTTCCGACTCCCATTTGTTTTCCGTTGTTGGTGATTGCGGTTTGGTTGCTACTTTGGGCTCTGATAGTGCGGATCTCATCTCCTTAATTCAGGCTAAGGAATTGGCCCAAGCCACTTTGGCAAAGGTCGCAGCACAGTTAGAGGCAGCAAAGCAGAAACTGGTCGGGGAAACCAGTGTGGCTCCCCTGACCGGTGAGACTCTAGTTCAACCGACGGCGTACCTCTCCCTCCCTTCGTCTTCTCAACCGACTAAGAGGAAGCGTTCCACTGCTACGTGTGCTTCCATTCCACGACCGAATCTCTGCGTCACTCCTGCCCGCCTAGCACGGAAAAAAAGTACAACTAAATGAGAGCAGGTGGCTGGAACATTAGGGGCTTTGGCCAGAGTGGTCATCGCTCCTAGCTCAAGGACTACATTCGCACACAGAAACTAGATATCATCTTTGTGCAAGAAACGATTAAACAATCCTTTTCTGACGCGGAGCTTCGTAGCCTCGAGGGTAACGATAAGTTCGTGTGGAGTTGGCTTGCGGCCTCGGGCCACTCAGGTGGATGCCTGCTCGGTGTGAGAGACATCACTCTTGAGGTTGGTTCCTTAGATCAAGGAACGTTCTTCCTTAGCGCATCCATTCTTCACAAAGCCACGCGCTTCATTTTTGACTTTATTGGAGTTTATGGCCCCGCAGACCATGCACGATCCCCCGCCTTCCTCGAAGAGCTCGAGCAAAAGGTGAGGAGGTGTCGTTACCCCGTCCTGATTACGAGTGACTTCAATCTTATCCGGGGCCAAAGAGACAAGAATAATACCAACATAAATTGGCCCAGAGTACATCTTTTCAATGACCGCATCGCGCCACTCTCTCTGCGTGAGATTGAACGCACGGGGGCGAATTACACCTGGACCAACAAGAAAATGAATCCGGTCAGAAGTGTTCTTGACCGAGCTTTGATCTCTGTAGATTGGGACCTGCACTTCCCACTGATGACACTGACTGCTGAGACCCGCATCGGTTCTGACCATACTCCCCTGACTATAGATACCGGCGATCAGCTTCCTCCTCCGCGTTCCAAGCGTTTCTTCTTCGAAACTGGTTGACTCCAAATCCCTGGCTTCCTTGAGGTCGTCAAGAAAGTTTGGATGGAATCTTTGCTCTCGAGCGGACCTCACAGAGATAATCTGGACCTATGGCAGTTTGTGGCCTCCAACCTTCGTCGCTACCTCAAAGGATGGGGCGTGAACCTTGGTCGTGATGCTCGGCTAAGGAAAAATCAGCTCCTTTCTCAAATCCAAGCGTTGGATCTAACGGCGGACACTGCGGGTCTAGACGAGGAAGGATGGGCTCTCAGATATCATCTTGAGGAACAAATGCTGCACCTTCTCGCCCTGGACGAGGAATATTGGCGCCAGCGTGGTCGCCGGGATTGTCTTCTTAAGGGGGGACACAAACACTAAAAAAATTCACGCATTTGCGAATGGGCGTCGCTGCAAATGTTTGATTTCCTCGCTCGTGACTCCTACTGGCACAGTCTCTGATAAAGCGGGTCTGTAGGCACACATCTATGAGTTATATCTTGATCTTTTTGCGTCTGATTCACCATGTCTTCTGTCACTTAGTCGCAACTTCTGGCCTCCGGAGCAGTGTGCTTCGGACGAGGAAAACCTTGCCATGTCTCTCTCTTTTTCCAGTGAGGAACTAGAGACGGTCCCCAAGGAAACCAAAGTCGATACTGCTCCAGGTCCTGACGGCTTTCATGTTGCCCTTTTCAAATCGTTTTGGATTATTCTTAAACCCTTCGTGCTTTCGATTCTTAATGGTTTTGCCCTTGGAACTATTGATATCTCGAGGTTGAATTTCGGCATCATCTCCCTCATCCCCAAGGTCATTGGGGCCGCTTCCATCAAGCAATATCGTCCTATTGCTTTGATTAACGTTATTTTTAAGCTGGTTTCCAAAGCCTTTGCTCTTAGATTAGCTCTGGTAGCGCACCGGATAATTGCGCCTACGCAATCTGCGTTTATTAAAGGCAGGCTGATCCACGACGGCGCTCTCGCACTTCATGAGATTATCCATGAACTTAAGACGAAGCGCCTCCCTGCGGTCCTTCTCAAACTGGATTTTGAGAAGGCCTATGACAGTGTTAGTTGGCCCTTTCTTCGATAAATCCTCTCGAGGAAAGGATTCTCCTCTGGCACAGTGCATAGACTGATGCAGCTGGTCACGGGAGGCCAAACGGCGATCTCCATTAATGGTGAGGTTGGCCCTTTCTTTAGGAACAAGAGGGGAGTGCGGCAAGGTGATCCTTGCTCCCCTCTCCTTTTTAATTTTATGGCAGACTCCCTTGCCAAGATGCTGATTCTGCAAGTGCTGCAGGTCACATCCACGGCATGGTGCCTCATCTTATTGAGGGAGGTGTCGTGCACTTACAATATGCGGATGACACCATTATTCTGATTCAGAACAATGAGACTGACCTCAGAAACCTCAAACTGATCCTTTTGTGTTTTGAAATTCTTTCGGGTCTAAAATTAATTTTCTTAAAAGTGAAGTATTTGTCCTCCACGCATACGTAAGAGAACAAGCCAGAGTGGCTAACCTCTTAAACTGCAGGTCTGGATCCTTCCCCTTTACCTGTTTAGGTTTCCCTATGGCTGACAGGAGGCTAACCATAGAGGATTTTGAACCCCTAGTTGGGGTGGTGGGTAAGCGCACAGATCCTTGGCAGGGCCCGTTCATGTCCTCGGATGCGCGTCTAACTCTCGTTATCTCATCAATGGCTAGCCTACCGATGCACATTATGGGGTTGTTCCTGCTTGCGGACGGCACCCATGCTGGTTTTACGAAACATATGTCAAGGTTTTTCAGGGAAGGTGCCAATGTTGATCGTAAGTACCATCTAGTGCGGTGGGAAGATCTTTGCAGGCCCAAAGAGCAGGGTGGTCTGGGTATTTTGAACACCAAAGTTAATGAATCAAGACCTCATGGTCAAATGGATCTGGCACCTGTTGTCGAACCAGAATCCGCACTCCCTCTGGACCAGACATCTGCGTGAAAAATACCCTGGCGCCAATAATATCTTTGCGTCCTCTCCTGAGGGTGGCTCCCCGTTTTGGCATAGTCTACATAAAGTTAAACACATCTTCAAACTTGGCGCCAAATTGGTCCTGGGGAATGGTTCTACAATCCTCTTTTGGTCGGACCGGTGGACAGGGGAGGGCCCCCTGTCAACTAGGTTCCCGCGCCTCTTCGAAATTTCTGCTGACCCCACTGTTTCGGTTGCGGACGCGTTTGTGGAGGGTGCCTGGTCTATCCACTTCCGTCGTACCTTTGGGCAACATGAACTACAATTGTGGCACCGCCTTCGTTCGGAAATCAATGTCCTAAGTCCCTCGCCTTCTCCGGACTCAGTCCACTGGGCCATGGAGCCATCGGGCATGTTCTCGGTGGCGTCCCTTTATAAGAAAATGACCTCCAATTCGACGGAGGTGATTCCCAAGTTCTTTTGGGCGGCCAGAATCCCACAGAAAATTAAAATCTTCCTGTGGCTTCTCGCAAGAGGTAGATTGCATAAGAAAATGACCTCCAACTCGACGGAGGTGATACCCAAGTTCTTCTGGGCGGCCAGAATTCCACAAAAAAATAAAATATTCTTGTGGCTTCTCGCAAGAGGTAGATTGCTTGCTAGCGACCTCCTTGTTACGCGCCATGGCCCCTCGGATGGCCTGTGCAAACTTTGTGGGGCAGGGGAGGACACTAACCACATCTTCTTTGGTTGTGTTTTTTGCTTTGGAGTGGGGTTCGCGAGATGTTGGGTGTTCAGTGGAACACCACCTCTTTTGACCATTTTTGGGCTATTCTTTTGCCCCTTTCGCCTTCTGATAGGTCGCTTGTCTGGATCTTGTTTACGGCCCAGAGCTAGACGCTCTGGAACATTCACAACAAATTTACTATTGAAAATATTTTACCGTCCCATGTCGCTGATTGTTTCTATAAAACTGGCTTTTTGTTGCAGCAGTGGCGTCCTCTTTCAAGGCTTAAAGTCCACCCGAAGCTGGAAGCCATTATGACGAAACTAGATGCCATCTACCGTCAAGCCAGGAACTTTCCCATGCTTCCTAGTCGCCCAGCTGTTCCCCGCTGCATCGCTGCTGTTATTTTGCTTTCTAGCCTTCGTTTAGTATTTTCTCTGCTTTGCCAGACCTTAGTGTAAGGTCTGCTGTTTGGCCTCTGAACTTCGTGCTTGCCCGCTCGTGTGTGAGCGTTGGGCGTTTCACTGGCTCTGTAAAATAAATTGTAAGTACATCAGAGGAGTCCATATTTTTAATATTTCTGCAAGAACAAACCTTTATAAATTTCATATAAAACATCATACTGAGGGAATGATCTGTATCTCCACTTCCGCTCCTCTTTCGACAACTCATCCCATTTTTCATCCGGTGCTGTTGCCACTCCCTTCTCAGGATCCCAACCAAATCCAATATTCTCTAAAATAGATCTGACCACCTTGTGATCCTGTTTGAGCCTTTGTTCTCTATCTTTCACCCGCTTCTTAGTTAAATCAGCTCCAGGGGGCTTGGAATTTAGATGTTGTGTCATAACGGTCCATCCTTCCTTGGTCCACCCATTTTGGCCACGAAACTTCCGGCATCATCATACTCTTTCATCATACATACTAGAAAAGTTGTTTGACCTTCAGTCCATGTTGCTCTATTCTTCTTTTCTGCAATAAGTGTTATTCAACATTAGTTTTGAGGACAAGTGGGGATGGATTTGGATTTAGGCTCAATGTTCACAACTTGGAGAGCTGGCTTGTGCAGCTCATAACTAGTCTGCCGTATGAGCACGATGGCTATGTATGGTGTCTAATCTGCCGTATGAGGACTCGGGGGCGAACCACCTGAGCCAATGCATCTTCACGGTGGGCATGGGCAGCAACGACTACCTCAACAACTACTTCATGCCCACTGTCTACCAAACCAGCCGGCAGTACACCCCGGAGCAGTATGCCGACGTGCTCGTCACCCAGTACACGGAGCAGCTCAGGACCCTGTACAACAATGGAGCCAGGAAGGTGGCGCTGATGGGCGTGGGTCAGGTCGGGTGTAGCCCCAACGAGCTCACGCAGCAGAGCCCCAATGGCGTCGACTGCGTCGACCGGATCAACAGCGCCATCGAGATCTTCGAAATACAGGAGGAACCTAGGTGAGATGATGGAGTGGCCGGCACAGCGGCAAGCAAAACGCATTCTACGAAATAGATCAGCTAACGTGATCGACTGAAATCAAATTGGATTAGAACGAACCTTCCTTTCCTTGCGAGTTTGCTTTCTCCATGCTTGCTGAAGAGGACATGGCCGCACGCGACATAGACGGCGGCGGCGAGCGGCGAGTGGTGGGCGACAGGAGGAAGGAGATGCGTTTTACGTGGGGGGCAGGGAGGAGGTGAGACTTCTGTTTCTCCGTTTTAGAAAAAAGAGGTCGGGACTGAAGTTTTCAATACCGCAAAAAAACTGAAGTTTTACGGGATACTTCAGATTCTAAAACGCAGTTTTCATTAGACCCAAACGCGTTGAAGTATTTCATACTTCGGTATTTGAAAAAACTGAAGTATTCTCCTGATACTTCAAAAATACGGTGCTTCCAAACATAGCCTAATGTCCGTGTGCGTGTCATGTTTCCTCAGGCTTTATTAATTTAAAGTCGGGCACGTGATTGCCTTTTATTTAAAAATACGTGCTCTGTTGTCGCTAAGAACTATTCCAGTGCACGATATATCCACCTCTGAATTTAAACGGAAGGACGTAGTGTCCGATCGCGCGCGGAGTAATAGTACGGAAGGAAACGGATGATATTCTCATACAGTTAGAAGAGCTTTTGTCCAACAGCACCAGGGAGGAGCTTGGTAGATGCACAAGTGCTCCGCATAGAAGGAGCTACGCCTGTAATTGGAATTAGTCCGTAAACCCGACAAGAATTCTGCACGAGCTAGAGAGAAAGTCCAAGCTTCTTTCAAGTTAGTAGCTACAGGGGACACTCGAGCACACGTACACATACCATACCACGCCTGTTCTTGCCGTGTCCTGGCCGACATCTCGCGTCCCGTTGCGCGCGCTCTCCGAGTTCCTTGCACCCATAAAACGCTGGCGAAGGGCGATCGCACCGCCCGACATTATCCTCCCTCCCCGATCTTCCTCCTCCATGGCACGCGTATTCAGCGACATGTCGGCCGCCGGACCCTTGCCCGTGCAGTGGGCGTTTCTGTACCTGCTGCAGCTGCTCCTCCAGTACGTCTGGCGCCGGCCGCACCGGCGCGGCTGCATGCACGCAAGATTTCCATGGGAGGATAGCTTCGGCGGCAGCGCCGCCGATCATAGCCAGTTGCCGTGCAACTGCCACCAGAGGTTTCTGATCAGGGCACTGGAGGGGGAGGAAGACAACAACGCCAACGGCCAGATAAGCAGAGAGCTCTGTCGTTTTCATCCGACGACGTTTAACGACGTGGAGGAACACGGCGCCGACCAAAACATGGCTTCGTGGAACTTCCTTACGGCAATGTTACATAGATTACTGGCTTACATGGGCCAGCAGCGAACGGCTACACCCAGTAGCGCCGATCCTTGTACTTGGGTGTGCCGGCGAGAGACCGGTGGTGATGGTATCCAACAGACCACACCTGAGGGCTCAGGTGACAATTTTGACGGCATAGCTTGCAGTTTGCCGGACGTAGAGGAGAGCACTGCTAGCCGAAAACGAGCGACCACGAACGGTCACCGGTCGTTGCCTGAACGGCTGACAGACGACGACGTCGAGCTTCGTACTTCGACGTGCCTAGATGATCGATATCGGTCGTTGCCGGGTGACGGGCAATACTCAACTTCGTACCGATCGCTTCTTAGGTTCTGCCTGAACATCGCACGACACGAAGTCGACCGAGACTATAGCCAAAGAATTTCTATCGACCACGGCTTCTTATCAGATTGGATTCTAAGAATAATTTGTATCGCTGACATTGACTTATGGGATTGGAATCGGCGATCACTGTGGTGCACTTTTGGGGACGTGGATTTCAACATCAATGAGGTATTTTCCGAGCATCGGGGCCGCCGACGACGATGGCAGCAGGAACATTCCTCAGAGGATATTCCTGTGCAACACGATGACTCACTCGATTGGAAAGAGCAATCGTGCATAGATTCCACCGATGCAGTTTCTGACTTCCACGACGACGGTTCATGTCTTGGTCAGAACAGTGTGTCTCCTGACGCCGACATTGACACGCATTGCAGCGAAACGCTGCATGGGACAGTGACGAATTCAGCAGACAGCGGCACGGTAGCCTCATCGTCAACGCAGCTTGGAGGCAGCAGCGACGGCGCCAGTAGCCCCACAACAGAGCAATCAGGTAGCAGTGACAACATGGATGATTGTGAGAGCATGAATAGCTCTATCACAACGGAAGAACTTCTGGTGAGGCAACGGCCAGATAGCAACGAAGAAATGGAGGTTTGCATGCCACAACAGCAAGCTCGTGAGACGGGTAATGGCAGCGAAGGAACCAGGAGTACGTCATGGTGGCATGTACCAGGGTTTAGATTTTTACCCACGGACAAAGAGATCGTGTTACACTATCTCAAGCGAAAAGTCCTAAATCGAAGACTTCCGGTGCATCAAGCGGTGGATGAGGGACACAACGTTTATGCTCTCGATGCGGATGAGATAACACGTAAGTTTTGAACAAATCATGATATGTTACCCAATTATGTTTTTTTTTTACTAAAATGCAGCTTCAGATTTTTTTTTAAACTAAAATACAACTTCGATTTAATGACACAATTGCTAAAGTACAAACACTTCTATTTTCTTCAAAAAATTATTCCAATGGTCATTTACTCAATTTTTGAACAATCACTTATGTGAGTTTTAGTCACTTTTGTGGAGGTTTAGTTACCTTTATCTATTTTCTTGTTTTTCTTGCTTTATATATTTTTGCAATTGCATTTTTGTTGAAACTGCGATCTTTTTTTGTAATATTTTCTTGTTTATAACTTCCTTTATTCTTTAGAGTATTTGTATTTTTTCTATGCAATTGCACATTTTATTTGTGCCATCACACCTTTTGTTTTGTGAAAAGTGCAACGTCAAATTTTCAGCTTCATGCATCCTAGACATATGATATCTTTGTGAAAAGTGCAATGTCATTTTTTTTACCAAATGACACTCTAATGAAAAGGTGCAAGTTGCGTTTTTAATGTACCCAAGTTAAGAATATTTCAACTCAAAGTTAATTGAGTCAATTATTATCGAGGGGTGTATGTCGGGGCGGCGGCCCCGGGCTAGGGGTGTGTGTTCGTGGCGTTTGGTGGACTTGGTCGTGTGGGCGGGTATCCTCGTTTGTGTGGTTTTCAGCCTTGTTATCATTATAAACAAGGCATTTTGTATGGGTTTTTTTACCCGGTTTC
This sequence comes from Poa annua, assembly GCA_026929855.1. Classification (NCBI taxonomy): domain Eukaryota; kingdom Viridiplantae; phylum Streptophyta; class Magnoliopsida; order Poales; family Poaceae; genus Poa; species Poa annua. The sequence continues at coordinate 298,818,583 of CM049426.1, forward strand.
CCTTATAAACTGAGTCAATTCTCTTCTATCTATTCTGGCCGTGGATATCGACAACTTTTAACTAAAAAAAAGAATATTTCCAAGCCAATTATTCTTCAGAATTTTTTACAACTTTTAGGTTTTACACCGATATGACATAGTTTGAACTTTTGAAGCACGACATCATCACAAACTAGGGTAGAACAAGATATGTCATATTTGGTCTGTGAAGGCTAGCATCTGACCTAAATTATCTTCTTCCAGATTGAATCTTCCTTATACCATCCCCAAGTCTAACTCTTGTACGTACGTCTGCACGCAGTTGATGGAAACAACGGAGACAAGGAGCGGCTAGGATTCTTCTTCGTCCAGAAGCAAGAGGAGGCTTACTGCAACGGGTGCTACTACCGCACCGCCGATGGGTACTGGAGGATCCGCGGCCGGCCGGCGCTAGTCAGGCACCGCGGCCGCACCGTCGCTTTCAAGACGGCCATGGACTTCCACCGTGGCCGGCCGCCGCACGGGCGCAGGACCCCGTGGAGCATGTTTGAGTACGCGCTCAACGGGTGCCATGTCGATCTCCTCAACCTCCAGCAGCCTAGGGTACGTACTACGTTACGCCCTTTGAGCTAGCTCAGACTTATTATTTACAGGGGGGCGCGTCTCGATCGGCAGCTAGCTTCAATTATCTTTTCACCATCTCTAACGAAATTCGTGCTGATTCTTGAAACAGATGAACGCCTACGTTGTGTGTAAGGTTCGGAGGAGGGAGAGCAAGACGTCGGCTAGGGAGGAGAGGCGGCGCCACCCAGGACTGTTGCGGCCGAGGCGACCTTTTCTGAAGAAAATATCGCCGAGACGCTTCAGACCGGGGATGATAATTGGGCCGGAGGCAGATGTAGGTCCGAAACGAAAGGAGGAAGATCCCTCACTAGTTGGTGAGGAACCGATTGTCCATGGCAAGCACAGGCGGCCAGTTTCGATCTTCTGAGATCAAACCAAGGCTTGGATCACTTGTAGGTTTAGTTTTCGAGGTACAGAGGTTGAAGCAGTAGGATGCAGATTGCAGGTTGTGTAATATTGTCAGATGTAGTATACCCCTACGTACATCATATAGGTCAGGTTATACATTACTCGTGTAAAAAGGTTGCCATATATATAGTAGAAGTTTTAAAAATATGTAGTTATAGTTTTGATACATACAGAGTTAAAGCATAGATCACACAGCAGCTTGTGTACACTTGTCAGATATACTGTAAATCTTCATCTTAGCAGGCAATGAAATGTTTAAATAAACGATGTGAGAACTCCAGTACTCGCCCTTTTTTCATGTATGTTTAAACAATCATGATTTATCATGCATTATTCTTTTTCATGTATAAAAGACATTCACTTGTCGTGATAAAAGCACATGGCTTCAACCAGTTACATAAACTGTTGCGGCATACAACTTAGATAAAGTCAAAGATAACAAGACCACTAAACAAGGCAAGAAGGACCCCTCCAAAGGCCCTTAGTGCTTCTCCACCCGGGGCCTTCAAAGGACCCTCCAAAGACCCATTAGGGGTCAGGATGCTAAAATACACCCGAGTGGCGCCCCAAAGCTCCGTCCTAGCCATTTCGTGTCCGGCACCCTCAAAAGGAACTCCAATTTTTAAAATTGGAGGCCCTGTCGAAGTGCTAGAAATGATTTAGAGAGGCACTCTGATAGGGGTGACCCGTTCATCATACACACAAATGGCGCCCAGTGATTAATTAGGCTGCGTAGAGGTCGTTCCACCCGATTAATAGCGAGGCAATGAGACGTTGTTGTATTTATGCATGCCTCGCAATAACGCCGCTGATACGTACAAAACGTATATACTTTCTCGAACACTCTTGATATTGTTTTACCTCTAATTTATGTGTTTTGAATGCAACTAACACGGACTAACCCTGTTTTCAACAGAATTGTCCTGATGTCTTGTTTTTTTTCTAGAAATTCAAATTTAGAGAAAAATACCAGAACATATCGAAAAATCCTATTTTATAGAAGATCCACGGAGCTAGAACATGAGACGGAGGCGGGCCACGAGGCGCCCACACCACATCGTGGCGCGGTGGGCCCCTGGCCGCACCACCGTATGGTGTGGCCGACTCGGCCACGCCCTCGCGCCCCCCTTTCGCCTACAAGACCCTCTGACCTAAAAACATCAGGGGCTTGATCACTTTTTCCAAAAAAAGACACACCCGAGCGTCGTCGCCTCCTCGAAACTCAATTCGGGGACTAGACGAAGTTCCTGTTCTGACACTCCGCCGGGACGGAGATTCGAAGGAGAACATCGTCATCGTTATCGTCACCACCTCTGCACCAACCATCCATGTTTCCCCCATCCATGTGTGAGTAATCCACCGTTGTAGGATTGAAGAGGTGGTATGGATTGGATGAGATCGTTCATGTAATATCATTAGAGCATGATGCCTAGTATCCGTTGTTTGAATTTTACGTCATTGTTGCAACTTGTTATACTTAATTCTTGTCACTAGGAACCGAGTGTCATGATTTCAGATCTGAACATGTTATTGTATCATGAAGATAGTCATTGTTTTAGATTATATCTACAAGTTGTATGCACCTATTGTCCTGTCCAAAACCCGAGACATAAATTGACAGTAATTGAGACAACCGGAGGAGATGACTATGACGTGAGAATCCCATGTGTTCACGGAGCCTCCGGTGAACGCAAAACATTCAGCTGCCCTGATATTATTTGGGTAGCCTACACTGTATACGGTACAGATTGATGAATAGTAGGCCAACTCCTTCCAATTTTATCCATGACCTGTTTGTATGATTTGTTTTCCGATATATTTTTGCCCCTCGAAAGAATACTACTACTCATCTTTTCAGCTAGTATTGATCTATATGGACCCTTAGATTGACTTTGATGGACAGACAATATCAGTTTGGTCCCTAGCGTAAAAGACCCCATGACGGAGATCGAGTCCGCGTTGTACCCCCACGCGTCCTTTATATACACGTCCATGGTGCTTCCGATCGATCTCATCAACACAGCACGCAAGTAAAGGACCTAATTAAGCAACGATCGATCTCGTCGACGACGTCCGTCGCGGCGTCTCCGATCGTCCTTGATCGATCGACATGGCGAGAGTGAAGCCTGCCGTCAACCTCTTCGCGCTCCTCGACAGGAGCGGACCGGGCGAAAAACGCCTCGGCGACCTCGACGCAGCAGCCAAGAAGAAGATGGCGACTCCGGCGGCTGACGCCTACTACCCTTCTGCTGCTCGGGATCACATCATCAAACAGAACCAGCTGGAGAAGAAGGCCAAGGCGAAGAAGCGTGCTGCCGACTGTGCTAAACACGCGGGCGGGGGCTTCTGCCCAGGGACGGAGCCAGCCCCCAGACTTGGAGAGGGCAGAGCTTTGTTAGAGGGAGCGAACAAGTCTTATAGCCCTCATTAGAAGCATGTTTAGTAGGAGATTTAGGAAGAAAATCTGAATGTTGGGGGGGAGGGGACTTAGCCTCTGCTCGTCCCCCTCTTCCTCCGTCCCTGCTTTTGCCGATGGCAAGGCGACCAACAACAGGTCAAGGTCCAAGCTAACGGCGCCGGCGCAAACCGGGGAGGATACAAAAGCACCGCCGGATCATCTTAGAAGCAACAGCAACCGGCCGGCACGTCGGGTGGACCGAAGCCGAACAACAATGGAGAGTCAAGGCGGCAGCAACCAAGTAACAACATGGCAGTGGTGAAGAAGGTCCCGGTAGAAGGCCCGAAGGCGCCGCCTCCGGCTGATGTGCAAGCTCCTCCTCCGCTGCCGCCGAGCCTAGAGGACGTCACCGAGCTCCCCTTGCTCCTCCCCCCTCCTCCTCCTCCCTCGTCGCCCCCGCGCGGCGACAGGGGAGGTGAAGGAGATATGCCCTAGAGGCAATTAATAAAGTGTATTCTTTATCATATCTCGTTTGTTCATAATAGGTTTTTGTGTCATGCTAGAACCGTATTAAGCGGAAACATTAATGCGGGTGTGATACGTAAACAACCAGGTCCCTAGTAGCCTCTACTAAGACTAGTTTTCGTTGCGCGATTGATGATCGAGGTTTCCCGGTCATGGGGCATGGCGCCGGTCGGCAATGAGAGTCATATCGCTGGAGAGTGATGTGATGGACATACCCAGATTTAGAGAACATAGTCATTACACCTTTGACCGTGAGATCAACTCTTATTGATATTCCCCAAAGATACTTTGATTGCACCAAACGTCGTATCTTATTTAGTATGACAATAACGGTGATACTTTTGGGTATTGGAAAGGAGTATTGAGACGAGGGGTCAAGAGCGGGATTTGCCAGTCCGCGTAGCAGGATAGATACTCTCGGGCCCACTCGGTGAGATCTTGTCTAATGAGCTTGCAAGCATGTGACTAGGTCACGGAGACATGAGATCATGAACGAGTAGAAGATGGCATCGTCGGTAACGAGGTCGGGATTAGGTATGGAGATATCTATGGAACGACACTCAGACGTGCTAAGTATCGCTATGGCAAAAGGTCTAAGACTTCACGTTCAGGTTTGATAGATGAAAGTCATTCGTTATATCTCAGGGATTAATTCAGGGGGTCCAGGCCTACGAGTTAGTCGTTGATCATTGAGGAGTCTTGATCATACCTGATATTATATCGAACCGCTAGGGTAACACACTTAAGGGGTTTCGACAAGACAACCGGAAAGGAAGGAGATCACCGGGAGCGTCCCGGGAGAAGTCCGATGGAGATCGGGCAGCGCCGAAAGAGTTTTCGGAGCTAGGAAATATTATATATATTATGTTTGATATTAATTAGTGTTATTAATATGCAAATATGATTTTATATATTTATTTTCGAATTTATTAAGGCAGATTTCCCTAAATGGGCCTTCCGGATGAAAGAAGGCCCAAGAGGGGAAAATTCCCTAGGGGAATTCGGTGGGGGCCCGGAGGGCCGGCCTAGGTGGGCCACAAGGGACCCACCAGGGGGCCGGCGCACCTCCCAAGCCGAACCAGGCTGTGGGGGGTTAGTCCCACATTGCCTGGCTGGCAAGGTTGGCTCCCCTTGGGAGCCTATATAAGAAAGGGCACCCCCAGCCTTTTAATTCACCAATTAATTCCCGATTTCTCTCTCGATCTCGTGGTTCCCAAGTTGGAGCCGCGCCGAGCAAGAGGAGTCGGGGATCTCCTCCACCATAGCCCGCTGCCGCGCTGCTGGTGTTCCGGTCCAAGTCTTCCGCTGCTCGTCCTGGACTGGAGCTTCGGAGGCGTCGTCTCCACCGTACGTGTGCGACTCCCTGCGAGGTGCTGCGCTAGCGGTACTCGGAGGCCTGTTTCCTCTACACGACCTTGAGGTCGGCTTCGTCGGTCTTCATCGACAACGTTTGTGCGGGAACGTAATCCCCGCTTTCGGTCTACAAGGGTATGTATTTCGATCTCCGTTCGTACTACTATATCTGCATAGAATAGATCTTGGCTAGTTTAAGGATATCGTTGCTAGGAAAATTATTGTTTTCTGCCCACGATCCCCTTCAGTGGTATCAGAGCCGATCTATTGTAAGATATAGCTGTACGCTGTTAGAACCCGTGCTCTGCACGGGGGCACCGTTCCTGTTATTTGCTACCCTCTAGCGTGCACTTGTGTATTCCAGCGGCATTGAGTTGATGAAGCGGCCCGGACCGACTTTACGCGTACGCTTACGCGAGACTGATTCCACTACTGACATACGGCTTGTACCGTATCTGTGGCTGGCGGGTGACAGTTTCTCTCTCTTTAGTTGGTCTTCGCATTTTCAATGGAGGGCCCGAAAGGGATGCTTAAACATGCAATTATTGGATCGTTGTTGTGGTCATAAGATTCGTAGGTATGAAGCGGTTCTATTTACGAAAGCCCCAAGCCACGTAAAATATGCAAAAGATAAAGTAGAAGCGTCTAACTTTATTTTGCAGGGGCTATGTGATATGGTCAAGGTAGGTTTATTAAATTGTTTATAAACTGCGGGCGCCAAGAAGACCATGGCGCGATGGACTATATCACATTGCATTACATTTGATGTTTTGTGTGCATCTTATATTGTGTGATTATATATATAGTATATATTAGTTACACGGCGGTAACTATATAAGATGATCCCTTCAAAATACCACTAGTGTTCTCCCTCCAACGCGCACCACCAATAAAGTTCTACGTTATGAGGCAGGCCGTGATGATCGGGTGTCATACATATCTTCGTTCGCATACGGTGGGTGTAAGCCATGTTGCACAAGCGTCAGCGTGGAGGTCTTTGGTGGCGAGCCTAGCATACTCAGAGGTATGGCATCGGAACAGGAAGACCGAAAGGTCGAGCACGAGTCACAAAATTGGTGTGGCGGACGATTTTGTCTACTCCTGAAGTTGTGCCGCCGGCTTTGATGATGAGGGGTGGTACAATGGATGGGGGTCGTGTAATCGCTTAAACGACCAGGAGGGATGTTCGTTTGAGTGGGAGTTATGTCAGTTATTTTCTAAAATACTATAACTCAAAATTATTATGAACAAAGTCTTATGTTATTGCAAATTCCATTGTAGATGTCTCACCCCTCCTTTAACCTGAACCTGTTCATTGAGAAAGAGAAGCTTAAGACCGATGGGTCTAACTTCGTGTCCTGGTTCCGCGATCTGAAGTCCATCCTTGAAACCCACAAGGTGGCCTACATCCTTAATACCCCCTTAGGTGATCTTCCTAGCACCGCCCCGGAAATCGAAAGGATTGTCCATGGGGTAAAGGCGGAGATTTCTTCTTATGTCCAGAGTGGCATGCTCTTTGCCATGGAGGCTGACCTGCAAAAACGTTTCATGAACAAGGGTGCTTATGATATAATCACTGAACTCATGGTTGTTTTTGCACGACAAGTCAAGGCTGAGACGTACGAGGCAACTGTGCTTTTCTTCTCAGCCCAGATGGAAGAGCACGGCAATATCAGTGAGCACTTGGCCAAGTTGTTTGGCTGCGCTCGACTTCTGAGTGATCTGGGAAGTGTGATCCCAGAGGAGTTGGTTATTGATAGGGCGCTGATCTCTCTGCCCCCTAGCTATAAGAACGCCATAGTGGACGACGGCATGAAAGGGACGTCAAAACCCCTGTCGAAAATCCTGAAGATGCTCGAAGTGGCCGAATTAGAAATCAAGCTGCAGAAGATGGTGGTGACCATCGGATCACCTGAGCGCAACTGCCCCAAGTATCTGGAGGATAGGAAGTCTGGCAAGACGGTCGACAAAGAGCAAGGTATATTTGATATACATGTTATAGATGTGTACCTTACATCCGCCCGGAGCAATACGTGGGTATTTGATACTGGTTATGTTGCTCATATATGTAACTCTCAGGAGGAGTTACGGAATAGAAGGCGGCTGGCGAAGGATGAGGTGACGATGCGCGTCGGCAACGGATCGAGAGTCGACGTGGTGGCTGTCGGCACGCTCCCTCTGCATCTACCATCGGGATTAGTTTTGGTTTTAAATAAATATTATTTTGTGCCATCCTTGAGTGTAAACATTATAAGTGGGTCTTGCCTGTTACAAGACGGTTATTCATTTAAATCAGTTTCAAGCAATTGTGCTATTTATATGAATGATATCTTTTATGTTGATGCTCCCGAGAGTAATGGTTTATTCTTGTTGAATCTCGATCGTAGTACTCACATCCATAACATAGAAGCCAAACGAATTAAGTGTAGTGACGATACCGCCATGTTTTTGTGGCATTGCCGTCTTGGTCATATTGGTATAAAGCGCATGAAGCGACTCCACTCCGATGGACTCTTGGACTCGTTGGATTTCGGATCCCTCGATACATGCGAACCATGCCTCATGGGCAAAATGATCAGGACACCGTTCAAAGGTTTCGTTGAACGGGCGTCGGATTTGTTGGGGATCATACATACAGACGTATGTGGACCAATGAGCGTTTCGACACGCAATGGTTATCGTTACTTCGTCACCTTCACTGATGACTTGAGTAGATACGGTTATATCTATTTGATGAAACACAAGTCTGAAACGTTTGAAAAGTTCAAAGAATTCCAGAGTGAAGTTGAGAATCAGCTTAATAGGAAAATCAAGCATCTCCGGTCCGATCGCGGTGGAGAGTACTTGAGTTTTGAGTTTGGCACACATCTGAAGAATTGTGGCATAGTGCCCCAACTTACGCCCGCCGGAACGCCGCAGCGTAACGGTGTGTCCGAGCGACGTAATCGTACTCTACTGGATAGTGTCCGATCTATGATGTCTCTTACCGATCTGCCAGTGTCCTTCTAGGGTTATGCGTTAGAAACAGCCGCATTCATTTTAAATAGGGCTCCGTCCAAGTCCGTTGAAACGACGACGTATGAATTATGGTATGGCCATAAGCCTAAGTTATCGTTTCTGAAGGTTTGGGGTTGTGAGGCGTACGTTAAGAAACTACAGCCCGACAAACTCGAACCGAAGTCGGAGAAAGTCGTCTTTGTAGGATATCCGCGGGAAACCGTTGGGTACACCTTCTACAACCAAGCTGAGGGCAAAACTTTTGTCGCGAAGACCGGTGCCTTTCTAGAGAAGGAGTTTCTCGCGAAAGGAGTAAGTGGGAGGAAGGTAGACCTCGATGAAATCGTTGATCCTGAACTCGAGATTCCGAGTGGCGCAACGGAAGCAATTCCGGAAACGTCCTCCGTGGAAGGAGTGGGAGAAACTGTCGAGGAAGATGTTCTACCTCGTAGGTCTGGTAGATCTCGGATCCCACCAGAATGGTATGGCAACATGGTTTGCACCGTCATGCTAGTCGAGCAAGACGAACCTACGAACTACAAGGAGGCGATGGAGAGTCTAGAGTCCGAGAAATGGCTTGAAGCCATGAAATCCGAAATAGGATCCATGTATGATAACCAAGTGTGGACCTTGGTGGATATTCCCGAAGGGCGCAAGGCCGTCGAGAATAAGTGGATCTTTAAGAAGAAGACTGATGCTGATGGTAATGTGACCGTCTATAAAGCTCGGCTTGTCGCAAAGGGTTTCCGACAAGTTCATGGAATTGACTACGATGAAACTTTTTCACCGGTAGCGATGCTTAAGTATATTCGGATTTTGTTAGCGGTAGCTGCCTACTATGATTATGAAATCTGGCAGATGGACGTCAAAACGGCCTTCCTGAATGGAAACATTGAGAAAGAGTTGTACATGGTACAGCCGGAAGGTTTTGTCGATCCAGGAAGTGCTAACAAGGTGTGCAAGCTTCAGCGATCCATCTATGGATTGAAGCAGGCATCTCGGAGCTGGAATCTTCGCTTTGATGAGGTAATCAAAGGTTTTGGATTTATCCAGAATGTGGAAGAGACCTGTATTTACAAGAAAATGAGTGGGAGATCGGTTGTGTTCTTAGCACTGTATGTTGACGACATATTGCTAATAGGGAATGATGTGGAACTTCTGAATAGCGTGAAGGAATATTTAAACAGTAAGTTTTCCATGAAGGACTTAGGAGAAGCTGCGTATGTTTTAGGCATAAAAATCTACCGTGATAGATCAAGGCGCCTATTAGCACTAAGTCAGAGTACTTATCTTGATAAAATATTGAAGCGTTTTCATATGGAGAAGGTAAAGAAGGGTTCTCTGCCGGTTATCAAGAATAAGATATTGCGTAAGGCGCAGTGTCCGGTAACGGAACTGGGTAAGGCCGAAATGACGAAACATCTTATGCTTCAGCCATAGGATCGATCATGTATGCAATGTTGAGTACTAGACCAGATGTGGCATTAGCTCTAAGTTTGACAAGCCGGTTCCAGAGTAATCCTGGAATGCCGCATTGGATAGCTGTTAAGAGCATTCTTAAGTATCTCAATAAGACAAAGGAAATGTTCCTTGTGTATGGTGGTTGCGATGAGGAACTTGGCGTAACGGGTTACGTAGATGCAAGTTTCTGCTCAGACCCCGATGACTGTAAGTCACAGACAGGTTACGTGTTCAAGGTGAATGGAGGCGCCGTGTGCTGGAGAAGTGGGAAGCAACCCATAGTCGCACAATCTACAATGGAGTCGGAGTACATTGCTGCCTGCGAGGCCGCGAATGAAGTTGTGTGGCTGAGGAAGTTCGTCATCGAACTTGGAGTGTTCCCGAGCGTGCAAGACCCCGTGGTCCTCTTCTGCGACAATACGGGTGCCATTGCGAACGCCAAGGAGCCAAGGTCTCACTCCACCGCCAAACACATTCTCCGACGCTTCCACGTGATACGTCAGTACGTACAAGAAGGCGATGTGAAGATTTGCAAAGTGCATACGGATCTGAATGTGGCAGATCCGCTGACGAAGCCTCTCCCGCTTGATAAGCATGAACAACACCAGTTAGCTATGGGTGTTAGGCTTTTACCAAGTTGTAATCTATATTAAATTGTACTCTAGTGCAAGTGGGAGACTGAAGGAGATATGCCCTAGAGGCAATTAATAAAGTGTATTCTTTATCATATCTCGTTTGTTCATAATAGGTTTTTGTGTCATGCTAGAACCGTATTAAGCGGAAACATTAATGCGGGTGTGATACGTAAACAACCAGGTCCCTAGTAGCCTCTACTAAGACTAGTTTTCGTTGCGCGATTGATGATCGAGGTTTCCCGGTCATGGGGCATGGCGCCGGTCGGTAATGAGAGTCATATCGCTGGAGAGTGATGTGATGGACATACCCAGATTTAGAGAACATAGTCATTACACCTTTGACCGTGAGATCAACTCTTATTGATATTCCCCGAAGATACTTTGATTGCACCAAACGTCGTATCTTATTTAGTATGACAATAACGGTGATACTTTTGGGTATTGGAAAGGAGTATTGAGACGAGGGGTCAAGAGCGGGATTTGCCAGTCCGCGTAGCAGGATAGATACTCTCGGGCCCACTCGGTGAGATCTTGTCTAATGAGCTTGCAAGCATGTGACTAGGTCACGGAGACATGAGATCATGAACGAGTAGAAGATGGCATCGTCGGTAACGAGGTCGGGATTAGGTATGGAGATATCTATGGAACGACACTCGGACGTGCTAAGTATCGCTATGGCAAAAGGTCTAAGACTTCACGTTCAGGTTTGATAGATGAAAGTCATTCGTTATATCTCAGGGATTAATTCAGGGGGTCCAGGCCTACGAGTTAGTCGTTGATCATTGAGGAGTCTTGATCATACCTGATATTATATCGAACCGCTAGGGTAACACACTTAAGGGGTTTCGACAAGACAACCGGAAAGGAAGGAGATCACCGGGAGCGTCCCGGGAGAAGTCCGATGGAGATCGGGCAGCGCCGAAAGATTTTTCGGAGGTAGGAAATATTATATATATTATGTTTGATATTAATTAGTGTTATTAATATGCAAATATGATTTTATATATTTATTTTCGAATTTATTAAGGCAGATTTCCCTAAATGGGCCTTCCGGACGAAAGAAGGCCCAAGAGGGGAAAATTCCCTAGGGGAATTCGGTGGGGGCCAGGAGGGCCGGCCTAGGTGGGCCACAAGGGGCCCACCAGGGGGCCGGCGCACCTCCCAAGCCGAACCAGGCTGTGGGGGGTTAGTCCCACATTGCCTGGCTGGCAAGGTTGGCTCCCCTTGGGAGCCTATATAAGAAAGGGCACCCCTAGCCTTTTAATTCACCAATTAATTCCTGATTTCTCTCTCGATCTCGTGGTTCCCAAGTTGGAGCCGCGCCGAGCAAGAGGAGTCGGGGATCTCCTCCACCATAGCCCGCTGTCGCGCTGCTGGTGTTCCGGTCCAAGTCTTCCGCTGCTCGTCCTGGACTGGAGCTTCGGAGGCGTCGTCTCCACCGTACGTGTGCGACTCCCTGCGAGGTGCTGCGCTAGCGGTACTCGGAGGCCTGCTTCCTCTACACGACCTTGAGGTCGGCTTCGTCGGTCTTCATCGACAACGTTTGTGCGGGAACGTAATCCCCGCTTTCGGTCTACAAGGGTATGTATTCCGATCTCCGTTCGTACTACTATATCTGCATAGAATAGATCTTGGCTAGTTTAAGGATATCGTTGCTAGGAAAATTATTGTTTTCTGCCCACGATCCCCTTCAGGAGGAACCCTAAATCGCGCTGCCGCCGGTCCCTCCCGCCTCCCTCCTCCTCGCTCGCCGCTGCCTGAGGGTGCGCCGGGCAAAGCCCGGTCGGCGCCGGCGGCGGCGAGGTCTTCTCGTCCTCTTGCGTGGTGGGGTGGTGGCGGGGCCTTCCCTCGGGCTGGAGCCTGCTTTTCCCGTCGGGAAGCAGGGTGGCGGCGCTCGGCTTCGTCCTGGCGGCGGCGTGACGGGCGGCGGTGTGGTGGGCGCGTTGTCTTGGCTCTGGGTGGCAGCGGCGGTCCTAGGGCGGCGCGGGCTCGTTCCCATCTAACCGGCGGAGTGGGCGACCTGGCAGCGGTGGTGGATCTGGCGCGGTGCAGGGGTCGGTGCCAGCCTCTGGCGGCGCGGCGGAGCTCGGGCTGTGCGGGCTACATCTGGTCCCGATCTGAGCCAGGTGGGCTAGATCTGGGTCTGATCTGGGCCCGCACGTCGTGAGGCTAGTTCGGGGCCAGGCGGGCCTCGGGTGGCAGCCACCACGTGCCGATTTGGCTCGCTCCCTGTCCATTTCCGTCGTCGTCGCCGTCTGCTGCAGGTATGGTTGCTGCCGGTTGTTGGTAAGAGTCTGGAGGCCGGGGGCGGCTGCCTGCGTGCTGCAGTGCTGCTGCCTCTGGCTGGTGGTGGCGGATGGTGTGCGACTGCGGCTGGGACCGCGACCCTTCGGGTGTCCTCCCCCCGCAGCCTCTTCATCGATCCGGGGCTGGCGTGTTTCTCTCCGCGGTCGGTGGCGTGCTCACGTGGTGAGCGGTGGAGGCGGGATGGAGACTCTGCAGCGGTGGCGGCCTACGGGCTGCAGCATGGCGGCGGGATTGGTACGGACCAGGTGGGTCTGGACTGATCTAGCTACCGTGTCCGGTCGGCTCCGGTGGAGGGAGGTCCCTCCAGTGGGCTACTGCGCGCTAGGTTTTCCTCTCGTATCCGACAATCCCACGACGTGTTTGTCCCTGTCCTAGGGTGGAGTGCGCGGAGGCCGGGGCGGCGGCCCTGGGTGGCGGGTCACATGGGTTGCTTTCCGGCGAGCACCATGGTGATGGTGGTGGCTGCATCGTTTGGTTGTGTGGACAGCGAGAGGTGCAGCGGTGGGTGGCTTGGGCGCGTTCCGGCGGTGTCTGGATCTGGAGTTGGTTCCTTCACTTGTGTCTTGCGACCCTCTTGGTGTCTCGGGGGAGTGACCGAGCGAAAGCTCTGTGCTTTGACACTGAAGACGGCGACGCCCGCGGGTGCCGCTCTCCTCTTGAGGACGTCTTCCTGATGTTCTCCCTCGTGCCAGGGTTCCGGGTGAAAACCCAAGTCCTTCTGGACTCGGCGGCGGCGACGCTTTGCGCCGTCACCCTCTTGGGGGCGTCGTCGTGGAGCTCAGGGAAGCTAGGGCTTAGCGTGGAGCTGGTGTGCTTGTCCGGCTGCGTAGTCGTGTTGTTTCGCTTTCAGCGTTTTCGATGTGGCTCTTGTAGATCGGTTTTCGTTTGATCTTCTTTGTAAGAGAGTTGCCTCACTACCTTGTATCGTTCGGCCGTTGTGGCTTTATTTATAAAGCGGGGCGAAAGCCTATTTCGAGAGCTCCCCTTGCTGAAGTAGTGCTAGACTATACTACTAGCTTTTTGTTTTACAAATTTTCCGACTATATCATTGACAACTTTAGGCCTTCTCCGTTGGGGGAGCAGGGACAGTGGCAGCTTGCTCTAGTAGCAATAGTTGGTTAGTCCAACTGTCCAAGGATTTCGATCTTCTTGTGTTTGAGCTGATTTTCAGTTCTTGTGAACTTCTATAGTATATCAAGATTCTTCACGAAAAAGAAAATCAACACCTAGAGCAATGCTCTCCTTAGAACACTAAGTAACTCTTATTCATTCTCTCCAATCAAACCAGATTTCAATTTGTGTTTTCGATAGAAAAACTATTAATATATTTTTTGAAGGAAATTTATGAACTGTGCTCTAGTGCTACATTGTTTACTCACAGTTCCAATGTATAGCTATCAAATTGAAAAGTCAACCAAAAAATCATTAGATTAATTGCTATCAACATTTATTTTCTCCATTTTTCACCAACATATATTTATAGAAGTAGTGGTCAAGTTAATATGTTTTTTATGTTCTCACTAACAAGTTTGTATGAACATTATTATCAAATTTTGTGACGGAGGGTCTATATCAAAATTTTAAATTAAACCAAACCAAACTCCCCGGGCGAGGGGGAGCCGTGGAGAGTGGTGGTGTTCCTTGTGCTGCTGTGCTATCTCGTACGCAATGACTAAGATTGTGCTTGCAAATAATTTAGTTGTGGTCATGTTGCCTCTATGTGTCTGTTTCGCTAGAAAAGTTATATTCATGAATTTTGATACCAAAAATTCATCAGTGTCGTCTGCCTAGACACTCTTCGACCTCTCCTCCATGCAAAGGCCAGGGCAGTAGGCAGGCTTCAACAGGCTGAAGCCTGCCCTTCCAAAATGTATTTTTTTTACTACTACTACTAGGCCCATTAAAAGCTGAGTATGCCAGGCTTCAGCCCAACTCGCACGCATCAGGAATTCCCCCGTCAGTGATTGATCTTATCTTCTTCGTTTGAGAGTTGACTCCCACTCCTAGCTGCCGCCCCGCTCCTTCTTGGTCTCCGGCGGCGCTGCCGGCCGGCGAGGAGTTGGATTTGGTTTTGCCTGTATGGCGTTTGGTGTTATGCCGGTTTGGAGCACGCTGCGTACGCCCCCGAGCGGCGTCTTGTGGCTTGCGGCGTCGTGTCCTCTGGCGATGGAGGCGTGGTGCCGCGCGTGGCCGGTGCGGCCGGAGCCGGTGTCTCCTTTCAATAAGCTCGATGAGATTCGTGATCTGCATCTGGCCACTTCAGATCTTCGAGGTGGGGAAGGAGATGGTGCGGATGTGGAGATTTTGGCTGCTTTTCCCCTTGCTTGGATTTGGTGATGCTTCTGAAGACAACATCAACAACAATGCACATCGCTCCTATGAAGATGTCGACTGAAGCGCATGCAAGAAATAAGGGAACAGAGGGAGGGGAACTGAGGGATGAGGAGGTATAACCTTGCGTGTTCCACTATTACAATATTGCAGTATTATGGATAATTGTACTAAGAACTGGTACAAGAAGGCAATTTCTTGAAGTTATTTAACCGGTACAAGAACAAGAAGGGTGATGTGAAGGAGGCATTTGATAAGGGGCAAGGAAATGCACATATGATTTGTTCGGACATCCAAAGGGACCTTGCTACATGTTGCGAAGGAGGTATTTTGTCTTAAATAATTTTAGGTCTTATATATTGACTTATTTTTAATGTTTAGTAGTCGTTTAGTTAGTCGTCGTCAACTTTCAGCCCCCCTGCAAATAATTCCTAGACTCGCCGTTGCCTCCATGCACCAATGGTTTAGTGACCAGCGCTTTGTTAGTGCTCCGACGGTCTTGCCCCAAAATACTTTTGATAGAGTTGTGACTGGATTCCTGGGTAGCGGTGGGCGTATCGGGTAGCGTGTGAGGTATGGAGGCCAAGGATACTTTTTGTGGTAGGTGGATAGTGTTTGAGCAAAATCCAGTCACAGTTATATCGGCGTCGGTCAAATCGGTGCTCTCGAGTGGTATTGCCATCTTTGGTAGTTTCGACAAGGGTTTGTATCCCTTTATCTCTTGTCTTTTGGTGAAAATCATGATTTCATCTATCAAGCAGGACGGCGCCAATTATTTGGGATCGTCTTAGGATGCATGGTTCTCGTTAGCTAGTCCTCTTTGGTGTGTTTGTTTGGATGATGGCAGTGTTGCTCATGGCGTGGTGTGGCTCACGGCCATGGGCATGCTGAGAGCTTCTTCCTTAGCAGTCGGGTTTCGAGTTGCAATTTTGTTCTCTAGGGTGAGCTTTGTGTTGTTTTGACGGGCCATCGTCATTCAAGCTAGAGCGACAGGGGCAATTGGGCCCTTTAGTGATGAGCGAATGGTACCGCCATGAGTGTTGTCTTCTTCAAAGTAGACAAAGATCTCTTCTCCCAATTGTGTGCTATTCCCACTTGTAGGTAGTGCATTCATTTCAATCTAGGTTGATTACTCTTATAGTTTAAGACTTTTTGGAAGGTGAAATATATATATTTAAAAGTTTTTTACAACACTGAAAAAGAATCAACACAAAAAAATTATATTATTTTATAGTCTACACAAAAATGATAAAAGTTGTAGATTTAAAATCATGCATTGTTAACTATAATCGCATTGTAAGTTTGTTATTTTTTATAGATCAAAATATAAAGTAGTTCATATTATAATTTTTGCACGTCTATAGGATACATCAGTGAGGTTAAGCATGAGTTTTTGACAATTTCTAAGAGTTTTAAATATATTTTTGAATTTATAAAGTGGTAAGAGCAATATAGCTCTAGTGCAAGAAATCTCCATTCAAGACTTTTACGCTTGTTTCTTTATGTTCTCCATTCAAGTCTTTGTATGCAATTTTTAGTATTTTGTATCTGATCATCCATATGAGGATTTCTCAATTTAAAGTTAGTGTAATGGCTTCATTCTACAAATAAGTGTCTCCTAAATCCCGTGAACATGGTTTATCTCGTTCCGTTCACCAATCAGAAGTCTGAACATCAGTTGATTTTACGGAGCAGAAACAAAATGAACTCGGAAAATCAAAAGAAGTTCCAAAATGAAATCAATTTCTTACAAAACTAACAAAATGTCAATATTTTCAGTATAAATCAAACAAAAGTATTTTTACCTTTTTTTATAAAATACGGTATATAAACGCATACACATATCCGTATAACCACACACATCGCACACTATAAGACACTTTGATAGAGCGCATAAAACAAACAAACAGTATACAAATGTACTGGTTTAGCTGCTTTGGACCTTCGGTTCGGAGCCTAAGCTTCGTCGCCGGCCTCGTGCCGTTGTTCTTCCCTCTCGGCTTCCGCCTCCCGGGACTGCCGCGACCGCAATAGCATGGCGACAATGGACGGCGTGGCATACGGCAACGCCGACACCTGCTGTGGCGCTGCCGTCGTCGTCGTCGCCTCTTCAGCGTCGAATTCAATTAGCCAAGGCAGCTCCAGTTGCGCCGAACCGCCTCGTTGGTGCATGTGCGCGCTCATCCCGGCGAGCATAGACGCCTCCCCCGAGCTCGCAAAGCTCTCCCGGCTCCACACGCGCCTGTGCATGCCCTGCAGCTCGATATCCAGTGCCATGATCATGGAGTCGCCGTCCCGAGCCGCTCCCGACTGCGCCACCGCTCGCCGCCGGTTCTCGAGTATCTCCACCGCCTCCTGGTGCGCGCCCCGCTCTGCCGCCGCCCTCGCCGCAGCAATGTCCTCGGTAGCCTCAACCCGGACGAGCTCCCGCTCCACCTCCACCGACCGTACGGCGGCCGCCGCGTGCTCCGGCCTTGCCAATACCGTATTGTCCGCCGTCACGCTGATGTCCGCCCCGGTGACCGCGTCTCGGTAAGTGCAGGTGACTTTGAGCAGAGTAGTGAGATCACCGTCGGTTTCCCCAGCTCTTGGTACGACCAAGAACAGCAAGAAGCGCCTCTCTTCGTCGGCGTAGAGTTCACCGGCTACAATCGACGCCGTGCGGCCGTCCTCGTCGACGCGGCTCTCGTAAAGCCCCGACCTGACCGAACCGACGCGAACGCCGGGATGCACGCACGCCACTGCGAGGCGCGCGTCCTGGACCACGATGGAAAGCAGCCCGCCAAGGCACTGCGCGAACGCGTCCTGGATCACCGCCTCGTTCTCGATAAACGAGAACGTGCCGCCCGTCGCCTCGGCAATGGCGTGCATCGCGACCGCGTCGTGGCTGCTGCCAAAGCCGAACGTGTGGATCGGGGCAGTGCGTTCGCCAGTGCCGCTGCCCGTGCGCACAAATGACGGCGGAACTAGCACGGAGCGCGACGCCTGTCTCCTCTGGGTGTAGTTGTCCTTGCCGTCGGAGAGGAGAACGACGCTGGAGAAGCCGCCGCTCCTGTACCGGCGCTCGTCCAGCACCTTGGCGGCCGTGCGTAGCCCGTCCGCGATGTTGGTGCCGCTGCTCGCCGTGAGGGACTCCACAGCGCGCACGCACAGCGCCTTCCCGGCGTCCGACATGCGCACGAGCTTGGTCACGCGGCGCGCCCTGGACGAGAAGGACACGACGCAGAGGCGGTCGTCGGGGCCCAGGATGTCGACGACGAACCGCATCGCCTGCTTCAGCAGCGCAAGCTTCCTCCCGCTCATGCTTACGCTGACATCCAGCACCGTCACGAGGTCGAGCGGCGCGCGTCGCGCCGGAGCATCGCCTGCCGCTTCATTACCAGGAGCTTTGAGGTGCACGAGCACGGCGAAGTTGTCGTGCCACGAGTCCCTGGCCATGGCCGAGTACTTGGTGTGCGTCTTGACAACCACTAGCCCGCTGTGTGCTGCGTCTGCAGGAGGCGTGCCAGCGGCTGGCTCCACCTGCTCGTCGTCGTCGAAGACGACCGGATCCACGGGCTGGGGTGGCGATCGCCGAGGTGGCGGCGGCGGCTGTATTGCTTGCTGCGTGGGCGGCATGGATGCGGCCGGTCCCAGAAACGGCAGTTCACGCCAGTGCGCCTTGCAGAGCGGGCAGAGCAGGTTGCCATGCGCGACGTTGGAGGAGATGCAGTGGAAGTGGAACGTGTGGGAGCATTCGGCCATGAAGATGGCCTGCCCGCCGCCGGCGCCCATGCCACCGAGGCAGATGGCGCATCGATTCATCTGAGTACAAAATGAAAATCTATCTAGGTAAGGAACCAGCCAAGTTTATCGATCATCTATCAGGAAATCTCAAAAACAGGGGACTATGTATATACAGATAAAATCTTCAAAGATAAGTCTAAAAAAAAAAGATAAAATCTTAAAAGAAGAACTATGAACATACGGAGGATTCATTCACCTGGTCGTGACTTGCCATCTCTGCAAGCTGCTACCAAAACCGATACAACAGGAAGACCTGTGAAAAATACTTAGCCTGAGGCTTGCTTCATCTGAAAGAAAGGAATACCACGGCTGGATATATCGTCATAGTTGCCTCTGACGCCGACTCAAGTGTGCCTGCTTAAACAATATCAACTGAATTTCGTCGAACTAAGTCTGCCTTCAGTTTGTCCCCCCGTACCTTTTCTCTTCGGATCAAGTCATTTCTCTCCAAAGCGGGACACCAGGAACTATGTATTTCTTATTGTTTCTCAGATCAAACAAGAAACGAAATGCCTTGGTCAATCGACAAGGACACGTCAATGCCATCATCTGCGAGGTAAACTGTCAATTTATATACTTGGAGTATGAGAAGATCTGGTATGTGCTCGGTTGCTCTTGCTCGGTGAGTACCATTTTGGTTCACTGATGCGAAACGTTACACATGGATACATAGCACCGTCTAGCTAGTTCTTACATAGATTAATTTTCTATTAGTATATAGATGTACCTCAGCTTTGGGAGCTGCCGTGAGATCTTTCAAAAATGTTGATGAGTTGCCTCGAGATCTTTGTCATACACAAAATCCAGATTGACACACAACATGTAGTTTATATGGTAATGGTTGCCGCCTATGCTGACGTCGACTCAAGTCATCAAGTGCCTGCTTAAACAATACTAACTGAATTTCGTGGAACTAGGTCTGTCTGCAATTTTTCATTTCGTATTTTTTCTCTTCGGATGAAGTACTTTCTCTCCAAAGCGGATACCGGGATTAGGTTGATGATTGTACATCTAACAAAAGGTCATTGACTTCTTACAGAATGGATGACTGTAAGGATTAATGGTTAAGGATAAAAATTGTCAACGGGACTTCGTGGTGACGATGAAGCTATGGCATGCTTATTTTCTTGCTCATACGGAGCGGTCCATATATTTTGAAAAACAATTGTGAAACTAAACAGAAATTTGAGTGAAACCACCATCAAATAACTAGAACTTCGCTAAGTACCTAGTTGACTCTAGGAAAGCATGAAACCCCTTTGAAACATCGACAAAACATCCGGGAAGTGGAGTAAAATATCTGAAAATAATCCATGGGAAACTTCTTAAGTTATTATCAAATAGTAGACTTCTTTCACCAAA
Source organism: Poa annua (assembly GCA_026929855.1). Lineage (NCBI taxonomy): Eukaryota > Viridiplantae > Streptophyta > Magnoliopsida > Poales > Poaceae > Poa > Poa annua. Next base: position 298,838,749 of record CM049426.1, read on the forward strand.
AAACACTTGAAGGTTTCCACCATCAAAATATACTTTGATCAACTTAATTAAACCATGGTTTCACGAAAAGTCAAAAAAAATAAAGATCTGCTTTGAGCTATAAGGCTAGAATTATCGACTAATTGTATGAGAAAGAAAGTACTCAAGAGTGGTTGGTTTATACTACAAAGTGAAGAAGCAGGAAACACCAAGATACCCAACAAATGGTTATCCGTGTTCTTGAGTTCTGATGGAAATGAATAATCATCTATCAGCAATGAAAATTAATTTTTTTCTTGTTTCAAAATTCTAGTTTACTTTTTTGCACGAGCAAAAAGATTATTCATTTGAATTCCCAATTAAACTCTAGGGAACCATCAAATCTTATTGAGTATTCGATTGAACATATTAGTGAAGTACCACAAAACACCAATATGAGGACCAACAAATGGTTGTCTGTGGTTGGTGTTTGGCTTAGAAGTAGCAAGGGCTTTTATATGTTCTTTTTCAAGTTCTTGAGTTTTCATGGAAGTAAATAACCATCTATCAGAAATGATTTTTTTTTTTGCTTGTTTCAAAATTCTATTTTACCTATTTGCATGAGAAAAAAGATTATTCATTTGAATCCTCAATTAAACAATAGGAAACCATCAAATCCAATTGAATCTTCGATTGAACATATTAGTGAACCTAATATGAAAAATCAGATTTTTTTATCAAACGAAAATATCCCGACTGTCACCAAAACCCGGTTAGAGTTTTTTTTGTCATCATGCATTGAGGAATTAGTTGGTATGGAATACTACTAAGCTATGTCTACACTTGTCGTCAAGTTTTACAAGTGAATAATCTAAAAAAGCTCGCTAGAACTAAACGAATTTGAATCCAATCATATAGTTAACTTGAAGCATCAACGAATCATAAAAAAACCTCACTAGAATTTGATAACTTTCCGGTGATGAATCATGTAAGGAAAGTAATCATTTTGTCTGGCCTTGAAAGAACCACGTAAACCACATCCTATACAAGATCATATCGAAATTCACATTGCTAGAAAAGAAAATATTCATACACGGGATCCAACAAATCCACGGCCTCCTGGCGCGCGCCCCGCCCTGCAGCCACCCTCGCCGCAGCAATGTCCTCGGTAGCCTCAGCCCGGACGAGCTCCCGCTCCACCTCCACCGACCGTACGGTGGCCGCCGCGTGTTCCGGCCTTGCCAATACCGTATTGTTCGGTGGCTGTAGTGCTTGCTGCGTGGGCGGCATGGCTGCGGCCGGCCGCAGCAGCGGCAGCTCGCGCCAGTGCGCGTTGCAGAGCGGGCAGAGCAGGTTGCCATGCGCGACGTTGGAGGAGATGCAGTGGAAGTGGAACGTGTGGGAGCACTCGGCCATGAAGATGGCCTGCCCGTCTCTGGCGCCCATGCCACAGAGGCAGATGGCGCATGGATTCATCTGAGCACAAAATAAAAATTTATCGATTATCTATCATGAAATCTCAAAAAACAGGTGACTATGTAATAACTTGAAAAAAGAACTATGAACATACGGAGGAGTCATTCACTTGGTCGGGGTTTTCCATCTCTGCAAAGCTGCTCCCAAAAATGGATACAAACTGGTTGTTAATTAACGACGGGAAAACATGTGGAGAATACTAAGCCCGAGGCTTGCTTCATGAGAAAGAAGAGAACAAAGCGGCTGGATATATCGTCATCGGTGCCGCTGACGCCGTCTCAAGTTCCTGCTTAAGCAATATTAACTGAACTTCGTCGAACTGTCTGCCTTCAGTTTGTCCCTCCGTACTTTTTCTCTTCGGATCAAGTCCTTTCTCTCCAAATTAAGCGGGACACCGGGAACTATGTTTTTCTTATTGTTTCTCAGATCAAAGAAGAAACGAAATGGCTTGGTCAATCCACAAGGACACGTCAATGCCATCATCCGCAAGGTAAACTGTCAATTCATGAGTATAATTTTGTTAGTACATTGATAGGAAGCGTTACACATGGGTTTGTAGCACCATCTAGCTAGTTCTTACATGGAGTAGTATATAGATGTATCTCAGCTTTGGGAGCTTCCGTGAGATAATGCTCTGCTGCAAGATTATTGCCGAGTTGAGTCGTAGATCTTTCAAAAATGTTGAGTTGCCTCGAGATCTTTGTATTACCATGTGCTCTTCCGCTTAGTAAGGATTTTAGGTCCCACTTGGAACACGGGAAATAAAAACGTAGCAATAGGAAAAACGTAGAAATTGAGTTGTCATTTTTTATAATTCAAACTAACCACATGAAATTTTTCCAAGTGTCGTGTGTCACGTAGAAAAATACAGGAATTATAGACCCGGAAAGATGAAAACATGAGGTGAGACCTTATGTTTATTTTCCTCTATTTTTTATGAAATAGCTTATCCATAGAAAATTCGAAAGAATATGTGTTTCCTCTTTCTTTATTCCAAACAGTAACATAGAAAAGTTAATTGTAAAAATCTTATCATCCAAAATTCTACATTTTTTCTTTATTCTAAATTGGGCCTTAGATTAAACCGGTCCTCAAATTGAAGCGCTGCCAATATATCATACTCCATTTAACTATTCTGCAATATTATTGTGGCCATGCCATACAAGAAATCCAGATTAACACACAACATGTAGTCTATATGGTAATGTTTGCCACGTATGCTGACGCCGACTCAAGTGCATGCTTAAACAATACTAACTGAATTTCATAGAACTAGGTCTGTGTGCAATTTTTCATTCCGTATTTTTTTCTCTTCGGTTGAAGTAGTTCTCTCCAAAGCGGACACTGGGATTAAGTCATTGATCTATGTTGGCGTAATGACTTCGTTCTAAAGAAAATGCAGATTTTACTGTACCTTTTACTAGTGGTGAAAAAGGAGCCAACGGCTCAGAAAGATTTTGCCCAGCTAGCCCATTATTTGATTGGAAAAAAATACTAGCTAACAGGCCCGATCGAAAAAAAAAACAGGACGGCAGGATCGCTGCGCGCTGGCCGTCATGGAAATCTGTAATGAGCTTCCCTATGGAGACGAAGATACATCTGGCTGGGGATGGAGTTGAGAATTCTTGATTTTGTCGTTCTTAAGGAGGATGAGCACATGGCCGCCGGCGCTGCGGAGCACGTCCATGGGCTGCCCTCCAAACTGCTGTTAGATGACGTTGAACATGGCCTCGTAGTTCGTCGCGGTGAGGGAGATCACGGTCTCCTCACGCGCCGCGGCGGCAGGGCACCTCTGCTTGCGTGGCAGGTGATTGTCGGCGCCTCCCGCGGTGGAGGCGGAGTCGCGCTCCTCGTTCTCGTCCTGGAGCTCGGGGGGATTCGCTTGGACGGCGCAGTCCGCGAACATCTTCGGCTCGCATCCCGGCCTCGTACGTGTCCCGCGGCCGCGAGTCGGTGGCGCGGTTGAGCAGCGGGCGTCCACGCTCAGAGTCTCCGTGGCCCGCGTGGCCGAGCCAGTGCACATGCCGCGCCTTCTTCTCGACACCGTCCGCAAGGTGGTCGCCCAGCACAACGTCGCCGCATCGATGGAGCCGCCATGCGCTTCCGGCTCGACGTCGTCCGCAAGGGGGTCGCCCCCGCCGTCGTCGCGACATCGGTGGAGCCGCCCCGCGACTCCGTCTTGGCGCCGTCCATAAAATGGCTCGTCCCGTCGCGGGACATCCGTGGCCGTGGGGATACGGAGCTGCAGGAGTCCACGGGGGCAACACTCTCTCCGGCAACGTGTGGACGCCGTCGTACGAGCCTCCTGCCGGAGAAGACGCCAGTGAGGAACATGCGCTTCGGCCGAGCCGTGAGCGATTAGGATTCCATTTCGGTGAACTGGGGATTTTCCAGTTTTTCAGCGAGGACCTGTGCTCAGTTTTTGTTGGGCCACACTATTTTAGCTTAATGGGCCAGGACCCATCTACGGAGGGTACCAATTCAGCACTAGTATGACTTATACTACTTATCATTTTAGCACTAGTATGAAATGTTTTTAGCCATTGGATGGGCAGAAATAGATGGTTGTTGTTCATTTGATGGTACCATAAAAGGGCTCAAGGAAAAAGTCGATCTCCTGAATTGTGAGAGCATGCTTTACCTCCTTTGGTTCACAAATCAGAAGTCGGAACATTAGGGGGATTTTCCAGACCAGAACAAGCGAACTTGAAAAATCCAAATAAAGTTCCAGAATGAAATCATCTCTTGTAAAACAAACAACATTTCAGAACTTCAATCTGTGTAAAACCGTATACAATGGTACTGGTTTTAGCTACTTTGGACCTTCGATTCGGAGCCTTCCTCTTCTTCACCGGCCTTGTGCCCCCGTTGCTCCCTCTCAGTTTCAGCTGCCGCCTCCCGGGCCTTCCGCGACCGCAACAGCATGGCGAGCATGGCCGGCGTCGCGTACGGCAGCGTCGACACCCGGTGTGGCGCTGCCGTCGTCGTCACCGCTCCACCGTGGAATCCAATCACCGAAGGCAGCTGCAGTTCTGACGAACTGCCTCGTTGCTGCATATGTGCGCTCATGCCGGCGAGTACAGATGCCCGCCCAGAGGACGCGAAGCTCTCCCTGCTCGATACGTGCCTGCGCATGTCCTGCAGCTCGATCTCCAGCGCGGTGATCATGGCGTCGCCGTCCCGTGCCGCTCCCGACTGCGCCACCGCTCGCCGCCGGGCCTCGAGTATCTCCACCGCCTCCTGGTACGCGCCCAGCTCTGCCGCCGCCCTCGCCGCAGCAATGCCCTCGGTGGCCTCGACCCGGACGACCTCCCGCTCCACCTCCACCGACCGTGCCGTGGCCGCCCCGTGTCCCGGCCTTGCAACTACCGTATCGTCCGCCGTCACGTTGATGTCCGCCCCGGCGGCCGCGTCTCGGTAGGTACAGGTAACCTTGAGCAGATTAGTGGCATCACCGTCCGTTTCCCCAGCTCTTGGTACGGCCAAGAAGAGTAAGAAGCGCCTGTCCTCATCGGCGTAGAGCTCGCCGACTACAATCAACGCAGCGCGGCCGTCCTCGTCGACGCGGCTTTCGTAGACCCCTGACTTGACCGCACCGACGCGAACGCCGGGATGCACGCACGCGATCGCGACGCGTGCGTCCTGAACCACGACGGACAACAACCCACCGACGCACTGCGCGAACGCATCCTGGATCACCGCCTCGTTCTCGATGAACGAGAACGTGCCTCCCGTCGCCTCGGCAACGACGTGCATCGCAGTCGCGTCGTGGTCACTGCCGAACCCAAACGTGTGGATGGGCGCAGACCTCCGATCGCCGTTGATGGTGCCCGGGCGCGCCAAGGACGGCGGGACGAGCGCTGCGTAGTTGGGCGATCCCCTGCCGAACGCCTGCCTCATCGGGGTGTAGTTGTCCTGGCCGTCGGAGAGGAGCACGACGCTAGAGACGCCGCCGTTCCTGTACCGGCGCTCGTCGAGTACCTTGGCGGCCGTGCGGAGCCCCTCGGCGATGTTGGTGCCGTGGCGCGCCGTGAGGGACTCCACGGCGCGCACGGACAGCGCCTTCCCGGCTTCCGACATGCGCGTGAGCCTGGTCACGCGGCGGGCCCTTGACGAGAAGGACACGATGCAGAGGCGGTCGTCGGGGCCGAGGATGTCGATGACGAACCGCATCGCCTGCTTCAGCAGCGCGAGCTTCCTCCCGCGCATGCTGCTGCTGACATCGAGCACCGTCACGAGGTCGACCTGCGCGCGTGTCGCCGCTTCCGTGCCGGGGGCCTTGAGGTGCACGAGCACGGCGAAGTTGCCGTCAGACGAGTCTCTGGCGATGGCCGGGTAGTCGGTGTGCGCATTGACGACCACTGCCCCGTTCCCTGCTGAACCTGCAGGCGGCGTGCCAGCGGCCGGGCCAACCTGCTCGTCGTCGTCGAAGACGACCGGATTCACGGTCTGTGGTGTTTGATGCGTGGGCGGCATCGGTGCGGCCGGCCGCACGAACGGCAGTTCCCGCCAGTGCGCGTTGCATAGCGGGCAGAGGAGATTGCCGTGCGCGATGCTGGCGGAGATGCAGTGGAAGTGGAACGTGTGTGAGCACTCCGCCGTGAAGATGGCCTTCCCACCGCCGGCGCCGATGCCGCCGAGGCAGATGGCGCATAGATTCATCTGCTTATACAAGACAAATATCGAGAATATAGCTGAGTTTAGTGGATCCATATCGATCATCTATCAGTAAGGCTGAAAAGATCAGAGGACATTCTTACTAGAATCATCAACCCATTCCTCAAAGATATGTCGATGAGCATAACATGTACAGATGAAAATTTGACAAAAGAACTACTGTAGTATGAAATTATACGGAGGATTCATTCACCTGGTCAGGGCCTTCCATCTCTGCAAGACTGCAAGCTATCCCTAAAATCGATACAAACAACTGAGTAAACAAAAAATGAAAGCTGTGACAGAAACTAAGCAAGATGCTTCATCTGGAAGGGGAAGAATAACGCGGCTGGATGTATCGTCATGGTTGCCAAAGAGGACTCCGGGATTAAGCCATTGACTGTACATCCAACAAAAGGCCATTTGACTACGTTCAGAATGGAGGACAGCAAGGATTAATGATTATAAGGATAAAAATTGGCATCGTGACTTCGTAGTGCAGATTACAGACGACCCTGTGGCACGAGTTGTTAGCTAACCTCGTTCCTCTTAGGCCATACACAATAGGGAGTGATTAGAGAGGTGTTTACAAAAAATGAACATCAGAGTATCAAGCACTAGTGCTTTTTCTTTAAGAGAGGTGCCAAACTAATAATCTTTCTTCTATAAATAGGCACCAATACTTAAGCAAAACCGGTTTACTTTCTAAATATCTCTCTAAGCACTCTCATTGTAAATGCCCTTAGGCTCTGTTCAGTTTGTCATAGTTCTAATCTCCTAGGCAATTCAGTTCACACAGAATTGAATAATCCCTATTCCCTCGCCTTATTGTCTGTGACTAGTCATTGTGTCGTACCTTTACACTATGTATACTAGACTGGGTGGGTCCATACATACATGTGTTGAGACCGTATCCGGTACAACCAAGCAATTGTTGCACACCCGGTGCAACCGTATCTTGTTAACCATATAAAGGTTGTATTTTTTAAAGTGAAAACATTTTATAACATAAATATAGATCTTTTTAAAAAGAAGATCTAAATTTGAAACACAACATCAAGACAAAAATGGAAAATGGAAAATGTGTTACCAATTGTGACAATGAGCCAAATTCATATCCCAACTTGCATTTTGAAACTATCCATTGTCGGGGGTTTGCCTATTTTGCTTTTTAAATATGTGTTATGAATTGCGCATCAAAATTTTATGTGATGTCAGATATGAGTAGTATACATATTCAAACTAGTTTTTGGATATTTTATAAATATATTTTGGATGGTCAGCGGAATTCACGTGCATCGGACGCACCAATTACATGGATGCAAAGGACACATTCTCTTGGGAGCACACCCAACAAGTAATTCCTAGGTTAATCGGAAAAAGTTACTTTGGTTAATTTGGTAGGTGTTCCTATCTCATAGTAGCTCGAGTTGTTGGCCCTCACTCCACTTTATGTGTTTTATTTTGTATGTGAAAAAATCTTAGTCTATTGAGAATTAAGTTAGTTATCGCTCAGGTGACATCATCAAATTTGGTTGCAACCCATGTTGCAACTAATGTCAACATGAATCACAAAGCAAATCCAGCAGTTTTCCTCATTTGCAACAAAACTCGTGAGTCATAGGTGCACGACCACGATGCAAATCTAATGGTGTAAGAGTTTTTTCTTGACCTTGTGTAAGAGTTGATTGGACTAGCTGAGAAATAGCAACACAAATTTAAATAGTTGTGGACAAAAATGCACCATTGTGTTGCCTCTAAACCTTTTTTTACTTTAGTTTTCATTAAAAAAATCCTACACTTGGAAGATTAGAGAGCCCCATCTTCGTATAACACGTGCTCCCCACCCCTCTCGAATTTAGCCGCCACATGGATCATGGTCGCCTCCCCATCGGCCCCAGAACAATTTTTGTAACCGTCCCGAGAACTCAGGTGAAGGGAGGGAAGAAAAGTAGAAAGCATTCAAGATTTTAGAAAAAAACAATTTATTGATCCACGATGGTTAGGATTGGGTCGCCACTTATGGGTGGGAAAAAGCAGTTTTGCTACAAGCGTTGTGCAACAATTTATACTAGCTTTTATGTTTTGTCAGATGCAATGAAGAGAAACAAACTCGCTTCTCACAGCCAATTTCTCAAAGGCGTCCTTCGCACCTATATCACCATTGATACAAATGAGAGGGGCTACAGAGGCAAATAGGGGTCTACGGAGACTCAACAAGTTTCTCCATCTAGGTTCATCGAGGATCTAGAGGTTATTTTTCACCGCTACAAAGGAGCGGTGATTCAAGTTGTTTTTCGTAAGGAAGGTCTTCATAGAAATTAAGGAGGACATGTACTAATGGAAAATATAGCGCCAAGTATCTAATAAATTGCTAGGATAACCACAATGGGTTGTAGCTTGTATGTTGTTTTATGTACATGAATTTCTAAACCCACTCGGCTCTCCTGACTTTCCAACCCCACTGGTCAGTGTCAAAACCGGCCCCTGATCCCAACGGTCGAGACGCGGCAACGGTTACTTCCACTGTTCTGCTTGCTTGCTGCCTCCCATTTCCCTCCCCAATCTCTTCTCCCCCCGCTTCGATCCACATCCCTTCCTCTGTTCCTCCTCCATTGCAAGCGCTCGTCAAGTCTCCAGCCAACATGAACAGCGCGGCCGACGCAGACGCCACCGGCGAGATCCCCGCCGCCACGGTGGTTGTCACGGTGGAGCGCGTGGTGACGGTGGAGTACATGGGGCAGTCCATGTCGCGGAACCTCCTCGGCAAGTTCGCCGACTCCTCCGCCTTCGACTTCGACTACTCCCAGAGCGGCATCTGGTCCCCGGTCAACAAGATCCCCAGCGCCTCGCCGGCCTCCGGCGCCGCCGGCTCCAGGGACTTCCTCATCGCCTGGTCCAAGTCGAAGCGCCGGGCGAAGGCCAGCAGCAGGCTGCTGAAGGCCAAGGACGGCCCCGCCGGCGGAGGCTGCGGTATGTCGAGGTGGCGGCGCCGGCGGCTGCGGCGGGACGGGTCCTTCCTCGACCTCCACGAGACGGGCATGCCGAAGCTGGACCTCTCGCCGCCGATGCCGTCGCCTTCCCCCGCAAAGGTAGTTCATTTCCTGCACATGAATGAACCGCCCCAGCGCTTAAGAAACTTGAGCTCTCTGGATGTGCGTCAGTCAGCGTTAACCAGGTTTCTGCTGATTTTGGTTGTGTGCGTCCAGGAAGGATGGAGGAGGGTGCTCAAGGCGGCCATCAGGAAGTTCAAGGCGCGGCAGCGCCGCTCCCGGCCGGCTCCCCTGCTCCACATGATGCTCCCAATGGTCTGACCGATCGATCGATCGCGCCCACGCCCGCGACTTTCATCTTCAAGATTGGTTATTTAGTTCGACGCGCGTGTGCTGTACAAGAAGCAGTTCGTGAGATCGATGTACCTTTGTATTTGTGACATCTGTAATGGGATGCTCCTGCTCGAGAGCACTGAGTTTGATGGTACCATTCTCTCCTTGTGTCTTTCCTTGCGATCTTGGTTTCAGGTTGCAACCGATCTGATATTTCTGGTCGGAATCGTAACGAACCTGGATTCCGACTCGAGAACTAGTCGCGATTCCGTTATAAATACCGCAGGATAGCTGAAACAAACGCGTCCTACTAAAAAGTTCAGGACTCATCTACAGATTTAACTTTCAAGCTACTCCAAGAAGACATGGCTTCCAAGATCGCCGACACGCCGGCGAAAGTGCCACTGAGGACGACGAAGGAGGACGCGCGGCACTGCATCTGCTCGCCCACCGACCACCCTGGCTCCTTCCGGTGCCGTCTCCACCGCGCAGGCGGCATGCCCAGGTCGATCTCCTGCCAGCAGTTCGGCGACGCATGTTCGCAGAGCTCCCCGCTGCTCTGCTCCGGCCGCATGCCCAAACCTGCATCGCTGCAGCAGCTCACGCTTCCTCCCGGTCCCGGCATGTCGAGGGCGGTGTCAGAGCAGCAGCTCCTGCGCTCCGCCGCCGTTCCAAGATCGGCGTCATGGCAAGATTTTGCTCACGAGAAGTGAACCAGGGGACAGTTCCCCTGAACCAGCCTGTTCGTTTTTCTTATCTTCAGTTCAGAAACTACCCGTGTAGCTATATATTTTGTCAAGCTGTAACTTGAGCTAGCAAATGGAATTATCATTCTTTTCCAACTTAGATGTCTGCAACTTCAGCTGTAATCTTACTGGCAGGATAATTTAGAGACGTTGAGATAAACTGATGGTAAAATGGCATGATAAGCAAGCGAAAAGGAAAATTCCCGTACAAACCTGAACCACAAAATGGTTTACTTTCTCCAGGTTAACTGTAATGACAGAAAGGACTACAAGCTCTGATCAATACTACTGAAAAATCTACATGGTCTCAGAAAAACTACTGGGAAACTAGTACTAGGACGACTAAATTCCATCTATCTCGCCTCTCCACGACGACACTTCCATAGCAGCTGCCCTTCTTGACAGAGTTGTCAATACACATCCACCATGCGCTTGCAAAGAATGAAGCTGTTCTCTGAAGAAGAAACATGGCCAGAATTAGTTCCAGTAAAGATAAGCTTGCAACCGAAGTGTACATAATTAAGTGCATATAATTTACGCTTGGTGAAGTTGTAATCTTTTACTCTAGTTATGCAAAGGTACCGAAGACATTACATTTCTAAAAAATGAGTAAGTAGTCAAATTGCTGTATAGCTCTTGCTCTTGTGGGCTGTGTATTCATACAAACATCATTGCTCTATAAATTTGCAAACCAAGCTACCTTGCATAATATGTTAAGAAGATACTACCTATTCAAAATAAATTTCATCCTCAAGACAATGGACACTTGCCTGAGCGATCATCATCTTTTTACTTCCTATTTGCGGGATTCCACCAGTACATAAACTGGTTTTCCATTGAGCTTATAGAAATCCTGTAAAAAATATGGAACCCAGTCAGTGGTCATGCCAATTAGATGTGGATTTTGCATATATTAAGTACAGTTGATAGATGAAAAGTCAGCCTTTTAGCTTCCAAATACTTGACAAATGTGTAACCGGTATCTTCTTCATATCAATATGTTCACTTTTTCAAAGAAAAAAAAAGTACTAGCATGAACTAAGTATATGGGTCATGACTCTCAGTTGAATTAAGTAAGCTCTAAGAATGTGTACATACCATAAATTTAGGAAGTCCAATTAAGCAAGCACACTCAACAACATCACCTCCAGCACGTTCTGGAAAGCAAATAATTGCAGCAATTATAGAAAGATTAGTCAAAAGACAATTTTCACGATCTTGGGCCATGATACATTCATATGATTGAGAGGGATATATGTAATGAGAAACCCTCTGATTCTGTGTGGCGTGAATGCTCGATCCTTATCGACAAAGTTTGCTCTTGTAGCATATCAAAGATCAAATTATGCGTCCAGTCCCATCGAAATCACACTTTCTGTGATTAGCTAGTAGCTACGGCCCATAGGACTTATCTGTCAAACAGGAATTTGTCACTCTCAAGGACAAACTTTGCTTGCTGTCAACAAAACATGATGGCTCTCTACTCTACATGTTGTCACTAAGTCGTTGAGATGGCTAACTAATAGACAATGCCACGTGATACTCGATGTGGTCATATTTTAAACAAACTGTACAAGTACACAGGGCTTTGGGTTGCCCTGTTTTACGTATTTATTGTAATCTCCAAGCTCCGTCTTCTTCTATGCAAAGACTATTCAAGAAAAGAGGAATTTCATCTGCGTGTAAAACAATTGTAGAGAGAAGAGCAAGTAAACAGATAATACTCACCAACAAGTCTTATAGCTGCAGAGAGCGTCCCGCCAGTTGCAACCAAATCATCGACGACCACTACACGCTCGCCCGGCTCGATCCCTCCGAGATGCATCTCCAAGCAGTCCGTTCCATACTCAAGCACATAACTCTCGGAGATCACCTCACCTTTCATTGTTTTGTAGGACACAAAATCAGCACGTAATACCACATAAGGTAGCTACAATCATAAACTATGGCAAACTGCAGCTAGCCTAATCGATCAGAGCTTGCTTACACTCTCCCTAATGTTTGGTCGACGTTGTAGCTAACAGCATTTACTGAATCTACTCAACTGAAACTTTTCCGAGATTGGCATGTACTACTGCAATCTTACTATCTTAGGCGGTTAATGGGCTAGTTAACAGATTCAGGACGGTTTCAGTGTGCAATTGTACTGGAACAGCGGTAGGTATAAATTCTTGTTGAATCCTCCTATCACCTCTGTTTTGACAAACTCCAAGAGGGAATTACCAGATTTATGTCCAGAACAGATTACCTGGTAGTTTCCCGGGTTTGCGCAAGGGTATGAATTTCGCCCCGATCGCCAGCGCGATCGCCGGGCCGAAGATGAAGCCTCTGGCCTCAATACCTGGTAGGAGATATACAGATAGAATTCAGTTAGGTTAAACGCCAAACTGAAGGCCTTGATTATTCAACCAGCAGACATGACAGCGAAACACAGCGGCCATCGTAGGGCCACCATCACGACGCAGTTAATAAGCGGCGACATACGCATGGAGCAAGTGCACCGAGCGAACAGCGATTCAGAGAGGAGGTGACTGTAGTATACTACTCGTGTTCCATGGTTCAGCACGGCCGGGATCGGGGACCGGGCGGGCGGGCCAGACGACGGACACCGCCATGTGCGGCCGTCCGATCAGGTGATCCAAGCCGCGCACCCACAGGTACATGCCGGTCCCCGCCGGCGCCGGCGGGCCATCTCCCCAATGGCCAGCGAGCGGTCTACGTGCGTGCATGCACCGCCCGGCCTGTGATCTCTACGGGCATTGATCCCGCTGCCGGTGGCCGGGCCTGCTCGATCATCGGCGCGCGCGGGCCGGCCGTACAAGTGGCGCGACGGGGGCTCAGGCGAGCGCACGGAGCCGAGGGACCATGGATGGAGCTCGGAGGGGCCAGGCCACATGCGTGCGCATGGCGTTCGATCGACGAGACGACCGCCTCTTCTAGTCTTCTTCCCCCACCCCGTGCTGGCATTGGCCCCTCCCTGGATTCAATTGCTCTGAGATCTCTTGGAATGGACCAGACCAGACTGCTGCTGCTACGTGAGTGTACGTGTGCGCGTATCAACAGTACTCCTTCCTGGATCATGCTACCTAGTACCACTGCCACTGTACCACTTGTTACTACTACTACGGAGTACGGAGTAGTATTACGTATCTGGCAGCTTCCACGATAACCCTAATAATTTACTGCTGGAGAAACTGTTTAATCCTCTGGTAGTATAGTACGGGTGTGAAATGTGGTGGTGATCGATGACCCGATTAACGACCAGAGGACCAGAGCGCGGGGAAATACTACAACACTAGCAGAGCCACCACTGCAGCGTCGACTGTCAGATCACCACCGCAGCGGCAGGCAGTGCAGTGGCAGCGCCGCCGAGCGAGCGGTGGCATGTGCATTAAAGAAGGACGCACGGGCCGGCACAGGAAGCGCACGCGCGGCCGTCTGTGTGAGGGGGTGGACGACGCATGGTTGACTGGCCGGTGGATTGATGGATGGATTTACGTACTGTACCTGCGACGGCGGCGATGGCCATGCCGGCGTAGCGCTCGACGAACATGTCCACAGCGTCTTTGAACACGCCGGGCCGCAGCATCAGCGCCGTGATGTCGTTGAACATGATCCCTGCGCGACCCAAAATCAGAGCAGAGCATGGAGATTGGAGCAGCAGGGTGATCGATCATCAATCAGCTCGCTCGATCGCATCGAGGCGGGCGGACGCACCTGGCTTGGGGAAGTGGGGGACGACGCGGATGGCGTCGGAAATGGCCTGGAGGCGCGGGTCGGCGTCAGCGGCGCGGCCCTTCGCCGGCGGCGCCTGCTCCGCCGCCATGTCACTCTCGCTCTCGCTGCTCCTGTTCTCCTGCTCCCCCATGTACCGATGTACGTAGGTGTGACGTACTCTTCCTTGCTACGCTTGGTGGTCTGATCTTCTTAGCACAGGGAGAAAGGTGAGCCGTGAGCGTGTATAAATAACATGGGACGGGCAGGGCACCACCGGCCGGGTCCGGGTGGGCGTAGCAGCGAGCGAGGGCCGAGGGGTAGTTTTCCTTATTATCCTTGGAAACCGGCAGCCGTGACCACCAGATCGAGCTGTGCTCAGAGAGCGAGCGAGCTCGACAGTGGCCAGCCTCCCCAATTCATGAATCAGAGAACTGACGGGAGATCGATGTTGGCTGCATCATCCCAGACACGATCGATTTCGTCTCTTGGTACGGCACCTAGCAGCTACACTGATCGAGAAGACGACGGAGTACACTTGCTTTACTTAATTGTTTACCGCGATTTGTAGTACTATCATCTTTTTACCGGCACTACTAGGCTAGGCTAGTGGGGAATAGTATAGATCGGAGAAGATCACGGAAGAGATCGACATGGAGATCGATGCGCGGGTACAGAGAGCGAATCCGTCTGGATCATCGCGGTACGAGAGTGAACAGTGGCGCAAGGCGAGCACACGTACGGGCGGGCGGGCGGCGGATTCCGCAATGTCTTTTCTTCTCATTGATGAATGAATTATCATCATCATGCGATCTTGGCGACGACGACGACGTGGCTGTACGTGCAGCATGCATGTATTCCCAAAACGGCCGCTCGAGGACGGCGATCAGCGGCTGCCGGTGACCGCTCGCGTGGGCGTGGGCGTGGGCGTGGGCGTGGCCCTAGCTAGGAGCCAGCAGTAGGCGGCACGGAACGGAAGAGGGAGGCTGGCGAGGCAGATGGACGAAGCTTTCGAGCTACAGTCGAGAGTGTCAGCGAGGCTGCAGAGCGTATCTATCGGCAGTGGAATCCCGGACGATCTTGGCGTGGGGTCCGCCCGCGCCCGACCTTGTCGCCTGTCTTCCTCTCCCTCGGCGCCACCGCTGATTTTGCCGCTGCTTTCCGGCCTCCTCTTAATTAAGAGTGATATCATAGAACTACCAGTATTGAAATGTTAATGTCGAAAAACTATCACTTTCATTTTGAATCGCATAGAACTATTTCAATTTGGTGAAGTTTTCTCAGATAGACCAAATTGTCGATTGAACGCGAATTGACACAAAATCTAACCGTCTGGGCCCACCTGTTAGGCTGACGTGACGAAGTTAGACAAATAATCCACAAACTAATCGTGGGACCGACTTGCCAGTCGAAAAAAAATCTGAGAAAAGGAAAAAAAAATCTGAGCACTCCCCCAAGGCGCTGCTGCTCGTGGTGTTGAATCCGGTGGACGTGCTCACGTACGTCGCTCTCCGGTTTCCCTGCCAGCCGCGTGGAGTCAGGCAGAGTTCGTCGTGGCCGTTGGCGAGCCGTTCGTCCGCCGCGCGGTCTCCCTGCCGGCTCCGCAGACCGCCTCCCGCCCGTGTTGACCAGAGCCGTGCCTACGCCGCCGCCGTCTCTGGAGTCCTCGCCACGTCAGCCACCGACGGATCAGTAAGAGGAGCAGGCGAATCCGTCGTTAGAGCATCTCCAGGAGCTCCTCTATATGGACATCTATACCACATAGAGGACCATGGGCCAAAAATACTCTTCACCAGCTCATCTAAATGGACATCTATCGATAGATGTCCCCCTCCATCTTGGGTGCCTCATCCACATCTGGCTGACCGAGCCGTGATCCTCCACACCAACCGCTCGCTCTCTCGCTTCCGTCCCGCGAGCATCTGAAGGTTGCAGGCGACGAGGAGGTCGCTATCGTTGTTCCCGTCCCGCGCCGCGCGCATCTGAAGGTACGCGCTGCTCCCTTTTCTCGATTTCGAGCGCGAGCTAGGACAGAGGTTGGGGACGGCGGCGGCGCTGCGAGAAAAATGGGGATGGCGGCGCTGCGAGGTAGGTGGAGGAGGCGCTGCAGGCCACCGATTCGTCGGCGCCGTTCTGTAATGGGGCAGCCGAGTCCCATGGATGGGCTCCGTCCTGGATACAGCTGGGGCGGTGGAGATGGGCGCGGGAGGAGAGATGGCGGCGGGGAATGGATGCAGGCCGCCGCCTGCCGCCGCCTCCATGGATGCATGCGCGATTAGGGCCGACGCCGGCATGAGGGAGATGGGGCGGGGCATGAGAACAGGGGGCCGTGCTAGGAAGGAACAGAGATCGTGCTGGGAGCAGTAGAGCGGCAGGCCGGGTCTCCGCTGGACAGCGACCTTGGAGCTACTGATTTTCCCGTAGAGATTGCGGGGAGCTAATTTGGACAGCGGGTGGAGCTAATTTGATTTGCTGGGAGCATGGAGCAGTGGAGCAGGGTGCTTGTGCCATAACACATACTTTGATTTGCTGATGAATAGTGGAGCGGGGGCGTGCCTTGATTTGCTGAGAGCATGGGGCTAATTTGATTTGTAGGGAGCAGGGGACGTCTTGGGTGCTTGCTTTTCTACTGAAATGCATAATTGATTTCTGCTGATGTTTGCTTTGCTACTGCTTTTTTAACAGGTTGCTTAGCTGCTGTAGTACATCTCTTGGGATACAATGAGCAGCTCTTGGGATATGATGATGATTCATCTTCATCTTCATCAGATGACGATGAACTTATTAGGGCAGCAATCGCCGAGGAGGAAGAGCAGGGAAATGCCCGACGCCGTGGCGGTTCCAAGCTTGGACGTGAGATAATTGACAGAGGAAGAGATGCCGGATTTGTTCTTCTCTGGGATGATTACTTCAAACCAATTCCTCGCTACCCCGAGCACTTATTTCGGCTAAGGTTTGTCATTAGAACACTACTCTTTGTTTGTATATTTTCAGTACCGTGTCTCATTTACCTTATTTATGCACAGGTTTAGGATGTCCCGTAATTTGTTCAACTGTATAGTTAATGGTATACTTGCACATGACTATGAGGGTTATTTTACGCAAAAAAGAAATTCTGCTGGAGCTCTTGGGTTGCATCCTCTTCAAAAGATGACCGCTGCAATGCGGATGTTATCTTATGGAATAGCTGCTGATTTAGCGGATGAGTACATCCGCTCAGCAGAATCCACAAATTTAGAGTCTTGCAAGAAATTTGTGATCAAAGTTTGTGAAGTATTTGGGGACCAGTACCTAAGATCTCCAAATGCAGAAGATACTGCAAGATTGCTTGCAGTAGGGGAGGAAAGAGGATTCCCTGGTATGTTAGGGAGTATAGATTGCATGCATTGGGCTTAGAAAAATTGCCCAAAGAAATGGCATGGCATGTTTAAAGGTCACGTGAAAGAGCCGACGATGATTTTAGAAGCAGTTGCTTCACAAGATCTTTGGATTTGACATTCTTTTTTTGGTTTGCCAGGGTCTAACAATGATCTGAATGTTCTTCAACGTTCTCCTGTGTTTTCAAAGCTAGCGGAAGGCGAAGCTCCAGAAGTGAATTATAGTGTCAATGGTCATCAATACACAATGGGGTATTACCTTGCAGATGGCATATATCCACAGTGGGCAACATTTATGAAAACCATACCAGCTCCAGACACGATGAAGAAGATTTTTTTTGCCAAAATGCAAGAGGCGGCTAGAAAGGATGTGGAACGAGCCTTTGGAGTTCTGCAAGCTCGTTTTGCAATTGTTCGAGGACCTGCTAAAGGCTGGAAGCGGAAAGAAATAGGTGATGTCATGACAGCTTGTGTCATAATGCACAATATGATAGTTGAAGAGGAGCGAGACAATGGTCGTCAAAGCTACACTTATGAAGGAATGGGAGAAAGGGTCACAATATCTCGAACTTACGCAGAAGAGCTGAGTGATTTTCTTCACATGCATCACCGGATTAAAAATAAAGCTGATCATTCTCAGCTTCAACTTGATCTAGTTGAGAGCATTTGGCAGAAGTTTGGAGACTAGTGATGTAATGCATTTATTTTAATCTAGTTTTACCTTTCATGCAATGAGTGAGTAATTCATTTTCTTTCAAAAATGTAATGACAGTGTTACCAATAAATCATTTCCCTTCTAGTTATGATGGAAAAAAGCTGTTGAATGGTAGTTATAGGATAATATTAAAATACAGGAGAGAGAATATAGATGTTCTAAATATAGATGAACTGCTGGAAAATTAAGAACATCTATAAAGGAATCTTTATAGATGATCCTCCATATGGAGATATAGAGGACCAAATTTGGATGAGCTGCTGGAGATGCTCTTAGCTCGTGTCGCTCCGTCGCACGCTTAAGCTCCCCGAGGTCTTCGTCTCGGCACAAGCCTGGGAATCTGTCGTGTACACGCGCGTGGCGTCCGTGTCCATGAAGAACTACAAGGAGCTCTTCCTCCAGCACGACGCCGACCGATTCAACGCTTATCTTGCCGATGTCAAGTCCGACAAGAAGCGGGCTGTAGGCGCGCTGCTCCTGCCCTGCCATGAAGACCAACGGCACACTCCCACCGCTGCGCAACTCCATCACCCACCACCGCCATGTCGGATGAATCCTCCGACTCCTCCTCTCATCTCCCCTCGTCGCCTCTTACAAACCGAGGCAGGGAAGTGGCACGGCGGCCGCAGCGACGATGTGGTCGTCGCCCGTGAGCTCGGCGTCGAAGTGGACGAAGAAGCAGATCGGCGGCGGCTGCGTACCAGCACTTGAGCCCGCGCCCGCAGATCCGGACAGGAGAAGGCGACATAAGGGAAGCGGCGCGGGTCGCGGAGGCTCGTGTGCTCGCCCAGGTGGGTATTGGAGACGCCGTCGCCAGGTGGTCCATAGCTCGCCGGAGGTGGCCGTCCGGCAGTTGGCCTGTTGGTCAACGACTCAATTGGGATTTTTTTTGCTTTTTTGGATACAATTTATTGTCTCAGATTTTTTATTCGACTGGCGAGTCGGTCCCACTGTCAGTTTGTGGATTATTTGTCTAAATTCGCCACGTCAATCTGATGGGTGGGTCCGGACGGTCAGATTCGGTGTCAATTCGTGTTCAGTCGACAATTTGGACTATCTGAGAAAACTTCGCCAAAATGGGGTAGTTTTATGAGATTCAAATTTAAAGTGGTAGTTTTTTAACATTGACGCTCCATACTGATAGTTGTATGCTATCAACTCTCTTGAATAAGCGCATCTCCAGCGACCCGACGTAAAGCAAAGTCTGATTCCGTCTAGAAATGACCAGTCAAACGGTCTGACACATTTTGTCCAAGTTGTCCGTGACGACGTAAACCGCGCCAAATTTGTAATGATATACATTTTTGAAAAAATACAAAAGGGTCTTAAATGCCAATTAGACGGCGGCAAAAGAAATGACTCGATTCAAGGATACGTGTCTGGTATTTTGTTTCAACTCTCTCGTGAAAGGGCAGGGTAAAAAATAACCAACCCGACGCACATGACGTTTCAAAGCAAGTGTTAAGATAGCTAAAAGTGAAAAAGGAGAGGTATATCCAAAAAAAAAAATCATCCTTGATTTCGTTGTCATCCTTGATTTCGTTGTCAATTTGGCATGCCCACTTGTTCGCGGATGTTACGACGTCGTTGTTCCTCGTATCGCAAGGACACGGTTATATCAGTGCGCTGCTACCAGACACGCCTTATTGGGCACATGATGAGTCATTCCCAACGTGCATGCCCATTTGACAAAAATGCAATAAAAGAACATAATAATGCCGGCCATTTTAGGAATGCATAAATCATCGGGGTATCTAGTTTGTTAATTTCTTCAGTTTTCCATTGGTATTGAGTTTGTTCGAGAACTGATAATTCTTTCTTAGCGCGTTAACAAGTTTTCTGCCAATCCGGGCAGCATGACAGCTGGGGACAAGAACGTTAGACATGTGTAACTTTTGGGTTTGTTTTGTAATTTTTTGAGTTGTCCATTTGTCAGGTCCTTTCTCACTAACCCTATAAAATCTTTTTTTTAACCTTTTCAATTCTTCTACTTCCTTCTTATACGTCAAATCCCCCAACCACCGTCGTGCCTACCATCGAGCCCGTACTAGGCAACCAATGTCAGCGCCATCACTCCCCATCTCCATCTCCTTCCCCAGCCATCGTGCTCGACGATAACAACGAGTGAGAGGGAGTCAAGAGGGAGAAATGGGGCTTGTAGTTCAAAAATGAGGATAAAAGAATGATGAATGAAACGAGTGAGGCTAGCAGGTGAACCAAGGCAGACGAATGGACAGATGAGAGGCCTCTCGAGCCATCCAGAAAATTGATATTGGCTTTATAGGTCTAGAAAATTTCGGATAGATGGGATAGCTTTCAGAGACCCTCATAAAGGTGTTTTCTTTTCGTGGACACTTCTAACTTCTAAGGTTATCTACTAAGGTTATCTAGCGGTAACACTAGAAAAAAAAGCTACTTGGTTCCGCAACAATTAAACCGGAGAATCATGTGTACAACTCCGATAAATGTGGATTGATTTCACGGCCGTCATCTCAGTTCGATTTTTTCAGGCCGTTAATTCAAATATTGTAATGTAAGGAAGATGTTTTGGTGTGTGATAAGGGAACTCCGATTTATTATACTCCTAATATAAAATAAGTTCCACAGTTTTAAACCGGTGCTGGTTTAAAACTACCACACCTATCATGCATGGATCAGTTTTCAGTGATAGAAATGTATAGAATGCAAGCATGAGATCCCGGCCGCTAGTACAATTGAAAAAAAAAAATAGTGCAAGTGTGGGATTGCGTTGCTGTGCGAGATGAGACGAGATAAGTTTCATATAGTTTTAAACCGGCCGGTGTTAGTTTAAAACTACCACACCTAGCATGCATGTATCAGGAGTTTTTTTTTAAAATAATACGAATTTTTAATACAAATTCGGATTCTAGCGCGCGGAATCAGTAAATTTCAAAAATAGGGCGCGGTCGGCTTGACCCGTGCCGATCGGCACGGCCCGTGCCGAAAAGTTACCGTCGGCGGGTCCCGCACCAACGGCTGCATGCGGCAGACGCGCAGGCCAGGCCCGCATCGTTCGGCGCCAGTCATGCCGATCTGGGCCGAAGTAAATATCGCGCGTCGGCTCCTCCCTTTCTTTCCTTCTTCTTCCTCCGGTCGACCCGAGCTCCTCCTTCTCAGTTCTTCGTCTCCCCCCTAGAAAACAGCGTCAAATCTTGCCCCAAAAATAAGATTGAGAGGGTTAGATTGGTACGTATGAGACATATGTATGCTACTTCTCCTCAGAATGAGACATATGTATGCTACTTCTTTCCCTTGAGGCGCGAAA
Organism: Poa annua; assembly: GCA_026929855.1. Classification (NCBI taxonomy): domain Eukaryota; kingdom Viridiplantae; phylum Streptophyta; class Magnoliopsida; order Poales; family Poaceae; genus Poa; species Poa annua. The sequence goes on from CM049426.1 coordinate 298,860,003, forward strand.
CGGTGGACAGAGAAGACATTATGTATCGTTATGTACTAGACTTATTTCTACCTATGTAGCAAAATTTGATATGTCAGTAACCGGTATACATTGGTACGTAAGATAAGATACAACAAACCTCGATTATATACCGATCACACCACACAACAATAGGAAATGAAGGTACAACTACTAATTAATCGATACTCAAAGAAAGATACAACATAACTCAAATTAAGATTCTACCTATCTCCCATCAATGCAGACTGCACCATCCGCAGATTTAGCACCCTTGCCCTTTGACGATGATTCAGGCTTCTTTCCCGCACCCTTGCTCGATGTTTCTGCCTTCTTCTCCTTTCCCTTACGCAGTGCTTCAGCCCCCCTTTCCTTTGACGACGGCATGAAATCGTCGTCATCATCGTTGGAGTATACCCAGAGAAAGGAACGACCGTACCTCTCACGTATGTCTTGAGTTCGATGAATCGGCTCATTGGTAACATGCCTATCGAACTTATCCGCAAGCCTCAATACTTCAGCACGGATTTGTTCTGTGGTCCTATACGGAAACCCATCTCGGCATAGCCACGCCCCTAGCAAAGCGAGATGTCTCTCACTACCAACAATTTCTTCAAGTGGAACTTCCCTACCATCTACCTTCAAATAGGTGATAATCTTAGCTAGATGCTCGGATGCGGCTATATGAAAGCCGGACACACACTTCTCACAAGGTACAATACACACCATGTTGGCGCTCTTTGAGAGTACCCCGCTTAGCCTAGAGTGGTTTTTATAGGACATTTGAGGTGAAAACGGTCACGGGAAATGGTGGCGGGCGGGAGGAACATGCGGGAAATGGTGGCGGGAGAAACGGGCGGGAAACGGTGGCGGGAAAAACGGGCGGGAAACGGTGGCGGGAGAAATAGGCGGGAACGGCTGGCGGGAGAAACGAGCGCGAATCGGTGGCGGGAGAAAGCTACAGAAATGGGGAGAAATAGGCGGGAGAAATAGACGGAGATCGGCACCTTTCGGCATGGCCCGTGCCGATCGGCATGGCTAATGCCGAAACGTGTTGTCAGCAGCAGAGTACGCGAAATCCATGCAGCCGTCGGCACGGCTAATGTCGACGAGGGCTTTTCGGCACGCCGACGTCGCGCTATTTTTGAAATTTTCTGATTCTGCGCACTAGAATCTGAATTTCTAATAAAAATTCGTATCATGTAAAAAAAAACTCATGTATCAGTGTTCAGTGATAGAAATATATATAGAATGTAAGCATGAGACCCCGGCCGCTAGTACAATTGAGAAAAAAAGTGCAGGTGTGGGATTGCGTTGCTGTGCCTGTGCGAGATGAGATGAAATATCTGAGCCCAGCGCAGTGATAAATGACCGATCCGTCGCGTTCCGTACGGCCCTGAGCTGAGATGAGAAGGACCTCGTGCCCATCCCATCCGCACGAGAGTTTTTTTGACAAACATGGTACAACGCAAACGCTAATATACACGCATACACATTCACCCCTATGAAGGTATACACGCACACCCTACCCCTATGAGCAAATCTGAGAGACTGAGCCGACGGGTCTTGAGATTGACGAAGTCACCACATGCACCTCGCTGTCGACGGGAACGTCGCCTCCCACTGAAAAAATATTCCGCCTAAATGAGAAACAACAGCGCCAAACCTGGGGTTTAAACTCTGATGGACTGGGGATACAACCATCCTTCTAACCATCTTGCCACAGGCAAGTTCTCGATGGTGACACTGCTTGCTGGTGCATGCATGTACATGTACTTGTCCGGTCAGCCGTCTTGCCGTATCACGTACGTATGGGAGACTTGGCAAAGAGTATGTACACATATGATACTGTACATACAAATATCGATCGAAGCTAGCCAGCCCTGCCTAACACTAATAACACAAATAAGATTTGAGCAGTAAACCATGCGCTTGGTGTGCGTACGTACGTACGTTAGACTAAAATTAACGGGTGAAGTCTTGCGTTGAATGGCTTTGGGACTATTGCACCGTTCTGAGTGCCTATTTTTAGGACCAGCAAGAAGAAACGCGGCGCCTGTCCTCGTTTGTTCGGTACAAGTCATGTCCAGCACTCCAACTATTGGTCTTTCAAAGTCATGTCCAACTGAGCTTGTTTTTTTTCGAAGCCATGCATGGCGCCCAACTGCTTCCCCTTTTCTTTCTAGAAGGGCTATTTTTCAACAAGTAGCGCTACATGTACACACATGATTGAAAAACGTGAAGCACACGCACCGTCACACGACACGTCGCCGATGGCAAAATTGCGGGCGTTGTAAGCTTTAATTGCAATAAAGTTTAAAAATCGACTGCCTACCTTATTTTCGAATGCCGCTTCACCTCCTGCGTGTGGACTTCTTTTAAGAATTGGCCTGGGCTTAAACTAAAAAAAAAAGAATTGGCTTGGGCTTCATGTCATCCTTCCGGGAAATTGGCATGCTTTCCATACCGTCAAAGATTGGTGGACCGATGTGATTCACAAGAAGAGTGGACAGGAAATTCATGGCATCGGTTGCTATCCTTGTTGTTTGGGAGATTTGGATGTAGAGAAATGTATGTGTATTCCGAAATAAATCATCTACCTCTCCATCATGTTTCTAGCCGAAATCAAAGATGAGGCGACTCCTTGGTGCCTCTTCGGGGCAACAAATTTAAGAAATGTAATACAACAAGGGTATGCTTTCATTTGTCTGGGCATGGACGACGTCCATGGCCCCGGTTCGTGAAACCTCAAAAATCTTCTTTTTAATCAACAAAAATGCTAAATTTGTTACCTTTTTTAAAACTCTCACTTACTACTCTCTCCGTTCTGAATTAATTTACTCAAATTTAGTACAACTTACACTAAATTTGAGTCAATTAATTTAGAATGGAGGGAGTAGTTAGTAGGATGGTCTAGTTCAACGACGAGTAGCCTGAGCACCGTCCCTTTTCCGGTGATCCCTGGTCGGTAAGATCTCCCACACATGAAAGCGTACTACTACTCTATATCCAGTACGCATGTCAAAATCCATCACGATTCACTGCACGAAAGAGGTCTCTCGGGTTCCAGTTCCAGGTGACTCTCCATCTGTCATCGTATATTCGTATTGACCCAAGACCGAGAGCTAGCCACAGATCACATCGCCGGACTCTCTATAAAAAAACGAAACTCTCCCGAAAAGATGGACGGAGTAGCGTGCCCGACGCTATAACCGATCGATTCCCTGTTAGCTGAGGAAGAATGGAAGATAGATACTACTCCTAGTAGATACAGATAGAGATATTGCCTGTACTCATCGGGCTAGATCGACGGCGATCTCGAGAAAGCGAGAGGCCTGCAGTACTGTGCCGGGAAACCGACGCCGGCCGTTGGCCACCGAGCCTCCACTTACCACTAGCTTACTACTAGCTTGTTTGTTTGTTTGTTATTCTTGGCATGGCAAGGCAATGAGATCGTGGTTGGCCAGCACTCTGGGATCTCCCTGTCTGTCTAGCTAGCTTTGGAGTTCAATTAGCCTAATTTAATCCCCGGGTGGGGGAAGTGATTAAAGTCTCTGAGATGACATCAGATGATAAGCTTACCCCTGATGGGCTCCTCTTATCCTCTTACAGACTTTTCGATCCCTAGCTTACTTTAGAAAACTGTTGCCAGTGGTCTGTTACGACGCTGCCGGCGGCTTCTGATAAGCTCGGAGCAAGCAAGTGGACGGAGGGATTCAGTTCGACAGGGTTCGTAGTCAGTCAGATACCGTGTGCTCCATCTGAATCCCCTGAAGATCTCCTCTTCAAATCTGCCGCGGATTGGCACAAAGATTGCCAGTCTGTCTGTCTCACTCGATCCTGATGTTATCGGGTTACTGTTCTTGTGTTGTACTACGTACACATAGGATGCATGCTCCGATCGAGATGCCTTCATCGCACACGATGGAGTGGAAGAAAGTGTCTGCCGTTCTTGACGGGGGAGTGGTCAAGAAAGGGTGAGGAGAAATGACCACATACACAACTGAACCTCTTTTTGCGTAGTGGAGCTGTACTTGTCGTCAAGATCTCACCTCGATCCACACTGCAGCAAGGGTTTAGCGTACCGTATCCTGAAACCTTTTCTGTGTGGTGCATACTGGTCACACGATACAGCTCTCGGTGGAGGAAGGTAAGATCATGCTCATGCACACCAAAAAGGCATCATCAAGTTGGCCACGGAACAGAACTGAGATGGGAGATGGACACGATCGATGCTTACACGCCATCAATACGGAGATTGCACATATTTGTCATTCTGGTACAGCACAAACACGATATGTTCAAGTCGAATGAATCGCCCGACTTTTAGGACATGCTAACTGGGAGTAGATTCTCAAAACTCATGGTCGAGAGTCCAAGAGAAGAAGGGGAAAAAAAGACACCCTCTCACTTATGCCACTTGCATAGCATATGTGACGAACATGAAGTGAAACTTGAGCTAAAACAGAGTGGGGTGTTTCTGCCGGCGAGCTTCTGCAACATCAACTGATGCTCCATGACCGAGCATGCTACAGATACTTCCTTGCAAGTGCCCTGACCTTGGTGTCAAAATGAGAAGACGCGATGCGGGAGCCAGGCAGATACAGGGGGTTGAGGAATATCTGCACAACATGAACATTTGTAAGAGTCTGCTAACCATATAAAAACTGATTGGTATATGTAGGATCTTCTTTCTAGAACGACGCCTGTCATGATTTTTTATGAAAATCGGGAACAATTCTGCATAAGCAAGCAACTTCGCAGGTTATGGGACTCAAAAGCAACACATTCTACTTTGAGATCATATCGCCCACCAATCACCTTGACACTGACAGAGCATACTGATAAAATGACAGCAAAACATAATATTCAGATGCAAAAAAGGGTTACTGAAAATTGATGTTTGGGTGTAGACTTAATTGAGTGTTTATAGCAATCTTAAATGTGACAAGCTTGAGGGTTCTCCAGATAATAGATGGACCAAAAATCATCTTACCTTGATGTAAAGTTCATGAACCTCTTGAAAAAAGCTTTTTATTCCATCCTCGCTACGTGAATCGTGAAGCAACATGAATCTAGTATGTGCCATACTTGCAGCTAAGGAAATCAATAGTATTGAAGTGATGGAGATTTAAAATAATATATGAGAACACTGTGATAGACGGTTTAAAGGATATGACCAGCAGTCACATAAACAGACACCACAAGGTCATTAAATCTATCAACTGATCTCAGGAACCTGACAAAACAAAAAAAACATAGGAAGGGTTAGTTGAAGTAAACAATATAAAAATAATATGACAAGAATATTTTTTGGCTGTGGTGTTTTTGCCTGCATCCACAGAAAAACCACACAACATTTTGTGGGTGTATCCTACAGAAAAAAGGTTATCTGATAGATCCTCACATTGCATTTGTGCTCCATGCTAGGTCCTGAACAACATCTAGTGCAGCATGTAGGATGAACTGATGATGATAAGCCAAATCTTCTTTCTGACAGGGAGGTAAAGGCTAGAAGATTAGACATGCAAATTAGTAATAATTCAGAATACCTAGGCTACTTCAGATAACGGAGAGCATGTCAAGACGTCACCACCACATAATTGCATGTAAATTAATGCTATTACATAGGAATTCTTAAATCTGTTGGGAAGAATGACATTTGACCAATTAAGCACGAAATGTCATCAATCATAGGGGAAGAGAGAAAACCAATGGATATGAACAGGCAAAGACACAAGCTACAACACTGTTTTCACTCAAAAAGAAAGCAGAACCCCAAGATTGTTATCACATAGATTTTCGTATGTAGGAGAAAAAAATCAGAGCACGATCCAACATGATTTACCATTAACTATTGACCTTTTTATTACATTACATCACAAGCCAAATGATTCAGATTGTGGTAAGAAGGAAATACTATAACTATAGCTAAATGTATTATATAGAGACTAAATGGAGTGTGAGTCACATACTTTGGGTGCGGATCCAACTTCTGCCTCGTAGATTGGGATGTCGTTCTTACTTACAATCACGAAGCATGCCGTACTTGCCATTTCCACCAGCACTGACTAGTTCACTCTGACACAATCTTCAAGATGTTGCAAAAGAAAGGTAAATTCAATAGTTGGGAGGGAATACTGTTGGACAAAGAAACTAATCATCAGCAAAATTGCAGCACTACTATAGTTCCCCAAGAATAACATTATGCATTCAGAACTAAGTATGGACATTTCATCAACACCTGCCCAAGCCAGATAGACATACAATGTTTTACACATTATTGGCATATCCTTCCACACACTGTTGGTCTTATCAGTAACTTACGTGTATGTTTTCTGTTACTCCGACTTACTTTAACTGCAACCTTAACTCATCCCATTTCTGTTCGCTAATGGCTAATGCATTTTAGTTAGGACTCTATTACTGTTCTTATTCAAACAAAATATGTATAAGAGAAACTGTAAAAATTGTGTCCAGAAACAGGTTCTTTTGTGTTAAAAATCATAGTTTAGTTAAACAACTCCAATTTCCACAGATGGTAGAGATTGCAGCGTGTGTGCAAACATGATAAATGAAAGGTTCACATTCACAGATTTTATATAGTTCGGTTACTAAAATATCAGCAATTTGGAGAGTAGAATAACAGAATAAAACTATAACGGCCATCTTCCTCAAGTGTGGGACGGTTTGTAAGTGATGATGAAGCCATGGTTAAACCAAGTATGTTTCAATAATTCTAGGCATCTCACTAAAGCTGGTTATAACAATCAGTAGAAAGATGGTGAATACCAGCTTGTAATGGATCTAAGATATATGCTAAAATCAGATCTCTCTAATGGAGGCCCAGGCCCCAAGTGGTCTAAGAATGTAACAAGCACTATAAAAAAATCAAGAACAATATTACAGGGGGGATTTCAAGATACGCTGATCACCATTATATCCAAGACCAACTTTCTTAAACAACACAAACCGACTATCCTCACTTCTACAACCATTCCTTCTTAGTCCAGTGGCTTTGACAAAGATCCTAGGTCTAGCTAAAACTTGTGCAAGACAGTACTCAACTATTTAAGAGATTTTATTCTTCCACTCGATTGGACTCGGCAGATCTTGCACCTACAACGCTGCCCCACTCTTAACTCCTTTGGCATCAACAACTGAGATGCTCCTCCTCTAGCTCCTTTGGGCCTCGCCGAGTATGATTCATCAGGCCGCTAGCGTCTTCCTTGCTGTGCCTTTTCGCAAGATCTCCGATTGACACAGATTTATGGACTGATTTCACCCAGTGGCGCACCGAGGAATAAAATGGAGGGTGGGCACACTAACAAAGATCGTGCTAGCCCATGTGCGACAATTTGTTTTCCAATGAATAATGTAAACAGTCAATCGATTCTCATAACATTGTAGTTCAGCACATATGTTTCAAATGTGCATTATTCCAATACAAGTAGTAGTTAAAAGCACGAACAGAGTCTTATCGATTCTGCGATTCCAACAAACAGGAACAAAGTATAGAAATAAGTTGGTTTTCATTAAAAAAATTGGCGGGGGAAGTTGGTTTCCATTTTAAATCAATTCAATACCGATAGACAATAACAAGTTACTGTAACAATTAACACAAGTAGCAGCAGACTAGCATGTACTGTTTGGGCATCGCACAACCTGAACAAGCAAGCAGGCAATAACCCTGAAGGTGAAGGCGTGAATGAGTTTACCGGCTGGCTGCTCCTGCTCTGGTTTGCGCGGCCGCGGTGGCCGAGCCGAGTGGGGAGCTGAAGCGGGAGGGGCGAGCTGAGCCGTGAGGACCGGATGAGGTGGGGCCGGCGGCGGCCGGTGCGGCGCTCCCCGCCGGTGATCAAGAATCGGGGGAGAGATGAGACCCAAGCAGAGGAGATCTCGGCTGAACGGAGCAGACTTTCACCGAGATCCCCAGCCCTCGACACCATCAGCCTTCAGCCATCAGGTGGGTGATTGGGCCTGGATCTGACTAATGGGCCGGTGACAGGTGAGTTACGAATAGACGATTGGGTTGGGCCAGTCTAGCTCGACACCTCCGTCAACACGCACGCACGCCGGCGCTGCTGCTGCTGCACGGACGCGCCGCCGGCCGCCATGGCGACCTAGCTCACTAGCTGAACTGGATCTGAAGCGGGGCTGTCTCTGAAGTCGGGATTCCGGAGTTTGAGAGCCCCGTTTTTAGGGGATGGGGAGGCTGGCAGTTGCCGCCGCGGTGGCCGTATGGGCGATCCCCGTAGCCGTTTTGGTCGACTCCGTCGTTCCTGACCCATACATGGTGAGCCATCTTCCCCAGTTATGTTTTTTTTTTTAATTTTTACTTCTTTTTTTTATGGTCTATTTTTTACTTCTGAACTAACCAAATGCGATGCGAAGCTTTTGAGCTAAGTCATGTCACTTGCTTCAGATGTTGCTGATGAATATTTTCATGTGAATATCGTTAGTATCCGGATTGCATGGGAGTCATGAGTTGTAACCTATCTAGAAACTGAACTTCTTCAGAAGTTCAAATTTTGGCAACCAGATGTCATGCACAGCTAGAGATTCGGCAGTGTCTTTTCTACCTTTGTCTAATCTTGCTGTATTCTCGTTCTGAAATTGTTGATAGCACCAATTGATTCAATATAAAGCATGCTAACATATTCACTACCACTTAATGTATGTGTTTAGGATGAGATCTTCCATGTTCCCCAGGCGCAACACTATTGCCATGGAGAATTCTTAACATGGGATCCCATGATTACCACCCCTCCTGGCCTGTGAGTCTCCTCATTGCTTCGACCTCAATTTTACCGTGTCAAATTTACCTTGTGATGGACCCTTATCTGCAATTTCGCAGGTACTACATTTCTCTGGCATACCTTGCTACTTTGTTCCCCGGTGCATGGGCTATTAAGGCAGCAGAGGCATTTGACCCCCTTTGCACCACAGCACTTCTCCGGTCGACTAATGTTGTAATGGCAATCGTCTGCGGTATTCTTGTCCATGACCTGCTTCTGTGTATCAAGCCAGGGATTGGCAATACAAAGGCAACTGCGTATGCTATTCTTGTGGCGCTGTATCCTGTTCACTGGTTCTTTACCTTTCTGTATTATACTGATGTCGCATCATTAGCCGCAGTTCTTGCGATGTACCTCTTCTGCTTGAAGAAACGGTTTTGGGTTAGTGCAATGGTGAGTATTTGAACTAAGTACTTTGTAGATTTCATTGAAATAAAGTTGCATTTGTGGGATCATATACACTATTGTTGATTTGTTTAAATGAATCTTTTAGCTTGTTGAATCTCAGTCATTCACACATTTGTACCAATTGTCCATATCGTACTTGATAGTCATAGTTGTTGATTCATAACAAAATTGCTCAAGACTACACATCCATTTTAGTTGATCCAGACCACTTAGCTGTAACTACTCACTGTATATACACCTCCACACATCTTGTTTTTGAGATTTTTTATGCTTGTCCTGCCGTTATGAATTACGTGGATTCCTTTTGCCTGCAGTTTGGTGCCATCTCAATACTTTTCCGGCAGACTAATGTAATATGGATGATATTTGTTGCTGCCAATGGTGCCATTACATATGTACAAGATCTTTGTCTCAGTGACTATGTCTCTCATGAGAACAGTGGACTAACTGACAGGTCGAGCACAGAACTGTCCCACAGGGATAACATAGTCAGTGGTCCAGGTTTGAGAAGACGGCGAAGTAATAGTTCCATAAGTAAGAGGAGAGTTGTTTCTGCATCTACTAAATTTCACATCAGTAAGTCTCCAGCTGTTTTAGCTAATATTTTTTCAAGGTTTATTTCAACATTTACTGCAATCTTTCCAATCCCCTTTTGTATTCTAGATGACATGCGTAATGTCGTTAGACAATTCAGGGTTACCAAAAAAAACTTCCTTGCAAGATGGCTGACATCAGACATAATTATTTTTATGCTTGATAGATTTTATTACCCTAATAGAACACTAGATGCAATTTTATCGTTTTCATATGGTCTTGATTCTGAATGTGATAAATGGTCGTTTGAAAGGTGGAAATTCCAGCACGATCATGTGATCCCCATTTATTCTTGCAATCTTTTTCACACCATATCAAAAATTTATGAGTAATATGCAGGTTTTACAGAGGAAGTATTGGATATCAGCTTGAAGTTATGGAATTCAAGGTGTAAAGTTTTAGTCACTTTTACACCATTTGCAATTGTTCTGGTGGTATTTGTAAAATTTATAATTTGGAATGGTGGCATAGTACTAGGTAAACTCTTAAGTTTAACTGCTCATCTTTGTTAGTTCATCCAGGAATCTATAGTTCGCTAAACATGTGCCCTTTCTTTGAGTGACACAGGTGCTAAGGAAGCTCATGTTGTTTCAACACATTTTGCACAGTTTTTGTACTTTGGTCTAGTGTCAGCTGCTGCCCTCCTACCCCTGCATTTTACTCCCAGACAAGTGTCAGACCTATTCCATGTGTGTGCAAAGAACAAAACTTGTAGTTCTTTGGCAATGATGGTGGCTCTGGGTTTAAGCTTCGTGGCTATACATTTTTTCAGGTATGTTTGCTTAACACCTCTACTGCGTCTAGTTTGCTACTCCCTCTGTATCTAAATATAAGACGTTTTGGTAAGCTTAAATTGAGCTACCAAAACATCTTATATTTAGTTACAGAGGTAGTACATGGCAAACAACTGCACAGATAAATTTGGTTCATAACACTGGCACTTTAGGTGCTGTACTACAGTAGCAGTCAAATATATGTGTTTGTGGAACCCTAATATCCCCATGTTTTGGTGCAGCATCGCTCATCCGTATCTTCTTGCTGACAATAGACATTACACCTTCTATATCTGGAGGAAGGTCATCCAAGCTCATTGGATGATGAAATACATTCTGATTCCACTTTACATATACTCATGGTTTTCAGTTATCAACATTTTAGGTAAACTTTGTCATTAAATTTCAGACGATGCTGGCTGTTTTGAAAAGTATAATAAACTTCAACTTCTACTTCTCTTCACAGGGAAATCGCAGACAAGGGTTTGGGTGTTGTCCTTTGTTGTTGCTGTTGCTCTGGTACTCGTTCCTGCCCCATTGATTGAATTTAGATACTACACAATCCCATTGGTCATAGTAGTTCTTAATTCCCCAGTAATTGGCAATGGCAAATTGCTTGCTTTGGGGTCTGCATATGCTGCTGCTGATTTGTTTACTTTGGCAATGTTCCTATTCAAAACATTCCATTGGGAGCATGAGACGGGAATACAAAGATTTATGTGGTAGTTTAGATTGATGAATTTTATAAGGGCCCAGCTCCAGTGTTCAGTTTCTGCTACAAAATGTGAAATGCTGCTAGCAGGGGCCGTTGAGCATAGCTGCCTTTCTACTGGACGAATCCCTCGGAAGAAATGAAAACTACAGTGATATGTGATACAATTTTTTGGTCGGTTTCTCTGTAAATCAGAGGGTTCTTACGACCTTCTTAAGTAAGTCGAATGTTCCTACTCGGGTGTAACCTTGTTGTATTTTAACCATTCTTTCAAGAAATAAACATTTGATGCCACAGTTTGTGTGCATGCTCTCATTATCTTGTGAAGTTCCATGGTGGGCAACGCCCCTTATCCAAATCTTATCCAGCTCAACAAGTCTTGCAGTTTCCAAAAACTGCCTACAAAAGATGCACTGTAGTCTGCACCATTGCATTTCCTTGAACTGGCTAATGGTCATGCACCGAAATCATCAATTCTAGGGGTGTACACCAGTGCACCAAATTGATCACTAAAACATGAATATATCTAGACATACAATATACAACAGAAGAGTAGTAACCCTGTACAGATTTCAGCTGTTCCGTATTCGCAAAAATGAGCGGCAATGTTCGGTCTTAACAGGAAGTGAGTCCAGCTGTTAAAAGGAAAAACAAGAACTGAGTTCATCGGTATCCTCTCAAGGAAAAGCAGCAGCCAGTAACCCAGTACCAGACAGTTTTAAAGGCTATTTTCTGCTCTGTTTTGGGTTTTTGCGTAATCCCTTCGGATCTTCCAGAGCTTCTCGACAACTTCCTTCATCTGTGGCCTGTCAGCACGTGTAGGGGCGACGCATTGGAACATTACATCAAAAATCTTAGTCAGTATGTCCTCATTTACTGATTCAGTCAACATTGGATCCAGTATGTCCTGACCATCACCTCGGTTATATTTCTCGAAGGCCTGCATCAAAAGCATTACGAGACTCAGATGAGATAATCTCTAATGTGTGTTCTAGTTTCATGGAAACCTTTCGAGTACATTTCAAATGGTGTATGGTTCAACTTGTAATAAAATATCACATATCAAAGGGTACCAATAGAGAGAGAGCTTGACCGATATTACCCAATTCATAACAAAGCTAAACTACTGAGAGTAGCTGATAATTTTTTTTACCAGATGGCAAAGAATGAATTGATATGAACACGAGAATATGAGAGAATAATCACCCATCGCACTGTAATCTTTTCTCTTGTTCCTCTTTTCACCTCAATAGGACGACGACCTGACAAGATTTCCAGGAGCAATATACCGTAAGAGTACACATCACTCTTGACTGTCAGATAGTTTGTTCGTAGATACTCTGGATCTACATAGCCGGCCGTTCCTTTCACATCAGTCTGTATCTCTGACTGCTCTGAAGATCCAGTTCTTGCAAATCCAAAGTCGGATACTTTCGCCCTGAAGCCTTCGGTTAGTAGAATGTTTGATGACTTCACATCCCGGTGTATTATGGGTTTCTCTATAATCATAACAATACAATACAATTTAAGAATATATATATGTACATTTTCAGCAGAAATGAGCAAACTATAATCTCCGTGTTGATCTGTGGATACCCACCATTTCAATAGTAGTGTATTAAAGAACACAATGTGTTATACATGTATACTTCTGTTAAAAATATTGTTGCCTATCCATGCAGTTAGTTCAGATATTTCCTTGAATGGAGGACACAAAGTAAATTTAGTCATATAGCTGATCTTTCGTGACTTACTAAACTTGTAATTTAGGTCACATGTGCAAATTAGGATTGTGTGAGAGTTGTCCCTGTTGAGCATAGCCTCAAGTTATTGTAACTATTGAACTTCCTTATAAATATAAAAAAAAAGTGCAAATGCTTATTTGCATGTTCCCCAAAAAGAGTGGGGCCCACTTAATAAAAACACTATAGGAGCACGTACGTATCATTTATTTTGAAGAAATAAAGGGCCAAGAGAATTTCTCAAATAGCGCCTCTTTGAATCAAAGGATTTTTGGAGGTTGTAATTCTTAGGAATTTTTCCCATGTGGCCATGTGGGTAGTTTGATTTGAATGATTTAAATTCATGCCTTTTTTCCCCAAGAATCCATGTGCACTACATTGTATAGGAAAATTTTCCATCGACTCCAATCTCTTGGAATTATTTTGCTATGAGCGATAAAGTATCATTTCATTCCTAGAGAAATCAAGATGGTATGACATCACAATCCTTTTTTTTAATATGCTTGCATTTTGTGAATCCTGTGAAACAAAGAGGCCCTAATAAATTTATGACCCAGGATAACTGACAACTACAAAAGAAATTATGATTAACAGCGTCAACCTTTAGTGCAGTAATATTAGTATGTTCCTGGGTTTTGGTACTGCGGTGGTAAATTACTTACTAAATTGCATGACTTACTTGCATCAGAATATGAAGTAGGACCTTCTATTACTGTTTCATTAAACTGTTCAATGCTCAACAAAAGAAAACATGTAGGAAAAAAATGTGTACCAGCATATAGATGCAGATAGGTTAATCCATGGGCAACATCTATGGCTATTTCAAGCCGCTGAGCAAAGCCCAATACTATCCCATGATGTCCTGAAAGATTATTTAGAATAAGTTATTGTTCCTTTTGATAAGGAATAAAACAAAGAAGCAATCTGGTTTGCCGCGTACCATCCAAATGATCCCTAAGAGTGCCATTTGAAACAAACTCAGTTATGACAATTCGTTCATTCCCTTTGTCAATATAACCAAGTAACTGGACCAAATTCCTGTGTTCAATCTTTTTTAGTAGTGCAATTTCGTTTTTGAATTCCGCGTGTAAAGAAGCGAAATGTTCCTGAAACAAAGAAAACCTATCAGAATCACAATTGAAAATGGGGAAAAGAAATGAAGGTACCCCATTTCTATCAGGTATAAGGATTACTGAGGAAAAACAGAAGTTCGACTAATGATCAGGCTTACACAAAATATGTAATAAGTTTTCCAAAACTACTGGAACAAAGAATGCAATGTGAGTGTGTATTTTATTGATGCATAGCCCTGTTATTCTTCTGACGGTCTATGGATCGACAGCTGGGTCTACCTAAACCTGCATTAGCCAATCTGGTGTTCTTTGTTGATTCCACTCAAAAGAGAACAAAGAATAGATGATAAGCTTAGCAAACAGTCTAGAAAAGGTCCATCCCAAATAGGACTAACATTATGAATGGTCTTTTCTAACTAGGCGTGTAATTAGACTTTACAGTGGAATTAAAGCAGCAAAAAAATACGATAACAGTTCAATCACTGTACTTATGCGGATCTCTTCTGTACTGGCCAAAAAAGGTAAGTACCTTTCTTGCCCTTTTAATAGCCACAACGTGGCCATCTTGCAGCTCCGCTCTGTAGGCCTTTCCGAAATAACTTTCCCCAATCATCAAGGCTGGTGAAAAGTTACGCGTCAATTTCATAACTTGTTCAAGACTGAGGTTTAGTGGATCATTTCTACTTGGCTGTGAAGACAATGAAAATCTGGATGGACTTGCAGGTACTCGAAGAGGGCTTCCAGGGATTCTGTCAGAAATTGACCTTAGTTCAAAAGAACTCACTGGAAAAAGTAGGGATCAATATGTCAAATGGTTGCAGATGTAAGACATAATTTCATCCAGACAAACAAGTTAGGCATTGTTTCAGCATGTTAACAGGATTCATAACCAGTAAAGAAGAATCCTTATTTGCACTTACAGGAATTTACATCTCTCGGGAGAACAGGATCTTCACTTCCATCATTCCTCTTCGAGCCAAAACAGGGGCACACGGCTTCAAAACACACAAGAAACATTCCTGTAGTTGTAGTGGCTACCATGGCATTATCTCTCTGATCCTCCAATCAAGGACCCCGATGTCATCATTCTTATTTGATCTCCCACCCACATTAGGAAATTTCTAGATACACAATTTGCCTCCAGACCCTATCTCGACTGAGAGCCAAAATTGTCCAAAATATGTATTCACTTACGAGCCAAAGTTGTCCAAAGTATGAGTCTCACTTCAGAGCACGAGTTCTCCAAATCGTTCTTCCAAAAGCCTAAACCTATATCACTTTAGAGCACAGGGTGTCCTCTTTTCTCCTTTTTGTAGGGCTCCTCTTTTCTCTTCTGGTAGTACAAAGGAAACAGCAAAGGTTCAAGTCATTTCATTTAGTAATTAGGAATGAATGGCTAAAAAACAGGACGAGCGGTAATATTATTGTAACCGGTGAGGTTATGCAACTTCGATAGGTAATTAATAAAAACTTAATCTTCGGAGTACACACCATTCTGCCAAGATAAATTTTACTCGTCTGCTCCAGGCGCAGTAAAACAACGAAACAAAATGAATAGAACATGTGTTTATCATCAATGTAACAATTTCCCAAATAATCTTTTAAAAGTTCAACTGTAAATGTTCATGTTATTTTTAACCCTATTAGTTGGAAAAAATCAAAGGGTCGATAATACGAACGAATTGTCCTCCTAACCAATAGCCACAGCCGTCTGCTTTTCCGGAAAATCAAATTTGGCTGAAATCAACACAAGGGAGAGCGTCTGCCATATTTAGTTAATTATTTATAGTAGTAAAATGGAGGGCCTCAGCATATTTTGAAGTAAGAAGGGACCTTATTACTGAACGAAAAATGCAAGCAAAACAAAATTGTACGGACCGCCAACAGGTGGAACTAATTATGCCGTGCATGAGGGACAGATTTAGTCATTTTGTGTGCTGATAAGCGATCGTGAGCTACAACAAGCATAGCGCCAACCGTCAATCACCAAACCGATACTGATATCAACAAAACTGGGGCTTTCGGAATCGCGCGACGCTGCACATGGTTCCCAGATTAAGCAAGCAATCCCTGCAAGCAAAGCATCGGGAACCGGTCGCAGAAACACCTTCCGGGAGCGCGGGAGATGCAAGCAAGGAAAGAGGCGAGGACTCACTCACCGGAGGAAAAGAGCTCGCCGCCGCCGCCGCGCGCCGAATGCCCCGCCACTTCAGAAACCCACCAACCCCAGGGGAAAGAAAGCGTTCACGCGGAAATGGCGAGGAAGGAGGCGGTCGGGAGAGGGATAAGAAATTGTTGTCTTGGGTTTGATCGGATCTTGAAACCGTGTGCGGGACGAGAGGGGGAGGCCGCCGAGAGAGACGAGGGAGGACCGACGACTTGGCGCCGGGGAGGGGGCGACTGGTAAACGACGCCGACGCGCGGATTCTCTATTCTGTGGCGCCACTTGCTCCCGCCGGCCCACATGTCAGCGTGAGCGAGCGCGGCTTTGGGTGCTTCCGGGTTGGCGGCGAAGTAGTAGAAGCAGGGATCGATATAACTGTCATTTTATCTTAAACCCAATTTCAAAATAAACCGCACTTGAAAATATTTTACTACAGTTTTAAAACCTTTTTTATAGCGCCCGCACCTGGGGCGCCATGAGCGAAACGGCTGGGTCAACGGCATCATTCCAACCTGCACTTTGTATGCATGACGTCCTATATTAGGGCGATCCCGGCGATGTGCTTACTATCATGGCGCCTTAGCATAGGGCTGAAAGTTTAGATTTTTTTTTTGACAACTTGGCTGAAAGTTTAGATTGAATCTGGGCTGCGTGATCGCAAGTCTCAGCCCTCCTCATATATTTATATACCAGCGATTACACAATATATGTACAGAAAACGTATTCGGCTAGGTTCCTTGGAGTGTACTCCAAGTTGTTAATCATCCGGCTGCCTCCTTCTCTAACACGCTCCCGCAGTCTGAACCAGGGAGAGCATCGACGTGAAGACTGGAACGGAATTCCCGGACAGAATGGTAGGCAGTCCTTTAGTGAAGATGTCAGCGTACTGAGAGGTCGATGGCACATGTAAAACACGAACGGCGCCGAGAGCCACCTTCTCTCGGACGAAATGAATGTCAAGCTCAATGTGCTTAGTTCGTCGATGATGAACTGGATTTGCCGATAAGTAAACTGAAAGAGCATTTTTCCTCATGTGTGGTTTTGGTAATTGAATGACAATCTCTATGGACTAATGTTTACTTTGAGATATCATTATAGATCATGTCCATGGAATTGTGGAGTTCATGTGTTGGACTCTTGAAGCTTATGTGTTGAGTGAAGCTTATTGCAAGAATGTCTTGAGAAAAGATGAGCTGTGCAAGACCAAGAGAAGCTTTCTCGAAAAGATCCTATGCTTGGTGCTTGCAATGGATACATGAAAACGAAACTTAGCGAGACTCTCCCATTGTGAGCATGGGGGAGTATTTGGAGAAGTCTTCATCAAGCAAATGTTTGGACGCGCAATCAAGAAAGATGATCCACTTGAAGAGATCAAGATAGTCATCATCCAACTCAAGTGGAATGATCAAGGCAAAGGTATGATCTTGATAGGGCTATAGGATAGATAGGCGTACTATCAAGAGGGGCTCTCAAGTTAGTAACTTGATCGCATTCTTGTGGAGAGCTCAAACCTTTGCATACTCGGCATATCATATTTCTTGGTTCTTATTTGGCTTTTATGTTGGTGAGGAATTAGAGCTTGGTTCATCTCCATTTCAAGCTCTAGTTCATCGAAATCGGTTTTACTTTGGACAACTTGTTGCGTTTTCGGTGGCGGAAATATTGCCGGTTCTACCTTGAGGAAAGTCCCACACCTTGCCATGTGTGGAGATTTTACTCTATTTATGGGATGCAATATTTTGTTGGGTGCTCATCGTCGCTATCTTTCCAACAAAATTGGTCTCACCTCATTTGGAGTTCATTTGCAAAAGTTATAGCAGTTTTCGTTTCGATGTTCTGCTGATTCGGATTATTGGGGTCGGATATTCCGCCCTACCGAAATTTCCGGTTCCCCAGCTCATCCAAGAAAACGGCTAAGGAAAGGAGAAAAAGGGTTCTGACTCCAGTCGGAAATTCTGCTCGGAAATTTCCGTCTACCGGAATTTCCGAGAGCCCCCAGAAAAGTCCTCCAGAAATGGCTAAGGAAAAGTTTGGTTTTGCTTCTGACTCCAGCCGGAATTTCAGCTCGGAAATTTCATGGACTCGGAATTTCCGGGTGACCGGAATTTCCGAGTCTCTCATGGACTCGGAATTTCCGGGTAACCGGAATTTCCGAGTCTCACTTATACCTGAATTTCCGAGTGTCGAAACAGCCAACGGCTATATTTCCTGGAGGGGTATAAATACCCCTCCCCTTCTTCTTACCCAGCTAATCCAAGGCAGCACGACTTTCCCCTCTCTCCTACTCCATTGTTGACCTTGGAATGCTCACTTCCCTCTCAATCCCTCCATTGAATCTTCCATATTCTTTAGGGAAAGTTGAGAGGAGGTCTAGATCTACAATCCTACCAATCCATCTCTCCTCTAAGTGAGGGGAACTTAGTGGATCTAGTTCTTGGAGTTCCTTTGTGGTTCTTCTTCTTTGTTCTTCCTCTCTTCTCCCCCCATAAGTATTAGTTGCTTTTGGTGGGATTTGAGAGTGAAGGATTTGACTCCTTTGTGGTTTCGTTTGTTCTTCCTCTCTTATTCCCCCATAAACATTTGTTGTTGTGTTGGAATTTGAGAGTGAAGGACTTGAGCACTTCGTGTGCTCTTGCCATTGCATTTGCATCGGTTTGAGCCCTCCACGAGGATTCGTGGTGGTGATACTTGTGAGCTTGTTACTCTTGGGTCTTTGGACCCTAGACGCCTTTTGTGGCCGGCCTTTTGTGGCCAAGACCTTTTGTGGTCAAGACCTTTTGTGGTCACTTGAGATCCCCCAATTAAGTTGTGGGTGTGTGCCTCAAGACTTGGGAGCCCACAATTAAGTTGTGGGTGTGTGCCTCAAGAGTTGTACGGGATTCGATCTCCGCCCCAAAGGAGATCAATAGTGGAAGGGGAACTCGAACCTTTTGTGGTTGAGTTCATCAGGAGAAGAAGGTGAGCCTTTGTGGCGTTGCGGCTAACCTGTTGTGGTTGCGCACACCTCTCCAAACGAGACGTACACCTTTGGGTGGAACTCGGGAATACATCCTCGTCTCCCCGTGCCTCGGTTATTTCTATACCCGAGCTCTTTACTTATGCACTTTACATTGAGATAGCCTTCGTGCTTGAAGTCATATATCTTGCTATCATCTTGTTACTTGTATTGCTTAGCTTAAGTTGTTGGTGCACATAGGTGAGCCTAGTTTATATATCTAGGTTGTATACTTGTTAAAGTAAACCTCTAGTTTTATTCCGCCTTTATTAAGCATACCGGAATTTCCGGGTCATTCGTGGACCGGATATTCCGGCTACTCGGAATTTCCGGGTCACTTTTGGACCGGATATTCCGGCTCCTCGAAAAAGTTTTTAATCGCCTATTCACCCCCCCCCCCCTCTAGGCGACGTCTACCCGTTCATAAACGGCGCTGACATTGTCGCAATACACAATAGTGGCAGTCTCGATCGGACGATGAAGCTCCTGCAATAGTTGCCTAACCCAGCATGATTCGGCTACAGCCGTAGCAACAACACGGTATTCCGCTTCAGCACTAGAGCGAGAGACCGTCGTCTGACGGCGAGCTGACCAGCTTATCAAATTATCACCAAGATACATGCAGAACCCTGACGTAGAGCGGCGAGTATCCGGGCACCCAGCCCAATCGGCATCCGAGTAGGCAACGAGAGTGTGAGAAGTGGAACGGTGCAAAGTGAGACCATGATCAAGAGTTCCCTTGAGATAGCGAAGAATGCGCTTGATGAGAGAAGAATGAGGTTCACGAGGGTCATGCATGTGTAGACAAACTTGCTGGACGGCGTAGGAAATGTCTGGACGAGTGAGAGTAACATACTGGAGAGCGCCGTTAATGCTACGGTCCTTAGATGGATTAGAAACGGGTGGGCCGGCTGTGGAGGATAGTTTGGCTTTAGTGTCAATGGGGGTAGTAACAGGGTAACAATCGCTCATGCCTTCACGAGAAAGAATATCAAGGATATATTGGCGTTGGGAAAGATGAATGCTGGTGGGTGAGCGAGTGACGGAAATGCCGAGAAAGTGATGAAGAGGACCGAGGTCCTTCATGGCGAATTCGCGGCTGAGAGCAGCGGTGATATGCGTAAGGAGAGAGGAAGTGGACGCTGTGAGAATGATATCGTCGACATAAAGGAGAAGATATGTTGTGTCGGGACCGCGACGAAGAGTGAACAGAGAGGCATCAGATTTTGAGTCAACAAACCCGACGGTGTGGGCAAAGGAGGAGAAACGCTGGAACCAGGCACGAGGGACCTGTTTGAGGCCGTAGAGAGATTTGTGAAGGCGACAAACGTGGGTAGGATGTTGTGGATCGATGAACCCAGATGGTTGCTGACTATAGACGACCTCATCAAGATGACCATGAAGGAAGGCATTTTTAACGTCGAGTTGATGTATGGGCTAAGCATGAGAGAGGGCTAGAGAGAGAACGATGCGAATGGTGGCTGGTTTGACGACAGGGCTGAAAGTTTCATCAAAGTCGACGCCGGGCTGTTGGGAAAAACCACGAACCACTCAACGGGCTTTGTGACGAGCTAGGGAACCATCGGAGTTATATTTGTGGCGGAAAATCCATTTCCCGCTCACTATATTCGCACCAGGTGGGGGAGGAACAAGGGACCATGTTTGGTTTTGAGTGAGCGCGTCAAATTCTTCCTGCATGGCCTGTCGCCAATGAGGGTCACGAAGCGCGAGAAGATAGGTGGTGGGTAGCGGCGAGGAGACGATGGCGGAAAGATTAAGACGGTCGATTGGACCGGGAAGACGCCCGGTCGTAGAGCGAGTACGATGTGCCATAGGAGGAACTGGTGGGGGCTGAGGTGGTGAGCTTGGCGGTGGAGAGGGGGGCTCGTTGTGAGTTTCAGTTGGGGAGGGGTGCGCGTCGGGTGAGCGCAAGGATGGGGTTGGCGAGGAATCTGTCGGTGGCGGCTGTCGTGTGCCTGTGGCGGCCGTGGGAGGAGGTGGAGGCGAGCGGCATGTTAAGGGTGTTGGTATCGGTATGGTATCGATGGGATCGAAAGGGTCGGGTATAGGGTTCGGTGGTGGGTTTGGTGTTGCTGGGGCATAAGGGAAGGTGTGTTCATCAAAGATGACATGCCGAGAGATGAGAATGCGACGCGTGGTAAGGTCGAGACACCGATATCCTTTGTGACGGGATGGGTAACCAAGGAACACGCATTTTGTGGATCGTGGAGAGAGTTTGTTGGGTGTGGTGGAGGTTATGTTTGGGTAACAGAGACAACCGAAAACACGAAGTGTTTGGTATGGTGGGGTGAGGCCGAAGAGAAGCTCGTAGGGGGTGGTGAGTGTTTTGGCATTGGTGGGTCGGATGTTGATGAGAAACGTGGCTGTATGTAGTGCTTCGGCCCAAAGAGATGGAGGCATGGAGGCTTGAAATAATAGGGTTCGGATGACATTATTTGTTGTGCGAATGGCGCGCTCGGCTTTACCGTTTTGTTGAGAGGTGTGGGGACATGAGAAGCGAAAGTGGGTGCCATGGTGCGTGAAAAAAGAGTGCACTTGTTTGTTGTCGAATTCGCCGCCATTATCACATTGGATAGCTAGGATAGGGAGGTTAAATTGAGTGCGTGCGTAGGCATGAAAGGCAGGCATGAAAGGCAGTGAAGGTAGCAAAAACATCAGATTTCTTGCGAAGGGGAAACATCCAAAAATAATGTGTGTAATCATCTACAATAATAAGGTAATAACCAAATCCAGAAGTACTAAGAATAGGAGATGTCCACAAATCACAATGCAACAGTTGAAAGGGTTTAACGCTAATTGATTTCGACGGATAAAAAGGTAG
Organism: Poa annua; assembly: GCA_026929855.1. Lineage (NCBI taxonomy): Eukaryota > Viridiplantae > Streptophyta > Magnoliopsida > Poales > Poaceae > Poa > Poa annua. The sequence continues at coordinate 298,882,101 of CM049426.1, forward strand.
CCTGATGTGGCGACCCAACTGACACGCGTGACATAAGGAAGATGGAACTTTAGTTGGTGGAATTTGTTCGTGTTGGTGGAGACGCTTCATGGTGTGGTGGCCGGGGTGTCCAAGACGGCGATGCCAAAGCTCGAAGGATGAAGTGGTGAGGAGAGCTTGAGCTTCTGGTGGGCGGAAGGAGTAGAGGGGTCCATGACTATTGCATCGAAGAATCGCGGTCTTGGTAAGAAGATCCTTCACAGTGAAACCGAGAGGGTCAAATTCAATAGAACAAAGATTATCATTAGTGAATTGGCAAACAGAAATAAGATTTTTGATAATTTGAGGAACAACGAGAACGTTACGAAGATGCATATTTTTAGGTTGAGAGGCTAATGTGTAGGAGCCGGTGTGAGTGATAGGGAGAGACGCACCGTTGCCAACTATGATTTTATGTGAGGAAGAGGGTTGAAGAGAGGATAATATACCATGATCGGATGCCATGTGGGAAGAGGCGCCTGAATCCATGCACCACTCTTGGTTGCCAGGGAGGTGCAAGTTCTGTAGCGCGGTGAGTAGAGCCGGATCGAGCTGCTGGAGGTGGTTGTGTTGTTGCGGCTGCTGCATCAGTCCTTGGGTCGAGGTGGATGGCATGAGGTGTTGTTGCTGTCCGGTGGCGGTGTAGGCTTGATGTCCGGGGCGAGGACCCAAAAGGCCAGCCGTGGGCGCGCGCCAGTGCGGCTGTCACGGAGCGGACGGCTGCTGCTGCTGTGCCGCACGGGTCGGGAGGCCTGTCCAAGGATTAAACATCCATGGCGAGTTGTTGTCACGGCCGCGGCCACGGCCACCACCGCGACCACGACGGCCACCGTAACCTCCACCACGGCCAGAGTTGGAGTAGAGGCCGGGGTTGTAGGGTGAGGGAGGGCGGTGATTGGTGATGCCGGAGCCACCGCCACGTCCAGCTGGAGGAGCGCCGCCACCGTGCGGCAGGATGCTGTTGCCGCAGGCCCAAAGAGCGGAGGCGGCCGCGTTCTTGGCGTCGGTCTTCTTCTGCGCCTCTTCAAGAACGAGAGCTGAACGAGTTTGAAGGAAGCTGGGAAACGGCACCTGATATGGAAGAAACGACCGAAGATGGCTGAACTGTTCGTTGAGGCCGCGGAGAACCGTGAGGACGAGAGTTTCATCGGAGACGGGCTGGCCAACGTCTGCGAGGGCGTCGGCGAAGTACTTGAGCTTGGAGCAGTAGTCGTGGACGCTCATGTCGCCTTGCGGGGTGTTGCGGAACTCCGCGTCGATGGCGAGGGCGCGACTCTTTTTGTTGTCGTGGAAGAGGCTGGCGAGGGCGTCCCAAATCTGACGGGCCGAGGCGCCGGGAGTCATGATGATGCCGAGTAGCTCGAGGGAGATGGAGCCATAGAGCCAGGAGAGGACGGTGAAATCGTCCCGCGCCCAATCGGAGGTGGGCGACGTGTCCGATGGCGTGGCGTCGGTGGAGCCGATGACATGGGTGGTGAGGCCGTAGCGTCCGAGCGCGACGAGGAAGAGCTCGCGCCACTTGGCGTAGTTGGATTCCTGCAGATCAAGGGTGATGGGGACGGGGCTTTTGATGGAGGCGACGTAGGGAGTGGGGCTAGGGTTTTGGGTTGGGGAGGGGTCAATGTTCTTGCCCATCTCGGCAGCGCGGCGATCTAGTTCTTCTTTGCGAGTTTGTAGGAGAGACTCGCGGTCCTTGAGCTCCTGCTCGAGCTTCTTGAGCTCGGCGGCGGATGACATGGTGGCGGCGGAGGCTAGGTAGGAGAGGGAGGAGGGCTAGGGTTTTTAGAATTGGTAAGGGATCGGCTGGTGCTCTGATACCATGAAAGTTTAGATTGAATCTGGGCTGCGTGATCGCAAGCCTCAGCCCTCCTCATATATTTATATACCAGCGATTACACAATATATGTACAGGAAACGTATTCGGCTAGGTTCCTTGGAGTGTACTCCAAGTTGTTGATCATCCGGCCGCCTCCTTCTCTAACAAGGGCATGTTTTGTAAAGAGGAGGCGAAATGAGCTCTACTCCGTCCAACACATCAGTTGTAGATGGGTTTATTGCTGTTTTTTATATTAACGGCACCGGGATTCCATTGGCCAGGATCTATGTAAGGCGGATACACCCGTTACGCTAATACCGAAGAGGAACCCTAATCACCCATTAAACAGTATAGATCGATTTCATTTCTTCACGCACACGGTTCTTTATAAAAATGTTACTAAGACCACTGCAAATAGAATGAGGCTTATCTTAGAGTACAGTTTCTACCCAGAAGATTGATTTCAGATAATTCACTAGTGGCCTTTTGAATGTATTTACTGGATGAAGAAGAAGAAGAATGGAAAAAGGGCAGTGTGTAGTTAAGTTGGACACGATGAAAGCTTACGATCGTGTCGAATGGGCCTTTTTGAACCAATGATGTTGAAGCTAGCTTTCCCTCCTAGCCTAGATCAGCTAATTATGAAGTGTGTATCAACATTCAAATTATCCGTTAAAGTGAATGGTGGACTTCTTGAGCCTTTATGTCCGTCTCGGTATTCAGTAAGGAGACCCAATGTCACCATATTTGTACTTATACGGTGTGGAAGGATTGATGGTCTTATTACGCCACTATAATACTGGATTTGTGGATAGAGTTGTTCGAGTCTTCAATCGGTCACCTTGGATCTCACTTATAATATATAAGATGTTTTCGCTGCCCACGGAAATCATCGACTCATGGAGGAGAAAGATGGAGTGAGATCTCGTATGTCTAATAGGAGCATCTAGTCAACATACACACTATCTAAAACATCTTATATTCATAAACAAAGGTTGTAGCATATAAAACACCAGGGATATCATTTTAGAAGATCACGGCACAAAGATCACACATAGCTGAATGGAGTTCAACCTTACACTACGGTAGATTATTAATACTTCCTCCATTATGTAATATAAGGTGTCTAAGGTTTTTGCACGGATATTAAGGCGTCAGTATTTTACATGTGATGGACTCATTTTCTCTTGATAAAATTCGAGAGTGAGGAATCCATGATAGTCATAAATTGAAAAGAATAGCTCAAATCTCTCCGTTCCAGATCGTGACACATATTTTGACGAGTAAAATTATCTATAAATCGTAATACACCTTATATTTAGAAAAATTTCTCAAAACCTTAGACACCTTATATTAAGGAACGGAGGGAGTAGTTGGTAGCTGAACAAAATGATCTAATTAGGAGCAGTAGTAGACGCCAGCGGCTCGCTGGTAGCAAAGGTCTAATTGAGGGTCGTGCCTTTGACACAAAACCCATCACTGTAGAGGTACCCAGTTGGCTCAATATAGTGGAATAGTATTTCAACACAGAGTCGGAACTATGTTGAGTTGAGGGGGCCACCGCCCCCATCCCCCTTGTTCCATATGCATATATCCAAACTTGTATTTAGACATATTTTAGTGTATGTGTGCACTTATTTTGATATGAATCTAAATAACACGTACAACACCATACCATCTTATTTTGTAAAACGGAGGAAGTATATTATCAATGACCCATTCTCTCCAGAGCTGAAAGTGGATGCCTAAAAAATCACAATCGTGGGAAGTGAGAGCGGTCTGGGCCTAAGCACATAATTTCATCCCGACTGCTGTAAAGTTCACCGAGTATTCCTAGGGCTCGGATACACTGGGTCAAAGAGGGTTTCCTCACATTGAGAGAGGTTAAAGGAATTAATGTTAACTCCACCAATGTCATCGTACGAACTACTGATTGATAACTTGATGATACAGGTGTCACTAAGTTGAGATTGAGTCGGAAGCAATATCCTTGTAATGATACCACACAGTCGTGCATAAAACAAAGTAACATAGTAAATGACATAAGTAAGCTAAGGCCAGAGCTACCCAGTTGACTCAGTATAGTGGAATTAGTATTTCAACACAGAGACGAAGCTATGTTGATTTGAGGGGGGGGGGCACCGCCCCCCTCCCCTAGTTCCATATACATATGTCCAAACTTGTATTTAGATATATTTTATTGTATGTGTGCACTTATTTTGATTTGAATCTAAACAATATGTACAACATCATAACATCTTATTTTGTGAAATAGAGGAAGTATATTATCAATGACCCATTCTCTCCAGAGCTGAAAGCGGATTGCCTCAGAAATCACAATTGTGGGAAGTGAGAGCGGTCCAAACCTAAGCACCTTAATTTCATGTCGACTGCTGTAAAGTTCACTGAGTATTCCTAGGGCTCGGATACACTGGGTCAAAGAGGGGTTCTCTACATTGAGAGAGGTAAAAGATATTCATGTTAAATCCACCAATGTCACCATAGGAACTACCGATTTATAAATTGATGATACGGGTGTGACTAAGCTGAGATTGAGGCGGAAGAAATTTCTGAAGACCTCATTACCAATATCCTTGTAATGAAACAGCATAGTCGTGCATAAAACAATATAACATAGTCAATGACGATAAGTGAGCTAAGGCCTCCCCCCCCCTAGTTCCATATACATATGTCCATACTTGTATTTAGACATATTTTAGTGTATGTGTGCACTTATTTTGATTTGAATCTAAACAACATGTACAACATCATAACATCTCATTTTGTGAAATAGAGGAAGTATATTATCAATGACCCATTCTCTCCAGAGGTGAAAGCGGATTGCCTCAGAAATCACAATCGTGGGAAGTGAGAGCGGTCCAAATCTAAGCACCTTAATTTCATGTCGACTGCTGTAAAGTTCACTGAGTATTCCTAGGGCTCAGATACACTAGGTCAAAGAGGGGTTCCCCACATTGAGAGAGGTAAAAGGTATTAGTGTTAAATCCACCAATGTCAACATAGGAACTACTGATTTATAACTTGATGATACGGGTGTGACTAAGCTGAGATTGAGGCGGAAGCAATTTTTGAAGACCTCATTACCAATATCCTTGTAATGATACCACACAGTCGTGCATAAAACAAAGTAACATAGTAAATGACCCAGGTTGACTCTGTATAGTGGAACTAGTATTTCAACACAGAGACAGAGCTATGTTGAGTTGGGGGGGGGGGGCACCGCCCCCCTCCCCTAATTCCATATACATATGTCCAAACTTGTATTTAGACATATTTAAGTGTATGTGTGCACTTATTTTAATTTGAATCTAAACAACATGTACAACATCATAACATCTTATTTTAAGAAATAGAGGAACTATATTATCAATGACCCATTCTCTCCAGAGCTGAAAGCGGATTGCCTCAGAAATCACAATCGTGGGAAGTGAGAGCGGTCCGAACCTAAGCACCTTAATTTCATGTCGACGGCTGTAAAGTTCACTGAGTATTCCTAGGGCTCGGATACACTGGGTCAAAGAGGGGTTCCTCACATTGAGAGAGGTAAAAGATATTAATGTTAAATCCACCAATGTCACCATAGAAACTACCGATTTATAACTTGATGATACGGGTGTGACTAAGCTGAGATTGAGGCGGAAGCAATTTCTGAAGACCTCATTACTAATATCCTTGTAATGAAACCACATAGCCGTGCATAAAACAAAGTAACATAGTCAATGACGTAAGTGAGCTAAGGCCAGAGCTACCCAATTGACTCAGCATAGTGGAATTACTATTTCAACACAGAGACGAAGCTATGTTGAGTTGAGGGTAGGGGGGAGGGGGCGGTCCATATACATACGTCCATACTTGTATTTAGACATATTTTAGTGTATGTGTGCACTTATTTTGATTTGAATCTAAACAACATGTACAACATCATAACATCTCATTTTGTGAAATAGAGGAAGTATATTATCAATGACCCATTCTCTCCAGAGCTGAAAGCGGATTGCCTCAGAAATCACAATCGTGGGAAGTGAGAGCGGTCCAAATCTAAGCACCTTAATTTCATGTCGACTGCTGTAAAGTTCACTGAGTATTCCTAGGGCTCAGATACACTGGGTCAAAGAGGGGTTCCCCACATTGAGAGAGGGAAAAGGTATTAATGTTAAATCCACCAATGTCAACATAGGAACTACTGATTTATAACTTGATGATACGGGTGTGACTAAGCTGAGATTGGTCGGAAGCAATTTCTGAAGACCTCATTACCAATATCCTTGTAATGATACCACACAGTCGTGCATAAAACAAAGTAACATAGTAAATGACCCAAGTTGACTCTGTATAGTGGAACTAGTATTTCAACACAGAGACGAAGCTATGTTGAGTTGAGGGGGGCACCGCCCCCTCCCCCTAGTTCCATATGCATATGTCCAAACTTGTATTTAGACACATTTTAGTGTATGTGTATGTTTATTTTGATATGAATATAAACAACATGTAGACCACCTATAACATCTTATTTCGTGAAAAGGAGGGAGTATATTATCAATGACCCATTCTCTTCAGCGGATTGCCTCAAAAATCACAATCGTGGGAAGTAAGAGCGGTCCAGAACTAAGCACCTTAATTTCATGCCGAGTGCTGTAAAGTTCACCGAGTATTCCTAGGGCTTGGATACACTGGGTCAAAGAGGGTTTCCCCACATTGAAAGAGGTTAAAGGTATTAATTTTAAATCCACCAATGTCGTGGCAGGAACTACTGATTGATAAATTGATGATATGGGTGTGACTAAGCTGAGATTGAGGCGGAAGAAATTTTTGTAGATCCTCGATACCAATATCCTTGTAATGATACCACACGGCCATGCATAAAACAAAGTAACAGAGTAAATGACGCAAGTGAGCTAAAGCAGAATGGATCAGATTTGATTTCTTCATATTGAAGAAACAAATTCGTATGTTCCACCTAGACTGCTATGATGTAGAAATCGCTTCAACGGACCAACGGATAAGAAAAATTATTATCTTGTCATCCTTTGACGGGTCAAGTACCATCTGAGCACGAACACGCCTTTTTTGGAGCAGGAATGTACAGCCAACCTTGGACGTTGGGTGACATGCCAATATCATCCTCTATCATATTGCTCTTATAGTAGACGCAAGTGAGCTAAATATTAATCTGTTGCTGACATTGTAGAGTTTCCATCAATCAGTTTGAACTCTATCCTACAAGTGTTTCATGTCAAAAGAGATCTGAATAGAGTAGCCGATAAGTGTGTAAACCAGGCTCTTAGGCATCACCTAGAACAACCTATCTATCTTTGGTTGTTTATGTTCACTTCATGTTGCCGAGCTAAGAATGTTTGGACCGCACGCGAGTAAGAGCTCTTCGCACTGTAGCTAGGCTTCCGCCCCCGACTGCGCCGCCGGCCACTCCGGCCCCGGCGCCCACCAAGACCTCGCCGGCCGCCACTCCGGTCCCGGCGCCCTCCTTCCCCGGCAGTATGGCTGGTTCCCCGCCGCGCTTCATCCAACGTTGGGTGTGCTCTGCCTCGCCGGGTTCAAGCTCCTCCCAGATCCGCGACAGGCCGGTGGTCTCAGGCCTCGGCATCTCCTCCGCGTCCCCTTCCTCACCTGCTAGCGCAGCTGGCGATGGGGCAGGGTGCGACGAAGGGATGTTGGTCTTGGCGCCGGCGGCCGCGGTCGGAGGTGGAGGCATCCAGGTAGGCTTACCTGGGCTGCGCCGCGACCATCAAGGAAGGCGCTTTGGAGGAGACGCAAGGCGCTGCGCAGGGAGGACGTGGGCCCCTCGCGGCCGCCGCCTCCATCGGAGCTTGCAGGGCTCTGTTTCAAGTGCTATGAGCCGGGACACTATAGGCACGAGTGCACAAACAAGGAGGTTTGCATTCGGTGCGGCGAGCTCGGCCACCGTGCGTTCGACTACAAGCGGCTCAAGAGTCCCAGGTCTGAGGAAGAACTGCGTCGGGATGCGCTTGCGAAGCTAGCCAGGCGTGCGCCTCAGCCTGCACCTGCCGTGGCAAGGAGCACCTCCCCTCCTGGCGCGATGTTGAACCATGTGCCACCTCCAGCCCGTCAGACTGAGGTTTGGCCGGTGTTGGGCGGTCGGCAGGTGGGCTCGTGACCTGAGGAAGAGGATGTGGACGCGCCCATCTGCGTCGTCCGCCGCTCGCAAGTGGTGGAGGATCTGGAGTTTCGCCTGCGCAACGCGGTGGTGGCTTAGGTCGGTGGTGCGCGCCCGGCTGTGTCTTGCGGTCAAACCGCCCTTGCGATCTGCAACACGTTGGAAGTTGCTGGAACCAGGATCACAGTGCACGGGTTCCAACCAGAGGACTTTCTCGTGGTCTGCGACACTGCAGAGCTACGGAACAGGCTTGTGGCACTCCCTTGCATCAATGGGCTGGGTTTCACGCTGTTCTTCAGGCAATGGACACGGTAGGCTCAAGCAACACATGATACATTGAGAGCGAAGGTAGATTTGGTGATTGAAGGTATACCGCCCCACGCTTGGGACCGGGACATCATGGAGGAGCTCTTGGGTTCGTCGTGCGTCGTTGACACTATTGCGTCGACAACCAGCTCGAGAGAAGATCTGGGCTTGTTCAAGTTCTCTGCTTGGACGAACGAGCCAGGGAAAATCCCGCCAGTGAGCATCTTGGCTGTTCCGGAGCCCACACCGCTTAGGGAGAACACTCCCTCGCCGGCCAGGGAGCCAGGACGTTCTTGCAGTCCGTCGGGACCTCGGGATGTAGGTTTTGTGGATGAAATCACGCTGCTCAAGTATCGCACTCTGATTCACATCGATCGCATTGAGGAAGCTGTGGATTTGGGAGTTTGGATGGCGCAGTCCTCTTCTGGCAGTGGGCACAGTGGCCTCCTCGATGTTGAGAGGCACGGTGGTGGCGGCGAAGGCGGCGGCGGCGCTGGCCGTGTTGTAAGCCGTCCTGGCTGGCGCGTTGGGGTACCGGACAATCGTGGTGGGGCCAATGGGAGAAATCGCGCAGACGGTCGCATGCGCCGATCGTACTGCCAGGCGGTGGCCCCGGCCACCAACTGGAAGCTCCCTCCCATGGTACGTCGACGCGTGGAGACGCGCCATGAGGAACGCGACGCCGAAGTACTGGTGATCGCTGTCCCAAAGGAAGTTGGTCTGGAGACAGGGGGCAGAGTGGACTTGGCCGTTGGGAGTACAACTCAGGTGCGATCAGAGGATCCCGAGGTGGATTCAAACGAGCGGCCGATCCGAGGAAGTGACAAATATTTGATCCTTGAGCCTACTGCGCTTGCTAGAGGCCAAGACGCCACTGCGCGGGAACCATGTGAGGCGGTCTTTACTGGTGGGCTGGGCTTGGGCATGCTAAACTCCGGAGACACTGGTGGTGTTAGCCTGGAAGGCCGCTTAGTCAGTGCGACTGCCTCGTTGCCAACAAGTATGCCTGTAACTGCAGCGGCGGTAGAATCTGAGCATCTGCCCCTGACCACTTACTCGGATAGCCTGAGTTTGGATCGTAATGAAGATGGTGAGATGTCGCGGCGCCAATCTACGGAATTCTATTTCCCAGTGCAGCTCTCGGGCTCTGAGAGTTCTAGCGAGGAGGTTACATGCGACAGGGTCGAGACTCAATGTGCACCTGCACAGCAAGGAGGCATGTCTGAGGCTGAACAAGTGGCTTTCAGACGAATCAAGAGCTTTTGCGCTGGGCTCCTCAAGCAGCTAGCTCCCCCACTGCTGCGTGATGTGGAAGCGGCAAACCCACTTTGTGCAAATGCAGAGCCATACACGCCACGCAGAAGCACCAGGTTCGGTGGTAACACACCGGTAAATCGATCCTCCAAGGAGGCCTCTACTGTAGAGTTGGCACTGCTGACTGCACTCAACATTTCCCCTGCTGACTTCGAACCTGATGAGAACGCAATGCTGGAACTCCAGCAAGTTTTTGACTCGCCGATGAAAGACGAGCATCTCAGGGTGGTGGCTGCGATTTTTGGCAAGTCACTGCCTCCGGTGGATACCCTCGCGACATTGGAGCCTGGAGCCGCGATTAGCGTGCAGTAATCCTGCGCCTAGTTGAAGTCTTCTGCTGTGTTGTTTATGGATTGCAACCCAGAAGTACTTAGTTGGAACCCGCGGGGGCTTAATGACAGAGCTAAGCGTAGCACTGTTAGAGAGTTGGTGGATTCAGTCCATGTTAGCATTGTTTGCTTGCAGGAGACGAAACTGGAGGTAATTGACCAGTTCGTGGTCATGGAGTGCTTAGGCCCCGCGTTCGACGGGTTCGTCTATCTTCATGCTATACAAACCCAGGGAGGAATTTTGCTGGCTTGGAAAACAACTTTGTTGTCCATTTCCAGTGTAAGCTTTGACTCCTTCGCCATTACTGGTGAAGTAAAAAACGCTAGACCACAACCACTGGTGGCTTACCATGGTGTACGGGCCACAAGCCACTACCGAGAAGATTCAATTCCTTCAGGAACTTGCGGATAGGCGCTCGCTGTGTCCGGGGCCTTGGCTCGCAATTGGGGACTATAATATGATCTTGCACGCGTAGGATAAAAATAATGCGAACCTCAACCGTAGCCAAATGGCTCGATTCCGAGCGTTTGCCAATGCACATGATCTTAAGGACCTATACCTTCACGGGAGATTGTACACTTGGAGTAACGAGCGGGAGATCCCCACGATGACCCGCATTGATCGCGCCCTTGCAACTATGGACTAGGAGTTGCTTTACCCTGACAGCTTGTTACAGGCGCTGTCATCTAACGCTTCATACCACACGCCGCTACACCTCTCTCTGAATGCTGCATTGAGGCCCAAGAGGAGGTTCAGATTTGAAGTTTATTGGGCCGGGCTAGCAGGCTTTGAAGAAGCAGTTCAAGAGGGTTGGCGCTGTGATGATGCCATTGTCGATCCAATTAAGCGTCCAAATGAATTGTTGAGGAACCTTGCTGCGCACTTACAATCCTGGGGACAGAAGACAACGGGGAACGTCAAACTCCAAATTGCACTTGCAAATGTGGTGATAGACAGGCTTGATGCTGCACAAGACAGGAGAGCACTGCTACCTTTGGAGAGATGGTTGCGGAGGACTGTTGACGTGGGGTACCTTTCGGGTAGCCCACGATAAAGCTACCTGGGCCGCGCCAAGGATTTGGAGGCCCACAGAAGGCCCACGCGGGGTACCATGTAACCTAGTCCAAGTCGGTTAGGTCGCATAACCTGCCATATCTGTAATCGCCATCGGGATCGACTACCCGAGACCTGGCTACCTATAAAGCCAGGAGGGTGGCTCGTCCCGAAGAGAACGAGGAGACACGCTCATAGCCACCACCACAAACCCTAGCGAGATCGCAATCTCGCCATTGTAATCGCTACTCACATCAATAATCAGACAAGCAGGAGTAGGGTGTTATCCTCCGGGAGCCTGAACCTGGGTAAATCCTTGCTTATCAGCCGTCGTGATCACCAACACCTCTCTCTCTCCCCATCAATCAACCCGGGGTGCACAACCCTGGGACTTGTCGAGTTAACACCTCGTCAACTATCAAGCAATCTGTGCTAGGTCTCTCTTCCCTTGAAAGAACCATTGCTCGGCAGCGATCCCGTGTTCGTTGGCTAAAAGAAGGAGACGCCAATACAAAGCTTTTTCATTTGGTGGCCAATGGCAGAAGGCAACAAAATTTCATCCCTGCCATCCCCCATGGGAACGAAGTCATCACTGATCAGCAGGCCAAGGAGCAGGCTTTCTCTCATGCCTATCCAGAGCTGTTGGGATCGGTTCGCAATCGCGAATTCACCGTTGATTTGGAGGCCTTGGGACTACAGCAGGTAGACCTTTCTGACCTTGATTCTCTAGTCACCAAGGAGGAAGTCTGGGGTGCTATCAAGGAACTACCACACGATCGCGCACCAGGCCTGATGGATTCCCAGGGCTGTTCTATCTGAAGGCATGGCCGATTATTAAGCAAGACATAATGGCAGTTATTTTGAAGCTGTGGCTGGGAGATGGCAGGGGTTTTGGGAAGCTAAACACGGCTCTAGTCACTCTAAAACCAAAGAAATCTGATGCAGAGACAGTTGGGGATTACAGACCAATAAGCTTGGTGCAGGGAGTTTCTAAAATATTTTTGAAGATCATTGCAATTCGTTTACGGGGAAAAATCAGAACACTTATCAGTGCCAACCAGTCTGCCTTTGTTCGTGGAAGAAGTTTGCACGATAATTTTGTGCTAGTTCGGCAGATGGCCAGGAGAATTCATTCGCGGCGTAAAAAAGGTGTGCTATTAAAACTTGACATCACACGTGCATTTGATTCTCTCTCTTGGTCCTTTCTTTTGGAGGTTTTGCGAGCTTTTGGATTCAGTGCGGCTTGGTGTGCGCGAATTGCTATTCTCCTTTCCACTGCTAGCTCCAGACTGCTCGTGAATGGAGTGGCAGGCTGCAAAATCGTGCATGCTAGAGGCATGCGGCAGGGAGATCCAACGTCACCAAGTTTGTTCATCTTTGCTATGGAGGTAATGTCGCAGCTCTTTGTCAGCGCTGCGAATGATGGTCTGCTCGTTGATATGATCGGCGCCACACCACTTCAGCGGGTCTCAATATACGCCGACGATGCCGTGATCTTTGCAAATCCAATTGTTCAGGACATGACAGTAATCAAAGCTATGCTGGCGATATTCGGCGAGGCGTCGGGGTTGTGGATCAATTACAATAAATCCACAGCGACACTCATTCGCGAGGGAGACAGAGACAAGATGCTTGTCAGTAATAGTCTGCAATGTCCAGTGGTTCCGTTCCCCATTAAATATTTAGGTCTGCCGCTGGCGTTGTGACCCCTGACGCCCTCAGAATGGCAGCCATTTCTGGACCGGATCATATCATCAGTGTCGGCTTGGCAGCAGGGATTAATCCATAGTCCTGGAAGACTCACGCTGATCAAAGTTGTGGTATCTGCTAGGCCAATTCACCAGCTCTTGGTGGCAGATGCTCCGACGTGGCTGCTGGAGGCGGCAAACGATTGAATGAGAGATTTTTTCTAGGCTGGCAAGAAGGAGTCCCATGGCGTCAAGTGTCTTGTTGCTTGGTAAGCGGTATGTAAGCCATATTGCTTCGGAGGGCTAGGGGTAAAGAACCTGAAGCTGCAAGGATTGGCGCTCAGAGTTCGTTGGGAGTGGCTGCGCCGCACGGCGTCTGACAGGCCATGGCAAGGGTTGCCTGCACTCAAAGATAGTGAAGCCGAGCAGGTTTTTGACAATCTGATCGAGATCAAGGTTGATAATGGTAGCAAGACTATGTTCTGGTCTGACAGATGGATAAACGGCGAAGCGATCAGAGATTTTGCACCGGATCTCCTTGCTACGGTGGGCACCATACGCAAAAACTCTAGGACTATGCAGACATGACTCACACCTAACAATTGGATTTCGGATGTAGACGAAAATCTAAGTGATAGCGCGAGCCGGTAGCTCGTGTTTCTCTGGCTGAAACTGGGCGAGGTGCAGCGAGATACATCACTCAATGACGAGTTCAGATGGCCGTGGTCTGCTTCTGGGCTTTACACGGCTAAATCTACCTACAAAATGTTTTGCCAGGGGTAGATCAGCTGGCCTCTAGCTGATAGCATCTGGAAATGCAGAGCCCCTCTCAAGAATAATTTTTTTATTTGGCTAGCTGCAAGGCATAAGATATGGACTACAGAGAGGAGAACCCGACATGGGCTGCAGCTCCACGGTGATGCCTGTCACCTGTGCGCGCAAGGGGTGGATGAGGTTGAGCACCTAGTAAAATGCGTCTACACCAGACAGGTATGGTATGCTTGCCGAGTAGCTATAGGCTGGCCGCTTATCATCCCCAATGCGGATGATCAGCTGGAGTCCTGGTGGCTGCGCGAGAGAGGGAGGCTGGTTGCTAAAGAACGCAAACAGTTTGATTCCTGTGTGCTTCTCATCTCTTGGAACATCTGGAAACAACGGAATGCGAGAGTCTTCGGCAACATTACGTAACAATGCAACGAGCATGATCTGGCTGCAAAAATTGTAGCTGATATGAAGTTTTGGAGCCAAGCTGGATTAGGAGTAGGAGTTCCTAAGATAGAGTGAGATTTTGGGCTCTTGTACTTCTTGTTCCTCTTCTATAAAAGTAAGGCATACAATTGTATGCTCTCAAAAAAAATGTTGCCGAGCTTTGCCATGTGATTTCAGTGTTACAATGTTTTCTACATGGGTTTGTATTACACCGTGTACGAGCTAGACAAAAACATGGCATGTTTTCTACTTATTGTTGTAAACCCTTCCTATCAAAATATAATATGTTCTAATACAAAATATGTTCGTAGACATATCTTAACGATCTTTTTTTAATACGGAGGGAGTATGTCTTATTCTTCCCGTTATTTTTACGCGAAGTCATGAATACGTGAGGGGTTTATCCGCAGGCCCGTACAGTAAAATCGCGGGTCCCACGTGTCTACAGTTTGCAATAGTCAAGGTAGCGGGCCCACAAGACCGGCAGCACAATCCGGGCCGCCGGGTACCCCCACCTCCTTTGCCTTATCCCTTCCGCTTCCCTGTGGCCCCACGCTCCCACACCCCACACATTCCGCACGCTCACCCACCTCACTGGCAGGCCGGGCAGCGAGTACGCTGACCTCCCATGTCAGTGGGACAGACTACGTGGTCAAGCGTACCAGGTCTCTCCTCCACGCACGACACGTGGAGCTCGGCCGGCTCTCGCTGCTAAAAGCCATTTCTTCTCCACCTAGTTCTCCCTCCCCACATTCCTGTCGTCACTCTCGCTCGCCCCCCGGATTGGGAACTACTCTAGATACGATGATGATGATTTCAGTCGCTGGGCTCTGTTAATCCCAGGCTAAACTCAGGATTCGGGGGTTCTGGTGGCCGGATTCCGCGCCCGATCGGGTAATTTCACCTTCCACTGATACATGTGTAACTAACTTAGTTACGATTTTTCCGGTTAGTTTTGATGATTTCGCCCAACGGCCGAGGCCGATTTCTCCGTCGATGACTGGGGATTCAGTCTCCGGTCTCGTCCTTCCTGGTTTCGATTTCTGGGCATTTTCGCAGTTGTTCCTCTTCCTCCATCCGTGATTCCCAGAACATTCGTTCGATACTGTTCAGCTATTTGGGGGTTCTGTGTTCATCTCATCGATCGTGCTTCTACAGGCAGGAGCCAGGAGCGACGCTCTGGGTTCGATTGCGTGTAGGATTGGTTCGCGGTTCGTAGTGATTGGACGGGGGCTCAGTTGCGTTGCGTGGGGGACAGCACCACTTCACTCGAAATCGACCTCCACTTGCGTCTAAATCGATCATTACTCGGGGTGTAGTATTTCTTTTTTTTTACTGCTTCTGCACGCAATCTAATATGTAGTACTTTCATCGATGCAGTGCATAACTTTTTTTGACTTTATGATGCAGGATGGTGGCGAAGAAAGCATAAACTATGCCCAGTCGTCCTAGTCACATATGCGCGAAATGGATGCTAAAGAGTCATGACATCGTCACCAAGAAACCAGCCGGCGCCTCAATTAATCTTGGGGTGTGAAATTGTATATCCATCCGTAGACTTGAGGCAGTGACTGGGTTCTGTTCCAGCGTACGAACTCGGTCGTCATGGGCAGCGCTTGCTCAAGGAAGAGAGGCCAAGTGGTTCATGAGGATGAGCTGTACAGCGTGAAGTTCTCCAAGAGCGGCAGCTTCAAATGGTTGCTGCACACGCTGTCCCGCAGCAGCTCCGATGTCCTCCGCAAGGCGCAGGGGCCGACGCCAGGTCGTCGCCCGTCGCTGGTGGAACTCTGCGTGGCCAGAGTCCGTGAGGTAGTCATGTGATCATCTATTGTATGTTCAGGACTTCAGGTTTGGTGAAGCAGTACGGCTTACATGATTGGGGGATGATTGCAGGACATAAATAGGTATTCAGATTTCTCCGTGCTGCCTAGGGATCTTAGCCAGCAGATATTCAATGAACTGGTGGAGTGTAGCTACCTCACTGAGGAGTCGCTCAGAGCTTTTCGTGATTGTGCTTTGCAGGTGAAATTTCAGTATTACTTGTTTGGCACACAGTTTTGACTGAAATAAACAGTGGATGTTTTGTGCTACA
Source organism: Poa annua (assembly GCA_026929855.1). NCBI lineage: Eukaryota > Viridiplantae > Streptophyta > Magnoliopsida > Poales > Poaceae > Poa > Poa annua. Next base: position 298,898,081 of record CM049426.1, read on the forward strand.
TAAATGATGAATAAAGAATATAAACCTATATTATCCAGTGTATCATGGACAATAAGTTCATGTATAATTAAAGCTCCCAATCAGGCTTTATATGTATAATGTATTTCGTCGTCTCGATGTTTATGTGTTTCATCACAAAGTGAAGACATACATCTTATCAGATATTTCTTGTCATCTTTCTAAGGCCCACTCAGCAATTTTGAACGGAATTCTTAATAAGCTCGTAGAATATTTATGAGATTCTTCATAGGAAGTATGGTAAAATTTATCCTGTAAGCACTAAAAGTCTCTACCCCTTAATAGGTGAATTTAATAGACCATTTGAGATCACTTAGGAAACTGCTATATATTATTCTAAGTTCGATGAGACCTTCTGCTCAAGGTTTAAGTTGCAAGCCAAGCTACCGTCTTGCTTGGTGAGCTTGGCCAGAAAAGACAAAACATGAAAGTTCCTATCGCTTTGGGATAACTTAGTCTATATGACTACCAATTGACATTCTATTTTGGGTGTCAGGATATTTGTCTGGAAGAGTACCCTGGAGTGAAGGACGCTTGGATGGAAGTAGTTGCTTCTCAAGGGAAATCCTTGCTATCTGTTGACATCTCTTGCTCTGATGTGACTGATAGTGGATTGAACCTTCTTAAGGATTGCACAAATATGCAAAGTTTGGCATGCAATTACTGTGATCAAATCTCTGAAAATGGACTTGAAACAGTGTCAGGTAAGTGATATGGCAACAGTCCAATAGCTGTGCTTTCTTTCATCTCTATCCGTCCTGGGTTGAATTACTGTGACCAAATCTCTGAACATGGACTTAAATATGTCTTAATTCTGCAGGCCTCTCAAACTTAACATCGCTGAGCCTTAAGAAATGTGCTGCTGTTACCGCTGAAGGAGCAAAAGCCTTTGCAAACTTGGTAAATTTGGTAAATTTGGACCTTGAGCGATGTCCAAAAATTCATGGTGGCCTTGTTCATTTAAAAGGTGTCCTTTCATTTCCTGAATTTATTGTTTGTAGAGCATAGCAACTTGTAGGACATAAATGCTCCAGCTACTATAGGGTACCACAACAACGGGGGCATCTGGGGTGTTTTCTTCTTTCTATTTCCACTTCCTGACACAATACCTATATTTGTTTGTAGTTACTATATTAACTGGTACTCAGCCTATTTATTCACAGTTGAGTCAATAGCAAATAACTAAGAATAATTACTTATGTCTGGTGCTGTAACATTAGATTCTTTTACAGGCTTGAGAAAACTGGAAACACTGAACATGAGGTACTGTAACTGTATCACAGATTCAGATATGAAGTATTTATCAGGTTATAACTCTCCCATGATTTGTGTAAACCAATCTATCTGATTACACCTACTGAACTACAATGCAATCTTTTTTTTTCCTAATGTAGATTTTACGAATTTGAGAGAGTTACAACTGTCTTGCTGCCAAATAAGCGATCTTGGTGTTTCATTTCTGAGAGGTAACCCTCAAATAAGTTCCTTCTTTCCGAGTGGAAGGTTGATTGATTTTGTATTACTCTAGACACTGGAAGGTTTTATATTTACTTAGTAACTTGAGGGTTCATCAGAAATTCAGCCGTGCTTACTTTACTTGTTTGATCTTTTAGGTCTATCCAAGTTATCTCACTTAAATTTGGAGGGCTGTGCAGTGACTTCTGCTTGTTTGGAGGCTATATCAGGTTTTACATCTTTTCCTGATAGAGCACTTTGGTGTAAACGCTACTTCTCTAGTTATATGTGTTCTGACAGAAAGAGAGCATGAAAGTCTTGAGAATTTTGCAACTGAAGTTTAGCGCAAACATACTAGTCGACCTTAGAGTGCTTTTATGCTACTACAGGGACAGTTTGTGTTGAAGTACGATATACATGGAATTCATTCTGTAATTTTGTAAGGGAACTTGTCAGTAGCTGGAGGAGTTAAATGTTCTTTTCACAAGGGTATAGTTAGTTACGAAGCCTGAACTTTCAGTTTACTTTGCATATAGTTGTAACTGATTTGTTGTAGTATCTCGTGCATAATTTTATAAATAAGCTCACCATTTCAGGATTGGCTTTGTTGTTCATGTTAATTTTATAAATAATCACCAAACATCACTAATAGTCATGCTATTTCAGGATTGGCTTCATTGGTCCTGTTAAATCTGAATAGGTGTGCCATATATGATGAAGGCTGTGAGAACTTGGAAGGTAAATATGATAGTCTTGCTACTTGCGGAGATCACATTCTTGTGATGGAATCAGAATAGGATACATATTTACTTGTCGGCGCTGTAGATGTCTAGTTCGGTTATTGAATTGCCGCATGTTCAATGAATCTTTGTTTTGCTCACCTACTATTCTGTCAAGTGGCGTGCATACATGTGCACATTCATTCATTTGTGTCTCTTTGTTCTGCACGGCTACACCTTTTTTTAACTCACTGGCTGGTGCGGTCTTGCAGGTCTAGTCAGACTGAAGGTTCTTAATTTGGGTTTCAACCACATTACAGATGCCTGCTTGGTTCATCTAAAAGGTGATGACTCTTTCGTTGCTTATCTTTAATTCTTCATACAGCAACTTTTAAACACTGTAGAATCAACTCATGTACCAAGTGTTCCCATCTTTCTTATGTCTTGTTGTTGATTTGCTACATTGAAGTGCAGTATCAAGTGGGAGCACATGTCTCTATTTAATCTTGTAGAATAATATTCCATAAAAGACGTACGAGAAGTACATTGGAACCATTGCATCATTGTAAAACTAAGCAAATTGCATAATGTGGGGGACAGTTTGTTTCTGATATTCTTTGTTCCTTTCAGAATTGATCAGTTTGGAGTGTTTGAACTTGGACTCATGCAAGATTGGTGATGAGGGGCTATTGCACCTGAAAGGTGAATTAATTAATGTCTTAAAAATACCTGTACTATAGTAGCATGTTTCCAACCTCTTGTCTTATAAATGCCGAAAAGAGGAACCAGCTAGTTAATTGTCTCATGCAGTAAGTCGTAACTTACTGTTGTGGAATAGCATCTGATTTTAATTTAGCAGACTTGTCTGCAGATAGCAAGTTTAGTAATGCTGGGGCATTCTTGTTTTCCTACAGAACAATTTAGCAGACTTGTCTGCAGATAGCAAGCTTAGTAATGCTGGGGCATTCTTGTTTTCCTACAGAAATTCGTATGCGGCTTTTGTGGCTAGACAGTTTGAGTGTACTTTTTTTGTCTGTAGAAAATCTAATTTGAGTTTTTTTGTTGCAAAGCACTAACTGGTACATTTTGTGGTGCTGTAGGCCTTTTACACTTAAGAAGTTTGGAACTTTCAGACACTGAAGTCGGGAGCAATGGACTTCGTCATCTATCTGGTTTGTTTATACTCTGGCAAATGCTATCAACTATCGATTCTCCTTTAATTGCCTATGTTGTACTATTTTAGGCAGTGTATTAACTTGGTAGATAATTGTTGTTGCTAATTTGTGATAACTGAGCTTGTTTCTACTGTAACTGATGTAGCTAGGTGAGCACCATTACTCCACGATTTATGTAGTTCCGTTTCCTTGGCTTCCCGGACAAATAAAGGGTTACATGATTGGTTGTTAGATGCAGACCACTTGTCTTAATGTTTTTCACAAATAATGTTTTCATCTTGGCGCCTATGCATTCTCTTTCTCAGCTTATCTTGTCATCGTATGGGCTGCCTACCTGTTTTTATGGTCAAGTGTCTTATGTTAAGGCATACACCAGCAGTTTCACACAACTTGATAATTCAGTAATTTTTGCAAACATATACCACTCAAGGTTGCAGTGCTAGAGGGGCAATGCTGATAATGTACAGTGGTATTGTTTGCTATTTGCCATGTCTGAAACTGATTGATTGATATGTTAGCAAAAGACTCCAAGCTGAATGGTTCATGAGCATTTTCCATTATTTTCCTGCCACAAACAATGCTTAACTTAATGTGCACTCAATAAATGATAGTTGAGACACATTATTTCTTTTAACTAAGTGTTATTTACTAGGTGTATGTGCCTGTTGTTATTTTTCTTTTGTTTTTTTTGTAAGAACGCTCATAACATCATCACTAAGTTATGCAATTGTTCTATTTTTGCAGGTCTTCGGAATTTGCATAGCATGAATCTATCTTTTACATTGGTTACAGACATCGGTTTGAAGAAAATTGCTGGCTTGAATTCAATTAAGTCACTTAATCTTGATAATCGCCAAATCACAGACCATGGTTTAGCAGCTCTTACAAGTATGCCTCTTGATAATCATCAAATCATAATGAGTAATAAAGACGCAGAAAAGTGTTGTTGCTTGTTGCGCTAATGATTGGATTGGGCTTACAGTCATGTGTTAAACTGAGTGTCTACACCTTTCAGCAGTTTCATTGACAATATAAGGGTTAAGAACGTAAAATTTGTATGAATAACTGAACCATGAAGATCTGAATTTCCACTTTTTAGCTTTTTAGTGACGCCAATTTTGTGCCATTTAGAACTTGTAAGTTGTATTGCATGCAACGATTGCTTTTATGAATAGAATTTTCAGGCGTGTAGTATTATGTGTGTAGCCTTTCGGATGTGTAAGGTCACATCATCATGTTGGCTAAAGTCCATTTATTTGGTTAGTGCAGGTCTCACTGGGTTAACGCACCTCGATCTGTTTGGAGCTCGTATAACTGATTCTGGGACAAACTGCCTCAGATGTAAGTGTGCACATTCAAACTTTGATTCATATCTAAGATTTAGTGTATGTGGATCTTTTGTGACCATTGAACATGCTTATTCACTGGAAAATGCCAACGACAGCACATGGGGTTGTGTCTACTTGGATGGCTCCAAACAAGCCATAGAATATATGCTATCTAAGATTTATCTTCTCAGGCCCTACACTGTTAGCATCAGCATGTTGGCTTAGTTGGTGTATCTCTTGGTGGGCATTTGGCTCTGGTATTGTAGTTCTCTTTGAGCATCTCATGCAGCATTGTTTTTGGTTTGACGAAATCTTTCCGTTAGGAATAAGGGTGTTTTCGTTATGTCATTATAGCTTTTGCTAGCTCTTAGGTTTGCTGAAGTAGCTGTTTGAAAAACAAAGCTTATGACTTCCACCTGAGGAACTGACTCAAAATGGGCTGAGGCATCATACATTCATACGGCTCCTAACATCCTTGCCACCGTTTCAGACTTCAAGGGTCTGCAGTCTCTGGAGCTCTGCGGCGGGCTGATCACAGATGCTGGAGTGAAGAATATCAAGGACCTCAAAGCTCTGACGCTGCTCAACCTATCCCAAAATGGCAACCTCACAGACATAACCTTGGAGATTATTTCAGGCATGTGCCGCTTTGCATCCTATCTTGGTTAAAAGCCTGTTCTCACAGTGTGCTTCTGTTTGCCTGTGACTCCGGCGTGATCTCAAGGTTTATTTTGTGGTGCAGGTCTGACTGCTCTGGTCACGCTGAACCTATCGAACTCCCGGGTGTCCAACGCCGGCCTCCACCACCTGAAGCCGCTGCAAAGCCTGCGGTCGTTGTACCTGGAGTCCTGCAAGGTGACGGCGTGCGAGATCAAGAAGATCCGGTTGGCTGCACTTCCCAACCTTATAAGCGTACGGCCAGAGTAATCTGGTGATTGGCACCCACCTCTGTCCACCTGTAAATAACTACCACATGCTAGAGCAGGCAGAACGAGCCTGCGTGTCTGTACATAGATCTTTCGAGTTACGTGAATGATCTGATATGATAGACTGGTAAATGTTTATGTCGTCTAGGTAGTAGTCACCAAAGGTGATGCGAAGAAACCACTGTAAATATGTCGTGCTTCCTCCACATTTTTGGATGGTATGTATGTAATGGTACATGTAAATAACTCGTTGGATTGCTTAAGTTTCTTTATGTGGTGCTGCAATACTAGCATGAAATATGAATCGAGTTCGATGTCAACTACTACATGAGGTAACCTCTGTGTTGCATTAACTGGTGACGGTGTCGCCAAAGCAGACAACTGAATATTCAGAGTGTTTGATCTGGTTTCATTACTTCCCGCGTCCATAACCTGGCACAGGAGGTTCTATGCTTTCTATTAAAGTTGGGCGTATACCTTCTTCTCCAAAATTAACCTGGCACAGGCATATTCCCGATTAATCAACTGTCTGTCTATCCCCACTCCGGAAGGCTAAAACAATATTGTTGGCGATACTCTAGGGATAGTGTGCCGCATGGTCACCGTTGTCACACTGGACCTCACGACGCCATCAAGTTTCAGAAACCATAGCTTTACCTTCAAAAAGGAGTTATCGTCGGTTTTTGGCCGTTCTCTTCAAATTGTTTAATAAAATGAGGCAAAATTGCCCGTTTTGTTAGAAAAAAGCTATATACAGATTTTTAGGTAGCGTCATAAATTTTGATGCAATTGGCAGGATGAATACATAAAAATGGGACCGCTAAAGTAGGGGCAAGGCTTGAATTTTATATCTATCTATATATGGGAATATATTAGACACAATAATACATCACCATGTCCCGAGAGAATACAACAAAAACACACTATCTACAACCGCTATACGATATGCTAAGCCTTCGGCCACCTACACCATATCTACATCCAAAAAATTCCATCCCCTTCGGCAATCCAAGGCTATCGACAGATTTTTAGGTAGCATCATAAATTTTGATGCAATTGCCAGGATGAATAGATAAAAATGGTACAGCTAAAGTAAGGACAAGGTTCGAAATTTATATCTATCTATATATGGGAGTATATTAGACACAATAATACATCACATGTCCTGAGAGAGTACAACAAAAAACACACTATCTACAACCGCTATACGATATGCTAAGCCTTCGGCCACCTACACCATATCTACATCAAAATTTCTCCATCCCCTTCGGCAATCCAAGGCTAAAGAAGAAGAATCTTGAGAGAAATACCCTACTAGAGCAGAATCCGCGGAAGCCAAGAACTCTTCCCAGGGTTCAGCCAGCCCATGGGACCCCGTGCCGCTGGCTGATGAATATCAGCTTCTCGTCTTTGGAGCGCTCTCAGAAACTCCTCTGAGCTCAGGTGCCCATCACGGTTCGTGTCGAACACATGGAAAATGATGTCCACCACTCTGTCAGTTAATTCAACACCACAGACCTATAATGCAAACCACAGAATGCATGAAACCAGTCAGCAAATGTGTCAAGAGACTACACTACTAGGCATAAGATTGAACTGCTGGAATAACAGTGAGCAGTTTATCAGCTAACTTAGGGCTTGACCGCTTGAGTATCGCGCATGTCAAATTACTAAGAAAATCTTACATGCTGTGCCGCACGCTGTAGATCCTGTTTTGTCAACATCCCATTTACTTGTCCATAAGCAAATATAGCCATTGTCAGTGGTTCCAATCTCCGACGTAAATCAGCAAAAGCCTTAAACTCCTAATGTTCCAGAAAAGCATCTATAAGAATCACATGAAAAAATAATTATGTAGAAAAGACCAACTTGGAGATAGATCAAACCTCAAAGGTGACGCGTAAGTGCTTGAGATATGGGTCATTACCCAACATATCAGCTCTATCAAGCAGCTTGCTAATGTGATTCATGTCAGCAGAAGCAACCATGGACAGTGCAAAGTCCTTTGCTGGGATAGTGTTCACTGACTTGACATCATAATGATTGAATTCCAGACGAATAACCTGCAGAGAAATGACTCAACGGACTGAGAAAATGTAGGGAGTCTGAGATTTACAAAGGGAAAGAATATACTGAGCCTAGGAGACATGCAAAGGGAGAAACACTTGATAATTTCTAAATCTTAGATGTAAATTAGATCAACAATGCACACTTAAAGTGAATATTCCCAAAAAAAAAAAGGAGAAGCAAAAGAATGACAGCTGGAAAATATGCCGCTTTTTTTTAGAGTAAGAATATGCCACATTTTGTTTGTACTTCAGATGAAACATACTTTCCATTGTAAAGTAAAATATGTTGTGTTCTTTGATTACACAAATAGCAACGTTGCGCAACATGCTTTCTAAACAAGTCATCGAATATTGCGTGCATTAATGAGAAGCTGTGTCTACTGAAGTCCAAAGAAGGAATATGGAAGTCGTAAATCACCTCTTCATGCAATTCCTTCATAAAACTTGTGAACTTATCGAAGTGTAGAGGTTCATTCCCATCATTACCAAAGAAATAGTCAACCAATCCACCATTTTCCACAGACTGGCCAACTTTAAATCCTGTACGTAAGCCATCCCTATGGGCAGCTCCTTGTCTGTTAAAGGACCGCATCAATGCCATTACTTTCTTAAACTCTTCTTTGTCTATCTCCCTGGAAATGTCAAATGACAGATAAGGACCACAAAATAGCCGAGAAGAAGCTGGCCAAAATTTGTTCATACCCTTCTTTTACCATCAACTAACAAGCCAGATGACTGAACATGCTCATAAAGAGCAGGTCTTTTTTCTGGCGACAAGAGAAATGAACTGCACGCGAATGATCACAGGTAAAAAATAATGTAGCACAAACAAGACAATATCAAATGTATCTTGTTTATGCATAAAACCAGGAGAACAAAAGGGAAAACATACCTTTAACAGCTTCAGTAAACAAAACATGTCTACACGATAAACAAAGAAAAATGGATTGGAGCCACTAGACTTGATACATAAATACGGCATACTAAAGTTTCTCTCTTCCCCTACCAGTAGATTGTGCTTAATTGTTTGTTGTGCATGCAAAAAGAACGGTAACAGGTTTATTTATCAAAGAACTACTACATGGCAGATAAATATCATTCTGCAGCTCAAACATATTACTAAGGCCAAGTAATGGAGTAGAAATATAACTCACCCACTGAGGTCAATGTCGAACATTTTGAAGGCCGCATTGAAGTTTGACTCTGGAATGCTGAGTAATGTAACAAAAAATATGTACCTGCCACAGCCATGAAAAGCATAAACCATCGTCAAACAAACTGAGTAAAAACTTCTTGGAAATATTGTTATACGCAAACAGTGAATCATTAATGACTATTGAGAAATAAATCATGTCAGGAGCTGAATGATCTAATCTTGCATCTATGAATTTTGAAGCCTATTCTTGCAAGAGTACCGTAAGAATATTTATGAAAATGTGCAAATTCTATAACATAGTGTTTGAGATGAATCGAAGTTCCTTACTCGGCAAACGAGATGAGACCGTCGGTGTTTGTGTCGAATAGGGTGAAGAACTTGGATGGAGCACAATGCAAGTCTCCTGGGTTGCGTTCCCCCCTTAGGCTCCCTTCCCGAACGATATTCGACTCAGATGGAGGAAAAACAGGAACAACTGCTCTCATCAAGTCGGCAGGCAACATGAAGATTTCCCCATCTGGATTTCGCACAGAGGCGAAGTATTCAAAAATCTGTCCACAATAGCACCAAAATTAAAAAACAAAAATATAAAATAACAGGAAATTCTACTCAATGGGGCGTCTCATACTTCACCTTTTCAGGAGGGCTGCGAAGCCGTATCCTTTTCTCGTAATTAAAGAACACCCGTTTGCGGTAAGAGTCTGCAGCAAGAGCAGTTTTTCTTTTATCAGATACGACCATTTTTTTCGCGGATACCCGTACGCAGATGAGTACAGGCACTGAGGCACAGTTGGACAATAGCGATAAATGCCCGTAATTATCAACAGGACAACAAGTTCATTCACGCATACGTGTTGTTCGATCAGAAAACAGAAAGCGTCACGAGACTTTACAATAAACTCTACACAGGGCCTCGACATCTAGTGCTTATCGCTTATCTGTAAACAGATCAGTACAGTACAGTACAGCAAGGCAGCGACCGTACCGATCGCAAACGCACTACCGGTTCTTGTTCTTCCCCAGAAAGAAGGCGTGCGAAGAGATGAACAGAGAAAAGGTAGCAGCAGCAGTAAGGAAATTGCTCTTCGTGTGGAAAATAATGCAAAAAGGGCAGAGCTTTACGGAAGGAGCATCCCAATTTCCTAACCAGCAAAGTATCATCCAACAACGGCGACCAGAGCAGCGCGCCCATCGACCCGCGCCGGGAGCCACCGACGGGGGGCAGTGAGTGAGACAGGAGACGGACGGGGAAGAAGACTCACCTCCGAGCAGGAACCTCCTCCGCCTCTCGTGCCGCTCCTCCACGTCGCCGGCAGCGGCAGCCGGGATCTGCCCGGCCGAGGCCTCGCCGGAGTCGTCGGGGAGCGCCGGCGGCATGAGCCAGAGCCCCAGCCCCGACCCCGCGACCGCCACGGCGGCGGTGGCGACAGCCCCCTCGCGCCCGGAAGCAGGCGCCGGCGCCGGGGCGGCGGCGCTGGAGAAGGCGGCGCCTCGGCGGACCGTCGCCGTGGTCAGCAGGCGTCGTGCGGCGGAAGATCGTAGAAGGGCCGCCATGGGATGGGATGGGCGTCGTGCTAGCGGGTCCCGGGCTTGCGGTTCGTGCAGATAAGCAGGTGGTGAAGGTATGATGAGGAAGAGAGTGTGGAATGGAATCTGGCTTCTCGGAGAGGGAGGAGGCGGCGATGCGAAGATGCGCCGAGCAGAGCAGAGTGGAGAAAATGGGTGCGGATGGTGGCCGCGTCGTCGTTGCGGGCTCCCTTTTATGGCTGCCGACTCGCGTGGTGGCTTGCTTGACTTTGCCGGGGTTTGTTTTTTCTAACTAAAACGCTTAAATACACCGCGTACACTCACCAAGCACGTACACCATTTCCTTTTCCCTATGAGTGATGGGTCAGATTTTGAGATTGATAAAATCATTATAAGCGAATATCGTCTCCCACTGAAAAACATTTCGGCTAAATGAGAAACATTAACATCAAATTTGAGATTTGAACTCTGATGGTTAGGGGTACAACCATCATGTTAACCATCTTACCACAGATAAGTTCTCACTTTGTCGAGTTTGGTGGCTACGTGCACAACAAAAGAGGTTGTACAGTAAGTTTCAGAAGAAAAAAGGTTGTATAGTACGGTAAGTTTCGAAAAAAGAGACATCACAGTCTATGTTGGGCGTGCATTATTTATGTTTTTCTATATTATCATATAGAAAAATTCAACTAAGATGCATTATAATATATCTCAAACATGCTAGATGTTCATAATATGCAGTATTTAAACTATTAATTTAACCATGTCATCATCACATCATCGACCATTTAATACATTAGTATGTCTCATATATTTATTAATGATATACCATGCATACAAAGCTATTCAAAAAAAATCATCCATGCAATTTTCACATCATTAATTTTTAGCGGTCACAAATTACAAACATTTCATATTTATTAACTTTAGGGTTTTGACTATCATGTCTAATCCAATTTTTCATATTACCAATAATTGTTTTCCATTTTATGCTCACATTTCCTTTCTTTTATACTGCTATACATTCTTGTAAGGTTTCTCTAACAACACGTGGAATATCTTGCTAGAATTATTTGGTTTGTAGATTTTTTTTAGAAACACATACACTCACCACTATGAACGCACACACGCACACCCTACCCCTATGAGCACCTCCGAGCGACTGAGCCGGCGGCTCAGGTCTTGAAATTAACGAAGTCACCATGGGTACCTCGATGTCGACTGGAACGTCGCCTCCCACTTAAGAATATTTCACCTAAATGAGAAACACCAGCATCAAACCTAGATTTAAACTCTGGTGGGTTGTGTGTATAATCACCCTCCTAACCATCTTGCCACGTGCAAGTTCTCAATTAGCTTTTCTAAGGAAGTGTAGATTAACTTTTGTGATACCTAACTACTCCCTCCGTTTTTTTTAATATAAGATGTTTTATCCTGTTTTCCACATTCACATATCCAAACTTGTATGTAGATTCGTTTTAGTGTCCTCATTCGCTCATATTTTATGTGTATCTAGAAAACATGTGCAATCACTAAAATATTTTATATTAAAAAAGGATGGAGTAGCTAGATACGCGAATGCTATAGCAACCACGAAATGCAAAAAAAAAAGCGTCGGCTGTTGAACCTTTTGTATTTCGGCGGGGAAAACAAAAGCGTGAACGCGTAATCTAGCCTGCCTTTTCTCTCTCTGCTGGGTGGTCAGCCGCCCACCGATTCCCCTACCGCCGGACCTTCCCAGGTGTGACACGCATGGCACGGTGGCGCCGGTGGTTTTTGCGGCCGGAGACACGAGCGGGCGCCCACCGGTCTGGCCGTACTCTACTCTAACCGTCAGTTGCGCGTCTAGAAGATCCATCCACATGCCCGTTACAACAATCCAGACCCGGTCAGCTGAATTAATCTGGTGTTTTGGGAGTATAAAAAACTGCTACAGATCCACTTGTCTCGCAACATGTCACCTGCGTCTGCGTGACACGGCGTGCACTTTGTAAAAGCACGCCCACTTGCTCTTACAAAATACGTGGAGCAGCTGGCTTTCCCTTTGCTTAATTTTGAAGTGTTATAGTAGTAAGATAATCATGCGGCGACTTGTAAGCGTCGCCTGCGCAAGTAGCTTGGATCATGTCATTACTTGCACTCGGTGTCAAGTACGTCAAAATCACGATGAAATGCGCAAACCGCCACATATTGGTGTTGATTTTTGCACAAAACATGTACTCTATGGGTTTGTTGCCCAAAAACACCACCTGACGGGCTGACCCATTTATACTTTTTCACACAAAATTAAACGTTTAAATCAGGAATATGATCTAATAATTACACGTGTATCCTATACTATTCTGGAGAAAAAATACAGCATATATATATTGATTTGGACCGATTATCTTGTAGATACTAAATGTTTTAGTTATTGCACTCAAATTTTGGCTCAGAGTTGATCATTTTCAAAACAAATGTAAAAATTCCAGTAAACCATAAATATATTCAGTACCCATACAAGAAATATCAAATCATTTTGTAAGTTTTCAAATATATATATATATGTAGTTTTCATTGGGCAGGTAATGTGGTTGATTTTATTTGCCACACGTGCACTGACAAGCGGGACCCACACTTGTGGGAAATCATGTCAACATACACAAACACTATATTAACATGAAACATTTTTTTAGAATAAAAAGCAGGAGAGCTGCTATATTGATAGCGATAGAAGAGTTTGTTTACAGATTTTTCAAGTCGAAAGTAGCCTGACGACAAAAAAGTAAACAAAGAACTCAACCCGGGTCGAAAGGTGCCCCGACATCTTGCGTTGGGAGCTGTAGTGGTGCCCCCGCCGCCCTCCAGGCTATCATCTCATACTTAACGTCGCCGTCAGCTCTCTCTTATTAAAAATCCTCCTATTGCACTCTTTCCAAATCGCCCCAGAAGGTGTGCCCTTCTTGTTATTCTCCTTTGTGTTTGGTAGTTGTAAGTTTTTAAACCAAACTCCCAGATGAGTGTCCATACCTTCCCATCCTCCTGGCTAGAGCGACTGCAGTTGCAGGTGCTGGGCGAAGGCCGCCCATACCTGTTTGTTGTATGGACACTCTAGAATAGATGTTCTGCCATTTTTAGGCTTCTTCTACACAATTGACAGAAGTACTCGTTAGGCCAATGCCTCTGCAGTAACTTGTCAGCCTTCAAAACTTTTCCGAGCAGGAGCGTCCAGATGAAGAATTTGCATCTGGCTGGCGCCCACCCCTTCCAGATTAACCTTGTATTATCTGAGTTGTGAGACCCCATAAACTGCATTATGTATGCAGATTTCGTGGTGTAGTGCATGTGTTTGCCTTCAACCCACGAGATGTCATCGTCCTGATCTCCCAACTGCACGTGGTCGATCAATTCAGCTAGGCGCAACAACTGAGGCAAGTGGTCGAATGTTAGCTTCAGACACAGATCATGCATCCACTTCCCGCTTTGCATCGCTTCATTTACAGTTATGTTTTTCCGAACAGATATCTTGAATAGCTCAAGTGCGACGTCCATTGGTGCTTGTCATTGAAGGGCATATGCCCTAGAGGCACTTAATAAACATAGTTTATTGGCAATATCCCAAATCGTTCATTATATGTTTCACACCATGCTATAACTGTATTAAGCGAAAACATTAATACATGTGTGCTAGATAAAACAACCAGGTCCCTAGTAGCCTCTACTAAGACTAGTTTCGTTGCGCGATTGATGATCGAGGTTTTCCGATCATAGGGCATGGCGCCGGTCAGCAACGGAAGTCATATCGTTAGGTGTAACGATGGGATGGACATACCCAGTATTTATAGGACATAGTCATTACGCCTTAAGACCGTGAGATCAACTCTTATTGTTATCCCTGGAAGATACTTTGATCGCACCAAACGTCATATCTTATATAGTGTGACAATAACGGTGATACTTTTGGGTATCGGAAAGGGGTAGTTGAGACGAGGGGTCAACAGCGGGATTTGTCAGTCCGCATAGCCGGATAGATACTCTAGGGCCCACCCGGTGAGATTATGTCAAATGAGTTTGCAAACATGTGACTAGGTCACCAGCTGACATAATATCATGGACCAGTAGAAGATAGCGATGTCGGTAACGAGATCATGCTAGGTATGGAGATATCTGAGAATGATGTTCGGACACGCTAAGTATCGCCATGACAAAGGGTTTAAGACTAGACGTCCAGGTTTGATAGATGAAAGTCATTCGTTATATCACAGGGATTAATTCATGGGGTCCAGGCCTACGAGTTAGTCATTGATCATAGAGGAGTCTTGATCGTACCTGTTATTATATCGAACCGGTAGGGTAACACACTTAAGAGGTTTCGACAAGACAACCGGAAAGGAAAGAGATCACCGGAAGCGTCCCGGGAATGGTCTGATAGAGATCGGGCAGCGACGAAATAGTTTTCGGAACTAGAATAAATTATATATAATATGTTTAATATTAATTAGTATAATTAATGATTAAATATGATTTTATATATTTATTTTCGAATTTAAAGGCTGTTTTCCCTAAATGGGCCTTCTGGTGGAAAGAAGGCCCATGAGGAAGGGGGGAGTCCCCCCAGGGCTTCGGATTGAGGGAGGGCCGGCCTAGGTGGGCCAAATGGGGCCCACCTAGGGCCGACGCACCTATCTTGGCCGCACCAGGCATGTGGGATAGTCCCACATTGCCTGGCTGGCAAGGTTGGCTCCCCCTGGGAGCCTATATAAGAAGGGGCACCCTGGCCTTTTAATTCACCAATTAATTCCCTAATTCTCTCTCGATCTTGTGATTCCCTTTGTCGGAGTCGCGCCGAGTAGAGGAGGGGGGTCTCTTCCACCATAGCCCGCTGCCGCGCTGCTGGGGTTCCGGTCCAAGTCTTCCGCTGCTCGTCCTGGACTGGAGCTTCGGAGGCCGTCGTCTCCACCGTATGTGTGTAACGCCCTGCGAGGTGCTGCGCTAGCGGTACTCGGAGGCCTACTTCCTCTACCCGACCTCGGGGTCATCTTCGTCATCTTCGTCGCGCCGAGTTCTCCGTGACCTAGAGGTCGGCTACGTCGTCTTCGTCATCAACGCTTGTACGGGAGCGTCATCCCCGCTATTCGGTCTACGAGGGTATGTATTCCGATCTCCGTCGTACTTCTATATCTGCATAGTGTAGATCTTGGCTAGTTTAAGGATATCGTTGCTAGGAATTTTTTTGTTTTCTGCACACGATCCCCTTCAGTGGTATCAGAGCCGTTCTATCGTAGATATAGCTGTACGCTGTTAGAACCCGTGTTCTGCACGGGGGCACCGTTCCTGTTATTTGCTACCCTCTAGCGTGCACTTGTGATTCCAGCGGCAACGAGTTGATGAAGCGGCCCGGACCGACTTTACGCGTACGCTTACACGAGACTGGTTCCACTACTGACATGCGGCTTGTACCGTATCTGTGGCTGGCGGGTGCCTGTTTCTCTCTGTTTAGTTGGTCTTGCATTTTCAATGGAGGGCCCGAAAGGGATGCTTAAACATGCAATTATTGTATCGTTGTTGTGGTCATAAGGTGAACGGATAGACGTCTCCTATAGGGGGGGGTGAATAGGCGATTTAAAACTTTTTCTGAGGAGCCGGAATATCCGGTCCAAGAATGACCCGGAAATTCCGGTATGCTTGATAAAGGCGGAATAAAACTAGAGGTTTATTTTAACAAGCATACAACCTAGATATAAATACTAGGCTCACCTATGTACACCAACAACTTATGCTAAGCAATACAAGTAACAAGGTGATAGCTAGCAAGATAGATAACTTCAAGCACGAAGGCTATCACAATGTAAAGTGCATAAGTAAAGAGCTCGGGTATAGAAATAACCGAGGCACGCGGAGACGAGGATGTATTCCCGAGTTCCACCCAAAGGTGTACGTCTCGTTTGGAGAGGTGTGCGCAACCACAACAGGTTAGCCGCAACGCCACAAAGGCTCACCTTTTTCTCCTGATGAACTCAACCACAAAAGGTTGCGAGTTCACCTTCCACTATTGATCCCCTTTTAGGGCAGAGATCGAATCCCGTACAACACTCTTGAGGCACACACCCACAACTTAATTGGGGGCTCCCAAGTCTTGAGTCACACACCCACAACTTAATTGGGGGCCCTCAAGATGACTACAAAAGGTCTTTACCACAAAAGGTCTTGGCCACAAAAGGCGTTTAGGGTCCAAAGACCCAAGAGTAACAAGCTCACAAGTAACACCACCACGAATCCTCGTGGAGGGCTCAAACCGATGCAAATGCAATGGCAAGAGCACACGAAGTGCTCAAGTCCTTTACTCTAAAATTCCAACACAACAACAAATGTTTATGGGGGAATAAGAGAGGAAGAACAAATGAAACCACAGAGGAGACAAATAGTTCACTCCCAAATCCCACCAAAAGCAACTAATGCTTATGGCTGGAGAAGAGAGGAAGAACAAAGAAGAAGAACCACAAAGGAACTCCAAGAACTAGATCCACTAAGTTCCCCTCACTTAGAGGAGAGATAGATTGGTAGGATTGTAGATCTAGATCTCCTCTCAACTTTCTCTAAAGAATATGCAAGATTCTATGGAGGGATTGAGAGGGGAGTGAGCTTTCCAAGGTCAACAATGGAGTAGGAGAGAGGGGAAAGTCGTGCTGCCTTGGGTTGGCTGGGGAAGAAGAAGGGGAGGGGTATAAACCCCTCCAAGAAATATAGCCGTTGGCTGTTTCGACACCCGGAAATTACGGTATAAGTAAGACTCGGAAATTCCGAGTCCATGAAATTTCCGAGCAGAAATTCCGGCTGGAGTCAGAACCAAAACCAAACTTTTCCTTAGCCGTTTCTGGAAGGCTTTTCTGGGTGCACTCGGAAATTCTGGTATATGGAAATTTCCGAGCACAATTTCCGGTTCGAGTCAGAACCAAAAGTCCTTCTTTCCTTAGCAAAAACTGGAGGGCTTTCTGGGTGCACTCAAAAATTCCGGTAGACGGAAATTTCTGAGCACAATTTCCGGCTCGCATCAGAACCCTTTTTCTCCTTTCCTTAGCCGTTTTCTTGGATGAGTTGGGGAACCGGAAATCCCGGTAGAGCGGAATATCCGACCCCAATAATCCGAATCAGCAAAACACCGAAACGAAAACTGCTATAACTTTTGCAAATGAACTCTAAATGAGGTGAGACCAATTTTGTTGGAAAGATAGCAACGATGAGCACCCAACACACATGGCAAGGTGTGGGACTTTCCTCACGGTAGAACCGGCAATATTTCCGGCACCGAAAATGCAACAAGTTGTCCAAAGTAAATCCGATTTCGATGAACTAGAGCTTGACATGGAGATGAACCAAGCTCTCATTCGTCACCAACATAAAGGCCAAATAAGAACCAAGAAACATGATATGCCAAGTATGCAAAGGTTTGAGCTCTCCACAATAATGTGATCAAGTTACTAACTTGAGAACCCCTCTTGATAGTACGCCTATCTATCCTATAGCCCTATCAAGATCATACCTTTGCCTTGAGCATTCCACTTGAGTTGAATGATGACTATCTTGATCTCTTCAAGTGGTTCATCTTTCCTTGATTGCGCGTCCAAGCACATGCTTGATGAAGACTTCTCCAAATACTCCCCCATGCTCACAATGGGAGAGTCTCGCTTAGCTTCATCTTCATGTATCCATTGCAAGCACCAAGCATAGGATCTCTTCAAGAAGCCTCTCTTGGTCTTGGTCTTGCACATCTCACCTTGATGACGGTCACCACATGACGTCATCCTCCATGAGCTATATGAAATCTTCATTTGATGCAAGCCCATGGGAAGATATCTAACCTCATATAAAGATACCACACACACATATATCATGGGTTAGTTCACAAAGCTATGCAGACAAGTGTTTACCATCCCAAGAGATACATGATCGCTCTTGGTACATCTTGTAGCTTTGTGTGTTGATCAACATCTTGATCAACCTTGTATCTTCCAACATTTCTTCACTAATATGATGTCTTGAATCCTTTAAGACATACTTGCAATATGTTCCACTCAACACATAAGTTTCAAGAGTCCAACTCATGAACTCCACAGCCCGAGCCACGTAAAATATGCAAAAGATAAAATAGAAGCGTCTAACTTTATTTTGCAGGGGCTATGTGATATGGTCAAGGTAGGTTTGTTAAATTGTTTATAAACTGCGGGCGCCAAGAAGACCATGACGTAATGGACTATATCACATTACATTACATTTGATGTTTTGTGTGCATCTTATATTGTGTGATTATATATATAGTATATATTAGTTGCACGGCGGTAGCTATATAAGATGATCCCTTCTAAATACCATTAGTGTTCTCCCTCCAACGCGCATCACCAAGAAAGTTCTACGTTATGAGGCAGGCCGTGATGATCGGGTGTCAGACATCTCATCGTTCGCATACAGTGGGTGTAAGCCATGTTGCACAAGCGCCAGCGTGGAGGTTATGGTGGCGAGCCTAGCATATGCAGATATGGCCTCGGAACAGGGAGACCGAAAGGTCGAGCATGAGTCACAAAATTAGTGTGGCGGACAATTGTCTACTCTTGAAGTTGTGCCGCCGGCTCTGATGATGAGGGGTGGTGCAATGGATGGGGGTCGTGTAATCGCTTAAACGACCAGGAGGGATGTTCGTTTGAGTGGGAGTTCGGATAGTTATTTTCTAAAATACTAGAACTCGTAATATAATGAACAGAATCTGTTTTGCAAACCTTTGTAGATATTAACCATTGTGATAGCATCTTTTCAAATTAGGCGGATTACTGCGATTGAGAAAGTTAAAATGTTGGGTCCAAATTTCATAGTTTTATGCTTTAGCTTGAGGATACTCCTTGTTTAAACCACTAGCTCTTTGTGTTACAATACCCGCTAGGAGATAAACCCGGAGATTCCGCTAACAAAAGATAATTTGGATTATCAGATTTTGTGCGGATGATATCATCATAGTCTAGTGCATGCTATGATCTCTGCCATAGAGAACCAACGGTGGGTACGAGTTTTTTAGATCGCGAACATATGATATGGTCGCTAAACTCGGGGTACCCCAAACGTTGGGTTGATAAAGTTTATCAGTACGTTGACTGATTGTCTTCTCAACCAAGATGGAAGAGAATACACACATTTAGGGAGCACGTGGCGGTCATACTTAATGACATATGTTCATACTTAATGAACATTGAGACGCCTCGCTCAGCTCAATCACTGGATGACATACATCGTTGCCAAGTGCAAATCCTCTGTCATAGACTATGTCATGCAAGGGGAATCGTTCACCTTCATGGTTCTTGATTACGGTGGAAGTATCAAGAAAATGAAACAGATCGCCGGAAGTCATCAATGATGATGGTGTATATATAATATACATGTTATGAATGTTTTAGCTAAGTAAGTACTCGCAGTAGTGACTAAGTTTTGAACTAGTCATGTTTTGTGAAAACCAGGTTTACTGCTTGAGTAGCTTGAAAGGATGAGGCGACATTGCGTGTTGATAATGGCAGTCAAGTTGTTGTGATGGCCATAGACACTCTCCCTCTAGATCTACCATTTGAATAAATTCTTTATGATCACCTGTTAGTATGATCGTTACAAGTGTGTCTCCTCTAGCGAGACACTTGTTCATACATGATAGTGACAAATTTGGTGTCCTATATTTATGAAGTAATGATCATATGTCGATTTGAATTTAGATGGTAGAAGCTCCCACATTCATAATATTAATGCCAAAGGATACAAACTTAATAAAGACACCATATATGTGTGGCACTACCGTTTAGTCATGTCAATGTTATAGTCAATGCATTAGATCCATACCGGATGGATCTACAAGTCCTAAGATTTGATCTTTTGACACTTGTAAAATAACTGTGACACCGTTTTCAGAAAGCGGGCATATAACTTATTGATAGTCATACATAGAGATGTATGTGGTTCAATGAAGTAATTGACGGGTGGTGCAGACCTTTATTTCGTGAACTTCACTGAACGTTTTGAGTATAGCTTGTTGAGAATCGTGCATACGGGTGTATGTGAATCAATGAAGTACTTTAACGTGTAGTGGAAGTCTTTATTTCATAGACTTCATGAATATTCCGAGTAGATATATGGATATCCACTCCGGGGAATGTTAGTCTGAAATTTTGATTCGATCAAACAAAGTTCAAAATGAAGTAGGAAATAAACTTAACAAGAAAATCAAATTCCCGTGATGTAGATCGAGGAAATGAAGATTTGAGTTATAATGTTGGCACATCATTAGAAGACTTGTGAGAAGAGTTCCACAAATTACGTCGCATGGAACACCATAGTGTTATGGTGTGTTAGGACGTCGTAATTACACCCTATCGGATAGTGTGTGGTAAATAAATCTCTTACCGAATTATTGTGATCATTAGAGTCATATGGTAGAAACGTAAACACTCACGTTAGCAAATAGGGAAACCATTTGAATCCATGGAGATAATACCATACGAGTGATGGCATGGCTTTTAGCCTGGATTGTCGTTTCAGCAATTTAGGTTTTTGATGTGATCAAACCTAAAATGGATTAATCTTTGTAGTATACCCTACCTAAAGAGTTAGTTGGGTACATGTCTCACGACATAGGCAAAACAGTTGCCGGGATATACCTTGCGAAAGAAATAGTTTCTTGTCCGAGGGTAAAAGTGAGAAAGAAAGTAGAGCAAGACGAAGTTGGTGAACTTCCTCTCCAGACATCAGAGTGGCGCAACCGAAAGTGTTTTCGGTGTCAGGCTCCACAGCTTGAAAAAGCTGATGATTCAAGATCATGATGTTCTGAGCTCATACTAAGAGCGTAGGCATACGAGGTTGTGTTCCACACTGTGTGTTACGAAAATCTTGTGATGAAGGTCATATTAATGGAATGTGACAGACCTACGAACTACGAAGAAGAGATGGTGGACCTAAGTCCGAGAAATGGCTATGAGTCATTTATGATCCCAAATAAAATCCATATACGATTACCAGGTAATGACTTGGGAGATCTTCTTGATGGCATCTAGGATGTTAATAGTATATGGAATTTTATGAGAGAATAGACATTGAGAAGGATCGATTTGTCGTGAAACAATTCCCACAGATTCAAAAGTCGACCACATGAGAGTTTGTCTCAAGTGGCGAAGCCTAAATCTATTCTAGGTCGTTTAGCAATCATTATAATTTCGAATGAGAAATTTATAGATGGATAAGGAAACCATGTTTCTTAATAGTGTCATTAAGAAAGAGTTGGTGATCCTGAGGATGCTAAACATGTATGCGAACTTCAGATGTCCATTCATGGGCAGAAGCAAGCATATCGAAGCTGGAATCTTCACTTTGATAATGTGATCAAAGGATTTTGGAGTTGTCCAAAATACTTGAAGAAACCTACATTTGCAAAGAAGTGAGTGGGAGCAAAGTGGCTTTATTTGATCTTATATGCGGAAGGCATATTTGAGTGGGAGCTATGTAGCTTTTCCTTGATCTTATATGCGGAAGGCATATTTGAGTGGGAGCTAGGTGTCATTCGTGATTTTGTATGTGATGACATATTGAATGACACAGATCCTCTAGTGGAGTGTGAAGGATTATTTAAGTGATTAAATTTTCTATGAAATGAAGTTAGGAGTATTAGGCATCCGATTTATAATTGGATAGATAGTAAGGGGCTTAATAACATTATGTTAGAATATTTCCTAAGTCAAGATTCTTCAGTGTTTCAGAATAGGACAAGCGAAGAAAGAGGTTCTTGCTTGTATAACTAGGTAAAATATTAAGTTTATCTTGGCATTTTCAGTAATAACAAATGATGTTCGACATTATCTATGTATCAGACATAGATGCTATCAGACTGAAAGCTCGACTTAGTGTGACCCGAGTTCTTGGTTGAAGAATAGGTTCTAGAGTGATCCTTGTGTGGATCAATGAACAAACGTTAAGTTTATTCTTCTGTGTCTATGAGACCTGAAGATATGTTTTCTAGTAAAGGGTAAGAGTGGAAAGACAACTTGCCGTAAAGCGGTTACGATGATGAGAGTTATGACACTGACCCATACGACTACAAATCTCATATAGGAGATGTCCTTTTATTTTGAAGATAGACATGGTTAGTTTGCGAAGTCGCATATGAATGCACTGTCGCATAATCTACATAGGTATAGAATTATATCGCGACTTCAGAAGTAGAAAGTGTGATTGGACTGAGCAGTTTTCGGGGCGTATGTGGTCTCCTTAATAGATCTCTTAGACTTTTAAGGCCCATGCTACGCGAATTTTCGAGTCTCACTCCATCCACTGGGATATATTTCACCGTCATCGTAAGATACGGGATGATGTCAAACTAGGTGACATAAAAGTGTTGCAAAGCACATATAGGTCTCAATGTGTGAGATCTATTGACTGTATTCCTCTCCCACGAGGCGAGCATGCACCAAGATTCTATGGGTGTTGAGGTTTTACCAAGTTGTAAGCTAGATTAAGTGTTACTCTAGTGCAAGTGGGAGACTGAAGGGAATATGCCCTAGAGGCACTTAATAAACATAGTTTATTGGCAATATCCCAAATCGTTCATTAAATGTTTTACACCATGCTATAACTGTATTAAGGGAAAACATTAATACATGTGTGGTGGATAAAACAACCAGGTCCCTAGTAGCCTCTACTAAGACTAGTTTCGTTGCGCGATTGATGATCGAGGTTTTCCGATCATAGGGCATGGCGCCGGTCGGCAACGGAAGTCATATCGTTAGGTGTAACAATGTGATGGACATACCCAGTATTTATAGGACATAGTCATTACGCCTTAAGACCGTGAGATCAACTCTTATTGTTATCCCTGGAAGATACTTTGATCGCACCAAACGTCATATCTTATATAGTGTGACAATAACGGTGATAATTTTGGGTATCGGAAAGGGGTAGTTGAGACGAGGGGTCAACAACGTGATAATTTTGGGTATCTTATATAGATACTCAAGGGTGTCGTGGTATCGGCATAATTGATAGGAGACGGGGGTCCTCTAGCCTACTTATGGATTGTGGGGAAGAAGGTTGGTGTCGTCGAGGACGGGATTGAACACGGCGAGTTTACCCAGCTTCGGATCCCGCAGCGGTGGCGAGATCCTTCGTGCTGCTATAATTCACTATGAGGCAATAGCCGTGAACAGGTTACAATGTGTATGATGCGTATTGAAGCGTGCCCTAAAGGCTCCCTGGTGGCCGGCTTATATAGGCGGCCAGACCCCAGGGTACAAGGCAAGTACTTGTCCGGCAAGTAAACAGAGCCCTAGACCTAGCCGGCTTAGTTACCGCCTTCCGTCTTGGGCTTGGTGGCTTGATGGGCTTCAGCCTTCCGCCTTCCTTGGACCGTCCGCCTACTTCCTTGTACGTCAGCTATCTGGGCCGCCCGGCAGGCTTCAGCCTTACCACCCTTGGGCCACCCTGACTAGCCGGATTAATCCATGTTGGTTACACCCCTAGTTGATATATCCCCAACATTAGCCCCCAGAAAGGTTGAAGTTCTCCAGGCGCCGGCTTCTTCTTGATTCTTCATCTGCCAATGTTGGCGGCTGCAGGACTTGAACCATTCTGAAAATCAACGAGGCACGCGCGTCTTGATACTGACGCACGGCCGCCTTTATCCAACACGGGAAAAGACGGCTATTCTGCAATTTCGCCGAGCATTCTTCTTGACGGATTCCACTTAGCCGGCTCACGACAGTTTGAAAACAGCCTAGGCGGGAATCTCGCCATGATCACAAATCGCGGGAAAAGAGGAGGCGTGGGGATCGTGCGATCATGCGTTGCAGCGGATACTGAACACGTGTCCGACTAAAAGCGCCGTTGCATAGGGAGCAACGCCTGGCCCTATAAATAGGGAACCAAACGGTTCATTTTCGCCGCCCTGCCTTTGCTCTCCTCAACCTCTTGCCCTTCCACTTCTCCGCTTCTTGCTTCTGAGCGAACTCCGGCGAGCACATCTCCTCCGACGACCTCCGCGCACGGCGATGTCCACCGGCCAAGACCTTCCTTCCACGGCGTCCAGCGGTCCGGCGACCGAAACCGCGCCCGTGGCAGCGATGGGCGGCGCGATATCTCGTCCCGCTACGGCGGCGACGGGCAATGTCGCCACCGTCGCCCCTCGGATTCCTACCGCGCGCGCGTCGGCGGCGGTCTCCTCGGCTCCTCCATCGTCCACCGTGGAGACGACGGCGAGAGGCGCTCCCGTCGACGAGGAAGAGGAAGCGGCGGACCTCGGATCCCGCTACTGGCTTCCCTCCATAGTCGACGAAGACGCCCTCCAAGACTTGGAGGCCGTCGGCTATCTCCCCACTCGGGAAGACTGCCAATGGAGGGCCGCCTTCGGAGATGTCATCCCGGCTCCGAAAGCCGGGGAGCGGGTAATCCTCACCTCCCACCTAGTTAGGGGAATGGCGATGCCGCCTTCCGCCTTTTTTAGCGAGGTTTTCGATCATTACGGGCTCCAGCCCCACAACATAGCACCCAATAACATCTTAGTCTTAGTCGGCTTCACAGATCTGTTCGAAGGCTACCTAGGTATTAGGCCTAGTCTAGACTTCTTCAGATACTGTTTCCGTTGCCGGCGTCAGACTGTGCCGGATGGCGGGCTGGCAACCTGCGGCAGTGTCACTTTCAACTGCCGCCAAGGCCGCCAATGGTATCCTAAGATTCCATACCTTGAATCCGTCAAGGGCTGGACCTCCACATTCTTTTACTGTCAAGACATGGCAGCTCCGGGCCGCCAATTTGGCATCCCGGAATTCGTCAACGCGCCGCCTATGCCCCGGCCATGCTGGGACGAGGCGGTGCCCAAGCTGATGGAGGACCTCGGCCTTTTTCGAAGGCGGATTGAATTCCTCACACGGACGATGGCTCCCCCTCTGCTGGATGGGGTCGACACCGTCATCTGCTGGCTCGGCCGGCAGATTCTCCCCCTGTGGTATAGCCCGCACAAAATGTGTCAGTATTCGCCTACTGCCACGGCCTCCCTCCGCGTAAGCGAGGAGAGGTTGCCGGTTGCCGACCTGGCGTTCCGGCTCCGTAGCCTTGTCAAGGCGGGGCTGGTGAAGGCGGTGGAGGGCGTGCCCATGCACACCCACGACAACCCTCCCCTCGAGGTAGATATCTTGCTCCTTGCCCCTTTTTGATAGCTTCGCCGGCTAATCTTGAGCTCCATTAACACTTGTCTTCTTTTTCAGCTCTCCGACTTGGGGGAGGATGACCTGGATCCCGACTTCTACGAGTCGGAAGCCGGGAAGAAGAAGAAGCGCAAAGCATCCGGCGCCGCTTCCTCTACGGTGATTGCCGAGAGGAAGAAACGGATCGCATCGGCTACCGAGCCGGCTCACGTCAACCTTGACGAGAACACGGGGATTAGCATCCCCCGAAGGTACTCAATCCTGCCTTTAATAGACGACAAACTTCTTCAATACTGGCACCCAATTGACTGTGCTTTCTTTTTATTGACAGGGAAAGGGTCGCAACTTCCCGGTTGCCGACCAGGCTCCTTAGCAAGGGTAAGCGGCCTTAAGGCAGCTCGCCTTCTACTGTGCCGCCAACCCCCCAGCCCCGGGCCGACAACTTTATGGGAGACGCTCGTCGCCAGCCCCCGGCTCCGGCTTCTGGCGTGTCGCCAAGGATTTCCTCCGCTGACCGCGCACCCACGACTCCCCTCCTTTTGGCTGAGGCTACGGCCGATGAAGCCGCTCAATCGCGCGCCGCCAAGGAAGGGTTTCTGGAGGCGGCTGCCGGCGGGTCCCAGAGGGAAGCCCCGACTGCAGGAGGCGGCAAAGTTAGGGACCCTTGGTCCACCTTCACGAAGGCCAAGGAGTCAGCCTTAGCCTTTGCCAACTTCACCTCCCAGGCCTTCGCCGACTTGGAGGGCGACCTGTCTGTAAGTTTTTACAACTCCTACATATACATAGTCTTTCCCCCGAGCACTTAGATGGCAGGTCAAAAAAATTGGACTGCCGGCTTAGTGGTTATTCGACAATATGTTTTATGCCTTTGCTTTTTCCTGCAGGGCCTTGTGTCCGCCAACGTTGAGCTTGTCTCCTCCCGAGTCGAGATAAACCAGCGGTGCCGCGACCTGAAGAAGGACTGCGAGGCCAAGGACCTGCGGATTGCCGAGTTGGAGGTGGCCCGCCAAAAAGATGAAGGTAGGGTTGATCCTTTTTGCCTTCAGCTATATTTTCGACTTATGTTGCCGTCAATCATTTAGTTAGCGAATCCATATTTGTAGAACTGCTAGACCATGCCCAGGATATACTGAAGGCGTCCACTGATATGCAAGCTCTTATGAATGAAGCTTCCGATTTGGCAGCCGCCAACTTGGCAATGAAGGATGATCACCGGAAGGAGATGGAGGCCCAGCAGCTCAAATTTGCGCAGGAATCCAGCCAGCTCACTGGTGAGCTGGAGAGCCTGCGCAAGAAGTTGGCGGAGGCGGAGAAGACGGCTGCCGAGGAAATCTCCAAGTAGACTTCTCGCGCCCAAACTGCTGAGGATGCGTTGGCGGCTCATATGGTTGAGCTGTCCGCTTTCCATAACTCGGTCCTTGGTAATTTTTCACTTCCTTACTTTGATTTTGCCATTTTGCTTAGCCTTAGCCAAACTGATGGTTTTGTTTTTGATGCAGTTCCCGCCGGTTTGGGCGACGACAAGGTTGCCAGCCCCCGCCTGGATCGCCTTGCGCGTCTATGCGAGCTGATCACCGAGACTTTGGCGGCGTCCACGCGGTTTGCCGCCAAGTTCTTCATCTCCTCCGGCAGCCAGGAACCGACCGAATTCAGCGACGTGCCCGCCATGTTGGATCAGGCTACCAAACTGCACAAGAGCTCACTGAAGTCGGCGGCGCGGGGTGGTGCCAAGACTGCACTTGGGTTATTCATGGCGCACTACCCCGACGCGGAGATAGAAGCCGTCACCGAAGGCATGCCGTCTACATATGAAGACGGCAGCGAGGTCGAGCCGGCCGCTGTTCTGGACAGCGTTTCCGGCTACGCCACGCGTGTTGCCGACATGGTGGATACTTCAATCTTCTACCGTCGCCATCCTGTGCCTGCCGGAGGGGAAGCTGGAGCTGCCGGCACGGCTGAGGCGGAGGGGAGTGACAGTTCCGGGGCTGAAGTTGTCAGCCCCCAAGCCTGATGTAGACGCTCCCCCGGGCCATAGCTTTCTTTCCTTGCCTCCTTCTAGCATGATTTGTCAGCCCCTGAAACAATGCAACTTTGACTTGTAATATTTGTATATACTTTTGTTGTTGCTCTGCTAGGCGGAAACTAGCTGACAAGTTTTATTTTGCCTTATTTATACGGCCCGCCTTAATTTTACCCTGACCTATATGTTTGACTTTTTGTATGTTGACGAACCTCAGCCGGTAACTTTAGCTGAAACAACCAGGGCGAAACCATGCGCTTAGGATCAGAGACCAAAGCCAACATGTTGGTGTCAAAGACATACTACTAGGCGAACCACATATAAGTAATCAGAGGTAAAGGAATTAGGCGGTGCAAAAAAGTTTATTTTTGCTTTAGGTTGGCCCGAAAGCTGCAAGTATCTACCAGTTTGAACCTTTGCACGGAGCTAGAAAAATAGGTAACTTAGATACATAGGGGAAATATGATTGGAAGAAAAGACAAAAGATGGCATGCTTCTCAACACAGATGAGGAACCATAGACTTTTATTTCATAATCATATTTAACTTATTACAATTATAAATTGCTAAGTGTAGAAAGGACGTAGCTGCTCAATATTCCAAGGCCGTCTTGTTTGTTCGAACGGATCGTCAATGCCTCTTTTGCGCTTGGTTCCCCTTTTTCCTGCCGCCTTCTTGCGCCTCTTCTTTTCGTCTTCGTCGCGGATGTCGGTCAGGTAGTAAGAACCATTGAGAAGCGCCTTTGTGACTATAAACGGTCCTTCCCATGGCGGGGATAACTTGTGCAAGCCTTTTTTGTCTTGAATTAGGCGGAGAACCAGGCCACCTGTTCGGAAGCTTCGCTTCCGCACTCTTCGGCTATGATAGCGGCGAAGCTGTTACTGGTACAAGGCGGAGCGATGGAGAGCGACGTCTCTTTCTTCGTCTAGCAGGTCTAGGCTATCCTGTCTTGCACCTTCTACGTCTTGCTCGATGTAGGCTTGAACTCTTGGGGAATCGTATTTCATGTCGGTAGGTAGCACCGCCTCAGCGCCATATACTAATAAGAAAGGAGTGTAGCTGGTGGATCTGTTTGGCGTTGTACGCAAACTCCATAGTACCGAATGTAACTCATCTGCCCAAGCGCCGGCTGCCCTGTGTAATGGAGCTTCGAGACGATGCTTAAGTCCTGATAAGACTAGGCCGTTTGTACGCTCTACTTGTCCATTGGATTGAGAGTGTGACACGGATGCCAAATCAAGCCGGATACCCAGATCGCTGCAGTATTCTTCTATGTCGCCTTGAAATAGGTTGCTGCCATTATCAGTGATAATGCTATGTGGAACTCCAAACCGAGAGATAATTCCCCAGAGGAAATTGGTGGCTGTTCGTGCGTCAAGTTTGCTGATTGGTTTAGCCTCGACCCATTTGGTGAACTTGTCGACAGCGACCAATAGGTGGGTATACCCACCACGCGCCTTCTTGAAGGGACCCACCATGTCTAAGCCCCAGACCGCGAACGGCCAGGTGATTGGAATCGTCCTTAGTTCTTGTGCCGGCAAGTGAGGTTGACGAGCGTACAACTGGCAGCCTTTGCATGTCTTTACGATGTTCTCGGCGTCTTCTTTGGCGGTAAGCCAGTAGAGACCTTGGCGGAAAGCTTTGGATACAATGGACGTGGCGGAAGCATGATGCCCGCAGGTGCCAATATGTATGTCCTTCGGAATTTCCCGGCCTTCTTCCGGCTGTATGCACCGCTGATAGATGCCGCATGTGCTTCTCTTGTATAGCTCGCCTTTTATTATCTTGAATGCCTTGGCTCGCCTTCTGATCTGCCTTTTTAGCACCTCATCGTCCTCCGGCAACTTTCTATCGATTAGAAAATCGAGATATGGGACATTCCAATCTGGCTGTATCGAGTAGACAGCGAGACTTGCCGCTTCTACCAGTTCTTCCGCATCGGGGTCCATCAAATCGGCGCCTTTAATGGATGGCTTGTGCAAATGCTCCAGGAAAATATCTTTTGGTACCTTTTTGCGTTCTGACCCTAGTCTTGCAAGTGTGTCTGCCGCCTCGTTCTCAGCTCTTGGAACATGTCGGACCTCGTAGCCCGCGAAGTTTTTTGCGAATTCGTCAACTTTGGCTCTGTACGCCGCCATTGTTGCGCTTTTCGCATCCCATGTTCCGATTACTTGCTGCGCGACCAAGTCTGAGTCGCCATAACAGAGGATTCTTTTGACACCTAGGCCGTTTGCCACGTGTAACCCATGAAGCAAAGCTTCGTACTCGGCAACGTTGTTGGTTGCTGTGAAGTGGATTTGCAACACATAGCTAAGCTTGTCGCCTTTAGGCGTGCGTCGAACGACTCCGGCCCCCGAGCCTTTGAGCATCTTTGATCCGTCAAAGTGCATGACCCAATATTCTGATTCGGGGAGTGTCGTTTCCTCCATGGCTTCTGTCCAGTCGGCGACAAAATCTGCAAGCGCTTGAGACTTAATGGCGGTCCGTGGTTTATAGACTATATCGAAGGCGGCAAGTTCGATGCCCCATTTGGCAACTCGACCTGTTGCCTCTGCATTGTTGATTATGTCTCCCAACGGTGCCTTGCTGACTACTGTCACTGTGTGCTCCTGGAAATAATGCCTCAGCTTTCTGGCGGCGAAGAATACACCATAAGCCAGCTTTTGGTAATGTGGATACCTCTGCTTGGAGGCAGAGAATACTTCACTGATGAAGTAGCCGGTCGTTGCTCACACGTCGCGGCTTCATTCTCTTTTCTTTCCACAGCCAAGACCACGCTGACAACAACCCCTGTTGCCGCGATGTATAGCAGCATTGATTCCTGTGATCGAGGTGCTGCCAATATCGGAGCGGATATGAGGGCCTCCTTAAGTTGTTGTAAGGCGGCATCTGCCTCTGCTGTCCACTCAAAATTGTCGGATTTCTTCAATAGCCGGTAGAGAGGCATTGCCTTTTCCCCTAGACGGCTTATGAAACGACTGACGGCCGCCGCCGATCCGGCTAGGCATTGTACGTCCTTCAGACAACTAGGTCTGGATATGTTTTGGATGGCCTTGATCTTCTCCGGATTAACCTCGATCCCTCGCTCTGAGACGATGAACCCGAGTAGCTTGTCGGATGGAACGCCGAAAACACACTTGGCGGGATTGAGTTTCATCTGATATCTCCGGAGATTCCGAAAAGTTTGTACCAAATCCTCTAGGAGATCTGCCTTCTTTTTTGACATCACCGCGATGTCGTCTACGTAGACGTGAACATTGCGGCCGATCTGTTCGTGCAGGCAATTTTGCATTCATCGCTGGTATGTTGCCCCTGCATTCTTCAGGCCAAAAGGCATCGTGATGTAGCAGAAAGTCCCGTATGGAGTGGTGAAAGATGTTTTCAGTTGATCCGACTCTCTCATCTTGATTTGATGGTATCCTGAGTAGGCGTCCAAAAAGCAAAGCAGCTCGGAGCCTGCTGTGGAGTCTACGACTTGGTCAATTCTAGGCAGCGCAAAGGGATCCTTTGGGCAGCACTTGTTAACACCGGTATAGTCAATACACATCCTCAGCTCTTTATTCTTCTTTGGAACAAGTACAGGATTTGCCACCCAATCGGTGTGTACAACTTCTTTTATGAATTTGGCGGCCTCCATCCTATTTATCTCCTTTCCTATAGCCTTGCGTCTCTCATCTCCAAAGCGTCTTTTTGCTTGCTTCACCGGCTTGGATCCTTTTATGACGTTGAGTGAGTGCTCGGCAAGTTCCCTCGGTACACCAGGCGTCGGAAGGCGACCATGCGAAGATGTCACGATTCTCACGGAGGAACTCGACGAGCGCGCCTTCCTATTTGCTGTCAAGGTTGGAGCCGATGACGACTTGCTTGGACTTGTCGCCTGGGATGAGGTCCGCCTTTTTGGTGTCTTCTGCAGCTTCAAAGGTCTTCTTGACATCAGTTTTTGGCTTAGGCATGGAGTTGTCTGAATCCGCCCCGAGCAGCGCGAGTTCTTCCTTGTGGATGACGGCTTCTGCGAAGGCGGCCATGCCACGCTCGCACTCCTTGGCTTTCTTGAAGTTGCCGGAAATCGTGATGGTTCCGTTCTCCCCCGGCATTTTAAGCTTGCTGTATATGTAGCACGGCCTTGCCATGAACTTGGCGAAAGTCGGTCGTCCGAAGATTGCATGATAGGCGCTTTTGAAGGGGACAACTTCGAGCTGGAGGAACTCTGAGCGGTAGTTCTCTTTTGGTCCGAAAGTTACCTTCAGCCTAATGCTCCCCATTGACTTTGCTTGCCTGCCGGGCACTATGCCGTGAAAAGTGAGGTTGCTGTGGTCCAGCTGATCCTCTGATAGGTTCATGCGGCTTAGTGTGTCATAGTACAGGATGTTGAGGCTGCTGCCGCCATCCATGAGTACCTTTGTGAGTCTGAAGTTGTCGACTATGGGATTGACGACAAGGGCGTACTTGCCTGGGTGAGGAACATGGTCAGGGTGGTCGGACCGGTCCCAAGTGATCGTTGCTTCCGAACAGTTCAAATACTGAGGGACGTCCGGCATTGTCGCGTTGAGTTCGCGCATTTCCGCCTTATCCGCCTTAGCCGAAGGCGTGCCGACAAAGCACACAAGAGATTCTTTGACCTTCGGATATGGTTTCTTTTTCTTGGCGGCAGCGTCATCCTCGCTTGAGATAGACATGTCGTCGTCATCCTCATCCTCCTTGTTGTCTTTCTTGTCGTTCTTCTTTGACTTTTTTGACTTCCAGCCGACTG
Organism: Poa annua; assembly: GCA_026929855.1. Classification (NCBI taxonomy): domain Eukaryota; kingdom Viridiplantae; phylum Streptophyta; class Magnoliopsida; order Poales; family Poaceae; genus Poa; species Poa annua. The sequence goes on from CM049426.1 coordinate 298,930,414, forward strand.
TGGGGTCCTTTTTGAAGTCGTCCATGAAACGACACTCGCCAAGCATATGGTTGACCTTGCCCAGTGAGGCGTGGATGGGACATGGCAAAAGTTTTGCCTGTTCATAAGAGATTCGCGGCGCCTTAGGCCCTGAGCCGGCGTCGCGACCATCTTTCGTATTCTTCCACTTATTTTTGCCGGCATTCCCTTGGAATGCTACGGTTACCTCGTTGAAAGGTCCGGCTTTGTCATCTGCCACCTGCTTGCGCTTGTTGTTCCGCTTTGGTATGATGTTGATGTCTGGGTCATCGTCCCGGGCGTCGTCATCCGCCGCCGCGTATTGGGCGGCTAGGTTGAGCATCTCACCAAGGTCCGTGATTTGCTCGCGGAGGAGCCGATGACGGAGCAAGGACTTCTTCTGCAGGCCCGTGTAGAAGGCGTGGATAGCCTGTACGTCCGAAACACCATGACAGTTGGCTTTTTCGGATATCCAACGGCTGACAAAATCTGTCATGGTTGAAGGAGATATGCCCTAGAGGCAATTAATAAAGTGTATTCTTTATCATATCTCGTTTGTTCGTAATAGGTTTTTGTGTCATGCTAGAACCATATTAAGCGGAAACATTAATGCGGGTGTGATACGTAAACAACCAGGTCCCTAGTAGCCTCTACTAAGACTAGTTTCGTTGCGCGATTGATGATCGAGGTTTCCCGGTCATGGGGCATGGCGCCGGTCGGCAATGAGAGTCATATCGCTAGAGAGCGACGTGATGGACATACCCAGATTTGGAGAACGTAGTCGTTACGCCTTTGACCGTGAGATCAACTCTTATTGTTATTCCCGGAAGATACTTTGATTGCACCAAACGTCGTATCTTATTTAGTATGACAATAACGGTGATACTTTTGGGTATCGGAAAGGAGTAGTTGAGACGAGGGGTCAAGAGCGGGATTTGCCAGTCCGCATAGCAGGATAGATACTCTCGGGCCCACTCGGTGAGATCATGTCTAATGAGCTTGCAAGCATGTGACTAGGTCACGGAGACATGAGATCATGAACGAGTAGAAGATAGCGTCGTCGGTAACGAGGTCGGGATTAGGTATGGAGATATCTATGGAACGACGCTCGGACGTGCTAAGTATCGCTATGGCAAAAGGTCTAAGACTTTACGTTCAGGTTTGATAGATGAAAGTCATTCGTGATATCTCAGGGATTAATTCATGGGGTCCAGGCCTACGAGTTAGTCGTTGATCATTGAGGAGTCTTGATCATACCTGATATTATATCGAACCGCTAGGGTAACACACTTAAGGGATTTCGACAAGACAACCGGAAAGGAAGGAGATCACCAGGAGCGTCCCGGGAGGGCTCCGATGGAGATCGGGCAGTGCCGAAAGAGTTTTCGGAGCTAGGAAAAATTATATATATTATGTTTGATATTAATTAGTGTTATTAATATGCAAATATGATTTTATATATTTATTTTCGAATTTATTTAGGCTGATTTCCCTAAATGGGCCTTCTGGTCGAAAGAAGGCCCAAGAGGGGGAAAAATCCCTAGGGGATTTGGTGGGGGCCTTGGTGGCCGGCCTGGATGGGCCAAGGGGCCCACCAGGGGGCCGGCGCACCAAGCCTAGCCGCACCAGGCATGTGGGGATAGTCCCACATTGCCTGGCTGGCAAGGTAGGCTCCCCCTGGGAGCCTATATAAGAAGGGGCACCCCCAGCCTTTTAATTCACCAATTAATTCCCGATTTCTCTCTCGATCTCGTGGTTCCTAAGTTGGAGCCGCACCGAGCAGAGCAAGGGGATCTCCTCCACCATAGCCCGCTGCCGCGCTGCTGGTATTCCGGTCCAAGTCTTCCGCTGCTCGTCCTGGACTGGAGCTTCGGAGGCCGTCGTCTCCACCGTACGTGTGCGACTCCCTGCGAGGTGCTGCGCTAGCGGTACTCGGAGGCCTGCTCCCTCTACACGAACTTGAGGTCGGCTTCGTCGGTCTGCATCGACAACGTTTGTGCGGGAACGTAATCCCCGCTTTCGGTCTACAAGGGTACGTTTTCCGATCTCCGTTCGTACTACTATATCTGCATAGAATAGATCTTGGCATGCTTTTAGGATATCGTCGGTAGGAATTTTTTTGTTTTCTGCACACGATCCCCTTCAGTGGTATCAGAGCCGATCTATCGTAGATATAGCTGTACGCTGTTAGAACCCGTGCTCTGCACGGGGGCACCGTTCCTGTTATTTGCTACCCTCTAGCGTGCACTTGTGTATTCCAGCGGCATTGAGTTGATGAAGCGGCCCGGATCGACTTTACGCGTACGCTTACGCGAGACTGGTTCCACTACTGACATACGGCTTGTACCGTATATGTGGCTGGCGGGTGTCAGTTTCTGTCTCTTTAGTTGATCTTCGCATTTTCAATGGAGGGGCCGAAAGGGATGCTTAAACATGCAATTATTGGATCGTTGTTGTGGTCATAAGATTCGTAGGTATGAAGTGGTTCTATTTACGAAAGCCCCAAGCCACGTAAAATATGCAAAAGATAAAGTAGAAGCGTCTAACTTTATTTTGCAGGGGCTATGTGATATGGTCAAGGTAGGTTTATTAAATTGTTTATAAACTGGGGGCGCCAAGAAGACCATGGCGCGATGGACTATATCACATTGCATTACATTTGATGTTTTGTGTGCATCTTATTTTGTGTGATTGTGTGTATAGTATACATTAGTTACACGGCGGTAGCTGAATAAGATGATCCCTTCAAAATACCACTAGTGTTCTCCCTCCAACGCGCACCACCAAGAAAGTTCTACGTTATGAGGCAGGCCGTGATGATCGGGTGTCAGACATATCTTCGTTCGCATACGGTGGGTGTAAGCCATGTTGCACAAGCGTCAGCGTGGAGGTTTTTGGTGGCGAGCCTAGCATACTCAGAGGTATGGCCTCGGAACAGGAAGACCGAAAGGTCGAGCACGAGTCACAAAATTGGTGTGGCGGACGATTTTGTCTACTCTTGAAGTTGTGCCGTCGGCTTTGATGATGAGGGGTGGTGCAATGGATGGGGGTCGTGTAATCGCTTAAACGACCAGGAGGGATGTTTGTTTGAGTGGGAGTTATGTTAGTTATTTTCTAAAATACTATAACTCAAAATTATTATGAACAAAGTCTTATGTTGTTGCAAATTCCATTGTAGATGTCTCACCCCTCCTTTAACCTGAACCTGTTCATTGAGAAAGAGAAGCTTAAGACCGATGGGTCTAACTTCGTGTTTTGGTTCCGCGATCTGAAGTCCATCCTTGAAACCCACAAGGTGGCCTACATCCTTGATGCCCCCTTAGGTGATCTTCCAAGCACCGCCCCGGAAATCGAAATGATTGTCCATGGGGTAAAGGCGGAGATTTCTTCTTATGTCCAGAGTGGCATGCTCTTTGCCATGGAGGCTGACCTGCAAAACCGCTTCATGAACAAGGGTGCTTATGATATAATCACTGAACTCATGGTTGTTTTTGCACGACAAGTCAATGCTGAGAGGTACGAGGCATCTGTGCTTTTCTTCTCAGCCCAGATGGAAGAGCACGGCAATATCAGTGAGCACTTGGCCAAGTTGTTTGGCTGCGCTCGACTTCTGAGTGATCTGGGAAGTGTGATCCCAGAGGAGGTGGTTATTGATAGGGCGCTGATTTCTCTGCCCCCAAGCTATAAGAACGCCATCGTGGACTACGGCATGAAAGGGACGTCAAAACCCCTGTCGAAAATCCTGAAGATGCTCGAAGTGGCCGAATTAGAAATCAAGCTGAAGAAGATGGTGGTGACAATCGGATCACCTGAGCGCAACTGCCCCAAGTATCTGGAGGATAAGAAGTCTGGCAAGACGGTCGACAAAGAGCAAGGTATATTTGATATACATGTTATAGATGTGTACCTTACATCCGCCCGGAGCAATACGTGGGTATTTGATACTGGTTCTGTTGCTCATATATGTAACTCTCAGGAGGAGTTACGGAATAGACGGCGGCTGGCGAAGGATGAGGTGACGATGCGCGTCGGCAACGGATCGAGAGTCGACGTGGTGGCTGTCGGCACGCTCCCTCTGCATCTACCATCGGGATTAGTTTTGGTTTTAAATAAATGGTTTTTTGTGCCATCCTTGAGTGTAAACATTATAAGTGGGTCTTGCCTGTTACAAGACGGTTATTCATTTAAATCAGTGTCAAGCAATTGTGATATTTATATGAATGATATCTTTTATGTTGATGCTCCCAAGAATAACGGTTTATTCTTGTTGAATCTCGATCGTAGTACTCACATCCATAACATAGAAGCCAAACGAATTAAGTGTAGTGACGATACCGCCATGTTTTTGTGGCATTGCCGTCTTGGTCATATTGGTATAAAGCGCATGAAGCGACTCCACTCCGATGGACTCTCGGACTCGTTGGATTTCGGATCCCTCGATACATGCGAACCATGCCTCATGGGCAAAATGACCAGGACACCGTTCAAAGGTTTCGTTGAACGGGCGTCGGATTTGTTGGGGATCATACATACAGATGTGTGTGGACAGATGAGCGTTTCGACACGCAATGGTTATCGTTACTTCGTCACCTTCACTGATGACTTGAGTAGATACGGTTATATCTATTTGATGAAACACAAGTCTGAAACGTTTGAAAAGTTCAAAGAATTCCAGAGTGAAGTTGAGAATCAGCTTAATAGGAAAATCAAGCATCTCCGGTCCGATCGCAGTGTAGAGTACTTGAGTTTTGAGTTTGGCACACATCTGAAGAGTTGTGGCATAGTGCCCCAACTTACGCCCGCCGGAACGCCGCAGCGTAACGGTGTGTCCGAGCGACGTAATCGTACTCTACTGGATAGTGTCCAATCTATGATGTCTCTTACCGATCTGCCAGTGTCCTTCTGGGGTTATGCGTTAGAAACAGCCGCATTCATTTTAAATAGGGCTCCGTGCAAGTCCGTTGAAACGACGCCGTATGAATTATGGTATGGCCAAAAGCCTAAGTTATCGTTTCTGAAGGTTTAGGGTTGTGAGGCGTACGTTAAGAAACTACAGCCCGACAAACTCGAACCGAAGTCGTAGAAAGTCGTCTTTGTAGGATATCCGCGGGAAACCGTTGGGTACACCTTCTACAACCAAGCTGAGGGCAAAACTTTTGTCACGAAGACCGGTACCTTTCTAGAGAAGGAGTTTCTCGCGAAAGGAGTAAGTGGGAGGAAGGTAGACCTCGATGAAATAGTTGATCCTGAACTCGAGATTCCGAGTGGCGCAACGGAAGCAATTCCGGAAACGTCCTTCGTGGAAGGAGTGGGAGAAACTGTCGAGGAAGATGTTCTACCTCGTAGGTCTGGTAGATCTCGGATCCCACCAGAATGGTATGGCAACATGGTTTGCACCGTCATGCTAGTCGAGCAAGACGAATCTACGAACTACAAGGAGGCGATGGAGAGTCTAGAGTCCGAGAAATGGCTTGAAGCCATGAAATACGAAATAGGATCCATGTACGATAACAAAGTGTGGACTTTGGTGGATATTCCCGAAGGGCGCAAGGCCGTCGAGAATAAGTGGATCTTTAAGAAGAAGACCGATGCTGATGGTAATGTGACCGTCTATAAAGCTCGGCTTGTCGCAATGGGTTTCCGACAAGTTCATGGAATTGACTACGATGAAACTTTTTCACCGGTAGCGATGCTTAAGTCTATTCGGATTTTGTTAGCGGTAGCTGCCTACTATGATTATGAAATCTGGCAGATGGACGTCAAAACGGCCTTCCTGAATGGAAACATTGAGGAAGAGTTGTACATGGTACAGCCGGAAGGTTTTGTCGATCCAGGAAATGCTAACAAGGTGTGCAAGCTTCAGCGATCCATCTATGGATTGAAGCAGGCATATCGGAGCTGGAATCTTCGCTTTGATGAGGTAATCAAAGGTTTTGGATTTATCCAGAATGTGGAAGAGACCTGTATTTACAAGAAAATGAGTGGGAGCTCGGTTGTGTTCTTAGCATTGTATGTTGACGACATATTGCTGATAGGGAATGATGTGGAACTTCTGAATAGCGTGAAGGAATATTTAAACAGTAAGGTTTCCATGAAGGACTTAGGAGAAGCTGCGTATGTTTTAGGCATAAAAATCTATCGCGATAGATCAAGGCGCCTATTAGCACTAAGTCAGAGTACTTACCTTGATAAAATACTGAAGCGTTTCCGTATGGAGAAGGCAAAGAAGGGTTCTCTGCCGGTTATCAAGAATAAAATATTGCGTAAGGCGCAGTGTCCGGTGACGGAACCGGGTAAGGCCGAAATGACGAAACATCCTTATGCTTCAGCCATAGGATCGATCATGTATGCAATGTTGAGGACTAGACCGGATGTGGCATTAGCTCTAAGTTTGACAAGCCGGTTCCAGAGTAATCCTGGAATGCCGCATTGGGAAGCTGTTAAGAGCATTCTTAAGTATCTCAATAAGACAAAAGAAATGTTCCTTGTGTATGGTGGCTGCGATGAAGAACTTGGCGTAACGGGTTACGTAGATGCAAGTTTCTGCTCAGACCTCGATGACTGTACAGGTTACGTGTTCAAGGTGAATGGAGGCGCCGTGTGCTGGAGAAGTGGGAAGCAACCCATAGTCGCACAATCTACAATGGAGTCGGAGTACATTGCTGCCTGCGAGGCCGCGAATGAAGCTGTGTGGCTGAGGAAGTTCGTCATCAAACTTGGAGTGTTCCCAAGCGTGCAAGACCCCGTGATCCTCTTCTGCGACAATACGGGTGCCATTGCGAACGCCAAGGAGCCAAGGTCTCACTCCACCGCCAAACACATTCTCCGACGCTTCCATGTGATACGTCAGTACGTACAAGGAGGCGATGTGAAGATTTGCAAAGTGAATACGGATCTGAATGTGGCAGATCCGCTGACGAAGCCTCTTCCGCTTGATAAGCATGAACAACACCAGTTAGCTATGGGTGTTAAGCTTTTACCAAGTTGTAATCTAGATTACGTTGTACTCTAGTGCAAGTGGGAGACTGAAGGAGATATGCCCTAGAGGCAATTAATAAAGTGTATTCTTTATCATATCTCGTTTGTTCATAATAGGTTTTTGTGTCATGCTAGAACCGTATTAAGCGGAAACATTAATGCGGGTGTGATACGTAAACAACCAGGTCCCTAGTAGCCTCTACTAAGACTAGTTTCGTTGCGCGATTGATGATCGAGGTTTCCCGGTCATGGGGCATGGCGTCGGTCGGCAATGAGAGTCATATCGCTAGAGAGCGATGTGATGGACATACCCAGATTTGGAGAACGTAGTCGTTACGCCTTTGACCATGAGATCAACTCTTATTGTTATTCCCGGAAGATACTTTGATTGCACCAAACGTCGTATCTTATTTAGTATGACAATAACGGTGATACTTTTGGGTATCAGAAAGGAGTAGTTGAGACGAGGGGTCAAGAGCGGGATTTGCCAGTCCGCATAGCAGGATAGATACTCTCGGGCCCACTCGGTGAGATCATGTCTAATGAGCTTGCAAGCATGTGACTAGGTCACGGAGACATGAGATCATGAACGAGTAGAAGATAGCGTCGTCGGTAACGAGGTCGGGATTAGGTATGGAGATATCTATGGAACGACGCTCGGACGTGCTAAGTATCGCTATGGCAAAAGGTCTAAGACTTTACGTTCAGGTTTGATAGATGAAAGTCATTCGTTATATCTCAGGGATTAATTCATGGGGTCCAGGCCTACGAGTTAGTCGTTGATCATTGAGGAGTCTTGATCATACCTGATATTATATCGAACCGCTAGGGTAACACACTTAAGGGATTTCGACAAGACAACCGGAAAGGAAGGAGATCACCGGGAGCGTCCCGGGAGGGGTCCGATGGAGATCGGGCAGCGCCGAAAGAGTTTTCGGAGCTAGGAAAAATTATATATATTATGTTTGATATTAATTAGTGTTATTAATAGCAAATATGATTTTATATATTTATTTTCGAATTTATTTAGGCTGATTTCCCTAAATGGGTCTTCTGGTCGAAAGAAGGCCCAAGAGGGGGAAAAATTACTAGGGGATTCGGTGGGGGCCTTGGTGGCCGGGCTGGATGGGCCAAGGGGCCCACCAGGGGGCCGGCGCACCAAGCCTAGCCGCACCAGGCATGTGGGGATAGTCCCACATTGCCTGGCTGGCAAGGTAGGCTCCCCCTGGGAGCCTATATAAGAAGGGGCACCCCCAGCCTTTTAATTCACCAATTAATTCCCGATTTCTCTCTCGATCTCGTGGTTCCCAAGTTGGAGCCGCGCCGAGCAGAGCAAGGGGATCTCCTCCACCATAGCCCGCTGCCGCGCTGCTGGTGTTACGGTCCAAGTCTTCCGCTGCTCGTCCTGGACTGGAGCTTCGGAGGCCGTCGTCTCCACCGTACGTGTGCGACTCCCTGCGAGGTGCTGCGCTAGCGGTACTCGGAGGCCTGCTTCCTCTACACGACCTTGAGGTCGGCTTCGTCGGTCTGCATCGACAACGTTTGTGCGGGAACGTAATCCCCGCTTTCGGTCTACAAGGGTACGTATTCCGATCTCCGTTCGTACTACTATATCTGCATAGAATAGATCTTGGCATGCTTTTAGGATATCGTCGGTAGGAAATTTTTTGTTTTCTGCACACGATCCCCTTCAATGGTTTCGTCCGGCTTTTGGATACAGCGTTGCAAATCCGTGTAGGTATTTGGACGCTTGTATGTTCCTTGGAAGTGCTGGGAGAAAACCTTTTCCATGTCGTACCAGCTATGGATAGACTTTTCAGGAAGGTTGTTGATCCAAGCCCTTGCCGTGCCCTCCAACATGAGAGGTAGGTAACGGACGGCAATGAAGCTGCTCCCGCCGGCAATTTCTATGGCCATGGCATAGTCGGCTAGCCATGAATCCGGCTTAACGAGGCCGTTGTACCTAGAACCGTTTTTTGACACTGATGTCATGTCCTTAGGGAATGGCTCTCTGCGGATGGCGTCACCGAAGCACTTTGGTCCAGAGTATAGCGGCTCCTTTCCTCTTGCTATGTCTTGTAGGCGGTGTCGTGCGTCTTTTGGATCGAGCTGCCGTGCGCCTCTGTTTGCGTCTGGCTCGTCCTGCGCTTCCCGGCTTATGCTGCGCCTGGGTCCTTCTGCCTCCTCTTTCCTCTTGCTGCCGGTGCTACGCTGCGGAGACCGGCTTTGACCTCTCCTGGGAGGGTCGTTGCCGACATCTTTCCTAGGCGGCGGTCTATTGTTCCGGCTACCGCCGTTGTCGCGTCTTGGCTGGGATGGAGGTGGCAGGTCTCCTCCGCTTCCTGTCCTTGAATTCTCGTCCCGCCTTGGCTTTGGCGGTGGCGTCTTCTTTGGAGGTGGCGTTGCCTTCTTTTTGTCGCCATGGCTACTGGAGCCAGACGGGCCTTCGGGGTCACCGCCGGGTGCAGCTTTGCACTTTCCTGACTTAGACTCTAGGTCTCCCCCGCGAGCATCCGCCATGTGGCCGTAGGAATCAGCGCGAGCTTGTTGTTCTAGGGCCTTGCTTACGAAATGTCTTGCATTGGCTAACTTTTCTTCCGCCATGTAAGTGTTGTCGTCCAGGGTATCTAGCGCGGCGGCCGCGTTGAGGACGGGGGTGCAGAAGACAACATCTCCCCTTCTGTCCACGCGCTGTGGTGCCGTACGCCAGTCGAACCCGAGATCTTGAGCCGCTCTCGTCGCTTGCGTTGGCGGCTCCTTGCCACGGCGGTTTTTTGATGACCTTTTCTCCTCAAAGAGTTGCCGGCTTGTTTTGGCCGACATCTTCTCCTGTTCTTTCTCGATCTTCTTCGCAAGGCTCTCAACGTGCTCCTCTCTTTTTCGCAGGAAGTCAGAGTGCTTAATCATGTTAAGCCTAAGCTCTTCCACTTCGTCAAGTGGGGTGTCTTTATTCACTAGAATATTCATGATCTCGTCTACTTCTTTGATGACGGAGAGAAAATCCGTGGGTTTGCTGCTGCCGCCTTTCTCGAGGCCAGTTTTCTTCTTTGCGCGCACCTTGTCGGAACTTTCAATGAGTTGACCGGCAGTGGTGTCGCCGGCATCTTCCGCCGGCTTGTTTTGCGCTTCCGAAGCAACTGGGGTTGTCTCGTGACCGACAACAACCATCATAGCCAGCTTGTCAGGCATGTCAGTATCCGCTGTGCCCTCTGAAGGAGCCGGATTACCACTGGAAAAGCGGGTTTTGATCTTCTCTTCGAAGAGACTAGCATCATCATCAGAGTCAGAGTCTACGTTGACTTGAACGGTAGATTTGGATCCGGCATCTGACATCGCATCCTCCTGGAGAGCAGGGAGGATTGACTCACGATCGTTGTTTTCCGGCTGGGAGACTGATCCCAGTCCGACAACTCCGACGAAGTGGAAATCAGATTCGGCCGACTCCTGGGAGAAGGCGGATTCAGATCCATCTTGTCGGTCGACTGCTTGGTCGAAGGGTTGGTGGGTGGGGTTGTAGAAACGCGGTAGGCCGTACGCCTCTGGCGTATACCCGATGAAGACGTCGATCCCTCCGATCGGTACGATTGCGCATCCAATAAGGTAGTCGTCCGCCGGGAGCCAGGACTCATCCGAGTTGACGTAGCTGTGGCCGCCATACATTGTGACGCGACCGACGGCGATCTGCTTGCCCACGCCGCCAAGTGTTCCCGCCTGGAACGTGACGCCAGGAACCTTATGCCCCACGGTGGGCGCCAACTGTCGTGGTATCGGCATAATTGATAGGAGACGGGGGTCCTCTAGCCTACGTATGGATTGTGGGGAAGAAGGTTGGTGTCGTCGAGGACGGGATTGAACACGGCGAGTTTACCCAGCTTCGGATCCCGCAGCGGTGGCGAGATCCTACGTGCTGCTATAATTCACTATGAGGCAATAGCCGCGAACAGGTTACAATGTGTATGATGCGTATTGAAGCGTGCCCTAAAGGCTCCCTGGTGGCCGGCTTATATAGGCGGCCAGCCCACAGGGTACAAGGCAAGTACTTGTCCGGCAAGTAAACAGAGTCCTAGACCTAGCCGGCTTAGTTACCGCCTTCCGTCTTGGGCTTGGTGGCTTGATGGGCTTCGGCCTTCCGCCTTCCGCCTTCCTTGGACCGTCCGCCTACTTCCTTGTACGTCAGCTATCTGGGCCGTCCGGCAGGCTTCAGCCTTACCACCCTTGGGCCACCCTGGACTAGCCGGATTAATCCATGTTGGTTACACCCCTAGTTGATATATCCCCAACATAGGGCCCACTCGGTGAGATTATGTCAAATGAGTTTGCAAACATGTGACTAGGTCACCAGCTGACATAATATCATGGACAAGTAGAAGATAGCGATGTCGGTAACGAGATCATGCTAGGTATGGAGATATCTGAGAATGATGCTCGGACACGCTAAGTATCGACATGACAAAGGGTTTAAGACTAGACGTCTAGGTTTGATAGATGAAAGTCATTCGTTATATCACAGGGATTAATTCATGGGGTCCAGGCCTACGAGTTAGTCATTGATCATAGAGGAGTCTTGATCGTACCTGTTATTATATCGAACCGCTAGGGTAACACACTTAAGGGGTTTCGACAAAACAACCGGAAAGGAAAGAGATCATCGGGAGCGTCCCGGGAATGGTCCGATGGAGATCGGGCAGCGACGAAATAGTTTTCGGAGCTAGAATAAATTATATATAATATGTTTAATATTAATTAGTGTAATTAATGATTAAATATGATTTTATATATTTATTTTCGAATTTTTAAAGGCTGGTTTCCCTAAATGGACCTTCTGGTTGAAAGAAGGCCCGTGAGGGGGGGGGAAAGTCCCCCCAGGGCTTCAGATTGAGGGAGGGCCGGCCTAGGTGGGCGAAATGGGGCCCACCTAGGGCCGGCGCACCTATCTTGGCCGCACCAGGCATGTGGGATAGTCCCATTGCCTGGCTGGCAAGGTTGGCTCCCCCTGGGAGCCTATATAAGAAGGGGCACCCCTGACCTTTTAATTCACCAATTAATTCCCTAATTCTCTCTCGATCTCGTGATTCCCTTTGTCGGAGTCACGCCGATCAGAAGAGGGGGGTCTCTTCCACCATAGCCCACTGCCGTGCTGTTGGGGTTCCGGTCCAAGTCTTCCGCTGCTCGTCCTGGACTGGAGCTTCGGAGGTCGTCGTCTCCACCGTATGTGTGTAACGCACTGCGAGGTGCTGCGCTAGCGGTACTCGGAGGCCTACTTCCTCTACCCGACCTCGGGGTCATCTTCATCATCTTCGTCGCGCCGAGTTCTCCGCGACCTAGAGGTCGGCTACGTCGTCTTCGTCGTCAACGCGTGTGCGGGAGCGTAATCCCCGCTATTTGGTCTACGAGGGTATGTGTTCCGATCTCCGCCGTACTTCTATATCTGCATAGTGTAGATCTTGGCTAGTTTATGGATATCGTTGCTAGGAAATTTTTTGTTTTCTGCACACGATCCCCTTCAGTCATGCAGCCAATTGTCTGTCCAGAAGTTGGCCTTCTTGCCATTTCCAATAGTTATTTTTGTGGCAGCCTTAAAAAGAACTTCTTCTTCTTTGTTGCATGAGGATGGCAGGTGTACCCATGGTTGGGATGGGCTCTTCCAGCTGTGCCACGGCCATCGTAGTCCAAGTGCTTTCCCGAAGGAGGTTATGCAGTGCACCCCAAGGCCACCGAGTGACTTGGGCTGACAAACCTTTTTCCATGCGACCCTATATTGACCTCCTTTGCATGTTCCATCTCCAACCCATAGCCAAGCACGCCTCCACCTATCGAACTCCTTCCTAACCCAGGGTGGCATGTCATTGATTGTCATCATATAGACAGCTAAGGAGGTCAGCATTGAGTTGAGCATCTCCAATCTTCCCGCCTTGATCATGAGTTTTTCCTTCCACGTGGCTAGGTATATGTCCATATTGTCCAGTAGTTGTTGCCAATCAGCCTTGGTTAGCTTCCTGATGGAAAGCGGCAAGCCAAGGTAGTTGCAGGGGAAGTCCGCCACCGGAATATGACTCGTTTGAGTGATGTTCTCAATTTGAAGCCATTCGCACCTAATAGGGATTATGGTGCTCTTGGTGAAGTTTGTGATCAGGCCAGTTGTTTTGCCAAATGCGTCAAGAATGCTTTTGAGCCCGAGAATGTCATGCTCGGTGTGGTTGATGAACAATGCAACGTCGTCGGCGTATAGAGACGTACGAAGCGTTGCCTTGGACCCTCTCAGTTTTGTGAGTATCCCTGCATCAGTGGCGATCTCCAAGAGCCTGGGCAGCGGCTCCATTGCCAGATCGGATAGGAAGGGGGAAATGGAGCCCCCTTGTCTAAGGCCACGACGTTGGGCCACCTCTCTCCCAAGGCTGCCGTTTAAAATTGGCCTCGACGTCGCCGTTCTGAAAAGCATTGCTAGACAATTGCGCCATCTTAGTGGTAAACCTCTTGGTTCCATCATGTCCAGCAGGTACGCCCAAGATACTGTGTCAAACGCCTTTGCAATGTCAAGCTTGACCAGGAGCGTTGGCATCTTATTTTTGTGGAAGTGTTTGGCCAGATTCTGAACGTACAGAAAGTTGTCCTGGATGTTCCTTCCTGCCAGGAAAGCACTTTGTGAAGGGGATCGTGTGCAGAAAACAAAACATTTCCTAGCAACGATATCCTTAAACTAGCCAAGATCTACACTATGAAGATATAGAAGTACGACGGAGATCGGAATACATACCCTCGTAGACCGAATAGCGGGGATTACGCTCCCGCACAAGCGTTGACGACGAAGACGACGTAGCCGACCTCTAGGTCGCGGAGAACTCGGCGCGACGAAGACGACGAAGATGACCCCGAGGTCGGGTGGAGGAAGTAGGCCTCCGAGTACCGCTAGCGCAACACCTCACAGGGCGTTACACACATACGGTGGAGACGACGGCCTCCGAAGCTCCAGTCCAGGACGAGCAGCGGAAGACTTGGACCGGAACACCAGCAGCCCGATAGTGGGCTATGGTGGAAGAGATCCTCCTCTCAACTCGGTGCAACTCCGACAAAGGGAATCACGAGATCGAGAGAGAATTAGGGAATTAATTGGTGAATTAAAAGGCCAGGGTGCCCCTTCTTATATAGGCTACCGGGGGGAGCCAACCTTGCCAGCCGGGCAATGTGGGACTATCCCCCATTGCCTGGTGCGGCCAGCCATGGTGCGCCGGCCCTAGGGAAATCAGCTTAAATAAATTCGAAAATAAATGTATAAAATCATATTTAGACATTAAATACACTAATTAATATCAAACATATTATATATAATTTATTCTAGATCTGAAAACTCTTTCGTTGCTGCCCGATCTCCATCGGATCATTCCCGGGACGTTCCCGGTGATCTCTTTCCTTTCCGGTTGTCTTGTCGAAACCCCTTAAGTGTGTTACCCTAGCGGTTCGATATAATAACAGGTACAATCAAGACTCCTCTATGATCAACGACTAACTTGTAGGCCTGGACCCCATGAATTAATCCCTGTGATATAAGGAATGACTTTCATCTATCAAATCTGGACGTCTAGTCTTAAACCCTTTGTCATGGCGATACTTAGCGTGTCCGAGCATCATTCTCAGATATCTCCATACCTAGCATGATCTCGTTACCGACGTCGCTATCTTCTACTCGTCTATGATATTATGTCAGCTGGTGACCTAGTCACATGTTTGCAAACTCATTTGGCATAATCTCACCGAGTGGGCCCTAGAGTATCTATCCGGCTATGCGGACTGACAAATCACGCTGTTGACCCCTCGTCTCAACTACCCCCTTCCGATACCCAAAAGTATCACCTATCATTGTCACACTATATAAGATATGACGTTTGGTGCGATCAAAGTATCTTCCAGGGATAACAATAAGAGTTGGTCTCACGGTCTTAAGACGTAATGACTATGTCCTATAAATACTGGGTATGTCCATCACATCGTTACACCTAACGATATGACTTCCATTGCCGACCGGCGCCATGCCCTATGATCGGAAAACCTCGATCATCAATCGCGCAACGAAACTAGTCTTAGTAGAGGCTACTAGGGACCTGGTTGTTTATCTACCACACCTGTATTAATGTTTTCGCTTAATACAGTTATAGCATGGTATAAAACATATAATGAACGATTGGGATATTGCCAATAAACTATGTTTATTAAGTGCCTCTAGGGCATATTCCCTTCACTTTGGCACGGGGAAATTATGCTGTCGAGTTTCGTTTGAAGTCTCGTAGCCAATATCTTGGAGACCAATTTAGTGAAGGCGTGTATGAGGCTGATCGGTCTGTACTGTGAGATCTGAGTTGGCTGTTCATTCTTTTGCAGGAAGATGTAGAAGGCATTGTTTAAGCAATTCAAAGACTGGTCTTGTATGTTGTAGAATTTGTGCATAGCTTGCATCAAATCATTCTCTATAATGCTCCAAGATGATTTGAAGAACCCTCCTGAGAACCCGTTCGGGCCCGACGCTTTGTCCGAGGCGGTTGCGAAAACAACCTTCTTGACCTCTTCCTTGGTGAATGGTGGATCGAGGCAATCAAGGTTTGGCTTTGGCAGGTTAAGTGCCGTCCAATCGAAGCGCTGAGTGCAGTTCAGATTGGTCCCGATGACAGTAGTTAGGTACGTGTTTACGACCTCCTCCGGGTCTTGTGGAGAGGTGGCGATGCCGTCAGGCGAATGTAGCGATTGAATTTTTTTCTTCTGACGGCGGTGTGATGCTCTTAGGTGGAATAATCTTGTGTTGGCATCACCAAGCTTGAGCCACATAATTTTAGCCCGCTGCCTGGCCTTTATTCTGTTGATGATTGCCAAGCCAACCGACCTAGCCTTTAGCCTCGATCTCAGCTCCCTTTCTGCCACAGATAGCGATCTGGTCTCATTTGCTGTGTCCAGTCGTAGAGTTATCTCTTGACTGATTAGCATCTGGTTTTTTATGTTGCCGACATAATTCTTGGCCCAGGTTTTGAGGTGTTTCCCAAGCCTCTTTAGCTTGTGATCAAGTATTGCGAAGGGGTTGGTTAGACTGCACGGTGCTGTCTAGGATTGAGACACCGTGGCAGAGTATCCTTCCAGCAGCGGCCAGAAGCTCTCGAATTGAAATCTTGCTGGGGTACGCGTGAAGGTCTCTTGCACCAACAACAGTGGACAGTGATCAGACATGGAGGATGCATGCGGCAACAACTTGGCTCCTGGAAAGAGCTCGTCCCAGTCAAGGTTGCAAAAAGCACGGTCTAACCGATCTAACCGACTGAGAGTCGGGTCGATCTGCTCGTTGCTCCATGTCTAGCGTCGCCCAACAAGCTTGATCTCACGCACGAAGCTCATATTTAATGTTGTTTTGAACCTTGACATCCATCTCCGATTAACCCTTGGCTTGTTCTTGTCACGGTCATGCAGGATTAGGTTGAAGTCACCAATGACCATCCAAGGCCCTTGGAATGTTGCGTGTATATGGGTTATCTTGTTGAGGAAGGTTTGTTTACGGGCGTCGTCCGACGGCCCGTAGACTGTGGTTAGTGTCTAGAAGGTCTGGTCCTCAGTGTGCTCAAATGTAGCAGTGATTGAGAACTGGCCGACTACAATATTGGTTGCCCTCAACTGATCTGTTCTCTAGAAGAGTAGGACCCCTCCTCTTGTTCCTTCAGCGGGCAGGTGTGCGTGACCTTCGAGGAAGGTGCCAACAATGTCCGCTTTTGCCTCGTCGGAGATCAGCTCAAGTTTTGACTCTTGGACACACATGATGCAGCACCTTGTTTGCAACATGAATTCTTTAACGACGGCGTGCCGCGCGCGATCGTTAAGCCATCTTACATTCAAGTTTAGCAGCTTAAGTTTTGCTAACATAAAGACGATGACGACATCTGCTAGCGTGGGCATCAGAGGTACTGCCCGTGACTCCCTCACACGCGAGGGGATTGCCCATCCCCGAAGGTTTCTTGGTACTGCCATCCGACCCGAGGAATGGCGACTGACTCCCTACGATACAGCTTGCCCTAGACTCGTCGAGCCGGCTACAGGTATTGGCTCGGTTCGTCCTCAGAATTCCCGCATCTCAGTCGGATAGGTTCTATGGTTAACATGAAACCTTGTGTTCGACAACCATATGGTCCAGTTGGGGGCACAAGACAAAATAATTTTTTGTAGGTTGCTTAAAAAAGGAAGGAGAAAGACATATTTGCGTGAATCCCCTAGAGTTCGATATTTAAACCCTCGAGCCATCCTTGTGGGAAAACCACTCTTGCTACAACACTGTGCTCTTCGAGTCCCAAGTCCCAACGAGTGTGTTAACTGACTTTTCATCTCCTTTATTATTATTACTTTTCTTGCATCATCAACATCAGGGGGTTGCAACAGGAGTGAGTGGGCCTACTCTCCAACCTGTGCGGGAGCAATACCGCTCCGCACAGGTCTGGATGTTAAATGAGCTCTGCCCACTTCTGGCTGGTTGACTGTTTTTTAACACGAATATATATTAGAATTTAAAATGTTTGTACAATTTTTGAATGTGTATAAATTTTGTATTTGAATTGTTTGTAAATATGAACATTTTTATATTTGAAATAATTTTTGAACTTGAACAAATTTCAAATTTGGAAGATTTTCACATCTGAACAATTTTCAATTTTGAACAATTTTCAAAACTAAATATTTTAAATTAAAAAAAATCGAATATGAACAAATTTTGAATTTGGAGGATTCTTACATATCGCCCAAACGCTCGTCTCCATCTGGTCAACCTCCTTTGACCCGCACATGGCCTGACTGGTGGGGTAGGACTGGCGCGGCTTGGCTCGTTTGTCGGCTCGGTTGGGATTTCCTGGGGTCGGCACGTGGGGTCGGGGCACTAGTCTGACCGGTGGGGACGGCGCGTGGGGTAGGGCGTCAGGTCGGCGTGGGGTTGGCGCGTGGGGTCAGCGAATATTTCTCGCTGCCGACCACTTCCAACCTATTCTCCAATCGATGATTCCGGCTACCATGGACGCCCTTCCAAGGCACCTCCGCGAGGAGCGCCGCCGCTGCGTCAAGGCCGACGGAGCGCGCAAGCGCTCGAGCAGGCGGTGTACACTGAAGGGAATCCAGCCGCCGCCGTCGCTGTTGCGGCAGGAGACGGAGGAGTTTGATCTCCTCCGCGGTCTTCTGCCAGCGCTGCCCGCGCCGCCCGTCCTCGCGCCACCGTCACCTCCCGCGGACGAGGAGACCTCGTCCGGCTCGTGGACCTTGTCGCCATCGCCGCGCAGCCCAGCCGAGGTCGCTGTGGACGAGGAAGGGTTTGAGATCTACGATCCCGCCGCCTTCGAGTCCTCGGTGACCCGCGAGGACTTCGTCCCCGACAAGGTCCTCGAAACGGTCACCAAAGCCGTCCAGGCGCGCTCCTTGGAGGAGGTCCAAGCATACATGAAGCGCCGCCGCGGGGGGGTCGAGATCGAGCCGGACCGCCTCCACCGCGAGCAGGAGGCCGACGCGAGCTCGAGCAAGGGGAAGGCCATCATCGTCTACGTCGACGACGACTCCTCCGACAAGGAGTGAAGCACTCTGGCAACGGCGCGGCCGCACCCTGCGAGCTCCGGTGAGCTAATTTTGCTGCTTAGGGTTAGGGCCGCGTAGTGTACATAGATTTTGGAAGGTCTTATGTAATCTCCGGCGAGCTCCGACCAGCACGCTCTGAATGTAATCTCCCGCGAACGAATAACTATATGAATTTTAAATATGCGGGTCCAATTTGCTCCGGTGAACACATTTTTCAGCGAGTCCACCATTTTTTCTTAAAAATGTGGCGTTTACCTTACCTTTGGAGCTCATTTCAAACACATTTTCCAGCGAGTCCGGCATTTTTGCTTAGAAATGGGATCGTTTAGCCTACCTTTGGAGCTCATTCGCAACACTTTTTTCAGCGAGTCCACCAACCTACCCTTGGATCTCATTTGGAACACATTTTTCGGCGAGTCGACCATTTTTGCTTAGAAATGAGTCCGTTTACCCTACCTTTGGAGCTCATTTTAAACACATTTTTCAGCGAGTCCACCACCCTTCATTTGGAACTCATTTCAAACACATTTTTCGGCGAGTCGACCGTTTGTGCTTAGAAATGAGGCCGTTTACCCTACCTTTGGAGCTCTTTTGAAACACATTTTTCAGTGAGTCCATCACCCTTCGTTTGGAACTCATTTCAATCAGATTTTTCGACGAGTCGACCATTTGTGCTTAGAAATGAGGTCGTTTACCCTACTTTTTGAAGCTCATTTGAAACACATTTTTCAGCGAGTCCACCACCCTTCCTTTGGAACTCGTTTCAATCATATTTTGCGGCGAGTCGACCATTTGTGCTTAGAAATGAGGCCGTTTTGAAGGAGATATGCCCTAGAGGCAAATAAATAAGTAGTATTTATTACATTATCTCATAAGTTTATAATAGGTTTGTGTATTATGCTATAACTGTATTAATCGGAATTATTAATACACGTGTGATACATAGACAACCAGGTCCCTAGCAAGCCTCTATATGAGCTAGTCCATTGGGCAACAGTTGATCGAGATTCCCGATCAAGGACAATGACGTCGGTTGACAATGGGGTCATCTTGTTAGTTGAATAAGGTGGTGGATATACGCAAAGTATTGCAATAAGATCGTATTACGATGTTTGTCATTTGCAATAGATAAGAATATGATAGCTTATTCCTTAGACCGTGAGACCGTACTTATTAATGCTTCGTAGGGATGCTTTGAGAGCATCAAACGTTGTGTCTTATATAGCATGACAATAACGGTGTCCATCTTGGGTATTCCGAAAGAGCATCAAGACGTAAGGATCAAGAGCGGGATTTGTTCATTCTTGTAATGGAAAGATACTCTGGGCCCACTCGGTGATATTGCATCTGTATAGCTGCGCAGCTTATGACTAAGTCATGAAGATGTAATATCGCAGACGAGTTAATAACCTTCGTCGGTAACAAGATACAACAAAGACATCGGTGTGTCTACGATCATATCTCGGACAAGGTAGTATCGCAGAGACAAAGGGAATGAATGTCATATTTATGGTTCAACGACGATATTCGTGGAATGCACAGGGGTCGTCATATACTTCCAGGTATCCCTGACGGTCATTGTTGAGCGGAGTGTCTCGACCATGTCTGGAGTGTTCTCGAACCGTAGCGTAACAAACTTAAGGTCTTAGCGACGCTAGGAGATAGGTTCTGGAATATTATAGGACTTTGTTGGAGAGAGAGAAATGATCCGGAAAGAGTTCCGGTGGTCCGGAAGGAGTTCCGGGAAGGTATGGAATGGTTCCAGGAATGTCCGAAAGTTGTTCGGGTGGTCCGAAAGAGTTTTCGGAGTCACGGGATATTAAATTATATATAAATATATTAATTATGAATTATGGAATTTTATATTAATTTAATATTAATTAAATAAAGGAAAAAGGGGGCTCCCACCTACATGGGCCCTAAGAGGGCCCAAGAGGGGGAGCCGCACCAAGCAAGGGGGTGGGCCCCATGGGGGGTTCGGCCAACCCATGGTGGGGGCGCACCACCCCCCTCCTCCTTTGTTTAGTCCCACTTGGGGGAGCCAAGGGGTTTGCACACCCCCTTCCCCCTTTATATACCAAGGCATATTAATTGGATTAATTCATTGGAAAATACAATTAATTCCCGATTTCTCTCTCGATCTCGTGGTTCCCAAGTTGGAGCCGCGCCGAGCTGAGGAAGGGGGGATCTCTCTCCACCCAAGCTATACCGTAGAGCGCCGTTGCTCTACGGGATTCCAGATAAGATCTACCCCTGCGATTTCAGCTGGATCTGAATGACCGGGGGTTGTCGCTAAGCTCCGTATGTTTGTGAGTGCTCAGAGGTAACTCCTTTTGAGTAGCCTGGGCGACGTCGTCTCGCCCCTGCAGCCGCCGCGCCTCCCTCCCCTCTGCTGCCGGTGCACCAGCCCCGGTGTTGGCGCTCTGCCTTCTTCCGCCCGACGCCCGTCGACGCAGATCATCGTGACCCGGCGTCATCGTCTTCGTCATCGCGGCAAGTTCTCCGCGACCTCGAGGTCGGCTACGTGCGACTTCATCGTCAACGCTTGTGCGGGAGCGTAATCCCCGCTATCGGTCTACATGGAGGTAATGTAACCCGTTCCGCCACCGTTATCGCATGTACTAGATAGATAGATCCTTGCTAGTTAGGGTTTCGTACGCTAGAAAAATTATTGTTTTCTGCACCGTAACCCCTTCAGTGGTATCAGAGCCGATCTATGCGTAGTACTGTTGGTACGGTTAGAACTCATGTTGAATGAGGACGTCTTTCTTATATTTGCTACCCTCTAGCATGCACTTGCGATGCCTTCAGTATTGAGTTGATGAAGCGGCCCGGACCGACTTTACGCGTACGCTTACGCGAGACTGGTTCCACTATTGACATACGGCTTGCACCGTATCTGTGGCTGGCGGGTGTCTGTTTCTCTCTCTCTAGTCGGCAAAGCATTTTCAATGGAGGGCCCGAAAGGGATGCTTAAACATGCAATTATACGATCGACGTTGTGGTACAAAGTTCGTAGGTAGGGAAGCGATTCTCTTACGAATAAGCCTATATGCCACGTAAAATTTGCAAAACTAAATAAAGCTAGAGGCGTCTAACTTTGTTTTGCAGAGGCGTTATTTTATGTGACATGGTTACGGTAAGTTTTGATATTACTCGTACTGTCGGAGGCAAAGGAGGGCTCTGTAGACTCGGAGCCATGCCGGGGCGCCGGGGGCCAGGCACATGGCGCCATGAAGGTCCAGGCGCATCGACCATGTCACATCGCACTTCATTGCATCATTATTGTGTGCTGTTGTGTGTGCATCCTATTGATTGCTTATATGCTAGATATACAACGGTAGCATCATAAATAGGATGATCCCTAACAAATACCAAAATTGTGTTCTACCTCGTTGCGCACCACCAAGAAAGTTCTACGTTATGAGGCAGGCCGTGATGATCTGGTGTCACACATCTCGTCGTTCGCATACAGTGGGTGTAAGCCATGTTGCACACGCAGGGTCTTCGAGGTTTGATTGGCGAGCCTAGCATACTCAGAGGTATGGCCTCGGAACACGGGAAGATCGAAAGATCGAGCACGAGTCACAGAGTTGTTGTGATCGACATGTTATGTCCACCTTTGAAGCTGTGTTGCCGGCCGTGATGATCGGGGGTAGTGTGGTGGATGAGGGTCGTGTAATCGCCATTATTATTTTTAGGGATAATAATCTTGGTGTGGTGTGTTTCTTGATAATGAGATTATAGAAATAAAACTCACCTATATATTATAAACTTATCTTACCTCTTTTGCGATCACATCTGGAGACTGCGGAACTACACTTCGGTTGCTTCCTCAAGAGCTCGGATTCTACCTTGGAAGCCGACGGGTCCAACTTCATCAGCTGGTACATTGGTTTTAGAAACATTCTCCAAACACAACAAACATCCTATATGTGCTAGAACATTAGTTAGGAGTTAGACCAGATGATTCTGATAGCAAGGAGCAAGATGATGAGTTCCGTAAGCATCATGATATTTTCATGGAAGTGACGATCGTCATGAGCGTATGCCTAGCACCTGAGTTGAAAGTTGTTTCAACACATGGAGCCATATGTCGTGATTGATGCGATCAGAGGTCACTTCAAAGATGAATTGAGTCTTGAGCAGTTCAGACAGCTTAGAAAGTTCCGTACCATTCACATGGGGAGCATACCTGTCTGGAGACTTAGTTGAATAAGTTGTGTGACATCTACTTCAGGCTTACGAATATCTACGATTTCTAGATAGCGAACTCCAGTGCAATAGAGATTGTGCTTTACCTCCTAGCTGTGAATAGCATGTGCGTGAATATGCTATAGAGAACGGTGAGCTTCTTCACATTTCTGAACAAGTTCAAATCTCTAAAAGTTGATTCCATCGAAAAAGAGTTCTTCGACGCTACGGGTATATTTGATATACGAAGATATAAATGTATTCTTCTCATACTTGATGAAAAGTATTTGATACTTGTTCTGTTTGTGAAACAGTCCCTGATTATCACAAATATGTGGCGAAGGGTGACGTGACAGTGCACGAGTGATGGCAAGTTCATGGCCAGTAGTGCTCACGCCCTCGAGATATCATATCATCAATAGTTTTTTATAAGACATTTTGTAATAGTGAGAATGTGATCTAGTTTGGTGTCTTGAATGTTACAAGACATAATTATTCATATAGAACACATCAGTTGTTTTATGTTATGAAACAAAGCAGTTGTTTCATGTTATGAGTAATTTGCATCACATCTCAATTACATTATGCGTATGATATACATTTATAATAGCGGGAATGATAAAATTATGTGTCCAAAGAACAAACACCATCGAATTTAGTCATAAAGGCAATGAAAGAAGTAATGGATATTTTCGGTCCATTTAATTATTTCGAGTGCCAAAATTGATTAAGTTTGAAATGCAGTATTGAAGTTGCAATACTAGAGGAAATTGATTGAGAGTCATTTTTAATGATTAATCAATGGTGTTATTGCATGATCCGAATTCTTCCATGATTTTGGTAAATAGGAGTATTTGCCCGATAAATTATGGAGTCTGAAATTAATTTGATAATAGATCAAATGGGGTTTTTCAGAAGAAAGATTAGTGAATATTGTATTCACAAAATTCGATCAAAGGACAATATTTTTGAATTATGGTTTCAACACAAAAGACTTGTGGAAATTCGTTTCACAATATTATAATGTCGTATATGGTGATATGTGGGAATTATAATCATGCTCTATTTTAAATAAAGTGTGGTCTGTCAGAATCTGTTTTAGAATCTCCTAATATGTTCGAAACATTATAGTCGATGTCCACTTTAGAAAATAGATATTTTTCTCAACGAGAATTCGTAGGATCGACAGTAGTGTCGACATGTATATGATTATGCGATAATTCGGAATATACATGAGTGGTTCTTTGTAGATTGCTCGCATTGGATGAGAGTGTATTCCAAAACCAAATAGAAACAAAACTTAGTTTGTTGTCTATGTAATTCCGAGGAAAATATGATTTTTCGAATTATGGTTTATGGATTGGAATTGGAAGTTTGGAATAAAGTGTCAGACCTATGTTGGAAGGTGTTCCAAGGAGTATATGTCTGCTAATGAAAATTTAGTGATTAAGAGTGAGGGAGACTAGAAAATTGTTTTCTGCTTGCAATCCTCTTCATAAAGATCATAATATTTTCATGAAAGAAACTTCTAAATAAAGTGCTATTATATTTAATATTGCTGTCAGGTCACAGCACTGTATTAAATGTTTCGGATCTTGTTGACAGATCAAGGTGCACTTTATGAATACAAAGAAAGTTGAGAAAATATCGGAATACGAACAAAGATTTTTGAACCTGGAAATCCAAGTTGCATTTGAAAGGATTAAGAGAGTAATTGTTGCTGCAATTCTTATTAGAGGAATAAGATTGTTTAATCGTCATATAAAGTGTTATATGAAAATGTGACTATAAGAAAGACACGGGAGCATGTCTTGTCAAGAAATGTGTCTTGCACAAGATCAAATTTGTTGACTACATTTATGTAGACATGCTTAAAGTCTGAGGGATTTGTATTAATGTAATACTGGAGTTTGTATTGAATTCGAATTGATAATAGATCAATGATTTTGGTTAGACCAAAATGTCGATTTAAGTGGGAGTCATAGTTAGTTTACTCAGGTAGAATATGTAAAGAACATATTTTTGAGTGGGAGCTCAGGAACTCAAATATGTGGATGACACGTTTTGAGTGGGAGCTCGTGTTGTCAAATATGTGGAGACATAATTTGAGTGGGAGTCAAATTCATCGTGTGTAGTTAACACATTGTGAAACTGTACCAATAGAATAGGATGAAGTTGTGAAACTATTTGAAAGTTAGTGTCTATTTTGAAATAGAACGGGAATTTTAAATAGTTAGTCGAGTTGTTTTGGATTATATCTGAGGAGTCAGAATAGAATCAAAAGGATGGTCCTTTGGAATCCAATTGATCATTAAGAGTAATGATGCATGAAAGTAATGGTTGTATGACATGTGGGTCTATTATGTAATATTAGACATCATACAGAAACCATATTATCTGCTCGATGAAGTATAACCGATGTTCTTGGAAGAAGAGCAGTTATGAAAGTAAATTTAGAATTTACTGGAAGTAGAGGTGTGTTAGTTGTTGGACTGACATTAGAATGTCAAGTTTTCTGCACTGGTGTGAAAGTTTTTAGATATCGCGAGTTTGTAATTGTTACAAGGGGCTCTGTATGGCTGAGTGTGTTTTTCAGGGCAGTTATCTGGTTAGTATAATCAGAGTAAGCGCTGGGAAACATAAGTCTCACTTAGTTATGGTATTTGCATATATGTTGTTGGACAACATGGTGATATCAAGCAAGTTGATGTCAGTGAATCGCAAAAGCATGTACAATCATGGATTGAGCAGTAACACTTTTCCACAAGCAAGCATTATCAAATGATTCTTATTTGATAAGGGATTCTGATAAAGTAAAATGCAGCTAGTTTATTTGTACTCTAGTGCAAGTGGGAGACTGAAGGAGATATGCCCTAGAGGCAAATAAATAAGTATTATTTATTACATTATCTCATAAGTTTATAATAGGTTTGTGTATTATGCTATAACTGTATTAATCGGAATTATTAATACACGTGTGATACATAGACAACCAGGTCCCTAGCAAGCCTCTATATGAGCTAGTCCATTGGGCAACAGTTGATCGAGATTCCCGATCAAGGACAATGACGTCGGTTGACAATAGGGTCATCTTGTTAGTTGAATAAGGTGGTGGACATACGCAAAGTATTGCAATAAGATCGTATTACGATGTTTGTCATTTGCAATAGATAAGAATATGATAGCTTATTCCTTAGACCGTGAGACCGTACTTATTAATGCTTCGTAGGGATGCTTTGAAAGCATCAAACGTTGTGTCTTATATAGCATGACAATAACGGTGTCCATCTTGGGTATTCCGAAAGAGCATCAAGACGTAAGGATCAAGAGCGGGATTTGTTCATTCTTGTAATGGAAAGATACTCTGGGCCCACTCGGTGATATTGCATCTGTATAGCTGCGCAGCTTATGACTAAGTCATGAAGATGTAATATCGCAGACGAGTTAATAACCTTCGTCGGTAACAAGATACAACAAAGACATCGGTGTGTCTACGATCATATCTCGGACAAGGTAGTATCGCAGAGACAAAGGGAATGAATGTCATATTTATGGTTCAACGACGATATTCGTGGAATGCACAGGGGTCGTCATATACTTCCAGGTATCCCTGACGGTCATTGTTGAGCGGAGTGTCTCGACCATGTCTGGAGTGTTCTCGAACCGTAGCGTAACAAACTTAAGGTCTTAGCGACGCTAGGAGATAGGTTCTGGAATATTATAGGACTTTGTTGGAGAGAGAGAAATGATCCGGAAAGAGTTCCGGTGGTCCGGAAGGAGTTCCGGGAAGGTATGGAATGGTTCCAGGAATGTCCGAAAGTTGTTCGGGTGGTCCGAAAGAGTTTTCGGAGTCACGGGATATTGAATTATATATAAATATATTAATTATGAATTATGGGATTTTATATTAATTTAATATTAATTAAATAAAGGAAAAAGGGGGCTCCCACCTACATGGGCCCTAAGAGGGCCCAAGAGGGGGAGCCGCACCAAGCAAGGGGGTGGGCCCCATGGGGGGTTCGGCCAACCCATGGTGGGGGCGCACCACCCCCCTCCTCCTTTGTTTAGTCCCACATGGGGGAGCCAAGGGGTTTGCACACCCCCTTCCCCCTTTATATACCAAGGCATATTAATTGGATTAATTCATTGGAAAATACAATTAATTCCCGATTTCTCTCTCGATCTCGTGGTTCCCAAGTTGGAGCCGCGCCGAGCTGAGAAAGGGGGGATCTCTCTCCACCCAAGCTATACCGCAGAGCGCCGTTGCTCTGCGGGATTCCAGATAAGATCTACCCCTGCGATTTCAGCTGGATCTGAATGACCGGGGGTTGTCGCTAAGCTCCGTATGTTTGTGAGTGCTCGGAGGTAACTCCTTTTGAGTAGCCTGGGCGACGTCGTCTCGCCCCTGCAGCCGCCGCGCCTCCCTCCCCTCTGCTGCCGGTGCACCAGCCCCGGTGCTGGCGCTCTGCCTTCTTCCGCCCGACGCCCGTCGACGCAGATCATCGTGACCCGGCGTCATCGTCTTCGTCATCGCGGCAAGTTCTCCGCGACCTCGAGGTCGGCTACGTGCGACTTCATCGTCAACGCTTGTGCGGGAGCGTAATCTCCGCTATCGGTCTACATGGAGGTAATGTAACCCGTTCCGCCACCGTTATCGCATGTACTAGATAGATAGATCCTGGCTAGTTAGGGTTTCGTACGCTAGAAAAATTATTGTTTTCTGCACCGTAACCCCTTCACGTTTACCCTACCTTTGGAGCTCAACTAACGTTGGATGTTTTCATTTTAGTTATTAGTTGCTTTATTAAGGGCAAGTGCCAATTAAGTTATTAGTTGTTGATCTATTCTAGTTGTTAGTTGCTTTATTAAGGACAATGGCCTTGTGCTTGACGTCTCAAATTGTGTGTGTAAATCAAATTCAGTTTGCAAATTTCCCGGCGAGTCCACCATTTTTTATTAGAAATGAGTCCGTTTACCCTACCTTTGGAGCTCATTTGAAACACATTTTCAACGAGTCCAAGCTCATTTGAAAATTTATATGGATTCAAGCTAGATTTGAGCAAGCTCGTTGCTATCCCCAATTGGTTTGACAAAATACCCATTTGGTTACGACGGGTAACAGCCTCCGCATTTGGTGCGCCAAAATACCCATTTTGTGTCACTGAGGCAAATGGGGGTGGGCGAGCCAAAATCCCTGTTGGGTCCACTCGTCAGTGGGTGTACAACCCTTGTCCTACGCGCGCGTCCAATCAGATCGTAGAACGAGCTTCTCGCGGATTCCATGTAGATTCCCTCTGGAGGAAATCGGATGGCTGTATATTCTTTCTAGAGAAATCGGACGGCTGCAGTTTGATCGATATTTGAAATGAGCTTCAGATATTCAAATAATATCAAAAAAGGAAAATCCTGCGCACATATTCGTCTTATGTCATGTACTAACGACTCAAGTTGAAAAATGTGGTCTACATACATTCAAAAAGATAAGGGCATAACTCAAACTATGAGGTCTAAGGTTGGAGAGAAGTTATTTTAGGAGTTGCAACATGAAATTTTCAAAAACCTCACAAAAATTTCGTTTTGGAGTGACTAATAAGTATCCGTACTTAGTTTTTCATTTTCATGTTTTAAACTTGTTTAAATGTTGGTCAAACTTAGGTTTGACCAATTTTGAAATAACCATAATAAATTTAAAATTTATCGAAAAATTGAAAAAATGACGCACATAGTCTTAATATGTCATATATTAACGACTCATGTTGAAAACATGGTCTACATACATTCAAATGAGAAGGGCGAGAATCTCATGTGATATCGCATATCTCAAATGTGGAAATGAAAATTGCAACATGATAATTTAGAGATACTCACGAAATTATCATTTAGGACTGACTAAGAATGGTTTAGGCCCAGTTCACGCGCAAATTTTACACAAATGTGCGCATGTTCACGCTCGGAGCACGCCGGGCACGCTCTGAGCGCGTCCAGAGTACGCACTTAAGGTGTTCGACAGAAGTAAAATAACATATATTCAAACGATTCAAGTTGATAAACAAGGTCTACACACGTTCAGATCGCGTAACTACACAAAGCGTGCAAGTTAACGTCTAGTTCATGTCTATATTGCGCTTGTTGTGTTGACACGGACAGTTCGTGTCCACCCGTCCTCGTCCGGAACGCGTCCAGTGTGCGCACTTAAGGTGTTCGACAGAAGTACAATAACTCAGTAACATTAAGTACAATAACGCTATATAGAAGAGATGTTCATATTCGAATATCTCTAAGTTCATAATATATATGAAGATAACCCTAAGTTCATAATTCGATGAAAATAAAAAGGCCGATACATGAGTGTTCAAACCAATAGAGAGAGCTCCCTCTGTATCAGCTGCTCTTTCTTGGCCCTGCAGGAACACCCTACTGGCCTCGCTTGGCCATCTCAACAGCGAGGAGCTCCCTCTGTAGCAGCTGCTCTTTCTTGGCCTTCTCCACCTTCTTGTCGAGGCGCTGCTTCTCCAGCGTCATAGCTTGGTTTTCCAGGGCTAAAACTTCATTCCGCGCTAGGTTGTTCTCCATCTGGAGGGCCAAAACCTTCTCATGAAGCTTTAGGTTGTTCTCCACCTGGACCTTCAGCTGGTCGGATAGCTTCTCAGCAAAGTCCGAGCTCATGAGGAACTGCTCTCTAGCTTCCACCGTCTCTTCCATGTACTGATTAGCTTTTTTCAAGGCTGCAACTAGTCGTTCTTGTAAGTCCTCAATCGACTGCGTGAGGAAGGCGATCACCGACACCTCCTCCGTCGTGCGATCCGCCTCCGCTGCATTATGCCTGCTTACATAATCCGAATATATATGATGTTAACAAACCATGAGACCGGATGTAAACAACAGATTCAACCGTAAGGAACTATCAATCGGAATCAGACCACACGTACATCATGGTAGCGAAGCGCTTGAGTGGTGATGCCATGGATGGTGAAGCCGCGACGGAGTACAAGAATTTGGATGAGTGGCGGCGTCGGGAAGACTGGAGGATGAAGTACATACGGGAGGGGCTGTGCACCTCTATTTATGCGAGACTGGAGGATGAAGTACCCCACGAACTCGTTTCCCCACGCCCCACAACTGCACGTTTCCCACTTACTCGCTTCCCGCGTGTTTCCCACTTACACGCTTCCTGGGGGCGCGAGGTTGTGCTCTAAATTGCGCCGGTGTGCAGGAGGCCGGTACGCCCGCCTTTAATGGCGACGCGTTTCTGCATGCGACGAAGCGACGGGACGGCGAGCCGTCTGCGGCACGCCTCAACATTATGCCGGCGCCCAGGCTTTCCCGGCTTCCCAAGCGTCGGCGTGGTCGTATCTCGTCGCCGCCGCAATAACTCCGACGCGACGCATGCTCACCCACCCGCCGCTTCCCGCTCTGTGCCACCGCTTCCCGCCTCCGTTTCCATCCCCTCCCCGCCTATATAACTCCTCCGCCGTGCCCGCAGCCTCCAAAGCCAACACCATGCCTCGCCGCCTCCAGACCACCTGGGCCACCCTCCCGCGCCCACCCTTTGGGGCAGGAGGACCAGCCGGAGCAGGCGCCGGAGCTCCAGCCTATCGGCGACGTCATGCCCCTCGACTGGCAGACGTTGACATGGAGGACCGGGAGGAGGAGCCGCCGCAGGAGCAGGAGCTGCCACTGTCGATGTGGCCCGACCAAGTGGCCGCGGTGAACTCCATCGACACCTTGGATGAGGCGGATGATGACTTCGCGGAGGCGGTTGCGGTTGATGACTTCGCGGAGGCGGTTGATGTCTACGCGGAGGCGGCGGTCGCGGTTGTTGACGCCATGGAGGCGGTTGCTGACGCGATGAACTCTATCGACGCCTACATGGCCGCCGAGCGCGCGGTGTATGACGACCTCAACGCCGTGGCGGCGGAGCGCGCGACGAACCCGGCCTTGATGGAGGCCGCCCAGCTGGCGGTTATCTCCGACCTGCGCGCCAGGCGGAGAGCACGTTACGACGCAGGCTAGGGCGACCTAGACGGAGTTTAGAGTAGGTCTAGTTAGTGTACATTAGGTCTAGTTAGGGTTCAAATTCGAAAACAGCCGACCAACGGTATTAAAATGGAGCCACGGTATTACTAATTCATCCAACAGTCCATTTCGAAAACAACCGACCAAATCCCAACCAAGCCGCACACTAGCCGAGCCGCGGAAATTCCAGCCGAGACGCGCCAGCCCGACCCCACCAGTCAGGCCAAGTGCGGGTCAAAGGAGGTTGACCAGAGGGAACCGAGCGTTTGGGCGATATGCGAGCAAAACAGGGCACAAAACAGAGAAACAACGCGGGTAGGGCACAAACCGATTAAACTCAATTCGGTATGGCACATAACCAATTAACCCTTTTTAAAAAAGTAAAAGTTAAAACAATAAAAGGAACGAAGCAGGAAAAACAGAGAAACTAATGGTAGAATTGTTTTTTTATGTTTTTTGAGATTAAGGAAGAAATTTATTGGGCCAACTCACAAAGGGGTGTGTCGGAGCTATCACGCTCCTACCAGGCCGTGAAACAAGACCCCCCGGCAGGAGTGGGAAATTCTTAAAAAAAGGGTTCTTTTCACGAAGGTCCACGCGCGTGCAATCGGGTGCTGACAAGTGTCGCAATTTCGTTTGTTTCTGCTCCCACCTTTCCTCCACGCGGTGACAAGTGGCGGCTCCTTGGTGGTGGGCAGAGGGTTGTACATGCATTTATTTGAGATTCGTTTTTTGAAAACGAAATATCTTGAGAACCGTTGAGAACCGTTTATCCTATTTACGAACCGTTTTCACTTTTAAACTCCTCGCGTCGAGATATTCAAAACTAGATCCCATATTGATAGGTTTTGATAAAAAAAATACTTCAGATTATGTATGGTTTGTATAAACTAAGTGTAGTCGTACGTACAAACTGAATTTTGTAGTTGTACGTACAACCTGCTAGGTGTAGTTGTTCATACAACCCGAATGTAGTTGTACGTATAACATGTTCTCTGTTACTGTACAACCCGGTCTGTGTGTTGCTGTACAATCTGGTTTTTATTGTTGTATAAATCCGGTTTTTGTTCATGTAGCGCGTTGTTGTACAACACGCTCTGGGTTGCTATATAACCCGGTCTGTGTTGTTGTACGTACAAACTGATCTGTGTTGCTGTACAACCCGGTATACGTTGTTGTACAACCCGGTCTATGTTTATGTACATCCCGTTTTGTGTTGCTGTACTATCTTAGTTTGTGTTTGTTACAAGTCTAATAATAGATTTAGATCTAGTCTAGATCTGGTTTTGAATCTGGATCTGGATATACGTGAGACCATTTTGCTTAATTTGTGTGTCCACGTGACGGTAGCAAATCACGCATGGAACCGTGAAAGAGGCTACACCAGGGACGCGCGTACGATAGATTTTGCTCTTCGCAAAGACAATCCTCTACCTAGCGATACCCGCAGGAGTGCAGGGCATATGGGGCATATGTTGCAAGGATACTGGGTCAGGAAGACAACCTGGGTCGAAAAATTAAAACAGGCCAAAAAAAAAGTTGCACGGTATGGGCCTTTTCTCGTCCATTGCGATAATTGGCAATTTTGCTAAGTCGGCCGAAATTTTGAGGAATTTTTTCGGACCTCACCCCCTCATGGTAGAGGTCGTGATAACAGTCTTCCAATTTTCATCCTTTCAACCAAACACCAAATGGGCAACTCCTGACCATCTCTCCTTGTTCGAATCAAACACAAAAGGTGGCAATCACTAACCAATTGGTTGGGGATGCCCTTTCATCCCCCAAACTGTGCCCCTACCCCATTAACCAACATCGCCCTAAATTAGGAAATGAATGCATTTCCTGAAATTCTATACCTCAACTGGTCAATAGTCATTAGGTGTTCCGTACAGACATTTTACTTTTCAGTCTTTTTCTGTTTGTACGATTGGCGAAGTGCCTGGTTCCTCAGAAGTTGAAGAAGTGCAAAATTATATTGAACTCGCTGGTATTAAGTACATGATGTTAACATACAGAGTGCATACTTCAAGTAACGACACAGTACCTGTACCAGGGTGCAAACTACAATCCACTCAGATATTTCACGCTTCTCTGCCCATACCAGCCAGCCAAAAATGAAATATCCATCGGTTCAAAGTCTCAAAGACGAGTGTGGAAATATTCAGAAGTATTTCATGCTAGTATTATATTCCTTGCAAGTGCAAGCCACCCCTTCAGAGTTCAGAATGTATACAGGATACTGAGATAGAATACAAACTCATGGCACTTGGTAGTTGGTACCACAAACACAAAGGGGAATGCAGAAGATAATGCTCATTGCGCAGCGTGCTCAAAACGTCGGCTGCCTCCTGATTTACAACAGTATAAGATATGCTCGTAGATACGCACCTACACTGTACGCTCGCATTAACGCTTTACAAAAACATGAAGATATGAAATCAAGACAACTATACACACCAATACAATAGGGATGAATCAAGCATGCAACCATGGGCAATGCACACAACCGCAGTGTGATGCAGACAACCAGTTCATAATTCCTATGTTTGTGTTTTACTTTACATACTTGCAAGTTTTCCTCTTGATGCCATTGTAATCCATCAACAGAGCTGCTGATATCGAGGGTGTCTGAACGATCCGCTGGAGTAGAGCATCTGATAAACTGGCTTGATCCTCGCTATGAAAAACACGCTGATAAAAGTTCCACAGCAACACACGATGGCACAAACGTAGAATGTAAGCCTGAAACAGTCAGGCCCGTAGCAATTTGAAGGTTCCAGCACACCCGGGTTCTGCCTGACTGCCTCCTTGTCGTAGACATAACCAGCAAGAAGGGCTGAGAAGAAGAACGCGCCGATCGGATTCACTAGGAGCATGAAGTTGTACATCAACCCGAAGTCCTTGAGTCCAAAAAGCTCCGAGACAGTTGGTATCATGACAGCGAACTGGACCCCGTAACATATCCCCAGAAGCGTAGTCGAAACATATATCAAGCTATGAAGACCAGTGGCGAAAAGGAGGAAGGTTATCACCATGATTATTTGTGTGCACATCATCCAGAAAGGACGAGGAAGCATTCGTGTCCTGCAACATATCAAGTGTTACAATATTACTCAACTATTTTCAGAAGTAGCAACTCAGATTGTTTCATGATGTTTCAACAGATTAACGAATTCAATTAATCCTGTATGAATAAGTGTCCAAACAGATATAAAATGTAAATATGAAGAGATAAAAAACACTATGTCTGAATGGCTATCAATAGTTAGAAGTGTACGAACGGTAGTGATTTAATATGGAGTAATATCAGAAATGGAGTACATAATGTTAGCTGCTGCCTAAACCTTTTGAATGCTACGGCAGACAAGACCATATAAAGATAACCCAAATCATCAAGTATAATCCTTGATTGTTTAGATACGGTAGACAATACCATACACATATAACCCAAGTCATCAAGTGTAATCCTTTTGATGCATTCTTTAAATAAAGTTAATGCAAATTAGTTAGAGAGAGCTGACCTTACGAAATACTCAGAGACAGATCCACCAAGGATACGGCCAACAAAGTTGCAGAAGCCGAAGAGGCACAACAAAACAGTTGTGTCATTAGCACCAACAGCAAGTCCTATCTGAGCTAGGTTATTCAGAGCAGTAACACCAGTGCCAACACCACAAAAGTATACAATGAAGAGTAGCCAGAAATCTGCCTTAACTAAGGCTTCACGGAATGTGAAATCATCCCCTCTTCTTGGCCCTTTTCTCTTTTTCAAATTCACTGCTCCCTCACCCTCAGCAAGCAGAAGATCAATATCGGTAGCCTCATCAGAATCATTATTGCCTGTAATAAAAGTTGCTGAAGCGCCACGCAGAAGTGGTTCTGAACTCTCTTGATCGGCACCAGATAAACTATCAGTCGAATAAGATGGAACGATGGTGCTGGCCTTTTCCCCTTTTGGTTTGCTTGGATAAAGTGTCATTTTGATCGGTATTGCAAGTGGAGAAAGGAGCAGCAGTATCATTATACCAAACAGAAGATAGGTAATAGTCGCACTTAGTTTCAAAGTATCGCCAAGTACTGTAGCTACCATCAGATATGCACCGAGAACCACACTAGAAACTTGCGTGAATACGAAGTGGCTGTGTTCTGTTGCATTGTCCTCGTCGAGAGATGGGGTGCAAGGCCTAACAAAATACATCACCACAACACATGCTATCGGGATCCCCAAAGCGAGCAATAGCAACAGGTTCGTGGGTGAATTGTTAAGCATTCCGTTAAATGTTTCCGTGTAGACAGCAGCACTAACAGCAACATAACCTTTGATGAGACCAGCAACAGTTCCTCGACTGAGAGGAAAGTTTCTCATGTTGGTCACAAGCGCGGCAGTGCCCAACCACGCACTGCTGTTTGTGCCAATACATAGAGCTATACACAACTGCAATGGCAAAGAGAAAATATTAATGGTTTAAATAAATAAAAAATAGAAACACTATGTATGAAGAACCATTTACGGTTATTCATCGAGCGACCAAGAAGTTACTCAAAAGAAACACTTTGTGCGCAAACGTAAAATATCCGGACATACATCCAAAATAATCATTAATTTTTTACATTTTTGAAATATTTATTTTGAGTGGTGCGTGCAACTACACCAATGAGCCAAAGTGCATTTCCGAAATAATGATAGCAGAGTCGCAGGTGTTTGCGCATTTTTTTAGTGAACTCAACTTCAGTGATATGAAAAGTTGGTCAGCAATTTCCAGATCATTGAGCAAACAAATTGCAACTGTTAAAAACTTACTCTTTGTAATATCACTTCTTGCTACAATTAAATATTGTTGGCCACATATTTTTTGGAGAAATGGAAACAATTGTGTATAACTAGTACTCTTGACCCCTCTTTTTTAGTGCTTAGAGTACAATTCGACTCTGATACAGTCTTATCATAATACCACTTCAACTCGTATTGGTAACTTTATCTTGCCACCATCAATGACCAATACATTCAATTGTGTGGTGATTCATTGATGATGTTTGAGGCCACACACACAGGTGCGTAAGGGGCTGCCGCAAGCTCACCACAGCTCAGTAAAATGTGTGGCAAATCTGGTTTCTTGTTCTCTATCATGACTCATGAGATTGTTTTCTAGGGAATCATGACTCATGAGTAAATCAGCCACGGAGGGATGATTTAACAATAAGCTAAATAGTGCTGAAAGAGAAACAAGCTTAAATAGATTATGAGAGATCAGCGCTCACTTTCACACGCGGTGTGAAGTATCTAGTCTATACTGTCAAAATTTATTTAGGGTGGTCATATACAGATGCACATTATGTCTTTTTAGTTTTCTTCGACAATCCTCTTCCTTTATGACATGACAACAAATATAGTTACATCCTATCCCTGTGACTTTTTTACAGCCACACCTGTGATTTTTATCCGATGCGTAAGCACAAATCTCTCTCTTTTTTTTAAATCGAGTACAACATAGGTGCACGTAACTACACAAAAAATCTGATAAAACTACAGTACTACAGTTATTTGCAGATACTCTTGTAAAACCAGAACAAGTCAAGTTGACCTTTTCGTAAAAAAAAGAAGTCAATTTCACCAGATTTTACTACGAGCTGACGTTGAAAAAGACCGATCACCTATCCAATCACAGTGAATCAGTTTTCATAAAACCAAACACCAGAATCAGGTAGGGAGATCTGCTTCCGTGTGGAGCTAGAGGCAATGGGTGTGAGAATAGTGCAACAGTGTGAGCTGGCTGATTCAAAATCACCAATAAAAAACAATCCACGTTTAACATGCGGTCCAACACTGAAACGGATTTTCCGCCACTTGGAGAAAATAGTTGGTCAGACACTCAATGTGATTTGCCTAGAGAGTGGACCAACCAAATCACGACAGGTTCAACAAAATATCCCGATTTAAAAAATGTCAGGATGCCACATTTAGCTCTGTTTTTTTTCTTTTCAAAACGGTATACCACATTTAGCTTCACTACGCCAGCTTGAAAGGAAAATGTCTACTGCTGGCAAAGCCAATCATAGAATGCGAACACGATGATTTACTTACTATGAAAGGAAACTACTTACTAGAGCATCTGGCATAAGGTATCTTGCTGAATTTCACCAGAGAATCAACACACGGACGCGCATACGATGCTCAATAAAATTATTGCCGCTAAAAAAACTAGAATGGCAATCATACAGTACAAATTATTGCCTCTAAAATACAAGTAGAATGACAATCATACAAATTATTGCCGCTAAAAAACTAGAATGACAATCACAGAGAGAGTGAGAGAGAATGGAAGCAGAGCAATCATGCACTTCAGTTTATTAGGCCCACTTAATTTTACCATCTAGCCGTGCAGCATCAAAATCAAAATCAATGGATGCGGGCAGAGAAGAGGGAGGGGAACTGAAACAGTGAAAGTGAAAGGGGATGTATGGCTGATAGAGCGTCGTACGTACCACCCAGTATGGCATGGCGACGGTCTTTGTGACGGCGAGCCATACGGTGCCGAATCCGAAGAAGGCGCATGCGGAGCCGATGAGGAGGATGAGCCATGGCGGGAGTCGGTTGGCGAGCACCCCGGGGACGAGGCCGACGTTCTCGCCGACGTCGTTGGCGACGCCGAGCATGGTGAGCGACTTCTGGTTGTAGCCGAGCGCCTCCTTGACGGCGTGGGAGTAGAGCGGGAAGACGTAGGCGCTCCCGGCCGCCACCTGCACCCACACCGCCGCCGCCAGCCCCACCCACGGCGGCCGGCTCCCCGCCTTGACCTTCCCCAGCCCTCCGCCGCCGCCCGCCATCCTCGATCCCCTTCGCGGAGCAGTACCGGCAGCAGCGGGAAAGGGAGCGGGAGGCTGCTAGGAAGCTCAGTAGGCGAGTAGGAGTCGTAGGAGCTTGGTGGGTGCGCGTGGTCGGGGACTCGGGGTGTTGTTGTGATGTGTGTGGGGGAGAGAGCAGAGCAGAACTTTTGGCTGAGGAGGAAAGAAGCTCGGCTGGCAGTATTAAGTAGGCACTACTAGCTTAGTAGCTAACGTGGTGGCGTCAGTTAAATATAATCTTGTCCCGCTTCGATTTGTCCTTGTCACCTCGCCTCGCCTCGCCTCCTGGAACCGAGGATGGCCAAGCGGTAGTGCATCAGTACGCCACTCGATTTTTACGATGGAGCCGACAACGTCTTGGCCTCGCAGTATCTCCATTCGTACCGGCCAAAGGCTCCCCGGAGGCATTTGAGACGCGACGGATAAAAAATCTGGCCTACCAAGCCCACGCCCTCCCTTCGCCGATGCCGTGAAGTCGTTCTTGAGCGCGCGGTACGTGATCAATTCAGATCCACAAGCAGTTCCCTAGAGGGACTTATGGCCAGATCGTCCATGAGATTATGGCGATCATCCAATATTGATGCTCGCGGTTTAGCTAGACGCTCGGTTTACCTTACTGTCGGTAGACATATGTGGTTAGTTTCTCCGTCCGAGGGCGTTCGTGTAAGCTATGCTTCTGTAAACTCGGAGCAACAAGTTTTTACGTACTCCTTTTCTTACTAGGGTACCGAAAGAGACTGTGAGGTTTTTAATGAGACAGCTTGTTTTCTATTCTCAAAAAAAAAAAACAAGCGAGTTCCCTATGTGCGGGACGGCAAAGCGACACAAGTGGAGCGACGGCGACCGGGCGAGCAGTGAGGAACATGAGCGGCGACGGCCGGGCCAGCAGAGAGTAGTGCATCACCAGAAGAACAAATAATTTGTTGGGGAAGGCGGGTGAAGTCGGAAGCGAGCGGTGCGAGCGCGACAGCCGGCGACCAGATGCGAATAACACGGCGTCGATATGGATGACCCGCTATGTCCCAGTTGGAGATATTCGGGGATGGGTAGAGAAGGAGGAGGCACTTCCAACATTGTTCTCGGATTCATCCATCCGGGGTGGCCGGAGACGGTGACACAATAGTGATCGAGAATGGGGGCAGAGGCGAGGAACCAGGTGACCGGGAGACGTGTCGACGTGTGACACGAATGAATAGTACTCATTAGAAACAGATGACATGGCCGAATCTAGGGCATTGATCGCATGGACTTGACGGCTCTGATGTTATATTCCATAACTTGGACGCGCTAAAACACCCTGAATTTGTCCCTCTTATATATATAGGTACTATGTAATGTGACGTTGTCAGTTATGTTTATTTCCTGCTCAATTATTCTTATTAGACTGTACTGTGTTATTATTTTTATGCTCACATAGTGTGATGTAGTCTGTATTCGTGCTGATTGGTGCTAAGATTTAGCTTTTGAGATCAACGGAGTTTTTAAACCGGGTTGCAAAGGATTAGAAGTAAACATGATTTTGCTATTTATGCTGGTGCCGGCAAATTAGGCGTGGACGTGGTGGAGAGTGCAAAACAAACGTAGAAGTGGTGGTTTGTACAAAATGTCGTGAGCCAGGTGGAAAGTGCAATTCCCTTCACTCGTTCTGCTATCTGTTCATTCTCTTCAACCTCAGCCCCAACAACGTCTTTTATGACTTAATTCCCTTTGTGGTCTTCACGGTGTTAATGACTACCACGCCAAACATGACCTCTTTAGTACATACAATGTCATTCCAATTAGATTTTGCGCTCAGAGAAGTTTATACTAAACTTTTATAGTTATTCGTAATTTAATTTTAAATGTATGTGGTGTATATTACTTAGCTAACAGTGTTAACTATAAAATAAGTTTTCTTGTTATATTATCATTGTTTTTATGCTATATGCTGCAATGTATATTATTAAAAATACACCTAAGTTGCACAACAGAAACCCTATCCGGGATATTGCGCTCAATATACATAGCCACCTTAAATCTAGAACTACTTATAAAAAAGTAAGTTCCCAGGAACACTGAATACCTACCCTCCGTTATCGAAATAAAACGACAATGATTCATTAAAAGAAAATAAACACACACACACATCCTTTATTAATGAATTATATACATATGTATATTAATGTGAGAATGCCCTTCTCTGTTTATTTATTTTAACTAAATTGAAAGAGATTACAAAGCACATGGCTTACCATGTATCTTAGTCGAGGTGTGTACTGAATGATTAGGGAAGCAAATATATGGAAACTTCTCGAGTATAAATTAAATAGTTGCATGATTATTTTTATATGACCAAATGTGTTTTGGGTTTAGTAATAAGTTAACATATGTTTATAATTTATACTTGTATTCAAATATCATCACTTATATAAATCACCGACGAACATATAATAAAGATTGTATTATTCTATTCTACACAAAAGACAAACCTGGCAAGATTTAAAGATTTGAAACTATGTAGTTTACTGATCCAGATTTACCAATTATCATTTTTGGCCTATAAGATGAATTTCGAATTGAAATTGTGTACACTTCTGAATCATATCACCATCTAAATCTAAGAATGTATTCCTTTTTTTAACTTAAAATTGTAAATTTTGTTTTTGTTATTTTACAAACGAGCTATATGGTGTTTGGGCTGCAAAACGTCTCATTAGACAACATTCGATTCATAATATAATGTAAAACTGTATTGGTAAAATACAATTTGACTCACTGTGCATATACACACAGTATTTTAGAAAATATTTTGACATGTAAGAAAACTGAAATTAAAAAGGACATTTTTTGTAGTACGCGTAAAAAGGATAGAAACACATCATAAAAAGTCTTATTTTAGCATGAAACATTGTTCGCCCATAAAAATGTCAGGTTTTGTAAAACAACTTTGTGAACATATAGAATGTTATCTATCCGCAAACACTATAAAAAATAACATTTCAAAAATGTGTTTAAAATAAATTTCCAATAAATAATGCATATGCACCGAGAGTCAAAACGCATCTCCGGTATTGTCACTATACATGCATTTGCTTCTCTTGTCCTCCTACGGAAAGATGTTTCCTCTTTTGGGAACTCGGATAGATATGGCCACGAGGTTTGTTGAGTGGATCAAGAAGAATACTGATTTTCCGTCACGACAGGGAGACGCCGTACACATATGTTCATGTCGTCTCCTCATCCACAGTCTACTGAAGTGGAAAACACTTCACGCCCTATAAATGTAGCCAAGTGACGCAATACGTCCGCATGTGGAAAAAACATGGCCTTAAGTCTTATGTGACAATCCTTATAGTATCCATATACATTATAGAGAAAAACAAAACTATCCATAAAACTAAGTTGCACCTTAAACTCTCCAGTGGGACATTGGGCCCTCCAAATTCCACTAGGCGCTTCAAATTTCAGTGTGAACTCTCCTCCCACCTCCACCTTGATGTCCAATGCGTTGGAAAATTTGCCCCGTTTTCCCAAGACCACCTCCTCCCTCGCCGGTCCCCCACATCAGCATCCATAACCACGTCCCTCACCCGCTTCAGCGACCTCGACGGCGCATCCGTCACTGTCGTCTCCTCTCATGTCCTCCCCATCGTCTTCACCTACACGGCCATCGTTGCCTCCATAGTCCGTGTCGGCCGCCAGGCCTACCCGGAGATGCTCGAATGAGGTGGATAGTCACGGCACCACAAGTATAGTCTGGCGGCGAGCAGGCAAGGAGAAGCCTCCTCTGGCGTAGCGACGGGCACCGAAGCTGGAACATGGCCGGCGACGAGGCCAAGCTACTGGATAGGTACTTAATTACATTTTTCGGTGTGCGTTATGAGTCCTTCTTGTAAAAGTTTTGGACCTGTTTGTTAGGCATATATAGAGAAAAGGTGTTTGGGCGCCTTATTTTACGGCGTCTGGAAAAACTGATGTCGGTCGAGAGCGCTTTTTTAACGCATTTGGAATTCATGTAACCGCCTCCGCGACTAAAAACGCAAAAGGTGGTGTTGTAAAACTATTTTAGCGCATGTTTTTTTTGGCGCCGGTTGGAGATGCTCTAACTATTTTCTAAAACACTCGCAAATAAGCATGAGAGCATTGAACTAGTGGTTCACATTTCGAGCTCAGGCGTCTTTAAAATCGGATTAGGGCATGTTTGGTTCATAGGATTCTAAAAGTAAGTGCGAAAGGAGATTGCAATATGTAAGAACTCTACAAACTTGGTTTTATAGTTCATAGGAATAGGAACAATACATGATTACTAATAATCATTGTCAAATCAAACTCGAACCACTTGAAAAGTGTAATTAGCTTGTTATTATCATTATTAATCGTGTTATTATGCTCTTCATGCGTAGGATTTGAAAGGCGGTCAAAGTGGAAGTATAATTCCTGGGTTTTCCTTTGAAATTGAGATCAAAGGAAACTTTCTTGTGTTTTTTCCCTTTGCCCTCTTCTTTCAAACCAAACAGGTGAACAGTGCCACTGCCACCATAAAAAATACTATTACTACATGATTTGTCCACTTTTCTTTTAGATCAAACAAGTCTTTAGTTTTTTCAAGGAGGAGAATAACCGCCAATCTCTGCATCGATTGGTGCACACAACCAAAAATTATAAAAACATCTTATTATTTTCATTATGTTGGGTACTACACGAAACAGGCTTTCGCCCCGCTTTATAAATAAAGCCAAACCGTTTGAAACCGATGCTGGGCCAGACAGCACAACGCCCAAGAACCGGCCGGACGATACAAAGTAGTGAGGTAGCCCTCTTACAAAGAAGATCCTAAGAAAACCGAGCTACAGAAGCCACAGCGAACCACGACTACATAGCCGGACAAGCACACCAGCTCCACGCTACGCCCTAACTCCCCTAAGCTCCACGACAACGCCCCCAAGAGGGTAATGGCGCAAAGCGTCGCCGCCGTCGAGTCCAAAAGGACTTGGGTTTTCACCTGGAACCCTGACACGAGGGAGATCACCTAGACGGCGTCCTCAAGAGGAGAGCGGCACCCGCGGGCGTCGCCGTCGTCAGTGCCAAAGCACAGAGCTTTCGCTCGATCACTCCGTCGTGACACAAAGAGGGTCGCAGGACACAAGCATAAGGCACTCCAGATCCAGGCACCGCCGGAACGCGCCTGAGCCACCCACCGCTACCCCCTTCGCCGTCCACACAGCCAAACAAGGCAGCCACCACCATCACCATGGTGCTCGCCGGAGAGCCGCCCATGTGACCCGCCACCCAGGGCCGCCTCCCCGGCATCCGCACACTCCACCCTAGGACAGGGACAAACACACCGTAGGAGCGACGGATCTGAGAGAGAAACCTAGCGCGCGTGAGCCCACTGGAGGGACCTCCCTCCACCAGAGCTGATCGGACACGATAGCTGGATCAGCTCAGACCCGCCTGGCCCGTACCAATCCCACCGCCATGTTGCAGCCCGTAGGCCATCGCCGCGCACAGTTGGAAGAACATTTCTTAATCCCTAGTGTTTTGAGTGTTAGTTAACAGTACCAATGATGTACTAATCCTATTGCTAAGTATTTCAGTTTGTGTGAGTTGCATATCACATACCCCAAAGCCAAAATGTAAAGAAAAAGAGTTTCTGGAATTCTTCTCAGAACCAGAATATTGGAGCCGGAAATTTCCAGGATCGGAAATTCCGGGTCTCCTATTTCTACCAGAAAAGTGGCTAAGGAAAAGTTCGGAAGTGGTTCTGACTCAAACCGGAAAATCAACTCGGAAATTTCATTGACTCGGAATTTCCGAGTCACCCAGAAAACCACTCCAGATTTGGCTAAGGAAAGAAGAGAAAGTGGTTCTGACTTGAACCGGAAAATCAACTCGGAAATTTCATCAGCTCGGAATTTCCGGGCCACCCAGAAAACAACTCCAGAATTTGGCTAAGGAAAGAAGAGGAAGACGTTCTGACTCCAACCGGAAAATCAGCTCGAAAATTTCACTAACTCGGAATTTCCGGGCAACCCTCAGAAACTTGAAGAAATTTGGCTAAGTCAAGATTGCGAAGACCTTCTGATCTCAACCGGAAATTCAGCTCGCACATTTCACAGAACCGGATATTTCGAGTGACTCGGAATTTCCGGGAGCCACTCATACCGGAATTTTCGGGTCATCGAGACAGCCAACGACCAGATTTTGGGAGGGGGTATAAATACCCCCTCACTCACTCAAGAATAGCTAGCTCTCAGATTTTCTCTCTCCTACTATTCTTGAAAGCTCAAATCATCAAGATCTCCCAATCCCTCCACCCAAATTCGTTGATCTTTGGAGGATTGGAGGAGAAGGCCCGGATCTACATCTTCACCGAAGGGATTTTCATTTCCTTCCCATTCACTTGGGGATTTCGTGGCTGACTGGTGGATGACTGGTGACTCTTTCTATTAGTCCAACTTTGAGGAGTTTGCCAAGGTTTTGGGCTACAAGTTTGATGGTGACAACGCTCAAGGCTATCGCATGCACCACCCTTTCAAGCTCAACAAGAAGCAGACCGTGCACTTATATGGTGAGGGAGGCATACCCGGCAATGCTCGATATTTGCTTCCTCTTTATGATATCCTTGTGCGCATCCTCCGTGAGAATATTGCACCAAGTGGTGGCAACAATGACAATGTGGTGACCCCTCTGTGCAACTTGCTCCTTCATGCCAACCACATTGTGGAGAACCCTGACTGTGATGCATACTGGAGTGTGGATGTTATGGATTACATCCACAATGAGATGTATGAAGCCATGACCACCAAGGTCACTATCCCCTATGCTCCTTACATCATGAAACTCATCAAGTTCAAGTTTCCTGACCATACCTTCAGTGATGATGAGTTGGAGGCGCATGACTTCAAGAAACTATATGAGAAGAAGACAGTGGTCAAGCCTCCTCCTGTGCCTTCTTCTAGCTCAGCTCAGGGTGGATCGTTTATGGGTGATGCTAGGAGGGCTGCTGCTCCTACTTATGTCTCGGCCACTCATGCGAAGGTGAAGAAACTGAATTGGTTCCAACGCAACATCATGTGCATGAATGTGGACAGCCGCAAGGAACAATACACCGCCTACACGGATCGTCGTCAGCTTGCCTACAATCAAGACTTG
The DNA here is from genome assembly GCA_026929855.1 of Poa annua. Classification (NCBI taxonomy): domain Eukaryota; kingdom Viridiplantae; phylum Streptophyta; class Magnoliopsida; order Poales; family Poaceae; genus Poa; species Poa annua. The sequence goes on from CM049426.1 coordinate 298,975,150, forward strand.
ATTGTTCATCATGTGTCTGGCTCTCCTGCTCATGCAGATCTCTCTGATCCCCTGACCTTTGCTCAGTGGAAACAGGATTCTTTGGCTCCTTGGGCACAGATTGATCATGACCTTGGCGGCAGCTCGTACACCACTGTACATGCTTATGATGATGATGGATGAGGAGGCAGATGATGATGATGATGAGGATGCAGATGATGAGGAGACTCCCTCGGACTGAAGACCTTCACGGGACGTAGCATCGCTCCTCTTCCTTTTTGGCGTTTAGATGCCAAAGGGGGAGAAGTTGCTCTAGTAGGACTTTGGGGATTTGCAGGGGTTCGGGCACAAGCATATGTGTTTACCATTTCTTTGCGCTTGTGTCCATTTATCTTTTTTGTGGCTGTTTGTTAAACTCTTTTATTATCTATGTGTATTGAGACAATGTTATGCTATCATTATCCTATGGTTGAGACTTCAAATTTATTGTGTTGGTATTCTCTTCATGTCCTATATACACAAGGTATGAAACTCTATCTAGTCTCAAATGCTACCATAACCTTACATTTTGTCTCCTTACTCCTTTGTGATATCTTGTGTTTGTTATTATAAAATTGCTCATATCCTTTGTCATCTTGTGTTTCATACATGCACTTGTTTAGGGTGAGCTATTTTTTGTTAAAAACATTATATTGCATTTCGTTTCATTGCAAATCTTGGTATTGTCATCTAACACCAAAAAGGGGGAGATTGAAAGAACATTTCTTAATCCCTAGTGTTTTGAGTGTTAGTTAACAATACCAATGATGTACTAATCCTATTGCTAAGTATTTCAGTTTGTGTGAGTTGCATATCACATACCCCAAAGCCAAAATGTAAAGAAAAAGAGTTTCTGGAATTCTTCCCAGAACCGGAATATTGGAGCCAGAAATTTCCAGGATCGGAAATTCCGGGTCTCCTATTTCTACCAGAAAAGTGGCTAAGGAAAAGTTCGGAAGTGGTTATGACTCGAACCGGAAAATCAACTCGGAAATTTCATTGACTCAGAATTTCCAAGTCACCCAGAAAACCACTCCAGATTTGGCTAAGGAAAGAAGAGAAAGTGGTTCTGACTTCAACCGGAAAATCAACTCGGAAATTTCATCAGCTCCGAATTTCCGGGCCACCCAGAAAACCACTCCAGAATTTGGCTAAGGAAAGAAGAGGAAGACGTTCTGACTCCAACCGGAAAATCAGCTCGAAAATTTCACTGACTCGGAATTTCCGGGCAACCCTCAGAAACTTGAAGAAATTTGGCTAAGTCAAGATGTCGAAGACGTTCTGATCTCAACCGGAAATTCAGCTCGGACATTTCACAGAACCGGATATTTTGAGTGACGCGGAATTTCCGGGAGCCACTTATACCGGAATTTTCGGGTCATCGAGACAGCCAACGGCCAGATTTTGGGAGGGGGTATTTATACCCCCTCACTCACTCAAGAATAGCTAGCTCTCAGATTCTCTCTCTCCTACTATTCTTGAAAGCTCAAATCATCAAGATCTCCCAATCCCTCCTCCCAAATTCGTTGATCTTTGGAGGATTGGAGGAGAAGGCCCGGATCTACATCTTCACCGAAGGGATTTGCATTTCCTCCCCATTCACTTGGGGATTTCGTGGCTAGGGTTTCCGGTGGGAAAACCTAGTTCACCATTGTTGTAATCTTGGTTGCCTTGACCTTTTGTGGTCCTTGACCTGTTGTGGTCATCTTGAGAGCCCCCAATTAAGTTGTGGGTGCGTGCCTCAAGCGTTTGTAAGGGATTCGATCTCCGCCCTAAAAGGGGATCAATAGTAGAAGGTAAACTCGCAACCTTTGTGGTTGAGTTCCTCGGAGAAGAAGGTGAGCCTTTGTGGCGTTGCGGCTAACCTGTTGTGGTAGCGCAAACCTCTCCAAACGAGACGTACACCCTTTGGTGGAAATCGGGATTACATCTTCGTCTCTGCGTGCTTCACTCGGTTCCCCTTATCATTACTCCCTTACTTGCTTGTCTTGTTAGCTTATTTATCTTGTTATTGCTTCGGTTGTCATTTAGGTAAATTCACCATAGTTGCATATCTAGATAATTTACCTTTGTGTTGAGCCTAAATTTGAAAAGACCTAAAATTTGTAATAGCACCTATTCACCCACCCCCCCTCTAGGTGCCGGATTCCCGTTCAGTTGGTATCAGAGCCTTGTTCACTTTTAAGGGCTTAACCGCCTAAGTGCAACGATGACGGAATCCGATGCCGAGAGGGCCGCCCGTGAGAAATTAGAGGCGGAGAAGGAGGCGTTAGCCAAAGGGGCAACCATGACCGATCTTATAGATATGAGATCGTCCTTGGAGACCCAACTCCTCAAGATGAATGAGATGCTTATGGCACTCTTGAAGTCTAAGGAGCCCGAGGCTACTTCTCCCTCTCCTCCTCCTAAGGAGCATGGTGATAACTCTAAGGAGTAATCTTCGGATGGGTCCAAAGATGTTCCTCCAAGTGTTTTCTTCGGGAAGGCGGAAAATGATGAATCACCTAGCTCCTCTAACACCCCCAAAGGAGAGGAATTTCATAATGTCAACCATAATTACTCTCCTAACCCTCCTATCCCTCACCCTCATGTAAACTTTAGAAGTGATCCTCCTAAGCTCAAACCTACTCATTTCTCTCAATGACAATTTCTAATGAAGTCTCATATATGTAGTGTCTCCATTGAGCTATGGCGCATCATTGAAGAAGGATTCAAGCCCCATGATCCAACCAACTTAACAAGAAGAGAGGTGGTTGATAGCCAACTCAACGCCACCACTCTTCATCAACTCCAAATGGCCGTTGGAGAGAAGGACATGCCGCTCATTCAACAATTCTCCACCGCCAAAGAAGTTTGGAATGCTCTTTCCGACATCTTCGTCGGGAATGAGAGAATGAAGAAGAACCGGTATGATGCCTTATGCAATGAGGTGGAAGGGTTCTACAAGTTGGATGGAGAAAGTCACAAGGACATGTACCGGAGGTTGGTGTTGGTTGCTAACACCTTCAAGAACCTCGAGGCAGTCTACATTGATGACGCTTGGATCAAGAGGAAGTTCGTGACCGCTCTCTTGCCCTTTGAGGAAACGGATTTGAAGACACTCCAAGGGAGACATGACTTTGCAAAGATGACATCCAATGAATTCATGCAAGAGATGACCGCATACAAGGTGGCCTCCAAGATTGCACAAGATGCAAGAGCTAGAGTCATAGGGATGCATAAGCATGCCTCAATTGCCTTGAAGGCCACCGTTGAAGAAGAGGATGAAGAGGAGTATGATGATCAAGTCGAGCTATCTAGTGAGACTCTCTCAAGTACTCTTACTCAACACATGGGTCTTGCGGCAAGAACGTTTTGGAAGAACCCCGGAAGGGACAAAGCGAGGATTGAAAAGAAATTTCCTCCCAATGGAGGAAAGCCCAGCAACAAGGTGAGGCTTTGCTATAATTGTGATGACAAAGGCCACTTTGTTGCAGATTGCCCATGGGAAAGAAGAGAGGATCATGGTGGGAGGCTCGTGGCCAAGACGAAGGGCAAGGGGCCCATGCCCATGAAGAAGCCCTACTTTAAGAAGAACCAAAAGATTGGCTTGGTAACTCAAGAGCAGTATCCCACCGATGATGAAGATAGTGACAAGGAGGATACTCCAACGCAAGTGGCCGCACTAGCCTTTTCGTCCACACCTCTGTCACTCTTCTCCTCACCAAACGAGAGCCCCATCATCAAGAATGCAAGATGTCTTATGGCAAAGACATCCGAGGTAAAATTGTCCCCCACCTCCATATCCCATGAAATTGATGCTGGTATGAGCCTAGAAGTCAAGGAAGAAATTATTGCTTTTGATAAATTCATGACTAACTTGCAAGGAGAAGGAAAGAAACACTTTGGCTCAATTATGAGTCGTATAGGTGAGCTTGAGGATGAGATTGAATTAAAAGGTGAGATTGAGAGAGAGGATGCACACACTAAGGTGTCCCTCCAATCCTCTCTCGAAGATGAACAAGAAGCTCATGCTCTCCTCAAGGAGCAACTTTCTAAGATCACTAAGGATCGTGATCTTTACTTTGCTAAATGCAAAATTGTCAAAATGAAATGTCCGAGCTTGTAGTTGCTCATGCTAGACTTTGCGAAGACTTCGAGTCACTTGAAAATACTCACAAGGTATTTACAAGTGATCACGAACGTCTCCTCAAGTCTCGTGATCAACTCCAAACTCGGATATCTATTCTTGAGAAAACTAGTACTTCTACTCCTTTGAATACTAATGCAAATGTTGTCAAGGATAAAGCTAGGGTCTTGTTTGTTCCCTCCATAGCAACCGAGACCAAGACCTCCCTTATAAAGGCAAGGGGACACTCACTACTCCTCTTCATGAGCGAGTGCCCCGCAAGGGTAAGGAAGGTCTAGGCTATGTGGCTAAGGAGAAGAAGAAGATGATCAAGAAGAAGACCAAGCCCGCACAAGCCAAGAAAGATGATATAGCAAGTGGAAATGCCACAAGGGGCACTCCCACTCGTGATGACTTTGCGGGCATATCTAACCCCAATTATGCTTTATATGTTGATTATTATGGGGATGTCTATGCTAGATACATTGGTCCTTTTGATGGTTACATTGAATATGCTGTTTGGGTCCCAAAGACCCTTGTTGCTAACCAAAAGGCACTCATTGCAAAATGGGTACCTAAACCAAAGAATTGATTGTGTGTAGGGCCTTGCTTCCGGAGGATCGAAATGGATAATTGATAGTGGGTGCACTGGTCATATGACCGGAAGCAAGGAAATTGTAACGGAGTTGAAGCCCAATGATGATCAAATGACCGTTACATATGGTGACAATTCAAAGTCTAAGGTAATAGGGCTCGGCAAGGTGGTAGTGGCACCGGACATCACACTTGTGAATGTTTTGCTTATCGAGTCCCTAGGTTTCAACTTGATCTCCGTCCATTCTTTTACTTGTTTGGGTTATACCGTTGTCTTCAAAAAGGAGATGGTTATCCTCATGCGGAGCAAGTCTCTCAATGTGTCTTTCGTTGGGTACATTGAGAATGGGCTCTATGTGGTTGACTTCTCCGGAGTCAACACTTCCCATACAATGTGCCTATTCGCTAAGGCGGACTTGGGTTGGCTATGGCATCGCCGACTAGCCCATGTCAACATGAGGACTTTGCAAAGCCTCCACAAGGGTGGCCATATCCTAGGACTAAAAGACCATGTTTCTTTCTCGAAGGATCGAATGTGTAGGGCTTGTGTTGAAGGAAAAATGCATTCACCATCCAAGCAAGACCATCATTTCTTCAACAAGGGTTTTGGAGCTTCTCCATGTTGACCTCTTTGGTCCCATTCCGGAAGCTAGTCTTGGTGGCAAGAAATATTGCTTGGTGATTGTTGATGACTATTCAAGATACACATGGGTTTTCTTCTTCAAGTCGAAGGTGGAGACTCAACAAACTATCATCGACTTCTCCAATGAAGCTCAACGTCAACACAATGTCCCTATCTTGGTGATAAGAAGTGACAATGGTTCCGAGTTCAAGAACTACACCTTGAACGAGTTCCTTAGTGAAGAAGGGATTTGTCATCAATATTCCGCTGCTTATACTCCCCAACAAAATGGTGTAGCCGAAAGGAAGAATCACACTCTTATTGAGATGGCAAGGTCGATGATGGCCGAGTTCAAGTCCCCTCACAACTTTTGGGCCGAAGCCGTCAACACCGCTTGCCATTCATCCAACCGGCTCTTCTTTCGCAAAGGACTCATGAAGACCCCTTATGAAGTGCTTACCGGGAACAAGCCCAATATCTCTTACTTCCGAGTTTTTGGTTGTAAGTGTTTCTATCTCATCAAAACTGTTCGTTTGGGCAAGTTTGAATCTAAGTCGCTTGAAGGGACATTTGTGGGCTACGGGTCCGGATCCCATAATTATAGTCTATGATAAGGCCTCGCGCATTATCATAGAAACTTATAGTGTGGTGTTCGAGGAGAATGACGGCTCCCTTGTGGAGCAAAGTGGTGTTTCCGTTGTAGATGATGATCAACCTCAAGATGCTTTCTGAAGAATGAGGTTGGGAGTCCACCGCCCCGTTGAAGTCTACTATGAGGAGGCATAACAAGGACCAAACTCTTCTCAAATGGTGGACACTCCAACACAAGAAACACCCAACAACAACACCGTGCTCAACACGCCCAGCCAAGAAGAAGCACAAGATCCTCCAGCTGCTCCTGGAATTTCCAGAGGGCCGGAATATCCGCATCAAACTGGAGTCGGAAATTCCGGTGACTCGGAATTTCCGGTCCATACTGAACCCGGAATATCCGATCCTGCTGACATTCCCGGTGGCAGCTCGCAGCAAGGCCAAGATCAACCCTCTCCCCCACCTCTGGACGTCACTCCAATGGTTGATCAAGGCCATCAAATCAGTCAAGCGGAGACATGAATGATCAAGATGATCAAGCGATCCCTCCCACAACTCGAAGGGAAATCGAGATCCGCCGCTTGAATAGGGTTGGCACCTCACAAGAATTAAGGGCTCTATCTCTTGACAAGGTGCTTGGTGATGTGAGAAGCAAGGTCTCTACCCGAAGACAACTTGCAAGCTTTAGTGAACATCAAGCTCACATCTCCATGGTGGAACCCAAGAAGGTCTTTGAAGCTCTTGAAGATAAGGATTGGCTTGATGCTATGCATGAAGAGCTCAACAACTTCGAGCGCAACAAGGTGTGGAAGTTGGTGGAAAGACCCAAAGATTGCCGCAATGTTATCGTCACCAAGTGGATTTTCAAGAACAAGCAAGATGAACATGACATGGTGGTGAGGAACAAGGCAAGATTGGTGGCTCAAGGTTACTCCCAAATTGAAGGCATTGACTTTGGAGAAACCTACGCGCCCGTGGCTCGACTTGAGTCTATTCGTATTCTTCTTTCCTATGCCTCTCATCATAACTTTAAGTTGCAACAAATGGATGTTAAATCCGCTTTTCTAAATGGTCCACTAAATGAACTTGTTTATGTTAAGCAACCACCGAGGTTTGAAGAACTCAAGTATCTGAACCATGTCTACAAGTTAGATAAGGCACTCTATGTCCTTAAACAAGCCCCACGAGCGTGGTACGAGCACCTTAGAGAACTACTTGTAGACCGTGGATTCCAAGTTGGGGAAATCGACCCCACACTTTTCACTAAGAAAGTAAATGGAGAGCTTTTCATTTGTCAATTATATGTGGATGACATTATATTTGGATCTACTAACAAAGCATTTAACAAAGAATTCTCTAAGCTTATGACTGACAGGTTTGAGATGTCTATGATGGGTGAGATGAAGTTCTTCCTCGGATTTGAGATCAAACAATTGAAGGAAGGAACGTTCATCAACCAAGCGAAGTACATTCAAGACATGCTCAAGAATACGGGTTGCTTGAGCTCAAGGGTGCCTCTACCCCAATGCAAACCAAATGTCACCTTGAGCTCAACCCCAAGGGTAAGGATGTGGATCAAAAGGTATACCGCTCCATGATTGGATCTCTTCTTTACCTTTGTGCATCTAGACCGGATATAGTGCTAGCCGTAGGAGTGTGTGCAAGATATCAGGCGGCTCCTAAAGAAAGCCATGATATGGCGGTCAAGAGGATCTTTAGATGTTTGGCTTATACCCCAATCTTTGGATTGTGGTACCCCAAGGATGCACATTTCTCGTTATGAGGGTACACGGATTCCGATTGAGCGGGAGATCAAGATGATAGGAAGTCAACCTCCGGCGCTTGTCAATTTATTGGGAGGTCCTTGGTAAGTTGGTCTTCTAAGAAGCAATATCTCTCTCCACCGCCGAAGCCGAGTATGTTGCCGCCGCAAGTTGTTGCACTCAGTTGCTATGGATGAGGCAAACTTTAAACGAGTACGGAGTCGATTGCGACAAAGTGCCTCTTCTATGTGACAATGAAAGTGCCATCAAGATTGCCTACAACCCGGTGCAACATTCAAGAACCAAGCATATTGAGATCCGACATCATTTCATAAGAGATCATGTGGCCCGAGGAGACATTGACTTATCATATGTGGGCACAAGGGATCAATTGGCGGTTATCTTCACGAAGCCCCTTGAGGAAGGAAGGTTTTGCTTTTTGAGGAATGAGCTCAATATCATTGATTCGAGGTCCTTAGCTTGATCGCTTGCACACTCACCTAGGACGTAATTGCATCTTATCTTGTTTAGATGTAGGCATGGAAATAGGGGGAGTGCGGTCTTAATACATTGGACCATCCCTCCCCCCATTATGCCGATAGCAAGTGTTCTTTTATCTCTATATTCATTCTTATGACTAATGAGCTAAAACGACGAGTATTGGTTATGTACCCAAGATACATCTTCACGGTGACATGACACACACTCCTACATGGTGGCCTCGGCCACCGACCTCTTCTCCTTGAAGAGTTGGTTTTTATTTGGAGCTTATTGTTGCTATTTGCCCTCCTTTTCATGCATGTGGGAAACCTACTTAACTTGGCGCTTTATGTTTCATTTTGGTAGTTGTGAGTTGAGTATGGTGTACCAATGACAGTTTGGAAATCTATCCCAAGCCTACTTCCCCCTGAAAACATTTCTCTCTATTGCACACAAGTCATCCATTTGAAAACTGGGATTTTAGTTCAGCGGGTCGGAATATCCGGTTCTTTTGTGAATCGGAATATCCGACGACCCGGAATTTCCGGTGTAAGTTACACCCGGAAATTCCGATCGGGTGGGTTGTCTAAAAAATATAAGGGCAGGCTCGGGGTGAAGGGCTCTTTTGTGCCCTTCTTCCACCCCCGACCTCTCTCTCCTCCAACCGCCGCCCCTGCTGCTCCAAGATATCTCCGGAGCACTCCGAGCGCCGAGGAACCTCTTTATCGGCCGGATCTGCTCCTCCTCCACCCCGGGAACTCACTCCTCCAAGCAATGGCCTCAATGGATGAGGGTAACTTCACTTTTCCTTTTCCCTAAGTGCTTGCACTAGGATCTTGATGTGGAGTTATTTGTTTCAAAATTGCTTGGTAGAGATTGTTCCTAGCTTCATTCCATGCCTTCTACATACATTAGTTTTGCATTGTGTTGGATCGATCTAGTTTTAGACCGAGTCAATCTCAGATCTGCACTGTTTCGGTCCAGGTCGGAATTTCCGACTCGACTTGAATCGGAATTTCCGGTCTTGCGGAATTTCCGGTTAGGTCTGAATCGGAATTTCCGAGCTGAACACTGCAGTTTTAAGATTAACTCATGTTTAACTACATATGATTCATCAAATGCTTACCTAATGTGTGTATCCTCTCCTGACTTGTGTGTACTTACCTTGTGCTACCCACTATGCTCAAATTCACAGGTTCTAGTGGGAGTCCGTCCTTCGCAGGGGCATCAAGGAACACCTCAAGGGCACCTGTTCACAAGACCCCTGTCGACAAGGGTAAGGGTCCTGCCTCCTCAAGCAACCCAGCTGTTCCAAAGAAGAAGAAAGCTCTTGCTAGCAGGCCACCATACAAGAAAAGGAAGAATGCTCATGTTCCTCAACGTCAGAACTATGCAAAGATGAACTCTGTTGACTACTCTCAGCTCCGACAAGGGGATTGGTACCTTAGGCCAAGGGACAACACTCTGGATGATCGCGGATTTTGGTGTCAAGAGCAAGAGTTCATACTCAAGGACATCTACTACTCTCTGTCAAAGCCCATTCGGCCTATGCATCCGTTTAACCTTGCAGCTCTGCAGCAGAAAGCCTCTTTTGTTGAAGCTATACATATTGTCAAGACTATGGGCTTGGAGAGGCTTGTGCTCACTCGTTGTCCTTACAACTCTCAGCTCGTGATGCAGTTCTTTGCCACTCTTGTGATGAAGGGTTACTCAAAGAAGACAATTAAGTGGATGACTGGTGACTCTTTCTATTAGTCCAACTTTGAGGAGTTTGCCAAGGTTTTGGGCTACAAGTTTGATGGTGACAACGCTCAAGGCTATCGCATGCACCACCCTTTCAAGCTCAACAAGAAGCAGACCGTGCACTTATATGGTGAGGGAGGCATACCCGGCAATGCTCGATATTTGCTTCCTCTTTATGATATCCTTGTGCGCATCCTCCGTGAGAATATTGCACCAAGTGGTGGCAACAATGACAATGTGGTGACCCCTCTGTGCAACTTGCTCCTTCATGCCAACCACATTGTGGAGAACCCTGACCGTGATGCATACTGGAGTGTGGATGTTATGGATTACATCCACAATGAGATGTATGAAGCCATGACCACCAAGGTCACTATCCCCTATGCTCCTTACATCATGAAACTCATCAAGTTCAAGTTTCCTGACCATACCTTCAGTGATGATGAGTTGGAGGCGCATGACTTCAAGAAACTATATGAGAAGAAGACAGTGGTCAAGCCTCCTCCTGTGCCTTCTTCTAGCTCAGCTCAGGGTGGATCGTTTATGGGTGATGCTAGGAGGGCTGCTGCTCCTACTTATGTCTCGGCCACTCATGCGAAGGTGAAGAAACTGAATTGGTTCCAACGCAACATCATGTGCATGAATGTGGACAGCCGCAAGGAACAATACACCGCCTACACGGATCGTCGTCAGCTTGCCTACAATCAAGACTTGATTGTTCATCATGTGTCTGGCTCTCCTGCTCATGCAGATCTCTCTGATCCCCTGACCTTTGCTCAGTGGAAACAGGATTCTTTGGCTCCTTGGGCACAGATTGATCATGACCTTGGCGGCAGCTCGTACACCACTGTACATGCTTATGATGATGATGGATGAGGAGGCAGATGATGATGATGATGAGGATGCAGATGATGAGGAGACTCCCTCGGACTGAAGACCTTCACGGGACGTAGCATCGCTCCTCTTCCTTTTTGGCGTTTAGATGCCAAAGGGGGAGAAGTTGCTCTAGTAGGACTTTGGGGATTTGCAGGGGTTCGGGCACAAGCATATGTGTTTACCATTTCTTTGCGCTTGTGTCCATTTATCTTTTTTGTGGCTGTTTGTTAAACTCTTTTATTATCTATGTGTATTGAGACAATGTTATGCTATCATTATCCTATGGTTGAGACTTCAAATTTATTGTGTTGGTATTCTCTTCATGTCCTATATACACAAGGTATGAAACTCTATCTAGTCTCAAATGCTACCATAACCTTACATTTTGTCTCCTTACTCCTTTGTGATATCTTGTGTTTGTTATTATAAAATTGCTCATATCCTTTGTCATCTTGTGTTTCATACATGCACTTGTTTAGGGTGAGCTATTTTTTGTTAAAAACATTATATTGCATTTCGTTTCATTGCAAATCTTGGTATTGTCATCTAACACCAAAAAGGGGGAGATTGAAAGAACATTTCTTAATCCCTAGTGTTTTGAGTGTTAGTTAACAATACCAATGATGTACTAATCCTATTGCTAAGTATTTCAGTTTGTGTGAGTTGCATATCACATACCCCAAAGCCAAAATGTAAAGAAAAAGAGTTTCTGGAATTCTTCCCAGAACCGGAATATTGGAGCCAGAAATTTCCAGGATCGGAAATTCCGGGTCTCCTATTTCTACCAGAAAAGTGGCTAAGGAAAAGTTCGGAAGTGGTTATGACTCGAACCGGAAAATCAACTCGGAAATTTCATTGACTCAGAATTTCCAAGTCACCCAGAAAACCACTCCAGATTTGGCTAAGGAAAGAAGAGAAAGTGGTTCTGACTTCAACCGGAAAATCAACTCGGAAATTTCATCAGCTCCGAATTTCCGGGCCACCCAGAAAACCACTCCAGAATTTGGCTAAGGAAAGAAGAGGAAGACGTTCTGACTCCAACCGGAAAATCAGCTCGAAAATTTCACTGACTCGGAATTTCCGGGCAACCCTCAGAAACTTGAAGAAATTTGGCTAAGTCAAGATGTCGAAGACGTTCTGATCTCAACCGGAAATTCAGCTCGGACATTTCACAGAACCGGATATTTTGAGTGACGCGGAATTTCCGGGAGCCACTTATACCGGAATTTTCGGGTCATCGAGACAGCCAACGGCCAGATTTTGGGAGGGGGTATTTATACCCCCTCACTCACTCAAGAATAGCTAGCTCTCAGATTCTCTCTCTCCTACTATTCTTGAAAGCTCAAATCATCAAGATCTCCCAATCCCTCCTCCCAAATTCGTTGATCTTTGGAGGATTGGAGGAGAAGGCCCGGATCTACATCTTCACCGAAGGGATTTGCATTTCCTCCCCATTCACTTGGGGATTTCGTGGCTAGGGTTTCCGGTGGGAAAACCTAGTTCACCATTGTTGTAATCTTGGTTGCCTTGACCTTTTGTGGTCCTTGACCTGTTGTGGTCATCTTGAGAGCCCCCAATTAAGTTGTGCGTGCGTGCCTCAAGCGTTTGTAAGGGATTCGATCTCCGCCCTAAAAGGGGATCAATAGTAGGTGAACTCACAACATTTGTGGTTGAGTTCATCAGAGAAGAAGGTGAGCCTATGTGGCGTTGCGGCTAACCTGTTGTGGTAGCGCACACCTCTCCAAACGAGACGTACACCCTTGGGTGGAACTCGGGATTACATCTTCGCCTCCACGTGCTTCACTCGGTTCCCCTTATCATTACTCCCTTACTTGGTTGTCTTATTAGCTTATTTATCTTGTTATTGCTTCGGTTGTCATTTAGGTAAATTCACCATAGTTGCATATCTAGAGAATTTACCTTTGTGTTGAGCCTAAATTTGAAAAGACCTAAAATTTTTAATAGCACCTATTCACCCCCCCCCCCCTCTAGGTGCCGGATTCCCGTTCAACGGTCTCCATCACGCCACCACTACTCGCCACGTGAGCACGCCAGACCCGGATCGATGAAGAGGCTACGGGGAGAGGACGCCCGAAGGGTCACGGTCCCAGCCGCAGCCACACACCATCCACCACCACCGGCCAAAGGCAGCGGCGCTGCACCATGCGGGTCGCCGCCCCGGCGTCCTCGAGCTCGAACCCGTTGAGCAGTAGACCACACGAGACCATTAACGGGCATGGTGGGTCGGATCGACTGCAGGTGGTCAGCGGGGTGCAGTTGAAAGGTGGATACGGCACCTCCGTACCACCCTCGGTCGCACCCCAAGAACGGCGACCCGTAGACCCAGGAGGTACCCCTCCACCACCGGAGTGGTCGCCGACCAGATGCAGATCTCGGAGCCCTAGGCCCAGATTGAGCCCACCTGGCCCAGATCGGGCCCGGGGCTCCAAGCCCGCACTGCAGCATACGGCTGTCGTCGCCGCTGCTCACATGCACTCGCCGAAGCTTCCCCAACTGCTCGCCGCCGGCCATCCGGTCCACCGCCGCCAGGCCGCGCCCGTAGAAGCCCACCGGCGACCGCAAGGCCAGGGGCCCTGCCGCCGTCACGCCGTCGCCAACCAACACTGCCGATGTGCCCTGCATTCAACACCGCGCCCCCAGCGGCCGCCGTAGCCCGCGCCGCCTTGGACCGCGCGAGGGGGAAGAGAAGCTCCGCCGCTGCCGACGCCGCCGGGCTTTCCCGGTGGCGTCCTCCGGCGGCGGCGAGGTGAGGGAGGGGAAGGGAGAGACGGGAGGAGTGGCGGCGCGGAGGAGCCCCCGGTCGCTCGCGGGAGCGACGCGGGGGGCTAGGGTTTTTCGGTGCCTATCCTTAGCAGAGCCTCCAAGGCACAGCGAGATCATGTTGGGTACTACCACATACATATATGAGGGAAACAGAAAGGCATAAATTGGAGGCGCACAAGAAGATCCAGTGCCCTTGGCAGAATATGCTTTGCTTTAATTAAATCGGAAACATGTTGTTTTGACAAGCATTATACAGTACTACACTCATTGCTCCATTTCTCCTCTTTGATGGGGACGTGTCTATATTATTCATGTGTGCCCCACCGCCTCCAAGCTTAATTTAGTACGTCCCCGTTTAGATTAGTCCAGTGTTATCACAATGTCCAGACATAGAGTCACATACATAGGATCTAATAGTTTAGTGTGCTAGTACATATATACATTGTCCTTCGGTTTAATAAGCACCATTACAGCAAGTAGGTCCTGTTAGACGCTGATACTCCCTCTACGTTCGTGCATGCATCATTTTCGAGACTAGACTAGACTACTACCAGACGCCCTCTTACGGTTATCAGGAGCCGCGATTTCTTATTGGCTTGCCTATATTATAGATGGTTAGTTTTTTTTTTTTAGATCGTTAGTTTGATGGATACCTATTATCGTCGAAACGGACGTACTGCTGGTCGACCAGGAGAGAAAACGGGAAAGTTCAGCGTACCTCATAATATCAATCTGAAGCGTTGAACTCTATGGATCATTATATTGCTTCAGCTATCACACGCTGATGGATTGATTGAATGATTTGATCAAGCTGTTAGTGATAATGCGTATTTGGCATTTCTTTATGTGCGTATAGAAAATCTTTTTAACGGAAATGAACATATATTTTGGGCAATCCAATGCAAAAGAGGGTGGGTATACAGGCTCAGCTTCTCGTGCATCAATGAAGCTGAGGGAAGGCCTCCAAAAACGACTGTGTTAATACGATGCGGACTTGTGGTCTTGTGGAGATAGTGGTAGCATATACAATTGTGAGCTACCCGTCTTCGATCGACTCCTGGGCTCGACCACAGCCATCCTAGTTCGTATAATAAACAAGTAGAGGAGGCAACCAACCACATTCTCTGTATGTACGTATGCTGTTCTTCCGAATGGAGATTGAGATGAGAACAATCTCGGACTGACTGACGTCTCCCGCCAGCAGATGTGGATAAACTTGCGCATGCAGGAAGCAGACATGGAAACGCCGAGCTAGACCGATCGCTTTCCTCGGCTTTTGCGAACACGAAGCAGCAGCCCCCGGGGAGAAAACAAAGAGAGATGTCAGTTATGTACAGTAGCTGTAGTACCTCCGGCGAGTAGATTAGAGTACATGCGATGAGGATTGACGATGATTGCACGTAGTATATAGGTCGGCTCGGGTTCGTCTCCTTGCTGATACGCGGCGCGCGAACAAATCCCGCGCGACGGCGACGCGGCCGCGCGAACAGGTCCATCATATCTCTCGGGCGATATTCAGATCAGATCATCATCAAACGGCCCTTCCGGCGCCGAGGGCTCAAAAGCCGTTTTCGAGTTGCTTCCTCGCCGCTGTATTCCAGATCAGCGACAGGCCGGGAGGGAGAGCATACGCACGGGGTCGAGTAAGTACGTACTCAATCATGCGTAGTACGTATCTGGTGGAGAGGGAGGGAAACGTGGGCGAGGCGATGAATGAATGCGAGAGGGACGTGTGGCCGGCCGCCGATCATGGCAGGCGGCCGGCGTGTTGGCACGCACGCCGACGCATGTGGCAACAGCTATCGATCGAGCCAACATGGGAGTTGGGAGAGGTGGCATACGTGGTGACTGTAGAGCTAGGGAGGATACGTGGTGACCATGATCGTGGTAGCTAGGGAGGATAGGATACGTGGTGAGCGTGATCGCGCCGTCTTTCGTTTTCGTTCGGTCTGTTCAGGATATATGTCCTCTCCTGGTGCTGCTGCATGCCAGAATTGACCACTGTTTGGTCATTGGTGTGGGTGCGTACCAATCTTTCCTTTGTCGACAGATAACTGGTTCTGGGAGCATCACACTACCAGAGGGACCTAGCCAGGAACGTGGACCTCTTCTCTTTTTCTCTTCTTGCAACGAAACCATCAGGGGGCAGCTTCCGTTGAAGAACAGAGGAAGACGCTGAGTGCAGAAGCCAACATATCACCGTCTGAATTTCGGCGCTTCAGACTCAAACTACCAAACCGAGTGCAGTATTGCATTTTGCAGAAGACCGGCAGGCATGTTTTCTTTTTTCCAGAACCATGTCGGCATGTCTCATCGCAAAAAAAAATTCTAAAAAAATGTTTCATCGCAATTCCGTTGGCAAACCAGTGGTATCAGAAAGATATACTCGTATAAATTTCGGTGGCGCATGCATGATGCTGCCGGGGGAACTATGCGCCCCTGCCCCCCTGCGGCCAAGCAACTTTCCATGGCGATCCACCCAGTTCCAGTAGGCGCGCACGGGGCCTAGCTTTTATCCACGTGTTCGATAGAAATTTGTTCGTATACGACACAAAGTCTTATTTGATCGATCAACTAGACTACCTAGCGATTTAGCTGATCTGCTATATGTATGGATGGTGTGATTGTTTTTTTTTTCAGAAGTACTGCATGTACGTATGTCAGCCGGCGGAGAGCAAACCACATGCTGTACGGCGAACGTGATCGATCCGGCCACGTATACTATGTGTATTCGTACCGTATTTGTTTGTTCGGCTGGCCGGAAAGAGTCGCGTACAGACGTGGCAAGGATCAGATCACAAGTTTTATTTTGCAGGGAGTTGATCACGTCCGTATCTGCCTCAACGCTGAAAATATGCAAGATTCTAGAAGATGGAGAGATAAAATATTTAAACGACGCAGATGCAAAGATAACTTGCAGCCAACGAAAGAAAGGAAACAGAAAGGATCGGGAAGTTGTTGCTATTTTCGTGACGACGTCCTGATCTCGTACGACGGGGCTGCCTATAAAAGTAGAGCTCCTCAGCGCATACAGGAGAGGAGAAGAGACGGAGAAAAAGGAGCCGGAGGCTGGAGGCTGATCGATCTCGATCGATTACGCACGGACGGAAAGGTAGAAGACACAAACACATACAATCCAATCTCTTAGGAACACATCCAGTACTAGGCGAAAACCATCCGGAGGAAGAAGATGGACACCAGCGTCAAGGCTATGGACATGAAGAACGTCTGCTCCAATGGTGAGGAACACGCTTAATTATTTTCTTCCCTTTTCTTTACAGCTAGCATATGGATCGATGAAGTGGTGTCAATGTCGCCGGAGTTTTGGAACACACGGACGCACAACCCGACGGCAAGCACATCAGCGTGATGATCAAGTTCGCCGACGATGACAACAAGTCAAGAAAAGTGTTGTCTCTGCACAACCCACATGGCCCGCTCGTCGGAAGATAGAGATGATGAAGATGACCCTACCAAGTAGGCGACACCCGTCTAACTCTAGCAGCGGCGCCGTTTCGTCTCCAGCATGCAGCCATTCGATGAAAGGCCAGAGTCGACCGGGAGATGCCGTCGTCAACATGCAGCTTTGCACGGTGTACAGGTTCTCGGCATAGAAAAAGGATAGGAAGCGATGACGAATCGTGCCATGATGATCAGTGTCCTGCGGCGGCGAGTCGCCATGACCGACACCCGACGATGGTGGCTAGACGCGAGCCGTTAGGATTGCAGGGAGTCCACCAATGCATGACATGCATGCTATATACATGCTGAAACACACGACGCTGTGCATGGTCCGTGCACGCGCTAGATTATTTTGTTCCTTTTGCAGCTCAACAGGTAGAGATGCACTTCGACGTTCCTTGCAACGGAGTATATATATGGCTTGTTCAGCATACAACAGCAATGGAATACATCTCGGTGTACAGGACGGCGTCCACGCCGGCGCGTCATCGGCATTATCCGGTCATATTATTAGTTCATCCTTTCATAGGTCTATGCGATGGCGTCTCCGGCTACGCCGACTGCCGTATACTCGGCGTTAGGTTGAAGATGAGACGTCGACCATCCCGGCCACGCCAATTTGAGCGACAGCTGGTTTTATACCGACGTCGGTCTCCTTACTACATACTCTCACGAGGCCTACCCCTTGCACACCCCGACAAAGTTGTTAGTCGTTTTAAAGTCCAAGCCAAACAGACTGCATCATGCTTCTTCCACAACAATCATCTTCGCCGCTCAAGACCGACGAGGCGCGACGGTGAGGGCGGGCAAGGCCAAAATAAAGGCCACGCTTTTGGCGGCACGTGTACCGCCGAGGACACGAGTTTTTGCCGCTGCCCACACACTTCATATAATTTTGCATGCAGGACGTGAAGCGAAGATGACGACGACGACCACACAGCTTAATCGGAGGTGTCTCGCGGTGTAACCCGTGAGAGTAATTAAGCGGGAGCCTTCCGAGGCCCCGTGAACCAGGAGACCGCAATCGCCCAAGTCAGGCTGACCGCTAGTAGGCCACGGAGCACAATTTTCGGGAATTGTATTTGTTATCAATATGATGAATAAAATACTGTTCCCATATCTTTTCCGTGTTGTTTTCTTTGTGTACTTTGTACACTGGCACGCCCGCATCTCTTTTTTCTTCTTTTACCTTTCCCCGGTGCGCATGAGAGAGACTACACACTTCGCCTTACTCGCGAAGCCCTCGTAGGTTTTTCTCGTGTCAAACAAAATGGCACGCCCGGTGGGACCTGGTTCTCCTCCCTTCTTCGCTTTGCTGTGGTCGTCAGAATCGTCTTCGCCCGTTCATCAATCTACACCACACCTGCATGGCAAGGCAAAGGTATAGAGCTCCTCTGATCAAGAATCATCTTCATGCAGGAGGACTCTACAACAACACGGAGCCAATGACGATCCAGTTTGGTTCGCTGCCACCCATGGTGTTCTTTGAAATTGGCTCCAAGCTCTACGTGCACGAAGCTCAGGACCCTGTACAATTTCAAGTTGTGCAGTCCAAGAAAGCGCAAAAGCGGGCGAATGCCAAAGCAAAGAAAGAGCGACGTGAGCTTATGCTTGAGGCTCGCACCCTGTTGAAGGAGTCAACAAGGGCTGAGCTCCAGGGAGACGTGGAGGCCGCACAACGCCTCCGCTCCAAGGCCGCCAACCGACGGACAGGTGCGGCGTCTCTTCGCGCCCCTGACGGAACTTCATTCTTGGCGCCGTCTACACCAACAACCAGGCGCACAGAAGTCGAACTCCTTGAAGGGTTAGAGACTGCATCCTCCAATCTGCGGAGGCTAATGACGAACGCTCGTTTGTCAGACAGCCCGCATCCTCTCCGCAACTACAGGAGAAAGTACCGTAAGGTACAACACTTACAACAACAGGTTAGCTCTCGTATCGCTCAGAGTGCGGTGCCGGCGGAGGACTGGTCTCTCAATGCTATGGATCTTGCCGACAAGGTGTTCACTCAAAGCAGCACTAAGGCCTCTCCATATGACTTGTTCCCCGACGAATGGGCGAATGAGCCATCAAAAGTAAAACAGGTGGTGAGGCGCACCATCATGAAGGAGTTTTGGAAAAGGCGTTCACGCAAGGAGCCTGTCCTACCAGGCCCTATGACCTACATGAATCTTCAAGACACTCGGCGTGGTATGGGGGTACCATGCCTTCATATTTCAGCACTTGACAGGCGACCCTTCCCAAACGACAATAGGTTCGCTGTTCTTCAGAACGAGGTGCCGGCGCCACGAAACAAAGACCTACGGCGAGAATTTCATAATCTTCAAGTGCAAATGGATCGCATCCAGAGGCGGATTCGTGATCAAGAAGCACCACGTACATCACCAACGCGGACTGGGGGCAGCACAAGACGTCAAGCCCCAAGTTATCGTCCTCAGCATGAGCGTCAGACCTTGGCGCCTCGACGACCACACTCGCCAACTCGGTTCTCCCAACGGGGGCATCCTAATATGCCCTCACGTTGGAACCAATGGTCACGTCATCAAGGTTATGAGAGGAACCCTCGTCCCACTCAACAGTGGCGACCAAGGGATCCTACACGAACCGCAATTCCTCCTCGGCATTCTTCGCCTCCTAGGCAGGAAAATCAACTCCGAATGAAGCAGCCTAGGGAGGTGAACACTTCATCGACTCGTGATGTGACACCACCTCGACCCACTCAACAGGTACCTTCGAAAGCTTCAAGGGCCGCTACAGAGAACCAACGCAAACGTGAAAGGCGTCGGAGGAACTGACGAGTTCTATACAAAGAACTAGAAGACTTGGTACTTCGCCATACACAAGTTCGGGTGCGACCTGATGGCGGAGTCGTACAAGAAAATGACAGGATTGGCTTCCGCATCTCTCCCAACCTGGAGCAACATGAGCGGTACAATTATCTTGTCAAACGCTTGGCTCCAAAACCACGTAAGACATCTACAGGAGTTGTCGCACAGGTCGAGCAAAAGGATAAGACGGTTGCGCAATCGCTGCCTTCGGAGACTCACCAGCAAGATGGCGAACAGATGGATACCACGACGCCCTCGTATCCTCAGAAGCAAATAGCGCTCGGGGTTACAACACAGGAGAAGGAAATCACGCTTGTAGAGACAGCCACACCAATGGAAGGCGTCGAGGAATCTCATTCAATACCCTCTTCCGCTCCAGAGGCGACTCAAGGGAACACTACGGTGGTTAAACCGGGACAAGGTATGACTCCTCCATCATAGCCCTCTATTTTTAGTCCCTCAGGATTGGAGCAAGGAGAGGTTATTCCTGAACAGATTGATGGAGAGGATGAACACATGTCAGAGAAGAACCTCGCCCTTTGCGGCACTCTAGAAGTGCCCCCCGGGCTTGTGAGTGATGATGGATGGCAACCTCCGAGAGTCACTCACGAGTTTGGTTATTCCTCGGATGAGGAGATAGTGCCAAACCCAAAGGCCAACTTCAAGAAGACCTTCTTGCCACGTCTTGATCATGTGCGCTCATGGTTCAAGGGCATCGACATGGAGTCTACATCGAGCGCTTCGGCGTCCCAGGATGGAGCAAGGTCAACAACCTCATGTCTCCCCATCATGGCGGAGAAAGGCTCGCTCTCTGATGGAGACCCGGCGTATCACACAGATATATCTCCACGTCGCTACACCGACATTAACTCAAGGCTTCCACGGGATCAAGATGAACTTTTGCAGGTTGAAAGTTGACCAGGAGCCAACACGCGGCTAAGGTCCATCGCACGTCAAAGCATGACAGATGGATATGACGGAGAGGAGGAGTTTGGTGACGACAAGGACAATGAAGAAAGCTTCTCCGACACATCTTCTTCCTCTTCGTTGGAGAAACTTCCAAATCCGCCTGCATACGAGGAACTTGCCCTGTCCGTGGTATCAGATGATGAAGAAGGACTTGAAGATCGCCATACCGCCCCTGCTCATATGGCAGTAGACGGCCTGGCCGACAACACCGCTGCATCTGCATCCATAGAAGCAGGCACAAGAGAGACACGTGAAGCTATCCTAGAAGAACAAGTCAAGGAGCAGCGCGAATCAATTAACCAGTTAGCGTCAAAGCTTGATCACTTCATCGAGCTCATGACTAATGGTAACAAGAACCCTTTCCAGCCAGACATACCACAAGTTGTACCTGATCCACAAGAGGAGGAACTACATGCCGGCATCCTCGCAAGAGTGCAACATGCTGATGATCGCCAAGAGTCAAGCGCACATACTCGGCAATGGGCTAGCCCTGCTGGTGCTCCCAACGCTGCATCACAACCAAGCATGCTGAAGGGATACCACGACATTGTTGAAGAAATGGTGGCAAAGAAGCTGAAGCAGATGGCGATAGATCAAGCTCCTCGCACTTCTGAAAGTGAATTGGAAAAGCCTTACGAGGCATGGCATGATCGTGTTCCCTTTCCTGCAGGGTGGCACCCGCCGACGTTTCGTCAATTTGACGGGACTGGTGACGCAAGGGAGCATTTGGCATATTTCGAGGCAACTTGCGGTGACACGGCAAATAACCCCTCGCTTCTTCTACGCCAATTCTCAGGGTCGTTAACCGGCCCTGCCTTTCATTGGTATAGTCGTCTACCATATGGGTCCATTGGAAACTGGACCGCCATGAAGGATGTCTTCAAGAAGCACTTCGTCGCCATGAAGAAGGACTTCTCTATCGTCGAGTTAGCACAAGTTCGACAACGACGAGATGAGTCCATCGATGACTATGTCGTTCGTTTTCGCAATAGTTTTGTGCGTCTCGCTCGGGAGATGCACTTAGATGACGCTATTGAGATGTGCGTCCATGGGATGCAGCAACACTGGTCGCTTGAGATCTCTCGGCGTGAACCCAAGACCTTCAGTGCTCTAAGCACAGCGGTGGCTGCAGCAAAGCTGGAGTTTGAGAAGTCTCCGCAGATCATGGAGCTCTACAAGAATGCCAGTGCATATGACCCTGCCAAGCGCTTCGCTTCAACATCCAAGCCAATCACGAATGGTGGAAAGATGAAGACACCGGCAGAGGCAAACGCCACGAGAGTTTTCTCCTCCACTCCACAAGGCAATGTGCCCTTCTTGGGTGCAAATGGCGAACAGGTTGGAGAAAGGCAGCGCCCATCGCTACAAGAACTCCTCAATAAGCAATACATTTTTCGGAGAGAGCTGGTGAAGGACATGTTCGACCAGCTGATGCAACATCAAGCCTTGAATCTTCCAGAGCCACAACGGCCACATCAGGTGAGGATGACTGATCATGCTTTATTCTGTCCATATCATAGGTATGTTGGGCACGTCATCGAGAACTGCATCGCCTTCAAAGAATGGCTCCAAAGAGCTGTTAGGGAGAAGAGGATCAACCTGGACCCAGAAGCTATGAATCCGGACTACCATGCGGTGAACATGGTGTGTGTAGCTTCACCCTCTGTGCCAAGAGAAGAGTTACAGAATGAAGATTCATGGGTACCATTGTCACAAGTTGAGGACCAATTGTCCAGTCTAGTTCTCGCCGCGACGACAACATCTCCCCTTCATCATGGGGAGAACTCAGTTATGTGCAGGGAGGAGCCTTGGAACATGGTCCGTCGAAGGCCATACCCGAGAAATCTACCACCCCGACCTCCTCGACCAGCTTCATCAACTCGAGCTTCCCCAACAATTCTGAAGAGGGTTGATCCGAGTCAACGCCGTCTCCCACCAAGATTCATCCCTAGGTCTGAAGGAGATGAGTCATTCCCAAGACACGAGAGAGTGTTGCCTACTTTGGCGCAATTCATGCCGAAAGGGTGGAAGCCAACACCATTGGCGGATGCCGATGAAGAACAAGATGAAGACAACTCCTCCCAGACTCAAAACATCGTGAGCTGTAACGTCATCCTTAATTACAAGAACAACACGACTAGCTCTGATTCAGATGAAATGCTCACCCCGGAAGAACATGAAACATTCAACGCCGAAGAATCCATGAAGAACTTGCAGGTAGAAGAGGCGAACATGAATTTGCGTGGAGGAAAGGTGCTTCCCGACCCCGTGAAACTCAAGCCAACAAGGGTAGGCAAGCCGGATGCTAGGAAGGAGGCACCGCCACAGGGGGAGCCACCTAAAGCTCATGGCGATGAGAAGGAGAAGGAGCACGCCATCGACTACAACATCATCGCCCACCTCAAGCGGATTCCTGCGCTTTTGAGCGTACATTATGCACTTATGTTGGTGCCAGATCTTCGTCAGGCCCTCATCAAGGCGCTACAAGCTCCGGAACAATATGAAGTCTGCATGGCGAAACACCGTCTCTTCACCAACCCCTTGTTCGTGAATGAGATCACGTTTGACGAGGAGGACAATGTCATAGAAGATGGCGCCCACAACCGCCCACTCTATGTGGAGGGAAACATTGGTGTTGCACATCTTCGTCGGATTCTCATTGACCCAGGGTCCGCCGTGAACATTCTACCTATACGAAGCCTGAAACGTGCAGGCTTCACAGCTGAAGACTTGGAGTCCACCGACGTGATGATTTGCGGCTTCGACAACCAGGGAAAACCAACACTAGGCGCCATCACAATAAAGATCCAAATGGCGACTTTCAGCTTCAAGGTACGTTTCTTCGTCATTGAAGCAAACACTTCGTATTCGGCCCTGTTAGGAAGGCCGTGGATCCACAAGTATGGTGTAGTCCCTTCCACGCTTCACCAATGTCTGAAGTTCCTTGATGGCGACGGCACACAACAACGCATTATCGGCAACATCAACCCTTACACCATCCAAGAGTCGCATCATGCGGATGCGAAGTACTACTTCCCCGTGGAAGATAGCGACCATAAGGTGGGGCGGACAACACCGCCCGCTGATGTCCTCGTCAAGTCAGGTGTCACACCGGTAGCGGAGGCGAAGCA
This sequence comes from Poa annua, assembly GCA_026929855.1. Taxonomy (NCBI): domain Eukaryota; kingdom Viridiplantae; phylum Streptophyta; class Magnoliopsida; order Poales; family Poaceae; genus Poa; species Poa annua. Next base: position 298,999,119 of record CM049426.1, read on the forward strand.
ACTCATCATGCCGTACTCTGCAACCGGTGCACACGGCTCCTCTTCTCGAAGTCGTAGGACCTCTGCACGAAGACGGTCTTCTTCAGCCGTCCGACACGATTACAAGCCATCCGCCTCAGAGAAAGAATCGAGCCCTACTCCGGTTCTGCTGGGGGCAAGCTCTGTTACACCTGCCCCGTCGGCTCCATCGCTCTTGAGGGCTAGATTTCCACCATCCACGCCAATCACTTTGAGGTCGACCACAATGCCTCAGGATGAGGCCATTCCTTCTTCATCGACTTCCGCGTGCCAAGAGCCGAGTAATTTAACTCTTGGAAGCTCTGCAAGTGCCCAGGGAAGTCAGAAGACATTGATCGGCAGCAGTAATGCGCCGTCAACCATTACACTACGGGCGCGCTACACTCCTAAGGTGGACTGCGTGCCCAAGGAAGATGGGGTGGTCAAGAGGAGGATAAAGGAAATGGAGGAAGTTGCAAGGGGAGCTCAAAGCATCCAGCCTCCATCACTTTACATATCTGTGACTTCTCCATTAGAGGTTTGGGCTATCCCAAGTTCATCAGGGTCTAGAACCCAAACTATTTTTTATAAAGTTCCGCAGGTACAGCATTGTGATTCCATATTTGAACTTCCCCGACCTCACGGTGATACAGAAGAAGCGCTATCCACGATGAAGGCGGAGCCCAAGCTGGTTCGCTTGCTGAAGAAGGCGGGATTCACCCTACGGCCAAACAATAGGCTGCCACCACCACCCGTTGTATGCGAGGAGTGGTGGAGGCAAGCAGAAGATCTCATCAAGAAGAAATGCAAGGCTCAACCCAAGTTTGGGCTCGGCTACATCAACACTAGCAATTCTGATGATGAAGAGGATCTCGATAGGGTCCCACGAGTCTTTTGTCGTACTACATCTGTGTTTGCAGGTGATGATGGTGAAACTTCACATGATGGTCTCCATCGGCAAAAATCCCTCGACAACACACCAGCTGAGGAAGAGGAGGAGCTCAACGTTATGCCAGCTCCGCCTGAGCTCGAAGATGGAGGACAACCCACCATCGATGAACTTGTGGAGATCAACCTCGGCACTGAAGATGATCCACGCCCAACTTTTGTTAGTTCTACACTGACGGAAGAGGAGCGTGAAGACTATCGAAGTTTCCTGATGGAGTATCGAGACTGCTTCGCTTGGAGCTACAAAGAGATGCCAGGGCTAGATCCCCGTGTTGCTACGCACAAGCTAGCAATTGAACCACGGTGTCGTCCTGTGAAGCAAGCGCCACGACACTTGAGACCAGAATTTGAAGATCGAGTCATCGCCGAGGTAGATAAATTAATTGCTTCAGGTTTCATCAAGGAGGCGCAATATATTCGGTGGCTCGCCAACATCGTTCCTGTGGAGAAGAAGAAGACAGGGCAGGTCCGCATCTGCGTGGACTTCCGCGACGTGAACCGTGCATGCCCAAAGGATGACTTCCCTATTCCGATCACGGAAATCATCATCGACTCCACAACAGGACATGGTGCGCTGTCCTTTATGGACGGTTCGTCAGGTTACAACCAAATCAAGATGGACCCAGATGACGCCATCGACACCGCATTCAGGACCCCTAGAGGCAACTTCTACTACACCGTCATGCCTTTTGGGTTGAAGAACGCTGGTGCAACATACCAACGTGCCATGACACATGTCCTTGGCGACTTAATCCACCACACGGTGGAGTGTTATGTCGACGACATGGTGGTCAAAACAAAAGACCGCCAACATCATCAAGAAGACCTTCGTGTGGTCTTTGAGCGACTACGTCAACACCAACTGAAGATGAACCCACTCAAGTGTGCTTTCGCTGTGCAGTCTGGCCTTTTCCTTGGCTTTGTAGTTCGCCATCGAGGTATCGAAGTTGAGCCGAAGAAGATTAAGGCTATCCAAGACATGCCGGCGCCCAAAAACCTCAAGGAGTTGAGGACTTTGCAGGGAAAGCTGGCGTATATTCGACGCTTCATCTCCAACCTGGTCGGACGAATACAACCCTTCTCACATCTCATGAAGAAAGGAGCTCCGTTCGTATGGGACGAGGGATGCCAAAACGGCTTTGATAGTATCAAAAGGTACTTACTTAATTCACCTGTGTTGGCAGCTCCTGTGAGAGGGCGCCCACTCATACACTATGTCACAGCACTTCCTAATTCGTTGGGAGCTTTGCTGGCCCAACACAACGAGGAAGGCAAAGAGGTGGCATGCTACTACTTAAGCCGCACCATGGTAGGTGCCGAGCGTAACTACTCTCCAATAGAGAAGTTATGCTTGGCCCTAATGTTCTCACTCAAGAAGCTACGTCACTACATGCTGAACCATGAAATCCAGCTCATTGCAGATGACTCCCCTCTCATCACCGACTTGCCTGACGAGGAAGTCTTCACCGTGGAGCCTGAAGCGCCATGGGAGCTCTACTTTGATGGGGCCTCGCGTACTGAGACTGACCCAGACGGCGCCCCCAGACGGAGAGCAGGTGCCGGTTTGGTGTTCAAGACTCCACAAGGGGGAGTGATGTATCACTCTTTCTCCCTCATGAAGGAGGAGTGCTCCAACAACGAAGCCGAGTATGAAGCACTCATATTCGGTCTTCTCGTAGCGCTCTCTATGGATGTTCGTTCCATACGGGCCTATGGAGATTCGCAACTCATCGTTCGACAGGTCAACAACATCTATGAGGTACGTAAGCCTGAACTGGTGCCATACTACACCGCGGCCCGGAGGCTCATGGAGAAATTCCAAGAAATTGAAGTTCTTCACGTTCCACGAAGCAGAAATGCACCTGCTGACGCTTTGGCGAAACTAGCGTCAGCATTAGTCCTTCCAAATGATAATCTTGTGCAGGTAACTGTTGAATAAAGGTGGCTTCTTCCCGCTGTTCTGGAACTCATTCCAGAAGAATACGAAGTCAACACCGTCATGACGAACGCTGTGGAGGAAGATGATTGGCTAAGACCCTTCCTCGATTACTTCAAGCATGGTAGTCTTCCCGACGAACCCATCAAGAGGCGCCAATTACAACGACGACTTCCTTCCTACGTCTACAAGGCGGGTGTCTTGTACAGACGGTCTCACGGGCAAGAGATGTTACTAAGGTGCGTAAACCAAAGTGAAGCAGAAAAGATTTTGCAGGAGGTTCATCACGGAGTCTGCGGTGGTCATCAAGGCGGAGCGAGGATGTACCATAGCATACGTTTAGCTGGGTACTATTGGCCCGGGATCATGAAAGACTGCCTTCAGGTAGCAAAGTAATGCCATGGTTGCCAAATCCATGGCGACTTCAAGCATCAACCGCCGGTTCCTCTACATCCCACGATCCCCTCTTGGCCATTCGACGCCTGGGGAATTGACGTCATCGGCCCCATTGATCCACCATCTTCAGGTGGACATCGCTTCATCCTTGCTGCGACGGACTACTTCTCCAAGTGGGCAGAGGCTGTCCCGCTGCGCGAAGTGAAGAGCGACAACGTCATCAACTTTCTAGAGCGAAATATCATATATCGCTTTGGGATACCACACCGCATCACATCCGACAACGGTACGGCTTTCAAGTCCAAAAAGATGTACAGGTTCATGTCGAAGTACAAGATCAAATGGAACTACTCCACCGGCTACTACCCTCAAGCCAACGGTGCAATTGAAGCCTTCAACAAGACCTTGGGCAAGATACTCAAGAAGACGGTGACAAGGCATAGGAGAGACTGGCCCGACCGTCTCTTTGAGTCTTTATGGGCGTACCGCGTAACAGTACGCACCCCAACTCAAGCTACTCCTTACTCCCTCGTCTACGGGAGTGAGGCGGTTCTTCCACTAGAGGTCCAGCTTCCCTCGCTACGTGTGGCCATACAAGAAGAGCTCACCAAAGATGAATAGGTACAACTCCGATTTCAGGAGCTTGATGCCCTTGAAGAAGAGCGCCTTCAGGCCCTGCAGAATCTGGAGCTCTATCGCCATAATATGGTAAGAGCATACGACAAGCTTGTCAAGCCGCGCGTCTTCCGCAAAGGCGAGCTGGTACTGGTGCTAAGACGTCCCATCGTCGCCACCCATAAGACGAGAGGGAAGTTCGAACCAAAGTGGGAGGGTCCCTACACCATCGAGCAGGTATATGACGGAGGTGCGTATCAGCTGGTCGATCCTCAAGGATCACGGCCTATGCCACCAATAAACGGAAGATTTCTCAAAAAATACTTTTGCTAAAATGTTGGCTCTTCTATTGCCCTTTTTGCTTTTCTTTGGTTTTTTTTGCGAATGGGGAAGTTTTTCTGTCGGCTCGGATCCATGGTGCATTTCCCTTTGCATAACATGGATGTTTTTCCCCTATTCAAAACAAACGGCTTTCCCTCAACATGCCACGCTAGTGATAGAAAATTAGGTTGTCGTCGAGCTTGTCAGAAGGCGGCACTAGGTGCCAAGTTACAGGCGGATCGGATTCTACACCCATCAAGCACGACACGTCCTAGGTGCATGCTTCCGGAGGCAGTGGAGATGATTACTTGGGCACTTCATTGTGCCGAGGCTCCGCGCCCATCATGTTTTCTGGCGGGCCACTCGCTCACAGAGCCTCACACCCCGGGGGATACCATAGGAAAAGATCACAAAAGGGCTGCCCAACTTGGTGTGTAGCCGCGTGACAACCCTAGGGTGTGCCACCAAAAGCTCCAGATAAAGTGCCAGAGGGTTCCTTAGTCCACCAAGGTGAATGGTTGCCTTCCAAGTTCTCAAGGTGGGTCCCCCAAGGAGACGAAGAAGCATCATCAAGAAGTTCAATCAATCAAAGACAAAATTCAAGTCAACAGTTCAAGCAAGTTCATCAAAGATGAGGCCGTCCAAAGTGGCTCGTACAAGCAGGTCTCACAAAGGTCAAACATCAAAAGGTTCAAACATCAAGTCGAATAGACTCCATCATCATGTGATCCATTGGAAAGAAGGCGGGAGGTAGCTATTCACCACCCCTCAATAAGGCATGCAAATTCCCAAGCTGTTATCCCAAAGACATTTACCCTCGCTTACTATACCCAAGGTTCTGGGTTCGTGGGGCATCGTGCAGGGGGCATGGTGGAGCTGTGGGTCTCCTTGGCACCATGATGGGCTAGGGTATGTTTTTCTACTGCCCTCGGAAGCATCTCTGAAGACGGCGTCTCCACACACGTACACAAAAAAAAAAGTTATCACCGTCATGGTCTTTTCGACGGTTCCGGATGACAAGTTCTTCGACGGCCTTTTCGGATATCACTTAATTAGCTGGTATACACGGGAAAGCCAACATTTTTAAAAACACCACCCAAAACAATTTGTTTCTTTGCTTTTGTTGCATGCTTGCTTTTATTGGTTTTGATCGGCAAGTTGGAACATGTACACTCTATAATGTTTTCGTGAAAAATACAAGTTTAAGCATAACCTTACACCACTAATTTAAGGGGTGTTTTCTTCCTCTTGTCTATCTATATCACTAACTTAAGATTTCAGGAACAAGGCGAGTGCTAATGCCGTCGCGTGAATCAAGAAATCCTTCAATCTAAGTCAGCGCACATCATCAGTTTGGCGGTCGCTGCAAGATGTATATCTTTTTGTTTATTTTTTTTTGTTTTCAGGAAATGGCATGTTATTTCGCCATAGATTGAAGACAAATCAAGTCATGCTCCTCAACCAGCATTATTCATGCTATAGTTTCGACGAGCTCTTCAAATAGTTCAAGTGTGGATGGACATTCCTACACCATATACAATATACGATGCGTCCTCAAGCTGGGACGTGATAAGTCTCGGTACATGACCAATCATGCTAGCATCATGCACGTACACCTTGTTGTGTTTTGCTTTTTTTTTTTCATGTGTGCAGGGATATTCCCTGAGGCATACATCATATGCGTATCTCTATGGATGGAGTCATGACGCTGAGCCGTGGTACCTGCCGTTGTCAAGCTACTCTAGCACAGGGAAAAGACATGCATGCATCAAGCTGGCAAGGCTCGATGCCCTCAAGCGAATGTGATCAACGATTGTCATCGGAGTGGTTTAACGTATCTCTTGTATATCGTGTATGTCTAAAATAATATAAATGACATAAAATAAAATAAAATATCACAGGAAGCCATCATCACTTTATTGGTGGAAGGATCGGTGGTACAAAGGAATAAAGATAACTGGAGCTAAAGAATTTATTTTCCGGCCGAACTAACACGAATCACTTTGATGCTAAACTAATGCTTTTAACTAATGATCAGCTCTTCGCTAAGAGAGCAGATGATGATGGCAATGACGTAACCCCTCACTCCTGAGTCTGATAGGACAAGATGGCCGTGATCTCGGACGGTGTCCCGCCATTGGAGAGAAAAGCTGCAACCTCTACACGGCGTTTGGCGTACAGGTCCGCCTCATGTGAAGAAGTCTTGACGGCGTGCTCATGGGCTTCAAGATGGAGAGAGCTCGAAGTCTCCATGTCAGCAACAACCTGGGCACGCTTCTCAGCTTTCGCCGCCGCTTCAGACTGTTTATCAGCCAACATCTTGTATTCTTCCGCAAGCATCTGATGTTCTTTGGCGAGGTTCTGATGTGTCTCGGCAAGTTTCTGCTGCCTGTTGCGGGCAGTCGCAAGAGAAGCAAGTCGTTCCTCCAAGCGCGGCCCTTCTTCTTCAAGAAAGAAAAGCTTTGAAGTTATCTCCACACGAGCCGCATCAAGCTTTCCGATGAAGGAAAGTGCTTGCTCTGGCGTGGGAGCTGCTTCACCTGGAGCACCCGAGGCACTCTCTCCTCCTAGGCGGGTCACAGCAGCTTGGAGAAGGCCGACCAGAGACTCCAGAGCGGTCGGAACATCACGATTGTACCACTCTTTCCAGGAGATTATTGCAGTCTCCATCAGTTCAATCGTGCCATCCTTGTTGAACGGCCGCTCCTTTAGCGCGTCTTGTATTTCTCTCAGTTCCATGCGAATGTAGCGCGGCGCGCGACGTCCCATCGGACCGTCTCCATCCGGGAGCACAAGTTGGGTCCGCGCACAAGCTGGATCAGATGGGGGGCTCGGCTTCACAAACGGGGCGCCTGCATCAGCAAGAAGTTTTTTGTGTTTTCCAACCAGGTTGAGGAGTTCCTTGGCTTCTGGGGAATAGAATGCCTCTAAGGTGGCTGCAGCACCTGCGTCACCTAATCAATAACAATAGAAGGAAGAGTCAGGAAAGTGATTTGCTCTCAGGTACACACAAGGTGGTTAGGGAAGTATACGTACAAGGAGCAGAAGTCTTGTACTTTTTCTGAACAATGTCAAGGACTGTGTCAGTAGCTCCTGGATTGGATGAATCTAGTGGCCTCTTCTTGTTCACCTCAATGGCGGCTCCTGAAGCGGCAGTACCCGTGGTTTGCGCCGCTGAAGCGCCCATCGGAGGAGCAGGTTGTGACGCTGGCGATGCTGATTTGGCCTCGGGGTCAATTTTTTACCCCAACGCCGGTTTCTCCGTCGTGGAGGGAAGCTTCATCGCATCAACCACAAGATGCTCCATTGAAGCGCTTACCGGCACATACGGCAGCACGTCGTCAAGATCTCCCTGCATAGACGAAGTTGGAGACACATGAAAAAGGTAAAAAAAAAAGAAGAGGTAAATGTTAGTTAAATAAAAATATGTAATGTGCAAGCCTGTGATCAGATACCTCTGGAGTATCTAAAGGTGCATCAAAATCTACTATGACGGTGTCAAGAGGAAGATGAGTGGCCTTTCCGCCACGGCGAGAGCGTGCACTACGCGGGGCCGTAGTCGGGATTGAGGGCGGCACCGGGGATGGCGACAGTTCATAGCGCACCCCTCCTGACTTTTCATGACTAGTAGATGAAGCATCTTTGTCCTTGTCGCCTCGTCTTCCCTTTGGGTCTGTGGGCTTGCTTCGGGTGTCTTTGTTATCAGTAGGCTTGTTTCTGGTGTCTTTATCATCACAGGACTTGCTTCTGGTGTCTTTATCATCGCTAGGCTTCTTCTTTCCATCTTTGGAAGTGTCGTCCCACCTGGTGGTGCGGTCACGAGCCATCTCAACCTACAGATGCACAAACATCGAATAGGCAGTCGAAGACAAAGGATACGTAGGCAAAAACAAACATGCAGCCAGGTATGCTAATCTTAATCTGCTTCCAATAGTGTGCATGCAGGTAAAAGAAGATGCAAAGGGAAAGCGTGGCATCATGCCCCTTTGGCTGGATGCGATAAGCTCCGCCGGCCGCAATGTCGTTCACCCAAACTGCCGCAACCGTCGAAACTGAAAAAACAGTACGTGAGCTGATTAGATGGCATTACCTGATCTCGAAGCTTGGAACGATGTCTGGCCTTAGAGTTCGTCGGACAGCAAGGCGTTGTTTGGAGGTTTGTTGGGCAGCAAGGCGTAGGAAAGAAAGGGCCGTGCGGGCTGGCTTTATATATCCAATGCATGCAGAGTCCTGCACAACCATGATGGAAAGAAGTAGTTTGATTCATGATCATCAGCTATTCAACCGGTGTTTGTACTATGTTTAAAAGGTTGTCACCAAGTTAAAGTTCTATCTGCTTCGCGCTAGAACTTTTCTTGGTGAGGGGGCTTTTGTTCGATAGAAATTTGTTCGTATACGACACAAAGTCTTATTTGATCGATCAGCTAGACTACCTAGCGATTTAGCTGATCTGCTATATGTATGGATGGTGTGATTGTTTTTTTTTTCAGAAGTACTGCATGTACGTATGCCAGCCGGCGGAGAGCAAACCACATGCTGTACGGCGAACGTGATCGATCCGGCCACGTATACTATGTGTATTCGTATCGTATTTGTTTGTTCGGCTGGCCGGAAAGAGTCGCGTACAGACGTGGCAAGGATCAGATCACAAGTTTTATTTTGCAGGGAGTTGATCACGTCCGTATCTGCCTCAACGCTGAAAATATGCAAGATTCTAGAAGATGGAGAGATAAAATATTTAAACGACGCAGACGCAAAGATAACTTGTAGCCAACGAAAGAAAGGAAACAGAAAGGATCGGGAAGTTGTTGCTATTTTCGTGGCGACGTCCTGATCTCGTACGACGGGGCTGCCTATAAAAGTAGAGCTCCTCGGCGCATACAGGAGAGGAGAAGAGACGGAGAAAAGGGAGCCGGAGGCTGGAGGCTGATCGATCTCTCGATCGCTCTCGCACGGCCGGAAAGCTAGAAGACACAAACACATACAATCCAATCTCTTAGGAACACATCCAGTACTAGGCGAAAACCATCCGGAGGAAGAAGATGGACACCAGCGTCAAGGCTATGGACATGAAGAACGTTCTGCTCCAATGGTGAGGAACACGCTTAATTATTTTCTTCCCTTTTCTTTACAGCTAGCATATGGATCGATGAAGTGGTGTCAATGTCGCCGGAGTTTTGGAACACACGGACGCACAACCCGACGGCAAGCACATCAGCGTGATGATCAAGTTCGCCGACGATGACAGCAAGTCGAGAAAAGTGTTGTCTCTGCACAACCCACATGCCCCGCTCGCCGGAAGATAGAGATGATGAAGATGACGCTACCAAGTAGGCGACACCCGTCTAACTCTAGCAGCGGCGCCGTTTCGTCTCCAGCATGCAGCCATTCGATGAAAGGCCAGAGTCGACCGGGAGATGCCGTCGTCAACATGCAGCTTTGCACGGTGTACAGGTTCTCGGCATAGAAAAAGGATAGGAAGCGATGACGAATCGTGCCATGATGATCAGTGTCCTGCGGCGGCGAGTCGCCATGACCGACACCCGACGATGGTGGCTAGACGCGAGCCGTTAGGATTGCAGGGAGTCCACCAATGCATGACATGCATGCTATATACATGCTGAAACACACGACGCTGTGCATGGTCCGTGCACGCGCTAGATTATTTTGTTCCTTTTGCAGCTCAACAGGTAGAGATGCACTTCGACGTTCCTTGCAACGGAGTATATATATGGCTTGTTCAGCATACAACAGCAATGGAATACATCTCGGTGTACAGGACGGCGTCCGCGGCGGCGCGTCATCGGCATTATCCGGTCATATTATTAGTTCATCCTTTCACGGGTCTATGCGACGGCGTCTCCGGCTACGCCGACTGCCGTATACTCGGCGTTAGGTTGAAGATGAGACGTCGACCATCCCGGCCACGCCAATTTGAGCGACAGTTGGTTTTATACCGACGTCGGTCTCCTTACTACATACTCTCACGAGGCCTACCCCTTGCACACCCCGACGAAGTTGTTAGTCGTTTTAAAGTCCAAGCCAAACAGACTGCATCATGCTTCTTCCACAACAATCATCTTCGCCGCTCAAGACCGACGAGGCGCGGCGGTGAGGGCGGGCAAGGCCAAAATAAAGGCCACGCTTTTGGCGGCACGTGTACCGACGAGGACACGAGTTTTTGCCGCTGCCCACACACTTCATATAATTTTGCATGCAGGACGTGAAGCGAAGACGACGACGACGACCACACAGCTTAATCGGAGGTGTCTCGCGGTGTAACCCGTGAGAGTAATTAAGCGGGAGCCTTCCGAGGCCCCGTGAACCAGGAGACCGCAATCGCCCAAGTCAGGCTGACCGCTAGTAGGCCACGGAGCACAATTTTCAGGAATTGTATTTATTATCGATATGATGAATAAAATACTGTTCCCATATCTTTTCCGTGTTGTTTTCTTTATGTACTTTGTACACTGGCACGCCCGCATCTCTTTTTTCTTCTTTTACCTTTTCCCGGTGCGAGAGAGACTACACACTTCGCCTTACTCGCGAAGCCCTCGTAGGTTTTTCTCGTGTCAAACACACACCATGCTTCTCGGCGCTGTCAAGCTTTGGGGTCGACCGATCTATACCTTTCGTCCTCCGCTTTTGGAAGTGGAAGGAAAGAAAGATCAGTGGAGGGCACCTGGGATTGCGAAAGCCCACGCTTCGAATCTTGCACAACCTTTTGTTCCCGCGAAAGAATCTTTTAGATCCAGTAATAAGGTTCTCGATCTGGGAGTAGGTTCAACCGTGCTCCACTACTAGTATGCTGCAGTTGGCTTTACAGTGTGTGCATCACTCTAAAATCAAAGTTGTAGGATCGTCAAAAATATCATGGATGTAGTACACGCTATGACATTCAAACATGCCAAATTAGATTAAAAAAAAACAGACAATTTGTGCACAACACAAAACAAAGAGAAAATCCGCTGTCAAAATGTTGAGGGTTATTGGTTGTCTTGTGAAGGACAGAGTTTATGAAAAGTTAACGGCTCGGAAATTCGTGCATGAATTCTTCCCAACTTTTCAGAACTTCTAGTTGACTCAAATTCAAATGACAGCACACACTCTGACACTCACACTTATAATAGCAGTATAAAAACCTTCATTGTTTGTCGGTGTCCAAGCCCATCCTACTACTAAGCTTCCAGTCAAATAAATAGAAAAACCTTCATTGTTTGTCGGTGTCATGCCCTATTTTCCCACCTATTTTACTTTCTTGCCCCCACAAAAAACATTGGCTATTTGATTGTCAAATCAGAGACCCACACCGTTCCCCAACCAATAGCAACACGAACTTATCAAAGAATTGGATTTTGAATAAAACATGCTCCCTGGAGTACAAAAACCTCTCCTATTACACATTGGTATAGTGGTGATAGAACATGACTGATTTTTTCTTTACACCTGATCCAATTACGCAACTACCCTTATCTGCAGATGCATTTTCGAAAAATCCACCATCCTCACCACTGACTGCTATTGAAAAGTGTTCTATATCCATACAAAATGTCGCCGGACACAATCTACGTCGCACAGGTACGCCGACCAAACCTCTCCACAAGCTTCTGCTCTATCTCCAGCCTCTTCTTCGCCAACGATGTGTATTTGTTGAGGAGCTCGGCGTCCCCCTCGCAGTCCCCAAATGGAACAGCCAACATCATGCTGAGCGACGTTGTCTCCAATCTGCCCGAGTACAAGCGTGAGATAGGCACGAACTCACATTGCTGATTGCAGAGCCAGCCATGGGCTGCTCTTAGAGCTGCGCCCAGCGAGGCAGAGTCTACATCGAACGACACAAAGATAAGCATCACAAGCATGCACATCGAGCAGATGCATAGTATTCAGCTTTGTTTCTAAGACAATGCAATATGGATAGCAAGGGGTTAGGGGTGTACAGATCGTTATACTGTCCAGGACCCCAGGTGGTATGGATGTCTTGCACATACCTGGTCTCTGAACAGTGTAAACTGGACAGCCGAAAACAGAAGCCATGATCTTGAGAATAGCCTGGTTTGAGGATGCGCCACCGGTTGCTATAATCCGCTTCGGAGGCACCGGCAGGCCACATCTCTCAGCATGGCCCCTCATCGACAGGAACTGGCCTTCTATTACCGCACGAACCTGAATAAATTTGTGTGAAAACTGCCCCAAGTGTTTGGCAAGTTCAGTCGTTTGATAGAACTGACGAGTTGTGAAGTACTCAAACCTCTGACGGAGGATCAAACTCGACTGTTTGATGGGGTGCAGTCTCATATGAAGATCCACTGATTAAGGTTTCCACAAGGTAACGGTGAAACCCAACTAGGAATATATTAATTAAGACATCGTGTGAGCTGTGACATAAAGACAGGACATGAAAGAATATGCAAGGTCCATAATAACCTGGGAGCGGTGGCAGGATCTCGTGTTCCTTGTAGTAAAATCCCAGCTTCCCTCCTGCGAAAGAAGAAAAACACAGGCATGATAATTCACGGAGAAGCTACTTTATGTGGTCAATGCAAGCATCTATCCTGATAGAACAAAAGGCACTGCTTTACCCTTAGTGGGATCAAATCGTAATCCCACCGAGGTATCGACTTGAAAAATTTAGGATCTTTACCTGCTGGTCTAAATACCGTTAATCTGGCTGTGATTCTCAAAAGACAGCTCCACAATTTGGTTTGGAGATATGCATTTTGGTTTGAAAAGAAGTACTCCCTCTGTTCCTAAATATAAGAGATTTTATAAGTTCAGATTGAACTCCAAAACCTTATTTGAATCCCAAAACGTCTTATATTTAGGAACACAGGTATTATCATTTTGAGTAGGAAAAAGTCTAATTTATGGCTCCTCGACCAATATCAGATATCAGTCCCTTGAGTGTCAAATCATATTTGATTCAGCCTGTTGTCTCACTAAAAGTTGTTTGCACGATGATATGACGGCAATTTTACACAAGGGGTATTCCAATCAGACTATTATAAAAATAAATCACGAAACTGAAGAAAATACATAAGTGTTCCAGGAAAGTTAAATTCTACTGATTTTAAAATAGGATAAGACTCATATATACTCTGAAAAAAATGGGTTTTCAATAGATTCAAAAGGTCTCCTATTTTTTCTTAGTATTAGCCCAGTTCTCTAAAGGAATCTTGAAAAACTGTCTCTTCTCTCTTTTTCTGATTTTTTCAACTTTTGTGCTGACTGGCCTGCTACACCCATCCTCCACAAAAATTGCATTCACTAGGGCAATTGACTAAATCTGTATGGTTTTGACAATCGAGTGACCAGAAGGATTTGGTATACAGTTGACCAAACTTAGGCTATGTCAATAGTTGAGAGGATAGAAAATGGAGCCTTTACTCTTGAGTATATACATTGCGTACCATTTAAGGGGTCTGTTTGCTCAAGGTAGTTGTTGAACACATCCCATGATTTCTCGGCATAACGATCGCGAATATCTGGCAGGAAATTTTCTGAGTTAGCTATAGGAAATAGTATACTAGAAGGCACTGAAAATGGTACCTTCTCGTGTAAGAGATCCATTTTTATAGCAAAGCATAACCATGTAGGTCTTGGGGTCAACTGGATTAGTAAGGATGTTTCCATCCAGGGATGCTTGGGGCACATCAGTTATCCCAAATACCTGAAGGATCACAACTTAATAGTCACCACTAAGTATTGATAGAAATAGAACAGTGTCGCACAATTAGTCATCTGTTATTTGCATATCCTTTTACTAAATGTTCCACATTAGAATAAAAAATAGGTTTGATTCGCATAATGAGCCAAATTTAGAAACATGTTCTAATGTAGTAATGTACAGGCTACGACACATGTTCGTATAATCCCATTGCTCTTGAAAAAATAGAAGAATTTGTAGACATGGTGATAGATGATTACTGTATCACTGGTTCCAAGGCTGACTGCTAGATCACCAGGATTGCTCAAAGTCAAGCCTGCATAACCATATATATTAGGGTTACAACATACTGTATTGTTTTATTTTCCCGTTATGTAAAAGGTCTTGTATGCTTTTTCTTAGGGGATGCTTTCGCATGGCGAAATGGAAATATGGCGTGTTTTACGAGAATCATACGCAGAAAGTTAGCAAAACTGCAAGTACCTGCAAGGCTATTTGGGTTGTCCCCTGACCACTGAACAACAAGACAATTGCTTGTAAACTGAAATCTGAGAAAACGTTAAGTATCCTTGTTAATCATCCTAAAAAAATGATCATATACACATAACTAGTCACTAAAGGTTAATTTGGGGTACAATTCAATGCTCATATTAATTGTTTACTTAGAAAGTTAACTGGCCTACAACATTAGCCCTATTGCAAACAACATAATAGGACAATCTGGCGAGTTGATATCAGTGAATAAGAAGGTAGTTTGTGCATATAGCTCGGGTTTCTAGGTTTTTACTCAAAATTATCCTACTGAAGAAATATGAGACAAAAAGATGAAACAAATTGGGCATAGAGATACCTCTGCACAAAATAAGGAGCTAAAGTTCCTGCTATCTCATGTGCAGATGCTAGCTTACCAATCTTCACTTCTAAATCTGGAGCTGTAGCCTGTAAAATCGTAATGAATAATCAGAAACAATCAGGAAGCAATAGAGGAATACTGTTTTCAGTCCACAAAATGCGATGAGTATGAAGTGAAAACTGAATTAAAGATGCTATGCTGCCCTGCTATTTTCAGTCCCCAAAATGTAAGATTGCTGCAAACTGCAATTGAAAAGCTCTGAACATTTTAAGAAGAAACCAAACCTCAAGTGCATCTTCGCGAAGCTGGCGCGTCCGGATGTCCATCAAGTTCATCCCCGCACCATCAGTCTGGTCGATGCAGGCGTAGCCGCCGATGAGCAGCGACGCCATGAACGAGCTGACGAGCGAGATCCTCTCGGTGCCGTCGTAGACACCCCGGCTGGTCTGGAACATCTTCCTTATCTGCGGGCCGGTGCACCTCTCGTGCGCCCGGCACCCCGTCATGGAGGCCAGCGCCAGCGCGCCGCCCAGCGCGGCCTCGACCTCCCGGCACTGCGCCGCCGTGCTGCTGTCCATCCACACGGGTGACTCCGGCACGGCGAGCGCGCCCGCGAGCTGTGGCGCCAGGCCCTGGCCGGGGTCCAGGGAGGCCAGCGCCGCCGCGCCGGCGCCGCGCCTCCAGTAGACGCTGCCGTGCTGCTGCGCGCTGCCGGAGACGGCGGCCACGCGGCCGTAGTCCACCCTGGGCTCCAGCCTCTGGAGGAGCAGGTCCAGGGCCTCGGCCCACATCAGCGGCGGCGACACGATGCGGCCCGGCTCGGCGGGGTCCCGGCGGACGCCGCCCTCGGTGCCGTAGTGCGGCAGCTCGGTGTCGAAGTGGACGGCTTCGTGGGCGACGATTGTGAGGTCGGCATCCAGCACCGTGGCTTTGAGCGATCTGCGCAAAGAGACCGTGGCAAGATTGAAACTAGCCTGGCCGGAGGAAGCGGAGCACGATAATCGGGAATTCAGGTCAGAAGATGGAACTATGGTACTTACTGCGTGGAACAATCAAACCCGAGAAAAAGGGAGCCGCTTGGGAGGAGGAGGGAGTAACCATCGCCATCAGCCATGAGGACGAGCAGCTCTGTGATTATCTCGGTTTGCTGTGATTTTGACGAAGGGAAGACGAAGAGGATTATGCAGCAAAAAATGTATATGCTTTCATTGAGAGTTGAACTCAAGACCTCCCGCTTACTAAACGGGTGCTCTAACCAACTGAGCTATGAAAGCTGCTTGTGATTTGGTCTCTTACAAGCTATATATTTGGTTATTATATATACAAATCAATGCTTTGCGGATATTATGTGAGAAGAACGTGTTAGACATACGAATGATTGAGAGTATGTTTGTTTGGCCTTTTAGGTACTTTCCACGAAAATAAGTTGGACAAATGAAACAAACGGGTGGGCTGTGCATTAATCTTTTACCGAAGCAGGTCGTTTTCCTACACATAAGAAAAAGCACCTATTAGAGGTGCTTCCCGAGCTTTTTTACTTCAGGGCGAACAGGCATAGCCCTTTGAACCCTTTCCTTTGCTTATTTACAAAAGATGTGCCACCGCCTAGGTTGAACCGTATCGTGTTCTTTCTATCCGCACGGCCCGAGCGACCGCATCCCCATCTCGAGCGAGCCGAGACAGACAAGGTCAGGCCTCATCGCCGCCATATCTCATTCACCAGTCCTCACCTTCGTCGCCATCCGTTCAACCGTTGTGAGCCGTCTAAGCGCCGCTGCCGCCGCCATCCGAACTCAGCGGTCGCGACCCTCCCAGAGCCGCCGCCTCCCATCCAGACTGAGCGCTGCCTTTGTGCGTCCGCACTGGAGCCCTCCACCGGACAGAGCTAGCGTTGCCGTCCCCATCACGATCTGAGAGATGCAGTTGTTGGGAACTCGTACTAGTACAGTAGTAATTCTGTACGTTCCGATCTAGTTAATTGGTACTAGTACTCATTTTCTTTCTGATTTCAGTGGTCAATGTATTAATGAATATAAGGCAAACAAATATAAATATGTAGAGACATGTGTACGTGCGTATATAGTTTTTTAACTTAATTAGGAGGCAAACAAGACTCCAATAAACTACTGCATCTATAAGTATGTATAGATATGTGTGGGATGTATTTATGGCGTAAATCAGTAACAATACATATTTCTTAAGAGTGGTTTACACAATTTCACTGAGCACAGCCAGACAGTTGCCAAACACTACAACTCAGAACAGCTACTTTTCCTGCACAGTAGCTTTTCCTCCACAGCAGTACAGCCAGCCGCAGCCAGGCACAACCAGCCCAAACAAACACACCCTGAGTCATGGATGAAGTTAATCGTGCAATTATTTCTTGAAAACATTTGTACACTGCACATTCTGAGGCTTTCAAGATGGAAAATGTTGAAAGCCTCACTATATATTAGACATGCAAAAATTTGACAAGGAGACCACCAAGCAGAAAACCGCATGCTGATAGCAGGAAAGCTGCTTTGATGAAGCTGAGAGATATGCCAAATATATAGTGTGATGTGTTCAAAATACAACATATATCATATAAAACCGAGTGGCGAGTCCCCGATGGCCAAATTGATCTCTTCCAAAAAAAATGTATTTGTTTGTTACAGCTCATATTTTCAAGTTTTTGCGGATGAATCTACAACAAATATTTCAAGAAAAAAGAGTAGAAAAACTGAAAGAAAAAACTACGGGGGTAATAGAATGAAGTGGGCTTCCGCGAGGATCCTCCTTCCCCTGGTGCGAATACGCCACTCATGACTGCTTGACAGCATGAGAACCACGCGGATCCCCGTGGGAGTTCCACTGGACCAGCATCCACACAATTGATGTCCCTAAATAAAAAGGATTGAGTTGATCAGAAAGGTTTAAAACAGAGCTAGAGATGCATCGTTATTCATACACGTAAGTCATTTTGTTTCGGGTTGGATTACCAAATACTTCCTCCTACCAAGATGTCTTATAATTAGGGAAGGAGGAAGTATAAGCCTACCGAACTATGCCGTCCAATTTGGACAACTCTACAATGTAAAATCTAAATTGACAGAAGACAGAAAACTAGCCTGCACAAGACAGGGCTTGTAGCAGCATTAATTCGAAAGGCAAGATTGAATGAATATTTAGGATTGCAGTCTTGCCAGCCTAAATGTTGGAAACAATTGTAGTCCTAGCTAGTACTCAAAGCAAATTACGTTACTATTATGTGACAATGGAAACTACTGGCACACTCAGATTCAAGTTCTGGTACAATACCTGCAAAGAAGCCAACTGTGCTGAGATTTGCAGCAGCCATGGTATGATATATCAAGTACTCCGTGAGGAAGTGACCGAGGGCATAGATGAATGACAGGAAGGTGGCTATGTAGAGAGGCTTGTTCTCCAGGTTTAGCGCACACAGAAAGCACAGCGTGCAGGTCAGAAGTGTCCAGACCCCAAAGGTACGGCCATGTATATCAGTCACTGCATGTACAAGAAAGAACAGTGTTTTTCATATTAGCTCCACAGAGAAAACGTTGGTCACAGTAGGATTAAGACATTATCTCAACTCTTGACAACAAATGAAATGAGATAGCCACGTCCATATTAGTACGAGGGCTGTTGTAAAACGACCACAAAGCTGTTATATAGGAGTACTGGCTGTTAAGTATATTGGTTCATACTGCTTCAGAGGGAAATATTTGTTCTCTCTTTAAAAAAAGAAAGAAGAGGGGACTACTTTTGGGCAATTTCCTACGGATATCCTGATCTGCATCATCATTAAGACGACTTCTGGTACGGGTATATCCATAAGAAATCATCTACTACATGACTACATGACATGTTTCTGAGCCTGGTCATCTGCATGACATCAGTCAGTCCACTTAACTCTGTTATTGTATTTGTACTACTCTCTCCAAATCACCAGGTTCTTAGCCAAGCACAAATGCAGATCCTTCAGACCCAAAGTCCAACGTTCGGATCACTAAACTCCCACTCGCATCGCTGATTCCCGCAACATGGAGCACTTTTTTTTTTAGAAAAAGAGGCAACATGGAGCACTAAACGTACAAAACTCTTAACTCGCAGCAACAATCGAGCTGGTATCGCACTAGGAGCACCCTGACTAGCGAGATCCAAGAGCACAGCGGTGAATTCATACAAGCAAGAGAGAGGGGGGATGAAATTGGAAGGGGCGCGCACTCTCAGTCTGGGAGAAGACGGCGACGCGGAGCGCCCAGATGTTGAAGAAGCCGAACCAGACGGAGGCGAGGCGAAGCGAGCCGACCAGCATCAGCCACCACCCGAGCGCCGGCACGCCCTTCCTCTCCGCCATGCTCTCTCCGAAATCCAAATCCTCCTGCGCGATCTCCCCTCTCACCGGATGTGTGAAGCTTCAGCAAGAGTCAACTGGTCAAAATCTCTTTCTCCTCAGATCGGAATATTAGGGGAGGGCCCAATCAATTAACGAGATGCCATATGAGCCAAAGCCCACTCTGCACCTCTCGCTTTCGAAGTGCAGAACTCAACTGCATCGATTCTCGCCATACAATGCCATCACCAACAAAACTTGATATCGTGCATACTAGAAAACGAAAAAGCAAAGTCTCGATTTCAAACAATAAAATTTTCGTACAAGTAATGAATTTGAATGCCTCGAAGTAAATAGGACAGTGAATGTGTTGTATTTCTCAAGAAAATAAAATAATGTTTGATGTTTCTCCAGGGGAAAAATAACATATAAGATCCGGTCACAGGCACAAAAACCTTCTCAGGGCAAAAATTCACAAGTGTTTGAAACAATATATCAGATATGCTTGTACACTGTACACAAACACAATTGTATTACAAAGGAAGCCTCCCAAGTGGCCTGAACAAATCGCAAGCGTATGGAGAATAATGCTCGTGTACATGATTTTCACAGCTGCACATGACATCGTACAAAATGCCGCCTCTAAACTACACCAGACAACAGCGCTTGCTACTCTGTACCAACTACATGGATTTGGAACGGTGATCCACGGCATAGAATAGGTTCGTCCACTGACTCTGCCTTTGCCCGAGCACGAAGAACATCCGTGGCGTCAATTATAACAGAAGAAGATTGCAGCGAGTAGTCTCCAGGTACTAGGAAGTAGACAGAGAAAGGATGTACCACCTCCTGCAATGGTGGAACCTCCAGCTGTATGTCGCTAAGAACACCTACACAGAAAAAAAAAGAACTTGTCAGGGTAGAACATATGCTTAATAATGTAAGAACTCAAAACAAATAATAATGAAAAAAACTCAAAACAGAGGAAACTGTAAAAAAACATTTGAATAACTGAATTACCAGCCCAGAGGACGGTTGCACTGTTTTCGTCGAAGCAATTATTTCCTGCGACATCTTTGCATGAAATGCTGAGGTTCATCTGAATAATTTCCTTCGTGTTGTTCCGAATTTGAACTTCCATATGGGTCATTTCATGAGCTGATATAGGATCTTTACACCTCAGAACACTCTCACCAGTAGATGGACCAACATTCTGGTCGGTAGAATGGCTGGAATCATTGCCAGGCTTGGCAGAGGAAGAATCAGTCTGGGCCATAGTCCCATTCTTAGCAAGTCTAAAGCTAAATGTCAAGGGATCAGGCAACAATATGTCCAATATAGACGCTTGTAATGCTGCCTGAATAGCATCCTTGATATTCAGCTCACCTGAGCTATTTCTCCCAGAATGCCACCTCACTTTTATTTTTGAAATCAAGTTGCTGATAGAAGCGTTCAACTCTGCCTTGGCATTCTTTTCTGCTATGGTGGCAGCTTGGGAGCCCATTGGCTCATTACTTCCGTTTTCCTTTATGAAGAAGGAAGCGTCGAGAACAGGTAACTTGAAGTTCTCAAGCGGTATTAGAACCCTGGCAGAGTAGTCCCGATCAATTCTGGTTTTGTGACAAGCCACATCGGCAGTGTTATCTTCTGAAAGTAACATTTTCTTTTCATTTGTCCCATCCAAATGGACAGAAACATCAACATCAAAAACTACATCCGTAGGGTTGAAAAGTTCTAGTTCCAGAAGGCGGAGCCCCCAACTTCCTTTATAGGGATCGATCTTCAATAAACTAATGTCATTATGCAACATGTCACTTCCGTTGCTTATATTGTCTTTACCACTGGCAGGTTTCAAGTGTGCTTCACTGAACCGGGCTGGTATTTCCATGGATAACAGCCGTGCTCTTACAAGGCGCATGCCCTGTACAACACAGATATTCAATGGAACAACAAGGCGCCTTCCAGGTGGGAGAGAAGCCTCATCATTACCTTGGTTCGCTAAAGGGCCTGAAGTGACACAAAGTAGAAATTTAGTCCTCGAACCATGCAACAAAATTTATGAAGACATCAGCAATAGGTCACAATACAAATCTTCTCCACATGCCATTTGTTTATGCTCACAAGAGTATGTCCAAGTAGTAGGTCAATAGTAGAACTAATGACCATTTTAAAGATATAAACACTACAGTAACACATAAAAAATGCATAATGCTCCAAAAGAATAAAGAGTAGCTCATGACAGTCTAATAGGTGTCAAACTAGATGAGCACGTTAGGAACTCCAGGAAGCAGAGACGGTTAAGATATATCACATATTAGAGTCGCCAGGTATTTTATCATCTACACCAAGTTGCAAGAAGGTTGTTCGCCCACTTGGAAATTAACAATGACATGGATCTACTTGTTTATTTCATGCCTTAGTGATTTATTGAAGATGACTTATATGTGCTTTAATGGTATATTTGAATTGGAGATGCATACCAAGAAGATAGTAGTATGAATGCACCTGAGTGAACGATCATATATTATCAGAGAAGCTAATACCAAAGGATGACAGAACATAGAAGAGTTAGAATTTTACAACCTACCAGCATAGTGAATATTCAAGAAAGGGTTGATTCCTTCTCTTGCTACTCTCCTTGGATTTGCAGGAGATCTGCTGTTATCTGCTTCCAAATCTGTCAAGCTAAGATGCCAGGCTCTTAGTGTCACTTTGAATGTCACTTCCCCACCTGGTTTTATAGGAAGTGCAGATTTCCATGTGCTATGGGCAATTGAGATAACAGAATCCTGGTTCTTTCCTGCTAATGCAACATTTGCTTCTTCAACTGGAACAGTTCCAGCATTAGTCAGTGTTATTAAAACATCACGAATTTCCCCTTCATATAGAAGAATAGAACCATCTCCACCCACAACATTGGCAACTAGTAAAGGCAGGGGAGGAACAACAGTAATGTTGGGGAAATTAACACTCTTAAACTTGCTAGAGCCACAGCATCTGAAAGGATCAGAAAGAACAAGGCCTTGTGCAGCTCCAAGAAGCAAACTGTCAACCTCTTTGAACAAGTGTTCTGTAATAACACCAAAACTGTGAACAATGCACCCAGGAATTGATACTTGTCCGACTTGTGTTGGAATTCCAGATAGCAGAACCAACTTGGAGGTGTTTGGTGGAAGATTAACAGTAACTGGAAAGGCATCAAAATTTCCAGAATGGACAGAGAGGTAAATGCTCTCAACAACTAAGTCAAAGCTGCAGGGGTTTGCTAACTCTATCATAACTTGGACAGGTTCTCCGACAATCCAATTTATCTCTTGTTTGCTACTCTCAGATGTTCCCCCCTTGGTGAAAGGTGTATATATGAAAGGCCCAGAAGGACCAGCACCAATCCACCACTCCTTTTTATGCGGATTGCGCTTTACTATTTCTCTTTGTGAAGGGTGAAATGGCAAGGAATGTAATCTGAAAAAACACGGAATATGATTATGAGTCCTCAGGAAAAAAACATGCTTAATTTATCAGAAGCTTTTTTCCGAAAGAGATGACATTTTTGAATGTGTGGTACAAAATTATCTCTTTGAAAACCAATATAAAAGAAACTATTCAGGCTGGTTAGGTGGAAATGGTCCCATTAAATAGTAGAGGATTTTTATTAGTATATTGATACAAACGTAACGGACAAAGCTGCATATTGGAGATCATGCCCATCTAGAAACTGCATCTATTTACAAATGAGGGAGTTGTTCTTACATCACTTAGGCTCTTTAAAGCAATGTGGTGGATTGTGATAATCATGTTTTCTTGAACAGAGTATGCCTATTTATACCATTTCTTTGACCAACGGTTTGCTACTTATATGGCTTTCTTTTTAGGAATTATTATATGGCTACATTTCCGTGGCAGATTATGAAATAAAATAATCATATAACAGTTCAGCAACCACACGGTAGTAGAAGAAAATGTAGCATGCCTGATAAAAGGAAGACACGGGTCAGCACAGCGTGTGCCCCATGGAAGCCTATCAGCAGAGTTTGAAAGTGAGCTTGCCAGCCCACTCTGACCAGCTGGGGTGATGAGCGGATAAAATGATCGAAGAAGACGAGCTGCGGCGCTCCATGATGTGAGAGGATCCGCAGCGCGGATCGAAGACATCAATATCTCTCTTAGAACAACCATTTGAAGGGTACTCCACTGTGACTCAAACAATGACACAACACACTGAGGGTGCGCTTTCCCAGAATCAGTATTGCTGCTGCTGGCACCAGGTTCCTTGAACAAACAAGGCATAAATAAATTCAGCAGTTTGTTACATGGTATTACAAATATATGTAAAATAAGAATTAACTAATCAAGATATTAATATTGTGACTGGTGAGTCCTTTTAACATGTGGCTATGACAAGGATACCTGAATAGCCATCAGTTTTACTACCAGCATTTTTTTTCTTATCAATGTCATATTTGTCCTGACAAGCTAATTATGAGTAATATTCTCGAGAACCAACTTATCATACCTCAACCAAAGAAAAATAGGACAAAAAGTGAACAAAAAAGTAAACATGAAAGACGCTGCAAAATGCTCTTAGCTGACTTTTAGCCAACTTTAGTTTGGTAGTGTTTGAAAAAAAAAGTAAAGAAAGAAGAAAAAATGAAAGTATGTTAAAGAAGTCGAAAATAACCTATAAATACACAATATAATGAAGAACAATTAATTAATTCTCAATATACTATGAGTAAGTAACAATCTCACCTTCAGTGAAGCATGATCATGTCTGCTAGTCTTCCTGCTTTGAACATGGTATGCATTTGTAGTCATGGTTAGAACCTGCATAGCACTCATAGCAGCATATGCATTGTCTTGCTGAAGGTATAACTGTGCAACTTGTCTAGAAAAAAATGCTGCCTTGCGTTTATACCCAAGAGAACCAAAAAGTCGTGCAATTTCAATATATAGTATCAGTCGGTCACTGGCATCAATCAGTGCCTTGGCACCATCCGCAGCGCCCATTAACAAATCTGACACCTCCTTGGCAACTTCGCGTCTGATACAGAAAAGGCATATATTTTAATCGAGCTTCATCCTAATTCCTAAGCACATAAAACCTCATTCAAATATTGCTCGCAATATCTACTGGTAGTTTATTAGAGTCGACTAATTATGATTTACTGAAAACACTGGCAAGTATCAAAAGAGATACCGGGATGCTTCAAAATAACTGCAGATAAATCACAACAAAAGTACCGTCTATGCAACTTATAGGTGAATCATAAAACTCACCTGCACAAATATCTTGCCAACTTCAATGCGGCTTCAAGCTCAAAACTCACAGGTGAAACTCTAAATAAGACATACAGATGCAGTGTTAGTGCATATCAACTCATAAGTAAATCACCAAGTAAAGAGAGCTTAATATTATAATATAGCAACTGTTTGGACAGTTTCTAGTAAAGATGACTAATTAATCGGCAAACAGAAGGACAGATAAAACAGAGAAAACATATAGCAACTGTATGGACAGTTTCTAGTAAAGATTACTATTTAATCGGCAAACAGAATAAGGACTGAGAAAACAGAGAAAAACATACTCAAGAACAGGAAAGGGTGCAACACATTTAAAGCCATCATGAAATAATCGAAACCAGACAATAATTGTGACCAATTTTTTTAACATTGCAATGAACCGGTAAAATAAATTATGCACATGGTTCCACGTATCAGCAGCTCATAAAATACGAGCCAATGGAAGTACTACCGTCTTCTCATATTTAGGAATATTGTAAGTTTGTAACTAAAAACAGGATATGCATACATAGATATTAAGAGATAGGCAGATAGCAAGTCAAACTCAATACCTTTGAGCATTATCTTGTAAGGTTGCTCTTCTGTACAGCTGGATAATGGTGTAATAACGATATTTCACTTCATCTTCCAAAACAGGATCACTTTCGCCCATTTTATCAACCTGCTTACAAGCAAAAAATCATCACCTAGAACAGACATAGGAATGATGCAACTTGCAACTGTCCAAGACGCCTAAACCTGACTAGCTGTTAAGCATCACCCACACACCCGATTAGCTCCATAGCCTTTCAGAACACCAATTGCAACAATCTCACAAGTAAAATGCAATAACCAGCATGCTAACTATCAAGATGACACAATATTAAATAACTGGAATGCTCTCCCTCCCAAAACATGACATAACACCCTTTAGAACATCACTTGGAAGAAAGACAATCACAGGTAAAATGCAATAACCGAAATACAAACTCGATACGCTGACATGAATACTCACCACTAATGCGCAGACACTACCTTCGAGAGCTCCAGCATGCCAGAAGACATCCCCTGTCAATCTTGCAAGATCTATTGCTGTGGTGTAATGTGCATTAGCATCAGCAGGTGACCCAGCCAATAAGCAATAATCTCCTATTATCTTCTGTGCACGACCCAGCCTTCTTTTTTTAGCCTTAATCACCTATAAGAATGAGAAGTATATTGGCTTACATAAGCAATAGAATATCGGGACGTTTACATCATCAACATACACTGGTCAAAATACTCGGAACACCTAAAGTATGAACCTCCTCTGAGCCAAGACTGGATTGTGAGTCCAAAGGCGTCTTTAGAATAGTTCCTGTAGATTCTGCACGTAAGACCCATTTCTCAAACTCCATCAACAATGAAGCAGAGAGATCTTGGATCATCGTAAGCATATGAAGTTCCAGCGATTTCTGATCAGAAGGAGGGAACATAATGATGCCATCCTTCTTTTCCTCCAGTAACTACAGAAGACAAGAATGCAAATATTATTGCAGTAGAGCATGGAGAGATGCAAAAAGGGCAAGACTAGAAGGGTATCATCACAACACTGGTACAGCCAATAAATTCTTAATTAAACAAACTGAGATTTTATATTTTACTATCAGCATGTCAACGCTAATAAATAAATGATGTTTCTAAAGTACACAAACGTCATTCCTTCCATCGCATTTCCTGGGTGGCTTGTAACATTCCAGGTTTCATGAAATGTATTTCTAGCAAGGTGATTTTTTATCACCCTTTGTGGCTTGGGTCTTGAAATGCTAGTGGACGTAAAGCAATCAAATCTAGGTAACCGGACTGATAATCCTCCCTCGAGCTAGAATTACTGTATATTAGTTCATCAATGTGGATTACATTATCAATAGGTTCAATCACTGAGATCTCATCCAACTAACACTGGTCAGTTTAGTTCTACTATTAGCAAGCGCACAACGATATAACAGTACTCGTTCAGTAGAGCAACTAACGACTCGACGATGTACTGGATCACCACTGAGATGGGAAGCAGCAGCTGAGCAGAGCTGCGTTGCGCCGATACAAACAACGTCATCCGGGAGAGAGGTACCTGGGCGTCGGTGGGGCAGAAGGCGAAGCATCGGGTGGCGAGCGCGGAGGGGTATGTGCGCGCGGCGTCGACGAATTCCGCGGCGACCTTGGCGAGGTCCGGGGACGACGGGAGGTGGCAGATGCCGACGACGGCGAGCACCTTGCGCGAGGACTGGAAGTCCTCCCAGGGGGAGGGCACGCACCCTCCGAGCACGAACTTGAGGCGGAGGCGGCCGGCGTCCCAGGGCTGGCGCGCGAAGGGGCTCTTCTGGTGCTCCGAGTAGTAGGGGCGCAGCGAGGCGAGGTCGACGCGCGCGTGCCGGGACACTAGCGCCGCGTAGTCCCGCAGGCGCTGCGGCGGGATCGCGCCGCCCACCGGCAGCACCGCCACGCGGATGGCCGACCCGGACTCGATGCTCAGCCCGGGCTCCATTGGAGAGGGGGGGAGAGAGCTCGAGATCTGACAGACGGTCGTGCCGGGGAGGTGGTGGAGAAGGGGACACAGAGAAATGATGTGCGAGATTCGATCGACACGGGCTGGCGTTTCTGGGCCCAGTCTGTTGGATCGGCCAGTTTCCTGACTAAAAGCTGCTCACTGGACCGTCATTTTTTTTTGTACCAGTGCAACGTGTGGCCTTCTTTATTATTATTATCTGGTCAAACTAATTTTGTACATTCTCAAATAATAAAAACCTAAGCAAAAGCTCAATTGCCTGAGATTTAGCAAAATCAACATGTACTAAAAAAGCAAAACCTAAATAGACATGTCAAAAGTAAGCAAAACCTAAATTATTAAACATACTAAAAACGTTTAGGTCCAGTCCCTAAGAAAATTGAATTAAAAGGGGAGGATCAAAACAATCAACTGATGAAACGGGTTGGTCGAGGAACCAGGAGCGCGAGTCTCCCAAGGGCTGCGGAAGCGGGAAGCAGCGAACGATGGGAAGAAGTGGATACAAATGGCTACCGCCGGCTTGCCGCCGTTGCGGATGTGGAGGGGAGGAAGAGGGTTCGGCGGTGTGAATAAGGGTGGTCAACAACAAGGGCGCAACGAGGCGGAGAGAATGCTGGAACCTGGTCATGTTTGAGAGAATGGCGGTTTGGGGCTTCAACTCTACTGCATTTACAAACAGAACGTTGACGGAACAAGAACGGAGCAGCGACGGGAGGAAAAGAAGAAAGGTGGGAATGTGACTTGGTGGCGAGAACGGGTGAAAGAGCATTTTCCCTCATGTGTGGTTTTGGTAATTATATGACAATCTCTATGAACTAATGTTTGCATTAAGATATCCTTATAAATCTTGTCCATGGAAATAGTGGGTTCATGTGTTTGACTCTTGAATCTTATTTGATGACCAAGGTCCCATTTAAAGGTGTATATGATGGATGGTCGTCTGTTGAGTTGATCATGTTGCAAGTATGTCTTGAATGAGTCAAGACATCATATTAGCAAAGAAAGATTGGAAGATAAAAGGTTGATCAAGTTGTTGATCAACACACAAAGTTACAAGATGTCCCAAGTGGATCATGTATCTTCTTGGTATGGTAATCACTTGTCCATATAGCTTTGTGAACTAACCCATGATAGATGTGTATGCAGTATCTTCATGTAGAGTTAGGTATCTTCCCATGGGCTTGCATCAAATGAAGATTTCATATAGCTCGTGGAGGATGACATTATGTGGTGACCGTTATCAAGGATAAGATGTGCAAGAGAAGCTTTTGGAAGAGATCCTATGTTTGGAGTTTCAAATGGATACATGAAGACGGAGCTAAGCGAAACTCTCACATAATGGAGTATGGGGGAGTATTTGGAGATGTCTTCATCAAGCATGTGCTAGCTCGCGCAATTAAGAAAGATGATCCACTTGAAGAGATCAAGATAGTCATCATCTAACTCAAGTGGAATGCTCAAGTCAAAGATATGATCTTGATAGGGCTATAGGATAGATAGGCGTACAATCAAGAGGGGATCTCAAGTGAGTAACTTGATCGCATCGTTGTGCAGAGCTCAAACCTTTACATACTTGGCATATCATATTTCTTGGTTCTTATTTGGATTTTATCCTTGTGAGGAATTAGAGCTTGGTTCATCTCCATGTCAAGCTCTAGTTCATCGAAAACGGTTTTATTTCGGAAAACTTGTTGCGTTTTTTATGTGGGAGGTTTTACCGGTTGTTCTCCTATTTAGAGATCTTACATTTCCTAAATTGGTTTAAACCTCCCTTATTGTACTATGATGTTTCTCTGCACATTCATGTAGGGCTCGTTGTCATGTTTCCAACGAGCCCAAGAACATCGAAAACAGAGTCCAGATGCAAAAGTTTTGCCCGTTTTGGTACTTGGTGTTATGTTGTTTTTTGCTGTGACGGTAGTACCGCCACGGTACCGTCCGAGGTACCGCCGGACCAAACTGAGAGCCATTTTCGGCGGTTCCGGGAGCGGTAGTTCCGCCGGGGCGGTAGTACCGCTGCCCAGGGCGGTAGTACCGTTACGGAAGCCTGTTTCCAGCCTGTTATGATGCCCTAACTCCCTAGGGGAGCGGTAGTACCGCTACGGCGCGAATCTGCACCCAACGGTTGGAATTTGGGTTGAGTTATTTAAGGGGGCCTTCTTCCACAAAGGTTCCCTAACCCTTTGAAGCAAGTTTTGGCCTCCATTGTTGACCTTCTTGAGCTTGCTATCTCTACATCCCTCCAATGATTCTTACTACTTCTTGAGTGAAAAGAGAGAGGGGATCTAGATCCATCTTTCCACCAATCCATCTCTCCTCTAAGTGAGTGAACCTAGTGGGTCTAGATCTTGGAGTTTCTTTGTGGTTCTTCTTCTTTGTTCTTCCTCTCTTCTCCCCCCGCAAGCATTAGTTGCTTTTGGTGGGATTTGGGAGTGAATGATTTGACTCTTTTGTGGTTTCCTTTGTTCTTCCTCTCTTCTTCCCCAATAAGCATTTGTTGCTTTGTTGTAATTTGAGAGTGAAGGACTTGAACACTTCGTGTGATCTTGCCATTGCATCTTGCATCGGTTTGTGCTCTCCACGAGATTCGTGGAAGTGAAAGATTGTGAGTTTGTTACTCTTGGGTCATTGGACCCTAGACGCCTTTTGTGTCCAAGACCTTTTGTGGTCAAAACCTTTTGTGGTCACTTGATATCCCCCAATTAAGTTGTGGGTGTGTGGCTCAAGAGTTGTACGGGATTCGATCTCCGTCCCAAAGGAGATCAATAGTGGAAGGTGAACTCGCAATCTTTTGTGGTTGAGTTCATCAGGAGAAGAAGGTGAGCCTTTTAGCGTTGCGGCTAATCTGTTGTGGTTGCACACAGCTCTCCAAACGAGACGTACACCCTTTGGGTGGAACTCGTGAATACATCCTCGTCTCCGCGTGCCTCGGTTATTTCTATACCCGAGCTCTTTACTTATGCACTTTACATTGTGATATCCTTCGTGCTTGAAGTCATCTATATTGCTATCACCTTGTTACTTGTATTGCTTAGCATAAGTTGTTGGTGCACATATGTGAACCTAGTATATTTAGGTTGTGTTCTTGATAAGTTAAACACTAAGTTTTATTCCGCATTTATCAAGCCTAAATTGTAAAAAGTGTACCTCGCCTATTCACCCCCCCCCCCCCTCTAGGCGACGTCTATCCGTTCAACGGGTACGGCGACTTCGAGTTGTCGAGCATTTCTACAAACATAACGTTAATAGAGGAGCGGGGGACGGGGGAGACGACGGAATGGAACGGAGGAGAGCAGGTGAAAGATGTCGAAGCTGGGATGGGTTGGACTCATCTGGACCCGCCTTGTAGACTATCGGCTTGGGTCACGCCACATGCGGCTGTTTCTATTAAATTCCATCGGTGGGGGTATAATTTACACCATAAATCCTAGATGAGAAAACAAGAAAGCAACTGAAACTCCTACATGTTTGATAACTAATGGCTTTAATCAGAATCACTTATCTAATCAACGAATAGGGCCAGCAACCTGGACGTCCTGAATAATCACCATTGTTATACCAAGAATTGCTCGGCTGAACCTGATGATTAGTTATATGTTATTCCCATTACTCGTGATACTATAATTTACCCGAGATAAAGATCCATTGATACTTCCCATGAATCAAATCCTTGATTCTTTATATCTTTGTATGTCTCGTTAACCGGGTAGTATCCTTTACTCGTTACCGTATTATGATATCCCACACAATGGAACTTCATATTGTATTGTCTGCAGAACATAATGGATCTCATTAATACCGAGTGACCCTGGCTATATCTCTCTTTTAACGAGGGAGTAAGTTACCATATTGGAACATTTAAGATATATGAACACACTAGGTGTTACCCATAAATTGACGTTATGATCACCCATTTACGGCTGTGACGGTTGACAGCACCAAAGCAACACTTCATGTAAACACAACCTCAATAAGATAATTGTCAAATTGAAGGGGATCGTGTGTATAAAACAAAAAAATTCCTAGCAACGATATCCTTAAACTAGCCAAGATCTACACTATGCAGATATAGAAGTATGGCGGAGATCGGAATACATACCCTCGTAGACCGAATAGCGGGGATTACGCTCCCACACAAGCGTTGACGACGAAGACGACGTAGCCGACCTCTAGGTCACGAAGAACTCGGAGCGACGATGATGATGAAGATGACCTCAAGGTCGGGTGGAGGTAGTAGGCCTCCGAGTACCGCTAGTGCAGCACCTCGCAGGGCGTTACACACATACGGTGGAGACGACGGCCTCCGAAGCTCCAGTCCAGTACGAGCAGCGGAAGACTTGGACCGGAACACCAGCAGCGCGACAGCATGCTATGGTGGAAGAGATCCCCCTCTCAACTC
Organism: Poa annua; assembly: GCA_026929855.1. Classification (NCBI taxonomy): domain Eukaryota; kingdom Viridiplantae; phylum Streptophyta; class Magnoliopsida; order Poales; family Poaceae; genus Poa; species Poa annua. The sequence goes on from CM049426.1 coordinate 299,030,409, forward strand.
GGCGCAACTCCGACAAAGGGAATCACGAGATCGAGAGAGGATTTGGGAATTAATTGGTGAATTAAAATGTCAGGGGTGCCCCTCTATATAAAGGGGCAAGGAGGCTGCCAACCTCACCAGCCGGGCGGTGTGGGACTATTCCCACACCAGCCACGACCTTGGGAGGTGCGCCGGCCCTAGTGGGCCCCTTGTGGCCCACTAGGGGCTGGCCGAACCAGCCCTCCTCCCTTGGGGGGAAGCTTCCCCCCCCCCCCCCCCCTCACGGGCCTTCTTTCCACTAGAAGGCCCATTTAGGGAAATCTGCCTTTCAAAATTCGAAAATAAATATATAAAATCATATTTAAACATTAATTACACTAATTAATGTCAAACATATTTTATATAATTTATTCTAGCTCCGAAAACTATTTCGTCGCTGCCCGATCTCCATCGGACCATTCCCGGGACGTTCCCGGTGATCTCTTTCCTTTCCGGTTGTCTTGTCGAAACCCCTTAAGTGTGTTACCCTAGCGGTTAGATATAATAACAGACATGATCGAGACTCCTCTCCGATCAATGACTAACTCGTAGGCCTGGACCCCATGAATTAATCCCTGTGATATAACGAATGACTTTCATCTATCAAACCTGGACGTCAAGTCTTAAACCCTTTGTCATGGCGATACTTAGCGTGTCCGAGCATCATTCTCAGATATCTCCATACCTAGCATGATCTCGTTACCGACAACACTATCTTCTACTCGTCTATGATATTATGTCAGCTGGTGACCTAGTCACATGTTTGCAAACTCATTTGACATAATCTCACCGAGTGGGCCCTAGAGTATCTATCCGGCTATGTGGACTGACAAATCCCGCTGTTGACCCCACGTCTCAACTACCCCCTTCCGATACCCAAAAGTATCACCGTTATTGTCATACTAAATAAGATACGACGTTTGGTGCAATCAAAGTATCTTCCAGGAATAACAATAAGAGTTGGCCTCACGGTATTAAGGCGTAATGACTATGTCCTATAAATACTGGGTATGTCCATCACATCGTTACACCTAACGATATGACTTCCATTACCGACCGGCGCCAATGCCCTATGATCGGGAAACCTCGATCATCAATCGTGCAATGAAACTAGTCTTAGTAGAGGCTACAAGGGACCTGGTTGTTTATCTACCACACATGTATTAATGTTTCCGCTTAATACAGTTATAGCATGGTATAAAACATATAATGAACAATTGGGATATTGCCAATAAACTATGTTTATTAAGTGCCTCTAGGGCATATTCTCTTCAGTCTCCCACTTGCACTAGAGTAACACTTAATTTAGTTTACAACTTGGTTAAAGCTCAACACTCATAGCATCTTGGTGCCTGCTCGCCTCGTGGAAGAGGAATACAATCAATAGATCTCACACATTGAGACCTATATGTGCTTTGCAACACTTCTATGTCATCTAGTTTGATATCATCCCGTGTCTTACGATGACGGTGAAATATATCCTAGTGGATGGAGTGAGACTCGAGCATTCGCGTAGCATGGGCCTTAAAAGTCTAAGAGATCTATTAAGGGACCACCTACGCTCGGAAAACTGATCAGTCCAATCACACTTGCTACTTCTGAAGTCGCGATATATTTCTATACCTATATAGATTATGCGACAGTGCATTCATATGCGACTTCGCAAACTAACCATGTCTATCTTCAAAATAAAGGACATCTCCTATATGAGATTTCTAGTCTGATGGGTCAGTGTCATAACTTGCATCATCGTAACCGCTTTACGACAAGTTGTCTTTCCACTCTTACCCTTTACAAGAAAACATATCTTCAGTTCTCATAGACACTGAAAATATACTTAACGTTTGTTCATTGTTCCACACAAGGATCACTCTAGAACCTGTTCTTCAACAAAGAACTCGGGTCACACCAAGTCGAGCTTTCAGTCTGATAGAATCTATGTCTGATACATAGAGAATGTCGGACATCATTTTCTATCACTGAAAATGCCAAGATAAACTTAATATTTTACCTAGTCATACAAGAAAGAACCTCTTTCTTCGCTTCAGAATCTTGACTTAGGAAATATTCCTACTTAATGTTATTAAGCCCCTTACGATCTATACAATTATAAATCAGATGCCTAATACTCCTAACTTCATTTCATAGAAAATTTAATCACTTAAATAATCCTTTACACTCTACTAGAGGATCTGTGTCATTCAATATGTCGTTACATACAAAATCACGAATGACACCTAGCTCCCACTCAAATATGCCTTCCGCTTATAAGATCAAGGAAAAGCTACTTAGCTCTCACTCAAATATGCCTTCCGCATATAAGATCAAGGAAAGCTACTTTGCTCTCACTCACTTCTTTGCAAATGTAGGTTTCTTCAACTATTTTGGACAACCTCCAAAATCCTTTGATCACATTATCAAAGTGAAGATTCCAGCTCCGATATGCTTGCTTCAGCCCATGAATGGACAACTGAAGTTCGCATACATGTTTAGCATCCTCAGGATCACCAACTCTTTCTTAATGACACTATTAAGAAACATGGTTTCCTTATACTATCAATTTCTCATTCGGAATTATAGTGATTGCTAAACGACCTAGAATAGATTTAGGCTTCGCCACTTGAGACAAATTCTCATGTGGTTAACTTTTGAATATGTCGGAACTGTTTCACGAAAAATCGATCCTTCTCAATGTCTATTCTATCATAAAATTCCACATTCTATTAACATCTTAGATGCCATCAAGAAGATCTCCCAAGTCATTACCTGGTAATTGTATATGGATTTTATTTCGGATCATAAATGACTCATAGCCATTTCTCGGACTTAGATCCACCATCTCTTCTTCGTAGTTCGTAGGTCTATCATATTCCATTAATATGACCTTCATAACAAGATTGTCGTAACACACAACGTGGAACACAACCTCGTATGCCTACGCTCTTAGTATGAGCTTAGAACATCATGATCTTGAATCATCGGCTTTTTCAAGCTGTGGAGCCTGACACCGAAAACAGTTTCGGTTGCGCCACTCTGATGTCTGGAGAGGAAGTTCACCAACTTCGTCTTGCTCTACTTTCTTTCTCACTTATACCCTTGGACAAGAAACTATTTCTTTCGCAAGGTATATCCCGGCAACAATTTTGCCTATGTCGTGAGACATGTACCCAACTAACTCTTTAGGTACGGTACAATACAAAGATTAATCCATTTTAGGTTTGATCACATCGAAACACTAAATTGTTGAAACGACAATCCAGGCTAAAAGCCACACCATTACTCATATGGTATTGTCTCCATGGATACAAATGGTTTCCCTATGATCTAACGTGAGTGTTACGTTTCTACCATATGACTCTAATGATCATAATAATTTGGTAAGAGATTTATTTACCACACACTATCCGATAGGGTGCAATTACGACGTCCTAACACACCATAACATTATGGTGTTCCATGCGACGTAATTTGTGGAACTCTTCTCACAAGTCTTTCAATGATGTGCCAACATTATAAATCAAATCTTCATTTCCTCGATCTGTATCGTGGGAATTTGATTTTCTTGTTAATTTATTTCCTACTTCATTATGAACTTAATTAATCGAATCAAAATTTTCAGGCCAACATTGACCGAGTGGATATCCATATATCTACTCGAATGTTCATGAAGTCTTTGAAATAAATACTCCCACTACACGTTAAAGTACTTTATTGATTCACATACACCCATATGCATGATTCTCAACAAGTTCTACTCAAAACGTTAAGTGAAGTTCACGAAATAAAGGTCTCCACTGTTGGGGATATATCAACTAGGGGTATAACCAACATGGATCAATCCGGCTAGTCCAGGGTGGCCCAAGGGTGGTAAGGCCGAAGCCTGCCGGGCGGCCCAGATAGCTGACGTACAAGGAAGTAGGCGGACGGTCCAAGGAATACGGAAGGCCAAAGCCCATCAAGCCACCAAGCCCAAGACGGAAGGCGGCAACTAAGCCAGCTAGGTCTAGGACTCTGTTTACTTGCCGGACAAGTACTTTCCTTGTACCCTGGGGTCTGGCCGCCTATATAAGCCGGCCACCAGGGAGCCTTTGGGGCAGACGCTTCAATACGCATCATACCCATTGTAACATGTTCACGGCTATTGCCTCATAGTGAATTATAGCAGCACGTAGGATCTCGCCACCGCTGTGGGATCCGAAGCTGGGTAAACTCGCCGTGTTCAATCCCGTCCTCGACGACACCAACCTTCTTCCCCACAATCCATACGTAGGCTAGAGGACCCCCGTCTCCTATCAATTATGCCGATACCACGACAGTTGGCGCCCACCGTGGGGCATAAGGTTCCTGGTGTCACGTTCCAGGCGGGAACACTTGGCGGCGTGGGCAAGCAGATCGCCGTCGGTCGCGTCACAAGGTATGGCGGCCACAGCTACGTCAACTCGGATGAGTCCTGGCTCCCGGCGGACGACTACCTTATCGGATGCGCAATCGTACCGATCGGAGGGATCGACGTCTTCATCGGGTATACGCCAGAGGCGTACGGCCTACCGCGTTTCTACAACCCCACCCACCAACCCGTCGACCAAGCAGTCGACCGACAAGATGGATTTGAATCCGCCTTCTCCCAGGAGTCGGCTGAATCTGATTTCCACTTCGTCGGAGTTGTCGGACTGGGATCAGACTCCCAGCCGAAAAACAACGATCCTGAGTCAATCCTCCCTGCTTTACAGGAGGATGCGATGTCACATGCCGGATCCAGATCTACCGTTCAAGTCAACGTAGACTCTAACTCTGATGATGATGCTAGTCTCTTCGAAGAGAAGATCAAAACCCACTTTTCCCGTGGTAATCCGGCTCCTTCAGAGGGCACAGCGGATATTGACATGCCTGACAAGCTAGCTATGATGGTTGTTGTCGGTGACGAGACAATCCCAGTTACTTCGGAGGCGCAAAACAAGCCGGCGGAAGATGCCGGCGACACCACTGCCGGCCAACTCATTGAAAGTTCCGACAAGGTGCGCGTAAAGAAGAAAACTGGCCTCGAGAAAGGCGGCAGCAGCAAACCCACGGATTTGCTCTCCGTCATCAAAGAAGTAGACGAGATCATGAATACTCCGGTGAATAAAGACACCCCACTTGACGAAGTGGAAGAGCTTAGGCTTAACATGCTTAAGCACTTTGACTTCCTGCGAAAAAGAGAGGAGCACGTTGAGAGCCTTGCGAAGAAGATCGAGAAAGAACATGAGAAGATGTCGGCCAAAACAAGCCGGCAACTCTTCGAGGAGAAAAGGTCATCAAAAAACCGCCGTGGAAAAGAGCCGCCAACGCAAGCGATGACATCGGCTCAAGATCTAGGGTTCGACTGGCGTACGGCAGCACAACGCGTGGACAGAAGGGGAGATGTTGTCTTCTGCACCCCTGTCCTCAACGCGGCCGCCACGCTAGATACCCTGGACGACAACACTTACACGGCGGAAGAAAAGCTGGCCAATGCAAGACACTTCGTGAGCAAGGCCCTAGAACAACAAGCTCGCGCTGATTCCTACGGCCACATGGCGGATGCTCGCGGGGGTGACCTAGAGTCTAAGTCGGGAAAGTGCAAAGCTGCACCTGGCGTCGACCCCGAAGGCCCGTCTGGCTCCAGTAGCCATGGCGACAAAAGGAAGACAACGCCACCTCCAAAGAAGACGCCACCGCAAAAGCCAAGGCGGGATGAGAATTCAAGGACATGAAGCAGAGGAGACCTGCCACCTCCATCCCAGCCAAGACGCGACAACGGCGGTAGCCGGAACAACAGGCCACCGCCTAGGAAAGATGTCGGCAACAACCCCCCCCCCCCCTAGGAGAGGTCGAAGCCGGTCTCCGCAGCGTAGCACCGGCAGCAAGAAGAGAGAGGAGGCAGAAGGACCCAGGCGCAGCATAAGCCAGGCAGCGCAGGACGAGCCGGACGCAAACACAGGCGCACGGCAGCTCGATCCAAAATACGCACGACACCGCCTACAAGACATAGCAAGAGGAAAGGAGCCGCTATACTCTGGACCAAAGTGCTTCGGTGACGCCATCCGCTGAGAGCCGTTCCCTAAGGACATGACATTAGTGTCAAAAAACTGTTCTAGGTACAACGACCTCGTTAAGCCGGACTCATGGCTATCCGATTACGCCATGGCCATAGAAATTGCCGGCGGGAGCAGCTATATTGCCGTCCGCTACCTACCTCTCATGTTGAAAGGCACGGCAAGAGCTTGGATCGACAACCTTCCTAAAAAGTCCATCCATAGCTGGTACGACATGGAAAAGGTTTTCTCCCAGCACTTCCAAGGAACATACAAGCGTCCAAATACCTACACGGATTTACAGCGCTGTATCCAAAAGCCGGACGAAACCATGACAGATTTTGTTAGCCGTTGGATATCCGAAAAAGCCAACTGTCATGGTGTTTCGGACGCACAGGCTATCCACGCCTTCTACACGGGCCTACAGAAGAAGTCTTTGCTCCGTCATAGGCTCGTCCGTGAGCAAATCACGTACCTTGGTGAGATGCTCAAGCTGGCCGCCCAATACGCAGCGGCGGATGACGACGCCCGGGACGATGACCCAGACGTCAACATCATACCAAAGCGGAACAACAAGCGCAAGCAGGCGGCAGATGACAAAGCCGGACCTTCCAATGAGGTAGCCGTAGCATTCCAAGGGAACGCCGACAAAAAGAAGTGGAAGAATAAGAAAGATGGTCGCGACGCCGGCTCAGGGCCTAAGGCGGCGCGAATCACTTATGAACAGGCAAAGCTTTTGCCATGTCCCATCCACACCTCACTGGGCAAGGTCAACCATATGCTTGGCGAGTGCCGTTTCATGGACGACTTCAAAAAGGACCCCACAGTCGGCTGGAAGTCAAAGAAGTCAAAGAAGAACGACAAGAAAGACAACAAGGAGGATGAGGATGACGACGACATGTCTATCTCAAGCGAAGATGACGCAGCCGCCAAGAAAAAGAAGCCATATCCGAAGGTCAAAGAATCTCTTGTGTGCTTTGTCGGCACGCCTTCGGCTAAGGCAGATAAGGCGGAAATGCGCGAACTCAACGCGACAATGCCGGACGTCCCTCAGTACTTGAACTGGTCGGAAGCAACGATCACTTGGGACCGGTCCGACCACCCTGATCACGTTCCTCACCCAGGCAAGTACGCCCTTGTCGTCGATCCCATTGTCGACAACTTCAGGCTCACAAAGGTACTTATGGATGGCGGCAGCAGCCTCAACATCCTGTACTCTGACACACTAAGCCGTATGAACCTTTCAGAGGATCAGCTGGACCACAACAACCTCACTTTTCATGGCATAGTACCCGGCAGACAAGCAAAGTCAATGGGGAGCATTAGGCTGAAGGTAACTTTCGGACCAAAAGAGAACTACCGCTCAGAGTTCCTCCGGTTCGAAGTTGTCCCCTTCAAAAGCGCCTATCACGCAATCTTCGGACGACCGGCTTTCACCAAGTTCATGGCAAGGCCGTGCTACATATACAGCAAGCTTAAAATGCCGGGGGAGAACGGAACCATCACGATTTTCGGCAACTTCAAGAAAGCCAAGGAGTGCGAGCGTGGCATGGCCGCCTTCGCAGAAGCCGTCATCCACAAGGAAGAACTCGCGCTGCTCGGGGCGGATTCAGACAACTCCATGCCCACGCCAAAGATTGATGTCAAGAAGACCTTTGAAGCTTCAGAAGACACCAAAAAGGCGGACCTCATCCCAGGCGACAAGTCTAAGCAAGTCGTCATCGGCTCCAACCTTGACAGCAAATAGGAAGGCGCGCTCGTCGAGTTCCTCCGTGAGAATCGTGACATCTTTGCATGGTCGCCTTCCGACATGCCTGGTGTACCGAGGGAACTTGCCGAACACTCACTCAACATCTGAAAGAGCATTTTCCCTCATGTGTGGTTTTGGTAATTGAATGACAATCTCTATGGACTAATGTTTACATTGAGATATCCTTATAGATGTTGTCCATGGAATGGTGGAGTTCATGTGTTGAACTCTTGAAGGTCATGTGTTGAGTGAAGCTTATTGCAAGCATGTCTTGAAGATTCAAGACATCATCTTAGTGAAGAAAAGATGAGTTGTGCAAGACCTAGACCAAGAGAAGCTTCTTGAAGAGATCCTATGCTTGGTGCTTGCAATGGATACATGAAGACGAAGCTTAGCGAGACTCTCCCATTGTGAGCATGGGGGAGTATTTGGAGAAGTCTTCATCAAGCAAGTGTTTGGACGCGCAATCAAGAAAGATGATCCACTTGAAGAAATCAAGATAGTCATCATCCAACTCAAGTGGAATGCTCAAGGCAAAGGTATGGTCTTGATAGGGCTATAGGATAGATAGGCGTACTATCAAGAGGGGCTCTCAAGTTAGTAACTTGATCGCATTCTTGTGGAGAGCTCAAACCTTTGCATACTTGGCATATCATATTTCTTGGTTCTTATTTGGCTTTTATGTTGGTGAGGAATTAGAGCTTGGTTCATCTCCATGTCAAGCTCTTGTTCATCGAAATCGGTTTTACTTTGGACAACTTGTTGCGTTTTCGGTGGCGGAAATATTGCCGGTTCTTCCTTGAGGGAAGTCCCACACCTTGCCATGTGTGGAGATTTTACTCTATTTATGTGATGCAATATTTCCAACAAAAGTTTTCCAACCTTTACTCTATGTTTTTGGACAACTTGTTTTGTTGGGTAGTCATCGTTGCTATCTTTCCAACAAAATTGGTCTCACCTCATTTGGAGTTCATTTGCAAAAGTTATAGCAGTTTTCGTTTCGGTGTTCTGCTGATTCGGATTATTGGGGCCGGATATTCCGCCCTACCGGAATTTCCGGTTCCCCAGCTCATCCAAGAAAACGGCTAAGGAAAGGAGAAAAAGGGTTCTGACTCCAGTCGGAAATTGTGCTCGGAAATTTCCATATACCGGAATTTCCGAGTGCCCCCAGAAAAGTCCTCCAGAAATGGCTAAGGAAAAGTTTGGTTTTGCTTCTGACTCCAGCCGGAATTTCCGAGCTCTCTTAGACCGGAATTTCCGGGTGACCGGAATTTCCGGGTCTCTCTAGACCGGAATTTCCGGATGACCGGAATTTCCGAGTCTAACTTATACCGAAATTTCCGAGTGTCAAAACAGCCAACGGCTATATTTCCTGGAGGGGTATAAATACCCCTCCCCTTCTTCCTCCTCAGCAAATCCAAGGCAGCACGACTTTCCCCTCTCTCCTACTCCATTGTTGACCTTGGAAAGCTCACTTCCCTCTCAATCCCTCCATTGAATCTTCCATATTCTTTAGGGAAAGTTGAGAGGAGATCTAGATCTACAATCCTATCAATCCTTCTCTCCTCTAAGTGAGGGGAACTTAGTGGATCTAGTTCTTGGAGTTCCTTTGTGGTTCTTCTTCTTTGTTCTTCCTCTCTTCTCCCCCCATAAGCATTAGTTGCTTTTGGTGGGATTTGGGAGTGAAGGATTTGACTCCTTTGTGGTTTCCTTTGTCTTCCTCTCTTATTCCCCCATAAACATTTGTTGTTGTGTTGGAATTTGAGAGTGAAGGACTTGAGCACTTCGTGTGCTCTTGCCATTGCATTTGCATCGGTTTGAGCCCTCCACGAGGATTCGTGGTGGTATTACTTGTGAGCTTGTTACTCTTGGGTCTTTGGACCCTAGACGCCTTTTTTGGCCGACCTTTTGTGGTCACTTGAGAGCCCCAATTAAGTTGTGGGTGTGTGTCTTAAGACTTGGGAGCCCCCAATTAAGTTGTGGGTGTGTGCCTCAAGAGTTGTACGGGATTCGATCTCCGCCCCAAAGGAGATCAATAGTGGAAGGTGAACTCGAACCTTTTGTGGTTGAGTTCATCAGGAGAAGAAGGTGAGCCTTTGTGGCGTTGCGGCTAACCTGTTGTGGTTGCGCACACCTCTCCAAACGAGACGTACACCTTTGGGTGGAACTCGGAAATACATCCTCGTCTCCGCGTGCCTCGGTTATTTCTATACCCGAGCTCTTTACTTATGCACTTTACATTGTGATAGCCTTCGTGCTTGAAGTCATATATCTTGCTATCATCCTGTTACTTGTATTGCTTAGCTTAAGTTGTTGGTGCACATAGGTGAGCCTAGTTTTCATATCTAGGTTGTATGCTTGTTAAAGTAAACCTCTAGTTTTATTCCGCCTTTATCAAGCATACCGGAATTTCCGGATCATTGTGGACCGGATATTCCGGCTACTCGGAATTTCCGGGTCACTATTGGACCGGATATTCCGGCTCCTCGAAAAAGTTTTTAAATTGCCTATTCACCCCCCCCCCCCCTCTAGGCGACGTCTATCCGTTCAACGTCATAAAAGGATCCAAGCCGGTGAAGCAAGCAACAAGACGCTTTGGCGATGAGAGACGCAAGGTTATAGGAAAGGAGATAAATAGGCTGAAGGCCGCCAATTTCATAAAAGAAGTTGTACACACCGATTGGGTGGCAAATCATGTACTTGTTCCAAAGAAGAATAAAGAGCTGAGGCTGTGTATTGACTATACCGGTGTTAACAAGTGATGCCCAAAGGATCCCTTTGCGCTGCCTAGAATTGACCAAGTCGTAGACTCCACAGCAGGCTCCGAGCTGCTTTGTTTTCTGTACGCCTACTCAGGATACCACCAAATCAAGATGAGAGAGTCAGATCAGCTGAAAACATCTTTCACCACTCCATACGGGACTTTCTGCTACATTACGATGCCTTTTGGCCGGAAGAATGCAGGGGCAACATACCAACGTTGTATGCAAAATTGCCTGCACGAACAAATCGGCCGCAATGTTCACGTCTACGTAGACGACATCGCGGTGATGTCAAAAAAGAAGGCAGATCTCCTAGAGGATTTGGAAGAAACGTTTCAGAATCTCGGGAGGTATCAGATGAAACTCAATCCCGCCAAGTGCGTTTTCGGCGTTCCAGCCGGCAAACTGTTCGGTTTTATCGTGTCAGAACGAGGGATCAAGGTTAATCCGGAGAAGATCAAGGCCATCCAAAACATATCCAGACCCACCCGTCTGAAGGACGTGCAACGCCTAGCCGGATCGGCGGCAACCGTCAGTCGTTTCATAAGCCGCCTAGGGGAAAAGGCAATGCCTCTCTACCGGCTATTGAAGAAATCCGACAACTTTGAGTGGACAATAGAGGCAGATGCCGCCTTACAACAACTTAAGGAGGCCCTCATATCCGCTCCGATATTGGCAGCACCTCGATCACAGGAACCAATGCTGCTGTACATCGCGGCAACATGAGCGGTTGTCAGCGTTGTCTTGGCTGTGGAAAGAAAGGAGAACGAAGCCGCGACGTGTGAGCAACGACCGGTCTACTTCATCAGTGAAGTATTCTCCGCCTCCAAGCAGAGGTATCCGCATTACCAAAAGCTGGCTTATGGTGTATTCTTCACCGCCAGAAAGCTTAGGCATTACTTCCAGGAACACACAGTGACAGTAGTCAGCAAGGCACCGTTGGGAGACATAATCAACAATGCAGAGGCAACAGGTCGAGTTGCCAAATGGGGCATCGAGCTTGCCGCCTTTGATATAGTCTATAAACCACCGACCGCCATTAAGTCTCAAGCGCTTGCAGATTTTGTCGCCGACTGGACAGAGGCCATGGAGGAAACGACACTCCCCGAATCAGAATATTGGGTCATGCACTTTGACGGATCAAAGATGCTCAAAGGCTCGGGGGCTGGAGTTGTTCTACGCACGCCTAAAGGTGACAAGCTTAGCTACATTTTGCAAATCCACTTCACAGCAACCAACAACGTTGCCGAGTACGAAGCTTTGCTTCATGGGTTCCACGTGGCAAACGACCTAGGCGTCAAAAGAATCCTCTGTTATGGCGACTCAGATCTGGTCGCGCAGCAAGTAAGCGGAACATGGGATGCGAAAAGCGCAACAATGGCGGCTTACAGAGCCAAAGTTGACGAATTCGCAAAAAACTTCGCGGGCTATGAAGTACGGCATGTTCCAAGAGCTGAGAACGAGGCGGCAGATACACTTGCAAGACTAGGGTCGGAACGCAAAAAAGTACCAAAAGATATTTTCCTGGAACATTTGCACAAGCCATCCATTAAAGGCGCCGATTTGATGGACCCCGATGCAGAAGAACCGGTAGAAGCGGCAAGTCTCGCTGTCTACTTAACACAGCCGGATTGGACAGTCCCATATCTCAATTTTCTAATCGACAGAAAGTTGCCGGAGGACGATGAGGTGCTAAAAAGGCAGATCATAAGGCGAGCCAAGGCATTCACGATAATAAAAGGCGAGCTATATAAGCGAAGCACGTGCGGCATCTATCAGCGGTGCATACAGCCGGAAGAAGGCCGGGAAATTCTGAAGGACATACATATTGGCACCTGCGGGCATCATGCTTCCGCTAGGTCCATTGTATCCAAAGCTTTCCGCCAAGGCTTCTACTGGCTTACTGCCAAAGAAGACGCCGAGAGCATCGTAAAGACATGCAAAGGCTGTCAGTTGTACGCTCGTCAACCTCACTTGCCGGCACAGGAACTGAGGACGATTCCAATCACCTGGCCGTTCGCGGTCTGGGGCTTAGACATGGTGGGTCCCTTCAAGAAGGCGCGTGGTGGGTACACCCACCTATTGGTCGCTGTCGACAAGTTCACCAAATGGGTCGAGGCTAAACCAATCATCAAACTTGACGCACGAACAGCCACCAATTTCCTCTGGGGAATTATCTCTCGGTTTAGAGTTCCACACAGCATTATCACTGATAATGGCAGCAACCTGTCTCAAGGCGACATAGAAGAATACTGCAGCGATCTGGGTATCCGGCTTGATGTGGCATCCGTGTCACACCCTCAATCCAATGGACAAGTAGAGCGTACAAACGGCCTAGTCTTATCAGGACTTAAGCCTCGTCTCGAAGCTCCATTACACAGGGCAGCCGGCGCTTGGGCAGATGAGTTACAGTCGGTACTATGGAGTTTGCGCACAACGCCAAACAGGTCTACCGGCTATACTCATTTCTTCTTAGTATATGGCGCTGAGGCGGTGCTACCTACCGACTTGAAATACGATTCCCCAAGAGTCCAAGCCTACATCGAGAAAGACGTAGAAGGTGCAAGACAGGATAGCATAGACCTGCTAGACGAAGAAAGAGACGTTGCTCTACATCGCTCCGCCTTGTACCAGCAACAACTTCGCCGCTATCATAGCCGGAGAGTGCGGAAGCGAAGCTTCAGAACAGCTGACCTGGTTCTCCGCCTAATTCAAGACAGAAAAGGCTTGCACAAGTTATCCCCGCCATGGGAAGGACCGTTTATAGTCACAAAGGCGCTGCTCAATGGTTCCTACTACCTGGCCGACATCCGCGACGAAGACGAAAAGAAAATGCGCAAGAAGGCGGCAGGAAAAAGGGGAACCAAGCGCAAAAAAGTCATTGACGATCCGTTCGAGCAAACAAGACGGCCTTGGAATATTGAGCAACTACGTCCTTTCTACACTTAGCAATTTATAATTGTAATAAGTTAAATATGATTATGAAATAAAAGTCTATGGTTCCTCATCTGTGTTGAGAAGCATGCCATCTTTTGTCTTTTCTTGCAATCATATTTCCCCTGTGTATCTAAGTTACCTATTTTTCTAGCCCCGTGCAAAGGTTCAAACTTGTAGATACTTGCAGCTTTCGAGCCAACCCAAAGCAAAAATAAACTTTTTTGCGCCGCCTAATTCCTTTACCTATGATTACTTATATGTGGTTCGCCTAATAGTATGTCTTTGACACCAACATGTTGGCTTTGGTCTCTGATTCTAAACGCATGGTTTAGCCCTGGTTGTTTCACCTAAAGTTACCGGCTGAGGTCTCGTCAACATACAAAAAGTCAAACATATAAGTCAGGGTAAAATTAAGGCGGGCCATATAAATAAAGACAAAATAAAACTTGTCAGCTAGTTTACGCCTAGCAAAGCAGCAACAAAAGTATATACAAATATTACAAGTCAATGTTGCAATGTTTCAGGGGCCGACAAAATAAGGCTAAAAGGAGGCAAGGACAGGAAGATATGGCTCGGGGGAGCGTCTACATCAGGCTTGGGGGCTGACAACTTCAGCCCCGGAACTATCACTCCCCTCCGCCTCGGCCGCGCCGGCAGCTCCAGCTTCCTCTCCGCCAGGGACAGGATGGCGCCGGTAGAAGATTGAAGTGTCCACCATATCGGCAACACGCGTGGCGTAGCCGGCAACGCTGTCCAGAACAGCGGCCGGCTCAACCTCGCTGCCGTCTTCATATGTAGACGGCATGCCTTCGGTGACGGCTTCTATCTCCGCCTCGGGATAGTGCGCCATGAATAACCCAAGTGCGGTCTTGGCACCACCCCGCGTCGCCGACTTCAGCAAGCTCTTGTGCAGTTTGGTCGCCTGCTCCAAGATAGCGGGCACGTCGAGGTGAAGAACTTGGCGGCAAACCGCTTGGACGCCGCCAAAGTCTCGGTGATCAGTTCGCCTAGACGCGCAAGGCGATCCAGGCGGGGGCTGACAACCTTGTCGTCGCCTAAACCGGCGGGAACTGCATAAAAAATGAAGCCATTAGTTTGGCTCGGGCTAAGCAAAATGGCAACGTCAAATAAGGAGTGAGAAATTACCAAGGGCCTAGTTATGGAAATCGGACAGCTCAATCATATGAGTTGTCAGCGCATCCTCAGCAGTTTGGGCGCGAGAAGTCTGCTTGGAGATTTCCTCGGCAGCCGTCTTCTCCGCCTCCGCCAACTTCTTGCGCAGGCTTTCTAGCTCACCAGTGAGCTGGCTAGATTCCTGCGCAAATTTGAGCTGCTGGGCCTCCATCTCCTTCTGGTGAGCCTCCTTCAACTCCAAGTTGGCGGCCGCCAAATCAGAAGCTTCATTCATAAGAGGTTGCATATCAGTGGACGCCTTCAGTATATCTTGGGCGTGGTCTAGCAGTTCTACAAATATGGATTCGATAACTAAATGATTGACGGCAACATAAGTCGAAAATATAGCTGAAGGCGAAGAGGATCAACCCTACCTTCATCTTTTTTGCGGGCCGCCTCCAACTCGGCAATCCGCAGGTCCTTAGCCTCGTACTCCTTCTTCAGGTCGCGGCAGCACCGGTTTATCTCGACTCGGGAGGAGACAAGCTCGACGTTGGCGGACACAAGGCCCTGCAGGATAAAACAAAGGCATAAAACATATTGTCGAATAACCACTAAGACGGCAGTCAAATTTCTTTTATCTTTGACCTGCCATCTAAGTGCTCGGGGGAAAGACTATGTATATGCCGGAGTGGTAAAAACTTACAGACAGGTCGCCCTCCAAATCCGCGAAGGCCTGCGAGGCGAAGTTGGCAAAAGCCAAAGTTGACTCCTTGGCCTCCTTAAAGGTGGACCAAGGGTCCCTGACTTTGCCGCCTCCCGCAGTCGGGGCTGCCCTCTGGGACCCGCCGGCAGTCACCTCCAGCAACCCTTCCTTGGCGGCGCGCGATTGAGCGGCTTCATCGGCCGTAGCCTCAGCCAGAAGTAGGGGAGTCTTGGACGCGCGGTCGGTGGAGGAGGCCCTTGGCGGAGCGCCAGAAGCCGGAGCCGGGGGCTGACGACGAGCGTCGCCCATAAAGTTGTCGGCTTGGAGCTGAGGAGTTGGCGGCACGGTAGCCGGCGAGCTGCCTTGAGGCCGCTTACCCTTGCCAAGAAGCCTGGTCGTCAACCGGGAAGTTGCGACCCTTTCCCTGTCAATAAAAAGAAAGCACAGTTAATTGGGTGCCAGTATTGAAGAAGTTTGTCGTCTATTAAATGCAGAATTGAGTACCTTCGGGGGATGTTAATCCCCGCGTTCTCGCCAAGGTTGGGGAGAGCCGGCTCGGTAGCCGATGCGATCCGTTTCTTCCTCTCGGCAATCACCGTAGAGGAAGCGGCGCCGGATGCCTTGCGCTTCTTTGTCTTCCCGGCTTCCGACTCGTAGAAGTCGGGAGCCAGGTCATCCTCCCCCAAGTCGGAGAGCTGAAAAAGAAGACAAGTTTAATGGAGCTCGAGTTTAGCCGGCGAAGCTATCAACAAGGGGCGAGGAACAAGATATCTACCTCGAGGGGAGGGTTGTCGTGTGTGTGCAGGGGCATGCCCTCCACCGCCTTCACCTGCCCCGCCTTGACGAGGCTGCGGAGCCGGAACGCCAGGTCGGCAACCGGCAACCTCTCTTCGCTTACGCGGAGAGAGGCCGTGGCAGTAGGCGAATACTGACACATTTTGTGCGGGCTGTACCGCAGGGGGAGGATCTGCCGGCCGAGCCAGCAGATGACGGTGTCGACCCCATCCAGCAGAGGGGGAGCCATCGTCCGTGTGAGGAATTCAATCTGCCTTTGAAAAAGGCGGAGTTCCTCCGTCAGCTTGGGCACCGCCTCGTCCCAGCATGGCCGGGGCATAGGTGGCGCGTTGACGAATTCCGGGATGCCAAATTGGCGGCCCGGAGCTGCAATATCTTGGCACTAGAAGAAAGTGGAGGTCCAGCCCTTGACGGATTCAAGGTATGGTATCTTGGGATACCATTGGCGGCCTTGGCGGCAGTTGAAGGTGACGCTGCCGCAGGTTGCCAGCCCGCCGTCCGGCACAGTCTGGCACCGGCAACGGAAGCAATATCTGAAGAAGTCTAAACTAGGCCTAATACCTAGGTAGCCTTCGAACAGAGTTGTGAAGCCGGCTAGGACTAAGATGCTATTGGGCGCTATGTTGTGGGGCTGGAGCCCATAGTGATCTAGAACCTCGCTAAAGAAGGCGGAAGCGACATTCCCCTAACTAAATGGGAGGTGAGGATTACCCGCTCCCCGGCTCTCGGAGCCGGGATGACGTCTCCGTAGGCGGCCCTCCACCGGCAATCTTCCCGAGTGGGGAGGTAGCCGACGGCCTCCAAGTCTTGGAGGGCGTCTTCGTCGACTATGGAAGGAAGCCAGTAGCGGGACCCGAGGTTCGCCGCTTCCTCTTCCTCGTCAACGGGAGCGCCTGCCGCCGTCGTCGCCGCGGTGGTCGGTGGAGGAGCCGAGGGGCCCGCCGCAGGCGCGCGCGCGGTAGAAATCCGAGGGGCGACGGTGGCGACATTGCCCGTCGCCGCCGTCACGGGACGAGTTACCGCGCCGCCCATCGCCGTCGCGGGCGCGGTTTCGGTCGCCGGACCGCTCGACGCCGTGGAGAGGTTCTGGCCGGTGGACATCGCCGCACGCAGAGGTCGTCGGAGGATATGAGCTCGCCAGAGTTCGCTCGGAAGCAAGAAGCGGAGAAGTGGAAGGGCAAGAAATCACGGAGAGCAAAGGCAGGGTGGTGAAAATGGACCGTTCGGCTACCTATTTATAGGGCCAGGCGTTGCTCCCTGTGCAACGGTGCTTTTAGTCGGACACGTGTCCAGCATCCGTTGCAGCGCACGATTGCACGATCTCCACGCCTCCTCTTTTCCCGCAATTTGTGATCATGGCGAGATTCCCGCCTAGGCCGCTTTCAAACTGTCGTGAGCCGGCTAGGTGGGAACCGTCAAGAAGAATGCTCGGCAAAGATTGCAGAGCAGCCGTCTTTTCCCATGTTGGATAAAGGCGGCCGCGTGTCAGTATCAAGACACGCATGCCTCGTTGATTTTCAGAATGGTTCAAGTCCTGCAGCCGCCAACTTTGGCAGATGAAGGATCAAGAAGAAGCCGGCGCCTGGAGAACTTCAACCTTTCTAGGGGCTAATGTTGGGGATATATCAACTAGGGGTATAACCAACATGGATCAATCCGGCTAGTCCAGGGTGGCCCAAGGGTGGTAAGGCCGAAGCCTGCCGGGCGGCCCAGATAGCTGACGTACAAGGAAGAAGGTGGACGGTCCAAGGAAGACGGAAGGCCAAAGCCCATCAAGCCACCAAGCCCAAGACGGAAGGCGGCAACTGAGTCGGCTAGGTCTAGGACTCTGTTTACTTGTCGGACAAGTACTTTCCTTGTACCCTGGGGTCTGGCCGCCTATATAAGCCGGCCACCAGGGAGCCTTTAGGGCAGACGCTTCAATACGCATCATACCCATTGTAACCTGTTCAGGGCTATTGCCTCATAGTGAATTATAGCAGCACGTAGGATCTCGCCACCGCTGCGGGATCCGAAGCTGGGTAAACTCGCCGTGTTCAATCCCGTCCTCGACGACACCAACCTTCTTCCCCACAATCCATACGTAGGCTAGAGGACCCCCGTCTCCTATCAATTATGCCGATACCAGGACATCCACTACCCGTCAATTACTTCATTGAACCACATGCATCTATATGCATGACTATCAATAAGTTATATGCCCGTTTTCCGAAAACAGTGTCACTGTTATTTTGCAAGTGTCAAAAGATCAAATCTTAGAACTTGTAGATCCATCCGGTATGGAGCTAATGCATTGACTATAACATTGACATGAATTAAACGGTAGTGCCACACATATGTGGTGTCTTAATTAAGTTTGTATCCTTTGGCATTAATATTATGAATGTGGGAGCTTCTACCATCTAAATTCAAATCGGCATATGATCATTACTTCATAAGTATAGGACAATGAATTTGTCACTAACATATATGAACAAGTGTCTCGCTAGAGGAGACACACTTGTAACGATCATACTAACAAGCGATCATTAAGAATTTATTCAAGTGGTAGATCTAGAGTGAGAGTGTCTATGGCCATCACAACAACTTGTCTGCCATTATCAACACGCAATGTCGCCTCATCCTTTCAAGCTACTTAAGCAGTAAACCTGGTTTTCATAAAACATGACTAGTTCAAAACTTAGTCACTTCTGCGAGTACTTGCTTAGCTAAAACATTCATAACATGTATATCATATATACACCATCATCGTCGATGACTTCCGGCGATCTGTTTCATCTTCTTGATACTTTCAACGTAATTAAGAACCATGAAGGTGAACGATTCCCCTTGCATGACATAGTCTATGACAGAGGATTTGCACTTGGCAACGACGTCTGTCATCCAGTGATCGAGTTGAGCGAGGCGTCTCAATGTTCATCAAGTATGAACATATGTCATCAAGTATGACTGTCATGTGCTCCTTCAATGTGTGTATTCTCTTCCACCTTGGTTGAGAAGACAATCAGTCAACGTACTGATAAACTTCATCAACCCAACTTTATGGATACCCCGAGTTTAGCGACCATCTCATATGTTCGTGATCTAACAACTCGTACTCACCGTTGGTTCTATATGGCAGAGATCACAAAATATACTGGACTATGATGATATCATCCGCACAAAATCTGATAATCCAAATTATCTTTTGTCGGCGGAATCTCCGGGTTTATCTCCTAGCGGGTATTGTATCACAAAAGAGCTAATGGTTTAAACAAGGAGTATCCTCAAGCTAAAGTATAAAACTATGAAGTTTGGACCCAACCTTTTAAGTTTCTCAATCGCAGGAATGCGTCTAATTTTAAAAGATGCTATCACATTGGTTAAAATCTACAAAGGTTTTGCAAAACATACTTTGTTCATTATATTTTGAGTTCTAGTATTTTAGAAAATAACTATCCGAACTCCTAGTCAAACGAACATCCCTCCTGGTCGTTTAAGCGATTATACGACCCCCATCCATTGCACAACCCCTCATCGTCAGAGTCGGCAACACAACTTTAAGGGTAGATAATTGTCAATCACAACAACTCTGTGACTCACGCTAGACCTTTCGGCCTCCGTGTTCCGAGGTCATATCTGCATATGCTAGGCTCGCCACTATAACCTCCACGCTGACGCTTGTGCAACATGGCTTACACCCGCCGTATGCGAACGATGATATGTCTGACACCCGATCGTCACGACCTGCCTCATAACGTAGAACTTTCTTGGTGGTGCTCGTTGGAGGAAGAACACTAGTGGTATTTTTGAAGGGATCATCTTATATAATTACCACCGCGTAACTAATATATACTAATATATATAATCACACAACATAAGATGCACACAAAACATCAAATGTAATGCAATGTGATATAGTCCATCGCGCCATGGACTTCTTGGCGCCAGCAGTTCATAAACAATTTAATAAACCTACCTTGAACATATCACATAGCCCCTGCAAAATAAAGTTAGACCCTTCTACTTCATCTTTTGCATATTTTACGTGGCTTGGGGTTGTCGTAAATAGAACCGCTTCGTACCTTCGAACCTTATGATCACAACCACGATCCAATAATTGCATGTTTAAGCATCTCTTTCGAGCCCTCCATTGAAAATGCAAAGCCAACTAAAGAGAGAGAAACTGACACCCGCCAGCAACAGATACGGTGCAAGCCGTATGTCAGTAGTGGAACCAGTCTCGCGTAAGCGTAAAGTCGGTCCGGGCCGCTTCATCAACTCGATGCCGCTGGAATCACACGCTAGAGGGTAGCAAATAACAGGAACGGTGCCCCCGTGCTGAACACGGGTTCCAACAACGTACAAATATATCTACGATAGATTGGCTCTGATATCACTGAAGGGGATCGTGTGCAGAAAACAAAAAAATTCCTAGCAACGATATCCTTAAATTAGCCAAGATCTACACTATGTAGATATAGAAGTACGACGGAGATCGGAATACATACCCTCGTAGACCGAATAGCGGGGATTACGCTCCCGCACAAGCGTTGACGACGAAGACGACGTAGCCGACCTCTAGGTCACGAAGAACTCGGAGCGACGATGACGATGAAGATGACCTCGAGGTCGGATGGAGGTAGTAGGCCTCCGAGTACCGCTAGCGCAGCACCTCGCAGGGCGTTACACACATACGGTGGAGACGACGGCCTCCGAAGCTCCAGTCCAGGACGAGCAGCGGAAGACTTGGACCGGAACACCAGCAGCGCGGCAGCATGCTATGGTGGAAGAGATCCCCCTCTCAACTCGGCGCAACTCCGACAAAGGGAATCACGAGATCGAGAGAGAATTGGGGAATTAATTGGTGAATTAAAATGCCAGGGGTGTCCCTCTATATAAAGGGGCAAGGAGGCTGCCAACCTCACCAGCCGGGCGGTGTGGGACTATTCCCACACCAGCCAGGACCTTGGGAGGTGCGCCGGCCCTAGTTGGCCCCTTGTGGCCCACTAGGGGCTGGCCGAACCAGCCCCCCTCCCTTGGGGGGAAGCTTCCCCCCTCATTGGCCTTCTTTCCACTAGAAGGACCATTTAGGGAAATCTGCCTTTAAAAATTCGAAAATAAATATATAAATCATATTTAAACATTAATTATACTAATTAATGTCAAACATATTTTATATAATTTATTTTATCTCCGAAAACTATTTCGTCGCTGCCCGATCTCCATCGGACCATTCCCGGGACGTTCCTGGTGATCTCTTTCCTTTCTGATTGTCTTGTCGAAACCCGTTAAGTGTGTTACCCTAGCGGTTTGATATAATAACAGATATGATCGGGACTCCTCTCCGATCAATGACTAACTCGTAGGCCTGGACCCCATGAATTAATCCCTGTGATATAACGAATGACTTTCATCTATCAAACCTGTACGTCTAGTCTTAAACCCTTTGTCATGGCGATACTTAGCGTGTCCGAGCATCATTCTCAGATATCTCCATACCTAGCATGATCTCGTTACCGACAACACTATCTTCTACTCGTCTATGATATTATGTCAGCTGGTGACCTAGTCACATGTTTGCAAACTCATTTGACATAATCTCACTGAGTGGGCCCTAGAGTATCTATCCGTCTATGCGGACTGACAAATCCCACTGTTGACCCCTCGTCTCAACTACCCCCTTCCGATACCCAAAAGTATCACCGTTATTGTCATACTAAATAAGATACGACGTTTGGTGCAATCAAAGTATCTTCCAGGAATAACAATAAGAGTTGGCCTCACTGTCTTAAGGCGTAATGACTATGTCCTATAAATACTGGGTATGTCCATCACATCGTTACACCTAACGATATGACTTCCATTACCGACCGGCGCCATGCCCTATGATCGGGAAATCTCGATCATCAATCACGCAATGAAACTAGTCGTAGTCGAGGCTACGAGGGACATGGTTTTTTTATCTACCACACATGTATTAATGTTTCCGCTTAATACAGTTATAGCATGGTATAAAACATATAATGAATAATTGGATATTGCCAATAAACTATGTTTATTAAGTGCCTCTAGGGCATATTCCCTTCACCAATGACAAGGCATATAACGATCCTCTGTGATATAATAATATGGAAAAAGACACGTTAATTCATTCTTACCATATCAACAACTTGGGTCCACCCAGCAATATTGTTCTCCCAACAATATGTCATTCGCTGATGCTGACATACTCATGTCCATGAGTACATGACAAGCAAAGCACATTCATCAAGCTTTCAACAAATTAGTTCAATTACAAGACTAGGGTACATAAAATTGTTCATGTTTACTACACTTGTGTATGGGCTTTTTGCTGAATCTCACATTTAGGAACCACAACAGTTATAGCATAGAAACATGAAACAAAATTAATAAATCAGACGTAAAAATCATTATCTTTTGGACATACATCTAACGGTCTCCCACTTACACAACTGGCAATGTTTTAGCTTGCATAAGTTTGACATCAGAGAGGATGCAGATGATAACTCATGCTTGCTCCTATGGAAAGACCTATTGTCATCGGTCCCTCTTGGGACTGTGTAAACCATAATCATTATGTGGAAAACTTTTTCCTACATAATCCCTTTGATCATATGATCAACTTGCAGTCTTGGTCATTTGAGGTGAAACCTTGACACTTTGACTAAGAACATAGTTTTGTTGATTTCTCAACATGATTGTTTCTTTTCAAAGAACCAAACCTAGTTCATCTAGTGAGCTGACAACCATATTTACAAGTGTAAAATGCTCCCATTGTTTACTGTTACATGTAATTTGATTATCTTAGATGCAGAGTAGGAAGATCGTGACCTTATATACATTGTAGAGGAAGGAGAAGTATTGAACTGCTTGGGAAAAGTTATGTGGAATCATCAAGCATGAATTTAACCAGGTTCACAAGCTCTTAGGTGTACATCTTGAAGAAAAGATAGTCTTTATTTCTACTAGGATTTGACTTTCAATTCTAAAAAAATGCTAGCAAAAGTATCAAGGAATGTAGTTGCAACCTGAAATTGTATGTCAGCTGGAGTTTAGATGAACGCAAAGACATGTTTCTAGAATGTTGCCCTTTTTATGTATGCAAAATGAATTTTGTTAATTTTGTTTTTCCGCTGTAAGGCATGGGCATTTTGCTATTACACTTCAAACGTAAGGACTAAACTCAACTTGATAAGATCTTCAGTATCTCTCACCGATGTACGAAAGCGCATTACCATAGGATTTTTGCTAGTATCAGATATGTCACCCAGAGCGCGTCTGAACGTGCTGAAGCTTGAAAAGTATCCTTTGCGCCTCTGCAGAGACCGCTGCAATCTCGTTTGCCAACTCCCTCTCATCGACAGCCATATCAGACTGGGATGGATCCAAGCCGTTGACAGACAGGCCTACTTTGCTGCTCCAACCAAACGCCCGGAAAATTCTCCTTGATGTACCATACAACCATCTATGAATAGGCAAGCATATGCACACGATGCTGTTTGCCAGGCACAAGCATGCCCGCTCCACGGCTCCACGCCTGCGTTCTGCAAACTGGGGATCAGCGGCTGGTCGCCCCTCGGGCTTCATGTTGGCCCTGGTCAGTTCCTGCAACTCCGGCGCCTCCAACGCCGCGCCCTCCGCCAGCGCCGGTACTGCTAGAGGAACCTGGGTCGGTAAACCTTGTTGAATAATTAGGCGATTTAGCATATGATTTAATTCCTAATAACAGTGAATAATTCATGACTAATCATGTGATCTACATAAATAATAGATAAACAAATACAATCTAGAGCATATACTATAAATAAGAACTCTAGCAAAATATCATATAGGAATATAAAGAACACATACGGTGCAGCGACAGTCGCCGCGCTCCACAAAAACCTGATCGCCCCTCTTCCGTACAGGATCACAAGAGGCGGGGTTCTGGAGGGCTACTATCACTTCAACCGGTGCACGCCGAAAGATGGGATGGAGAAGACTTGGTAGACGGCGGCGCAATGCTCTGAAACGGTGTGAGACCATGTATCTCGTGATGGCGGCTAGGGTTTGCCCCGGGCTGTATATATGGAGCGAGTCGGGTAGGACGTGAGCAGTAAGCCACGATCGATCGAGTCGGTAACGCCCCACGATCCCATTGGAATCGGAAACGGCAAGGTAATTAACGCGTCCGTTAATTACTAATCAATGACTCATTAATTTTCTAGACTGCAACAATATAAGCTCGGCTCGGCGAGATTCCCGCAACCCGCGACGCGTCGTGACGTAACGTGTCGTGACGAGGCGAGGCGTGGCGTGGCGAGACGAGCGAGGAGGAGGAGCGCGCGTGGCACTTTTCATCTTCTCTTATTCTCACTAGATCATACTAGTACTAGAACATCCCACTATATAAAGTGGTGCAGCTCACTCTCCACAAGCAGTATGAGACTAAACATTTGTCACGTACATGCACAACCAGCCAACCAGAATGGGGCATGAGAATTTCGGATTTTAGTTGGGCCTTAGCCCAAGTACACTAAAATTCCAGCAATCCCCCACAAAGTCTCATTGGCACATTGTACCACTTTGTTGCAAAACATTATTTCATATACCGGTGCTTAGTGGGGACTGTTAAGTTGAACTCCACTTAGAAACTTATGCTACGTTAGACCGCAACTTGAATAGTGGACTATGCCTTGAACTGTAAGTTTGTTGTGACCTAGTTCCACACAAGCCCTTGACCGATACTAGGCTACCGCAAGGCTTCCCCGCGGTGTGGAGCTTATACGTCATACTCCAAGGCCTTTCATGAGTTTATTAAATAGCACCCGACTCTCATAGACTGCGACGTTTAACAGTCAGACTCATATAGGTGTGTTCCTAAAGAGATGCTCTGCAGGATAACATCTCCGCTTATAAAAGTAAGCCGCTTAGAACATATTAAGATAAATATCAACCTGCCATGCAGATTAGGAGAGTATTGCATCTTTGCAGAGTGGGATAGTAAAATGTAAGGATACTCACCTCCCAGCCGACCAACAGCTTGTCTCCCACTTCTAATTCACGGGATCTCCGATCACATAGAGTAGGTTACCACTGTGGACAACTCATACGGTGGGTCTCAAACCCATCTCCCTTGATGCATTATCTATCACATTACATGATAAACCCTTTGTGAAAGGAGCTGCCAAGTTTTTAGACGTTTGGATATAATCCAACGCAATAACTCTGGAGTTCTTCAATTTTCTGACAGATTTCAATCTCCTTTTCACATGCCTTGATGACTTTAAATTATCCTTAGAACTTTTAATCTTAACTATCACAGTTTGATTATCACAGTTCATAAGGATAACCGGTATGGGTTTTTCAACCACAGGTAAGTCCATCAAAAGCTCTCGAAGCCACTCTGCTTCAACAATGGCTGTGTCTAATGCTGTGAGTTCTGCTTCCATAATTGACCTCGTTAAGATGGTCTACTTGCAAGACTTTCAGGAAACAGCTCCACCACCGAGTGTAAACACATAACCACTCGTGGCCTTAATCTCATCAGCATCAGATATCCAATTTGAATCACTACAACCTTCCAGTACTCTAGGATAACCAGAATAGTGAATTCCATAGCTCGCAGTGCCTTTTAAATAGCGCATAACTCTCTCAAGCGCATGCCAATGATTATCTCCTGGGTTGGAAACAAACTGGCTCAACTTGCTTACAACAAAAGAGATGTCAGGCCTCGTGACACAAGCCAAATACATAAGCGAGCCAATGATCTGAGAATATCTCAGTTGATCTCTAGCAATGCCCTGATTCTTTTGAATCAACACACTGGGATCATATGGTGTCGGAGAAGGCTTGCAGTCATCATACCCGAAGCGACTCAGATCTTTTCCACATAGTGGGATTGAAGCAGTGTAATCCCACCATCACCATCTCTCAGCAGCTTGATGTTTAATATTACATCAACTACTCCAAGATCCTTCATCTCAAAATAGTGAGATAAGAAATTCTTAACCTCCTTGATTAAATCAAGATTGGTTCCAAATATCAGTATGTCATCGACATACAGACATATAATAACTCTCTCGCCCCCACCATGGCGATAGTATACACACTTATCGGATTCGTTAACAACGAAACCAGCATCAGTTAAAGTTCTTTCAAACTTCTCATGCCACTGCTTAGGAGCTTGCTTAAGACCATATAAAGACTTCAATAGCTTGCACACCTTTGCTTCCTGACCCGGTACTACAAAACCATCAGGTTGATCCATATAAATTTCCTCGTCTAGCTCTCCATTTAGGAAAGCTGTCTTAACGTCCATTTGATGAATGAGAAGACGATGCGAGGCAGCCAATGAAAGTAGCACCCGAATCGTGGTCAGTCTAGCCACAGGTGAGTAAGTATCAAAGAAGTTTTCTCCTTCTTTCTGGTATAACCCTTGGCCATAAGCCGCGCCTTGTACTTATCAATAGTACCATCAGGCCTAAGCTTTTTCTTAAACACCCACTTACATCCTACAGGTTTGCACCCATAAGGACGATCAGTAACTTCCCAGGTTCCGTTAGCTAAGATGGAATCCATCTCACTACGGACATCCTCCTTCCAGTAGTCAGCATCAAGTGATGCATAAGCTTCTGAAATGGTACTAGGGGTGTCATCCACAAGATACACAATGAAATCATCACCAAAGGACTTTGCAGTCCTCTGTCTCTTGCTCCTAACAGGAACTTCATTGTCATCCTCCACGAGATTATCAGTGTGTTCTATCGAAATGATAGGATCAGGAATCTCAACTAATTCATGACTAGATGTATTAGGTATATCCTGAATTGATGAGCTAGACATACCCTTTATGAGAAAAATGTCCTCAAAGAAAGTCGAATCATTCGACTCCATAATCGTACCAACATGCATGTCGGGTACCTCAGATTTGATTATCAAAAATCTATAGCCAATGCTATGAAAAGCATAACCCATAAGAACACAATACACGGTTTTTTGTCCTAGCTTGCGCTTCTTGGGAATTGGAATATTGACTTTCGCCAAACAACCCCAAGTATGTAAATAAGAGTCTCAACTTTTTCCTTTCCCATTCCTCAAATGGAGAAACGGTTTTGTTCTTTGCGGGAACTCGGTTTAGGACATGACAAGCTGTCAATAGCGCCTCCCCCCCACCATGCCTTGGAGAGACCCGAAGTGTCTAACATGGCATTAACCAAATCAGTTAGAGTTCGGTTCTTTCTTTCGACTACCCCATTTGACTGAGGTGAATAGGGAGGCGTCCTCTCATGGATTATACCATGTTCCGCACAAAAAGAATCAAACTCATTGGAAAAGTACTCTCCACCACGATCAGACCTTAGCCGCTTTATTTTTAGATCAAGTTGGTTCTCTGCCTGAGCTTTATAGTTTTTGAAAAAGTTTAAAGCTTCATCTTTTATTTTCAGGAGATACACATAACAATATCTGGTGGAGTCATCAATAAGCGCCATGAAATATTTCTTTCCGCCTCTCGTCATTATACCATTCATCTCACAGAGATCTGAATGTATAAGTTCCAGTGGTGCCAAGTCTCTTTCCTCCGCAGCCTTATGGGACTTGCGAGGTTGCTTAGCTTGAACGCACACTTGACGAAGTTTTGCTACCATTGATCTCCGATTTTGCTACCATAGCAGACCAATTTTGCTACCATCCCGGTTAGAGGATGATTTTTTTTGCATTATCGCTTTGCTGTTTTGCTAGGATGAATTTTTTTGCTACCATTGTTGTGTGGTTTTGCTACGATCTGGTTAGAGAAGGGTGCTGCCATGGCGGCAGTGCTGCGGAAGAAGGGCGGCGTTGCTCCTGACTGGCGAACGGTGGTGTTGCTACCGTCAGCAACGGTGGTGATGTCGAAATAGGCTGACGTTGCTCCCGCCGGATGATCGAGGTGGTGCCAAAGGAGCGTGCTGATTTGCATCTAAGCTGTGCGAAGACTCGTTGATTTTTGCTCTGAGAAAAAAGAAGTCGCACCGTGTGAGATGAACTCTCGTTAATTTTGCTCCAGTCGAAAAAAAATTGCTGCCGTCGAAACGTTTTTGCGCCATTGTAGCAAAAACGGGATTGGAGAGGACACAAATTACACGTGTCAGCAGGGGGATGTGGGGGCTGAAAACTTTCCAGCCGCCGGAGGACGGCTTTCCTATATGATATCTTGGTGGTGGTTGGAAGGAGGACGGTCGTGCTTTCCAGAACGTGGCACCGGCGGCAACTACAACTCTTGCTACAGTTTTTTTTAGCAGAATCGGGCTAGATAGGGTGAAATCTCTGCTTCGTTGGATTAGATAGGGTGATACTGCCCACGTTATGTTCTGTTTCTAACTAATGGGTTCGAGATTTTCACGAAGCAACCTACGCAAATTAATTGGAATTGCTTGTTAGCTCCATTTCCCTCGATGGGCAGACTCGGGATCGCCGGCATCGGACATCAGACAGTGGCAGAAAAAAAAAGACAGGATACTTCAAAAAAAAAGAAAAAAAAGACAGGAAAAGTCCAGCTCAGGAGTATATGCAGATGATATACAAGGTATAGATGTGTTGCTAGTTAACAAAGTATTTTTTGGGTATTTTGATACTAGATTGGTTGGTATGAATTGTCCTACAGAGCAACGCAATGCAGGAAGTACAAGGGCCTAAAAGAACAAGTAAAACATGTGAAAGCTCAGGCTGCTATATGTTCACGAATAAACGATAGAACCTGTAGTGTTTCTCTAGAACATTTGCCATCTCAACCAAGCCAGAGACGCTCAGAACATAGAGACATATTTAGGCTGAGGGTCGTTCCATTATAGGCACCCCCATAGTCATTGGTGGTGGTCAACGCGATTTCGTCTCCCAAATAGGTCGACCGGTCTGAGCCTTCCATGACCTATTACTGGGTAAATTAGGCTTATCCTGCCTCTTCTTACTTACATAGGCTTCATGGCCAAGAACAGCTTTGCCTTTTTCTCGCTGGCCGTTTCTACCTATAGGTGATCAAGCTAAGCTAGGTTAACCCGTCAAAACCTCCGCTTTCGTTTACCTCAGCGTTGTCCGGTTAATTTGGAGACCGTACGTGGCAGGAAGGATCGTGCGCTAGCACGTAATCGACATGAACAAAACAGCCGGGTAAGAGCTTCTGCATCCATAAAAAGCAAGTTCTGCATGCACTGCAATGCTGTTGGGGATCGTCCTTTTCATGGGGTTGGTAACAACGCTATTTGCTTCTCCTAACCCTGGTTCAATTCGAAACCAAAACTACCGGAGAACAGGCCGGGTTGATGCTGGTTCTATTTGACAAGGATGCAATTCAGGATAGCGTGCAATTTACATGTTCCATAACGATCTTTTCAGGGTGCTTTGCCTATCGCCTTTTTCCAAGTTTCAGTAGGCGCCATGGGGGAAGAGAATGCTGCATCCACGAATGTAAGCATTGTAATGAACTTTCAGGGATGCAAATCCACGTTCAGCTGTATTCTCTTTCGATCGCGTGACATATTCCCACATACATGATCCTCCACTGTTCATTCAATCACAGTGTACCTGCTTCATCACAGTAGACGTGAGAGTATACATGCACTGCGACGCCTGCGAGAGATCAGTACGCCGCACCATCAAGAAGATCGATGGTAAAACTACTGAATTCCAAGCCTGCTCATGCGATGCCACTAACGTCTGATCGCCCGTATATATAGGCGTCGAGACGGTGGAGGTGGACAGGGAGGAGAGCAAGATCACGGTGACAGGATATTTCAAAGCCCACAAGTTGCTGAAGAAGATCAAGAAGAAGACCGGGAAGCATGCGGAGATACTGGTACCAGACCCCCCAGAGGTGAACGAGGAAGAAAACCAGGAGGAGGTCGAGGATGTTGTTCATGCTCCTTACGGCCATCCGGCGCCGGACATGGATGCGGTTCTAGGTAACGAGTTCGTGCGGCCAGCACGGTGGGACCTCCATTATTTCGACGACGAGAACACAGAAGCGTGTAGGATAATGTAGCGACACTAGGTGCACCAGTATATTTTGATAAGGAGAACACAGGAGCGTGTAGGGTAATTTAGCGATAGTCATGTGTACATGATTAGCAAATAAAACCCTGATGTGATATTTCAGTTTCTTTCACGTACTGACTAGTTTTGTATATTTACATTTTAATTATGATTTAATCACAGAAGGCCTATTAGCTCAGCTGGTTAGAGCGTCGTGCTAATAACGCGAAGGTCACAGGTTCGAGACCTGTATGGGCCAAACATTTTTCCTTTTTGGGAGAATAGCAGTTATTTTGTTATTTGTTGAATATAAACTCTAACAAAAATAATACAGTATTATTTTCCAATTACAAGCACTGAACACTGCTGGTTGAAAACGCCTCCAACAAACATATATATTTCGAATTATGATACACAATACCAAGCGTTGGATGTATAATATTCCACAGTTTTTTCTGTCTATAATATATCCTGAAAATTACTCAAAGACAGGAAAAGACTTCTCAGTTCTCTACATTAGCCTGCGGACACAAGTAATCTCAACTCTCAAGGGTGATATTGTGGCTCAAACTTCGACAGTATAAATATCTCTGAACCTTCTTCCAAGTGTCCATAGCCACAACAGTACAACTGTACAACTAATGTCTTCAATATATGTTAACACAAGTTTTGGATATTGAATCAATGTACACAACTTACATTTATAAGGATTGTACATTGTCTGGGGTAACTATGCTTCCTGGGAGAACCCATGAATTCATAATATATCGGCAAACATTACACGTGGTCGTTGACCAGCACAATTAACACTGCTTGGTTTAGCGGCAAGATGTCTACCAAAAACAATTTAACATGTGTAGGAAAACTACAGCCCTATCATACGGTTGCGGCTCGAGCATCCTGCCAGCCTAATTCACGAGCTCGTCGTTCCCACAATGCAGTCAGTTTCTTCTCCTTTGACATAACCCCATCGGACTTCTCCCTAGCTTCCTCACAAGTCTCTGTAGCCGCGTTGCACTTTTCTGCCTCTCGCTGATACTGGGTAGCCTGCCTTTTTGCCTCAACAAGAGTGGCGTTCATGTGATGGCTGTGCTCCTCAGCTACAACCTGCTGCAGCTTGAGTTCTTCGTTAAGAAGATCAACAAACTGCTTCTCCATCTCCTTGATACGCTCTGGGTCATTTGTGCCACATGCTGCAATAATTTACTTCGTGTTAATTTTACTGTCAACATGATAGCCTAATAACGGACAGCAGTATGCAGCCATGTGAGAAAAGGAAGTCACAACAAAACCTCCAGCCCAAAAGTAATTGGGCAGAAATGTGGGAAAAGGTTTCACTATCCGGCTCGTGCAGAGCGTTTGTAATTGTACCATCAAAATAATGATAGTAATGTAGGTGCTGATGAAGTATACCTATTGTGCAGGTGTGGTGCTAGTTTTTTAAGTATTTGTCAAATAACTACCGAGAGAAAAGAAAAGGTATACTTCATCAGCACTGGTAAGTTGCACGGCATGCCAATCAGTGCAGGGGAGTCATCGTCCCTTACTGGGAATAGCAGGAAGAAGTCCGTGTTTGGTTGCAAAAAGTTAATGCATAATGGGTAGTATATACATAGGTACTGGTTTGGACCTGAGTTTGTGAGCATAAGATGCATTCCAACATAAGTTAAGAACTACATGAGCATTAGTCTTCTTGTGAATTGTTCATGTAAAGCTTATGCCATAAAACATCAAAATTCTGAGAAAATGTAATGAAAGAACACGCGTTTCTCTCAATTATATCTGGAAGCTTTAGCAATTCTGCAGTAGTTCATTCAATGCGCGTAAAGATCAGTATCAACATACAACGAACTGGGGATAAAGTATGAAGTAGGTACTTTTCAGCCAACACCATACAACAAAACTTGGTGGAAAATTACTTAGTTTTCAGCTATTATCATGTAGAAACTTTGCTCTCACAGGGAGCAATTTATTCAAACATTTTGGTAAACGGCCGTGTGAGGAATGACATCGGTAGAATTGAACGCAAGTTACAAAAAAAGGGCATCCAAATGGGCAAATTGTGCTGTGGGGGAGATAAATCAAACTCGCGAACAATCTAAAGTTGTGGGTGGAATTGTTCGGTATATCTTGATGAGAACTTCACAAGTGAAGCCATTCTTCGTCAGATGCCGTCATACTCAACCAATTATGATGATAATAAGACTGAATAATACTGAACCTTGGTTAAAGGAAAGGCGGTGTGAAAGGAGGAGCTCAAACCTGAAATAGAGAAGTTCATGAGCCCTGCGAAGGAAGGAAAACGAAAATCGTGTCAGTCATGAGAATTCGATTCACCACACGCATGACATGAGCAACTGCATTCATCTCGTCTAACTAACTCTTAACACTAGTTGCAACCAACCGACAGACAGAGCGGGCCATGTATGTTCCTATCTACAGAAGTGTGCGGCGCATAGGCGTGGGTGAGGTGCGGATCGGCCGCAAGATCTGAGTCTGAGGAGAGGGGCGCTCACCAGGCGCGATGGAATCGAGGGAGAGGGGCGGCGGGCAGTCGCACGTGCAGGGCGGGCAGGTTGTGGACGATACGAGCGCGGCCGCGGCGGTGGTACCGCTAGCGGAGGCGGAGAATCCCTTCTTGTAGCGCCAGTAGAGGGCGGGCCCGGAGACGCCGAGCGCGGAGGCCACGGCCAAGATCACCAGGCACCACCGCCCGCACGCCGCCGCCGCGCCGCGGCGCCCCCCGACCGCCATCGCCGGCTCCGGCTCCGGCGGCGCGCGCGCTCGTCCTGTATGTAGTGTGTCCGCGCGCGCTGAATGATTCTAGCCGGGGCGCGCGCGCGTTCTTGCTGTGGTTTCTCGCCTCGCTGCGCTCGCAGCAGTGGTGGTGGACTGGTGGTACCGGTGGTGGGTGGTGAGGAAGGGAGTGTCTGAGTGGGAAGTGAGCTGAATGTGGGGGAGTGGCCGTCGGTGCGGTGGTGAGAGTGGCAAGGTGCCATACTGCCATGGATTTCACATTTTCACTCTCTTTTTGCCAGCCCTCGTGGAGACGGACCCAACCCAACATTCTTTTGGGGAAGATTTCGTTTCTACCACGCTAGTTTTTGCCCGTCTTACTTTTGTCACTAAATATTGATATTTTTTTTCTTTTTGAGTGGCAAAAGCCAAAGCAAAACAATAATAATAGGGACAAAAGAAAAAACAAACACCATTTTCATTTTGTTTTTATTTTTGCCCAATGTCAAGATTTAAAGTGACAAGATTAAAATGGGCAAAAACTAGTGTATCAAAAACAAAACAAAAAATCCCACATTTTTTTACCCGCGTAGACAAGCCCGTGAATGTTAGGTACCTTGTACACAGCTGCCCGCTGCATTTTCAGTCCACAGACACCACGAAAGATGTACTGTCTTACAAGGCATGGACTTGCAAGTTCCAGTTATCAGGACGTTGACATGTGTCGAAGGAGGAAAGGAGGGCCGTAGAGGTCGCCTACTCCGACATCGTCGACCATGACGAGGAGGTGTACGCCGCCGGTGTCATGTGGGTTCGGGCGACGGGTTTGGGAAGGGCGTCCAAGTCGCCCACGCCTACGTGGACCTAAACCCCGATAGGACGGCTGACTTCTTGTCCACCACGCACCTGTGCCGCCGCTGCAACGGAAACAAAAACATACGATGCACGAAGAAGGGAGGAGTCCGGGGCGCGGCAACTCGGTGCAAACTGTACCACAACATGGAGGTGGTCAAGGAGGCGGTCAAAGGAGGGAGTGGCTTCGATTGATGCCATACTCCCACCGGTGGCCCGGTCTACGCGCAACTAGTTTCCCCATGAAGTTGACGCTACTACGTATTTCGTAGTTTTCAAAGAAGAGGGAGGAGGAACCAGCTAATCCGTCACAGGCCCCGCTCATGTGGTAGGAAGAGTCAACAAGTTCGTGGGCGCAAGCGACACTACCAGTCAACGTCCCCATGACCGTAGTCGGCGACAATCCTTATGCTCACCCATTCACCGACCAAGTAGCCTAACTTCATTATAGAAGTATAAAAATCAGGAGGTACCTCATTGACGATTCGACGCCGACAGGGGAGCTCAATGTTATAATCTTTATGGAATAAGTATAATAAAAGATCGAAAAAACATCAATATGACTAAAATCCTATCCGTACGAATATAATGTGTCGATCTAATTTGACCAAAAAGATGGGTCGGACACCTATCCGTTCGACAACCCATCCTGTTTAGTGGGACCGTTGGAGCCATCCTAAGTTCCGGCCTCCGACCCAATTGAGTCGAACCCAAAGCCAGAAACACCGTCCGCGGCACGAGCACGATGCGCATTAGGAGAGGAGGAGGGAAAAGCCCGAGTAGAAATCTCCCGTCCCTAACCCCTCCCCCGTCCCCAAACCCTAACCGGCTCCCGCCGCTCTCCTATCCTTCTCCGATTGGGGCGGCGCACGACGAGCCCTCCCTCATGGCGACGGGGGGCGCGCAGGTGGAGGTCGAGCGCCGGCTGCGGGATATCGGCGCCCGCCTCGGCTCGCTCCCGGCCACCAGCAAGGACCTGCTCTCCTTAGTCGAGGTGCCCCAGCGAATTCGAATCTACCGCTTGTTTTTGGTGCCTCTGTTACTCTATCATTGTTCTCGTGTCCGCTAGTTTATTTTCTTAAGATAATGGTTGAGAGAGATTTATTTCCCACCCGGCCGCTGCATAGTTCGAATCTACCACTTGCTTTTCCAAGTAGGTATAGATTTATTTCCTCCCGCCCCCTTCATCCACTCCAGTTTCGGAGTTGTTATCCGTGCTGTAGGGTTTAACACTAGATTGCATAATATGTACTCTGTGTGTGGTCTACCCTAGCTCTAGCTGATTACTCATGTACTTTGGGCTTACAGTAAGGGGTTGCTATTTGTCTTGCTAGAAACTAAGAATTGCTGCTTTTTTGTGTGCAGGAAGCAGAAATCTGGTTGTCCAGGGTGGATCAGTCCCCGCCCGAGAGCATGAACAATGCACTCAAGCCCACGATGGATGCTCTGGTTAACAAGCATCTACTAAACCATTCTTCCCAGGGCGTTAAGGTTGCTGTTGCCTGTTGCTTGACTGAGGTTACCAGGATCACCGCGCCAGAACCCCCCTACGGTGATGATGTGATGAGGGTGAGTCTTCCTCTTCTTCTTCTTCGTTTGATGAAACGGCG
The DNA here is from genome assembly GCA_026929855.1 of Poa annua. Taxonomy (NCBI): domain Eukaryota; kingdom Viridiplantae; phylum Streptophyta; class Magnoliopsida; order Poales; family Poaceae; genus Poa; species Poa annua. Next base: position 299,065,730 of record CM049426.1, read on the forward strand.
TTGTCTAGATGCACTGACCCTTCTTATTTACCTGGTTCCAGGATGTGTTTACAGTAGTTGTGCAGTCTTTTGCTAAGTTGGATGAGACGGAGAACACCTTGTTTGCAAAGAGGGTTTCGATGCTCGAAACCGTTGCGAAGGTGCGGTCTTGTGTGCTGATGTTGGATCTCGATTGCGATGACCTGATACTGCAGACATTTGAACATTTCTTCAGCACCGTAAGGTATGGAATGCATTTCTCTGTTTCTGTTTCAATTCCAATAGTTTCTCTATATTTTGAGTATGGAGATGCCAAAGGGAATGTAGTTTTCTTTATTACTTTGAAATAATATGGATGATGCCAATTGAACAAGGATGTGATATAACGTAGTTGTCGTCTTTACTTTGAAAGTTGTATGGATGTTGGCAAATTGATTAGGGAGGGGATACAACATAGTTTTGGTGTCGAGATCCCTAGGAATGACTGCATCACTCAGCTGACATGATTATAGATGTAGTCTACACTATACTACTTTTCTGCAGAACACGATGTACTAATATAATCCACTTCAGGATGTAGTCTACAGCATGTACCAATTTTCATCCTATTTCACTTTCATTTTAGTTTCTGAACACCACTTAGGTCCACTTCAGTCAATGTCATAAACAAGATGATAAGCCAGATCAAATATTTGTTATTTCCTATGTTGCTATCCATTTATTGGTGCGGAGCATGTTATCATTTTGTCTCTAGTATCTAGATAATAAATGTGCAAAGTGCACATGATTACTTGGATTGCTGCAAGTTGAAGTTGATACAACATCTCAGTATTTTTTTACGAATTAAATTATATCTGAATTAGGAACTTGGTAAGTCATAACAGATTGCTATTTGAAGAATCTCATGTTTGTGTTCGCGTGTATATTTTCTTGTGCTTGTTCCCTCTATATGTGGCATGTCTGTGTTTTATGTAGTTTAGTCCTTTTATTTTTGTTAAGTGCATTATTTTTCTCTGTCTCATTCATTTGTTTGATCTATTTAGCTCAACACATCAAGAAAACGTCATCACCTCTATGGAAACAATAATGATGTTTGTAATTCAAGAGAGTGAGCCTGTCCATCCAGATCTGGCATCCTGCCTCCTTCGGTATCTTAAGAAGGAAAAGAAAGTAATGTCACTAACACATTGTTAGCATTAAGTATATGTTTCATTAATTGTCATCATCTTCACTAATCCTTTCAACTTGATTTTTCAGGATTCTCTTCCAGCATCTTTTATGCTTGCAGAGAGGATAGTAGGTCTATGTCCTGAAAAGTTAAAGCCTGCATTTATTGAGTTACTGCAGGGTACTCCTTTAAATGATTATAGCAAAACTGTTGCATCGTTGGTAGAAGGTTCTTCAGATACTGGAAGAGATGACAGAGCTGATGCTGTTGGAGAGGACACGGTCAGTTACACTTCTAAGAGTTCACAATCATATTCAAATATTGAAGACTTTATTATGGAAATTTGTTGACCGAAGAGATAGTTTTTTGTTTTTTGTGTGTGCCACATACACTTCATGCATTTATGTATATTGGTACTTAATGAGCAAGGCTGCTCTGCATAGATAATCGTTTCACTAGAATGGTCAAGCAGGGTCGGGCAGTGCAATTTATTTCTCTGGATTCTGTTAAATTATTTTAGTACTAGAAACAACAGATCATACTTTAAAACGTTTGCACTCTGTCCAACACATTCTCCTTCTCTTTTCAGCACAAAACCCGGGTACTTGTCACTACCACTAAATACCTTTAGCTTGCACGATGTAGTTTCCGTAAATGTCTGAGTAGGACTGCCAGCTGCATGAATTGGTCAAAAGGGCGTTATGGTATATCCTCCTCTACTAAATCTATTTCAGTGAACATGAAAAGGGAATCTATGAGAAATGTAACATCGGTCAGTGGAAAGTTGTTTGAATGCTTCATAGCACCTTTCACTTGGGAACAGTTTGTTGCCCACGGGAGGTAATATATTAGGTTTCTGCATCTGGGTACTCAGTGTGTTAGGAGAGGGACATAAACTGTTTTGCCTGGCATTCAATGGCAGTTTTTTAGGGTCTACTATAATTTGGTTTAAAATATCAGTTTTTCCTGGGGACGGGGTTCATGGACTGAAAACAAATTTTGAACCATTGAGCTTCCACTTTTGCCTTTAGAGTCCAAGTATCTGCTAGAATAGGATTAACTGTCATATTTCGTAGAACAATTTGGTGATTATGCATTTACACTACATTTCTTGGTGCCATTCAGATTTGTTCTGCACTGAGTTGGGAACTTTGTGTTTATGATAGTGTTCGTAGCACACAGGTTGGTTTGTGGTAGTGCCTGTAACATGACCCACAAATGTGTAGTGCACACTCTCTATCATATTAGGCAGAGTGGTTATTGATAGATGTACAGTGTATTTAAGCCGTGTTGATAACTAAACTCTTCTAACTGTGCAGCTAGCTGAGAACAATTTATCTCAGATGGCTGTTCCGGACAAGTCCCCTCAGGTATCTGCTTTGGGTATTTAGTTTCTGGTGATATATAAAGTAAGATAGATATTATAACTGTGCAATGTTATATTTTCAGGAGCGTCCAAGATCCGATAAAGGAGTCAATTCCCCTGGACAAGATGAAAGTCCTCCACACAGTACACCTGCAGCTTCGTTGAGCAATGGTGGTGCTTCAGTTGATAATGGCAAGCCTCCAAATGGACCAGCTTCTTCTAAACAGAAGCCTGAACGTGCTTCTGATGCCAAGCAGACAAAAGTTTCTGACGGATTAATATCTGATGACAAGGAAGCACCAGAACCAGTCACCACAGAGCCTGAAAAGCTATCTGGTGTCAGTTCAAAGAAGAGTCGTAAGCATGGTACTTCCACTAAGTCTAAGGCGGCTGAACATTCTAAGGTTGTTAGCGACAGTGAGGGCCATGTTGCATCTGGGGAGTTATCTCCAGAGACAAAGGACGGTAATAATAAGCTGACACTAGAAACTTGCAAAAAAGGTACTGATGACACATCAAAGCTTGTTGACATTACCCCTGCTGTAGATAAACCAAAGCGAGGCAGACCTCCTGCAGTAAAGTCACAGGAAAAGAAGCCTGTTGGTAAAAGCCAAGGATCAGGTCTAGAATCTAAAGAAGTCCGCTCTGGCAGTACTTCTGGAGGAAAACCTGCAAGACAACTGGCTAAAGATGTCAAATTATCACCAAGGAAAATAGGTGAAGAATTTTCAAAGAAGCAACCAAAGGGCAGTTCTAATCTGCAGAAAGAAGAAACTATATCTGAGGAAGACACTGATGAAGATCCCAGTTTGAAGGTATTTTCTTACTACCTGCAGACGTATTCAATTGTTTGCTTTTCGCACATAAGTCATGAGTGGGTATTGTTTGCGTTTTGCTTTGTCTATTTATGATTTCATACTTATGTGATTTTACTATACTAGATTGTTGAGAGGAAGCATGTCATAACCTTCAACATTTTGTAATCTTGTAATGTTCTGTTGCTGACTTGCCATTGTCTGATGTTATGTCTTTTGAACTTCTCTATTTATTGCTTTTAACATAATATTTATCTGAATGTTAACCAAGTATGCTCTAGTTACATTGAAACTTTATAAAGGTTCAGTTGCATTAGCAATATTAATTTAACGCACGAGTAGTATTTTTTACCATGTTATAATTATAATGATCTAACTTGATTATCTGCCATTACTATTTATCACAATCCAGGAAATGGTGCCTCCTAAATCATTGACCAAGGTGGGAAAAACCAAAGGCCAACCAGCAGACAGTGAAGTATCAAAAAGGAAAAGTGGGCAGGAAGTTGAAGAGGTACACTGGTATAGTACTTTATTCATTATTAGTGATGATGGATAGTCCTGCCGCGATCTGATTCTAATTTCAGTTTTTAATGCCTTTTTCATGCCATTGACAGGTTCCGCAGTCAAAGAAGAACAAAGTTCTTGACGAAAACCTTGTGGGCTCAAGAGTTAAAGTATGGTGGCCTGACGATGAAAAGTGAGTGCTACGTCAATGTTACATATTTCTTAGGTGTAGGATTGTTCCTACCATCGTCAGTTTTAGTCACTCTGTGTTCGCCACTGCTTCAATGTGGACTAACAGTATTTGCTTCCTGGATGTATGGGTTATAACTTTGTTATTGTGATTCCCTTCTCTATTTGCGGCGTTAGAAATAATGTCCCTTTCTGCTCACTTTCTGTGCCGAGGCCACTGGTAGTGCACATTTACTAGCTAGCTGGAGTAGCGTGCCTCTTTTATTCTTTTCTTAGAAAAGGCTGCAGCTTATCATTATTTATGCTATTAGCATTTCTGAAATGAAGTCCTTGATGAGATGTCACATTTTTTTGTCAAAAAAGCCCACAGTATAATTATTTATGCTATTAGCATTTCTAAAATGAATTCCTTGATGAGATGAAGATGGCACATTCTTTTGTTAGAAAAGGCTGCAATGCATCATTATTTATGCCATTAGCATTTCTGAAATGAAGTCCTTGAAGAGATGAGGAGGGACCCACACATGCTTTTGCTAAAAACATGTTAGTTATGTTTTTTTTTCAAGGTTTATATCAATGGGTCGTGGTTACTCTTTTTTTGAATAAGCCAAAAAAATCCCTCGAATGTGGAGCTATACACATACTCCCTCCGTTTTTCAATATAAGACATTTTAGCCTTTTGCCATATACACATGTCCAAACTTGTATCTAGACATGTTTTAGTGTTCATATTCACTTATTTTAGTGTGTATCTAAACATGTGCAAAGCTAAAACATCTTATATTAAGAAATGGAAGGAGTACTAGTTATTTGTCCTTAAATTCCTTTTTGCTAGTTATGCATTATGTCATTTGCTCCATGAGTTTGTTGTCTTTGTCAGTTTTGAAGCTGTTTCTTGCTCTGCAGGTTCTATGAGGGTGTTATTAAGGCATTCGACAAGTCTTCAAAAAGACACAAGGTGCAGATTCAGTAGACAGGCATTATTTGTCATGTCCACTTTTTTTGGGCTGTCTGAATAGCTGCTAACAAGATCCCTTTCTTCTTTTGTGTTATTTTTGGCATCCAGGTTCTGTATGATGATGGCGAGGTTGAACGTCTGAAACTTCAGAAAGAAAAATGGGAACTCATTGCTGAGGTATGCTCATGCAGACTGATGTGGTGATGCTGCTATTAACCCCTTTGTTTCTTTCTAATTCGTCTGCTGTCCTGCAGGAGCAAGACATGGATCCTGATGCAACATCTGATATGTAAGCATAATATTCTAGTTGACCTTTAGCTAGCAGTTTTGATCATTTTAGCACTTAAAACTATGTCGATGCTTTGATCCGCTCTGTTATCTCATATCTTAGACTTGACGTGCCTCAAGATGCCCAGAGTAACTAATTATGTTAACTGGGTTAGTAAATTCAAAATAAGGTGCTGCAACGTGCATGTGGTTGGTTTCCAAAACACCAATATTTTCTAGCGGTGAGGCTTTAGGCGGATACTTAAGGTGTGTTTGGTAGCCCAGGCCACCGGAGAATAGCTAGCTACATCATACAAGCTGTGCCTATCTAAGTTAGACCTCAGTTTTTCTCACATGTTTGGCAGCTCGTGTTGTTGAGACATGTTGAGTGTGTCCGTTGTTTGTTGGGTTGTATGGGGAAGAGGTGCTGGGGAGGTCCAAAATTTGCACAGAAACCTCCAAATATAATGAAACACAATCGGGTTCCACACCAATTGGATCTCTGTAAACAGAAATAATAAGCAACCAGGTTCTTGTAAAAACGCAATTGGGTCCCTGGCCGCCGTGTCGGCGCTGGCTGTGGCTCCTGCAGTCGCGGCACTGGGTGAGGACGGCGAGAGGAGGTACGTGGCGCTGGGGAGGCCAACGATATGAGGCACGTCGTGGCTGGCCGTGGAGACCGTGGCGGCTGGGGGAGGCCAGTGAGAGGTGCACAGGTGGAATTTTCGGGCGAGGTCAGCCCTGCCGGGTTGCGAAGCTCGATTTGAGCTTCTCTACTGGGCAGAGCTCTTTTTCGGGTGAGTTGGCAGTGCCCACACGGAACAACCGGGCTTCCAAACAGCCAAATCTCAGTTGGGTTGGCTCTGGCTACCAAACACACCCTTAGATATGCTTGTCTAGATGGCGCCCGTTCTTTGTTAATCTCCAATTCTATGTTCTGGCATGACCATCCAAACAAGTTGTTGTTTTGGAGTTTTTGTTCTATCATTTTGCTTGTTTAGCAGAGACTTCCATCTGAAAGAATAAAGTTGGTTTGTTTGTGCTGCTTCCTTTTTTTCTGCTCATTTGTAGAAATATACTTCTGAATCAATATTGCTTGATACTCCCACACAGTACGTTAATATTAGGCGATTGCCACTCCATTCCTGTTGATGATTTATGCTCAGTATTGAGTTTCTGCTCATTTTAACTAGGCCTCGTGGCGGAAGAGGTAGAGGGAATTGGGGTCCGAGGAAAAAAGAAGGAAAGATAGAAACACCTAAGAGGTAGCGATTTTATGGACGTGTCATCTTAATTCAGCTTACATGCCACAGTTTATGTGAAACAGTTAATTTGTTTTCTACACAGTAGCCAAGAGGACAGCGCTGAGGATAGCGATCTTCCCAAGAAGAGAGGGCGTCCAAAGGGTGTGCGTATGTCAAATGATGATAGCCCTGTGACTTCAGCTCGATCGAAGGCGAAACGTGCAGAGAAGGATGCTGAAGAAACACCTAAAGCTGGCAGCAACCTTAAAAATGGAGGTGGGAGATGGCCTCGATCCACTGGCAAGGCAGGCAACAAAGATGAGGCTGGCTCCAAGACAAATGGTGTTTCAACCAAAAGAAAGCTAAAAGAGAAAGAAGTTGAGTCATCTGAAGAGGAAGAGCCGGAGTCTGCTAAAGCATCAACTGGAAAGCGCAGAAGAAAGTTTGCTTGACTAGTTCCTCTGAACGTGCAGCTCTGAGGCGTGATCCACCCTTAACCGCTGTCAGTCTCTAGGCGTGTTTGTGTCATGAGGCAACCTGCCGTGTGTTGGCTGATTCTCCTGAACCAGCTAGCTAGCAGTTGCTGTAGCTAGTGTCTCTCAGTTGTAGCTGTAATGTTAGGCGTTACTTTTGTTGCTTGTTGTCGGCTTTGAAACCTCTTGGAAGAATGGATTCTAATGCTTGCTGTGGTTCAAGCCTTCTTATCTATCGCACTGTAATTTAGTTGGGCTACTCGTGTTTAAGGAGTGAGTTCTGTATCAAGTATCATCTTTACTAGTAGTATGAATAGAAGGCATGGAAGAGAGCTGCCCAACTTCATATCTGACCGCTCTGTTAACCTGTTGTTGCGAGTTTGCGACCTACGTAGCCATCTGTTTGTCTGTGCTCTTTCTGCACGACAACTAGGTGCTGCAAAGTGTAAAAGGCGCTATTATGTGCATTTCTATGCTGAGTGACATTGTGACTTGGATGGCAACCCTGACAAATCTACGACCAATTAATTACAACTGTTGCGCCATGGGACCATGGGATTATTGTTCATGGCAGCCATGTGATACTCTTTCACAACCATCAGTACGAAATAATAATTTCAAAAAAAAATCAGTACGAATTAATTGAAAGCATGCATGTATACCTCTTCAGCTTCTTACTGCTGTTCAAGCTGACCACAACGGAGGCGCTCGATTCGCGAGCGGCTGTTCAAGCTGAAGTCCCATTAACGACGAACGGCATCCATCTGCTGGTGCTGGCGTATAAATCGACGTACGTAGATCTGTAAGCTATGCGTTCATGGCGACGTGCCTGGGGTACACGCCGGCCGGACAGGCATGTCTTGCGGGCGTGCTCCAGTACTGACATGGGCACCCCGAGATGCATGCTCCTGTACCAAATTGCACCCAAGCATGTTACGTGCGTCTTCGTTATTTACATCTAACTGAACTGATGTTTTCTGACTTCTAACTGTAAGTCGAGCAAGCTGCACTACTGTAAATTTACTGTATATATTTCTCGTACCTCGACAATGCCTTTGACTGATAAAGTTAAAAAGAGTTGTACACTTTATGAGGCAAACCGGTAGAAACCATAGCAACACACCGCGTCAGCCCTAAGTCCACGCCCCAAAACGAGTCGACGGCCATATTGCTCTAACAACCAAACCCTCTACTAACACGGCGGAGGTGACCTTGACGTAAGGAGAACCCGGAGCCGCCACTCCGACATCCACGCCCACCGCAAGGCCGTGTCCCAAAGAGATTTGTGTTTGGTGGTCGGCGGTTGACACTCTCGTGGGTGGCGATCTCGTCAGTTGCTATAGTAGCGTTTTATGTTTTGCAGCTGGGATGACGGCATGCGACGTCGTTCCTCTTCTTTTACTACATCGGACGAAGTTGATGGCGTCGGGATATGGTGATCTCAGAGAAGATCCCTGACCGACGTGCCACAAAGTCTCGGTCTTGTTGCTTGCGGCGGTCCGATTCATCGGCTCAAAAAGCATCATTGTATGCGAAGGTGCTCTCCTAGACTTGGTATGATGGCTATTTGCCTCCTTTTCCGGCGCTACCATGGTGGTGGCAGAGGACAACGACGTTTCGGCAAGGCACAAGTTTCTCGAAGGGTGGACTTCTTTTGGGGTTCGTTGTGCAAATTAGCTTGACACAATTTTTTTATTTCATATCTGTAATCATATGTGTAATCTCTGTATAACAATTTGTTTACTGAAATATGTGGTTAGTTTCAAAAAAAAAAACTGCTCGTTGTTGCAAACTTGCTAAGCAAGTAGAAGAGGGAGGTACGAGAGTGGGGCCCAGAAGAATCTTTTCTGCTGCGACAAGTGGGACCTACTCCGTACCTCCTACGTGCGTCATCTCTTCTTTTGGAACAACTTCCTCACGTTCCTGCCGCAGTCGCTTGCTCCCCTATAAATGAAGCCGACTAAGGTTCCAGCCATCCAGGTGCCAGCCACAGCCACAGCGTGAGAAACTTTCCGGCAGAGGGAGAGCGGCGTGGGGGTGACGCCGGCGCGCGTGTGGCAGGGTACCGGCCGGTACGTATTCCGATCCTAATTTTTTTTAAATATTATTTTTTTAACAGAAATTCAGAGAATATTGTGCGATTGTAGAAATTTACGAAAATAATACGGCCTCGGCTTTGTGGTGGCCGACTGGGGCTGGTCGGCCCGGAGGTGGCCGACTGGGCTCGTTGGCCCAGAGCAGGCCGACCAGCGCGTAGACAGAATCACGGGCGCGGCCGACTGTCTGATCGGCAGCGATCGGCCATGTCGCGGCCGACTGGGCTCGTCGGCTACCTCCTGGCCGACGAGGTGCTGTTTAACAGCCCGAGCCATCTTCTTCCTCCCATCTCGTTTTCTCTTCCTCTCCTCTCTCTCTTTCTCTTGCTCCTCTTCCTCTCCTATCCACGAGCAGCAGAGGACGGGGAGGGCGTGGAGGCGCGGAGGGTGCGACGGGGAGCGGGCTGGTGAGGGCGCGGAGGCGGGCGAGCGCGGACGGAAGGGAGCCGTTGAAGGCGGAGGAGGCCGCGAAGGAGGAGGCCGGACACGTCAAGCCCCACGACGGTGCCGCGGACGCCGTCACCTGCCGGCCGCACACGCTTCAAGGGTAAGACTTTTTCATGTATTAGGGTTAGGGTTAGGGTTAGGATTTAGTTTGTATTAGTAGTTTCAGTAGAATTTTAGGTACGATGTGATATTAATATTTGATGCATAATAATATTTTTTAGGTGAGCAATTATGTCGAATGTAGTAAAGTTTGATTTCTACTACGGTGTCGGTTCAGTAAAGCAAAATGAGTATGGGATGGACCTGAGTGAGTTTGAGCACGTCGAGTTGGATCTGACTGACCCTGAAAATTGGTCTGTTAGTCAGTTAAAAGATTGGTTGGCACAGTGTTTGGGTTAAATGCAGAAACACACACTGTCGGGGTGCACGCGTTATGGTCAAGGTCCAGTAAAAAAATTTGGTACACTCTGAGGCCGATTGATCGGGATTCTCAGTGGGTGAACTGGTTGCAAGGTTGCGAAAACAGGGGAAGCCACCCAGTTGCCTTGTTGCTTCCTGTCGTTAAGGAGGTAAATGTCAATCCTCCTGAAGGCGAGGGTGGGCACGATCCAGGGCAGAGCAGTGCAGCAACCATGGAAATTGAACATGATGACAGCCATGGTTACGAAGGAGGCAGTGCTTATGAATCAGGGCAGAGTAGTATGGCTGGAGGGCATGATGACGGTGAAAATGTGGAGGCAGATGGGGACGAGGAAGATGGCCGAATGCAGGACGAGATGGAAGATGAAGATATTGAGGGTCATTGCGGTGATGGCAGTGATTCTGATTCATCGAATGACACAGAGTACGAGCCGGAGGTGCCTTATCCAGCTTCATGGACTCAGGACTTCTCATCTGGCATGACTCTGGAGGATGGTCATGATTCTTCCTGGCAATATCACCAGAGCAGCATGGCTGTGGGAGCAATTTACGCTGACAAGCAACATCTGCAGGAAGCAATCATACAGTGGGCAATGTCGACATCAAGGGTTTTCAAGACAACTATGTCGAGTAAGAAATATCTGACCATGGAATGTTCGAGGATAGATTGTCCGGGTAGGGTGCACGCATATGTCCCCAAGTATGATACAAACTGGGTTGTGAGTGACATGATAATGCATACATGTCGTATTCCCAGCATCCTTCAGGATCACCGTAATCTTTCATCCACGCTTATTGCTCGTTTGTTTTACACGGAGATAGTGGAGAGCAAGGCGATGAAAGTGAAGGCAATAAGGAACAAAGTCTTCACAAGATTCAATTTCAACATTTCTTATGGCAAGGCCTGGAGGGCTAAGCAGAGCGCGCTGGAGGCCAGATTTGGGTCATTCTTTGACTCATATGATTATGTTGTCCGGTTGCTCCGCACGCTTCAGGCGAGGAATCCTGGCACATATGTTGATCTTCAAGACTTCTACATGCCAGAGTTCCCTACAGTTAGGGTGTTGCACCGTTTATTCTTCTCTTTTGGTGTATGCATCGAAGCCTTCAGCCACTGCCGACCAGTGTTATGTGTCGATGGCACATTTTTGACCGGCAAGTACAAGGGTCAGATTTTGACTGCTATTGGCCAAGACGGCAATAACCAACTGTTGCCCCTTGCTTTCGCTTTTGTTGAGAGCGAGAACACGGAAAGTTGGACGTGGTTCTTTAGGCAGTTGAAAAAAGCTGTTGTCAAGGATAAGCAGAATGTTTGCGTTCTACATGACAGACATGCGGGTATACTCAACGCTATAAAGGCATTAACAAACCCTGGACCAGATGAAGAAACACCGTGGGTGGATCTTCAGAGTCGTTGGTGCATGCGCCATCTAGGTGCTAACTTCTTCTCACAGTTCAGAAATAAGAGTCTCATGAATCTGTTCAAAAAACTCTGCAAGCAGAACCAGGAATGGAAGTACAATTTTCTCCGTGGCAAGCTTGATGAGTTCACGAACAAACATGTTCGGGAGAGGAAAGCTGCACGTAATGCGGCAGTGGCGTTTTATGTAGCCCAAGTAGCGGCACAAGCAGCTACAGGGCCTGCACCGCAAGAAGAAGAACCGATCGGTCTGTGTGATCTTCCAGGCTTTGACCCACCGGGCACGAGGAGAAAGGGTGGATGGTTGATTAAGAATTTCCAGCAGTGGATTGAGCATGAGCCCGTGGAGAGGTGGTCATTGTTGCACGACTCATACGGAGCCAGGTATGGCGTCATGACTACAAACCTTGCCGAAACATACAACTTTGTCCTTCGAGGGAACAGAGCCTTGCCATTAACTGCACTTGTGGAGGGAATTTTCCAAGGCATAGTTAATTACTTCAGAGTCAAACGCCAGCAAGCCGAAATGCATATACTTCGCACTCCAAACTCACCCTGGTGTGAAAAGATTACGAAGTACATGGATGCTAAGATGGAGAAGGCACGAACTTTCCAAGTGGTTGCCATCGGAAATCAGGAAAGGAGGTTCGAGGTCCGCTTACCTACCGACAAGTTCGGTTGTGGCAATGTGTTGAGAACGCATGAGGTGAAGATTGGGAATGAAGCATGGCCAACCTGTGAATGCACATGCAACAAACCGAAATTGTTTCACCTTCCATGCTCGCATGTACTTGCTGCTTGTGGGCAGCTTGGTTTGGAAGCAATCTCGTTTGTGTCACCGTACTTCAGTCGTGAAGCTGTCTTGAACACATGGACAGGTGAGATGCAAGGATTCCGAGCCATTGGTAATTTCAACACCGCTGAGCCAGGTGAGAGGAGGTACATTCCTGATCCAAGGTTACTTCGTCCGGGTAGAGGTAGACGCCAGTGTAGACGCATACGTAATGATATGGATGAATCGGAAGCTGGAGGACCTATCAGGCAATGTTTTCTATGAAACCAATTTGGCCATAGGGATACGAACTGTCCGGAATTTGGACCTGGTGATGCTACGGTACGTGGAAGAGGCAACCGAGGCCGGAGAGGAAGAGGAAGAAACTAGAGTTCCTTTATATTTGTAATAAATGCAGACTACGTATCTGCCTCTATGTACTACTCTGTAATCGTGGAACCATTATGTTTGTATTTGTACTATGTAATCGTAAAAATTGTAATTTGTTTGGATTTATAGTCATTTAAATTTTGTTATTTGGTCATTCTATTATCATTTTAATCTGTCCTTACAGAGATGGCGGGGATGGCGTTGCTTAACCCGGTGGTGGACAACAAGCATCGTGCTAAGCTAATGCAGGATAATGTTCTCCACCCTCTGATCACTCGTGGTCAGAAGGATAACTGGCAGATACACCCAGCTTGGATCGATCGGTAAGTTTTATTTTTATTTTGCTCATAACATGTACTGGTCAAATAGTTAACAATTTTGTGATACATGCAGTTTGACATGGGCTGGGCTCCTACCCTTTGCTCGCCTTGTTGAGGCGTCAGATGTGACTGGCCGGCTTGCGATGGACCACTGTTTGCTCACCTGCTTGGTGGACCGATGGAGACCGGAGACGCACACGTTTCACTTTCGCTGGGGCGAGATGGCTCCTACTCTACAGGATGTGTCTTACCTACTCGGCCTTCCTCTAGCTGGTGAGCCCATAGGTCCTTTGCAGGCCCCTGACATGTGGTCCGAGGATATGGCAAACCGATTCCAACATATAAATCCCAACGCACCTGTGTTTCTGCATGAGGATCACGGACCCAAGCTTGATTGGTTGCTTAAGTTCCAGGTTAGTACTACGTCATTGTCTTGTTTCATCCATCACTTCAGCTAACCGTTACCTAACTTGTACAATTATTGTTTTCGTTGCAGATACAGAATTTTGGCACGATCCAGATGTCCGAGGCCCAGATTACTAGGAGCCTCGAGGCGTACCTTATGTGGCTGCTAGGAAAAGTGATGTTCACGGAGAACCATGCCACCACTATCAGTGCGTGATACATCCCCATCGCATTGGAGATTGCAAGTGCGATACAGCCGTACCACATCACTGTTCGTAGCTGGGGTTCTGCAGTCTTAGCGGCCACGTACCGAGGTATGTGCAACGCGTGCTTTCTTACGGCGACAAAGTCAGCAATTCTTGGATGCCCTATGCTGTTGCAGCTGTGGTCGTGGGAGAGGTTCCCCATTGGACGACCTGACATTTCGGCTGCCGATCCGTGGCCGCTCGACCATTATTTCGACCCGGAACACATAGACGATCCTACTTTTGGCACACTTTGGACACATCGCAAGGTATGTTCAATAATAGTTTACTAATTATGGTTGTCAATGAGTATCTTACTGTTTACTTATACAATTTACGTTTTTGTTTTGCAGAGACGATTCGCTAGAGATCAGGTTCGGAACTGCTATCCGGCATTCAACGAGCAGTTCGACGTTCTCTCCGGGGCTTCAGTTATTTGGGAGCCATACTCGCCTGACGCGGTCGCGTCGACATTCCCTGGAGGAATTTCTATCATTTGCACGCGAGATGCAGCATACTGGATGACGAAGTCGAAGATTATCTTCGACGTCAGCGTTGAGGAGATGGCCCAGCAGCGTGTTATGAGGCAGTTCGGTCTGCGCCAGATCTCGGTCCCCCGCCTATTGATGCGCCTCTACCAGACATCGTCCACCGGTACCTCCATTTCTTAACCACACATCTTTGTTTTAACACTTGTCATCCCCAATTATGCTAATGTTTCTTGTCTTGCAGATGGAGCAGGAAGGGAACTAACAGGACTGCGACACAATGGTTGCAAAGAGTGCAACCTTACGTGGCCGAGTGGGCTGATGCGCTGACTAGTCTCTGGGTCGAGGCGCAACCCTTCGATCCGGCGGAGTACGACGAGTACCTAGAGGGGTACGTCACTTCCACAAGGGTTTCTCTCGTTCATCACGCCCAACTAGATGTGATGCCGGCCCCTGCTACGTGGGATATGTACCCCAGCCAGTCTATGTCCGGCTCACGGCAACACGCGGTACAAATAATTAACTTATCTACAATCATTTACCCTTATCTATATTATCCTTCATTTCCTAACTGTCTGTACCACTTTCAGGCTGAGTTGACGTGGGATCTGGGGAATGATATAGACCAGTTAGACCGTTCACTTTCGACCGGGCCTTTGCTTACACGCGAACAGCATCGGTCTTGGTTGCAGTCCGCTGCTCAGAGAGTGCGACAGATCTACGAGGCTATCACGTGTGTCCGCTCGTCTGACGTTCTCCCACATGCTGCACGACGGCCACCGCATCCGTCCACGCAGCTGCCTCAACGGCGGGCACGGCGTGACGTGCCGCCACCTCCGGAGGCACACCGACAGCAGCCGCGTCCACGTGTCGCACCACCTCCACCTGACCAGCCAGGAGGTTCGGGCTGGCAGCAGCAGAGTTACCACCAGGGGGGCTACCAGCAGAGCCCCACTGCGGGCTTCCAGCAGCGACCCTCTTCGGAGTACCAGCAGAGCCCCTTCACCGGCTTCCAGCCTCGTGGACCACACGGTATGTCGATTCGTACTACTACATTATCATGTACTCAAACTATTTACAAAATAACATGTTACATAAAATTTCTCGATTCTAGCACAATTCGACTTCGACTTGGGGCCTACTATCTCCGAGCATTACTCGGGTGCTTCTGGTTGGGAGAGTCAGCCGGACGTGTTTCTCGGTGCGGATGCGGACACCCAGTGGCTCAACATGTACAACACTCCTCCTCCACAACCCACACAGGATACACAGCAGGCAGATGACGGGTCCTTAGTTCCTCCACGAGTCACCCGCCCACCCCATCGGTTTGGATGGAGCACTCCTCAGCCACATCCGCCACGTCGTGGCAGAGGCGATGACTGAGACTCTACTTATGTATCAGAGACCTTATGTTGGCTATTTTCCATGTACCGTCAGACCTATGTATGAGTACTAGACTTATGTATCGTTATGTACTAGACTTATTAGTACGATCTATGTGGCAATATTTGATATGTCCGTAACAGGTAGACATTGATTCGATTTAGATAAGATACAACAAATCTCGATTACATACCGATCACACCACACAACAAACGGAAATGCAGGTACAACTACTAATTAATCGATACTCAAAGAAAGATACAACATAACTCAAATTAAGATTCTACCTATCTCCCATCAATGCAGACTGCACCATCCGCAGATTTAGCACCCTTGCCCTTTGACGATGATTCAGGCTTCTTACCCGCACCCTTCCTCGATGTTTCTGCCTTCTTCTCCTTGCCCTTACGCACTGCTTCAGCCCGCTTCTCCTTTGACGACGGCATGAAATCGTCGTCATCATCGCTGGAGTATACCCAGAGAAATGAACGACCGTACCTCTCACGTATGTCTTGAGTTCGATGAATCGGCGCATTAGTAACAAGCCTATCGAACTTATCCGCAAGCCTCAAGACTTCAGCACGGATTTGTTCTGGGGTCCTATACGGAAACCCATCTCGGCATAGCCTCGCCCTTAGCAAAGCGAGATGTCTCTCACTACCAACAATTTCTTCAAGTGGAATTTCCCTACCATCTACCTTCAAATATGTGACCATCTTAGCTAGCTGCTCGGATGCGGCTATATGAAAGCCGGACACACACTTCTCACAAGGTACAATACACACCATGCTGCCGCTCTGTGAGAGTACCCCCCTAGATCGGTTTTTATAGGACAATGGTGGCGGGAGGAACAGACGGGAAATGGTGGCGGGAGAAACGGGCGGGAAACGGTGGCGGGAGGAATAGGCGGGAACGGTTGGCGGGAGAAACGGGCGGGAAACGGTGGCGGGAGAAAAAGGCGGGAACGTCTGGCGGGAGAAACAGGCGGGAAACGGTGGCGGGAGAAAAATGCGGGAACGTCTGGCGGGAGAAACGCGCGCTAATCGTGCGGAGAAATGGGGGAATTGCTGCCATGCAAGGATCGGCTTACCCTGGGCCGACAGGGCTGGTCGGCCACCTCCCAGCCGACCAGGTGTTCGCCAGGTCCTGCAGGCGCGCAGATGCGGCCGACCAGCTCTGGTCGGCCAGCTCTGGGCCGACGAGCCAGAGTCGGCCTGCTCCGGGCCGACGAGTGCTGGTCGGCCACGTCGAAGCCGAGGGTGTATTATTTTCGTAAATTTCTACAATCGCACAATATTCTCCGAATTTATGTTAAAAAAAGTAATATTTAAAAAAAATTAGCTCGCGCGACGCAGTGCTAGCCTACGTGAGCAAGCACGGATGTGGACGGCGCGCGCTTGATTCGAGAGAGATCTGGATGGCGCTTGGTTTGAGCGAGTGTTGATGGTTTTTTTTGAGATTTTCTAGCGAGTGTTGATGTTTTTTCTCACTTTCTTCGCCATTTCTTCCGAGTGGGACAGCACGCAGTTCGTGCTATGCTTCGATCCGCGCCTTTGATCTCAGTTCGTCGCCGCGTCTCGCGAGTTTGATTTAATCCGGGGCGAGTTTGATTTAGTGCGGGGCGGGTTTGGAGAGATCGATCCCTGCGCGAGTGCAAGCACGGATGTGGATGCGGGACGGGTTTGATACATGTTGTTTTTTGTCTACACTCAACAGATCGATCCGAGAGAGGATGATATGCTTGGATAGTTCGATTAGTGGTACTACTTATTACTTGGGTTGCTTAATTCTGTGTTTTCCGTCCTCTCCGTGGAATCAAATCCCTGGTTAATTCACTGCAGGAGATCATGGACACGCCAACGATCATGGTGTGCGTGTCGGGCTCGTCTGGCTGGCTGTCCGACCTGGAGCCGCTGGATGTCGTCTGCTATTGCACCGCTTTGGTCGTCCCGGTTCTGGCAATGTGAGAATCCACACAATGCATGAGGCATTCTGATTTTTGTTTGGTCATCGATCCATTGCTACACTGCAGCTACGACCATATGTCCTAATGGCGTTTTACTTTGTTTTGGTCATCTCGATCCATTGCTACACTAGCTGCAGCTATTACCATGTCCTATGTCCTAATGGCGTTATGTTGCAGGCCGGCGACAGTCATGTCGTGGATCTCCGAGGAGCTCGGCGAAGGTGGACGATGGCCGAACCCGACCGTCGCCGCGCTCTTGTGCAACGCCGCCTGGTTTATCTTTGGCTGGGTCGAGAAGAGCGACGAGGCACACTGCCTAAACCTCTATGGCGGCGCCTTTCAGATGGTGTACCTTGCCACCTTCGTCGCCCTGTGCACGGCCGGCGAGCGGGTGGGCGCTCGCAACAGCGTGGGCATTGCCGCTTTTTTCCTGACGGCGACGTTAGGAATCAACCATGTTCACGTGGTTCTGCACAAGGTGTGCTGCACCGGCTATGGCATGCTAGCCGCGGCAATGCCATTTCTGAACTTCGTGTTGGTACGCATGTTTCTCAGCTTGCCTTGCTCTGCTCTGCTCTGCCATGCCATTCCATGCCCTGTACTGCCCTGTTCTGATTGAATCAATATTGTGTGTGACTGTTGCAGGACGAGAACATCACCGTGGAGATGCTGCCTCATTGGATCATGTCCTCAATTTCCGCTGTCAATGGTCTCGCATGGTTCGTTCGTGGAATCCTAAACGCCAACTATTACATGGCCGTACGTACAACCATTGCCCATTGAACTCGATCGCCTACTCTGCTCTGCACTTGTGCTACTTAGCGTAGCGCGCCCATTTTTCGTTGGAATCATCCCAACTGGTGTACTATGCAGGTGCAGAATGGCACTGGACTCAGCTTCTCTGCATTGCTTCTGGTGGCCCGGTACTTTTGGCCCCAGCCAACGACAGAAGGAGATGAAGAAACCGGTGAATATGGGCGACTCCCCGGCGGCGAGGAATCAAGCACTCCCGACGACAACGACGACAACGACGACGACGACGACGATGATGTCCACGAGGACAAGAACTCGGACCGTTCGGGCATCAAGCAGACTGTCGGCGGCGAGGAATCAAGCACTGGCCCCGGCGTCGACGACAAGGACGACGTCAGCAAGAACGCCGCCGACGATGATGATGTCCACGACGACAAGAACTCGGACCGTTCGGGCATCAAGCAGACTGTCGGCGGCGAGGAATCAAGCACTGGCCCCGGCGTCGACGACAAGGACGACGTCAGCAAGAACGCCGCCGACGACGATGATGTCCACGAGGACAAGAACTCGGACCGTTCGGGCATCAAGCAGACTGTCGGCGGCGAGGAATCAAGCACTGGCCCCGGCGTCGACGACAAGGACGACGTCAGCAAGAACGCCGCCGACGATGATGATGTCCACGACGACAAGAACTCGGACCGTT
This sequence comes from Poa annua, assembly GCA_026929855.1. Taxonomy (NCBI): domain Eukaryota; kingdom Viridiplantae; phylum Streptophyta; class Magnoliopsida; order Poales; family Poaceae; genus Poa; species Poa annua. Next base: position 299,084,504 of record CM049426.1, read on the forward strand.
CGGGCATCAAGCAGACTGTCGGCGGCGAGGAATCAAGCACTGGCCCCGGCGTCGACGACAAGGACGACGTCAGCAAGAACGCCGCCGACGATGATGATGTCCACGAGGACAAGAACTCGGACCGTTCGGGCATCAAGCAGACTGTCGGCGGCGAGGAATCAAGCACTGGCCCCGGCGTCGACGACAAGGACGACGTCAGCAAGAACGCCGCCGACGATGATGATGTCCACGACGACAAGAACTCGGACCGTTCGGGCATCAAGCAGACTGTCGGCGGCGAGGAATCAAGCACTGGCCCCGGCGTCGACGACAAGGACGACGTCAGCAAGAACGCCGCCGACGATGATGATGTCCACGAGGACAAGAACTCGGACCGTTCGGGCATCAAGCAGACTGTCGGCGGCGAGGAATCAAGCACTGGCCCCGGCGTCGACGACAAGGACGACGTCAGCAAGAACGCCGCCGACGATGATGATGTCCACGACGACAAAAACTCGGACCGTTCGGGCATCAAGCAGACTGTCGGCGGCGAGGAATCAAGCACTGGCCCCGGCGTCGACGACAAGGACGACGTCAGCAAGAACGCCGCCGACGATGATGATGTCCACGAGGACAAGAACTCGGACCGTTCGGGCATCAAGCAGACTGTCGGCGGCGAGGAATCAAGCACTGGCCCCGGCGTCGACGACAAGGACGACGTCAGCAAGAACGCCGCCGACGATGATGATGTCCACGACGACAAAAACGCGCTCGGCCTCAGCACAATCTCGGAGGTTCCGGAGACTGTCCACGCCGAGGATTCGATCTCCGAGGACGAAGACAAAGACAAAGATCCGTTGGACCTCAACGAGAACTTGGAGGGTTCGAAGACTGTCAACGCCGAGGGTTCGAGCACCGAGGACGAAGGCAAAGATCTGTTGGGCCTCAACGAGCACTCAGAGCGTTCGGACATCAAGACGATGGACAACAAGGGGAAGGTTTCAGACACCAAGGCGATCGGCGAGAACTCCGAGACCACGGCAGAGGATTCGGACACCAAGCCGGACGACGGCAACAACGGCGCGTCCGAGAATTCTGCGCAGGAGGCTGCCTCCTCAGCCGCTGCACCAAAGGCGGAAGACTAGGCGCCTGCGCTGCGCACGAGGTCGTCTGTCGCACGCACTTGCCAACACCCAAACTCAACCATGTTTTCAGTCTGCGTGAACTGTTACTGACGAGAATGTTTCCTTTTGAGGTTGATAAATTGGCTTGCCTCTATCTTTGTTTGCGATAGAATAGAAGGATGCACTTTGAGACTCATTAGCAATGCCTACTACTCAAAGGTTGGTTTGGAGAAGTTGGAAGTATTCGAAAGTCGTTTCAGACAAGGTTGCACTGTCCATGATGCATTGCCAGAGTCATCTAGAGAACTTTTCATTGGTCTAGATGAAATACATGCTTTCACTGGTTCCAAGTTGCATACAATGTAGTGGGCACAAATTACATTTTCATTTGCAAATCGTTCGGCAGATATTTTTCTTTCTCTACCAACAACAGTCCAAACGAGCTAAAACTTCAAAGCTGTAGTAGTCCATGTAGATTATGCAACTTCTTTCTGTTCTGTACCGCACTAGTTTGGCACTTGAGCTATATATATACTCCTTTCTGGAGTTTTCTTCTTCTTCCTCACTAAGGCATTGTAGATTTGTAGTTCACTTCAACGTGTTTCTCTGTATACATCTCATGTCTGTATACTTGAACGTGTTTCACTGTATACATCTCATCTCATGTCACGGGGCGCCATCGAGGAGTTCTTTTCAAGAACTTTTCTGTAATTTCATATTTTTTGTACAAATTTTCTTATGGGGGTTGGTTTCAATTAATACACTGCCTCTTAATTTTTCGCATATTTCTCAAATTTAAGAAATGGAATGGTTGTTTTACTAAAGATCCTCTTAACTTGTATAAGAAACAACCAATAGGGGTTGAACGATTCTTCTAGAGTACGTATTTTCCTTATAATTCTAGTTTCTATGGATTGGTGGTTTTTTAATAATCTGTACTCTCCATCTCGGTTTATATAGGAGTGGAGCTTATCTCAACTGGTTGGGGAGTGGATGTACAATCCCAATAACCAGGTTCAAGTCCCCAAGGACACGAATTTAGGTTCATATTTATACTTGAGAATTAGGCCTTCCTAATACTCATGCAATATATCTTGAGGAGCAGGCTTGGTATTAACCAAGATATAAATCCTTATACTCACGCTTAAAAGTCCGTGTGCATCCTTAGTTGGTGCAGAGGCCTGCAAGTGAAATTCTCCCACATTTTGAAGGAGTGGAGCTTAGCTCAACTGGTTGGGGAAGTGGATGTACAAGCCCAACACCTAGGTTCAAGTCCCAGGGACGCGAATTTAGGTTCCTATTTATACTTGAGGATTAGGCCTTCCTAATACTCATGCAATTTATCTTGAGAACCAGGCTTGGTTATTAACCAAGATATAAATCCTGCTACTCGTGCTTAAAAGTCTATGTGCATCCTTAGTTGGTGCAGAGGCCGGGAAGTGAAATTCTCCCCCAATTTTAAGACCAACGCTCCTGCGACGCCTGCGGCGACTCGCCGGCCGCCGCGCAACGCCTCCCTGCTAGTGGCCCTGCTAGCCTCTCCCAACGCGGCCCTGCTGAACCACGCCCCCTGCTAGCCTCTCCCAACGGGCGCGCCCCCCCTGCTTATGGATCCAGATCGGATCCAGATCATCGAATCTGGCACTCGGGCGCCGCTCCTCGCCGGCGTGCGGAGGGACGGCCCGACCTTGTCTCCTCAGCCACGTTGTGTGCTCCCTCGACCTCGAATCGCCATCCCCGACTGATTGCATCGCCATAAGCTCTTGTGTCTTGGAGTCGGGCAGGTTCAGGCGGCGGGGCGGCGGCGCTCGCCGGTAAGGCGGCGGTGCTCGCCGGAACATGGTAGGGAGGCAGCGGCGCGGGCTCACTCGTGTCGTTCGCCGAGAGCCGGCTGGCGGCGTGGGGGCTGCAGCCTTGGAGCAAGAATAATGGCGGTTGTCCTAAGGTTCTCTCGCTACAAGTTGAAAATCTGCATGTTGTCTAACCTTCTCGATCTGGACGGATTGACGAGTTCCGTAAAGCTCCGCCGGCGACCTACACTGGGCAATTCATGCCTGGAGATTGCCGGATCGGATGGGGTTCGGTCGTGCGCACCCATGTTTTACTCTGGCCGTTTGGGTTCAGAGGGAGCGCGTTAAAATTATGCTGGCTGTTAATATCATTGGACATGTTCTTGTTCCATGGTGCTGGCGGAGAATGCCATGTAAGTCAAGATCTGATGCTAGCAATGGTGATTGAATGGGCGATGAAGAATTTGCTTGGTGTTTCATGACTTGGAGCAGCGGCATGTAAGTGGGGGAGACAACATACGTGAAGTACAAAGTCCTAACTTGAAGACATTGTTTTAAGAACGAGAACTATCTTGAAGGGGATCGAGTGCAGAAAACAATAATTTTCCTAGCAACGATATCCTTAAAACATGCCAAGATCTATTCTATGCAGATATAGTAGTACGAATGGAGATTGGAATACATACCCTTGTAGACCGAAAGCGGGGATTATGTTCCCGCACAAATATTGTCGATGAAGACCGACGAAGCCGACCTCAAGGTCATGTAGAGGAAGCAGACCTCCCAGCACCGCTAGCGCAGCACCTCACAGGGTGTTACACACGAACAGTGGAGACGACGGCCTCCGAAGCTCCAGTCAAGGACGAGCAGTGGAAGACTTGGATCGGAACACCAGCAGCGCGGCAGCGGGCTATGTTGGAAGAGATCCCCCTCTCAACTCGGCGCAACTCCGACAAAGGGAATCACGAAATCGAAAGAGAATTGGGGAATGAAAAGGCCAGGGGTGCCCCTCTATATGTAGGCTCCCAGGGGGGAGCCAACTTGCCAGCCAGACAATGTGGGACTAACCCCCACATGCCTGGTGCGGCATGGCTGGTGCGCCGGCCTCATGGTGGGCTCCTTTTGGCCCACCTCGGTCAGCCCCAGTGCTCCCACCGAATTCCCCTAGGGAATTTTCCCCCTCTTGGGCCTTCTTTCGACCAGAAGGCCCATTTAGGGAAATCAGCCTAAATAAATTCGAAAATAAATATATAAAATCATATTTAGACATTAATTACACTAATTAATATCAAACATATTATATATAATTTATTCTACCTCCGAAAACTATTTCGTCGCTGCCCGATCTCCACCGGACCTCTCCTGGGACGTTTCCGGTGATCTCTTTCCATTCCGGTTGTCTTGTCGAAACCCCTTAAGTGTTTTACCCTAGAGGTTCGATATAATAACAGGTATGATCGAGACTCCTCTCCGATCAACGACTAACTCGTAGGCCTGGACCCCATGAATTAATCCCTGTGATATAACGAATGACTTTCATCTATCAAACCTGAACGTAAAGTCTTAAACCTTTTGCCGTGGCGATACTTAGCGTGTCCGAGCGTCGTTCATAGATATCTCCATATCTAGCTTGACCTCGTTACCGACAACGCTATCTTCTACTCGTTTATGATTTCATGTCTCCGTGACCTAGTCACATGCTTGCAAGCTCATTAGACATAATCTCACCTAGTGGGACCTAGAGTATCTATCCTGCTATGCGGACTGGCAAATCCCGCTCTTGACCCCTCATCTCAACTACTCCGTTCCGATACCCAAAAGTATCACCGTTATTGTCATACTAATTAAGATACGACGTTTGGTGCAATCAAAGTGTCTTCTAGGAATAACAATAAGAGTTGGTTTCACGGTCAAAGGCGTAATGACTACGTCCTACAAATATGGGTATGTCCATCACATCGTTCTCCAACGATATGACTTCCATTGCCGACCGGCGCCATGCCCTATGATCGGGAAACCTCGATCATCGATCGTGCAACGAAACTAGTCTTAGTAGAGTCTATTAGGGACCTGGTTGTTTACGCATCACACCCGTATTAATGTTTCCGCTTAATACAGTTATAGCATGACACAAAAACATATTATGAACAAACGAGATATGATAAAGAAATACACTTTATTAATTGACTCTAGGGCATATCTCCTTCATATCTTTAGGGTGAAAACCCAAGGCCTGACCTTAATTGGTTTTGCCTGACATTGTTCTTCTTGAAGGTGTTGCTTGTGAAGAATTGGATATCATATGTTGTTTTGGTGGTGGTTGTGCGGCTGCTGCAAGGATTGAAACTCTATAGCGGGACTTTTCTTTTTATTTCTTCTTCTTATTGTGTTTCGGCTATGTGCATCCGTAATAGTTTTGGTTATTGTGTTGTTGCAGAGGCTGAGTGTAATTTGTATCTATGTGATATTAATAAAACACCCTTTATCTAAAAAAAAACTAGTACGAAACTAATATTTACAACCCGGGAGATCCTTAGATCGATGACATAGAGGCACTAGACCCTACTTTCAAGCTGCTTGAGTACTGCCAGAATCCACATAAATTAGTGCCATGTTGCTACGTCGCACACTTTAAAAGAGAACTAGGAACGATATCAGTAAATAGAAAAATTGTCTATTTGTCCATTTTAGTATCACCAGGAACGACAGCAGTAAATAGAGAATTGAGCAGGGCCAATCACGCCAGAAATAGTGAAATACCTTCACAGGAACATGGTTAGCATAACATGTACTTAGTTTATCCCCAGAACTCCTTCAGTTAATACACCAAATGTACTGCAAAAAACCAACAGGGAGGTCCCAATCACATCGTACTAAAACGTCACTCAGATACAAAACTTAGCACTGCTACCTTAGGTTCAAAAGCTAATTCAAATATAATTGGTGATTGGAGCTTACATCTGAATAACACCGCCGTCATTGCACCAAGGCAGACAGTTGTCAGCCAGCCAGTGCACAGAAGAATGCATGTCTGGTCATAGTAGCACCAAAATTTCCCAATTCCCCACTAATCATGATCAATCAGGGCAAACAATTTTTTATCCTCAATCACCGTAAGCAATCTGTAGCTGCAAAACCAAGAAAAAACATTAACACTCATATGCATGTATCCTTACATAATTGCAAATATGTGTCCAAACAGAAAGATAAACGAAGTGCCATTAGCATAACTTACACTACCATGAACCAAAAATCCATTATAAAGCACATAACTCATAATGAGGAATCTATCGGAGAGGAATGCATAGTTGAGGATGCCAAACTCAGAGAACCGGCCATGCCGAAGAACCGCTATCAAATAGCATGCTCTGAAAATTTTATTACGTGCATCAAGTCACTAAACTTTTGTCTAAACAAAGAGGAAGATCCCTAGCTTGCAACCGTAGTCTGTATGCTCTAGTCAGCGACCTAGACACCCTTCTCATTTGTCTTCAGCTGCAAACATGTTTTTTTGTAAATAAAAGAGCAAACCGGAGCAGTAAATCAGGTGTGCCCTGTTCTATATGAGAACAAATATTTTTTTGATTGTAACATGAATAATTTACGCAGTACCACGCAAAAATTAAAAAGATCATAGTGTGGAGAACCTGATAAGAGGAGGCGAAACAATGAGCAAGCTGCAGAACTGGCACACCCATATCTAATAGCATCGATATAGCCACTACAGAACACAACAAATTCTTAACCTAGGATTGAAACTACATATAACCAATCAGGTTTCAGATACTACACCTGTAATTTGGTATGGAAAATAAAAAATAGTCAGGAAATCATACAATTTTGGTGGATATAGCGATATGTTACCCTGCACCCCATCACATGACATTTTAATCAACACAAATAGAGCGGAATTTGGGAAACACCTAAAGCTGAACTCTGTAAGAATCGTTGTCCTGGACTGATGTACCTTGGAAAAGGGAACCGCGAAAAGGACCTATATGAGAAGTGACATCAGTATATAGTAAAAATGGCTGCTTCATAGCAAATAATAACAGAAAAGTTTGTTTCTTATGGTTGTTCATTTATGTGAAAAGCAAGCGTTCTCCATTACTCAAGTTCCGAAAACTGAATCTAACATATATGCACGACCATTAGCAAGAAAGTAGCAATCCAATAGTAATGTAAGCATTGGAAAAACAATTAACCAAAGCTGGCAACAACTCTCTTTTCTCACAACACTGAATGAAATACAACACTTGCAGCCTACATAACCACCCGAACTCAACAACCCATGGCACGACTTCACGGAGAGCTCCGCAGCACCCATGCCTTGAGCAGATACTCCACACCAGCGAGGTACTGTGGAAACTAACAATTAGGGCTTGCCTACTGTACCCAACAAAGATAAGTTGGAATAAAACATCAAAAACATAGAAGGAATGCAAGAGAACCTTTCTCTGAACAAAGAGAAAGATCATCTGATATATTCTAACCATTTCCTTTAGAACGTCAAGATTAGTCCCAGTCTTATATACAACCTCATCTCTTCTTCCATAGCACACCTGAACAGAATAAAAGAGCTAGGAGAGACCATGGCCATTACCTGTTTTGAGCACGCAGCCAGGGACACGCCATCGACCTAATCACACCGCTGTTGGTCGACATGGAGTTCAGAGACGCGAATGGAGGTCGAGCTCTTGGCGTGCACATCCTCCCCTATTTCACCTACAGCAGCTGAGAAAGCTCGTCCTGTCCGCATCCTCCGTGCTAAATTGATAGCATAATATTTCAGTTCTTCATTTTCATATATATGCAAACATGCCTAAAGAAAACGCCACATACACCTTTGGGTCAATTGGCAGACCTGGAGTTAGCATCATGAACAAAAAATAACCTTTGTGGAAAGAGAAGCAAGCATGAATTAGTGGGAAGGTCCTAAATTTGGATACGTGACCTGACGTGACTGAAAGATTTAAAAGCAAAACGAATATGGGAGATGGATAGCACAGTAAGTTGCAGACCATCGGATCTAAGCTGCATAAACGGGAGGAACATGGGCGCCTCATATCAAATCGAACAAAGAAAAAGAAAGGGAAAGAGCAGTGTGGAGGCTGAGGCAAACCTTGACGAAGCCTAGCGCCCCTCCTCATGCTACTCCTTCTCCACAAGCTCCAGGTTGGGGATGCTGCCGGAGCCATCGTCTGTGGCCGCCGCTGGAGCCGTCGTCCTCTGCCGCCACCGTTGTGTCGCCGCTTGCCGCTCGCTGTCGCCGTCCACGCGGATTCGTCCCCGGCCTCCTCTTGAACGCTTCGACTGCCACCGCCGCCATGCTCCTACTACTGCACCTCCCGCGACGGCGGCGCGAAGGCACAAGAGGAGATGATGCAGGATTGGGGGAGAGATGGGGAGGTCACAGGAGGGATTGGAGGAGAGGAGAGACGTCAGGGATTGGGGGAGAGAGAGGACGCAGGGATTGGGGGGGGGGGGGGGGGGGGGGGTTCGGGAGAGGCGCGAGGGATTGGAGGGATCAGCGGGGCGGTGCAAGAGGAGAGGGCGGCGCGGGAGGAGTCGACGGCGACGCGGGATGAGGGGCGGGGGGGGGGGGGGGGGGGGGGGCTCGGGGTCGCAAGGGAGAAGAAATGGGGGATTCTGTGGGACGTTCTTACAGAAAGGTCTAGGCAGTTTTACGTATTTGCATATAAGTCCTTCTGTGTGTTAAAATACGGACCGTGGAGCACTGTTTTGATCTGTCAGTGCCTTTTCAGCAAAATAGGCACGGTGACCGGTGGAACCGGGGTCGACCGGCGGGCGACCGGGCGACGTGGCGTGTTTCGATTGGCTAAAAGCCCCGTGCTACAGTGACCCGCACTGGGGGAATCTGGGAACGCATCTCGGCCGTCCACGCCGCGGATCGGATGACCCAGACAATTTGGAGAACGTGGATAGCAGATCTAGATGCAAATCTGATGTCCTTTTATATATAGGGTAATATGATAGGATCCAGTTAAATAATAATAGAAGGTACTAAAAACGGTATTGAGAACTAGAATTAAAGAGAATTAAAAGTGAGATCCTTACATATATCCTTGTGGAATCCGGTGAACTTGTCCCAAACCCTGCACATTATAGAAAATGATAATTTAAGTTATTAATTAACCTATATTAGAATGGAATAATGATTGAAATTACATCTGTAGCATCAGTTGCAAGTCGATTAACTTCTCAAGCGGTTTGCTTAATGGGTCGTATATGCATACTTTTGCCGTTTCAATGTGGATCTCAAGCAGTATCCAGTGAAATATGTGCATGTTTATGAAGGAGATATGCCCTAAAGGCAAATAAATATGTAGTATTTATCGCATTATCTAATAAGTTTATAATATGTTGTTGTATCATGCTATAACTGTATTAATCGGAATAGTTAATACACGTGTGATACATAGACAAACGAGAGTCCTAGTAAGCCTTTATATAAACTATTTTATTGGACAACTGTTGACCGAGATTTCCCGATCATGAACAGTCACGTCGGTTGACAGTGAGGCCATCTTATTAGTAGAATAAGGTGATGGACATATGCATCAAAGTATTGCAAAATGATCGTATTACGATGTTCATCATTTGCAATAGGAAAGTAACATGATAGCTTATTCCTCAGACCGTGAGATCATACTAATTGCTGCTCCGTAGGATACTCTAAGTGCATCGAACGTCAGTTCATAAATGAGTGACTATAAAGGTGTATATCTTGTGTATCTCGAAAGAGTATGTTGATACGTATGGATTAAGAGTGGGATTTGTTCATTCGTGTAATGTAAAGATACTCTGGTCCCACTCGGTGAGATTACGTCTATAAAGCTGCGCAACTTATGACTAGGTCATGGAGATGTAATATCACAGACGATCTTATTAACCCTTGTCGGTAACGAGATAAAACATGACATCGGCGCGAGGGATTGGAGGGATCAGCGGGGCGGTGCAAGAGGAGAGGGCGGCGCGGGAGGAGTCGACGGCGACGCGGGATGAGGCGGGGGGGGGGGGACCTCGGGGTCGCGAGGGAGAAGAAATAGGGGATTCTGTGGGACGTTCTTACAGAAAGGTCTAGGCAGTTTTACGTATTTGCATATAAGTCCTTCTGTGTGTTAAAATACGGACCGTGGAGCACTGTTTTGATCTGTCAGTGCCTTTTCAGCAAAATAGGCACGGTGACCGGTGGAACCGGGGTCGACCGGCGGGCGACCGGGCGACGTGGCGTGTTTCGATTGGCTAAAAGCCCCGTGCTACAGTGACCCGCACTGGGGGAATCTGGGAACGCATCTCGGCCGTCCACGCCGCGGATCGGATGGCCCAGACAATTTGGAGGACGTGGATAGCAGATCTAGATGCAAATCTGATGTCCTTTTATATATAGGGTAATATGATAGGATCCAGTTAAATAATAATAGAAGGTACTAAAAACGGTATTGAGAACTAGAATTAAAGAGAAATAAAAGTGAGATCCTTACATATATCCTTGTGGAATCCGGTGAACTTGTCCCAAACCCTGCACATTATAGAAAATGATAATTTAAGTTATTAATTAACCTATATTAGAATGGAATAATGATTGAAATTACATCTGTAGCATCAGTTGCAAGTCGATTAACTTCTCAAGCGGTTTGCTTAATGGGTCGTATATGCATACTTTTGCCGTTTCAATGTGGATCTCAAGCAGTATCCAGTGAAATATGTGCATGTTTATGAAGGAGATATGCCCTAAAGGCAAATAAATATGTAGTATTTATCGCATTATCTAATAAGTTTATAATATGTTGTTGTATCATGCTATAACTGTATTAATCGGAATAGTTAATACACGTGTGATACATAGACAAACGAGAGTCCTAGTAAGCCTTTATATAAACTATTTTATTGGACAACTGTTGATCGAGATTTCCCGATCATTAACAGTCACGTCGGTTGACAGTGAGGCCATCTTATTAGTAGAATAAGGTGATGGACATATGCATCAAAGTATTGCAAAATGATCGTATTACGATGTTCATCATTTGCAATAGGAAAGTAACATGATAGCTTATTCCTCAGACCGTGAGATCATACTAATTGCTGCTCCGTAGGATACTCTAAGTGCATCGAACGTCAGTTCATAAATGAGTGACTATAAAGGTGTATATCTTGTGTATCTCGAAAGAGTATGTTGATACGTATGGATTAAGAGTGGGATTTGTTCATTCGTGTAATGTAAAGATACTCTGGTCCCACTCGGTGAGATTACGTCTATAAAGCTGCGCAACTTATGACTAGGTCATGGAGATGTAATATCACAGACGATCTTATTAACCCTTGTCGGTAACGAGATAAAACATGACATCGGCGCGAGGGATTGGAGGGATCAGCGGGGCGGTGCAAGAGGAGAGGGCGGCGCGGGAGGAGTCGACGGCGACGCGGGATGAGGCGGGGGGGGGGGGGGGACCTCGGGGTCGCGAGGGAGAAGAAATGGGGGATTCTGTGGGACGTTCTTACAGAAAGGTCTAGGCAGTTTTACGTATTTGCATATAAGTCCTTCTGTGTGTTAAAATACGGACCGCGGAGCACTGTTTTGATCTGTCAGTGCCTTTTCAGCAAAATAGGCACGGTGACCGGTGGAACCGGAGTCGACCGGCGGGCGACCGGGCGACGTGGCGTGTTTCGATTGGCTAAAAGCCCCGTGCTACAGTAACCCGCACTGGGGGGATTCTGGGGACGCATCTCGGCCGTCCACGGCGCGGATCGGATGGCCCAGACAGTTCGGAGGACGTGGATAGCAGATCTAGATGCAAATCTGATGCCCTTTTATATATAGGGTAATATGATAGGATCCAGTTAAATAATAATAGAAGGTACTAAAAACGGTATTGAGAACTAGAATTAAAGAGAATTAAAAGTGAGATCCTTACATATATCCTTGTGGAATCCGGTGAACTTGTCCCAAACCCTGCACATTATAGAAAATGATAATTTAAGTTATTAATTAACCTATATTAGAATGGAATAATGATTGAAATTACGTCTGTAGCATCAGTTGCAAGTCGATTAACTTCTCAAGCGGTTTGCTTAATGGGTCGTATATGCATACTTTTGCCGTTTCAATGTGGATCTCAAGCAGTATCCAGTGAAATATGTGCATGTTTATGAAGGAGATATGCCCTAAAGGAAAATAAATATGTAGTATTTATCGCATTATCTAATAAGTTTATAATATGTTGTTGTATCATGCTATAACTGTATTAATCGGAATAGTTAATACACGTGTGATACATAGACAAACGAGAGTCCTAGTAAGCCTTTATATAAACTATTTTATTGGACAACTGTTGATCGAGATTTCCCGATCATGAACAGTCACGTCGGTTGACAGTGAGGCCATCTTATTAGTAGAATAAGGTGATGGACATATGCATCAAAGTATTGCAAAATGATCGTATTACGATGTTCATCATTTGCAATAGGAAAGTAATATGATAGCTTATTCCTCAGACCGTGAGATCATACTAATTGCTGCTCCGTAGGATACTCTAAGTGCATCGAACGTCAGTTCATAAATGAGTGACTATAAAGGTGTATTTCTTGTGTATCTCGAAAGAGTATGTTGATACGTATGGATTAAGAGTGGGATTTGTTCATTCGTGTAATGTAAAGATACTCTGGTCCCACTCGGTGAGATTACGTCTATAAAGCTGCGCAACTTATGACTAGGTCATGGAGATGTAATATCACAGACGATCTTATTAACCCTTGTCGGTAACGAGATAAAACATGACATCAGATGTCTACGATCATATCTCGGACAAGGTAGTATCGAAGAAACAAAAAGAATGAATATCATGTTTATGGTTCAACGAAGATATTCGTAGAATGCACAGGGACTGTCACAGGCATCCAGGTCTCCCCAGCGGTCATTGGTGAGCAAGGGGTCTCGACCATGTCTGGAGTATTCTCGAACCGTAGCGTAACAAGACTTAAGGTCTTACCAACACTTGGAGATCGTTGGGAATGATAGATAATAGGAGAGAGATAAATAACCTGGAAAAGGTTCCGGTGGTTCCGGAAGGGTTCCGGGAATGTCGAAAGAAGTTTGGGTGGTCTGAAAATTGTTTCGGGGTCACGAGAGATTAAATAATATGCAAATATATTAATTATGAAGTAATTATATTTTATATTAATTAAAAGAAAAGAAAAAAGGGAGCAACCCACTTAATGGGCCAAGAGAGGCCCATGTGGGGAGGCTAACCATGTGGGGGAGCCCACATGGTTCGGCCATGGCTAGACGGCCGAACCCCCTCCCCCTCCTTTTTCCTTGCTTTTCCTTTAGTCTCACACGGGGGAGGCAATGTGTTTGCACACCCCCTCCCCCTTTATAAAGAGAGGCATATTAATTGTTTTAAATACAATCTAAAATATAATTAATGTTGTATATGCCGGCTTGAGTTAATTCTCCGCCCGCTTCTCTCTCTCTCTCTCTCTCTCCCATGAAGCTATAACGCAGTGCGCCGTTGCCCTGCGGGATTCCAGAAAAGGTCTACCCCTGCGATCTCAGTTGGATCTGAGTGACCGGAAGTTGTTGTTAAGCTTCGTATGCTTGTGAGTAATCGGAGGCGCCACATTTGAGGTGCCTGGGCGACATCGTCTCGCCACCACCGCTGCCCTGCCCTTCCGCCGCCGCCCCACCTGCTGGACGCGCCCCTCCTCGTTGACGCCGTGTCTTTGTCAACATCGCCGCGTCATCGTCTACTTCATCTCGCCAAGTTCTTCGCGACCTAGAGGTCGGCTACGTCGTCTTCATCGGCAACGCTTGTGCGGGAGAGAATCCCCGCTATGCGGTCTACAAGAGGTATGTGACCAGTTCCGCCACCGTTACCGCATTACTAGATAGATAGAACCTGGCTAGTTTCAGCATTTGTTAGTTAGAAAAATTATTGTTTTCTGCTACAGAACCCCTTCAGTTTATATACGTCAATAACTCATCAATTCCAATAACATCGAATAAGATCGAATAAGCCAATTAGTGAATATGTACAAGACTGAAAAGAACTCACTCGAAGTTTTAAGGAAATAGTATGTAGTTTTTGGAAAAATTGCGGCATTAAGTATGAGAGCAAAAGCTCCTCCGTTTTCTCTGGGTAATGTAATATACCATGATGGTGAACTCGATTTGGGTAAACAAACCCAATGTTATTATGAATTCCAAACTTTTGGGATTGTATAATCTTCAATCTGCATAATAATAGAGTAGAAAAGAATTTAGTAATGAGAATAATTACAGGCAATGAAAAACAAGCTAAGCTAGAGAATTAATGACATGCATAATTTAATCACTTACATACAATAGGCACTGATGATAGATTTGCCGAGGGCGCTAAAATTGAATAACTGGAATAATTCTGGGAGCTCAATTTGAAACTCATCATCACCTGGGCCATAATGAGACAGTGGAATTTTCACATATATCCAGTCTCCTTCAGAATGAGCCGTGAAAGACTGATGCTCTCGCAACGTTGGGCTACCCTAAGAGGAAGGTGTGATGATTTATATGTCTCTAACGTATCTATAATTTCTTTTTTTCCATGCTTATATTATACCAATTGATACATGTTTAATATACACTTTATATGGGGTTTATGCATTTTCTGGGACTAACCTATTAACACGATGCCACAGTGTCAGTTCCCTATTTTCTGCTGTTTTTGGTTTTAAAAAAGTTGTTAATAAAATATTCTCGGAATTGGACGAAACAAAAGCCAATGTTCCTATTTTTCCCGACACGTTCCAGAAGTCCAAAGAGGAGACGAAGGAGGGCACCGAGGCGCCGTCATCATGTGTTGGCGCGACCCCACTTCTGGCCGCGCCAGCACATGGTGAGGGTGAAAGTGCATGGTTGCCCCCATGCGTGGTTTTGGTAATTAATGACAATCCTTATGGACTAATGTTTACATTGAGATATTCTTTATAGATCTTGTCCATGGGAAATTATAGGAGTTCATGTGTTGGACTCTTCAAGATGACTTAATGACCAATGCTCTATTCAAGGATTTATATGATGAATGGTCATGTGTAGAGTTGTGCTCATTGCAAGTATGGCTTGGAATAGAAGATTGAGTGAACAATCATGTTTACCTCCAAGCCATCATACATATCAAGAGAAGAAGATGAAGTGCAAGTTCAATATGATGCACATCGGAAGATATCCTTTGATTGAAGTTTGCAAAGGAAACATGAAGACAAAGCTTAGTGAGTCCCTCCCATAACGGAGTATGGGGGAGCATTTGGAGAAGTCTTCATCAAGCATGTGCTAGCAAGCACAATCAAGAAAGGTGTTTCAACTTGAGAGAGTCAAGATCTTCATCATCGAGGTCAAGTGGAATGCGCAAGGCAAAGGTATGATCTTGATAGGTTTTCTCTCTTACCGGTCTCATGGTGTTAGTAGGAGACCGGGTTTTAGGATAGATGGCGTACTATCAAGAGGGGCTCTCAAGTGAGTAACTTGATCGCATTGTTGCGGAGAGCTCAAACCTTTGCATACTTGGCTTCTCATATTTCTTGGTTCTTATTTGGATTTTATTGTGGTGAGAAATTAGAGCTTGCTTCATCTCCATGTCAAGCTCTAGTTCACCGAAAATAGTTTTACTTTGGAAAACTTGTTGCGTTTTCGGTGGCGGAAATATTGCCGGTTCAACCGTGAGGAAACTCTCCCACCTTTCCATGTGTGGTGATTTTACTCTATTTATGGGATGCAATATTTCCAACAAAAGTGGTCTCACCTCATTCGGAGTTCATTCGCAAAAGTTATATTAGTTTTCGTGTTCAGTTTTGCAGCAGCTTTTTCTTATGCCGGAGTTTCCGGTCCCCAGGACCGGAGTCTCCGGACTCAAAGTTTTTTCTCCAAAGCTGCTTTGAAGTTGTTCAGCCCCTGGTGGGGAGCGGATTTCCGGCCCCAAAGGCCGGAGTTTCCGCCCCTGGATGAATTTTTCGGCCCAGGGCACCGGAGAGTTTTCCCAAGCCTCGGATGTGTTGACGTTGTTCAGCCCCTGGTGGGGGCCGGAGTTTCCGGTCCCAGTAGGCCAGAGTTTCCGCCCCTGGCCGGAGTTTCCAGCCCTAGTGACCGGAAACTCCGGTATGAAGTTTTCTTGCAACGACTCTTTTTCGTGGGACCTATAAAAAGGCCCCTTCTTCCCCAGAGAGAGTAGCTCTTCCAAGCACGAATTTCCCCCCTCTCTCTCCTCCATTGTTGACCTTGGAAAGCTTGCCCCTCTTTCATTTCCTCCCATGATTCTTGCATATCTTTGAGGGATTTGAGATAGGAGATCTAGATCTACATTTCCACCAATCCATCTCTCCTCTAAGTGAGGGGAACCTAGTAGATCTTGATCTTGGAGTTCTTGGTGCATCTCCTCTTTGTTCTTCCTCTCTTATTCCCCCATAAGCATTTGTTGCTTTGTTGGAATTAGAGAGTGAAGGATTTGAGCACTTTTTCTCTTGCCTTTTGCATTGTCGGGTTATGACTCCCAGGAATCAGGGGTAGTCACTTCCTGAAGTGTAGTTTGAGAGGGGATTGAACGCGGAGGTCTAAACCCTCAAGTGGCTCCGCGACGTTGCTCGCCGGACCCAAAGAAGACGCACACCCGACCAAGGAAGACACCGTCCTTTACCCAGGTTCACGTCCCTCGTGAGGAGGTAAGACCGCTAATCCTGCCTGTCTGTATTATATGTGAGAGGTTACAGTACAATTGAGCTTTCCAGAAGCCCCCTTGAGGCAGTTCTTGCCTGGGGAGGGAAGCGACGATCTTCTTCCTCCTCCAGCCAGCGGCTAACCTAACCAGCGTTGCTAGGGTTTACAAGGGAGTTTTGCACGCAAAGGGCCGACCCCTGCTACGATGGATGTCTTCTCTCTTTTATAGGCGCCTCGGGCCTTCTCCTTCGGCTTGACCTTCAAGGTGGCTCCCACTTGCCAGTGGCGGGGCGGAGCACGAGTCCACCATGCTCCATTCGTCCATGGACTTGGTCCATTGTTGATAAAGGTGGCGCCGTGGCCGACCGGCGGCCGACCGCGCTCGTACTATCCGCAGAGCGGGCAGTCTCTGAGGCGGAGCCCGCGATGACGATCTCCGTTGGAGAGTTGCGCCGTCCACCTGCTTTATCGTCAGAGTAGAAGGTCCTCACAGCTGTGCAGCAGGCGGCGCAGCTTTGTTGACCGCTTTTTCGCTAGGGACAGCGACGGGGGTGTGAGCGCCACTGTACGAGCGTGGCAGAGGTCACGTGCGCTCTGCCGGGATTCCTTGGCGACGACGTTTCCCTCCAGGCCTGAGGGGAGATTCCTGTCGGACTTCCCTCAGGGGGGTTGGTTCCTTGACGGGGAGGATCCCCTGAGGCGAGGGGTCCCTTGAGGCCCTCGCCTCCTCTTCAGGACCTCGAGGGGGGATCGCCTCTCGAGGGTCCCGTCAGGCGGTGAAGCCTGGTCCTTAGTTGTTTCGTCCGTCTGGCCTGCGAGCGAGGTCTGGAGGGAATGGGCTCTTGATACCCCAGTTCCCACTGGGCCGACATGCATTTGGCGCATCAGTGTGCTCTCCACGAGGATTCGTGGAAGTTGAAAGTTTGTGAGCTTGTTACTCTTGGGTCCTTGGAACCTAGACGCCTTTGTGGTGGTTGGACCCTTGTGTGATCACTTGAAGCCGTTTGGGAGCCCCCAATCCCATTGTGGGTGTGCCCCGGATTGTTGTTGTTTAAAGCCGTTCGGGAGCCCCCAATCCCATTGTGGGTTGTGCCCCGGATTGTTGTTTAAAGGCTCCGGATTCCGCCTCGAAGGAATTCCGATAGTGGAAGGTGAACCAAGCCTTTGTGGTGCGGTTCATCGGAGAAGAAGGTGAAACCTTTGTGGTTGTTGAACCGTTGTGTCGGTTCACACCTCTCCAACGAGACGTACTCCCTTAACAAGGAGGAACTCGGGAATACATCCTCGTCTCCGCGTGCCTCGGTTATTTCTATACCCGAGCTTTTTACTTATGCAATTTACATTGTGATAGCCTTCGTGCTTGAAGTATTCTATAGATATCACCTTGTTGTTTGTCTTTCTTAGCATAAGTTGTTGGTGCACATAGGTGAGCCTAGTTTATTTAGGTTGTCGGCTTGTTTATTTAAACACCTAGTTTTATTCCGCAATTATCAAGTCTAAACCGGAAAAGTTTTAATCCATCTATTCACCCCCCTCTAGGCGACATCATTGTCCTTTCAGAGGGGCCCTCGGGCCTTCACCGCCTTCGGCCTTTCACCTGCTTATACCCCCGACGCGAGAAAACCTAATCAATCCGTCATATTTCATGAAATGTTCTGCAGCGCCGCCACCATCGAAGACAAGTTTCGGGGGTTAGAAGTTACTGTTCCAGCACCCTACCGGGACGGGGATTGACCCCCGGATTCATCTCCATCGACTCGACCGCCTCCACTTTGACTCCATGATGGTTTGTGAGTAGTTCCCCCATGAACTACGGGTTCTTGTCTGTAGCTAGTTGGTATTCTCTCTCCCTTGTACATCAATAGAATGATCTCATGAGCTGTCTTACATGATTGAGATCCACATGATGTAATCGGTGTTCTGTTTGTTGGGATCCGATGAATTGTTACATTATGATCAGTCTATCTATAAGTTTGTGAAGTTATTTTTTCTGCAATCTTGTTGTGTTTAATGCTTGTCACTAGTGCACGAGTGATATGATCTTAGATTTAAGCTCTATAATTATTGCTTAGATTGTATCTACAAGTTGTTTGCACATGTCATTGTACGGAACCCGAGGCCCCAAAGTGACAATAATTGGGACAACCGGAGGGGATGGCTGTGATGTGAGGATCATATGTTTTCACCAAGTGTTAATGCTTTGCTCTGGTGCTGTATTAAGAAGAGTATCTTAATTACCTATAGTTTCCCTTGAGGCCCGTTGCAAACGGGCTGGTAGGACAAAAGATGTTATGCAAGTTTCTCATTGCAAGCACGTATGACTATATATGGAAAACATGCCTACATGATTCATAGACTGGATATTCTATCTTAGCATGCATTGTCATGCCCTTACAATTGTTAATTGCCCAACTATAATTTGTTCACCCAACACTTGTTCTTAGAGAGTTACCACTAGTGTAGATAGTTGGGAACCCCGATCCTTCTGTCATCATCATTACTTTCCCGTCAACTCCACGCAGGTAACTATTTTCTGGTGCCATTGTGTTTGTGTTACTATTACTATTGCTCTCATATTACTACTGCTTTCACATCACCCTTGTTACTAGTGTTTTTTTCCATGTGCAGCTGAATTGACAACTCCGTTTTTAAGACGTATTCTTTGTCTCCCCTTGTGTCGAATCAATAAATTTGGGTTTTACTTCACTCGAAGACTGTTGCGATCCCCTATACTTGTGGGTTTGATACGTCCATTTTGCATCACTATTTTATTTCATAATTTAATGTTATTCATTGATATATTCATATTTGGAGATGATACTTATGTTATTTCATCTATTTTGCATGTTTGATATTACTGTAGGATGCAGCACCAGAGGCTGAATTCTACTGAAAAAGCACCATCAAGATACAATATTTGCAAAGCTCAAAAGACCAAACGAAGAATCTGGAAGTTCTTATTTTGCCAGATGCCGGAGGGAGCCAAAAGGGGAGCCTGAGGTGGGGCCCAGTGGCCCCACACCATGCCCATGCGCGGCAGGGAGGCTGGCCGCGCGAGCACATGGTGGGGCTGCCCTGGCCCAGCTCTAGCCGAGCCCCTTCACATACTTGAAGTCCCCTAAAACCTAAGACCCTCACAGTAGACAAAATCCATCTCGGCCGCCGTCACGAGGCGGAGAAGGTAGAGAGAGAAAGCTCTCCGACAGGCTGATACGTCCATTTTGCATCACTATTTTATATCATAATTTACTGCTATTCATTGATATATATCGTATTTGGAGATGATACTTATGTTATTTTTATCTATTTTGCATGATTAATGATCATTGGGGGATGAAACTCCGGAGCCTGAATTCTACTGGAAAAAGCACCGTCAAGATACAATATTTGCGAAGACCAGAAGAACAAAGTGGTGGCTAACTGGGAATTATTTCTGAATTATTTCACGAAGGAGGCCAAAAGAGGAGCCTGGGGTGGGCCCAGGATGCCCTCATCACCTCATGGCGCGGCAGCCCTTCTGGCCGCGCGAGCAGGTGATGAGGCCACCCTGGCCCACCACCTACCGCACCCCTTCGCGTATTTGGTCCCCCCGAAGACCTAAAATTACTATGTTGGACAGAAACCATCTCCGCCGCCACCACGAGGCGGAGAAGACAGAGAGAGAAAAGCTCCCCGGCAGGCTGCGTTGCCGCCGGGGAAATTCTCTCCCAGAGGGGGGAAATCGTCGCCATCGTCACCGTCATCGAGCTGCACTCCATCACCATTGCCAACATCACCATCTCCACCACCGATGCCATCATGTCCATTCATCCACTCCACTCCCGCTGTAACATCTAGGGATAAACTCTGTGTATTTGATAGGGGAAACTCTCTCGGTGTTGATTGCTGTTGTTATTGATGCTATTGAGTGAAACCGTTGAACTAGGGTTTATGTTCAGATTGTTACTCACCATTATATCACCTCTGATCATGTTCATTATGGTGTGTTGTGAGTAGTTCGTTGTGTTCTTGAGGACATGGGAGAAGTCTAGATGTTAGTAGGGAACTATGTTGATTAATATTTGATGTTTTGATATTTAACTTGTGGTGTCATTCTTCTAGTGGTGTCATGTGAACATCGACTACATGACACTTCACCTTTATGTGCCTAGGGGAATGCATCATGTATTCAGTTATCATTTGTGGGGTTGCCGGAGTGACAGAAATCTAAACCCCCGTTGGTATTCCGATGCGCGAGGGATCATGGGATCTCAGAGTTTAAGGCTATGGTTAGATTTATCTTAATTACTTTCTTGTATTTGCGGATGCTTGCAAGGAGTATAATCATAAGTATGTATTAGTCCTAGGAAGGGCGGTGCATTAGCATAGGTTCACCCACACGACTCTTATCTAAACACTAAAGATTATTCATCAATATGAAGCGAAAGCACTAGACAGAAATCCTGTGTGTCGTCAAGAACGTTTGGTCATCATAAGTAAACAAACCGGCTTGTCCTTTGCTCTCAAAAGGATTGGGCCACTCGCTGCAATTATAATTGCCACGCTCAATTTACTCGCACTTTATTTATCTGTTATATCAAAAACTCGTAAAAACTTGTCTACAAGTGTTTACATTCAAATCCTCATCAAAACCGCTTGTCAGCACCTTCTACTCGTCATTGGGTTCGGCACTCTTATTTATTTAAAGTACTACGATACACCCCCTATACTTGTGGGTTATCACATAGTTCATGATAATGTGCCAATATTTGGTACATAGGTGTATTTGGTATGGCAAACAATAGTGCTGAAGGGAATTTTTAAATTATTTAACAACATATCATTTTCCATTTTTTGAGTGCCAAAATTGAGATTTTTTTGTGAAACAAGTATGAAGAATATCATGCAAAATGGCACCAAGAGAATTATGAAAGAGCATATCTTATATTCCCATAGTTTTGTGTGTTAGGCAACAACACTAGGATATAATAATCTAATGTTTAAATAAGTGATACCGGAAAGAAAAGAAATAATCCATATGGTATCAATCCAAAAAGGGTATTCCAGAATGTAATCTGCCAGACCCTATATGGGCTCAGGGGCCGGAGTCTTCGGTCCCCAGGTTTTCGAGTGAAGAGAGCCAGAAGAAGGCACTCTCTGATGGGGGGTCCGGAGTGACCCCGGAGTCTCCGGCCTCAGGGACCGGAGTCTCCGGCCCTCCAAGACCGAAGTCTCCGTCCTAAGTGGACTGCAACGGCTATCTTTTGGGCAGGGGTATAATATCCCTCCCCCTTCCTCTAGCCAAGCTGCTCGATCAGAAAAGGAAAAAAACACCATTGTTGCAAGTACAAGAATCACTAGATCTCCCAATCCCTCTGTCCAAACTCGTTGATCTTTAGAGGATTGAAGGAGAAGGCCTTGATCTACATCTTCACCGAGCCGGTCTTCATTTCCCCCTCATTCACTTGAGGGACCATTTGATAGGGTTTCCACTAGGAAAACCTAGCCCATTGTTGTACTTACATATTGTCTTTGTGACAGATTGTAGCTGTTCGGGAGCCCCCAAGCACTTTGTGGGTCATGCCCCGAATCGTTGTTGTAAAGGCTCCGGATTCCACCTCAAAGGATTCTGATAGTGGAAAGTGGATCAAACCTTTGTGGTGCGGCTCACCGGAGATTAGGGTGAGGCCTTTGTGGCCGTTGAACCATTGTGTTAGTTCACACCTCTCCAACGAGACATACTCCCATTTAAGGGAGGCACTCGGGAATACATCCTTGTCGTCTCGTGCTTTCACTTCGGTTACTTCTATCCTTGTTTGCCGCCTTTACTTTTGTATCTTTGTTAGTTGCTAGCTTGTCATATAGGTAAATTCACCGTAGTTGCATATCTAGAGAATTTACCTTTCGTGTCAAGCCTAACTTGAAAAAGAACTAACATTTGAATTAACACATATTCACCCCCCTTCTAGGTGTCATACCGATCCTTTCAATTGGTATCAGAGCTAAGGCTCTCTTGTTGGGTTTAACCGCCTAAGAGAAATATGACCCAAAGTGATGATGAGGCCTCAAGACTTGCCGAGGCTAATGAGTCTCTTAAAAAGGACAAAGCTACCGCGACATCCATGGCCGATATCAAATCTTTGGAAACAACTTTGACATCTACCATGGATACTAAGTTTAACGAGTTTCGTGATTTTCTCAAGAAACTTGTTAAAGACAAGTCCTCGGAAATCATCCCACTTGAGGAAGCCTCTAACTTCGATGAGGGTGGTTCCAAGGAGAATAAAGAGCAAAAAGAGAAGGGGGTGCAAGCCAATGATAAGCCTAAATCATCTCCTACTTTGCATGAGGATAATGAAGGGTATCATGCCGTTCGGGGATGGTACTCTCCCGATCCAGTTATCTACCCGCATAAACCCTTTAGGTCGTCCACCTAAGCTTAATGCATTGGCTTTTGCTAGTTGGCAACACTCAATGAAATATCATGTCAACAGTGCCTCCATCGAGCTTTGGAGGATTATTGAAGAAGGATACACGGCGGAGGATCCAAGCAACATGACCAAGAGAGAGTTCACTGAAAAGAAACTAAATGCTTCCGCTCTCCACATGATTGAACTCTCCTTGAGCGACAACGACAAGAATCATGTTCTTCATGCCACCACCGCCAAAGAAGCTTGGGATTGTCTTGAGCGTGCCTTCCTTGGAAATGATAGCATGAAGAGAAATATATATGAATCCTTGAGCAACGCTTCCGAAGGCTTCTACATGCTTGACAACGAGAACCATGAAGAGAAGTATGGTAGACTCAAGACTCTTGCCAAAGCCTTTTATGATGTGGGAGCAACTTATGTGGATGATGCTTGGGTCAAGAGGAAGTATGTGAATGCTCTCTTGCCTTCGGAGCCAAAGGAGTTGAAGTCTATTCCAGGAAGATACAATTATCATCAAATGTCTTCCCATGAAGTTATGAAAGAAGTACAAGCCTCCAAGGTTGCCACCAAGAATGCCGAAGATAACCGTGCTAGGGCCATGGGAATGAGACAAGGTCCCTCACTTGCCTTGAATGCCAAGGCGACTTGCATAAATGAGAATGATGAGATTGAAGCTTGTCCAAGCAACATTGCTCCACATGATCTTGAGCAAGCCCTCAATGGTCACATTGCTCTTGCCACAAAAGTGTTTTGGAATGACCCGACTAGTGCTAAAGCTCATGTTGATCAAGATAACAACTCAAGTGGAAAGAAAGAGCTTGCCTCAAGGACAAAGACTTGCTACAATTGTCATTACAAGAATCACTACATAAGAGAGTGTCCTTATGAGAACCGTGAGCAAAATGGTGGGAAGATTGTCCCAAAGGACCACTCAAAGTTGATTCAAAAGAAGCCCGCAAGACCAAAGAAGCCTTTCTTCAAGAAGGCACCAAGAATTGTGTTGGTGGGACAAGAAGAATATGCCACAAGTGACTCCGATGATGAAGACACACCTAATAAAGAGGATCCCGCATTGGCTATTGTATCTACTCCATCATCGCCATATCTCTTTGAATCCCCCAATGACAACGTCTCCACCAACAACGCACATTGCCTTATGGCTCATGTCACCGAGGTATCATCTCCCTCTCCTAATACTACTCATGATCAATCTAGTCTTGATATTAAGAAGGAGGTAGTTGCTTTCGATACTTTGGTGACTAACTTGCAAGGTGAAGCCAAAGAACATGTTGAGTCTCTCATGAGACAATTATGTGCGTCCGAAGAACTTCTTCAAGAAAAGAGTAAGATTGAGAGAGAGGATTCTCTCACCATTGCCTCTTTGAATGCTTCCATAACATCTCTAAATGGCTCTCTTGATGAAGAAAGTGAATCTAGAACCACTCTAGAGGAAAGACTTGGGTCTCTTGATGCTAAAAAATGATGAAATCATTGATAAAATCATTAAAGATAGAGATAATGTCTTTGCTAAATATAAAGTGATTAAAAGAAGAAAGTTGAACTTGGGGTTGTGAATGCTAGACTCCTTGAGGATGTGAAGAAGCTTGTTAAAGCTCACAAGGTCTTGGAAACGACCCACTCCATCCTTGTTAAGTCACATGAGCAACTCCAAACTCATCTTTCTAAAACTTGCTCAACTAGCATAACTATTCTTCCTCGTGTTCATGAAAATGTCATTGAAGAAAATGCTAGGTTGAAGGTGGATCTTGCTAAAGCCACTAGTACTAAGACCTCTATTCCCAAAGGTAAAGATAAGGGTATTGCTTACTTGTTTGAGAAAAAACCACACAAAGGGAAGGAGGGTCTTGGTTATGTGGCTGAGGCAAAGAAGAAAGTGAGCAACACCAAGGAGAACAAGACCAATCCCGCACAAGCCAAGACTTCCATTGCGGGTGGTAATGCCACGAGGGGCAAGACCACTCGTAGTGACTTTGCGGGGCATAACAATCCCAACTACATGAAAGGAATTTGCCCTAGAGGCACTTAATAATCATAGTTTATTGGCAATATCCCAATCGTTCATTATATGTTTTATACCATGCTATAACTGTATTAAGCGAAAACATTAATACATGTGTGGTAGATAAACAACCAGGTCCCTAGTAGCCTCTACTAAGACTAGTTTCGTTGCGCGATTGATGATCGAGGTTTTCCGATCATAGGGCATGGCGCCGGTCGGCAATGGAAGTCATATCGTTAGGAGTAACGATGTGATGGACGTACCCAGTATTTATAGGACATAGTCATTACGCCTTAAGACCATGAGACCAACTCTTATTGTTATTCCTGGAAGATACTTTGATCGCACCAAACGTCGTATCTTATTTAGTATGACAATAACGGTGATACTTTTGGGTATCGGAAAGGAGTAGTTGAGACGAGGGGTCAACAGCGGGATTTGTCAGTCCGCATAGCCGGATAAATACTCTAGGGCCCACTCGGTGAGATTATGTCAAATGAGTTTGCAAACATGTGACTAGGTCACCAGCTGACATAATATCATAGACGAGTAGAAGATAGCGATGTCGGTAACGAGATCATGCTAGGTATGGAGATATCTGAGAATGATGCTCGGACACGCTAAGTATCGCCATGACAAAGGGTTTAAGACTATACGTCCAGGTTTGATAGATGAAAGTCATTCGTTATATCACAGGGATTAATTCATGGGGTCCAGGCCTACGAGTTAGTCGTCGATCATAGAGGAGTCTTGATCGTACCTGTTATTATATCAAACCGCTAGGGTAACACACTTAAGGGGTTTCGACAAGGCAACCGGAAAGGAAAGAGATCACCGGGAGCGTCCCGGGAGGGGTCCGATGGAGATCGGGAAGCGCCGAAAGAGTTTTCGGAGCTAGGAAAAATTATATATATTATGTTTGATATTAATTAGTGTAATTAATATGCAAATATGATTTTACATATTTATTTTCAAATTTATTTAGGCTGATTTCCCTAAATGGGCCTTCTGGTCGAAAGAAGGCCCAATAGGGGGAGAATCCCTTTGGGATTCGGTGGGGGCTTGGGTGGCCGACCTAGGTGGGCCAAGAGGCCCACCAGGGGGCCGTCGCACAATGGCTGGCCGCACCAGGCATGTGGGGTTAGTCCCACATTGCCTGGTGAGGAGGTTGGCTCCCCCCGGGAGCCTATATAAGAAGGGGCACCCCTGTCCTTTTAATTCACCAATTAATTCCCTATTTCTCTCTCGATCTCGTGGTTCCCTTGTCGGAGCCGCGCCGATTAGAGGAGGGGGATCTCTTCCACCATAGCCCGCTGCCGCGCTGCTGGTGTTCCGGTCCAAGTCTTCCACTGCTCGTCCTAGACTGGAGCTTCGGAGGCCGTCGTCTCCACCGTATGTGTGTGACGCCCTGCGAGGTGCTGCGCTAGCGGTACTCGGAGGCCTACTTCCTCCACCCGACCTCGGGGTCATCTTCGTCGTCTTCGTCGCGCCGAGTTCTCCGCGACCTAGAGGTCGGCTACGTCGTCTTCGTCGTCAACGCTTGTGCGGGAGCGTAATCCCCGCTATTCGGTCTACGAGGGTATGTATTCCGATCTCCGCCGTACTACTATATCTGCATAATGTAGATCTTGGCTAGTTTAAGGATATCGTTGCTAGGAAATTTTTTGTTTTCTGCACACGATCCCCATACAGTGGTATCAGAGCCGATCTATCGTAGATATAGCTGTACGCTGTTAGAACCCGTGTTCTACACGGGGGCACCGTTCCTGTTATTTGCTACCCTCTAGCGTGCACTTGTGATTCCAGCGGCATCGAGTTGATGAAGCGGCCCGGACCGACTTTACGCGTACGCTTACGCGAGACTGGTTCCACTACTGACATACGGCTTGTACCGTATCTGTGGCTGGCGGGTGCCTGTTTCTCTCTCTTTAGTTGGCTTTGCATTTTCAATGGAGGGCCCGAAAGTGATGCTTAAACATGCAATTATTGGATTGTTGTTGTGGTCATAAGGTTCGTAGGTATGAAGCGGTTCTATTTACGAAAGCCCCAAGCCACGTAAAATATGCAAAAGATAAAGTAGAAGCGTCTAACTTTATTTTGCAGGGGCTATGTGATATGGTCAAGGTTGGTTTATTAAATTGTTTATAAACTGCGGGCGCCAAGAAGACCATGGCGCAATGGACTATATCACATTGCATTACATTTGATGTTTTGTGTGCATCTTATATTGTGTGATTGTGTGTATAGTATACATTAGTTACACGGCGGTAGCTATATAAGGTGATCCCTTCGAAATACCACTAGTGTTCCCCCTCCAACGCGCACCACCAAGAAAGTTCTACGTAAATCTCAAAAAAAGAACAGAAAAAAAAGAAAGTTCTACGTTATGAGGCAAGCCGTGATGATCGGGTGTCAGACATCTCGTCGTTCGCATACAGAGGGTGTAAGCCATGTTGCACAAGCGTCAGCGTGGAGGTCTTTGGTGGCGAGCCTAGCATATTCAGAAATATGGCCTCGGAACAGGAAGAACAAAAGGTCGAGCACGAGTCACAAAATTGGTGTGGCGGACGATTTTGTCTACTCTTGAAGTTGTGCCGCCGGCTCTGATGATGAGGGGTGGTGCAATGGATGGGGGTCGTGTAATCGCTTAAACGACCAGGAGGGATGTTTGTTTGAGTGGGAGTTCGGATAGTTATTTTCTAAAATACTAGAACTCAGAATATAATGAACAGAGTCTGTTTTGCAAAACCTTGTAGATAATAACCATTGTGATAGCATCTTTTCAAATTAGGCGCATTCCTGCGATTGAGAAACTTAAAAGGTTGGGTCTAAACTTCATAGTTTTATTCTTTAGCTTGAGGATACTCCTTGTTTAAACCGTTAGCTCTTTGTGTTACAATACCCGCTAGGAGATAAACCCGGAGATTCCGCTAACAAAAGATAATTTGGATTATCAGATTTTGTGCGGATGATATCATCATAGTCCAGTGCATGCTATGATCTCTGCCATAGAGAATCAACGGTGGGTACGAGTTTTTAGATCAGGAACATATGATATGGTCGCTAAACTCGGGGTACCCCAAACGTTGGGTTGATGAAGTTTATCAGTATGTTGACTGATTGTCTTCTCAACCAAGATGGAAGAGAATACACACATTGAGGGAGCACGTGGCGGTCATACTTAATGACATATGTTCATGATTAATGAACATTGAGACGCCTCGCTCAGCTCAATTACTGGATGACAGACATCGTTGCCAAGTGCAAATCCTCTGTCATAGACTATGTCATGCAAGGGGAATCGTTCACCTTCATGGTTCTTGATTACGGTGGAAGTATCAAGAAGATGAAACAGATCGCCAGAAGTCATCGATGATGATGGTGTATATATGATATACATGTTATGAATGTTTTAGCTAAGCAAGTACTCGCAGTAGTGACTAAGTTTTGAACTAGTCATGTTTTGTGAAAAACCAGGTTTACTGCTTGAGTAGCTTGAAAGGATGAGGCGACATTGCGTGTTGATAGCGACAGTCAAGTTGTTGTGACGGCCATAGACACTCTCCCTCTAGATCTACCATTTGAATAAATTCTTTATGATCGGGTGTTGGTATGATCGTTACGAGTGTGTCTCCTGTAGCGAGACACTTGTTCATACATGATAGTGACAAATTGGTGTCCTATATTTATGAAGTAATGATCATATGCCGATTTGAATTTAGATGGTAGAAGCTCCCACATTCATAATATTAATGCCAAAGGATACAAACTTAATAAAGACACCACATATGTGTGGCACTACCGTTTAGTCATGTCAATGTTATATGCATTAGCTCCACACTGGATGGACCTACAAGTCCTAAGATTTGATCTTTTGACACTTGCAAATAACTGTGACACAGTTTTCGGAAAGCGGGCATATAACTTATTGATAGTCATACATAGAGATGTATGTGGTTCAATGAAGTAATTGACGGGTAGTGGAGACCTTTATTTCGTGAACTTCATTGAACGTTTTGAGTATAGCTTGTTGAGAATCGTGCATATGGGTGTATGTGAATCAATGAAGAACTTTAACGTGTAGTGGAAGTCTTTATTTCATAGACTTCATGAATATTCCGAGTAGATATATGGATATCCACTCCGGGAATGTTAGTATGAAATTTTGATTCGATCAATCAAGTTCAGAATGAAGTAGGAAATAAACTTAACAAGAAAATCAAATTCCTGCGGTACAGATTGAGGAAATTATGATTTGAGTTATAATGTTGGCACATCATTGGAAGACTTGTGAGAAGAGTTCCACAAATTACGTCGCATGGAACACCATAGTGTTATGGTGTGTTAGGACGTCGTAATTACACCCTATCGGATAGTGTGTGTTAAATAAATCTCTTACCGAATTATTGTGATCATTAGAGTCATATGGTAGAAACGTAAACACTCACGTTAGCAAATAGGGAAACCATTTGAATCCATGGAGACAATACCATACGAGTGATGGCAGGGCTTTTAGCCTGGATTGTCGTTTCAGCAATTTAGTGTTTCGATGTAATCGAACCTAAAATGGATTAATCTTTGTAGTATACCCTACCTAAAGAGTTAGTTGGGTACATGTCTCACGACATAGGCAAAATCTTTGCCGGGATATACCTTGCGAAAGAAATAGTTTCTTGTCCGAGGGTATAAGTGAGAAAGAAAGTAGAGCAAGACGAAGTTGGTGAACTTCCTCTCCAGACATCAGAGTGGCGCAATCGAAAGTGTTTTCGGTGTCAGGCTCCACAGCTTGAAAAAGCTGATGATTCAAGATCATGATGTTCTGAGCTCATACTAAGAGCGTAGGCAAACGAGGTTGTGTTCCACACTGTGTGTTACGACAATCTTGTTATGAAGGTCATATTAATGGAATATGATAGACCTACGAACTACGAAGAAGAGATGGTGGACCTAAGTCCGAGAAATGGCTATGAGTCATTTGTGATCCGAAATAAAATCCATATACGATTACTAGGTATAGACTTGGGAGATCTTCTTGATGGCATCTAGGATGTTAATAGTATATGGAATTTTATGAGAGAGTAGACATTGAGCAGATTCGATTTGTCATGAAGCAGTTCCGACAGACCACATGAGAGTTTGTCTCAAGTGGCGAAGCCTAAATCTATTCTGGGTCGTTTAGCAATTACTATAATTTCGAATGAGAAATTGATATATGGATGAGAAAACCATGGTTCTTAATAGTGTAATTAAGAATGGTTTGTAATCCTGAGGATGCTAAACATGTGTGCAAACTTCGGTTGTCATGGGCAGAAGCAAGCATATCGGAGCTGGAATCTTCACTTTGATAATGTGATCAAAGAATTTTGGAGTTGTCCAAAATAGTTGAAGAAACCTACATTTGCAAAGAAGTGAGTGGGAGCAAAGTAGCTTTCCTTGATCTTATATGCGGAAGGCATATTTGAGTGGGAGCTAAGTAGCTTTTCCATGATCTTATATGCGGAAGGCATATTTGAGTGGGAGCTAGGAGTCATTTGTGATTCTGTATGTAGCGACATATTGAATGACACAGATCCTCTAGTAGAGTGTAAAGGATTATTTAAGTGATTAAATTTTCTTTGAAATGAAGTTAGGAGTATTAGGCATCCGATTTATAATTGTATAGATCAGAAGGGGCTTAATAACATTAAGTTGGAGTATTTCCTAAGTCAGGATTCTGAAGTGTTTCAGAAAAGGACAAGCGAAGAAAGAGGTTCTTGCTTGTATGACTAGGTAAAAGATTAAGTTAATCTTGGCTTTTTCAGTGATAGAAAATGATGTTCGACATTCTCTATGTATCAGACATAGACTCTATCAGGCTGAAAGCTCGACTTGGTGTGACCCGAGTTCTTGGTTGAAGAACAGGTTCTAGAGTGATCCTTGTGTGGATCAATGAACAAACGTTAAGTTTATTCTTCAGTGTCTATGAGAACTGAAGATAGGTTTTCTAGTAACGGGTAAGAGTGGAATGGCAACTTGCCGTAAAGCGGTTACGATGATGCAAGTTATTACACTGGCCCATACCACTAGAAATCTCATATAGGAGATGTCCTTTATTTTGAAGATAGACATGGTTAGTTTGCGAAGTCGCATATGAATGCACTGTCGCACAATCTACATAGGTATAGAAATATATCGCGACTTTAGAAGTAGGAAGTGTGATTGGACTGAGCAGTTTTCCGAGCGTAGGTGGTCCCCTTAATAGATCTTTCAGACTTTGAAGGCGCATGCTACGCGAATGCTCGAGTCTCACTCCATCCACTGGGATATATTTCACCGTCATCGTAAGATACGGGTTTATGTCAAACTAGGTGACATAGAAGTGTTGCAAAGCACATATAGGTCTCAATGTGTGAGATCTGTTGACTGTATTCCTCTTCCACGAGGCGAGCAGGCACCAAGATGCTATGGGTGTTGAGCTTTTACCAGGTTGTAAACTAGATTAGGTGTTACTCTAGTGCAAGTGGGAGACTGAAGGGAATTTTCCCTAGAGGCACTTAATAAACATAGTGTATTGGTAATATCCCAATCGTTCATTATATGTTTTATACCATGCTATAACTGTATTAAGCGAAAACATTAATACAGGTGTGGTAGATAAACAACCAGGTCCCTAGTAGCCTCTACTAAGACTAGTTTCGTTGCGCGATTGATGATCGAGGTTTTCCGATCATAGGGCATGGCGCCGGTCGGCAATGGAAGTCATATCGTTAGGAGTAACGATGTGATGGACGTACCCAGTGTTTATAGGACATAGTCATTACGCCTTAAAACCGTGAGACCAACTCTTATTGTTATTCCTGGAAGATACTTTGATCGCACCAAACGTCGTATCTTATTTAGTATCACAATAACGGTGATACTTTTGGGTATCGGAAAGGAGTAGTTGAGACGAGGGGTCAACAACGGGATTTGTCAGTCCGCATAGCCGGATAGATACTCTAGGGCCCACTCGGTGAGATTATGTCAAATGAGTTTGCAAACATGTGACTAGGTCACCAGCTGACATAATATCATATACGAGTAGAAGATAGCGATGTCGGTAACGAGATCATGCTAGGTATGGAGATATCTGAGAATGATGCTCGGACACGCTAAGTATCGCCATGACAAAGGGTTTAAGACTATACGTCCAGGTTTGATAGATGAAAGTCATTCGTTATATCACAAGGATTAATTCATGGGGTCAAGGCCTACGAGTTAGTCGTCGATCATAGAGGAGTCTTGATCGTACCTGTTATTATATCGAACCGCTCGGGTAACCCACTTAAGGGGTTTCGACAAGACAACCGGAAAGGAAAGAGATCACCGGGAGCGTCCCGGGAGGGGTCCGATGGAGATCGGGCAGCGCCGAAAGAGTTTTCGGAGCTAGGAAAAATTATATATATTATGTTTGATATTAATTAGTGTAATTAATATGCAAATATGATTTTATATATTTATTTTCGAATTTATTTAGGCTGATTTCCCTAAATGGGCCTTCTGGTCGAAAGAAGGCACAATAGGGGGAGAATCCCTTTGGGGATTCGGTGGGGGCTTGGGTGGCCGACCTAGGTGGGCCAAGAGGCCCACCAGGGGGCCGGCGCACCATGGCTGGCCGCACCAGGCATGTGGGGTTAGTCCCACATTGCCTGGTGTAGCGTACCTGCACTTATAAATATGGCAGGTACCTGTGTATAGCGCAAACCCCTGGATCGATTCATTTGCACACACAGTTTACGATGAATATCACAACATTGCATCAATATTACACGAATAATCCAGACTTGGTAAAATAAATAGTTCGATACATCTTTGCATAGCTTATAGCTAGCTCAAAACAATAAAGCAGCGGAAATAAATCTTCGATGAGCCTCCATCTTCATGAAACGCCACAGGCGAAAACATGTTGGTGCAGACTCGAAACCCAAAACGTATTCCTTACTCTTCGTCAGATATTTCTGCAACAAATAATGATTTGCAACAGAGTGGGTCAGATTCCATTAAAATGGAGTCTGGCAAGTGACACTATGGTGGACACTCAATGGAATTAACTCTAAAGCCTATATGCACATTTGGCTGGTGGAGTTCAAGGCTATTTTGCATAAAGCCAGTTTTGCCTAACTCTTTGTAGAACAAACTTTTTAACATTAAAATTGGCAACACTGGCAAGTTCCAGTGAACCAAAAGATATCACGTCTTTAGGTGTACTCTCAGGTGAAAACCCCCACATTCAATGGTCCTAAGTATAGTAGAGACTATCTTAGGTGAAAACCCCCATGAACATGGTCCCGAGTAGTCCACTATTGTTTATCAAAATTTTATTAAGAAATTAGAATGTTGGGATTCCTCCATGTTCCTTGATCCGCTGTAGTCTTCACTTGAAATATTTCTCCTTGAGTTCTTCCCAATCTTCTCCATTTAGTTCTCACATCCCTTTGTTCCTGGGTGGCCTTCCACAAGTGTGCTCTCAGGTAAAAACCCCCACGTTCACGATCCTAAGTATAGTAGAAACTATCTTAGGTGAAAACCCTCATGGACATGGTCCTGAGTAGCCACTCAACATAAACCAAACAACCAATCCACCCAGATGATTCATTAACTTAGTGATGTGCACTCTCAGGTGAAAACCCCCACATACTATGATCCTAAGTATAGTAAAAACTATCTCAGGTGAAAACCCTCATAGACATGGTCCTGAGTAGCCACTTAACATTTTATAAAAACATTTCATCAATTGCATCGCATCAAAATCTACTAAGTCATTTCATAGGTACCTAGACACCATGGAATAGGGAATTCTAAAGTCTTGCATAGAAAATCTACTAAACTCTACTCATGCATAGAAAATAACTAAGTTATGCATGGAAAATACTTAGGAACTTTATGAGGTGTGCCACTTGCCTTGGCAACAAGAAGAATAGCAACTGCAGCTGCAACAGTTGTCGTTTCCCTCCGAAATTTCTAACACATCAAACAAAACACACATAAACATACAAACCAAAATAACAATACAAAAATATGCTATGCATGATGTGCAAAATGCTTAGAGAAAATACTAAGTCTGTTCTTTAGGGTGATCGACAATTATCAACAGCTCTTTGTAAATTGGATATTCACTATAGTGAGAGAGACAGACACCCGGCCAGCCACTTAAGTTGTGGAACAGGTCTCATGTACGTGGACATGTAAGGTTAGTTTCCAGGCCGCTTCATCTCACTATGCCGCTAGGATCCAACAAACTTCAAGATGGTAATAACATGATCAAAATTGTTTTAAGTCAAGATTAGGAAAGATAGAAGAAAATGATGTAGGTTATCTTTCAGGCTTCTTCTCCAGACTTGTAGTATTATCCTTAGTGATTTCTTGATCACCATGTCTTAGAGAGCAGAAAAGAAAAAGAGAAATAAAGATTTAGAGAATAGAGGGGGTTGGTCTTCTTGGACTTCTTCTTGACTTTTCTTCTAAGTGCTTCTATTTCTTGGAGATTCTTCTGGAGTCTTGTTTTGGCTAAGTCCTTCATTGGTCTTCTAGCTCCATGTTGAAAAATCCTAAGTGTCTAAGTGCATAGCACTTAACCAAAAATGCTAAGTTGAAAATATTCCTAAACTTAGAGAAAATAATGCAGGAGTTTTCCTATGAGGAGAATAACTATATAATAACGTATGTTATGCATGCAATGCTCTTTTTAAATCAAAATATACATCATACAAAATTTGTGATATTTATAAAGTATGCATTAGGCTATAAATGCAATTTAATTATTTCCTAATTTGGAACATATAATAAGAGGAATTACATGTAAGATTAAAGTTTTATGTGATAAAATTATATAAATGGTGTTATTAGATAGAGGGCATTTAATTAAAATTTATAGCAATTGCATTTATTCAAAATTAATTTTGCTATTAATAGTTATGTCAAAAATAGTCAACTACTCAATTTAAACATACAACTTTAAAATCATGAAAATAATATTCAAAAATATTTTATCTCAGAGGCATCACACTACAAATATTCTAAAGTTTCTAAAACAATTTTATTTGCAATTTTTGGAATTATAGATTTAAAGTTATTACAAAAATACTCAAATCCACCATTTGAAATTTGAATATTTTAAACTTAGTAAAATTTGAATTTTGGCAGATCTAAAATATTCTACATGTCGAGGGCTTTCCAAAAATATAAAGTTTGTTAAATTTGGATGAGTGGTTAAAAAGTTATGACAGATCTAAGTGGTAGGGGCTTTTCTGCAAAACTGCCAAATAATCTAATTAAAAGAATTTATTTTCTGACGTGGCAGCTGACTGTGCAGGCCACGTCAGCGCTGACGTGGTTAAGTGGATGAATCTGGATCGTTAGATCCAAATCTGACGGACGACAGTGAATCATACCGGTTCGTTAAAATTTTCTAACCGTGGCCGCTGAGATTGGATCGAACGGCCAGGATGAAATGACCATACCGTGGCGGCGCTCCGGTG
Organism: Poa annua; assembly: GCA_026929855.1. Taxonomy (NCBI): domain Eukaryota; kingdom Viridiplantae; phylum Streptophyta; class Magnoliopsida; order Poales; family Poaceae; genus Poa; species Poa annua. Next base: position 299,120,028 of record CM049426.1, read on the forward strand.
GCCGGCGATGGAGGGGAAGGCGACGCTGCGCTCGGGCGTGGACGGAGGCGACGATGCGGAGCTCCCCCGGACGATCTGAGGCGACGGTGGTGTGCAGATCGTCGCGGCGATGTGGATGGTGGCGACGGCGTCGTGTCGCTCTTCCTGGCGCGGCCGGCAGCGGCGGAAGGAGTGCGGCGGCGCTCCGGTGAGATCCGGTCGAGCACGGGGCGCTCGACTCACTGCACGAAATAACCGAACGCGGGGTTTAGAGGGTGCGCACGCAGATGACGAGGACAGAGGAGAGGACCAGGGGCTCGGGGGAGGTCTCACCATGACGGAATCGTGAGAAACGTGGCGGCGGAGGAGACGAACTCCGACGAGCTCGTACGGCGGCCTGGCGGCGTCCTTGGGACTAGGGTTTGGGGCAAATGGAAGAGGAGATCGTGGGGTTTAAATAGGCCAGAGCAAAGGAAACAAATCGCAGAGATTTCGCCGGATTTGGGACGAGATTGGAGGCGGATTTCTCGGCCGGAGGTTGAAGGCGGGCTGACGTCAGCATGACGTCAGCAATTTTTCTTTTTCTGTTTTTCTGATTTTTCTTTTAATTCATATCTTTTGATTTAAGACTCCAAATGAAGTCAAATAAATTTCTAAAAAATTGTAAAATTTATATCTTTGTGTTAAACCAGTTAGGGGCATGTTTTAAACAATTTTCAAAATTAATAATTTTGAAATATTGATTAAATACAAATTTGATACTTAAATCAATTTTGAAAATATAACTTAATTAAATCCTCTTTTGGTTAAATAAAATTTGTAAAATACCCATATTCAAATTTGTTTGAAATTAAGTTATTTAAACTCATTTGATTTAACCATTCATGTTTATTTTGGTATAATAGTAGAATAATAGAATATAAATATATATTTTAGAGCAATATGAAATACAATGGATTTTTTTAAATTAAACCCTTTGTGATTTAATAAGATGATGAATGATGAGATGGTTGTATGCATGCATGCAACTCCTAAATTTTCTTTTCCAAAGCAAAATACTTAAATGTTTTCAAAAGTTTTAATTTTTTGTGATTTTTGAACATTCCAAAATATTGCGATGTTACACCTAGTGAGGAGGTTGGCTCCCCCCGGGAGCCTATATAAGAAGGGGCACCCCTGGCCTTTTAATTCACCAATTAATTCCCAATTTCTCTCTCGATCTCGTGGTTCCCTTGTCGGAGCCGCGCCGAGTAGAGGAGGGGGATCTCTTCCACCATAGCCCGCTGCCGCGCTGCTGGTGTTCCGGTCCAAGTCTTCCGCTGCTCGTCCTGGACTGGAGCTTCGGAGGCCGTCGTCTCCATCTGATGTGTGTGACGCCCTGCGAGGTGCTGCGCTAGCGGTACTCGGAGGCCTACTTCCTCCACCCGACCTCGGGGTCATCTTCGTCGTCTTCGTCGCGCCGAGTTCTCCGCGACCTAGAGGTCGGCTACGTCGTCTTCGTCGTCAACGCTTGTGCGGGAGCTTAATCCCCGCTATTCGGTCTACTAGGGTATGTATTCCGATCTCCGCCGTACTAATATATCTGCATAGTGTAGATCTTGGCTAGTTTAAGGATATCGTTGCTAAGAATTTTTTTGTTTTCTGCACACGATCCCCTTCACTACATTCTTTATGTTGATTATTATGGTGATGTTTATGCAAAATATGTTGGTCCTTATGATGGTTACATTGATTACTCTATTTTGGTTCCTAAGACCCTTGTTGCTAACCGAAAGGGACCCATTGAGAAATGGGTACCTAAATGCAAGATATGATTTCTTGTAGGACTATGCTTCCGGTGGATCTAAATGGGTGGTTGATAGTGGATGCACGAGTCATAGTACCGGAAGCAAGGAGATCATGACGGAGTTGAGACCAAATATCAATCAATCAACAGTCTCTTATGGTGACAAGTCCAAAACCGAGTTAAAGAGTCTCGGCAAGGTGGTAGTTGCAAAGGATATCACCCTTGTTAATGTCATGCTTGTCGAGTCTCTAGGTTACAATACTTAGATCAAGGCGCCTATTAGCGTTGAGTCATAATACTTATCTTGATAAAATACTGAAGCGTTTTGGTATGGAGAAGGCAAATAAGGGTTCTCTTCCGGTTATCAAGAATAAAACATTGCGGAAGGCACATTGTCCGGTAACGAAGCTGAATAAGACCGATATGACTAAACATCCTTATGCTTCAGCCATAGGATCGATTATGTATGCAATGTTGAGTACTAGACCTGATGTGGCATTAGCTCTAAGTTTGACAAGCCGGTTCTAGAGTAATCCTAGAATGGCGCATTGGATTGCTGTTAAGAGCATTCTTAAGTATCTCAATAAAACAAAGGAAATGTTCCTTGTCTATGGTGGCTGCGATGAAGAACTTGGCGTAACAGGTTACGTGGATGCAAGTTTCTGATCAGACCCCGATGACTCTAAGTCAAAGACAGGTTATGTGTTCAAGGTGAATGGGGGCGCCGTGTACTGGAGAAGTGGGAAGCAACCCATTGTCGCACAATCTACAATGGAGTCGGAGTACATTGCTGCTTGCGAAGCCGCGAATGAAGCTGTGTGGCTGAGGAAGTTCGTCAGTGTTCCCGAGCGTGCAAGACCCCGTGATCCTCTTCTACGACAATACAGGTGCCATTGCTAACGCCAAGGAGCCAATGTCTCACTCCACCGCCAAACACATTCTTCGACGCTTCCATGTGATACGTCAGTACGTACAAGGTGGCGATGTGAAGATTTGCAAAGTGCATACATATCTGAATGTGGCAGATCTGCTGACGAAGCCTCTCCCGCTTGACAACCATGAAAAACACCAGTTAGCTATGGTTGTTAAGCTTTTACCAAGTTGTAATCTAGATTAATTTGTACTCTAGTGCAAGTGGGAGACTGAAGGAGATATGCCCTAAAGGCAATTAATAAAGTGTATTCTTTATCATATCTCCTTTGTTCATAATAGGTTTTTGTGTCATGCTATAACCGTATTAAGCGAAAACATTAATACGGGTGTGATGCGTAAACAACCAGGTCCCTAGTAGCCTCTACTAAGATTAGTTTCGTTGCGCGATTGATGATCGAGGTTTCCCGATCATAGGGCATGGCGCCGGTCGGCAATGAAGTCATATCGTTGGAGAACGATGTGATGGACATACCCAGATTTGGAGGACGTAGTCGTTACGCCTTTGACCATGAGATCAACTCTTATTGTTATTCCTGGAAGATACTTTGATCGCACCAAACGTCGTATCTTATATAGTATGAAAATAACGGTGATACTTTTGGGTATCGGAAAGGAGTAGTTGAGACGAGGGGTCAAGAGCGGGATTTGCCAGTCTGCATAGCAGGATAGATACTCTAGGGCCCACTCGGTGAGATCATGTGTAATGAGCTTGCAATCATGTGACTAGGTCACGGAGACATGAAATCATAGACGAGTAGAAGATAGCGTTGTCGGTAACGAGGTCAAGCTAGGTATGGAGATATCTATGGAACGACACTCGGACACGCTAAGTATCGCTATGGCAAAAGGTTTAAGACTTTGCGTTCAGGCTTGATAGATGAAAGTCATTCGTTATATCACAGGGATTAATTCATGGGGTCCAGGCCTACGAGTTAGTCGTTGATCATAGAGGAGTCTTGATCATACCTGTTATTATATCGAACCGCTAGGGTAACACACTTAAGGGGTTTCGACAAGACAACAACAAAGGAAAGAGATCACCGGGAATGTCCCGAGAGGGGTCTGATGGAGATCAGGCAGCGACGAAAGAGTTTTCGGAGCTAGAATAAATTATATATAATATGTTTGATACTCCCTCCATTCCTGAATGTAAGAGCTATAGTTTTTTGAGAAAAAAATCCAAAATATATGGTTTACAACGATTTTTGGATGAATTTACCGATGAAAAAAAGTTAGTTTCATTTTCAAACGGAGTGATTTAATGGATTGTTTTCATTAGTTGTCTATTAGGGAGTCCTCTCTTCTGAATTTTGTCTAAAACAAATGAGTACATAGTATGTCAAATACTCATGTCTTAATATCCGTGTAGAAAACTATAGCTCTTACATTCAGGAACGGAGGGAGTATTAATTAGTGTAATTAATGTGCAAATATGATTTTATATATTTATTTTCGAATTTATTTAGTCTGATTTCCCTAAATGGGCCTTATGGTCAAAAGAAGGCCCAAGAGGGGGAAAATTCCCTAGGGGAATTCGGTGGGAGCCATGGGGTCGACCCAAGTGGGCCAAAAGGGGCCCACCAGGGGCCGGCGCACCATATGCAGCCGCACCAGGCAATGGGGGATAGTCCCACATTGCCTGGCTGGCAAGGTTGGCTCCCCCAGGAGCCTTTATATAGAGGGGCACCCCTGGCCTTTTCATTCACCAATTAATTCCCCAATTCTCTCTCGATTTCGTGATTCCCTTTGTTGGAGTTGCGCCGAGTGAAGAGGGGGATATCTTCCACCATAGCCCACTGCCGCGCTGCTGGTGTTCCGGTCCAAGTCTTCCACTGCTCGTCCTGGACTGGAGCTTCGGAGGCCGTCGTTTCCACCGTACGTGTGTGACGCCCTTCGAGGTGCTGCGCTAGCGGTACTCGGAGGTCTGCTTCCTCTACACGACCTTGAGGTCGGCTTCGTCGGTCTTCATCGACAACGTTTGTGCGGGAACGTAATCCCCGCTTTCAGTCTACAAGGGTATGTATTCCGATCTCCGTTCGTACTACTATATCTGCATAGAATAGATCTTGACATGTTTTAGGGATATCGTTGCTAGGAAATTTCTTGTTTTCTGTACCCGACCCCCTTCAGTGGTATCAGAGCCGATCTATCATAGATATAGCTGTACGCTGTTAGAACCCGTGTTCTGCACGGGGGCGCCGTTCCTGTTATTTTCTACCCTCTAGCATGCACTTGTAATTCCAGCGGCATCGAGTTGATGAAGCGGCCCAGACCGACTTTACGCGTACGCTTACGCGAGACTGGTTCCACTACTGACGTACGGCTTGTACCGTATCTGTGGCTGGCGGGTGTCAGTTTCTCTCTCTTTAGTTGGTCTTCGCATTTTCAATGGAGGGCCCGAAAGGGATGCTTAAATATGCAATTATTGGATCGTTGTTGTGGTCATAAGGTTCGTAGGTATGAAGCGGTTCTATTTACGAAAGCCCCAAGCCACGTAAAATATGCAAAAGATAAAGTAGAAGCGTCTAACTTTATTTTGCAGGGGCTATGTGATATGTTCAAGGTAGGTTTATTAAATTGTTTATAAACTGCGAGCGCCAAGAAGACCATGGCGCAATGGACTATATGACGTTGCATTACATTTGATGTATTGTGTGCATCTTATATTGTGTGATTATCTCTACTATATAATATTGATTAAGGTGTCCGGTACGTCGTGTTAGTTTTTCATTTTAGCCCTTAAGAAATCGGAAAAGCAACCCGCAGTCCATAAAATCGCCACGTTTACAGTTAGCCCCTCATCCCTATCCACCTAACTGATCCCCTCCGAGACCACCATCCCCGCGGCCACCGTGTGCTCGCCGTCGCCCGCCCTCGCAGAGGCATCCGCGGCAAGAACTCCCAGGAGGACATCGAGCAGCGCTACGCCAAGAAGTCCCGCGCCGGAGGCCTCGTGAAAGACTCGTTGGTTCGACTTCGAAGCAGCCGACGACACCCTTGGCGCCCGGCACGTTCCGCCGGCGTTGCCGTTCATGCATCCCTCTGTGGGCGGGTCCTCGCAGAGCACCGCCGTGGCCAGGGAGCGGCGATGCCGGATCAGCGAGAAGACGGCGGAGCTGTCGCGGCTCATCCCCGGCGGCCACAACCTCAACACCGACGAGATGCTGCAGGAGGTCGGGCGCCACGTGAAGCTCCTCCAGGCCCAGGTCGGAATGCTCGCCCTCCTACGCATCATCAAGGTACCTAATCAGCACGATCACTGAATTTCACGACACACAGATACAGTTCGCCATTTTCCCAACATTCGATCAATGCAGTGTGCGAATTGTGTTAACTCTCTATGGATTTTCAGGAGGAGAAGGTACCGCTCGTGGCGGAGGATAAGATGCACGCGCTGCTCTCACTATTTGTTATGCTGTGATTTGCAATTGCTAGGAGTACAGATTCTGGTAAAAATGGTAGACTAGGATTGGGCAGCTGATGGAGCAAAGACGCCCAAGGTACTTTAGGTTAGGTCACAATTCATCGATCAAGAGCTGAGAAAGTTCAGTTACGGCAATAGTAAGCAAGTCTAAATGTTATACATAAGGCTGAAATATGTATATGTGATAATCGGGGGCAGAATATACACACAAACATTCTTGCAGAGTATGTGTACTTTTGTAGAACACAAGCTCAAATCTGTAGTTTCTTGATAGTCATTCTCGAACATGTCATCTTTGTTCGATTTACTCTTGACAGTTCTATTTCTGCAGAAAAGCTAGAAAAGGTCGAGTGGCTTTAAGCCCCTTCAAACAGAGTTACTGTGTTAAGATTTCTCGATCTTCATTCATTTTTCATCAGTAGGAGGCTTGGAATCTTAAACATGAGGTTAGTAGTCTTAGTTCCTCCTTCGAGTCAATGAAAAATTGTTTGAAAGATATGATGCATACTCACTAATTTAAATATGCATGGTTTACCTATTCAGTCTCGGGCGCTTAGTTGCTATGTTACTTGAATTCAGTTGTTTCAAATCTTATCTCTAGACTAGCACAACATTAGAGTATAATTATCCCATTTGTATAAACAAGGGATCAACACATTTGTTTGATAAGTCCTATGGAATATAAATTTCATTTTTCACTTGCAGAATTACATGGTAATCTGGAGTTTCTAGAGGGAACTGGTTCATTCCCTCAGTCCCATTTTTACATGGCATCGTAAAATATAGAGGTAATCTATGAAAGGGCGGCGGTACAAAGCATTGCTCTGTTGCATGCTTAAACAGGTTATAGCCTAGCTATTGACTTCTACAGGGATGTGGTCTTTGAAAAAAAGGATATGATGCGTAGACACATTTGCAATTTCATATGGTTTTACATATACACATGAAAACATGTTATCAACAAAAATGCTGCATTGTAGTAAAGAAACAGCTAAACTGACTGCATATGTGTGAGCTAGAACTCAAGTTGCTTGATTTTGCTTCCATTATTTTGAGCCTTTTGTTTTGTCCTCAGTTCTCATCTTATCGCGTGAATTGGAATGAGGATAATCTGTATGAGATTGGATCAAACAAGCCAGTGAGCCAGAAGATAAAGGAGACCAAGACACCCTATGATAGATGATGATGGTATATTTCATGTCACTTTTATCTCATCATATCTGACCACCGTTGGTGCTATAATGTGCAAAAGCTGAATATTTCTTCCATTGCTTGCTTTTTAGGGTCAGTATCACCAACAGACCCGTTCAACAAGTGTTTAATGCTGAAGCTGACAATGTTTTTTCTACGTGTTGTACAGGATAATCTAATTTTCGCATACAATGCATAGTACTTCATAGTATGGATTGGGTGCAAATACATCTGCTTCATATTTTTTTATCCTTTGTAATACACGCTGCCCAGATCACTGTTAATCTACCGGTTAGTAGGCTTGTTGTACTTTACGGTGTTCTTATGATTGTCCAATTTGTTGAATATAAATAGTGCTACACCCTGCATTTCATACATACGCAAATTGATTTTTCTGATGGCCATAAATTCGCCACATGGTTATATGGATGAAGGAGAAGAGCTAACAACACATGGTTAAAAAATAGACAATTGTTTGGACCAGTTTAGGGCATGCAATAAATAAGAGAACCAACTTTAAATATCTCATATTTGGTCTATCATTAAGTTCCATCACCCGTTGCAACGCACGGGTATTTTACTAGCCGGCACATTATAATATAGCTTAGTCTCCATATGCTCGGGCATTTTTATGTGACCTTGCAAATTCATTTATGTCTGAGTTTTTTATGCCCGTTGCAACGCACGGGCATTTTACTAGTATATATATATATATATATATATATATATATATATATATATATATATATATATATATATATATATATATATATATATATATAGTATATATTAGTTACGCGGCGGTAGTTATATAAGACGATCCCTTCAAAATACCACTAGTGTTCTCCCTCCAACGCGCACCACCAAGAAAGTTCTACGTTATGAGGCAGGCCGTGATGATCGGGTGTCAGACATATCGCCGTTCGCATACAGTGGGTGTAAGCCATGTTGCACAAGCGTCAGCGTGGAGGTTATGGTGGCGAGCCTAGCATATGCAGATATGGCCTCGGAACAAGGAGACTGAAAGGTCGAGCACGAGTCGCAAAATTGGTGTGGCGGACATTTGTCTACTCTTTAAGTTGTGCCGCCGGCTGTGATGATGAGGGGTGGTGCAATGGATGGGGGTCGTGTAATCGCTTAAACGACCAGGAGGGATGTTCGTTTGAGTGGGAGTTATGTCAGTTATTTTCTAAAAAATACTATAACTCAAAATTATTATGAACAAATTCTTATCTTGTTGCAAATTCCATTGTAGATGTCTCGCCCCTCGTTTAACCTAGGTCTGTTCCTTGAGAAAGAAAAGCTTAAGACCAATGGGTCAAACTACATGGCCTGGTTCCGCAACCTGAGGATCCTCCTCACCCCCATAGGGTGGCCTACGTCATTGAGGCCGCCATAGGTGAGCCTCCCGCAGATGAAGCCTCTGAGGATGAGAAGAAGGTCTTCCAGACCAGATCGGAGGATTCTGCCTTTGTCCAGAGTGGCATGCTCTACGCCATGGAAGCCGACCTGCAGAAGCGCTTCGAGAAGATGAGCGCCTTCGAGATTATTTCTGATATGAAGGCTGTCTTCGCGCCGTAGACTAAGGCTGAGAGATATGAAGCTTCTGAGCTTTTCTTCTCGGCCAAGATGGAAGAGCATAGCAGTGTGAGCGAGCATGTGGTCAAGATGTCTGGCTACGTTGAACGCCTGAATGCTCTGGAATGCAAGATTCCCGATGAGCTGGCGATTGACAGGGTGTTGCAATCGTTGCCCCCTAGCTAAAAAGGCTTCGTCATGAACTACAACATGCAAGGCATGGCTAAGTCCCTAGGTGAAGTGTTCGTGATGCTCAAGACTGCTGAGGTGGAGATTAAGAAGGAGCACACGCTGTTGATTGTCAGCAAGACCGTCGATTATAAGAAATCCGGTGGCAAGGGAAAGCAGAGCTAGAAGTCCAGGAGGGAAGGCAAGATGAGTGCCAAGCCCAAGACTAATAGATCTGGTCCCAGAGCTAGCATGGAGTGCTTCTACTACAAGGGGAAATGTCACTGGAAGCGCAACTTCCCCAAGTACCTGGAGGATAGAAAGTCTGGCAAGACGGTCGACAAAGAGCAAGGTATATTTGATATACATGTTATAGATGTGTACCTTACATCCGCCCGGAGCAACACGTGGGTATTTGATACTGGTTCTGTTGCTCATATATGTAACTCTCAGGAGGAGTTACGGAATAGACGGCGGCTGGTGAAGGATGAGGTAACGATGCGCGTCGGCAACAGATCGAGAGTCGACGTGGTGGCTGTCGGCATGCTCCCTCTACATCTACCATCGGGATTAGTTTTGGTTTTAAGTAAGTGTTATTTTGTGCCATCCTTGAGTGTAAACATTATAAGTGGGTCTTGCCTGTTACAAGACGGTTATTCATAAATCAGTATCAAGCAGTTGTGCTATTTATATGAATGATATCTTTTATGTTGATGCTCCCGAGAATAACGGTTTATTCTTGTTGAATCTCGATTGTAGTACTCACATCCATAACATAGAAGCCAAACAAATTAAGTGTAGTGATGATTCCGCCATGTATATGTGGCATTGCCGTCTTGGTCATATTGGTGTAAAGCGCATGAAGCAACTCCACTCCGATGGACTTTTGGACTCGTTGGATTTCGGATCCCTCGATACATGCGAACCATGCCTTATGGGCAAAATGACCAAGACACCGTTCAAAGGTTTCGTTGAACGGGCGTCGGATTTTTTGAGGATCATACATACAGATGTGTGTGGACCGATGAGCGTTTCGACACGCAGTGGTTATCGTTACTTCGTCACCTTCACTGATGACTTGAGTAGATACGGTTATATCTACTTGATGAAACACAAGTCTGAAACTTTTGAAAAGTTCAAAGAATTCCAGAGTGAAGTTGAGAATCAGCTTAATAAGAAAATCAAACACCTCCGATCCGATAGTGGTGGCGAGTATTTGAGTTTTGAGTTTGGCACACATCTGAAGAGTTGTGGCATAGTAACCCAACTTACGCCAGCCGGAACACCGCAGCGTAACGGCGTGTCCGAGCGACATAATCGTACTCTACTGGATAGTGTTTGATCTATGATGTCTCTTACCGATTTGCCCGTGTCCTTCTAGGGTTATGCGTTAGAAACATCCACATTCATTTTAAATAGGTCTCCGTCCAAATCCGTTGAAACGACACCGTATGAATTATGGTATGGCCAAAAGCCTAAGTTATCGTTTCTGAAGGTTTGGGGTTGTGAGGCGTATGTTAAGAAACTACAGCCCGACAAACTCAAACCGAAGTCGGAGAAAGTCGTCTTTGTAGGATATCCGCGGGAAACCGTTGGGTACACCTTCTACAACCAAGCTGAGGGCAAAACTTTTGTCGCGAAGACCGGTACCTTTCTAGAGAAGGAGTTTCTCGCGAAAGTTGTAAGTGGGAGGAAGGTAGACCTCGATGAGATCGTTGATCTTGAAGTCGAGATTCCGAGTGGCGCAACGGAAGCAATTCCGGAAACGTCCTCCGTGGAAGGAGTGGGAGAAACTGTCGAGGAAAGTATTCTACCTCGCAGGTCTGGTAGATCTCGGATCGCACAAGAAAGGTATGGCAACATGGTTTGCACCGTCATGTTAGTTGAACAAGACGAACCTACGAACTACAAGGAGGCAATGGCGAGTCTAGAGTCCGAGAAATGGCTTGAAGACATGAAATCCGAAATAGGATCCATGTATGACAACAAAGTGTGGACTTTGATGGATATTCCCGAAGGGCGCAAGGCCGTCGAGAATAAATGGATCTTTAAGAAGAAGACTGATGCTGATGATAATGTGACCATCTATAAAGCTCGACTTGTCGCAAAAGGTTTCCGACAAGGTCATGGGATTGACTACGATGCAACTTTTTCACCGGTAGCGATGCTTAAGTGTATTCAGATTTTGTTAGCAGTAGCTGCCTATTACGATTATGAAATCTGGCAGATGGACGTCAAAACAGCCTTCCTAAATGGAAACAATGAGGAAGAGTTGTACATGGTACAACCGGAAGGTTTTGTCGATCCAGGGAATGCTAACAAGGTTTGCAAGCTTCAGCGATCCATCTATGGATTGAAGCAGGCATCTCGGAACTGGAATCTTCGCTTTGATGAGGTAATCAAAGGTTTTGGATTTATCCAAAATTTGGAAGAGACCTGCTTTTACAAGAAAATGAGTGGGAGCTCGATTGTGTTCTTAGCCCTATATGTGGATGCCATATTGCTGATTGGGAATGATGTGGAACTTCTGAATAGCGTGAAGGAATATTTAATGTAGTGTACCTGCACTTAAAATATGGCAGATACCTGTGTAAAGTGCAAATCCCTGTATCGATTCGTTTGCACACACAGTTTACGATGTAATATCACAACAAAGTATCAATTTATTACAACACTGATCCAGACTTAGAAAATATTCATTACAATTTGCATAGCGTAAATCTAGCAGTGAACAGAGTAAACAGCAAAAAATTATTCTTCATGGAGTCCCCAATCATCATCATGTGCCACAGGCGAGCATGTTGGTTGAAGACTCGAAACCCTTAGCAAAATCTCACTCAATGGAAAAATATTTTAACATCGTGGGTCAGAACCATTTAATAATGGAACTGGCAAGTGACACTATGGTGGACACTTAGAGGAATAACCCTATAATCTATATGCTTATTTGGCTGGTGGAGCTCAAGGCTATTTTGTAGAAAGCAAGTTTTTCCTTAACTCTTTGAAACAACTTTACCTCGTTGAGACAATTATGGTAAGAAAGCCATAATCTCAATCTACCCTTGTTCACCCATCAAGTTTTAATTTATAAGTTGGAATGCTGGAATCCTCCGTTGACGTCCTCGTTCAGCTGCTCAATTGTCCGTTTCCGGGGACACGGCTAAGTACTTAGATTTTTAACTTTGCAGAGGTTGCGCACGTTCACCATTGTACCCATTCAACCCAAACTATCCAATACACTCTTGAAGTGTTAAGGAAAAGGAGAAGAATGAGACGAGATCTTTCAGAAGCATTTTCCCTCCCCATGCTGGCCTGACGCGCTCCACCTACAAACCGCTACCACCACCTGTCAGGCCGGGGCGAGTCCACGTAGCTTAGTTGATCAAGCCAGAGCCCATATTGGCAATGGCTGCACGGGAAGCAATCTTCACTCGGAGTTCTTCAGATTCCTCTGTTCCTGGGTGGCCATCCACAAGTGAATATCCCACAGGTAAAACCCCTGGGGACAACACTCAACTCATACAGCCAAGCAACCAATTCCACCCAGGTGTTTGATTATAACTTAGTAGAATTTAACATTTTATCAAAATAGTTTTTCATAGCATCACAATTCTACTAAGTATTATCATAGGAACCTAGACACAGGAATAAGGAATTCTAAACAGGTCTAGCATAGCTTTTCTACTAAGTCCTAAACGTGCTTAGGAAAATAAACTACTCATGCATAGAAAAATACTGGGACTTTTATGAGGTGTGCCACTTGCCTTGGCAACCGGGAGTGCAGCAGTTACAGTTGCAAAGACTCTCGTTTCCCTCCGAATAGTCCAACAAAATATAAGGCCACATATAAACACACAAGCAATATAATCATACAAAAATATGCTATGCATAAGATGCAATAATTTAATTTCAGGAAAAAACTAATATATTTATCTCTTAGAATTTTATGAAATATGCATGATAATAATTTAAATTTGCTTTTCAATTATTTAGACTTGAATAAAAGGGTAACTCGATAATTTTATTTTACAGTGATAATTTTTATAATAAAAATTTGTAAAAATGGTTAATGCACAGAGGGCATCTAAACAAATTTTTAGCAATTTGATTTACTCAAAAATAATTTTTCTAACCAAAGTTATGTCAAAAACACTTAAACTACTTACATAAATATTTGAAATTTTTGAATGTGCCAAAACAGGAAACTAATGAAGTCAAAATATTCTACTGGTTCTAAGGATTCCAAATATATAAAAATATTTAAATTTGGATAAACAGATAAAAAGTAATGATAAAAACAGTATGCAGGGTGTTTTCTGCAAAACTGCCAATTAAATGATTTAAGAAAAAATCAGAAAATAATATCTGACGCGGCGCTGACGCGGCGTACCGGTTCGGGTTTTAAGTGATCTAATCCTGGCCGTCCGATTTTGATCTAACGATCTAGGTCAAAATGACCAAAACCGAGCGGCGCGGCCGGCCGGAAGAGCTCCGGTGACCGAAGCGCACAACGGCACCATCACCGGCGTTCGCGCTCCCTACGTTCTACTGCTCTACGAGGATAGCGAGGCATACCCTGACAAAGAGGAGCTCGGGGCGAGGTTGGTGGCGCGGTGGAGAAGAGCCGAGCGTCCTCCTCTTCTTGTAATCGCCCGCCGAAGTTGCGCACGGGGGAGGTCCTCGTCGGTGAGCACGGACGCGGGGTTTGGCTGCATAAGAAACCACGAGACCTTGTCACTAAGATGCGCAACGACAAAGGAAAACGAGTGGGAGTGAAGAGAGGGCTCGAGGGGGACGCGGCTCACCGGAGTTTGTCGAACTTGCCGACGGCAACGGCGGAGCTCCGGGGATGCTCGTGGGCGGCCTGGTGGCTCTCGGGGTATGGGGCTTGGGGCAAAAGAGAGGGGGGGTCGAGGGGGTTCTTATAGGGGTAACAACGAGGTAAAGGGGGGAGTATGTAGCATACCTGCACTTATAAATACGGCAGGTACCTGTGTATAGTGCAAACCCCTGGATCGATTCATTTGCACACACAGTTTACGATGAATATCACAACATTGTATCAGTATTACACGAATAATCCAGACTTGGTAAAATAAATAGTTCGATACATCTTTGCATAGCTTATAGCTAGCTCAAAACAATAAAGCAGCGGAAATAAATCTTCAATGAGCCTCCATCTTCATGATACGCCACAGGCGACAACATGTTGGTGCAGAATCGAAACCCAAAACGTAATCCTTACTCTTCGTCAGATAATTCTGCAACAAATAATAATTTGCAACAGAGTGGGTCAGATTCCATTAAAAATGGAGTCTGGCAAGTGACACTATGGTGGACACTTACAGGATTAACTCTATAGCCTGTTTGCATTTTTGGCTGGTGGATTTCAAGGCCATTTTGCATAAAGCCAATTTTGCCTAACTCTTTATGAAACAAACTTATTAACATCATAATTGGCAACACTGGTTAACCCAGGTGAGCCAAAAGACATCACGTCCTTAAGTGCACCCTCAGGTGAAAACCCCCACATTCAATGGTCCTAAGTATAGTAGAAACTATCTTAGGTGAAAACCCCCATGAACATGGTCCTGAGTAGTCCACTGTTGTTTATCAAAATTTTATTAAGAAATTAGAATGTTGGGATTCCTCCATTGTCCTTGATCAGCTGCAGTCTTTACTTGGAATACTTCTCCTTGAGTACTTCACATTCTTCTCCCTTCATTCCTCACATCCCTTTGTTCCTGGGTGGCCATCCACAAGTGTGCTCTCAGCTGAGAACCCCCACATTCATGATCCTAAGTATAGTAGAAACTATCTTAGGTGAACACCCTCATGGACATGGTCCTAAGTAGCCACTCAACATAAACCAAACAACCAATCCACCCAGATGATTCATTAACTTAGTGGATGTGCACTCCCAGGTGAAAACCCCCACACGCTATGATCCTAAGTATAGTATAAACTATCTCAGGTGAAAACCCTCATAGACATGGTCCTAAGTAGCCACTTAAGATTTTGTAAAACCTTTCATCAATTGCATAGCATCAAAATTCTACTAAGTCATTTCATAGGTACCTAGACACAATGGAATGGGGAATTCTAAAGTCTTGCATAGCAAATCTACTAAGTGGTACACATGCATAGGAAAATAACTAAGTCATGCATAAAAATACTTAGGAATTTTATGGGGGTGTGCCACTTGCCTTGGCAACAAGAAGAATAGCAACAGCACCTGCAACAGTTGTCGTTTCCCTCCGAAATTTCTAACACATCAAACAAAACACACATAAACATACAAACCAAAATAACAATACAAAAATATGCTATGCATGATGTGCAAAATACTTAGAGAAAATACTAAGTCTATTCTTTAAGGTGATCGACAATTATCAACAACTCTTTGTAAATTGGATATTCACTATAGTGAGAGAGACAGACACCTGGCCAGCCACTTAAGTTGTGGAACAGGTCTCATGTACGTGGACATGTAAGGTTAGTTTCCAGGCCACTTCATCTCACTATGCCGCTAGGATCCAACAAACTTCAAGATGGTAATAACATGATCAAAAATTGTTTTAAGTCAAGATTAGGAAAGATAGAAGAAAAGGATGTAGGTTATCTTCCAGGCTTCATCTCCAGACTTGTAGTTTTCTCCTTAGTGATGTCTTGATCACCATGTCTTAGAGAGGAGAAAAGAAAAAGGGAAAGAAAGATTTAGAGAAAGAGGGGATTGGTCTTTTTGGACTTCCTCTTGATTTTTCTTCTAAGTACTTCTTGGAGATTCTTCTGGAGTCTTGTTTTGGCTAAGTCCTTCATTGGTCTTCTAGCTCCATGTTGAAAATCCTAAGTGTCTAAGTGCATAGCACTTAACCAAAAATGTTAAGTTGAAAATATTTCTAACTTAGAGAAAATAATGGAGGAGTTTTCCTATGGGGAGTATAACTATATAATAAAATAAGTTATGCATGAAATGCACTTTTTAGTCATAATAAACATAATACTAAATTTGTGATAATTATAAAGTATGCATGAGGCTATAAATGCAATTTAATTAATTTATTTTTGGAAAATATAATAAAAGGAATTACATATAAGATTAAAGTTTTTTTAATTAAATTTTATAACAAAATTTTATAAATAATATTAATAGACAGAGGGGATTTAATTAAATTTATTGCAGTTGGATTTACTCAAGAATAATATTTCTATCAAAAGTAAATCAAAATAGTCAAACTATTCAAATTAAACATACAACTAACAAATCATGAAATTAATACTCAAAAATATTTATAACTGAGGCATCATATTACAAATATTCCAAAGTTTCTAAAACAATTTTATTTGCAATTTTTGGATTTATAGATTTAAAGTTATTACAAATATACTCAAATCATCCATTTGAAATTTGAATAATTTATACTAAGTCAAAATTGAATTATAACAGATCTAAAATATTCTACATGTCAAGGGATTTCCAAATATATAAAAATATTTGAAATTGGATTTGTGAGTCAAAAGTTATATCAATTCTAAGTGACAGGGGTGTTTCTGCAAAAGTGCCAAATTAAATTAAAAAAAGGAAAATCATTTTCTGACGTGGCAGCTGACTGGACTGCTGACTGGATAAGTGATTTGCTCTGGGCCGTTGGATCTAGATCTAAGGGCTCAGATCTGAGGATACCTCTTCGATTAAAATTTCTAATCTAGACCGTTGACGGGAGATCGGACGGTGTACGGCGAGTTGACCAAAAGTGGCGGCGGTTGGTCGCCAGAGTTTTCTCCAGTGCGGCGGGCCATGGCCGGGATGCACGGGCTCGGCGCTACGGGAGGTCTTAGGCTGCAGCGAAGATACCTGGCGATAGCAGAGGACGAGGCGAGGGTCGGAGGTGCAGTCGCGGTTGACGGGGAACTTCGGCTCGTCGGGATTTCGTCGTCGGAAACAATGGCGTGGCCGCGAGCTTCGCTTGTAGATGGCGGCGTCGATTTACTGCAGGAGGAAACGAACCAAGCCGTCACACAGATGCGCACGACGATGGGGGAGCGAGGGGGAGGGATGAGAGGGCATCGGAGGCTTGGGGCTCACCGGAAACAGCAGAGGACGGCGGCGGCAATGGCGGAGCTCCGAGGACGAACACGAGCAACCTGGGGGCTCCCGGGCTAGGGTTTCTTGGGGAAAAGGGAGATGATGGCGAGGGGTATTTGTAGGTAGGCTCGGAGGAAACAAACCGCGAGATTTGCGCTCGAATTTTGGGAAAGAATCGGGAGCAATTTCTGGAGAGAGTTTCGGGCGGAGGTTGAAGAAGGGTGACGTCAGCGATGATGTCATCCGGAAATTTCTTTTGAATTTTTCTGATTTCTTTTATAACTTTTGATTTAAGTGTCCATAAACTCAAATAAATTTCTATAAATTTGTAATATTAATATCTTTGTGTTAAACCAGTTGTGGGCATGTTTTGAACAATTTTCAAAATTAATAATTTTGAAATATTGATTAAATACAAATTTGGTACTTAAAATCAATTTTGAAATTATAACTTAAATAAATTTTCTTTTGGTTAAATAAAATTGGTAAAATACCCATATTCAAATTTGTTTGAAATTAAGTTATTTAAACTCATTGGCTATAACCATTCATCTTTATTTTGGTATAATAGTGGAATAATAGAATAATTATTTTTAGAGTAATATGAAATATAATGAATTTTTAATTTAAACCTTTTGTGATTTAATAAGATAATGGATGATGAGATGCATGTATGCATGAATGCAATGCTTAAATTTTCTTTTCAAAGCAAAATACATAAATGTTTTCAAAAGTTTTAAATTTTTGTGATTTTTTAACATTCCAAAATATAGGGATGTTACAGAGTAAATCGCCGGGAATCAAAGAATTGATTCGACCGTTTCTCGGCTAGGTCGTGGGCGTGATTTGGGGAAGAAGGGGTCGCCGCGACGGGGATGACAGGTGGGGCCCACCTGTCAGTGACCGAGAGAGAGAGAGAGAGCAGCTGGGCTGCTGGCGGGCTGGGAGTGACGCGCGCGCGGCAGATAGCTTGTGGGCTTCGGCCCACCTGCTCGCCCAACTCAATTTTTCTTTTTATAAATCATTTTCTGTTTTAATTCCTTTGAGTATAAAACAATTTCAAAACTACACCATAACTTCTCAGAAAATTCATAAAAGTATAATTTGAAAAGCTTATTAAAAATAGATCCTTTTGTTAGTATTTTTGTCTAAAGTAAAAATAGAGTAAAAAGGGATATTATTATAAATTCTAATAACAATTTTATGGACATAAAATCAATTAAAACATACATAAGTAATTTAATTTTAAATCATATGTGATTCAAATGACAAGTTTAAATGATGATGATGCATGAATGCAAAGTTTTAAATTTTTCTGAAAATTGGGATGTTACAAACCTAACCCCCTTAAGATGAATCTCGCCCTCGAGATTCGGATTGGCTAGCAAATAGGTGAGGGTGGTCTTCTTTCAGGTCATCTTCTCTTTCCCAAGTTGCTTCTTCTTCTAAATGGTGATTCCACTGTACTTTACAGAATTTGATGGTCTTGGTTCGGGTGACACGTTCTGCTGTCTCCAAAATATTTATGGGTTTTTCTTCATAAGTGAGATCACTTCCTAGTTGTACTTCCTCTAGTGGCACCGTATCTCTTAGCAGTGTCTCTGCCATTTCTGGGTGACATTTCTTCAGCTGGCTGACATGAAACACATTGTGAACTGCGGAAAGTGCTTCCGGAAGTTCCAATTCATAGGCAACCTCTCCTTTGCGGGATAATACCTTGAAAGGTCCAATAAATCTAGGTGCCAATTTTCCTTTGATTCCAAATCTTTTAACTCCACGCATAGGTGAAACTCTGAGATAGGCTCGATCGCCTACTTCATAAGTGACTTCCCTCCTTTTGGAGTCAGCATAACTCTTCTGTCTGGCTTGTGCTATCTTTAAACGGTCCTTAATCAGTCTGACTTTTTCCTCAGCCTCCTTGATTATGTCTGGTCTGAACAAACTACGTTCTCCTACGCCACTCCATAGTGGTGGTGTAGTGCACTTTCTTCCATACAGGGCTTCAAATGGCGACATCTCTATGCTCGCTTGATAGCTGTTGTTGTAAGAGAACTCGGCATATGGGAGATTATCATCCCAGCTCGACTTATAATTGTAACATCCCAAATTTTGCAAAAATTTAAAACTTTGCATTCAAGCATCATTCATCATTAGGCATAAAACTACATCACAAAAATATTAAATAAAACTTCAAATTATAAATTTGAATAAACTATAAATCCATAAAGTGTTCACTTAAAACTCCTTAAATAAATAAAATATTATCAATTTATTTATGGGTAAGTATAATGTAAAAAAGTCCCATTTTTAATAACCTTTCCAAACCATATTTTTATGATTTTTTCTGAAATGTTTTGAATAGGTTTAAAAATCATATTTGAAATCAGTGTTTAAAAACAGGAAATAATTCTTTTAAAAAGAAAAGGAAATCGGGCCGGCCCGTTGGCTATCTGCCGCGCACGCGTAGCCTACCAGCCCGCCAGCGGCCCAGCGCCCCGCGCTCTCGCTCGCAGTCGCTGACAGGTGCGACCCACCTGTCATCACCCCCGCGGAAATGTTCGTCCCCAAATCACGCCCCCGACCCCGACCAAAAACGCCGATTTGATTCGCACGATTATGGACGATTTACTGCTCCATTTATCTCGCATCCTCTCCCTACTAATAGCCATCCTCGCTCTCGTCCGATTGCCCCAAACCACACCTCCCGAGAGCCCCTAGGCTGCCCGCTCGAGCTCACGCAATCCCGCCGTCGCCGTCGGTAAGAACTCCGCCGCCCGAGCAACTCCGGCCACCTCGGACCTCCTCTCCACCTCCCTTCGCTCCCTGTGAACCGTGCGCATCGATTTGACACGGTGGGGCGTGTGTTTTTGCAGAGAAACCCCGCCTCCGTCCACGACCGAGAGGAACCGTCGTCGTGCGCAACTCCGGCGAGCTCTTCCAGGGAGACGAGGACGCTCCGGTCATCGCCACCGCGCCATCGCCCTCCCCTCGACGTCGCGCATCCCCTGGTGAGCTCCGTTCCCTCCTAGCACCGTAGAACGCCTCGGGCGCAAACGCCGGCCATGGCTCCGCCGCGCCCCGCGCGTCTCTGGCGACCGCGCCGCCCGTTTTTGGTCAACGAATTGTGGGCCGTTAGATCTAGATCCAACGGATCTAGATCTATCTAATCTCGCGCGTCCATTTTAAATTAGATCGGACGGCTCGCGCTGCGATCCGCGTCGAAACGGTACCGTCCAATAGGAACACGCCACGTAGCCCCTGTTATTTCTTTTTTCGCAGGAATTTTATAAATAAAACAGAAAATGTGCAAAACTTAGAAAATTCATAACTTTTGTTCTGTAAATCCAAATTCGGTAAATTTTATATCCACGGATAGCCCTGTTAGTGTAGTTTATTTCTACATCATTTATTTTTCATTTTGACAAATTATAAATTGTGTATGCCTCAGAGGAGTATTTCGGCTATTAAAATAATAACTTAAAATTTGAGCTTGAGACCAACTCAAACAAGTTACAAATGGCTCCCACCCCCCCGAGCTCTGGCGGCTCCCGTGGCGACTCCCATGGCGATCTTGGTGCCCACCCCATCTAGGTCTCTCCATGGCGGGTGGAAGAGTGAGGATGGATCCTTTCAATGATCCCTCCTCCATTGCTCATCTCCTGGACTTCTCCATTGGTCACCAATTCAGATCTAAGGTTCGACATCTCTTTGCCTCCTCAGTTAGCCCTGTCTCCTCCTCTAGTCGTTTCTATCTTGTGGTCTCCTTTGGTCGTGCTGCTTTCCATTTGGATCATCTGAATGTTAGTCTGGCCCTCTCGGCGGTATTGGGAGTGGCCTATGATGAGATTGGTACGTCAGTTCTTGCCGATAGAGTTTTCAAATTTGCAGTCAGTTCAAAACAGGTGGGATTCTTAATCTGTAATATGAGATCTATTGACTGCAAATTGTTCAAATGTTATTTTCATCTCTGGGGTCATGGAGGACCTAACTGGATGAGAGAAGAAAAGATCTGGAACCATCAAATGGATGCAGAATGGTCTCAGGTGGGTGCACGTCGATCACGTCCCCATGCAAACCCTAGGCAACCTTCTGTTCCTCAAATTTTTCAACGTCTTCGGTTGCATCTTGAGACCAATGTGCCGAGCTCTTCTGTTCTCACGGGCGCAAACATGATTCCTCTGGGTACTCGTCATACTTCGGATCTAGACACTACTGGTATTGTGGAAAATCTTAGTGTTCATCCGATCACGATATCGTCGGCGAAAAAGCGGGATCTTTCCGTTTTAGACTCTCGCCCAAATCTGAAATTGCAATGGAGGCCCATTCAGAAACAAGTTCATAATTCTTCTGTGGCCCACTCAGAGGCCCAACAACTGCTGATTTCGGAAGATACAAACCTGGCCCGTTCAACAGAGGAGTTTATCTGCTGTTCCAGATGTCTCAGTCCGTTTCATATTAAGATTAACTGCTCTAATCAGATTCGCTGCAGAATTTGTTCAAGATACAGTCACATTGCCCGCAATTGCTTTGGTCGTTTTAACCATAAGAGGATCTTTCGTAGAGTTGCTACTAAGGAAGTCTCTTTGCTGAATAAAGAAATACCAATCGACACAACTGTCTCGGCACCCTCCCCTGTTTTCCCCTGCACCGGCGACTCCGCCTGCCATCCGCCGTCGGCTCCGGCTAGCATTGAAGTGATGGCGAACTACCCTGTCGACCCTGTGCCCCACCTGCCTCCTGGAGCAGGTTATGAGACATTTAACCCTCTCCGACCACAACGTGGCTATGTGGTCATCGGCGGTTCTACTCCTGAGATATGCGATGATTGGGCGATCATCCTCCTCGAACCAGAGCCTACCTGGGAGCAATTTGAAGGTACTTCTGCCCTGATCACTGCTCAGATGGTGCAGAGAGGATATGATGTTAGACAAGTTAGTCGTTGTGCGATGGGTGCTGCGATGGTTAGGTTTGATGGGGTTATTGACCGTGACAGTGCTATTAGAAACAACCCCTACTTCATTGGTGATTCTGTGATGCGTGTCATTGAACATGATAAAGGAAGGAACTTCAGAGCTGCTACTTTTACACATGATGTCTGGCTTATGCTTCTGAATTTTCCACCTGAGTGCTGGAGTCTTAACACCATTATTTCCACCTTTGCTCCATATGGTCGTTTCTTGATTTGGAATAGAGATGATACCAACAAGGCTCGCATTCTTGTGAAAATAAGGGCTTTTGACATTGATAGGATTCCTGGCAGTATTGTTGTTGTGCAGAATTTCAGTGAGGAAGGCAATGGTGGTTCTTGGTCCTGTCCTTGTATCATTCTAAATAGACGTATGCTGGGAGCAGGGGCTGGTGATGAAGATCCTCTCCCACCTGAGGGTGAGAACCCACACCCAGTTCCTATTGTGATTGATGGATTTGCTATGTGGCATGAAGAAGAAGCACAGGTTGTGCCACCTGTCATTCCTGTAAATGAGGAACCTGTTCTAGTCACCCCACCTCAGAGTCCTGTCCCTGATGTTCACATTGTCTTACCAGCACCAGTTGTACCTGTTCCTGATCATGTACCTGTGTTAGATGTTGTGATAGCCCCAGTTATTGAGCCAGTTGTTGCTCCAGTTGTCCAAAATGCTCCTCCTCCTGTGCAGCCTGTCTTTGTGGAGGTGTTCCCCCCAGCTAGCAATCTACCTGTACCCTCCTTAGGCAACATAAGTAACATCTCATCTGAGACTTCTGTTGCAGTTGAAAATGTTGCAGCACAACTCCCTTCTGATCTTATTGCTGCAGCTAGTAACATTTCAGATGCTGATCAACAACTTGGTACTTCTACTGCCCCATCTGTTTCTCTTGCTGCCTCAAGGAAGAGAAAAGGAAAAGCCATTATGTCTGTTGAACAGGTCAGGAGAAGCAACAGAATTGCAAAGCTCAAGGAGGGCTACAAGGATATACCTGCTGATTCTGGCATTGAGGGCCATGAGGTTGATGATGAAGATCAGGACAGGGGAGCTCTATCTGTTATTGTAAGGGATATCAATGCTCCTGCTCCACCTTTCCTGCCTCTCGAGACTATCCAGGCTTTGGCTACTGGACCTTGTCAGATGCACCCTGAGGATGTATCAGAGGATAGCTTGAACTATGACAGTACCAATGATAGTATTGAATAGGCTATGTGAAGAGGGGGGCAGCAGGATCTTGTGCTTCATCCACTTTTGCTACTTTTATTGTATTATGGCTTGTAATATGCTTTTCTACCAGTTTAAACTTCTACCCTGTCAGTATGGTCTGTATTTGGAAACTTGTGAACTTGGCTGTATGCTCTTTTGCTGTCAAAGTGACTTGTGTATGCTAGCTGATATTGACAACTACTCTCAGATGTCTGTGTTTGCCTATCCTGGGATATGTTTACAGTCTATTCTCCTTCTGGATGTAACCTCTGTTTTATTCTTCCAATTTGGACTGTATCTGGCAGTTGACTGCTGGCTCTTTTTATGTCCATGGAGGATGGTTTCTAGCTACTGTTTCTGCTTGTCCCTGGGCTTTTTAATACTGCTCAACGTATACAACCCTCTTTCGGTTTTCAATGAGTAGACAATGGAATATTTTGGATTGGAATCTGAGAGGGATTAACTCACAAACCAGATGGGATGACATTAGGCAGAACATTAATGAATCAAATTGCAATATCATTTGTTTCCAGGAAACAAAAAAAGATCACTTTGATCTCCAATATGTCAGAAACTTTTGCCCAAGACGTTTCAATAAATTTGTGTTTTCTCCTTCTATAGGAAGCTCTGGGGGTCTTATAACCATATGGAATGGGAACCTATTTGATGGCACTGAGATTTCCTTTTCTAAATTCCATGTAACTGTTCAGCTGATCTGTAAGATAACTGGCCATATTTGGTACCTTACAAATGTCTATGGACCGACCCTTCCTGCTGAGAGAGCCCTCTTTCTTAATTGGCTGATGAATATAGACACGAATCCTATGCAATTGTGGATGATACTTGGTGACTTTAATCTGATTAGGGGCCCAGATAATAGGAACCGACCTGGAGGAGACATCAATAATATGCTTGCATTTAACAGATTTATTAGCCATCATGATCTTATTGATATTCCTCTAAAGGGTCGATCTTTTACCTGGAGTAACATGCAAGCTGATCCCTTACTTGAAAAGTTAGATTGGGTGTTTACCTCTGCCAGCTGGACTGCATTATTCCCTAATACACTTGCTAGTCCTCTAGCCAAATTATCATCAGATCATGTCCCTATAAAGGTGCAGGTTGGTATTCATGTTCCAAAGGCACAAATTTTTCGATTTGAAGAATTTTGGTTGGGGATGAAGGGTTTTGCACAGATTATATCTAACAACTGGCAGCATCGGGGGTCCTTCAAAAATGTTGCACAGGATATTACAGCGAGACTGAAATCTTTGAGATATGGATTGAAGCGATGGAGTAAGAATTTGTCTCAGTTATGTAAGACTATTCAGTCATGCAATTATGTGTTAGCTTTATTGGATGGCCTTGAGGACCAAAGATTACTCTCTATTATTGAATCCAATTTTAGAAGAGTACTTAAAACTCATTTGACCAATCTGCTGGAGGCCAAGAGGATTTATTGGCGTAGTAGGGCAAAAATTAGATGGGCTAAATTGGGAGGTGAAAACACAAGGTTTTTCCATACATATGCTACCAAAAGCTTCAGATGTAATTATATTGCCATTTTGAGCACCGAGGATGGTCGTTTGGTTTGTGATCATGAGGATAAGGCAGCAATTATTTGGCAGTCTTTCAAACAGAGGATTGGTTGTTCTGATAATCCAATTATGCTCTTTGATCTAGATAACATTATTGTTCCCAACCACAATATTGATTTTGCTAGCCTTGAGGTACCCTTCACAAAGGAAGAAATTGATGACATTGTTAAGTGCATGCCAACAGATAAATCACCTGGTCCTGATGGGTTTAATGGAGCTTTCCTAAAAAAATGTTGGGATCAAGTTAAGGAGCAATTCTATCAGTTGTGTTTTAGCTTCTTTGCAGGAGATTTGGATATCTCCAGTATCAATTCAGCCTTCATAACTCTTATTCCTAAGAAAACTGATCCAGAATATGTTAACGACTATAGACCTATCTCTTTGGTCAGTATCACTTTAAAGTTGTTGACTAAGCTGCCAGCTAATAGGATGCAGAAGGTTATTATCCAAGCATTGCACAAGAATCAGTATGGATTCATCAAGAATAGAACCATTAAGGACTGTCTTGCTTGGGCATTTGAATAAATTCACCTCTGTCACAAGTCTAAGAGAGAGATCATTATCTTGAAGTTGGATTTTGAAAAAGCATTTGACAAGGTTGAATATTCAGCAATTCTACTAATGCTAAAACATTTAGGGTTTGGAGACCTCTGGCTGAAATGGATATCTAAAATCCTGCATTCTGCTTCCACCTCAGTGCTTTTGAATGGTATACCAGGGAAAAAAATTTGGTGTAAAAGAGGAGTTAGACAAGGTGATCCTTTGTCTCCTTTGCTGTTTGTGACTACTGTAGAGCTTCTTCAATTTGTCATTAACGCTGCTTGGCAATCTGGAGAGATTGATTTGCCCCTGTCTTGTTCCTTCGGGTTAGATTATCCCATAATTCAATATGCAGATGATACTTTGCTTATTATGCCAGCATGTGTTGAACAACTGAGAAGGTTGAAAGTTATCCTGGATAAATTTTCATTATCTACTTGATTAAAGATCAATTTCAGTAAATCCTCTATGGTGCCCATCAATGTTGACCAAGATAAAAGTGTTGAACTGGCACTGGTCCTGGGTTGTAAAATTGAGGTCCTACCTTTTACTTACCTTGGTTTGCCTCTGGGGACTACTAGACCTAAGATGGAAGACCTTATTGGAATTATTCATAGGATTGACAGAAGACTGGTTGGCACTGCTGATACACTATCTTATGATGGTCGACTGGTAGTGATTAAATCCATCATTTCTGCTATTCGCAATTTTGCTATGTGCACTTTGAAACTGCCTTTGGGTTTCCTGGACTATATTGAGGGATCTACCAGGGGTTTCTTTGGAGAGGCAAAGATATTCATAAAAAAGGTAAATGCTTGGTAAAATGGGATAATGTATGCAAGCCAAAGAGATTGGGTGGATTGGGCATCCTAAACCTCAGAACCCAAAATATTGCCTTACTCATGAAGTACATTTTTAAAATCATGAATAAGGATGATTTACCATGGGTTAAGCTTATATGGCAAGCACATTATGGAAATGATAGAATACCACAAAACACTGGCCCTGTTGGTTCTTTTTGGTGGAAGGATTGTCTAAAGTTACTTGATAACTTCCTGGAGCTGGCTGCTTGTGTACCAGGTGATGGTGGAACTGTAAGACTTTGGATGGATAAGTGGTCTGATGAACTCCTTAGGCATAAACTGCCTCACCTTTGTTCCTTTGCGAAGTCTCAATCCATTTCCCTTAAACAGGCACTTGCTGTATTTTCTGATGATGAGTCATTGGATTTGTTTCATACCCCACTTTCAGTCCCTGCTGTTCATCAATTTGGCCAGTTCAACAGTTTGCTGACAGGTCACATGGATATTTCTACTGTTGATAAGTGGGTTATGTCATCCAGCAATAAAAGTTATTCGAGTAAGAGGGTTTATGAGACCTTAATGTCAAATAATAATGCACCATCACCTTTCCAGTGGATCTGGAAATCTTGTGTTCTCCCATAACATAAGATATTCTTTTGGTTACTATTGCAAGATAGATTGAACACAAGGGACCTCCTAGCCAGAAAGCAGTTTCAGATTGAGGACTATAGCTGTGTCCTATGCACTCAGGGGATGTCTGAAGAATTTATCCACTTATTCTTTGAATGTGACTTCAGCAGGAACTTTTGGTGGAAACTATATCTTGAATGGGATACGGATCTGGACCTCTTCTCCATGTTGATTAAAGCCAAGAAAACTTATAAGCTTTTATGCTATAAGGAAATTCTCATTATTGGTTGCTGGAGTATTTGGACCCATAGAAACAGATGTATTTTTGACTCTCAGCCCATTTGTCTTGAGACTTGTTTTCAGGACTTTATCTGTTCTTTTAGTTTGATTATGCATAGAGCTAAACCCTCCTTAAAGGAAGGGATGACCCAATGGGTGGACACTTTATGAACTTTTCTTTGTAATCTGTACAGCTGTCAATGAGAAAATAGAAAATTAAACAATAGGGATTTTTCCCTACTGTTTTGCGCCTCAAAAAAAAAACTTAAATAATAAAAATAATTTGGAAATAAATTAAATTGTTTTAGGGTATTATCAATCCCCTTTGTCCAGCAATTTTAATAAATGTCTTGAATGAAAATTTTCATAAAACAATAAAAATTATAATTATAGAAATCAAGTTTTGCTATATTGTTTTCAATTATTTAATTGAGGAACAAAGAAGAAATTCCTAGAAATTATATTTCATACATTTAATAACAGAGGAATAAAAATTAGTAATGAGTGTGTCCTATTTTCCTAGCATATCATTCATGCATACATATTTATGTTTGGTGTTGAGATGATATTGTGTTGGTATTTATTTTATTTATTGCTTGTGCTAGATTGTGAAGAAGAGGAAGGGCTTGCTTGTGATTGTTATTCTTGTTGTGCTTGCTCCTCCTGTTACCAAGGCAAGTGACATTCATACAATATCCCATATTTTCTATATGCGTAAGTAGTATATTTTGAGTAGTGTGCATGATAGGGATTTTTGATTTATGTTATAATGCTTAGTTAGTTTGTATTTTACAAATATCCTAGTAGTGTGTAGCCACCCTTTTCCTAAGCAGCCATGAAAAGATTTTATTAGTTGCTTAGCCATGCTATAAAAATGTTTACCATGTTATGGAAATGTTTCTAAGTGTTAAAATCTAAAATATACATCTGGGTGGAATTGGTTGTTATGGTTTACGTTGAGTGGCTTTTGGGACTATGCTTGTGGTTGTCATCGCCTAGGATGAATGTCTATTCTACTTAGGGCCACGAGTATGGTGGTTGTTACCCAGAAGTACACTTGTGGATGGTGTAGGGGATCGTGTGCAGAAACAAAAAATTTCCTAGCAACGATATCCTTAAACTAGCCAAGATCTACACTATGAAGATATAGTAGTACGGCGGAGATCGGAATACATACCCTCGTAGATCGAATAGCGGGGATTACGCTCCCGCACAAGCGTTGACGACGAAGACGACGTAGCCGACCTCTAGGTCGCGGAGAACTCGGCGCGACGGAGACGACGAAGATGACCCCGAGGTCGGGTGGAGGAAGTAGGCCTCCGAGTACCGCTAGCGCAGCACCTCGCAGGGCGTCACACACATACGGTGGAGACGACGGCCTCCGAAGCTCCAGTCCAGGACGAGCAGCGGAAGACTTGGACCGGAACACCAGCAGCGCGGCAGCGGGCTATGGTGGAAGAGATCCCCCTCCTCTACTCGGCGCGGCTCCGACAAGGGAACCACGAGATCGAGAGAGAAATTGGGAATTAATTGGTGAATGAAAAATAAATATGTAAAATCATATTTGCATATTAATTACACTAATTAATATCAAACATAATATATATAATTTTTCCTAGCTCCGAAAACTCTTTCGGCGCTGCCCGATCTCCATCGGACCCCTCCCGGGACGCTCCCGGTGATCTCTTTCCTTTCCGGTTGTCTTGTCGAAACCCCTTAAGTGTGTTACCCTAGCGGTTCGATATAATAACAGGTATGACCAAGACTCCTCTATGATCAACGACTAACTCGTAGGCCTGGACCCCATGAATTAATCCCTGTGATATAACGAATGACTTTCATCTATCAAACCTGGACGTCTAGTCTTAAACCCTTTGTCATGACGATACTTAGCGTGTCCGAGCATCATTCTCAGATATCTCCATACCTAGCATGATCTCGTTACCGACATCGCTATCTTCTACTCGTCTATGATATTATGTCAGCTGGTGACCTAGTCACATGTTTGCAAACTCATTTGACATAATCTCACCGAGTGGGCCCTAGAGTATCTATCCGGCTATGCGGACTGACAAATCCCGCTGTTGACCCCTCGTCTCAACTACTCCTTTCCGATACCCAAAAGTATCACCGTTATTGTCATACTAAATAAGATACAACGTTTGATGCGATCAAAGTATCTTCCAGGAATAACAATAAGAGTTGGTATCACGGTCTTAAGGCGTAATGACTATGTCCTATAAATACTGGGTACGTCCATCACATCGTTACTCCTAACGATATGACTTTCATTGCCGACTGGCGCCATGCCCTATGATCGGAAAACCTCGATCATCAATCACGCAACGAAACTAGTCTTAGTAGAGGCTACTAGGGACCTGGTTGTTTATCTACCACACCTGTATTAATGTTTCCGCTTAATACAGTTATAGCATGGTGTAAAACATATAATGAACGATTGGGATATTGCCAATAAACTATGTTTATTAAGTGCCTCTAGGGCATATTCCCTTCAGTCTCCCACTTGCACTAGAGTAACAGTTAATCGAGTTTACAACCTGGTAAAAACTCAACACCCATAGCATCTTGGTGCCTGGTCGCCTCGTGGAAGAGGAATACAGTCAATAGACCTCACACATTGAGACCTATATGTGCTTTGCAACACTTCTATGTCACCTAGTTTGACATCAACCCGTATCTTACGATGACGGTGAAATATATCCCAGTGGATGGAGTGAGACTCGAGCATTCGCGTAGCATGCGCCTTAAAAGTCTAAGAGATCTATTAAGGGGACCACCTACGCTCGGAAAACTGCTCAGTCCAATCACCCTTGCTACTTCTAAAGTCGCGATATATTTCTATACCTATGTAGATTGTGCGACAGTGCATTCATATGCGACTTCGCAAACTAACCATGTCTATCTTCAAAATAAAGGACATCTCCTATATGAGATTTCTAGTCGTATGGGTTAGTGTAATAACTTGCATCATCGTAACCGCTTTACGGCAAGTTGCCATTCCACTCTTACCCGTTACTAGAAAACCAATCTTCAGTTCTCATAGACACTGAAGAATAAACTTAACGTTTGTTCATTGATCCACACAAGGATCGCTCTAGAACCTGTTCTTTAACCAAGAACTCGGGTCACACCAAGTCGAGCTTTCAGCCTGATAGACTCTATGTCTGATACATAGAGAATGTCGAACATCTATTTCTATCACTAAAAAAGCCAAGATTAACTTAATCTTTAACCTAGTCATACAAGCAATAACCTCTTTCTTCGCTTGTCCTTTTCTGAAACACTTCAGAATCCTGACTTAGGAAATGCTCCGACTTAATGTTATTAAGCCCCTTCTGATCTATACAATTATAAATCGGATGCCTAATACTCCTAACTTCATTTCATAGAAAATTTAATCACTTAAATAATCCTTTACACTCTACTAGAGGATCTGTGTCATTCAATATGTCGCTACATACAGAATCACAAATGACACCTAGCTCCCACTCAGATATGCCTTCCGCATATAAGATCAAGAAAAACCTACTTAGCTCCCACTCAAATATGCCTTCCGCATATAAGATCAAGGAAATCTACTTTGCTCCCACTCACTTCTTTGCAAATGTAGGTTTCTTCAACTATTTTGGACAAATCCAAAATCCTTTGATCACATTATCAAAGTGAAGATTCCAGCTCCGATATGCTTGCTTCTGCCCATGAATGGACAACCGAAGTTTGCACACATGTTTAGCATCCTCAGGATTACAAACCATTCTTAATTACACTATTAAGAACCAGGGTTTTCTCATCCATCTATCAATTTCTCATTCGAAATTATAGTAATTGCTAAACGACCCAGAATAGATTTAGGTTTCGCCACTTGAGACAAAGTCTCATGTGTTCTGTCGGAACTGTTTCACGACAAATCGAATCTGCTCAATATGTACTCTCCCATAAAACTCCATATACTATCAACATCCTAGATGCCATCAAGAAGATCTCCCAAGTCAACACCTTTTAATCGTATATGGATTTTATTTCGGATCACAAATGACTCATAGCCATTTCTCGGACTTAGGTTCACCATCTCTTCTTCGTAGTTCGTAGGTCTATCATATTCCCTTAATATGACCTTCATAACAGGATTGTCGTAACACACAGTGTGGAACACAACCTCGTATACCTACGCTCTTAGTATGAGCTCAGAACATCATGATTTTGAATCATCAACTTTTTCAAGCTGTGGAGCCTGACACCGAAAACAATTTCGATTGCGCCACTCTGATGTCTGGAGAGGAAGTTCACCAACTTCGTCTCGCTCTACTTTCTTTCTCACTTATACCCTCGGACAAGAAACTATTTCTTTCGCAAGGTATATCCCGGCAAAGATTTTGCCTATGTCGTGAGACATGTACCCAACTAACTCTTTAGGTAGGGTGTACTACAAAGATTAATCCATTTTAGGTTCGATTACATCGAAACACTAAATTTCTGAAACGACAATCCAGGCTAAAAGCCATGCCATCACTCGTATGGTATTGTCTCCATGGATTCAAATGGTTTCCCTATTTGCTAACGTGAGTGTTTACGTTTCTACCATATGACTCTAATGATCACAATAATTCGGTAAGAGATTTATTTACCACACACTATCCGATAGAGTGTTATTACGACGTCCTAACACACCATAACACTATGGTGTTCCATGCGACGTAATTTGTGGAACTCTTCTCACAAGTCTTCCAATGATGTGCCAACATTATAACTCAAATCTTCATTCCTCGATTTGCATCGCGGGAATTTGATTTTCTTGTTAAGTTTATTTCCTACTTCATTCTGAACTTCGTTTGATCGAATCAAAAAATTCAGACTAACATTCCCCGGAGTGGATATCCATATATCTACTCGGAATATTCATGAAGTCTATGAAATAAAGACTTCCACTACACGTTAACGTACTTCATTGATTCACATACACCCATATGCATGATTCTCAACAAGCTATACTCAAAACGTTCAGTGAAGTTCACGAAATAAAGGTCTCCACTACCCGTCAATTACTTCATTGAACCACATACATCTCCATGTATGACTATCAATAAGTTATATGCCCGTTTTCCGAAAACGGTGTCACAGTTATTTTGCAAGTGTCAAAAGATCAAATCTTAGGACTTGTAGGTCCATCCAGTGTGGAGCTAATGCATATAACATTGACATGACTAAACGGTAGTGCCACACATATGTGGTGTCTTTATTAAATTTGTATCCTTTGGCATTAATAATATGAATGTGGGAGCTTCTAATATCTAAATTCAAATCGGCATATGATCATTACTTCATAAATATATAGGACACCAATTTGTCACTATCATGTATGAACAAGTGTCTCGCTAGAGGAGACACACTTGTAACGATCATACCAACACCCGATCATAAAGAATTTACCCAAATGGTAGATCTAGAGGGAGAGTGTCTATGGCCGTCACAACAACTTGACTGCCATTATCAACACGCAATGTCGCCTCATCCTTTCAAGCTACTCAAGCAGTAAACCTGGTTTTTCACAAAACATGACTAGTTCAAGACTTAGTCACTACTGCGAGCACTTGCTTAGCTAAAGCATTCATAACATGTATATCATATATACACCATCATCATTGATGACTTCCGGCGATCCGTTTCATCTTCTTGATACTTCCACCGTAATCAAGAACCATGAAGGTGAACGATTCCCCTTGCATGACATAGTCTATGACAGAGGATTTGCACTTGGCAACGATGTCTATCATCCAGTGATTGAGCTGAGCGAGGCGTCTCAATGTTCATTAATCATGAACATATGTCATTAAGTATGACCGCCACGCGCTCCCTCAATGTGTGTATTCTCTTCCATCTTGGTTGATAGGACAATCAGTCAACGTACTGATAAACTTCATCAGGAACCAGTCTCGCGTAAGCGTACGCGTAAAGTCGGTCCGGGCCGCTTCATCAACTCGATGCCGCTGGAATCACAAGTGCACGCTAGAGGGAAGCAAATTACAGGAACGGTGCCCCCGTGCAGAACACGGGTTCTAACAGCGTACATCTATATCTACGATAGATCGGCTCTGATACCACTGTAGGGGATCGTGTGCAGAAAACAAAAAATTTCCTAGCAACGATATCCTTAAACTAGCCAAGATCTACACTATGCAGATATAGTAGTACGGCGGAGATCGGAATACATACCCTCGTAGATCGAATAGCGGGGATTACGCTCCCACACAAGCGTTGACGACGAAGACGACGTAGCCGACCTCTAGGTCGCGGAGAACTCGGCGCGACGGAGACGACGAAGATGACCCCGAGGTCGGGTGGAGGAAGTAGGCCTCCGAGTACCGCTAGTGCAGCACCTCGCAGGGCGTCACACACATACGGTGGAGACGACGGCCTCCGAAGCTCCAGTCCAGGACGAGCAGCGGGAGACTTGGACCGGAACACCAGCAGCGCGGCAGCGGGCTATGGTGGAAGAGATCCCCCTCCTCTACTCGGCGCGGCTCCGACAAGGGAACCACGAGATCGAGAGAGAAATTGGGAATTAATTGGTGAATTAAAAGGCCAGGGGTGCCCCTTCTTATATAGGCTCCCAGGGGGAGCCAACCTTACTAGCCAGGCAATGTGGGACTATCCCACATGCCTGGTTCGGCCAAGGCTGATGCGCCGGCCCTAGGTGGGCCCTATTTGGCAGACCTAGGCTGGCCAAGCCTCCCCCACAAAATTCCCTTGAGGGTTTTCCCCCCCATGGGCCTTCTTTCGACCAGAAGGCCCATTTAGGGAAATCAGCCTAAATAAATTCGAAAATAAATATATAAAATCATATTTTCATATTAATTACACTAATTAATATCAAACATAATATATATATATTTTTTCCTAGCTCCGAAAACTCTTTCGGCGTTGCCCGATCTCCATCGGACCCCTCCCAGGACGCTCCCGGTGATCTCTTTCCTTTCCGGTTGTCTTGTCGAAACCCCTTAAGTGTGTTACCCTAGCGGTTCGATATAATAACAGGTATGACCAAGACTCCTCTATGATCAACGACTAACTCGTAGGCCTGGACCCCATGAATTAATCCCTGTGATATAACGAATGACTTTCATCTATCAAACCTGGACGTCTAGTCTTAAACCCTTTGTCATGACGATACTTAGCGTGTCCGAGCATCATTCTCAGATATCTCCATACCTAGCATGATCACGTTACCGACATCGCTATCTTCTACTCGTCTATGATATTATGTCAGCTGGTGACCTAGTTACATGTTTGCAAACCCATTTGACATAATCTCACCGAGTGGGCCTTAGAGTATCTATCCGGCTATGCGGACTGACAAATCCCGCTATTGACCCCTCGTCTCAACTACTCCTTTCCGATACCCAAAAGTATCACCGTTATCGTCATACTAAATAAGATACGACGTTTGGTGCGATCAAAGTATCTTCCAGGAATAACAATAAGAGTTGGTCTCACGGTCTTAAGGCGTAATGACTATGTCCTATAAATACTGGGTACGTCCATCACATCGTTACTCCTAACGATATGACTTTCATTGCCGACCGGCGCCATGCCCTATGATCGGAAAACCTCGATCATCAATCGTGCAACGAAACTAGTCTTAGTAGAGGCTACTAGGGACCTTGTTGTTTATCTACCACACCTGCATTAATGTTTCCGCTTAATACAGTTATAGCATGGTGTAAAACATATAATGAACGATTGGGATATTGCCAATAAACTATGTTTATTAAGTGCCTCTAGGGCATATTCCCTTCAGATGGCCACCCAGGAACGAAGAGATTACTAAGTCCCTCCAAGTTTAGAAGCTTCCCGTGTAGCCTTTTGACAATGGGCTCTGTCTAGAATGATTAAGTTGTGGGAGTGCAACCTGTCAGCTTGACAAGCAGATGTAGAGATGATAGGTGGAACGGGTCTTGCTAGTATGGTTGCATTCTTCTTCTGAAAGTTCTTGTCTCAATTCTCTCCTTTCCATAATACACTCCGCGTGTATAGGATTTCTCGGACAAATTGAGTCTAAAGGTGAAAGTGCACAACCTCTGCAGAGTCGACAATCTGAGTTCTCAGCCGTGTCCCCGGAAATGGACTACTTCGAGCAACTGGACATGGATGGGCAGAAGAATCTCAACACTGTTTTCATAAAGTAAAATTTGACTAAGGAAAGAACTGTTGGTACACTTGGGCTTTATCCCTTGGTGCCAAGTCTTCGAGAAATAAAAGTGTTTTACAAAATGATAGGAGAAAACTTGCTTTCTGCAAATAGCCTTCAACCCCACCAAGCCAAATATGCATATAGATGTTAGACTTGCCAGTATATATCCACCATAGTCACTTGCCAATACATCATTGTATTAACCTCCTTCGGGGGCTGCATATTCCAATGTGCAGGTAATTCTCATGCTGAATGATTTTGGCTCGAGTCTACACCCAACATGACTGCCTGTGGCGCATGATTGAAGATGAGGCTCAATGTTATTTCGCTTTCGCTGTGAACTCTGAAATTTAGCTAGCCTTCATGGCTATGCAAATTGTAATAAAGCCATATTTGGCTATTATTTTTGGATCTCGTTGTAGCAATTTTAATACTTATGCAATGGTACTTTATATTTTGTACTGTGGTGCTGGCAGTGATCCAGGGACTAGCACATAACACAGGTGTTCCAACTTTAATAAAAGTTGGGGTGCTACAAAATGGTATCAGAGCAAAGTGTTGGCTGTAGGTTCGAGCCCCTAGGATTGGTTAAGCCCTTTTTGGTCATAATGTTACCATCTTTGAAGTATGTTGGATTCTAACGGCATGGTGGGATGAAGTGGCCCGGGACAAACTTTACATGTCCACGTACATGAGACCTGTTCCACAATATAAGTGGCTGGCCGGGTGTCTGTCTCTCTCACTATAGTGAAAAATCCAATTTACGAAGAGTTGTTAATATCTGTTGATCACCTTAGGATTTTTGACTTAGTATCCTTCTAAATTAATAATACACACCATGAATAGTACTTCCTTATCTTATGCAATTCTTGTTTTAATTTCCTTTCTTTCCTACCTAAAGGATGACGAGCTTTCACTTCACCACTACGGAGGACTTCGAGAACACCTGTTTTGGCTGTTACCTTCTCGACATCGGCGAGAAGATAAGGTTACCACTACCCCAAGTAAAGGGCTTCAGTCTGAAGAAGTTTAACAAAGAGGGTTACTGGGGAATAAAAGCAACACAGCCAGGACGTGGAGAGGAGCCCCCACTGGAGATCAAAATGGTTAGTGACTCCAAAGACAAAGGGCTCAATCTAGTCATGCAAGATTTGATTGGGCGCCTCTGCGGACGCTACAGCACAGAGTTGAGGGGCCACTACTCCATTTTCTTTGGAAGGAGAAACGAGGATGGAGAACCTTACCTGTATGATGTCGGAGAAAGAGACAAGGCAAAACCCCTTAGCCTTTATTTCCAGGAGCTGGAAATCCTTGTCACCGAACTATATGAAGATCGACGCACCGAGCTCCTGAAGAACGATGAGTTATGTGCCTTACTTAAGGAGAACGAAGAGAAGGTGAAGGTTCAAGAGGAAGTGACTAAGGCACATGAAGAGAGATTTGCTGCACAAGAGGAGAAGTACAGGAGACAAGAGAAAAGAGTTCAAGAGAAGAACAAGACTATCAGGGAACAAAAGGCAGAACTCGAGAGCAATGAAGTCGAGTTCGAGGCTGATAGTGACTTGATCAAAAGGCTTCGTACTGAGAAGAGAGAGCTGCAAGAGAAGAACCTTGCCCTGGAGAAAGAAGTAAAGGAACTCAAGGATGTACTCGCCAATGAAGGAATCAAGATTCAGGAAATTGAAGAGGAGGAAGAGGACATGGTCGAGTAGTTAGTTAGTGAGACTACCATTTATCATACACCTTATTGTCTTGGTCTTGTATTGACCTACCAACTTGTGGTAAGGCAGTACATTCCCTTGTATCCTCGGAACCTCGCGAGTTTATTTTCCAAACTTTTATATCGCTTTCCTTAAACCAAAGGTTTGATTTGTTTGCTGATTGTTTTTATAAGTGGTGTGTTGTTGATGGTGTGCTTGACTGGATTGTTTTGTGCATGGGTAGGATTCCTCCTTATAGTTCTATCTATCTTTTACTCATCCCTGCAAAAACCCCACAGATGCCTCCACGTCGTGATACCGACAACAGCGAAGCTATGCAACAGCTGATGGCAGCTCAAGCCCAACTGATGACTATGATGACCCAGTTCATTGCAGCAACCAACAACAACAACAACAACAACAACAACAACAACAATAACAACCATCCACCACCACCCCCACCTCCTGTGGACAGACTTGCAAGATTTCTCAGGCTTAGACCTAATAAGTTCTCCTCTGCTACTGAACCCATAGTGGCGGATGACTGGCTCCGTTCAGTCAACAAGGACTTAGTAACCTGTGAGTGTTCTGAGGCAGAAAAGGTGAGGTTCACTGCTCACCTATTGGAAGGACCTGCTGCCATGTGGTGGGAGACCTATCAAGTGACCCATCCCTTGGATGGCATGACTTGGGATGCGTTCAAGGATGGTTTCCGCAATGCTCACATCTCCTCTGGCATAATGAATCTGAAGAAGGAGGAGTTTCGTAGCTTGAGGCAGGGAGGTAGAACTCTGAAGGAGTATATGGATGACTTCTGTACGCTATCAAGGTACGCACCAGAAAACATCGACACTGATGCTAAGAGGAAGGACAAATTCCTTAATGGACTTCGGGGAGAACTAAAGATACCTTTGTCTGTGGCATATGCTCCTAACTATCAGATTCTGCTGGATCAGGCAATCACCCTGGACAATAACATCAGAAAGGAAGAGAATAGGAAGAGGACGTTTGGTGCAAGTAAAGGTAACACTGAAGGGACTCACAAGAAACCACACACCTCAGAAGTCAGTGGCCATAAACCCTGGAACTACTCCAACAATGGTAGTGGC
Organism: Poa annua; assembly: GCA_026929855.1. Lineage (NCBI taxonomy): Eukaryota > Viridiplantae > Streptophyta > Magnoliopsida > Poales > Poaceae > Poa > Poa annua. Next base: position 299,158,211 of record CM049426.1, read on the forward strand.
CAAAAGCATCATGGTCATAACCACAATGGAGGGTACAAAGGAAATAATGGTGGGTTCAAGGGAAACCATCACCATGGCCATAATCATGGAAATGGTAATCCCCGTCCTAACACTGAAGGGAAGAAAGACTTGTCTAATGTGACTTGCTTCAAGTGCAAGAAGACATGACACTATGCTACTTATTGCCCAGAGAGAAAGGCCGATGAAAATTCCAAGCACAATCCTTTCCAGAAGGGACAAGTAAATCACCTCAACGTGGAAGAAGTTCATGATGAACCTGACGCTGTGATTGGTAAGTTCCTGCTCAATTCTTTTCCAGCATTGGTCTTATTTGTTACTGGAGCATCGCATTCATTCATATCAAGAGCTTTTGTAAACAAACATGGGCTAGCCGAGGAAAGCTTAGGAAAACCTAGTAGAGTGAGTTCACCTGGGGGTGAGATGATAGTAAATTCAGGCGGTAGGCAGTTAGAATTAAGGATTTGAAAATATCTTTTTCCAGCAGACTTAGTCATCCTAGAAACCCAAGGTTTGGATGTTATCATCGGAATGGATTGGATGACCCGTTTTGAAGGAATCATAGACTGTGCAAACAGAGCTATCACCCTCACCACCCCAGAAAAACAAAAGATTAAATTCAGATCAACTTTCGAACTTAAGAAAGTTAGGCTAAAATCTCTTAAGGGGGTTAGCCTATGTGATGTGCTGATTGTCCAAGAGTACCCAGATGTATTCCCAGAAGAATTACCGGGAATGCCACCTGATAGAGATGTGGAATTTCTCATTGAACTAAAACCGGGTACCGGACCAATAGCCAAGAGACCTTACCCAATGGCCGTCGATGAACTGAAAGAACTCAAGAAGCAACAAGAGGAACACCTTATGAAAGGATTTATCCGTCCAAGTTCTTCGCCCTGGGGAGCGCCAGTTCTTTTTGTCAAAAAGAAAGATCAAACCCAGAGACTAGTCACGGACTACAGAGATATAAATGAACACACCATCAAGAACAAGTATCCGTTACCCAAGATAAATGAATTATTTGATCAATTGAAAGGTGCATGTGTGTTCTCCAAGATTGATCTTTGATCAGGATATCTCCAAATGAAGGTTAGAGAGATGGATATACCAAAAACAGCGTTTGTTACAAGATATGCCTCTTATGAGTATATAGTAATGCCATTTGGATTAACCAATGCTCCAGCTTATTTCATGAATATGATGAATAAAGTGTTCATGGATTTTCTGGACAAGTTTGTGGTAGTATTCATAGATGACATTCTGATCTACTCCGAGAGTCACAAAGAACATGAAGAGCATTTGCGCCTAGTATTGCAGAGACTACGTGAACATAAGTTATATGTCAAATTCAGTAAGTGTGAATTTTGGTTGGAACAAGTCGCATTCCTAGGACACATAGTATCCAAGGAGGGTATAGCAGTGGATCCTGAAAAGGTTTCAGCTGTAACCAATTGGGAGCCACCAAAGAATGTTGGAGAATTACGAAGTTTTCTTGGTCTAGCAGGATACTACCGAAGATTTATAGAAAACTTTTCCAAAATCGCCAAGGCACTCACGGAACTATTAAAGAAGGAGAAGAAATTTGAGTGGACTGACGCATGCGAAGCCAGTTTTCAGGAGTTAAAGAAACGACTAGTTTCAGCCCCAGTTCTATGCTTACCTGATTTAGAGAAAAAATTCCAAGTATACTGTGATGCTTCACGCCAAGGCCTGGGAAGTGTGCTGATGCAAGAAGGCAGAGTGACATCTTATGCCTCTAGACAGCTCAAGAAACATGAAACAAATTATCCCACTCATGATCTCGAGTTAGCCTCAGTAGTACATGCCCTGAAAACTTGGAGACCCTACCTAATGGGAAAAAGATGTGAAGTGTTCACTGACCACAAAAGTTTGAAGTATATTTTTACTCAGAAAGAATTGAATATGAGGCAGAGAAGATGGTTAGAACTTATCAAGGATTATGACCTAAGTCTTCAATACCATCCTGGAAAGGCTAATGTAGTAGCTGATGCCCTGAGTCGTAAGGTTTATTTGAATGGCCTCACGGCAGGAGAAATACCTGAGGATTTATGCAAGGCATTAAAGGACCTCCGATTGGAAGTGGTACCAGATGGTTTTGTAGCCTCGTTGGTAGTGAAGGAGATATGCCCTAGAGGCAATTAATAAAGTGTATTATTTATCATATCTCGTTTGTTCATAATAGGTTTTTTGTGTCATGCTAGAACCGTATTAAGCAGAAACATTAATGCTTGTGTGATACGTAAACAACCAGGTCCCTAGTAGCCTCTACTAAGACTAGTTTCGTTGCGCGATTGATGATCGAGGTTTCCCGGTCATGGGCCATGGCGCCGGTCGGCAATGAGAGTCATATCGCTAGAGAGCGATGTGATGGACATACCCAGATTTGGAGAACGTAGTCGTTACGCCTTTGACCGTGAAATCAACTCTTATTGTTATTCCCGGAAGATACTTTAATTGCACCAAACGTCGTATCTTATTTAGTATGACAATAACGGTGATACTTTTGGGTATCGGAAAGGAGTAGTTGAGACGAGGGGTCAAGAGCGGGATTTGCCAGTCCGCATAGCAGGATAGATACTCTCGGGCCCACTCGGTGAGATCATGTCTAATGAGCTTGCAAGCATGTGACTAGGTCACGGAGACATGGGATCATAAACGAGTAGAAGATAGCGTCGTCGGTAACGAGGTCGGGATTAGGTATGGAGATATCTATGGAACGACGCTCGGACGTGCTGAGTATCGCTATGGCAAAAGGTCTAAGACTTTACGTTCAGGTTTGATAGATGAAAGTCATTCGTTATATCTCAGGGATTAATTCATGGGGTCCAGGCCTACGAGTTAGTCGTTGATCATTGAGGAGTCTTGATCATACCTGATATTATATCGAACCGCTAGGGTAATACACTTAAGGGGTTTCGACAAGACAACCGGAAAGGAAGGAGATCACCGGGAGCATCCCGGGAGGGGTCCGATGGAGATCGGGCAGCGCCGAAAGAGTTTTCAGAGCTAGGAATAATTATATATATTATGTTTGATATTAATTAGTGTTATTAATATGCAAATATGATTTTATATATTTATTTTCGAATTTATTTAGGCAGATTTCCCTAAATGGGCCTTCCGGACGAAAGAAGGCCCAAGAGGGGGGGGGGGAACCCCCTTGGGAATTCGGTGGGGGCATGGAGGCCGGCCTAGGTGGGCCAGATGGGGCCCACCAGGGGCCCGGCGCACCCTCCTTGGCCGAGCCAGGCTGTGGGATAGTCCCACATTGCCTGGCTGGCAAGGTAGGCTCCCCCTGGGAGCCTATATAAGAAGGGGCACCCCCAGCCTTTTCATTCACCAATTAATTCCCGATTTCTCTCTCGATCTCGTGGTTCCCAAGTTGGAGCCACGCCGAGTAGAGCAAGGGGATCTCCTCCACCATAGCCCGCTGCCGCGCTGCTGGTGTTCCGGTCCAAGTCTTCCGCTGCTCGTCCTGGACTGGAGTTTCGTAGGCCGTCATCTCCACCGTACGTGTGCGACTCCCTACGAGGTGCTGCGCTAGCGGTACTCGGAGGCCTGCTTCCTCTACACGACCTTGAGGTCGGCTTCGTCGGTCTACATCGACAACGTTTGTGCGGGAACGTAATCCCCGCTTTCGGTCTACAAGGGTACGTATTCCGATCTCCGTTCGTACTACTATATCTGCATAGAATAGATCTTGGCATGCTTTTAGGATATCGTCGGTAGGATTTTTGTTTTGTTTTCTGCACACGATCCCCTTCAGTGGTATCAGAGCCGATCTATCGTAGATATAGCTGTACGCTGTTAGAACCCGTGCTCTGCACGGGGACACCGTTCCTGTTATTTGCTACCCTCTAGCGTTTGCTACCCTCTAGCGTGCACGTGTGTATTCCAGCGGCATTGAGTTGATGAAGCGGCCCGGACCGACTTTACGCGTACGCTTACGCGAGACTGGTTCCACTACTGACATACGGCTTGTACCGTATATGTGGCTGGCAGGTGTCAGTTTCTCTCTCTTTAGTTGGTCTTCGCATTTTCAATGGAGGGCCCGAAAGGGATGCTTAAACATGCAATTATTGGATCGTTGTTGTGGTCATAAGATTCGTAGGTATGAAGCGGTTCTATTTACGAAAGCCCCAAGCCACGTAAAATATGCAAAAGATAAAGTAGAAGCGTCTAACTTTATTTTGCAGGGGCTATGTGATATGGTCAAGGTAGGTTTATTAAATTTTTTATAAACTACGGGCGCCAAGAAGACCATGGCGCGATGGACTATATCACATTGCATTACATTTGATGTTTTGTGTGCAGATTATTTTGTGTGATTGTGTGTATAGTATACATTAGTTACACGGCGGTAGCTGAATAAGATGATCCCTTCAAAATGCCACTAGTGTTCTCCCTCCAACGCGCACCACCAAGAAAGTTCTACGTTATGAGGCAGGCCGTGATGATCGGTTGTCAGACATATCTTCGTTCGCATACGGTGGGTGTAAGCCATGTTGCACAAGCGTCAGCGTGGAGGTCTTTGGTGGCGAGCCTAGCATACTCAGAGGTATGGCCTCGGAACAGGAAGACCGAAAGGTCGAGCACGAGTCACAAAATTGGTGTGGCGGACGATTTTGTCTACTCTTGAAGTTGTGCCGCCGGCTTTGATGATGAGGGGTGGTGCAATGGATGGGGGTCGTGTAGTCGCTTAAACGACCAGGAGGGATGTTCGTTTGAGTGGGAGTTATGTTAGTTATTTTCTAAAATACTATAACTCAAAATTATTATGAACAAAGTCTTATGTTGTTGCAAATTCCATTGTAGATGTCTCGCCCCTCGTTTAACCTAGGTCTGTTCATTGAGAAAGAAAAGCTTAAGACCAATGGGTCAAACTTCATGGCCTGGTTCCGCAACCTGAGGATCCTCCTCACTCCCCATAGGGTGGCCTACGTCATTGAGGCCGCCATAGGTGACCCTCCTGCAGATGATGCCTCTGAGGATGAGAAGAAGGTCTTCCAGACCCGATCGGAGGATTCTGCCTTTGTCCAGAGTGGCATGCTCTACGCCATGGAAGCCGACCTGCAGAAGCGCTTTGAGAAGATGAGCGCCTTTGAGATCATTTCGGATCTTAAGGCTGTCTTCGCGCCGCAGGCTAAGGCTGAGAGATATGAGGCTTCTGAGCTTTTCTTATCAGCCAAGATGGAAGAGCATAGCAGTGTGAGCGAGCATGTAGTCAAGATGTCTGGCTACGTTCAACGCCTGAATGCTCTGGAATGCAAGATTCCCGATGAGCTGGCGATTGACAGGGTGTTGCAATCGTTGCCACCAAGCTACAAAGGCTTCGTCATGAACTACAACATGCAGGGCATGGCTATGGGTGAAGTGTTCGTGATGCTCAAGACTGCTGAGGTAGAGATTAAGAAGGAGCACACGCTGTTGATGGTCAACAAGACCATTGATTTCAAGAAGTCCGCTGGCAAGGGAAAGCAGAGCTGGAAGTCTCGGAGGGAGGCAAAGTTGGCTGCCAAGCCCAGGACTAACAAATCTGGTCCCAGAGCTAGCGTGGAGTGCTTCTACTTCAAGGGGAAGGGTCACTGGAAGCGCAACTGCCCCAAGTATCTGGAGGATAAGAAGTCTGGCAAGACGGTCGACAAAGAGCAAGGTATATTTGATATACATGTTATAGATGTGTACCTTACATCCGCCCGGAGCAATACGTGGGTATTTAATACTGGTTTTGTTGCTCATATATGTAACTCTCAGGAGGAGTTACGGAATAGAAGGCGGCTGGCGAAGGATGAGGTGACGATGCGCGTCGGCAACGGATCGGGAGTCGACGTGGTGGCTGTCGGCACACTCCCTCTACATCTACCATCGGGATTAGTTTTGGTTTTAAATAAATGTTATTTTGTGCCATCCTTGAGTGTAAACATTATAAGTGGGTCTTGCCTGTTACAAGACGATTATTCATTTAAATCAGTGTCAAGCAATTGTGCTATTTATATGAATGATATCTTTTATGTTGATGCTCCCGAGAATAACGGTTTATTCTTATTGAATCTCGATCGTAGTACTCACATCCATAACATAGAAGCCAAACAGATTAAGTGTAGTGACGATACCGCCATGTATTTGTGGCATTGCCGTCTTGGTCATATTGGTATAAAGCGCATGAAGCGACTCCACTCCGATGGACTCTTGGACTCATTGGATTTCGGATCCCTCGATACATGCGAACCATGCCTTATGGGCAAAATGACCAGGACACCGTTCAAAGGTTTCGTTGAACGGACGTCGGATTTGTTGGGGATCATACATACAGATGTGTGTGGACCAATGAGCGTTTCGACACGCAATGGTTATCGTTACTTCGTCACCTTCACTGATGACTTTAGTAGATACGGTTATATCTATTTGATGAAACACAAGTCTGAAATGTTTGAAAAGTTCAAAGAATTCCAGATTGAAGTTGAGAATCAGCTTAATAGGAAAATCAAGCATCTCCGGTCCGATCGCGGTGGAGAGTACTTGAGTTTTGAGTTTGGCACACATCTGAAGAGTTGTGGCATAGTGCCCCAACTTACGCCCGCCGGAACGCCGCAGCGTAACGGTGTGTCCGAGAGACGTAATCGTACTCTACTGGATAGTGTCTGATCTATGATGTCTCTTACCGATCTGCCAGTGTCCTTCTGGGGTTATGCGTTAGAAACAGCCGCATTGATTTTAAATAGGGCTCCGTCCAAGTCCGTTGAAACGACGCCGTATGAATTATGGTATGGCCAAAAGCCTAAGTTATCGTTTCTGAAGGTTTGGGGTTGTGAGGCGTACGTTAAGAAACTACAGCCCGACAAACTCGAATCGAAGTCGGAGAAAGTCGTCTTTGTAGGATATCCGCGGGAAACCGTTGGGTACACCTTCTACAACCAAGCTGAGGGCAAAACTTTTGTCGCGAAGACCGGTACCTTTCTAGAGAAGGAGTTTCTCGCGAAAGGAGTAAGTGGGAGGAAGGTAGACCTCGATGAAATCGTTGATCCTGAACTCGAGATTCCGAGTGGCGCAACGGAAGCAATTCCGGAAACGTCCTCCGTGGAAGGAGTGGGAGAAACTGTCGAGGAAGATGTTCTACCTCGTAGGTCTGGTAGATCTCGGATCGCACCAGAATGGTATGGCAACATGGTTTGCACCGTCATGCTAGTCGAGCAAGACGAACCTACGAACTACAAGGAGGCGACAGAGAGTCTAGAGTCCGAGAAATGGCTTGAAGCCATGAAATCCGAAATAGGATCCATGTACGATAACAAAGTGTGGACTTTGGTGGATATTCCCGAAGGGCGCAAGGCCGTCGAGAATAAGTGGATCTTTAAGAAGAAGACTGATGCTGATGGTAATGTGACCGTCTATAAAGCTCGGCTTGTCGCAAAGGGTTTCCGACAAGTTCATGGAATTGACTACGATGAAACTTTTTCACCGGTAGCGATGCTTAAGTCTATTCGGATTTTGTTAGCGGTAGCTGCCTACTATGATTATGAAATCTGACAGATGGACATCAAAACGGCCTTCCTGAATGGAAACATTGAGGAAGAGTTGTACATGGTACAGCCGGAAGGTTTTGTCAATCCAGGAAATGCTAACACGGTGTGCAAGCTTCAGCGATCCATCTATGGATTGAAGCAGGCCTCGGAGCTGGAATCTTCGCTTTGATGAGGTAATCAAAGGTTTTGGATTTATCCAGAATGTGGAAGAGACCGGTATTTACAAGAAAATGAGTGGGAGCTCGGTTGTGTTCTTAGCACTGTATGTTGACGACATATTGCTAATAGGGAATGATGTGGAACTTCTGAATAGCGTGAAGGAATATTTAAACAGTAAGTTTTCCATGAAGGACTTAGGAGAAGCTGCGTAAGTTTTAGGCATAAAAATCTATCGCGATAGATCAAGGCGCCTATTAGCACTAAATCAGAGTACTTATCTTGATAAAATACTGAAGCGTTTCCGTATGGAGAAGGCAAAGAAGGGTTCTCTGCCGGTTATCAAGAATAAGATATTGCGTAAGGCGCAGTGTCCGGTGACGGAACTGGGTAAGGCCGAAATGACGAAACATCCTTATGCCTCAGCCATAGGATCGATCATGTATGCAATGTTGAGTACTAGACCGGATGTGGCATTAGCTCTAAGTTTGACAAGCCGGTTCCAGAGTAATCCTCGAATGCCGCATTGGGTAGCTGTTAAGAGCATTCTTAAGTATCTCAATAAGACAAAGGAAATGTTCCTTGTGTATGGTGGCTGCGATGAAGAACTTGGCGTAACGGGTTACGTAGATGCAAGTTTCTGCTCAGACCCCGATGACTGCAAGTCACAGACAGGTTACGTGTTCAAGGTGAATGGAGGCGCCGTGTGCTGGAGAAGTGGGAAGCAACCCATAGTCGCACAATCTACAATGGAGTCGGAGTACATTGCTGCATGCAAGGCCGCGAATGAAGCTGTGTGGCTGAGGAAGTTCGTCATCGAACTTGGAGTGTTCCCAAGCGTGCAAGACCCCGTGATCCTCTTCTGCGACAATACGGTTGCCATTGCAAACGCCAAGGAGCCAAGGTCTCACTCCACCGCCAAACACATTCTCCGACGCTTCCATGTGATACGTCAGTACGTACAAGGAGGCAATGTGAAGATTTGCAAAGTGCATACAGATCTGAATGTGGCAGATCCGCTGACGAAGCCTCTTCCGCTTGATAAGCATGAACATCACCAGTTAGCTATGGGTGTTAAGCTTTTACCAAGTTGTAATCTAGATTAAGTTGTACTCTAGTGCAAGTGGGAGACTGAAGGAGATATGCCCTAGAGGCAATTAATAAAGTGTATTCTTTATCATATCTCGTTTGTTCATAATAGGTTTTTTGTGTCATGCTAGAACCGTATTAAGCGGAAACATTAATGCGGGTGTGATACGTAAACAACCAGGTCCCTAGTAGCCTCTACTAAGACTAGTTTCGTTGCGCGATTGATGATCGAGGTTTCCCGGTCATGGGGCATGGCGCCGGTCGGCACTGAGAGTCATATCGCTAGAGAGCGATGTGATGGACATACCCAGATTTGGAGAACGTAGTCGTTACGCCTTTGACCGTGAAATCAACTCTTATTGTTATTCCCGGAAGATACTTTGATTGCACCAAACGTCGTATCTTATTTAGTATGACAATAACGGTGATACTTTTGGGTATTGGAAAGGAGTAGTTGAGACGAGGGGTCAAGAGCGGGATTTGCCAGTCCGCATAGCAGGATTGATACTCATGTGACTTGGTCACAGAGACATGGGATCATGAACGAGTAGAAGATAGCGTCGTCGGTAACGAGGTCGGGATTAGGTATGGAGATATCTATGGAACGACGCTCGGACGTGCTAAGTATCGCTATGGCAAAAGGTCTAAGACTTTACGTTCAGGTTTGATAGATGAAAGTCATTCGTTATATCTCAGGGATTAATTCATGGGGTCCAGGCCTACGAGTTAGTCGTTGATGTAGCACCCCAACTTTTATTAAAGTTGGAACACCTGTGTTATGTGCTAGTCCCTGGATCACTGCCAGCACCACAGTACAAAATATAGAGTATCATTGCATAAGTATTAAATTACTACAACGAGATCCAAAATAATAGCCAATATGGCTTTATTACAAATTGCATAGCCATGAAGGCTAGCTAAAGTTCAAAGTTCACAGCGAAAGCAAAATAACATTGAGCCTCATCTTCAAGCATGCGCCATAGGCAGTCATGTTGGGTGTAGACTCGAGCCAATCATTCAGCATCATAATTTCCTGCACATTCGAATATGCAGCCCCCGAAGGAGGTCAATACAATGATGTATTGGCAAGTGACTATGGTGGATAAATATACTGGCAAGTCTAACATCTATATGCATATTTGGCTTGGTGGGGTTGAAGGCTATTTGCAGAAAGCAAGTTTTCTCCTATCATTTTGTAAAACACTTTTATTTCTCGAAGACTTGGCACCGAGGGACAAAGCCCAGGTATGCCAACAATTCTTTCCTTAGTCAAATTTTTACTTTATGAAAACAGTGTTGAGATTCTTCTGCCCATCCTTGTCCAGTTGCTCGAAGTAGTCCATTTCCGGGGACACGGCTGAGATCTCAGATTGTCGACTCTGCAGAGGTTGTGCACTTTCACCTTTAGACTCAATTTGTCCGAGAAATCCTATACACGCGGAGTGTATTATGGAAAGGAGAGAATTGAGACAAGAACTTTCAGAAGAAGAATGCAACCATACTAGCAAGACCCGTTCCACCTATCAACTCTACATCTGCTTGTCAAGCCGACATGTTGCACTCCCACAACTTAATCATTCTAGACAGATCCCATTGTCAAAAGGTTGCACGGGAAGCTTCTAAACTTGGAGGGACTTGGTAATCTCTTCGTTCCTGGGTGGCCGTCCACAAGTGTACTTCTGGGTAACAACCACCATACTCATGGCCCTAAGTAGAATAGACATTCATCCTAGGCGATGACAACCACAAGCATAGTCCCAAAAGCCACTCAACATAAACCATAACAACCAATTCCACCCAGATGTGCATTTTAGATTTTAACACGTAGAAACATTTCCATAACATGGAAACATTTTTATAGCATGGCTAAGCAACTAATAAAATATTTTTATGGCTGCTTAGGGAAAAGGGTGGCTACATACTACTAGGATATTTGCAAAATACCAACTAACTTAGCATTATAAAATAAATCAAAATCCCTATCATGCACACTACTCAAAAACATACTACTTATGCATATAGGAAATATGGGATATTGTATGAATGTCACTTGCCTTGGTAACAGGAGGAACAAGCACATCAAGAATACCAATCACAAGCAAGTCCTTCCTCTTCTTCACAATCTAGCACAAACAATGAATAACATAAATACCAACACCATATCATCACAACACTAAACAAAATCATGTATGCATGAATGATATGCTATGATGATCAGACACACTTGTTAATAATTCTTATTTTCTGTCATTAATAAATGAAATGTAATGTTTAGGTATTTCTTATTTTATTTATTAATTAAATAATTTGAAATAATATAGTAAAACTTTGATTTCTATAATTACAACTTTTATTGTTTTTATGACATCTTCAATTTGGACATTTATTAATAATGCTGGACAGAGGGAAATTATACAATCTTAAAACAATTACATTTATTTATAAATAAATTTTATTATTTAAGTTATTATTTTAATGGCCGAAATACTCCTCTGATAATTATTCAATTTATAATTTGTGAAAGGGAAAAACAAATGATGTAGAATTAAACTACATGAGCAGAGCTTTCCAATCACATAAAGATTATTAAATTTGGACTTACAGATCAAAAGTTATGAATTTTGCAAGTTTTATCTATTTTTTGTTTTATTTATAAAATTTCTGCGAAAAAGAAATTAACTGGGCTACGTGGCGCAATCTTATTGGTCGGTACCGCTTTGGCGCGGATCGGCTGCGAGAGCCGTCCGATCTAAATTAAAATGGACGCGCGAGAGCTAATCGATCTAGATCCATTGGATCTAGATCTAACGGTCCACGATTCGTTGACCAAAAACGGACGGCGCGGTCACCGGAGACGCGCGGTGCGCGGCGGAGCCATGGCCGGCGTTTGCGCCCGAGGCGTGCTACGATGCTAGGAGGAAACGGAGCTCACCAGGAGATGCGCGACGTCGTGGGGAGGGCGATGGCGCGGTGGTGATGACCGGAGCGTCCTCGTCTTCCCGGAAGAGCTCGCCGGAGTTGCGCACGGCGTCGGTTTCTCTCGGTCGTGGACGGAGGCGGGGTTTCGCTGCAAAAACACACGCTCCACCATGTCAACTCGATGCGCACGGCTCACAGGGAGCGAAGGGAGGTGGAAAGGAGGTCCGAGGTGGCCGGAGTTGCTCGGGCGGCGGAGTTCTTACCGACGGCGACAGCGGGATTGCGCGAGCTCGTGCGGGCAGCCTATGGGCTCTCGGGAGGTGAGGTTTGGGGCAATCGGACGAGAACGGAGAGGGGTATTAGTAGGGGGAGGAGGCGAGGTAAGGGGAGCAGTAAATCGCTCGTAATCGTGCGAATCAAATCCGCCGTTTCCTGTCGGGGTCGGGGGCGTGATTTGGGGGAGAACGTTTCCGCGGGGGTGATGACAGGTGGGTCCCACCTGTCAGCGACTGCGAGCGAGTGCGCGAGGTGCTGGGCCGCTGGCGGGCTGCTCGGCTACGTGCACGCGGCAGATAGCTACGGGCCACGACCCACTCGACCTTGAAAATCGATTATTTTTATTTAAAACCCTTTTCTGTTTTTAAATACTGATTTCAAATATGATTTTTAAACCTATTCAAAACATTTCAGAAAAATTCATAAAAAATATGTTTTGGAAAGGTTATTGAAAATGGAACTTTTTAACATTATTCTTGCTCATATATAAATTGGAAATTTTTTATTTGTTAAAGGAGTTTTAAATAAACACTTTTGAAATGTATAGATTATTTATATTTATAAATTGAAGTCTTATTTAATATTTTTGTGATGTATTCTTATACTCAATGTTGCATGATGCTTGAATGCAAAGTTTTAAATTTTTAAAAAATTTGGGATGTTACAGTTGATCATTGAGGAGTCTTGATCATACCTGATATTATATCGAACCACTAGGGTAACACACTTAAGGGGTTTCGACAAGACAACCGGAAAGGAAGGAGATCACCGGGAGCATCCCGGGAGGGGTCCGATGGAGATCGGGCAGCGCCGAAAGAGTTTTCGGAGCAAGGAAAAATTATATATATTATGTTTGATATTAATTAGTGTTATTAATATGCAAATATGATTTTATATATTTATTTTCGAATTTATTTAGGCAGATTTCCCTAAATGGGCCTTCCGGACGAAAGAAGGCCCAAGAGGGGGGGAACCCCCTTGGGAATTCGGTGGGGGCATGGAGGCCGGCCTAGGTGGGCCAGATGGGGCCCACCAGGGGGCAGGCGCACCCTCCTTGGCCGAGCCAGGCTGTGGGATAGTCCCACATTGCCTGGCTGGCAAGGTAGGCTCCCCCTGGGAGCCTATATAAGAAGGGGCACCCCCAGCCTTTTAATTCACCAATTAATTCCCGATTTCTCTCTCGATCTCATGGTTCCCAAGTTGGAGCCGCGCCGAGCAGAGCAAGGGGATATCCTCCACCATAGCCCGCTGACGCGCTGCTGGTGTTCTGGTCCAAGTCTTCCGCTGCTCGTCCTGGACTGGAGTTTCGGAGGCCGTCGTTGTTGGGGATATATCAACTAGGGGTATAACCAACATGGATCAATCCGGCTAGTCCAGGGTGGCCCAAGGGTGGTAAGGCCGAGGCCTGCCGGGCGGCCCAGATAGCTGACGTACAAGGAAGTAGGCGGATGGTCCAAGGAAGGCAGAAGGCCGAAGCCCATCAAGCCACCGAGCCCAAGACGGAAGGCGGCAACTAAGCCGGCTAGGTCTAGGACTCAGTTTACTTGCCGGCCAAGTACTTACCTTGTAACCCGGGGTCTGGCCGCCTATATAAGCCGGCCACCGGGGGGCCTTTAAGGCCAAGGCTCAGAGGCGATTCGATGCGCATCAAGCACATTGTAACCTGTTCACGGCTATTGCCTCATAGTGAATTATAGCAGCACGTAGGATCCCGCCACCGCAGTGGGATCCGAAGCTGGGTAAACTCGCCGTGTTCAATCCCGACCTCGACGACACCAACCTTCTTCCCCACAATCCATACGTAGGCTAGAGGACCCCCGTCTCCTATCAATTATGCCGATACCACGACAGTTGGCGCCCACCGTGGGGCATAAGGTTCCTGGCGTCACGTTCCAGGCGGGAACACTTGGCGGCGTGGGCAAGCAGATCGCCGTCGGTCGCGTCACAAGGTTTGACGGCCACAGCTACGTCAACTCGGATGAGTCCTGGCTCCCGGCGGACGACTACCTTATCGTATGCGCAATCGTGCCGATCGGAGGGATCGACGTCTTCATCGGGTACACGCCAGAGGCGTACGGCCTACCGCGTTTCTACAACCCCACCCACCAACCCTTCGACCAAGCAGTCGACCGGCAAGATGGATCCGAATCCGCCTTCTCCCAGGAGTCGGCCGAATCTGATTTCCACTTCGTCGGAGTTGTCGGACTGGGATCCGACTCCCAGCCGGAAAACAACGATCCTGAGTCAATCCTCCCTGCTCTGCAGGAGGATGCGATGTCAGATGCCGGATCCAGATCTGCCGTTCAAGTCAACATAGACTCTGACTCCGATGATGATGCTAGTCTCTTCGAAGAGAAGATCAAAACCCGCTTTTCCAGTGGAAATCCGGCTCCCTCAGAGGGTACATCGGATACAGACATGCCTGACAAGCTGGCTATGATGGTTGTTGTCGGTCACGAGACAACCCCAGTTACTTCGGAAGCGCAAATCAAGCCGGCGGAAGAAGCCAGAGACACCACTGCCGGCCAACTCATTGAAAGTTCCGACAAGGTGTGCGCAAAGAAGAAAACTGGCCTCGAGAAAGGCGGCAGCAGCAAACCCACGGATTTGCTCTCCGTCATCAAAGAAGTAGACGAGATCATGAATACTCCGGTAAACAAAAACACCCCACTCGACGAAGTGGAAGAACTTAGGCTTAACATGCTTAAGCACTCTGACTTCCTGCGAAAAAGAGAGGAGCACGTTGAGAGCCTTGCGAAGAAGATCAAGAAAGAGCAAGAGAAGATGTCGGCCAAAACAAGCCGGCAACTCTTCGAGGAGAAAAGGTCATCAAAAAACCGCCGTGGAAAAGAGCCGCCTACACAAGCAACGACAGCGGCTCAAGACCTAGGGTTCGATTGGCGTACGGCACCACAACGAGGGGATAGAAGGGGGGATGTTGTCTTCTGCACCCCTATCCTCAACGCGGCTGCCGCGTTAGATACCCTGGACGACAACACTTACACGGCGGAAGAAAAGCTGACCAACGCAAGACACTTCGTAAGCAAGGCCCTAGAACAACAAGCTCGCGCTGATTCCTACGGCCACATGGCGGATGCCCGCGGGGGAGACCTAGAGTCTAAGCCAGGCAAGTGCAAAGCTACACCCGGCGCAGACCCCGAAGGCCCGTCTGGCTCCAGTAGCCATGGCGACAAAAGGAAGGCAACACCACCTCCGAAGAAGGCACCGCCGCCAAAACCAAGGCGGGACGAGAATTCAAGGACGGGAAGCAGAGGAGACCTACCACCTCCACCTCAGCCAAGACGCGACAATGGCGGTAGTCGGAACAACAGGCAGCCGCCTAGAAAAGATGCCGGCAACGACCCTCCAAGGAGAGGCCGCAGCCGGTCTCCGCAGCATAGCACTGGCAGCAAGAGGAGAGAGGAGGTAGAAGGGCCCAGGCGCAGCATAAGCCGGGCGGCGCAGGACGAGCCGGACGCAAACAGAGGCGCACGACAGCTCGATCCAAAAGACGCACGGCACCGCCTACAAGACATAGCAAGAGGAAAGGAGCCGCTATACTCTGGACCAAAGTGCTTCGGTGACGCCATCCGCAAAGAGCCGTTCCCCAAGGACATGACATCAGTGTCAAAAAACTGTTCTAGGTACAACGGCCTTGTTAAGCCGGACTCATGGCTTTCCGACTACGCCATGGCCATAGAGATTGCCGGCAGGAGCAGCCATATTGCCGTCCGCTACCTACCTCTCATGTTGGAAGGCACGGCAAGAGCTTGGATCGACAACCTTCCTGAAAAGTCCATCCATAGCTGGTACGACATGGAAAAGGTTTTCTCCGAGCACTTCCAAGGAACATACAAGCGTCCAAATACCTACACGGATTTGCACAGCTGTATCCAAAAGCCGGACGAAACCATGACAGATTTTGTCAGCCGCTGGATATCCGAAAAGGCCAACTGTCATGGTGTTTCGGACGCACAGGCTATCCATGCCTTCTACACGGGCCTACAGAAGAAGTCCTTGCTCCGTCATAGGCTCGTCCGCGAGCAAATCACGGACCTTGGTGAGATGCTCAACCTAGCCGCCCAATACGCGGCGGCGGATGACGACGCCCGGGACGATGACCCAGACGTCAACATCATACCAAAGCGGAACAACAAGCGCAAGCAGACGGCGGATGACAAAGCCGAACCTTCCAATGAGGTAGCCGTAGCGTTCCAAGGAAACGCCGGCAAAAAGAAGTGGAAAAATAAGAAAGATAATCGCGAAGCCGGCTCAGGGCCTAAGGCGGCGCGAATCACTTACGAACCGGCAAAGCTTTTGCCGTGTCCCATCCACGCCTCATTGGGCAAGGTCAACCACATGCTTGGAGAGTGCCGTTTCATGGACGACTTCAAAAAGGATCCCACAGTCGGCTGTAAGTCAAAGAAGTCAAAGAAGAACGACAAGAAAGACAGCAAGGAGGATGAGGATGACGACGACATGTCTATCTCAAGCGAAGATGACGCAGCCGCCAAGAAAAAGAAGCCGTATCTGAAGGTCAAAGAATCTCTTGTGTGCTTTGTCGGCACGCCTTTGGCTAAAGCGGATAAGGCGGAGATGCGCGAACTCAACGCGACAATGTCGGACGTCCCTCAGTACTTGAACTGGTCGGAGGCAGCAATCACTTGGGACCGGTCCGACCACCCTGATCACGTCCCTCACCCAGGCAAGTACGCCCTTGTCGTCGACCCCATTGTCGACAACTTCAGACTCACAAAGGTACTTATGGATGGCGGCAGCAGCCTCAACATCCTGTACTACGACACACTAAGCCGCATGAACCTATCAGAGGACCAGCTGGATCACAGCAACCTCACCTTTCATGGCATAGTGCCCGACAGGCAAGCAAACTCAATGGGAAGCATCAGGCTGAAGGTAACTTTCGGACCAAAAGAGAACTACCGCTCGGAGTTCCTCCGGTTCGAAGTTGTCCCCTTCAAAAGCGCCTATCATGCAATCTTCGGACGACCGGCTTTTGCCAAGTTCATGGCAAGGCCGTGCTACATATACAGCAAGCTTAAAATGCCAGGGGAAAACGGAACCATCACGGTTTCCGGCAACTTCAAGAAAGCCAAGGAGTGCGAGCGTGGCATGGCCGCCTTCGCGGAAGCCGTCATCCACAAGGATGAGCTCGCGCTGCTCGGGGCGGATTCAGACAACTCCATGCCAAAGCCAAAGATGGATGTCAAAAAGACTTTCGAAGCTTCAGAAGACACCAAAAAGGCGGACCTCATCCCGGGTGACAAGTCTAAGCAAGTTGTCATCGGCTCCAACCTTGACAGAAAATAGGAAGGCGCGCTCGTCGAGTTCCTCCGTGAGAATCGTGACATCTTTGCATGGTCGCCCTCCGACATGCCTGGTGTACCGAGGGAACTTGCCGAGCACTCGCTCAACGTCATAAAAGGATCCAAGCCGGTGAAGCAAGCAACAAGACGCTTTGGAGATGAGAGACGCAAGGCTATAGGGAAGGAGATAAATAGGGTGAAGGCCGCCAATTTCATAAAAGAAGTTGTACACACCGATTGGGTGGCAAATCCTGTACTTGTCCCAAAGAAGAATAAAGAGCTGAGGATGTGTATTGACTATACCGGTGTTAACAAGTGCTGCCCAAAGGATCCCTTTGCGCTGCCCAGAATTGACCAAGTCGTAGACTCCACAGCAGGCTCCGAGCTGCTTTGTTTTCTGAACGCCTACTCAGGGTACCACCAAATCAAGATGAGAGAGTCAGATCAGCTGAAAACATCTTTCACAACTCCATACGGAACTTTCTGCTACATTACAATGCCTTTCGGTTTGAAGAATGCAGGGGCAACATACCAGCGCTGTATGCAAAACTGCCTGCACGAACAGATCGGCCGCAATGTTCACGTCTATGTAGACGACATCGCGGTAATGTCAAAAAAGAAGGCAGACCTCCTAGAGGACTTGGAAGAAACTTTTCAGAATCTCCGGAGGTATCAGATGAAACTCAATCCCGCCAAGTGCGTTTTCGGCATTCCAGCCGGCAAACTGCTTGGATTTATCGTCTCAGAGCGGGGGATCGAGGTTAACCCGGAGAAGATCAAGGCCATCGAAAACATATCCAGACCTACTTGTCTGAAGGACGTGCAGCGCCTAGCCGGATCGGCGGCAGCCGTCAGTCGTTTCATAAGCCGCCTAGGGGAAAAGGCAATGCCTCTCTACCGGCTACTGAAGAAATCTGACAACTTCGAGTGGACAGCAGAGGCAGACGCCGCCTTGCAACAACTTAAGGAGGCCCTCGTATCCGCTCCGATATTGGCAGCACCTCGATCACAGGAACCAATGCTGCTGTACATTGCGGCAACAGGAGTTGTTGTCAGCGTTGTCTTGGCTGTGGAAAGAAAGGAGAGCGAAGCCGCGGCGTGTGAGCAGCGACCGGTCTACTTCATCAGTGAAGTGTTCTCCGCCTCCAAGCAGAGGTATCCGCATTACCAAAAGCTGGTTTATGGCGTATTCTTCGCCGCCAGAAAGCTTAGGCATTACTTCCAGGAACACACAGTGACAGTAGTCAGCAAGGCACCGTTGGGAGACGTAATCAACAATGCAGAGGCAAAAGGTCGAGTTGCCAAATGGGCATCGAACTTGCCGCTTTTGATATAGTCTATAAACCACGGACCGCCATCAAATCTCAAGCGCTTGTAGACTTTGTCGCCGACTGGACAGAGGCAATGGAGGAAACAACACTCCCCGAGTCAGAATATTGGGTCATGCACTTTGACGGATCAAAGATGCTCAAAGGCTCGGGGGCTGGAGTCGTTCTACGTACGCCTAAAGGTGACAAGCTTAGCTACGTGCTACAAATCCACTTCACAGCAACCAACAATGTTGCCGAATACGAAGCCTTGCTTTACGGGTTGCACGTGGCAAACGACCTAGGCGTCAAAAGAATCCTCTGTTATGGCGACTCAGATCTGGTCGCGCAGCAAGTAAGCGGAACATGGGATGCGAAAAGCGCAACAATGGCGGCTTATAGAGCCAAAGTTGACGAATTTGCAAAAAACTTCGTAGGCTATGAAGTCCGGCATGTTCCAAGAGCTGAGAATGAGGCGGCAGACACACTTGCAAGACTAGGATCGGAACGCAAAAAGGTACCAAAAGATATCTTCCTGGAGCAATTGCACAAGCCATCCATTAAAGGCGCCGATTTGATGGACCCCGACTCAGAAGAACCGGTAGAAGCGGCAAGTCTCGCTGTCTACTTAACACAGCCGGATCGGACAGTCCCATATCTCGATTTTCTAATCGACCAAAAGTTGCCGAGGACGGTGAGGTGCTAAAAAGGCAGATCATAAGGCGAGCCAAAGCATTCACGATAATAAAAGGCGAGCTATACAAGCGAAGCACTTGCGGCATCTATCAGCGGTGCATACAGCCGGAAGAAGGCCGGGAAATTCTGAAGGACATACATGTTGGCACCTGCGGGCATCATGCTTCCGCTAGGTCCATTGTATCCAAAGCTTTCCGCCAAGGTTTCTACTGGCTCACCGCCAAAGAAGATGCCGAGAACATCGTAAAGACATGCAAAGGTTGCCAGTTGTACGCCCGTCAACCTCACTTGCCGGCACAGGAGCTAAGGACGATTCCAATCACCTGGCCGTTCGCGGTCTGGGGCTTAGACATGGTGGGTCCCTTCAAAAAGGCGCGGTGGGTACACTCACCTATTGGTCGCTGTCGACAAGTTCACCAAATGGGTCGAGGCCAAACCGATCAGCAAACTTGACGCACGAACAGCCACCAATTTTCTCTGGGAAATTATCTCTCGGTTTGGAGTTCCACACAGCATTATCACCGATAATGGCAGCAATTTGTCTCAAGGCGATATAGAAGAATACTGCAGTGATCTGGGCATCCGGCTTGATTTGGCATCCGTGTCACACCCTCAATCCAATGGACAAGTAGAGCGTACAAACGGCCTAGTCTTATCAGGACTTAAGCCTCGTCTCGAAGCTCCATTACATAGGGCAGCCGGCGCTTGGGCAGATGAGTTACAGTCGGTATTATGGAGTTTGCGCACAACGCCAAACAGATCCACCGCCTACACTCCTTTCTTCTTGGTATATGGCGCTGAGGCAGTGCTACCTACCGACATGAAGTACGATTCCCCAAGAGTTCAAGCCTACATCGAGCAAGACGTAGAAGGTGCAAGACAGGATAGCCTAGACCTGCTAGACGAAGAAAGAGACGTCGCTCTCCATCGCTCCGCCTTGTACCAGCAACAACTCCGCCGCTATCATAGCCGGAGAGTGCGGAAGCGAAGCTTCAGAACAGGTGACCTGGTTCTCCGCCTAATTCAAGATAGAAAAGGCTTGCACAAGTTATCCCCGCCATGGGAAGGACCGTTTATAGTCACAAAGGCGCTGCTCAATGGTTCCTACTACCTAGCCGACATCCGCGACGAAGAAGAAAAGAAAATGCGCAAGAAGGCGGCAGGAAAAAGGGGAACCAAGCGCAAGAGAGGCATTGACGATCCGTTCGAGCAAACAAGACGACCTTGGAATATTGAGCAGCTACGTCCTTTCTACACTTAGCAATTTATAATTGTAATAAGTTAAATATGATTATGAAATAAAAGTCTATGGTTCCTCATCTGTGTTGAGATGCATGCCAACATACAAGAGAGGCTTTGGTCTCTGATTCTAAACAAATGGTCTAGCCCTGGTTGTTTCAGCTAAAGTTACCGACTGAGGTTTCGTCAACATACAAAAAGTGAAGCATATAAGTCAGGGTAAAATTAAGGCGGGCCATATAAATAAAGACAAAGTAAAACTTGTCAGCTAGTTTCCGCCTAACAAGGCAACAACAAAAGTATATACAAATATTACAAGTGTTGCATTGTTTCAGGGGCCGACAAAATAAGGCTGGTGGGAGGCAAGGACAGGAAAACATATGGCTCGGGGGAGCGTCTACATCAGGCTTGGGGGCTGACAACTTCAGCCCCGGAACTATCACTCCCCTCCGCCTCGGCCGCGCCAGCAGCTTCAGCTCCCTCTCCGCCAGGCACAGGATGGCGCCGGTAGAAGATTGAAGTATCCACCATGTCGGCAACCCGCGTGGCGTAGCCGGCAACGCTGTTCAGCACAGCAGCCGGCTCAACCTCGCTACCGTCTTCGTACGTTGACGGCATGCCTTCGGTGACGGCTTCTATCTCCGCCTCGGGGTAGTGCGCCATGAACAACCCAAGGGCGGTCTTGGCTCCACCCCGCGCCGCCGACTTCAGCGAGCTTTTGTGCAATTTGGTCGCCTGCTCCAAGATGGCGGGCACGTCGCTGAACTCGGTCGGCTCCTGGCTGCCAGACGAAGTGAAGAACTTGGCGGCAAACCGCTTGGACGCCGCCAAAGTCTCGGCGATCAGCTCGCCCAGACGCGCAAGGCGATCCAGGCGGGGGCTGACAACCTTGTCATCGCCTAAGCCGGCGGGAACTGCATCAAAAATAAAAGCCATAAGTTTGGCTCAGGCTAAAGCAACATGGCAGTATCAAAAAAGGAGCGAGAAATTACCAAGGACCGAGTTATGGAAAGCCGACAACTCAATCATATGAGTTGCCAGCGCGTCCTCTGCAGTTTGGGCGCGAGAAGTCTGCTTGGATATCTCTTCCGCAGCCATCTTCTCCGCCTCCGCCAACTTGTTGCGCAGGCTTTCCAGCTCACCAGTGAGCTGGCTGGATTCCTGCGCAAACTTGAGTTGCTGGGCCTCCATCTCCTTTTGATGAGCCGCCTTCAACTCCAAGTTGGCGGCCGCCAAGTCTGAAGATTCATTCATAAGAGCTTGCATATCAGTGGACGCCTTCAGGATATCCTGGGTGTGGTCTAGCAGTTCTACAAATATGGATTCGCTAAGCTAAATGATTGACGGAAACATACGTCAAAAGCATAGTTGGAGAAAGGGATCAACCCTACCTTCATCTTTTTGGCGGGCCGCCTCCAGTTCGGCGATCCGCCTGTCCTTGGCCTCGCACTCCTTCTTCAGGTCGCGGTGGCGCCGGTTTATCTCGACTTGGGAGGAGACGAGCTCGACGTTGGCGGACACAAGGCCCTGCAAGAAAAAACAAAAGCATATAACATATTGTCGAATAACCGCTAAGCCGACAGTCAAAATTTCTTTTGACTTGCCATCTAAGTGCTCGGGGGAAAGACTGTGTATATGCGGGAGTGGTAAGAACTTACAGATAAGTCGCCCTCCAAGTCGGCGAAGGCCTGCGTGGCGAAGTTGGCAAAAGCCAGAGTTAACTCCTTGGCCTCCTTAAAGGTGGACCAAGGGTCTCTGACCTTGCCGCCTCCCGCAGCTGGGGCTGCCTTCCGAGACGCGCCGGCAGACGACTCCAGCAATCCTTCGTTGACGGCGCGCGATTGAGCGGCATCATCGACCGTAGCCTCAGCCAGTAGTAGAGGAGTTGTCGGCGCGCGATCGGCGGAGGGGACCTTTGGCGGAGCACCTGAAGCCGGAGCTGGAGGCTGGCGTCGAGCGTCAGCCATGAAGCTGCCGGCGTGGGGCGGAGGAGTTGGCGGCACGGTGGCCGGCGAGCCGCCTTGCAGCCGCTTTCCTTTGCCAAGGAGCCTGGTCGTCAACCGGGAGGTTGCGACCCTTTCCCTGTCAAGCAAAAAGCAAGCACAATCAGTCAGCCAATGTTCAAAAGGTTTGCCGTCTAGAAAAGGCAAAGTTGAGTACCTTCGGGGGATGTTAATCCCCGCGTTCTCGCCGATGTTGGCGAGAGTTGGCTCGGTAGCCGACGCGATCCGTTTCTTCCTCTCGGCATTCGCCGTAGAGGAAATAGCGCCGGACGCCTTGCGCTTCTTCGTCTTCCCGGCTTCCGACTCGTAGAAGTCAGGAGCCAGGTCATCCTCCCTCAACTCGGAGAGCTGAAAAAGAAGACATGTTAAAGGAACTCAATCCTAGCCGGCAAAGCTGTCAAACAAGGGGTAAAGGAAGAAAATATTCACCTCGAGGGGAGGATTGTCGTGGGTATGCATGGGCACGCCCTCGACCGCCTTCAACGACCCCGCCTTGACGAGGCTGCGGAGCCGTAATGCCAGGTCGGCGACCGGCAATATCTCTTCGCTCACGCGGAGAGAGGCTGTGTCAGTAGGCGAATACTGACACATCTTGTGCGGGCTGTACCGCAGGGGGAGGATTTGCCGGCCGAGCCAGCAAATGACGGTGTCGACCCCATCCAGCTGGGGAGGAGCCATCGTCCTCGTGAGGAACTCGATCCGCCTTTGAATAAGGCGGAGTTCCTCCGTCAACCTGGGCACCGCCTCGTCCCAGCATGGGCGAGGCATGGGCGGCGCGTTGACGAATGCCGGAATGCCGATTTGACGGCCCGGCGCTGCCATGTCTTGGCAGTAGAAGAATGTGGAGGTCCAGCCCTTGACGGACTCAAGGTATGGTATCTTAGGATACCATTAGCGGCCCTGGCGGCAGTTGAAGGTGACGCTGCCGCAGGTCACCAGCCCGCCGTCCGGCACCGTCTGTCGCCGGCAACGGAAACAGTATCTAAAGAAGTCTAAACTAGGCCTAATACCTAGGTAGCCTTCGAAAAGAGCTGTGAAGCCGGCTAAGACTAATATACTATTGGGGGCGATATTATGGGGCTGGAGCCCGTAGTGATCTAAGACCTCACTAAAAAAGGCGGAAGGCGGAAGCGCCATTCCCCTGACCAGGTGGGAGGTGAGGATTACCCGTTCTCCGGCTTCCGGAGCCGGGATGATGTCTCCAAGGGCGGCCCTCCACCGGCAATCCTCCCGAGTGGGAAGGTAGCCGACTGCCTCCAAATCTTGGAGGGCGTCCTCGTCGACAATGGAAGGCAGCCAATAGCGGGACCCGAGGTCCGGCGCTTCTTCTTCCTCGTCGCCGGGGGCGCTCGCCGCCGCCGTCGACGCGGTGGTTGGTGGAGGAGCGAAAAAGCCCGCCGCTGGCGCGCGCGTGGCAGAAGCCCGAGGGGCGACGACGGAGACATTGCCCGCCGTCGCTGCCGTCGCGGGACGAGAAATGGCGCCGCCCATCGGCGTCGCAAGCGCGGCCTCGTTCGCCGGACCGCTCGACGCCGTCGAATGAGCGGGACCGGTGGACATCGCCACGAGGAAAGGTCGCCGGGGGAGAAGAGTTCGCCGGAGTTCGTTCGAAGGCGAGGAGCAAGGAAGTGGAAGAGACAAGGGCGCACGGAGAGCAAAGGCAGGGTAAAGGAAATGGACCGTTTGGCTACCTATTTATAGGGCCAGGCGTTTCTCCCTGTGCAACGGTGTTTTTTCGGACACGTGTCCAGCATCCGTTGCAGCCCATCATCGCACGATCTCCACACCTCCTCTTTTCCCGCAATTTGTGATCATGGCGAGATTCCCGCCTAACAGTTTTCAAACTGTCGTGAGCCAGCTAGGTGGAAACCGCCAAGAAGGATGCTCGGCAAGATTGCCGAGCAGTCGTCTTTTCCCATGATGGATAAAGGCGGCCGCATGTCAACCTCAAGACACGCATGCCTCGTTGATTTTCAGAATGGTTCAAGTCCTGCAGCCGCCAACATTGGCAGATGAAGAATCAAGAAGAAGCCGACGCCTGGAGAACTTCAACCTTTCTGGGGGCTAATGTTGGGGATATATCAACTAGGGGTATAACCAACATGGATCAATCCGGCTAGTCCAGGGTGGCCCAAGGGTGGTAAGGCCGAGACCTGTCGGGCGGCCCAGATAGCTGACGTACAAGGAAGTAGGCGGATGGTCCAAGGAAGGCAGAAGGCCGAAGCCCATCAAGTCACCGAGCCCAAGACGGAAGGCGGCAACTAAGCCGGCTAGGTCTAGAACTCTGTTTACTTGCCGGCCAAGTACTTACCTTGTAACCCGGGGTTTGGCCGCCTATATAAGCCGGCCACCGGGGGGCCTTTAAGGCCAAGGCTCAGAGGCGATTCGATGCGCATCAAGCATATTGTAACCTGTTCACGGCTATTGCCTCATAGTGAATTATAGCAGCACGTAGGATCCCGCCACCGCAGTGGGATCCGAAGCTGGGTAAATTCGCCGTGTTCAATCCCGACCTCGACGACACCAACCTTATTCCCCACAATCCATACGTAGGCTAGAGGACCCCCGTCTCCTATCAATTATGCCGATACCACGACAGTCGTCTCCACCTTACGTGTGCGACTCCCTACGAGGTGCTGTGCTAGCGGTACTCGGAGGCCTGCTTCCTCTACACGACCTTGAGGTCGGCTTCGTCGGTCTACATCGACAACGTTTGTGCGGGAACGTAATCCCCGCTTTCGGTCTACAAGGGTACGTATTCCGATCTCCGTTCGTACTACTATATCTGCATAGAATAGATCTTGGCATGCTTTTAGGATATCGTCGGTAGGAATTTTTTTTTTCTGCACACGATCCCATTCAGGTAGTACAACCAAATTTGATGGACAATATACGTGAAGCTCAGAAGAGAGACAAGGATATTGAAGAAATCAAAGCCAATTTGAGAGCAGGAAAAGCCAAGGGATTTCATGAAGATGTGTGGCAAATGATCCTGATCTTAGGAAGTTAATTCTTCAAGAAGCCCATGAAACACCTTACTCCATTCATCCAGGAAATACCAAAATGTATATGGATGTGAAGGAGAGATTTTTGTGGAACAATCTGAAAGAGAAATAGCAGAATATATAGCTAAGTGCGATGTATGCAGTCGAGTAAAGGCTGAGCATCAGAAACCAGCAGGACTTTTGCAACCTTTGAAGGTACCGGACTGGAAGTGGGATTCTATTGGGATGGATTTCATCACCGGGTTACCAAGGACCAGATCAGGGTATGATTCTATTTGGGTTATTGTTTGTCGCTTAACCAAAATCGCTCACTTTATACCCGTGAAGACCACCTATACCAGCGCAAAGCTAGCCGATATTTACATGAAGAGGATTGTGTGCCTACACGGCGTCCCCAAGAGTATCGTGTCCGATAGAGGGACCCAGTTCACATCCCATTTTTGGAAGCAGTTGCATGAATCACTGGGAACTAGATTGGAATTCAGTATGGCATTTCACCCGCAAACGGACGGTCAGACTGAAAGAGTAAATCAGATTCTAGAAGATATGTTAAGAGATTGTGCGCTTGATTATGGGTCTAGTTGGGATGACAATCTACCCTATGCCGAGTTCTCCTACAATAACAGTTACCAAGCTAGCATTGAGATGGCACCATTTGAGGCTTTATATGGGAAGAAATGCACAACCCCATTGTTGTGGAGTGGTGTAGGAGAACGAAGTTTCTTTGGACCTGATATAATCCAAGAAGCTGAAGAGAAGGTCAGATTAATTAAAGATAGATTGAAGATAGCACAGTCACGCCAGAAAAGCTACGCGGATTCTAAACGTAGAGAAGTCGCCTACGAGGTGGGCGATAGAACCTATCTTAGAGTGTCGCTACTCAGGGGTGTAAAGAGGTTTGGAATTAAAGGACCTCGGTTTATTGGACCTTTTAAAATTCTGTCTCGTAAGGGTGAAGTAGCATATGAGTTAGAACTACCAGAATCTCTGTCTGCGGTTCATAATGTGTTCCATGTCAGTCAGCTGAAGAAATGTCACCCCGAGATGTTGGGAGTTCCTTTAAAGGATACTGTACCCCTTGAAGAAGTACAATTGGAGAGTGACCTGACCTACGAAGAGAAACCCATCAAGATATTGCAGACCGCAGAAAGAGTCACCCGTACCAAAACCATCAAGTTTTGTAAAGTCCAATAGAACCATCACACCGAGGAAGAAGCCACCTGGGAACGAGAGGATGGCCTCCGAGAAGACCATCCACACCTATTTGCTGATCTTTCCGAAGCTCGAGGGCGAGCTTCCTCTTAAGGGGGTTAGTCTATAACATCCCAAATTTTGCAAAAATTTAAAACTTTGCATTCAAGCATCATTCATCATTAGGCATAAAACTACATCACAAAAATATTAAATAAAACTTCAAATTATAAATTTGAATAAACTATAATTCCATAAAGTGTTCACTTAAAACTCCTTAAATAAATAAAATATTATCAATTTATTTATGGGTAAGTATAATGTCAAAAAGTCCCATTTTTAATAAACTTTCCAAAACATATTTTTATGAATTTTTCTGAAATGTTTTGAATAGGTTTAAAAATCATATTTGAAATCAGTGTTTAAAAACAGGAAATAATTCTTAAAAAAAAAGGAAATCGGGCCGGCCCGTTGGCTATCTGCCGCGCACGCGTAGCCTACCAGCCCGCCAGCGGCCCAGCGCCCCGCGCTCTCGCTCATAGTCGCTGACAGGTGGGACCCACCTGTCATCACCCCCGCGGAAACGTTCGTCCCCAAATCACGCCCCCGACCCCGACCGAAAACGCCGATTTGATTCGCACGATTATGGACGATTTACTGCTCCATTTATCTCGCATCCTCTCCCTACTAATAGCCCTCCTCGCTCTCGTCCGATTGCCCCAAACCACACCTCCCGAGAGCTCCTAGGCTGCCCGCTCGAGCTCACGCAATCCCGCTGTCGCCGTCGGTAAGAACTCCGCCGCCCGAGCAACTCCGGCCACCTCGGACCTCCTCTCCACCTCCCTTCGCTCCCTGTGAACCGTGCGCATCGATTTGACACGGTGGGGCGTGTGTTTTTGAAGCGAAACCCCGCCTCCGTCCACGACCGAGAGGAACCGTTGTCGTGCGCAACTCCGGCGAGCTCTTCCGGGGAGACGAGGATGCTCCGGTCATCGCCACCGCGCCATCGCCCTCCCCTCGACGTCGCGCATCCCCTGGTGAGCTCCGTTCCCTCCTAGCACCGTAGAATGCCTCGGGCGCAAACGCCGTGTAACATCCCAAATTTTGCAAAAATTTAAAACTTGCATTTAAGCATCATGCATCATTGAGCATAAGAATACCTCACAAAAATATTAAATAATACTTCAAATCTAAATATAAATAATCTACACATTCCATAAAGTGTTTATTTAAAACTCCATTAATAAATAAAATTTTACCAATTTATATATGGGCAAGAATAATGTTAAAAAGTTCCATTTTCAATAACCTTTCCAAAACATATTTTTATGAATTTTTCTGAAATGTTTTGAATAGATTTAAAAATCATTTTTGAAATCAGTAATTAAAAACAGAAAAGGGTTTTAAATAAAAATATTCGAATTTCGGAGCGAGTGGGCCGTGGCCCGTAACTATCTGCCGCGCGCGCGTAGCCGAGCAGCCCGCCAGCGGCCCAGCGCCCCACGCGCTCGCTCGCAGTCGCTGACAGGTGGGACCCACCTGTCATCTCCCCCGCGGAGCCGTTCGTCCCCAAATCACACCCACGTCTCCGACCGAAACGCCCGATTTGATTTCGTTTGAATACGGCGAATTACTGCTCCATTTACCTCGCGGTTTTCCCCTACTAAAAGCCCCCGAGCTCCTCCGTGTTTTGCCCCAAACCACTCCTCCAAAGAGCCCCTGGGCTGGCCGCTAGAGACCCCGCTCTTCCGCCGTCGCCGTCGGTGAGAACCTCGCCGTGCGCGCAACCCTAACCACCCCGTGCCGTATCGTTGCTTCCTCTCGCCTTAACTTTTCCTTGCGGAGCTTCTTGACACGGTTTTGAACTCCTTCCCGCAGCACAACGCCGTGTCCGTGCTCGCCCGAGGAGAACCGCCGCCTCGTGCTACTCCGGCGAGCGATTACGCGAGGAGGAATTCACGCCGGAGACCGCCACCTCGCCACCGTCCCCGCATCGACCTTCTCCACATTTCGGTAAGAACCATCCATCCCGTAGGTCCCTAGGATGCGAGCGCGTGCAATGCCGGCCGTGGCGCCGCCGCGGTCGGGAGTTTTTCCGGCGAACCGCGCCGCCCGCGCGTGGTCTCCGTTTTCGGACCGTTGGATCTAGATCCAACGGATCTAGATCTATTTAATCCCGAGCGCTCGCTATAAAGGAGATCGGACGGCCCATGCTGCCGATCCGCGCCGAAGCGGTACCGACCAATAGGATTGCGCCACGTAGCCCAGTTAATTTCTATTTCGCAGGAAATTTTATAAATAAAACAGAAAATAGATAAAACTTGCAAAATTCATAACTTTTGATCTGTAAGTCCAAATTTAATAAATTTTATGTCATTGGAAAGCTCTGTTCATGTAGTTTAATTCTACATCATTTGTTTTTCCCTTTGACAAATTATAAATTGAATAATTATCAGAGGAGTATTTCGGCCATTAAAATAATAACTTAAATAATAAAAATTATTTAGAAATAAATGTAATTGTTTTAAGATGGTATAATTTCCCTCTGTCCAGCAATATTAATAAATGTCCAAATTAAAGATGTCATAAAAACAATAAAAGTTGTAATTATGGAAATCAAAGTTTTACTATCTCATTTCAAATTACTTAATAAATAAAATAAGAAATACCTAGACCACTATAATTCATTTATTAATGACAGAAAATAAGAATTATTAATAAGTGTGTCTAATCATCATAGCATATCATTCATGCATACATGATTTTGTTTAGTGCTGTGATGATATGGTGTGGTATTTATGTATTCATTGTTTGTGCTAGATTGTGAAGAAGAGGAAGGACTTGCTTGTGATTGTTATTCCTGCTGTGCTTGTTCCTCCTGTTACCAAGGCAAGTGACATTCATACAATATCCCATATTTTCTATATGCATAAGTAGTTTGTTTTGAGTAGTGTGCATGATAGGGATTTTGATTTATTTTATTAATGCTAAGTTAGTTGGTATTTTGCAAATATCCTAGTAGTATGTAGCCACCCTTTTTCCCTAAGCAGCCATGAAAAGATTTTATTAGTTGCTTAGCCATGCTATAAAAAAATGTTGCCATGTTATGGAAATGTTTCTAAGTGTTAAAATCTAAAATGCACTTCTGGGTGGAATTGGTTGTTATGGTTTATGTTGAGTGGCTTTTGGGACTATGCTTGTGGTTGTCATCGCCTAGGATGAATGTCTATTCTACTTAGGGCCATGAGTATGGTGGTTGTTACCCAGAAGTACACTTGTGGACGGCCACCCAGGAACGAAGAGATTACCAAGTCCCTCCAAGTTTAGAAGCTTCCCGTGAAACCTTTTGACAATGGGCTTTGTCTAGAATGATTAAGTTGTGGGAGTGCAACCTGTCGGCTTGACAAGAAGATGTAGAATTGATAGGTGGAATGGGTCTTGCTAGTATGGTTGCATTCTTCTTCTGAAAGTTCTTGTCTCAATTCTCTCCTTTCCATAATACGCTCCGCGTGTATAGGATTTCTCGGACAAATTGAGTCTAAAGGTGAAAGTGCACAACCTCTGCAGAGTCGACAATCTGACTTCTCAGCCGTGTCCCCGGATATGGAATACTTCGAGCAACTGGACAAGGATGGGCAGAAGAATCTCAACACTGTTTTCATAAAGTAAAATTTGACTAAGGAATGAATTGTTGGTGCACTTGGGCTTTGTCCCACGGTGCCAAGTCTTCGAGAAATAAAAGTGTTTTACAAAATGATAGGAGAAAACTTGCTTTCTACAAATAGCCTTCAACCCCACCAAGCCAAATATGCATATAGATGTTAGACTTGCCAGTATATTTATCCACCATAGTCACTTGCCAAAACATCATTGTATTGACCTCCTTCGGGGGCTGCATATTCCAATGTGCAGGAATTTCTGATGCTGAATGATTGGCTCGAGTCTACACCCAACATGACTGCCTGTGGCGCATGCTTGAAGATGAGGCTCAATGTTACTTTTGCTTTCGCTGTGAACTCTGAACTTTAGCTAGCCTTCATGGCTATGCAATTTGTAATAAAGCCATTTTGACTATTATTTTTGGATCTCGTTGTAGTAATTTAATACTTATGCAATGATACTTTATATTTTGTACTGTGGTGCTGGCAGTGATCCAGGGACTAGCACATAACACAGGTGTTCCAACTTTAATAAAAGTTGGGGTGCTACACGCCGCCATGGCTCCGCCGCGCCCCGCGCGTCTCTGGCGACCGCGCCGCCCGTTTTTGGTCAACGAATTGTGGGCCGTTAGATCTAAATCTCTAGATCTATCTAATCTCGCGCGTCCATTTTAAATTAGATCGGACGGCTCGCGCTGCGATCCGCGTCGAAACAGTACCATCCAATAGGAACACGCCACGTAGCCCTTGTTATTTCTTTTTTTGCAGGAATTTTATAAATAAAACAGAAAATGTGCAAAACTTAAAAATTCATAACTTTTGTTCTGTAAATCCAAATTCGGTAAATTTTATATCCACGGATAGCCCTGCTTGTGTAGTTTATTTATACATTATTTATTTTTTCTTTTGACAAATTATAAATTGTGTATGCCTCAGAGGAGTATTTCGGCTATTAAAATAATAACTTAAATAATAAAAATAATTTGGAAATAAATTTAATTGTTTTAGGGTATTATCAATCCCCTCTGTCCAGCAATTTTAATAAATGTCTTAAATGAAAATTTTCATAAAACAATAAAAAATATAATTATAGAAATCAAGTTTTGCTATATTGTTTTCAATTATTTAAGTGATGAACAAATAAGAAATTCCTAGAAATTATATTTCATACATTTAATAACAGAGGAATACAAATTAGTAATGAGTGTGTCCTATTTTCCTAGCATATCATTCATGCATACATATTTATGTTTGGTGTTGCGATGATATTGTGTTGATATTTATTTTATTTATTGCTTGTGCTAGATTGTGAAGAAGAGGAAGGGCTTGCTTGTGATTGTTATTCTTGTTGTGCTTGCTCCTCCTGTTACCAAGGCAAGTGACATTCATACAATATCCCATATTTTCTATATGCATAAGTAGTATATTTTGAGTAGTGTGCATGATAGGGATTTTTGATTTATGTTATAATGCTAAGTTAGTTTGTATTTTACAAATATCCTAGTAGTGTGTAGCCACCCTTTTCCTAAGCAGCCATGAAAAGATTTTATTAGTTGCTTAGCCATGCTATAAAAATGTTTACCATGTTATGGAAATGTTTCTAAGTGTTAAAATCTAAAATATACATCTGGGTGGAATTGGTTGTTATGGTTTATGTTGAGTGGCTTTTGGGACTATGCTTGTGGTTGTCATCGCCTAGGATGAATGTCTATTCTACTTAGGGCCACGAGTATGGTGGTTGTTACCCAGAAGTACACTTGTGGATGGCCACCCAGGAACGAAGAGATTACTAAGTCCCTCCAAGTTTAGAAGCTTCCCGTGTAGCCTTTTGACAATGGGCTCTGTCTAGAATGATTAAGTTGTGGGAGTGCAACCTGTCAGCTTGACAAGCAGATGTAGAGATGATAGGTGGAACGGGTCTTGCTAGTATGGTTGCATTCTTCTTCTGAAAGTTCTTGTCTCAATTCTCTCCTTTCCATAATACACTCCGCGTGTATAGGATTTCTCGGACAAATTGAGTCTAAAGGTGAAAGTGCACAACCTCTGCAGAGTCGACAATCTGAGTTCTCAGCCGTGTCCCCGGAAATGGACTACTTCGAGCAATTGGACAAGGATGGGCAGAAGAATCTCAACACTGTTTTCATAAAGTAAAATTTGACTAAGGAAAGAATTGTTGGTACACTTGGGCTTTATCCCTTGGTGCCAAGTCTTCGAGAAATAAAAGTGTTTTACAAAATGATAGGAGAAAACTTGCTTTCTGCAGATAGCCTTCAACCCCACCAAGCCAAATATGCATATAGATGTTAGACTTGCCAGTATATATCCACCATAGTCACTTGCCAATACATCATTGTATTGACCTCCTTCGGGGGCTGCATATTCCAATGTGTAGGTAATTCTGATGCTGAATGTTTTGGCTCGAGTCTACACCCAACATGACTGCCTGTGGCGCATGCTTGAAGATGAGGCTCAATGTTATTTCGCTTTCGCTGTGAACTCTGAACTTTAGCTAGCCTTCATGGCTATGCAAATTGTAATAAAGCCATATTTGGCTATTATTTTTGGATCTCGTTGTAGCAATTTTAATACTTATGCAATGGTACTTTATATTTTGTACTGTGGTGCTGGCAGTGATCCAGGGACTAGCACATAACACAGGTGTTCCAACTTTAATAAAAGTTGGGGTGCTACAATAATCTAGAGCCCATGCTCTTAGCATATCTTCTAGGATTTGGTTTACTCTTTTCTGTCTGTCCATCCATCTGCGGATGGAACGCTATGCTGAACTCTAATCTGGTTCCCAGAGACTCATGTAATTGATTCCAGAAATGAGAAGTAAACTGAGTACCCCTATCCGACACAATTTTCTTGGGAACACCATGTAGACACACAATCTTCTTCATATAGATGTCAGCTAGTTTGGCACTAGTGTAAGTAGTCTTCACGGGTATAAAGTGAGATACTTTCGTTAGACGATCGACTGTAACCCATATAGAATCATACCCTGACTTAGTCCTGGGCAGACCAGTGATGAAATCAATACCAATCTGTTCCCATTTCCAATCTGGTACTTGTAAGGGTTGCAGCAACCCTGCTGGTTTTTGGTGTTCTGCTTTCACACGACTGCAGACGTCACAATTTGCAATGTGTTCAACAATATCTCGCTTCAAATTGATCCACCAATACCTCTCCTTTACATCCATATACATCTTGGTGTTACCCAGATGTATGGAATAAGGTGAGTCATGAGCTTCTTGAAGTATTAACATTCTAAGATCGGCATCGTCAGGAACACATATGCGTTCTTTATACCATACAGTTCCTTCTTCATCTTCTCTAAAGTCCCTGGCTTTGCCTTCACTTAGGTTCTTCTTGATTTCTTTTACTGCTTTATCCTCTAACTGAGCTTCCTTGATTTTGTTAAATAGAAGAGGTTGAACTTCTAAGGATGCTATGAATCCTTCGGGTACCACTTCCAATCGAAGGTCCTTAAATCCATTACATAGATCTTCAGGCAATTCTCCTGCCGTGAGTCCGTTTACATAAGATTTACGGCTCAAGGCATCAGCCAATACGTTGGCTTTCCTGGGTGGTACCGTAGACTTAAATCATAGTCTTTGATCAATTCTAACCATCTCCTTTGTCGCATGTTTAATTCCTTCTGAGTAAAGAAGTACTTGAGGCTTTTATGATCTGTGAATACTTCACATCACTTTCCCCATAAATAAGGTCTCCATATCTTTAGCACATGTACCACAGAAGCTAACTCTAGATCATGAGTGGGGTAGTTTACTTCATGATTTTTGAGTTGTCTTGAGGCGTAAGACACTACTTTGCCTTCTCGCATCAATACGCTTCCTAGGCCACGATATGAAGCGTCGCAATAAACTTGGAAATCTTTCTCTAGATCTGGTAAGCATAATACTGATGAAGACAGTAAGCGTTTCTTTAATTCTTGAAAACTGGTCTCACAAGCTTCTGTCCACTCAAACTTCTTTCCCTTATTCAGTAGTTCAGTCAAGGCCTTGGCAATCTTGGAGAAATTTTCAATGAATCTCCGGTAATATCCTGCCAGTCCTAGAAAACTGCGGATTTCTCCCACATTTTTGGGTGATTCCCAATTTGTCACAGCAGCAACTTTTTCAGGATCCACTTCTATTCCATCTTTAGACACCAGGTGTCCTAGAAATCCTACTTGTTCTAACCAAAATTCACACTTGTTGAACTTAGCATATAACTTATGCTCTCGGAGTCTTTGCAACACCAGACGTAAATGTTCTTCATGTTCTTTGTGACATTTGGAGTAGACTAAGATGTCATCGATGAAGACAACAACAAACTTGTCCAGAAAATCCATAAATACCTTATTCATCATATTCATGAAATAGGCTGGAGCATTGGTTAACCCAAAAGGCATTACTGTGTACTCATACGAACCATATCTTGTAACAAAGGCAGTCTTGGGTATATCCATCTCTCTAACTTTCATCTGAAAGTACCCTGATCTAAGATCGATCTTGGAGAACACGACAACCCCTTCTAGTTCATCGAAGAGCTCATTGATTTTGGGTAGCGGATACTTGTTCTTGATTGTATGCTCATTTATATCTGGGTACTATCCTTCTTCTTGACGAAAAGGATTGGGGCTCCCCAGGGTGAGGAACTTGGACGGATAAAGCCTTTCTGCATAAACTCTTCCAGTTGCTTCTTGAGTTCTTTCAGTTCATCAGTTTCCATTGGGTAGGGCCTTTTAGCAATTGGTCCTGTACCCGGTTTCAGTTCAATGAGGAACTCTACATCTCTATCGGGTGGCATTCCCGGTAGTTCTTCCGGAAACACATCAGGGTATTCCTTGACTATAAGAACCTCACCGAGACTAACCCCCTTAAGAGAATTAAGCCTAACCTTCTTTAGCTCGAACTTTGATCTAAAGTTGATTTTCAAACCTTCTGGAGTGGTGAGAGTGATGGTTCTATTTGCGCAATCTATGATTCCTGCATAACGGGACATCCAATCCATCCCTATGATAACATCTAGGCCTTGTGTTTTCAGGATGATCAAGTCCGTAGGAAACTGATGCTTTCCAATCTTCAGACTCAACTGTCTACAACCTGAGGTTACTAGCATTTCTCCTCCCGGAGAGCTTACTCTAATAGGGCTTCCTATATTTTCCACAACTAACCTATGTTTGTTTACAAAAGCTCTTGAAAGGAATAAATGTGATGCTCCAGTATCAAATAAAACTAATGCTGGACATGAATTGAGCAAGAACGTACCAATGACAGCATCAGGTTCATCGTACACTTCTTCCACGTTGATGTGGTTCACATGTCCTTTCTGGAAGGGATTGGGCTTGGCAGCTTCTGCAGTCTTCTTTTCGGGGCAGTCAGTGGTGTAGTGGCCCTTGTTATTGCACTTGAAGCATAAAACTTGGCTGATATCTTTTGGGCGATGATGTCCATTGTTGTGGCCAGCATTTCCATTTCCTTTGTGATTCCCATTGTTTCCTTTGAAACCACCACTATGGTTGTGACCATGATGTTTGTGGTTGCTTCCTCCACTAGGATAGTGCCCAGGTTTATGACCATGGTTTGTATCTTGAGGGAAATGCCTTTTGAATGAAGGTTCAGAATGGTGTTTGTGAACATTCACCTTTCTCTTCCTGTTTTCAGCCTTCTTGATGTTATCCTCCAGTATGATAGCCTGATCTAGGAGGGTTTGATAATTTGGGGCATATGCTAATGTTAAAGGAATCTTCAGCTCGTCACTCAGCCCATTTAGGAATTTTGCCTTCCTCTTAGCCTCAGTGTTGATATCTTCAGAGGCATATCGAGAAAGGGCATGGAAATCAGCCATGTACTCCTTAAGGCTCTTGTTCCTTGTCTCAGGTTTCTGAATTCTTCTTGCTTCAAGTTCATAATGCCCGAAGAGATATGAGCATTACGAAAACCTTCCTTGAAGTTTTCCCAAGTCAAGGTTTCTAGTGGGTGAGTGATTTGATAAGTTCACCACTGAATTGCTGGTCCTTCCAACAGATGAGTAGTGAACCTCACCTTCTCAGCGTCGGTACATTCACAAGTCACTAGATCTCTGTCCACGGAACGCAGCCAGTCATCTGCCACAATTGACTCAGTTGCAGTGGCGAACTTGTTAGGCAGGAGCCTCAGAAATCTGGTAAGTCTATCCACTTGGGGAGGTGGTGGCGGTGGTGGGTTGTGGTTATGGTTGTTGTTGCTATTGTTATTGTTATTGTTATTGTTGTTGTTGGTTGTTGTTGTTGTTGTTGTTGTTGTTGTTGTTGTTGTTGTTGTTGTTGTTGTTGTTGTTGTTGTTGTTGTTGTTGTTGCTGTTGTTGCTGTTGTTGCTGTTGTTGCTGTTGTTGCTGTTGTTGCTGTTGTTGCTGTTGTTGTTGTTGTTGTTGTTGTTGTTGTTGTTGTTGTTGTTGTTGTTGTTGTTGTTGTTGTTGTTGTTGTTGTTGTTGTTGTTGTTGTTGTTGTTGTTGTTGTTGTTGTTGTTGTTGTTGTTGTTGTTGTTGTTGTTGTTGTTGTTGTTGTTGTTGTTGTTGTTGTTGTTGTTGTTGTTGTTGTCGGGCACACGGCGGGGAGGCATCTGTGGTTTTTGCATAGATGAGTTTAGACGGAAAGTTCTAAAGAGAAAATACCCCAACAAACAAACAGCTTATAAGAACAACAATCACACAAATCAAACCTTTGGATTAAAACGACATGAAAGTTTGGGAAATAAACTCGCGAGGTTCCGGGGATACAAGGGAAAGTACTGTCTTTCCACAAGTTGGTAGGTCAATACAAGACTAAGATAACGATGAGGTGTAAAATAAATGGTAGTCTCACTAACTAACTACTCGACCATGTCATCTTCTTCTTCTTCAATTTCCTGAATCTCGATTCCTTCATTGTCGAGTACTTCCTTTAATTCCTTCACTTCTTTCTCCAGGGCAAAGTTCTTCTCTTGCAGCTCCCTCTTCTCAGTACGAAGCCGCTTGATCAAGTCACTATCAGCTTCAAACTCGACTTCATTGCTCTCGAGTTCTGCCTTCTGTTCTCTGATAGTGTTGTTCTTCTCTTGAACCCTTTTCTCATGTCTCTTGTACTTCTCCTCTTGTGCAGCAAACCTCTCTTCTTGGGCCTTAGTCACTTCCTCGTGAGCCTTCATCTTCTCCTCGTTCTCCTTGAGTAAGGCACATAGCTCATCGTTCTTCAGGAGCTCAGAGCGCCTATCCTCATAAAGTTCTGTGACGAGGATCTCCAACTCCTGGAAATAAAGACTAAGGGGCTTTGCTTTGCCTCTATCTCCGACATAAAAAAGGTAAGGTTCTCCATCCTCGTTTCTCCTTCCAAAGAAAATGGAGTAGTGGCCCCTCAACTCTGTGCTGTAGCGTCCGCAGAGGCGCCCAATCAGGTCTTGCATGACTAGATTGAGTCCTTTATCTTTGGAGTCACTAACAATTTTGATTTCCAACGGGGGCTCTTCTCCACGTCTTGGCTGAGTTGCTTTTATTCCCCAACAACCCTCTTTGTTAAACTTCTTCAGGATGAAGCCCTTAACTTGAGGTAACGGTAAACCTATCTTCTCGCCGATGTCGAGGAGGTAGCAGCCAAAACGGGTGTTCTCGAAGTCCTCCGCAGTGGTGAAGTGGAAGCTCGTCATCCTTTAGGTAGAAAGAAAAGAATTAAAAACAAGAAATGCATAAGGTAAAGAAGTACTAGTCATATGTGCATCATTAATTTAGAAAAATACTAAGTCAATTTTCAATGTGATCAACAAATATTAACAACTCTTTGCAAATTGGATATTCACTATAGTGAGAGAGACATACACCCGGCCAGCCACTTAATTGTGGAACAGGTCTCATGTACGCGGACATGTAAGGTTTGTCTCCAGGCCGCTTCATCTCACTATGCCGCTAGGATCCAAAATACTTAAGGAGATAATACTATGATCAAAAAGGTTTTTCTGATTCTAAGGGCTCGAACCTACATGCAACACAGTGCTCTGATACTATCTGTAGTGTACCTGCACTTAAAATATGGCAGATACCTGTGTATAGTGCAAATCCCTAGATCGATTCGTTTGCACACACAGTTTACGATGTAATATCACAACAAAGTATCAATTTATTACAAAACTCATCCAGACTTAGAAACTATTCATTACAATTTGCATAGCGTAAAGCTAGAAGTGAACAGAGTAAACATCGGAAAATTATTCTTCATGGAGTCCCCAATCATCATCATGTGCCACAGGCGAGCATGTTGGTTGAAGACTCGAAACCCTTAGCAAAATCTCACTCATCATCAGAACAGTCTGCAATAAGAAAAATATTGCAACATCGTGAGTCAGAACCATTTAATAATGGAACTGGCAAGTGACACTATGGTGGACACTTAGAGGAATAACCCTATAATCTATATGCTTATTTGGCTGGTGGAAGTCAAGGCTATTTTGCAGAAAGCAAGCTTTTTCCTTAACTCTTTGAAACAACTTTACCTCGTTGAGACAATTATGGTATGAAAGCCATAGTCTCAATCTACCCTTGTACACCCATCAAGTTTTAATTTATAAGTTGGAATGGTGGAATCCTCCGTTGACGTCCTCGTTCAGCTGCTCAAATGTCCGTTTCCGGGGACACGACTAAGTACTTAGATTTTTTACTCTGCAGAGGTTGCGCACGTTCACCATTGTACCCATTCAACCCAAACTATCCAATACACTCTTGAAGTGTTAAGGAAAAGGAGAAGAATGAGACGAGATCTTTCAGAAGCATTTCCCCTCCCCATGCTGGCCTGACGCGCTCCACCTACAAACCACTACCACCACCTGTCAGGCCGGGGCGAGTCCACGCAGCTTAGTTGATCAAGCCAGAGCCCATATTGGCAATGGCTGCACGGGAAGCAATCTTCACTCAGAGTTCTTCAGATTCCTCTGTTCCTGGGTGTCCATCCACAAGTGAATATCCCACAGGTAAAACCCCTAGGGACAACACTCAACTCATACATCCAAGCAACCAATTCCACCCAGGTGTTTGATTATAACTTAGTAGAATTTAACATTTTATCAAAATAGTTTTGCATAGCATCACAATTCTGCTAAGTTTTTTCATAGGAACCTAGACACATGAATAAGAAATTCTAAACAAGTCTAGCATAGCTTTTCTACTAAGTCCTAAACATGCTTAGGAAAATAAACTACTCATGCATAGAAAAATACTGGGACTTTTATGAGGTGTGCCACTTGCCTTGGCAACCGGGAGTGCAGCAGTTACAGTTGCAAAGACTCTCGTTTCCCTCCGAATAGTCTAACAAAATATAAAGCCACATATAAACACACAAGCAATGTAATCATACAAAAATATGCTATGCATGAGATGCAATAATTTAATTTCAGGAAAAACTAATATATTTATCTCTTAGAATTTTATGAAATATGCATGATAATAATTTAAATTTGCTTTTCAATTATTTAGACTTGAATAAAAGGGTAACTCGAGAATTTTAGTTTATAGTGACAAATTTTTATAATTAAAATTTGTAAAAATGGTTAATGCACAGAGGGCATCTAAACAAATTTTTAGCAATTTGATTTACTCAAAAATAATTTTTCTAACCAAAAATATGTCAAAAACACTTAAACTACTCACATAAATATTTGAAATTTTTGAATGTGCCAAAACAGGAAACTAATGAAGCCAAAATATTCTACTGGTTCTAAGGATTCCAAATATATAAAAATATTTAAATTTGGATAAACAGATAAAAAGTAATGATAAAAACAGTATGCAGGATGTTTTCTGCAAATCTGCCAATTAAATGATTTAAGAAAAATTCAGAAAATAATATCTGACGCGGCGCTGAAACGGCGCTGACGCGGCGTACCGGTTCGGGTTTTAAGTGATCTAATCCTGGCCGTCCGATTTTGATCTAACGATCTAGGTCAAAATGACCAAAACCGAGCGGCGCGGCCGGCCGGAAGAGCTTCGGTGACCGAAGCGCACGGCGGCGCCATCACCGGCGTTCGCGCTCCCTACGTTCTACTGCTCTACTAGGATAGTGAGGCATACCCTGACGAAGAGGAGCTCGCGGCGAGGTTGGTGGCGCGGTGGAGAGGAGCCGAGCGTCCTCCTCTTCTCGTAATCACCCGCCGGAGATGCGCACGGCGGAGGTCCTCATCGGTGAGCACGGACGCGGGGTTTGGCTGCGTAAGAAACCACGAGATATTGTCACTAAGATGCGGAACGGCAAAGGAAAACGAGTGGGAGTGAAGAGAGGGCTCGAGGGGGACGCGGCTCACCGGAGTTTGTCGAACTTGCCGACGGCAACGACGGAGCTCTGGGGATGCTCGTGGGCGGCCTGGTGGCTCACGGGGTATGGGGTAAGGGGCAGAAGAAAGGGGGGGTGGAGGGGGTTCTTATAGGGGTAACGGCGAGGTAAGGGGGGGGGGGGGTAAATCGCCAGGAATCAAAGAATTGATTCGGCCGTTTCTCGGCTAGGTCGTGGGCGTGATTTGGGGAAGAAGGGGTCGCCGCGACGGGGATGACAGGTGGGGCCCACCTGTCAGTGACCGAGAGAGAGAGAGAGAGCAGCTGGGCTGCTGGCGGGCTGGGAGTGACGCGCACGCGGCAGATAGCTTGTGGGCTTCGGCCCACCCGCTGGCCCGACTCAATTTTTCTTTTTATAAATCATTTTCTGTTTTAATTTTTTTGAGTATAAAACAATTTCAAAACTACGCCATAACTTCTCAGAAAAATTCATAAAAATATAATTTGAAAAGCTTATAAAGAATAGATCCTTTTGGTAGTATTTTTGTCTAAAGTAAAAATAGAGTAAAAAGGGATATTATTATAAATTCTAATAACAATTTTATGGACATAAAATCAATTAAAACATATATAAGTAATTTAATTTTAAATCATATGTGATTCAAATGACAAGTTTAAATGATGATGATGCATGAATGCAAAGTTTTAAATTTTTCTGAAAATTGGGATGTTACATTTAAACAGTAAATTTTCCATGAAGGACTTAGGAGAAGCTGCATACGTTTTAGGCATAAAAATCTATCGTGATAGATCAAGGCGCCTATTAGCGTTGAGTCAGAGTACTTATCTTGATAAAATACTGAAGCGTTTCGGTATGGAGAAGGCAAAGAAGGGTTCTCTGCCGGTTATCAAGAATAAGATATTGCGGAAGGCACAGTGTCCGGTAACGGAACTGGATAAGGCCGATATGACTAAACATCCTTATGGTTCAGCCGTAGGATCGATCATGTATGCAATGTTGAGTACTAGACCGGATGTGGCATTAGCTCTAAGTTTGACAAGTCGGTTCCAGATTAATCTTGGAATGCCGCATTGGATTGCTGTTAAGAGCATTCTTAAGTATCTCAATAAGACAAAGGAAATGTTCCTTGTGTATGGTGGCTGCGATGAAGAACTTGGCGTAACGGGTTACGTGGATGCAAGTTTCTGCTCAGACCTCGATGACTCTAAGTCACAGACAGGTTATGTGTTCAAGGTGAATGGAGGCGCCGTGTGCTGGAGAAGTGGGAAGCAACCCATTATCGCACAATCT
This sequence comes from Poa annua, assembly GCA_026929855.1. Classification (NCBI taxonomy): domain Eukaryota; kingdom Viridiplantae; phylum Streptophyta; class Magnoliopsida; order Poales; family Poaceae; genus Poa; species Poa annua. The sequence goes on from CM049426.1 coordinate 299,200,225, forward strand.
ACAATGGAGTCGGAGTACATTGCTGCTTGAGAAGCCGCGAATGAAGCTGTATGGCTGAGGAAGTTCGTCATCGAACTTGGAGTGTTCCCATGCGTGCAAGACCCCGTGATCCTCTTCTGCGACAATACGGGTGCCATTGCTAACACCAAGGAGCCAAGGTCTCACTCCACCGCCAAACACATTCTCCGACGCTTCCATGTGATACGTCAGTACGTACAAGGAGGCGATGTGAAGATTTGCAAAGTGCATACGGATCTGAATGTGGCAGATCCGCTGACGAAGCCTCTCCCGCTTGATAAGCATGAAAAACACCAGTTAGCTATGGGTGTTAAGCTTTTACCAAGTTGTAATCTAGATTAATTTGTACTCTAGTGCAAGTAGGAGCCTGAAGGAGATATGCCCTAGAGGCAATTAATAAAGTGTATTCTTTATCATATCTCGTTTGTTCATAATAGGTTTTTGTGTCATGCTATAACCGTATTAAGCGGAAACATTAATACGGGTGTGATGCGTAAACAACCAGGTCCCTAGTAGCCTCTACTAAGACTAGTTTCGTTGCGCGATTGATGATCGAGTTTTCCCGATCATAGGGCATGGCGCCGGTCGGCAATGGAAGTCATATCGTTGGAGAATGATGTGATGGACATATCCAGATTTGGAGGACGTAGTCGTTACACGTTTGACCGTGAGATCAACTCTTATTGTTATTCCTGGAAGATACTTTGATCGCACCAAACGTCGTATCTTATATAGTATGACAATAATGGTGATACTTTTGGGTATCGGAAAGGAATAGTTGAGACGGGGGTCAAGAGCGGGATTTGCCAGTCCGCATAGCAGGATAGATACTCTATGGCCCACTCGGTGAGATCATGTCAAATGAGCTTGCAAGCATGTGACTAGGTCACGGAGACATGAGATCATAGATGAGTAGAAGATAGCGTTGTCGGTAACGAGGTCAAGCTAGGTATGGAGATATCTATGGAACGACACTCGGACACGCTAAGTATCGCTATGACAAAAGGTTTAAGACTTTGCGTTCAGGTTTGATAGATGAAATCATTCATTATATCACAGGGATTAATTCATGGGGTCCAGGCCTATGAGTTAGTCGTTGATCATAGAGGAGTCTTGATCATACCTGTTATTATATCGAACCGCTAGGGTAACACACTTAAGGGGTTTCGACAAGACAACCGGAAAGGAAAGAGATCACCGGAAACGTCCCGGGAGGGGTCCGATGGAGATCGGACATCGACGAAAGAGTTTTCGGAGCTAGAATAAATTATATAAAATATGTTTGATATTAACTATTGTAATTAATATGCAAATATGATTTTAGATATTTATTTTCGAATTTATTTAGGCTGATTTCCCTAAATGGGCCTTCTGGTCGAAAGAAGCCCCAAGAGGGGGAAAATCCCCAAGGGGATTTGGTGGGGGGCTTGGGGGCCGACCCAAGTGGGCCAAGAGGCCCACTAGGGGGCTGGCGCAGCCAGCCATGCCGCACCAGGCATGTGGGATTAGTCCCACATTGCCTGGTGAGGAGGTTGGCTCCCCCCTGGGAGCCTATATAAGAAGGGGCACCCCTGGCCTTTTAATTGACCAATTAATTCCCTAATTCTCTCTCGATTTCGTGATTCCCTTTGTTGGAGTTGCGCCGAGTTCACCATAGCCCGTTGCCGCGCTGCTGGTGTTCCGGCCCAAGTCTTCCGCTGCTCGTCCTGGACTGTAGCTTCGGAGGCCGTCGTCTCCACCGTACGTGTGTGACGCCCTGCGAGGTGCTGCGCTAGCGGTACTCGGAGGTCTACTTCCTCTACACGACCTTGAGGTCGGCTTCGTCGGTCTTCATCGACAACGTTTGTGCGAGAACGTAATCCCGCTTTTGGTCTACAAGGGTATGTATTCCGATCTCCGTTCGTACTACTATATCTGCATATAATAGATCTTGGCATGCTTTTAGGATATCGTTGGTAGGAATTTTTTTGTTTTCTGCACACGATCCCCTTCAGCCCTGCCGCAGATGAAGCCTTTGAGGATGAGATGAAGGTCTTCCAGACCAGATCGGAGGATTCTGCCTTTGTTCAGAGTGGCATGCTCTACGCCATGGAAGCCGACCTGCAGAAGCGCTTCGAGAAGATGAGCGCCTTTGAGATTATTTCTGATCTCAAGGCTGTCTTCGCGCCGCAGGCTAAAGCTGAGAGATATGAAGCTTCTGAGCTTTTCTTCTCGGCCAATGGAGGAGCATAGCAGTGTGAGCGAGCATGTGGTCAAGATGTCTGGCTATGTTCAACGCCTGAATGCTCTGGAATGCAAGATTCCCGATGAGCTGGCGATTGACAGGGTGTTGCAATCGTTGCCCCTAGCTATAAAGGCTTCGTCATGAACTACAACATGCATGGCATGGCTAAGTCCCTGGGTGAAGTGTTCGTGATGCTCAAGACTGCTGAGGTGGAGATTAAGAAGGAGCACACGCTGTTGATGGTCAACAAGACCGTCGATTTTAAGAAATCCGGTGGCAAGGGAAAGCAGAGCTGGAAGTCCAGGAGGGAGGGCAAGATGATTGCCAAGCCCAAGACTAACAGATATGGTCCCAGAGCTAGCGTGGAGTGCTTCTACTGCAAGGGAAAAGGTCACTAGAAGCGCAACTGCCCCAAGTACCTGGAGGATAGGAAGTCTGGCAAGACAGTCGACAAAGAGCAAGGTATATTTGATATACATGTTATAGATGTGTACCTTACATCCGCCCGGAGCAACACCTGGGTATTTGATACTGGTTCTGTTGCTCATATATGTAACTCTCAAGAGGAGTTACGGAATAGACGGCGACTGACTAAGAATGAGGTGACGATGCGCGTCGGCAACGGATCGAGAGTCGACGTGGTGGCTGTCGGCACGCTCCCTCTACAACTACCATCGGGATTAGTTTTGGTTTTAAATAAGTGTTATTTTGTACCATCCTTGAGTGTAAACATTATAAGTGGTTCTTGCCTATTAAAAGATGGTTATTCATTTAAATCAGTATCAAGCAGTTGTGCTATTTATATGAATGATATCTTTTATGTTGATGCTTCTGAGAATAATGGTTTATTCTTGTTGAATCTCGATCGTAGTACTCACATCCATAACATAGAAGTCAAACAGATTAAGTGTAGTAATGATACCGCCATGTATATGCGGCATTGCCGTCTCGGTCATATTGGTGTAAAGCGCATGAAGAAACTCCACTCCGATGGACTTTTGGACTCGTTGGATTTCGGATCCCTCGATACATGCGAACCATGACTTATGGGCAAAACGACCAAGACACCGTCCAAAGGTTTCGTTGAACGGCCGTCAGATTTATTGGGGATCATACATACAGATGTGTGTGGACCAATGAGCGTTTCGACATGCAATGGTTATCGTTACTTCGTCACCTTCACTGATGACTTGAGTAGATACGGTTATATCTACTTGATGAAACACAAGTCTGAAACTTTTGAAAAGCTCAAAGAATTTCAAAGTGAAGTTGAGAATCAACTTAACAAGAAAATCAAGCACCTCCGATCCGATCGTGGTGGCGAGTATTTGAGTTTTGAGTTTGGCACACATCTGAAGAGTTGTGGCATAGTACCTCAACTTACGCCAGCCGGAACACCGCATCGTAACGGCGTGTCCGAGCGACGTAATCATACTCTACTGGATAGTGTTCGATCTATGATGTCTCTTACCAATTTGCCCGTGTCCTTCTGGGATTATGTGTAGCGTACCTGCACTTTAAATAAGGCAGATACCTGTGTATAGTGCAAATCCCTGGATCGATTCATTTGCACACACAGTTTACGATGTAATATCACAACAAGGCGTCAATTTGATTACATCGATGATCCAGAATTACAAAATATTCGATACAAGTTGCATAGCATCAAGCTGGCATTGAAAAAGTACACCGCGGAAATACAATAGCAATGGGTCTCCAACAACTTCATGTTGCCACAGGCGAAAACATGTTGGTTGCAGACTCGAAATCCCTTAACGAAACCTCACTCGTCATTTGAATAACCTGTAACAAATAAAATTTTGCAACAGAGTGGGTCAGATTCCATTAAAAATGGAGTCTGGCAAGTGACACTATGGTGGATACTTAATGGAATAACTCTATAGCCTATATGCATATTTGGTTGGTGGAGTTCAAGGCTATTTTGCATAAAGCCAATTTTTCCTATCTCTTTGGAAAACACTTTCTTCAAATCAAGACAAGTATGGCATGAAAACCATAAATCTCATCTTCCCTTGTTCACCCATCAAGTTTTATTTCTGAAGTTGGAATGATGGAATCCTCTGTTGACGTCCGTGATCAGCTGCTCAAATTGTCCGTACTGGGGACACGGCTAAGTACTTAGTTTTACACTCTGCAGAGGTTGTGCACTTTCACCTTTAGACTCAGTTAGCCCGAGAATCCTATACACGCGGAGTGTATTAAGGAAAGGAGAGAATTGAGACAAGAACTTTCAGAAGAAGAATGCAACCATACTAGCAAGACCCGAGTGTATTAAGGAAAGGAGAGAATTGAGACAAGAACTTTCAGAAGAAGAATGCAACCATACTAGCAAGACCCGTTCCACCTATCAACTCTACATCTGCTTGTCAAGCTGACAGGTTGCACCCTCACAACTTAATTATTCTAGACAGAGCCCATTGTCAAAAGGCTGCACGGGAAGCAATCGTCACTCGAAGTTCTTCAGATTCCTCTGTCCCCTGGGTGGCCATCCACAAGTGCACTCTCAGGTTGACAAACCCCATGCTCATGGCCCCAAGCATAGTAGAAACTAACTTAGGCGAAGACAACCACAAGCACAGTCCTGAGTAGCCACTCAACATAAACCATTCAACCAATCCACCCAGGTGTTTCATTAACTTAGTGGATGTGTACTCCCAGGTTGACAACCACCATGCTCACGGCCCTAAGTAGAATAGAAATTCATCCTAGGCGACGACAACCATGAGCACATCCCTGAGTAGTCACTTAACATTTTGTAAAACTTTTCATCAATTGCATAGCATCAATATTTCTGCTAAGTATGATATAGGAACCTAGACACAGGAGTAAGGGAATTCTACAAAGGTTTAGCATAGCAATACTATCCTACACATGCATATAAAAATACACTAAGTAATGCATATAGAAAATAATAGGAAGTTTATGAGGTGTGCCACTTGCCTTTGAATGTTATCGTTGTTCACAAACTCTTTTCAACAACGAACGTTTGCTCTCCGTTTAATCTAAACAATATAAGCAAACAACAATCATCAAACATACATGCTCATATCTAGTGAACAAACAAGTTTTGTAAAGCTTCTAAGGAAAACATGTCATGCATGATATGCAATTTATTTCTAAGGACTAGAAATGCTTTTCATGCCATGAAAATCTTTTAAGTTAATGCAAGGCAAATAGGTTGGTCCAAAAGGACTAAGAGCTAAGGTCATAAGTTGGTGAAATTAACTTTGTTATAAATCATCTTGAATAAGCACTCAAATGGCTTAGCCATGATGTGCATAAATACTTGGAGAAAATACTAAGTCTATAAGGTGATCACCAATTATTATCAACTCTTTGTAAATTGGATATTCACTATAGTGAGAGAGACAGACACCCGGCCAGCCACTTAAATTGTGGAACAAGTCTCATGTACGTGAACATGTAAGGTTTGTCTCCAGGCCGCTTCATCTCACTATGCCGCTAGGATCCAACAAACTTCAAAGATGATAACATCATGATCAAAATTTGTTTAAGTCTAAAAAGACAAGATTAGGAAGAGGGAAAAGAAGGAAATAAAGATGTAGTTAGTCTTCCAGGCTTCATCTCCAGACTTGTAGCTTTCCCCTTGGTGATGTCTTGAATGCATTTTTGTAGACTTGATAAATCTTCAGACTTGATGATTATTGTGTCCTCGAGGTTGGTCTTGGATTTAACTTACTCTTCATGAGGTCTCAGAGGAGAAGAAAGAACATAGGGAAAGACTTAGAGAATAAAAGGGGGTTGGCCTTCTTGAACTTCTTCTCACTTTTCTTCCAAGTGCTTCTACTCCTTGAAGATACTTCTGAAGTCTTGTTTTGGCTAAGTCCTTCAATGGCGTTCTAGCTCCATCTTGAAAATTACTAAGTGTCCAAGTGTAGCACTTTACCAGAATGCTAAGTTGAGAATACTTCTAACTTAGAGAAAAATAATGAAGAGGTTTTGCTATGAGGGATATAATTATATAATAAAATATTTTATGCATGAAATGAAATTTTTTAATCACAAGAAGCATCAAAATAACTTTTGTGATTTCTTTATAAATATGCATGAATTTATAAATGCAATTTAATTAATTTCTAATTTTGGAAAATATAATAAAAGGAATAATTATGAGATTAAAGTTTTCTATGATTAAATTTTTATAATATAATTTAATAAATAGTGTTAATAGACAGGGGTATTTTAATTAAATTTATAGCAATTTACTTTAATCAAAAATAATAATTTTATTAATAGTTATGTTGAAAATACTCAAAATATTCAATTTAATTATATAACTATGAATTCATTCAAAAATTACTCAAAATATTTTATAGTAGTGGCATTAATTTAAAAATATTCTAAAGTTTCTAAAACAATTTTATTTGCAATTTTTGAATTTACAGATTTAAAGTTATGACAAAAATACTCAAATTCACCATTTGATATTTGAATATTTTAAACTAATTCAAATTTGAATTTTGGCAGATCCAAAATATTCTACATGTCGAGGGCTTTCCAAATATATAAAAATATTTGAATTTGGATGTGTGAATAAAAAGTTATAACAAATCTAAGTTACAGGGGCTTTTCTGCAAAAATGACAGATCTGTTGACTGGGCGCTGACTGGATCTGACGTGGCTGCTGACGGAGCGCTGACTGTGGCGGCTGACGTGGCGTCTTGTGATTTGCCCGTACCGGTTCAGTTAAGTGAAACAGAACTGACCGCAGGATTTAGATCTAAGGGCCCAGATTCAATCGACCAGACCGAGCGGCGCTAGGTCACCGGAGACCTCGCCGGAGACGATGCACGCGGCGGCGGCGCGTCGGCAACAAACGTTCTACGACATCTAGGGGGTACTGGAAGGAGCGGATCATACCAAAATGAAGAGGAGGCCGTGGCGGTCTAGATGGCGAGGCAGTGGTCTTCGAGGCGCCCTCGTCTGTTGCCAGTGGCTCGTCGGAGTAGAGAATGGCGGCGGCGAGCTCCTGTCCATGATGGGAACGGTGTTCTGGTGCGCGAGAGGAAACCCGACCAAGTCAGAAAGATGCAAACAGTAAAAATAAAGAGCAAGGGAGAGAGGGGAGTGCTCGGGAAGTCTCGTACTCGCCGGAGTTGGAGAAATACGTCGGCGGCAATGGCGGAGCTCCGAGGACAAACGCGAGAAGCCTGGTGGCGCTCGGGCTAGGGTTTTTAGGGGAAAAGGGAGAGGAGGAGTAGGGGGTTTATATAGGCCGAAGGGGGAAACACATCCGCGACAATCTCGCTCGAATTTGGGAAAGGATCGGAGGAGGATTCGGGGGCGTGATTTCTGGCTAGAGGTTAGGGATGAAGTCCTGACAGGTGGGTCCCGCCTGTCAGGTTTTTCACTTTTTCTTTTCTGATTTAACTATTTCTTTTATAACTTTTGATTTATAACTCCAAATGATGTCAAACAAATTTCTAAATTTTTTTAAAATTATTATCTTTATTTTAAACCAGTTGTGGGCATGTTTTGAATAATTTTGAAAATTAATATTTTGAAATATTTATAAAATGCATAATTGCCCATTTAGGTCAACTTTGAAATTAGTAATTTAATAAATTCATTTTAGGTTAATGAAATTTATGAAATTACCCACATTCAAATATGTTTGAATTTATGTTTTTTAAACTTGTTTTGCTGAAATCATTCTTTTTTATTTTGGTATAATATTAGAGAACAAAATATAACTAATTTGAAGGAAATGTCAAATATAAGGTATTCATTTTTAATTGAAAATAATTTGTGCACCAATATATTTAATACCAAGATAAATCAATTGAAACTTTTATTAATAATACAGTGGTTTGAAGTTTGTGAAACATTTGTCAATTTATATATTGAGGTTTTTAAGAAGTACAATGGATAATAAATTGTTTACTTGAAAACAACTTTTGAACATAATGTTAAATTGAGATATTTGAAATATTAAATCCTTTGAATATATTTGAAATCTTTTATAGTTGGTTTTCTTATGCATCTTCATATTTTATTTTAATCAAAAACAAAAGTTTTAAATTTTTGTGATTTTTAAACATTCCAAAATGTTGGGATGTTACAGACTACCACCCTTAAAAGAAATCTTGTCCCCGAGATTCGGAGAAGCCAGAAAGACAAAGCAAGTGCTTGGAATGATTCTGATAACTCGAGAGGTTTAAGAGATGAAAGGTTTTGACATGGAACGAGAAACTAGCAGGGGATGAATTTTCGGATTGGGGAGTTAGAAAGAAATACAGTTTGGGATCTCTGGATCTACGCAACGGGGTTTAATTTAACTGGGTGGCTACCACCCTTAAAAGGAATGTTTGTGGTCAGTCTAGAAACTTTGTTTAATCTGGTTTACTTCTCTGATGTAGAGCGTACAGGTATTCAAAATACAATGACATGTGGTGGATACAGAAAGTTTTAGCACTCACGTTTTCCGCTCGGTCCTTGGAGAGATTTATCCTTCTTCCTCTCAGGGCATCTGCGGCATGTCACGGGACCGGTGATCTTCTTGAGCGAGCGGATAAGGCAATTTTCCTTCATCTTTACTGGGCACTTATTGGCATAATGTCCCTTGTCCTTACATTTGTAGCAAATTACGTCACTTAAGTTCTTCTTCTTTGGTGTTTCCAGGGCTAACAGTTCTTCCAAATCTTGTTTGCTATATTCTATCTCATTTAAAGAAGTCCAGTCTCGTTTGATGTGACAATTTCGAGCTAGGTGATCTCCTTCACACTTATAGCAACACTTGGAGGTACTTTTGGATATCTTCGGGAGTGACCTTACTCTTATTTCATTTTTCACCTTAGTATGACCCACAGTCTCATTTTGATGAAGATTTGGTTCAGTATCCTGACCAATCCTTTTCTCTTTGCAGTCCCATGAATAATGTCCTAGTTCTCCACAGGTAAAACATGTTATATGGCTAGTATCTCTTTTGTGATCCTCCTTGTTTTCTTGTACTTCCACATACTTCATGAGATTTTGTTGCATCCCCCTTTTTGGCTTGCTGACTGTCTTCTTGCACTACGGGGTAGAGTTGATACTGCGTTGGAACGTGATTTGTTGCTTCACACGAAAAGCAAGAAATCTGACTTGTGGGGCATTCCCTAACTGGATGTCTGGTATGACCATGGGGCCACTCATCAGGACATTCTTTGAACGTATGTCCTATCTCTCCACAAGTTTTGCATGCCTTTAGTTTGGTCATAAGGTTCTCTTCGAAATCACTATGGTTTTGATCAATCCTAGGCAGTTGGTCAGTGATCAACTTCCACAGCTGACTCTGGTTCTCAATTAGGAGTTGCATAGTTGTATGCAAAACATTGGTGTTGGTATTGGGGTGAGACATCTGTTTGGTTTAGAAAGCAATGGGTTGAGTTATTTTTACTATGGAGGAATCCTAGTTCAATAAAACAAAACAAGGCAACCAATTCCTAATAATATCAATCAACACGATTCAAACACATGCAAACACATACAAAAACAAATTTCACACTTATTTTGAAAACTCGAACTAATCATTTATCGAACGGAATCACATCAATGTCATGGAATTACAAAAACGATAGTACTGCCATACCACAATTTGATAGGTCAATACATCCAATCGATACGATAAGCTAAATGAGATAAATGGTGGTCCCTCTAGCGTGGTTTGTATTGCTCCACTTATTCCTCCTCAATCTCACGCTTGCGCTTTATTGCGTGGTTATTTGCCACATGCGTGACTTCTCCCTCAGTTGACTCTTCAAAAAGCACCTCTTCAGGGTCTTCTTCATCCTTTACCTTTGAGTTTACTACCACATTTCCAGTGCCTTGGTCACTTCCTTCAGCTACTGGCGGTGGTGGAGGTACATTGAGTTGCGCCTCAAGGGTGGCGATCTGTTCATCCTTGTTAAGATTCTGCAAATGTAGATCCATATGGCCAATAAGGGTTTCAGAAGTCTGGAGTTCTTGGGTTTTTGCGTGTATGACGGCTCGGGCATGATCTGCGATGTTATAAGCTTGCTGAACCTTTCTGGTCAGACGGTTCATGAGAAAGTCCAAGTCTTCAAACATCTTGTTAGTGATGGGCAGGTCCAGGCGATTTACCGTGTGAGCCATTGAGTGGCCATGCGCATCCCTCTTCCCAAAGGCACGGAAGGGCGATTCTGGTGCCAGCTTGTTGCGATACTTATAACACAATCGGGCCATCAAGTCCACCATAGCTATGTTCACTCCTTCAATCCATTCAGGGTAGTAGGTGACATAGTCCACGGGCTCGAAGTCTGGCATCGTGGGTTCTGGGGTCATGATTGTGCGGATTTCCCAACGCGTCACATCAGGTATGTCGGTCTCTTCCTTCCTTCCTCGGAAATAGGGCGGTGGTAGCTTCAATATACTTGTCAACCTAGACAGCTGCCTCCCAAAGATGAAATCCGACAAAACTCCAGCATACGCGGTCTCAGTGTACTCTCCCATCTAAAATTTTGAAGAGGAAGGAGTATTAGAATTAAAATGAAACAGAAAAATTCATATGATAAAATGAAAAGTTTTGTTTTTAGAAAAGTTAATAAAATAGATTTTCAATCCTATGGTCAAATCCTATTTCTATCCAAACCTAGGGTTTCGAACCTACAGGCAACACAGTGCTTTGATACCATCTGTAGCGTACCTGCACTTTAAATAAGGCAGATACCTGTGTATAGTGCAAATCCCTGGATCAATTCATTTGCACACACAGTTTACGATGTAATATCACAACAAGGCGTCAATTTGATTACATCGATGATCCAGAATTACAAAATATTTGATACAAGTTGCATAGCATCAAGCTAGCATTGAAAAAGTACACAGCGGAAATACAATAGCAGTGGGTCTCCAACAACTTCATGTTGCCACAGGCGAAAACATGTTGGTTGCAGACTCGAAATCCCTTAACGAAACCTCACTCGTCATTTGAATAACCTGTAACAAATAAAATTTTGCAACAGAGTGGGTCAGATTTCATTAAAAATGGAGTCTGGCAAGTGATACTATGGTGTACACTTAATGGAATAACTCTATAGCCTATATGCATATTTGGCTGGTGGAGTTCAAGGCTATTTTGCATAAAGCCAATTTTTCCTATCTCTTTGGAAAACACTTTCTTCAAATAAAGACAAGTATGGCATGAAAACCATAAATCTCATCTTCCCTTGTTCACCCATCAAGTTTTATTTCTGAAGTTGGAATGATGGAATCCTCCGTTGACGTCCGTGATCAGCTGCTCAAATTGTCCGTACCGGGGACACGGCTAAGTACTTAGTTTTACACTCTGCAGAGGTTGTGCACTTTCACCTTTAGACTCAATTAGCCCGAGAATCCTATACACGCGGAGTGTATTAAGGAAAGGAGAGAATTGAGACAAGAACTTTCAGAAGAAGAATGCAACCATACTAGCAAGACCCGTTCCACCTATCAACTCTACATCTGCTTGTCAAGCTGACAGGTTGCACCCTCACAACTTAATTATTCTAGACAGAGCGCATTGTCAAAAGGCTGCACGGGAAGCAATCGTCACTCGGAGTTCTTCAGATTCCTCTGTTCCCTGGGTGGCCATCCACAAGTGCAATCTCAGGTTGACAACCCCCATGCTGATGGCCCCAAGCATAGTAGAAACTACCTTAGGCGAAGACAACCACAAGCACAGTCCTGAGTAGCCACTCAACATAAACCATTCAACCAATCCACCCAGGTGTTTCATTAACTTAGTGGATGTGTACTCCCAGGTTGACAACCACCATGCTCACGGCCCTAAGTAGAATAGAAATTCATCCTAGGCGACGACAACCATGAGCACAGCCCTGAGTAGTCACTTAACATTTTGTAAAACTTTTCATCAATTGCATAGCATCAATATTTCTGCTAAGTATGATATAGGAACCTAGACACAGGAGTAAGGGAATTCTACAAAGGTTTAGCATAGCAATACTATCCTACACATGCATATAAAAATACACTAAGTAATGCATATAGAAAATAATAGGAAGTTTATGAGGTGTTCCACTTGCCTTTGAATGTTGTCGTTGTTCACAAAGTCTTTTCAACAACGAACGTTTGCTCTCCGTTTAATCTAAACAATATAAGCAAACAACAATCATCAAACATACATGCTCATATCTAGTGAACAAACAAGTTTTGTAAAGCTTCTAAGGAAAACATGTCATGCATGATATGCCATTTATTTCTAAGGACTAGAAATGCTTTTCATGCCATGAAAATCTTTTAAGTTAATGCAAGGCAAATAGGTTGGTCCAAAAGGACTAAGAGCTAAGGTCATAAGTTGGTGAAATTAACTTTGTTATAAATCATCTTGAATAAGCACTCAAATGGCTTAGCCATGATGTGCATAAATACTTGGAGAAAATACTAAGTTTATAAGGTGATCACCAATTATTATCAACTCTTTGTAAATTGGATATTCACTATAGTGAGAGAGACAGACACCCGGTCAGCCACTTAAATTGTGGAACAGGTCTCATGTACGTGGACATGTAAGGTTTGTCTCCATGCCGCTTCATCTCACTATGCCGCTAGGATCCAACAAACTTCAAAGATGATAACATCATGATCAAAATTTGTTTAAGTCTAAAAAGACAAGATTAGGAAAGAGGGAAAAGAACGAAATAAAGATGTAGTTAGTCTTCCAGGCTTCATCTCCAGACTTGTAGCTTTCCCCTTGGTGATGTCTTGAATGAATTTTTGTAGACTTGATAAATCTTCAGACTTGATGATTATTGTGTCCTCGAGGCTGGTCTTGGATTTAACTTACTCCTCATGAGGTCTCAGAGGAGAAGAAAGAACAGAGGGAAAGACTTAGAGAATAAAAGGGGGTTGGCCTTCTTGAACTTCTTCTCACTTTTCTTCCAAGTGCTTCTACTCCTTGAAGATACTTCTGAAGTCTTGTTTTGGCTAAGTCCTTCAATGGCCTTCTAGCTCCATCTTGAAAATTACTAAGTGTCCAAGTGTAGCACTTTACCAGAATGCTAATGTCGGGGGGCTGCCCCCCGGGTAGGGGCAGATCCCGGTATAATTCAGTAAGGTGCCAACAGTATTTGACCTTTGGCGAGAGCAAGGGACACCTCCTGGTGTGCTGAAAGGGCAACTTGACCGTTGAGCATTGGCAGAGGACAAAATGCCTCCTGGCAGGCGCAAGGGTCAGTTCTCGCAGCTATAAATAGACCCCCCCGGCTTGCACAATCGCAGCACAAGCATAAACGGGTGGTTCCTCTAAGAACCAGCTTCTCGAAGATGTCTTTGCTGATAAGCTAAGACATCTTCGGGAGGCTAGGCCTAGAGATACTCATCCTGAGACGAGCTCGGACCCCTCCGAAAAGGATCCCGGATCTCGGGCTCCGAGGAAACTCCCGGAAGGAAGAGTACTCGGCGTTACCGAATAGATAATCCGGGTAAGTACTAACCGGAACGTGTGTCTCGGTCTCGATCTTATGCAGAAGAGGCTCACGGTGGCAAGCGAGGAGGTAGCCGGCGAGAGGACTCCCGGTAGGCTGTCAACGGTCTAGAGCAGGCTTTCCCGTCTGTCGCGGGGGGAAGTACCATTCCGCCTGACACGGAAGCATGGTCACCTCCCGCCTGACACGGAGGCATGGTCACCTCCCGCCTGACACGGGAGCGCGTCAGCCGGTACGATCGTGATACGACAAGACCTGACATGCCTAGCCCGGCAATCCGGAAAAGGCTATCCGGAATGGGCAAAGACATGTCTTGTCTCTGACAGGGGGACAATGATGGTGCAGGACGGCGCCTGCCGTCCTTATCGAGATGATGACGAAGGGGCTACGCCGGATAGCGCAGCGACTAGGTCGCACTAGCCGGTGACGACATGCCGGCTAGGCCATTCCGGTGGGGCCAAGCCGATTTAGGGTTTCCGGCCCTCCTGGCCGGAACTCTATAAAAGGCGCCATAACTGCTCCTGAGAGAGGGAGACCAACTTCGGAGCCAAAGCTATAGTCACATTTACTCTTAGAGCATTTACTTCTTCTCACCTTGAGTTCATCTAGTTCTTGGTACTCCTTCCTTGGAGAGATCTAGCAGCAAGCTGTAGCTCTTGTACCACAAATATATATAGAGGAAAGGCAGGAGTAGGGGTGTTACCTCCTCACGAGGGCCCTGAACCTGGGTATATCGTGTGTGTGTTGTGTGCCTTCGTGCATTTGTTCGTGTTTGTTAGATCTTCCCCTTTGCGCTTTGATCTTGTTTCTTGTTTCTGGGAGATCTCGGTCATACCGAGTTCCTCCTTGCGTGGGCTCCCCTCCCCGAATCCACCAACGTCCATCGGCCCCACACATTAGCCATCCTATGGCATCTGCCGTGACGCCACCACGACAGTTGGCGCCTACCGTGGGGCAGACAGAGGCGTTGGCTGGTGTACACATCCGGACGGGCTCACCTGTTCACTTCGAGGTTCGGGTTCTCTCTGGCCTGGTCGTAAGGCTAGGGGAGATGGACTTCGTCTGCGACAACGCAGGATGCTTCCGGAACAGGCCTTTTCTGGTTAACGGATGTCTCATTGACTTCGGTGGTTTCACCACCTACGTCGCAACCGAGGTTGTCTGTAGCTACCCGGACATGGTCCTGGAAGCTGAGGACCCGCCCATGCTCTGCGCTGCTCGGGGTCTGTGTGCCGGTCACCCCCCGAGTTCCGTCGCAGTGATGATGGTCGGGGCAACTGAGGAGGAGTACCAGGACGCAGACGGCGATACCGGGAGCGGTCTCCCCCGTTTGGCCAAACCACGCAGGAAAGACCTGCGGCTCGAGATGGCGATCCGCAGCCGTCCCAGCCGCGGCGTCGCCCGGATCCCCTCTCAGGACTGGTGGCTAAGTTGACTGTACCTGTGGCTGCTAAAGCGGATACCCAGGCCACTTCGGCTGAGTTGGAGGAGCAGCGGAGGTTGCTACTCGCCGAAGCACAGGAGATAGCCGAGATCCGCCGCGAGCTCAATGCTAGCCTCCGGGAGTACAATGCAGCTCACGGATTCCTTAAGATAGACTCCCGGGACAAGCGCATCGCGGATCTGCGCAAGAAAGGAAGAATGGTGAATGAGGAGCTGGCCGGTGGAGCAACAACCAGTCAGACAGGAAGTCGGATTTCAGCGGGGAAGCCGGTGTACAGCTCACCGGCGAAAACCCTTAGGGCCGCCGAAGCCGCCATGGCCGAGTTGGCGGGGTTATCCGGTGAGGCCCTGCACAAGCAGCAGGAGCGGGTAAACGAGTTGGTGATCGAGGCCAATCGTCAGAATCAGGCCTTCAAGAAGAAGAACCCTGGGGCAGGGTCCCAGGTGCACTCAACCAGACCCAATAGCCAGAAATCGGATGGGGAGGCCTCTTCCCCGCATCCGAGCAGAAGCAAGAGCAAGAGCAAGAGCCGGAGCCGAAGTCGAGGTTCCGGGAAGAACAAGAAGCTACAGACTTATGACCCGGCCTTCGCCGGTATCCAGCAAGCCGGGCAAGCCGGACAGCGTAACTCGGGGCAGGCGGGAAGTACCCGTGAGGATGGTAACCAGGGTGTAGGAAACAATAACCCTGTCGGTCGTGGTAACCCACCCCGGAACCCTCCTCATGTTCAGGGAAACCCGCAGAGGGAGGTCGCCTCTGTCCCTCAGCAGGCCATGATCCCTGCGCAGAACCGGCTCAATGACGGCAACTCGAGGCTGCAGCAGCTCGGGTATCAGCCAGACGAGAACCCTTTGGGATCTCGGATAGGAACCAGGCAGCTGAACCCGGTAGATGCCAGATTTTGGCTCGACCGAATTCACCAGTCCGAGTTGGTAGAAGAGCAAGGACCTCCGGGACCTGCCTGCTTCGGACCTCGCATCATGCGGGAACCACCTGTTCGGAACTTTCAGCTCAACAGGGGTGCCAAGACCTACGACGGCAGCAAGAAGCCGGAGGACTGGCTAACCGACTATGTAACTGCAGTAAGCATAGCCGGTGGAAACAGAAGATGGGCGGTACGTTACGTACCGCAGATGTTGGAAGGACCTGCCCGGATCTGGTTGAACAACCTGAGAGCTGGCAGCATAGACTGCTGGTTAGATTTCGAGGAGGCATTCATCAGCAACTTCACCAGCACATACAAAAGGCCAAACAGACCTCAGCAGCTCGCCATATGTAGGCAAAGGAGTAATGAGACTGACCGGGAGTACCTTACCCGGTGGAGCAATATTCGCAACTCTTGCGAAGGAGTGGTAGAGGCACATGCCATCTCCTGGTTTGCACAAGGATGCCGACATGGCTCTATGCTGTGGCAGAAGTTGCAAAGAAAGATGCCAACGACCTTGGCAGAGACCATGCGCATCGCCGATACCTACACGCTTGGAGATCCCATGCAACACCTGGTGGATGTCGGAGACTCCAACAGGAGGAATGCGGGGCCTCAGCGTTCAGGACCGAGCAGGAGCCATGATCGCCAGGAGTTCAGACACAAGAGGAATCAGCCCGAGTACCACCATGCCGCGCAGCATGTCGCAGCAGTGACCCGGGAGCAGGAGGATGCCGGCAACAGCCAGCGTCAAAAGACAAGTGGCCCGGCTTGGGGTCAGAGTCAGGAGGTGCAAAAGACCTGGGTGGAACAAAAGAAGCCCCTGACATATGAGGAAATGCTGAACAAGCCATGCTGCTACCACACTCTGGAGGCCAACAAGCCCGCAAACCACTCTACTCGGCAGTGCAGCTGGTATCAGCGCACGTTGCAGGAAGGCAGCTCGGGAGCTATTCGGCAGAGTGCTCCGGCATCTCGTCCCAATATCCCGAGACCCCCTCCTCCGACATCGGGGGCCAACGTTGTCCGACTTCCCCCTCCTCCGCGAGGACCCCCACCTCGGCCAGTGAATATGGTGCATACCCGGAACGACAACGGTAACCAGGCCGGACAGCAGCAGAGCAACTGCCGGGAGGCACATCAAAGCTATGTGGTCTTCGTGACCGAGCCTACTGACCGAAAGAGTGTGCGGCAGCGTGCCCTGGAGGTGAATGTTGTGATCCCGGCGGTGCCCAAGTTCTTGCACTGGTCCGAGATGGAGATCACGTGGAGCCGGAAGGATCACCCCAGGGTTATGCCTAAACCGGGTGCGTATGCCTTGGTGGTGGACCCAACTTTTGTCGGACCCAACCTCAACGTCCGCTTCAGCCGGGTTCTGATTGACAATGGCAGTGCCATTAACATCATGTACAAGGACACGATGCTGAAACTGGGAGTATCTATGAACACCCTGCTGCCTACCGAGACAACCTTCCACGGCATTGTGCCCGGAGTCTCCTGCTCGCCCATGGGAAAGATCTGGGTTGAGGTGCTATTCGGAACTCGGGAGAACTGCCGAACCGAGAGCTTGGAGTTCGAGGTCGTGGACCTCGAAAGCCCGTATCATGCACTGATCGGCAGACCGGCCCTTTCCAAGTTCATGATCTCAACTCACATGGGCTACCTGAGGATGAAGATGCCGGGACCTAACGGTATAATCACCATCTCGGGAGACCACAAGCGCTCCATGGAGTGTGCCTCGGCGGGGTCATGCTTGGCTGAATCCCTGGTGATCGCAGAAGAGAAGAAGAGAATCCAGCAGGTGGTGGCAATGGACAAGACCTCCCAACTCGGAATGCCCGGGACGGAACAGGGGGCATCATTTCAGCCCCCCAAGGAGACCAAGAAGGTGTGTGTGGACCCCAGCAACCCAGAGCGCCAAGTTATCATTGGCAACAACCTGGACAACAAATAGGAAGGCGAGCTCGTCGACTTCCTCCGTGAGAATCGGGATGATTTTGCGTGGTCGAGTGACGACCTGCAAGGCGTCCCGAGGAAGTTGGCTGAGCACTCTCCGTTTGTTCGACCGGATGTGAAGCCGGTGAAACAACCAACTAGGCGCCTCTCGGATGAAAGAAGAGCCGCGGTCATGGAGCATCTGGCTATACTGCTGGCCGCCGGATTCATAATGGAAGTGCTGCACCCAGATTGGATATCAAATCCGGTTTTGGTAGAGAAGAAGAAGGATGATCCCCTCCTGCTTAAGGTGTGGCGCATGTGCATCGACTTCACCAACCTCAACAAGGCATGTCCGAACGACCCCTTTCCGCTGCCCCGGATAGATCAAGTGATAGATTCCACTACCGGGAGTGAGCTTTTAACTTTTCTAGATGCTTATTCTGGTTTTCACCAGATACCTTTAAATCCGGATGATCAATTGAAAACTGCTTTTATTACCCCTTATGGGGCTTATTGCTATCGTGTCATGACTTTCGGTTTGAGGAATGCCGGTGCTACATACCAGAGATGCATGCAGAAATGTTTGCATGACCAAATAGGCCAAAATGCCGAGGTCTATGTCGATTACATAGTCATAAAAACAAAAGAAAAAGCCTCACTAATAGATGATCTGAGGGAAACATTTAAGAACTTAAGAAAATTCCGGATGAAATTGAATCCGGATAAGTGCACATTTGGTGTACCGGCAGGGAAGTTACTCGGTTTCCTCATCTCAAGCCGGGGAATAGAGGTCAACCCGGGTAAAATTCGTGCTATTGAGAGCATGAAGTTGCCCGTGCGTCTCAAGGATGTGCAGAAGTTTACCGGGTGTCTTGCATCCCTAAGTCGGTTTGTGAGCAGACTTGGGGAGAAAGCCTTGCCCCTGTACCAACTGATAAAGAAGAGCAAGACATTTGTTTGGACCCCGCAAGCTGATGCGGCGTTCAACGATTTGAAGAGAATGCTCTCAACAGCACCGGTATTGGCATCCCCATTACCCAAGGAACCTATGCTGCTGTATATTGCCGCAACCAAC
Source organism: Poa annua (assembly GCA_026929855.1). NCBI lineage: Eukaryota > Viridiplantae > Streptophyta > Magnoliopsida > Poales > Poaceae > Poa > Poa annua. The sequence continues at coordinate 299,219,314 of CM049426.1, forward strand.
CGAGTAGTCAGTGTGGCGATGGTGGTAGAAAGGGAAGAAGGGGGCAAGCTGATACAGAGGCCGGTGTATTACGTCAGTGAGGTGATCTCGGAGTCCAAGCAGAACTACCCGCACTACCAGAAAATGGCGTATGGGGTGTACATGACAGTGACCAAGCTCAAGCACTACTTTCAGGAACACCCGATCACAGTGGTATGCGAAGCTCCTCTGGCCGAGATCATCGGTTGCAAGGACGCCAGCGGCCGGGTAGCCAAATGTGCCATCCAGTTGTCTCCATACGCTCCGGCGTATGAGAGACGAGATGCCATCAAGTCGCAGGCGCTGCCGGACTTTTTGGTGGACTGGGCCGAGATGCAGTATGAACCTCCGATGCCGGATTACAATTTCTGGAGGATGCATTTCGATGGCTCAAAGGCTAAGATCGGATTGGGTGCCGGAGTGGTCCTCACTTCCCCAAAGCAAGATGTACTGAAGTATGTGCTGCAAATTCATTTTCGGGCATCCAACAATGTCGCAGAATATGAGGCTTTGGTTCATGGATTGAACGTCGCCAAGGAAATCGGCATCCGCCGGATAGAGTGTTTCGGTGTCTCCGACCTCGTGGTGCAACAGGTGTCGGGGAATTGGGATGCCCTCGATGCAAACATGGCCTTATACAGGTTTCATGTGCAGAAAATATCCGGATTTTTTGAAGGATGCGAGTTCAAGCATATACCCAGAGGAGAAAACGAGGCAGCAGATATCTTGTCCAAGCTAGGATCGTCTCGGGATGCCATCCCACCCGGAATAGCCCTGGAGCATTTGAGGAAGCCATCTATTCAGCCCTCACCCGAGTCGGATTCTATCTTCATCCCCAAGGAGCCTGGTTCAGATGTCGTACCCATGGAAGTGGATGTCGGGAGCATAACATCGAACCCGGGGACTGCATCGCAGTGCTTAGAGAGGCAAAGAAAGATGATGATAGAGGTGATGTCGGCAGAGCCAATGGACATAGACGCTCCCATGTTCCCGGTTAGACCTGTCCCGGGATGGGCACAACCCATTATGGCTTATATCTTGGAAGGAACCCTCCCGGAAAATGAAGTGGAAGCCCGTCAGATAATATGAAGATCAAAAGCATACACCGTCATCAATCAAGAGTTATACAAGAGGAGTGTCACTGAGGTACTCCAGAGATGTGTAGAACCGGCAGAAGGACAAGAGATGCTCCTGGAAATACATCAAGGGGAATGTGGACATCATGCATCATCCCGGGCCCTAGTGGCGAAAGTGTTCCGACATGGGTTCTACTGGCCCACTGCGCTGCAGCAAGCAGAAGATATTGTCCGGAAGTGTGGAGGATGCCAGAGATTTGCTCACCGGATACACATGCCGGCGTCAGCACTGAAAACAATCCCCATCACTTGGCCATTCGTAGTTTGGTGTTTGGATATGGTCGGTCAGTTTAAGCCGGCAAGAGGCAATATGACACACATACTGGTTATGGTGGACAAGTTCACCAAATGGATAGAGGTCAAGCCAATCCGGAAGTGCGATGGACACACCGCTGTGCAATTCCTGAAAGACATCATCTTGAGATACGGATACCCGCACAGCATTATCACAGATAATGGAACCAACTTTGCTGTGGGGGAATTCGCTCGATTTTGTGCTGAGAAGGGAATCCGGCTGGATGTAGCATCAGTTGCACACCCGGAAGCAAATGGGCAAGTCGAAAGAGCAAATGCCTTAGTCTTGGCCGGCATCAAAGCTCGTTTGATCGAACCACTATTGAGAACTTCGAGATGCTGGATAGAGGAGTTACCGGCAGTGCTATGGGGTCTCCGGACTACACCGAATAGATCTACCGGATACACGCCATTCTTCATGGTATACGGTGTTGAGGCAGTACTCCCAACCGACATACAATATGATTCCCCGAGAGTGACAATGTTCATCGAGACCGCGGCAAAGGAGGCCCGAGAAGATGATGTAGATTTACTCGAAGAGGCAAGAGAATTGGCACTATCTCAGTCTGCAATTTATCAACAGAATCTCCGTCGCTATCATAGCCGGAAAGTGCACCCGAGGGTGTTCCGAGAAGGGGATCTGGTGCTGAGGCTCATCCAACGCACGGCCGGAATGCATAAGTTGTCACCTCCATGGGAGGGACCTTTTGTGATAAGCAGGGCATTGCACAACGATTCTTATTACCTTGTAGATGCACAGGAGGCTAGGAAAGGTGTAATGGACAAATCCGGTGAGGAAACCAAGCGTCCATGGAATGTAGCTCTACTTCGCCCCTTTTACACGTAAAGGGCTCAGTGTATGTTATATCTCAGTTTTCAGTATTAATGAAAGAAAGGCACCCCGGGAGGAACCCGGGGACTGCCTGGTTATAGGCATGTTTTGTTCTCATTTTTCTTAAGTTCATTTGCTGTTTTTTACCGGCATCTCGGGAAGGAACCCGGGGACTGCCGGGTTGCTATCTTTTATGTTATTTGTATGCCAGGAAAGTTCCGAGTTCGATTCTCAAAGTCAGAGTAATGTATGTCATGTGAAATCATCTTGTGACTCGACTGACGCACGCCCAAATGGTAGTCAAGAGCAAAGAGAGGGAAGGTGGGAAACACGAAAATGGTCTCAGGGACTCGGAGCAGGAACTTATCCGGCATACCTGTTTTTTTTACTAACTCGGTTATTTTTTATGTCGGGAATTCGGTTAGTAGGAACTCGGATTGTTTTAAGTAATGTATGCAGTATGTGGAGTTTTGTGACTCGACTGTCGAACGCCGAAATGGTAGACAAGAGCAGAAATTACCTAAGTACGGTAAACATGAAAGGCAATTCGGGAACTCAAAACAGAATAAATTGACATAAGTTGTTCGAATAAGTAATTCAGTACGAAGCGAAAATAGTATAAGTGTATGTTACATATGGTACCCGGCATCCCAGGGTTTGACGAATCTACTCTTAAGTGTCTCAAGTGATAGGGGAAGTCGGCTTCTCAACGGGGGCGTCAGCAGGAGCAGCAACCTTGGGAGCAGCGGCAGCAGGAGCAGCAGGCTCGGCGGCGTCAACAGAAGCGGTAGTCCCGGTAGTAGCTGCGGGAGCAGCCCTCTCGGGAGACGCAGCAGGAGCAGCTTCAGCTTCAGTTCCGGCAGCAGTACTCGGGGCGTCGGGGTGCACCTCGGTCTCGGAGACATCCCGGGGAACCACGTTCTCGGGCGCGGCACCGGAAGCAGCGTCATCTTCTTCCGGGCCCTCGTCTTCCGCGTCGCCGGTCGCGCCGGTTTCTTCGTCATCCTCATATTCAGATTCGGAGTCGGAAGGAAGGACGCTGGCGGTAAAGGCGCGGATGCTTGACCACGAGGCGATGCGGTGCGCAACCTCCTGTCGCCGCTGGATCTTAGCCGGGTCACTCACCCACGGCGAGATCGTCCGCAGCCGCTGGATCGCCTCCAGATCAAGACCTTCGTACCAGCTGAGTACTTGGGTCAAGACCTGGTCGGCACCAGCCCGCGCACCGGAACGCTTCCACGCATGAATGCGCCTCCCGGCACACTGCAGTGCGCTCGCGAGCTCGGGCACCGATAGCGTCCCGCGGGTGCTCGTCCACAATGCGCCGTGGACGTGGACCGCAGCGCTGAGCAGCTCCGTCCCGATAGACCGAAGAGGCACTATCCGGGCCTTCAGGGCGGTGAGGTGATCCTCGATGTCCCAGGCTTCCGAGACAGGGCCCTTCCCGGTGCGCTTCTCTCGGGCGGCAGCGACGGCAAGAACAACAGCCTCCCGGGAGTGCTCAAATTCCCCTTTAAAAAGAAGAACTGTCAAACAACTAGGTCATAAGAAATGCGACAGCAAAGAAAGAAAGCAACAAGAGAAGAGGGATGTCGGTCCACTTACTGTTGAGATCCCGGTTCAATACAGTGAGCTCGGAGAGCCAAGTGTCGGACCGTGACCGTAGGAGAGCCAGCCCGGTTTCGGCAAGATGAGCACACTCCTCGGACTGGTCCAAGGTTTCCTTTTGCTTCTTGCTCGCCTCGATGAAGCGCGTCTTCATCTCGGTGGCAGCATCCTTGATTTTTTTGAGCTCACCATTGAGCCGCGCGATCTCGGCTTGCGCGGTGGGGAGTGCGGCCTTCTGGTCTACCGAGACCTTGCGCGCGGCATCTCGCTCCTCCCGGAGGCGCCCCTCGCATTTCTTGGACTGACCGAGGTCAGCAAGAACTCGGTTGAAGATGCTGCAGCGTTTCTTGCTGCACTCCTGAAATCAAGACAAAGAAGGAGGAGTCGGCCGGGGAAGAATGTAAAGAAATCAGGAGAATCCGGGATCTCTAACACGTAACAAGCTACCCGGTTGGGAGGATCTCGGGGACTCGGTGTTCTGCTATTCGGTGGAATCTAGAGCACTAAGCACCAATCTCAGGGACTAGTGGTTGCGAAGCAAATTTTGAAGCAAGCTACCCGGATGGGAGGATCTCGGGGACTCGGTGTCCGAGTCCTGGAATTTTCTCTAAGATTGGAGCTTAGTGATCTGCTATTCGGTGGAATCTAGAGCACTAAGCACCAATCTCGGGGACTAGTGGTTGTGAAGCAAATTTTGAAGCAAGCTACCCGGATGGGAGGATCTCCGGGACTCGGTGTCCGAGTCCTGAAATTTTCTCTAAGATTGGAACCTAGTGATCTGCTATTCGGTAGAATCTAGAACACTAAGCACCAATCTCGGGGACTAGTGGTAGTGGAAGGAACAAATGTTTTTTGGTGAAAGAAATAGAACAAGCTTACCTCGGTCACCCGAGTAACATCCAGCGAGGCCACCTGGAGAGCGTGCAGAGCTTGGGCGTTGCGGCTTGGGCCTGCAGCGTGCAAGTCTCCCGCAGTCTCGGAGGCGTCGGCGGCGAGCCAAGCCTGGTTGTATTCGTCAACAACCTGTATGCCGGAGTCGCCGGGCGCGCGGGTTGCTCGCAACATCCGCAAGGCAGCAGTAGGGATCTCGGCGGGAGGCGGTGGTAACGATGAAAACGTACCCGGGCGCAGCACCAAGTCCTAGGACGAAGATGTCGGGGCAGCTGCAGGCTTGGCAGAAGTCGTTTTCTGCCCAGCGACCTTGGGGCGCGACTTCCCGGCAGGTGGATCAGCTGGCCGGGAGGACGCTGCGGGCCGCTTCTCCGGGGCAGTCTTGTCCGGAGCTTGCCGGGAGGGACCGCTTGGCACGGACTGCCGGGGAGGGCTCAAGATCTCCGCCTTAAGCCCGGGCACCCGGCGCGGACTTTCCGGGAGGAAAATGTCTCCCGAGGTCGTCGTGGCCTGCACCGGGATCTCGTCGATCACCGGGCAAGCATCCGGAGTCGCAACGGATGCCGGTGCGGCACCGGAGGCGGCAGCTTCGCTTCCTCGGGTAGAGGGGCGAGGAGGAGAAGGCGAAGCCGGAGCAGGGCTGGGAGTTCGAGTTCCGGGAGGAGGAGGAATGGCAGGTGACGGGAGGTCGAGTGCGTCCCTGAAAGAAAATATCTCAGTAATAATTTATGGAGAAGGCAAAGTCATATAGAATAAGGCAAGGAGAATGTACCCGGAGTCCACAATGGGAGGGCCCCTTTGCCGGCGAGGCTTCGGGGCCGTTTGTTTATTCGGCTTGCTCCTCTTGGGGGGATTGCCGGGGTTGTCGGCAGCCTCGGTGTCGGAAGCCGCGCGCTTCCGGCTCTCGGCGCGTTTGGTCCCGGCAGTCGCTTCGGAACCACTGCTGAGGCCCAATTGAGAGGGAGAGCGTCAATAACATCGAGAATTTGGCAGTCAATCTCATCCTCATCATCCGAGGAAATGGAAACTGCCTCTGAGGTTGAAGGGTTACCCGGAGCTGCAGCTTTCAATAGAGGAATGGCGAGATGGTCCTCGCCGTCGGGGTCCTTTCTCGGCATCTTATCCGGCACCGGGATATTCGGCACGAAATTCACGTCGGCGTGGACTGCGTCCTCCTCGGCTTGCCGCTCGAATAACTGCGCAAACAAATCACCACGTGTCGGTGTCCAGGTGAACGCATGTACGAAGGCAAATGCACGAAAGACAGACAGGAGCACCTGTTTTAACGGTTTTTTCCGGGATCCCCCAATGACACCCCAAACATACTCATCCGACATCTTCGTCCGAGCAATAGCTCGGACACGTCGGACGACTGCGGGACGGTCAAGAGGGAAAATACTGGTCCTAGTGGGGTCATAGTTCCCATCCATATGGCACATCTTGTGCACTCGGGTTTGCAGAGGGCAGACGCGGCGGATAATGAAGCAGCGCAGGAGATCGTCGCCGGTCATTTTCTTGTTCAGCGCCAAGAGCACGTCATGCATGCAATTGACCTCTTCGGTATCCGGCAGTCGTTTCCAGAGGTTGAACTTGCGAGGAGGGCCATGGACAAACTCCGGCAGATTTATGAAATCCGGATTCGAGGATCCCGGACCATCTCCCGAGTGCTCCCGGTTCTTCACGTAGAAGAAGCTGCGCTGCCACTTCTGGCAGGATTCTAATCCCTTGACTATAGGGAATCCGGAGTCAGCACGAGGGATGATGGTGGCCGCTCCATAGTCGACCAAGTCTTTTTCTTTCTGGTCCGGGTTGGGGATGACCTGGCGACGAAGGATGAAATACTTGGCCCAAAGATCCAGAAAGGGCCACACGCCGAGATATGCTTCGGCATACGTGGTGAAGACCGAGAGCATCATAATGGCGTTGGCTGGGAGGTGATGCGGTTGGAGGCTGTAGGTGTCGAGGAAGTCGCGGAAGAAGGTGCTAGCCGGAAGCCCAAACCCACGCTCGAAATGCGTAAGGAATACAACGTAATACCCGGGTTGGGGTTCCGGCTCAACCTCGCCCTCCGGTAGACGGCTCTCAACTTCTGGCGGAATCCGGTGTGTCCGGTACAGCCATTCCAGGTCGCATTGTTTGGTTTCGGAACCATCCCAGCATCCCCGAGTACTTTCTTCGCCCATGTCGGAGAAGTCTGCAGATGTATCCGGGCTACTCTGCAGGCGCAGCGGCGGTTAGTCGGAGTTAGTCTACCGGGAGCTAGGATGCCGGAGCACAAACTGCTAAGCACAACCGAGTGCCGGGGAAATAAGATCTACCGTGTGCTAGAAAATCAAAACAAAAGGAAGGAAAAAAGGGTGCAGACTAAACTCGAACGAAGCAAAGTGCAAGCAAAAGATCTGTATCCTACCGCAACGGTGCGTCACCGCCGTGCGCCTCGTGCACGCCGCTCAACTCATGCTCACCGGCGGCGACTCAACCGTGCATGTGTTAGGGCACGGCCGGAGGCGGGCGGCTATTCTACTAAAAGAGATCATCGAGACGGAGAGAGCGACTCACCGGAGAAGAGGAGATCGGTGACGGCGAGGGCGACGGCGCTCGGGCTCCGGAGAACGGCGAGGGCGGCGGCGTTCGGGCGACGAGTGCGGCGGCGACGACGCGCTCGAGACAATGGTGAACGAGTGCGGCGAAGGAAAGGAAGGAGGAGAGGAGACCGTTCCGGTCCCCTATTTATGGGGGGGATTCCGGAGCGGTTTCCATTTTTCCCGCCCACGACCTCCACGATCGTGGGTGGGATCTGTTTTGCGCAGCGCGCCACGTGGCGTTATCCGGAGCGCCCGATCCAGCCACACCGAGGGTCACACGGCCCCCAACGGTTGGGCTCCGGATCGGATGCGGCTCCCGGCGCGGGAACCCAAGCGACAGCGTGCTCGGGCAGAAGCACTCGAGTGCATTTCTGCTCGGACGGGACGTCGTGTGGGGCCCAGCCCGTGATCTCGAACTCAGCACGAGGCCAACGGTCGAGATTCACTTAGATTGTGTTATCCGGTTGCAGGCTTCGCCTCCCGGTTAACACAGTCTCGGTAAGAAGGTCTCGGGAGAAATCAATCTCGGCAAGAAAACGGAGAATGGTGTCATATGTTCTCGGAAGATGGTTGTTGTTTAAAAGCTCATCCCGCACATCATCCGAAGTCGCTGTGCAGCACCAGCTTCGGGGACTAGTGTCGGGGGGCTGCCCCCCGGGTAGGGGCAGATCCCGGTATAATTCAGTAAGGTGCCAACAGTATTTGACCTTTGGCGAGAGCAAGGGACACCTCCTGGTGTGCTGAAAGGGCAACTTGACCGTTGAGCATTGGCAGAGGACAAAATGCCTCCTGGCAGGCGCAAGGGTCAGTTCTCGCAGCTATAAATAGACCCCCCCGGCCTGCACAATCGCAGCACAAGCATAAACGGGTGGTTCCTCTAAGAACCAGCTTCTCGAAGATGTCTTTGCTGATAAGCTAAGACATCTTCAGGAGGCTAGGCCTAGAGATACTCATCCTGAGACGAGCTCGGACCCCTCCGAAAAGGATCCCGGATCTCGGGCTCCGAGGAAACTCCCGGAAGGAAGAGTACTCGGCGTTACCGAATAGATAATCCGGGTAAGTACTAACCGGAACGTGTGTCTCGGTCTCGATCTTATGCAGAAGAGGCTCACGGTGGCAAGCGAGGAGGTAGCCGGCGAGAGGACTCCCGGTAGGCCGTCAACGGTCTAGAGCAGGCTTTCCCGTCTGTCGCGGGGGGAAGTACCATTCCGCCTGACACGGAAGCATGGTCACCTCCCGCCTGACACGGAGGCATGGTCACCTCCCGACTGACACGGGAGCGCGTCAGCCGGTACGATCGTGGTACGACAAGACCTGACATGCCTAGCCCGGCAATCCGGAAAAGGCTATCCGGAATGGGCAAAGACATGTCTTGTCTCTGACAGGGGGACAATGATGGTGCAGGACGGCGCCTGCCGTCCTTATCGAGATGATGACGAAGGGGCTACGCCGGATAGCGCGGCGACTAGGTCGCACTAGCCGGTGACGACATGCCGGCTAGGCCTGTCCAGTGGGGCCAAGCCGATTTAGGGTTTCCGGCCCTCCTGGCCGGAACTCTATAAAAGGCGCCATAACTGCTCCTGAGAGAGGGAGACCAACTTCGGAGCCAAAGCTATAGTCACATTTACTCTTAGAGCATTTACTTCTTCTCACCTTGAGTTCATCTAGTTCTTGGTACTCCTTCCTTGGAGAGATCTAGCAGCAAGCTGTAGCTCTTGTACCACAAATATATATAGAGGAAAGGCAGGAGTAGGGGTGTTACCTCCTCACGAGGGCCCTGAACCTGGGTATATCGTGTGTGTGTTGTGTGCCTTCGTGCATTTGTTCGTGTTTGTTAGATCTTCCCCTTTGCGCTTTGACCTTGTTTCTTGTTCCTGGGAGATCTCGGTCATACCGAGTTCCTCCTTGCGTGGGCTATTCAGCTCGCTATCCCTCCCCGGATCCACCAACGTCCATCGGCCCCACACATTAGCCATCCTATGGCATCTGCCGTGACGCCACCACGACAGCTAAGTTGAGAATACTTCTAACTTAGAGAAAAATAATGAAGAGGTTTTCCTATGAGGGATATAATTATATAATAAAATATTTTATGCATGAAATGAAATTTTTTAATCACAAGAAGCATCAAAATAACTTTTGTGATTTCTTTATAAGTATGCATGAATTTATAAATGCAATTTAATTAATTTCTAATTTTGGAAAATATAATAAAAGGAATAATTATGAGATTAAAGTTTTCTATGATTAAATTTTTATAATATAAATTTATAAATAGTGTTAATAGACAGGGGTATTTTAATTAAATTTATAGCAATTTACTTTAATCAAAAATAATAATTTTATTAATAGTTATGTTGAAAATACTCAAAATATTCAATTTAATTATATAACTATGAATTCATTCAAAAATTACTCAAAAATATTTTATAGTAGTGGCATTAATTTAAAAATATTCTAAAGTTTCTATAACAATTTTATTTCCAATTTTTGAATTTACAGATTTAAAGTTATGACAAAAATACTCAAATTCACCATTTGAAATTTGAATATTTTAAACTAAGTCAAATTTGAATTTTGGCAGATCCAAAATATTCTACATGTCGAGGGCTTTCCAAATATATAAAAATATTTGAATTTGGATGTGTGAATAAAAAGTTATAACAAATCTAAGTTACAGGGGCTTTTCTGCAAAAATGTCAGATCTGTTGACTGGGCGCTGACTGGATCTGACGTGGCTGCTGACGGAGCGCTGACTGTGGCGGCTGACGTGGCGTCTTGTGATTTGCCCGTACCGGTTCAGTTAAGTGAAACAGAACTCACCGCAGGATTTAGATCTAAGGGCCCAGATTCAATCGACCAGACCGAGCGGCGCTAGGTCACCGGAGACCTCGCCGGAGACGATGCACGCGGCGGCGTCGCGTCGGCAACAAACGTTCTACGACATCTAGAGGGTACTGGAAGGAGCGTATCATACCAAAATGAAGAGGAGGCCGTGGCGGTCTAGATGGCGAGGCAGTGGTCTTCGAGGCGCCCTCGTCTGTTGCCAGTGGCTCGTCGGAGTAGAGAATGGCGGCGGCGAGCTCCTATGGATGATGGGAACGGCGTTCTGGTGCGCGAGAGGAAACCCGACCAAGTCAGAAAGATGCAAACAGTAAAAATAAAGAGCAAGGGAGAGAGGGGAGTGCTCGGGAAGTCTCGTACTCACCGGAGTTGGAGAAATACGGCGGCGGCAATGGCGGAGCTCCGAGGACAAACCCGAGAAGCCTGGGGGCGCTCGGGCTAGGGTTTTTAGGGGAAAAGGGAGAGGAGGAGTAGGGGGTTTATATAGGCCGAAGGGGGAAACACATCCGCGACAATCTCGCTCGAATTTGGGCAAGGATCGGAGGAGGATTCGGGGGCGTGATTTCTGGCTAGAGGTTAGGGATGAAGTCCTGACAGGTGGGTCCCGCCTGTCAGGTTTTTCACTTTTTCTTTTCTGATTTAATTATTTCTTTTATAACTTTTGATTTATAACTCCAAATGAGGTCAAACAAATTTCTAAAAATTTGTAAAATTATTATCTTTATTTTAAACCAGTTGTGGGCATGTTTTGAATAATTTTCAAAATTAATATTTTGAAATATTTATAAAATGCATAATTGCCCATTTAGGTCAACTTTGAAATTAGTAATTTAATAAATTCATTTTAGGTTAATGAAATTTATGAAATTACCCACATTCAAATATGTTTGAATTTAAGTTATTTAAACTTGTTTTGCTGAAATCATTCATCTTTATTTTGGTATAATATTAAAGAACAAAATATAACTAATTTGAAGGAAATGGGAAATATAAGGTATTCATTTTTAATTGAAAATAATTTGTGCACCAATATATTTAATACCAAGATAAATCAATTGAAACTTTTATTAATAATACAATGGTTTGAAGTTTGTGAAACATTTGTCAATTTATATATTGAGGTTTTTAAGAAGTACAATGAATAATAAATTGTTTACTTGAAAACAACTTTTGAACATAATGTTAAATTGAGATATTTGAAATATTAAATCCTTTGAATATATTTGAAATCTTTTATAGTTGGTTTTCTTATGCATTTTCATATTTTATTTTAATCAAAAACAAAAGTTTTAAATTTTTGTGATTTTTAAACATTCCAAAATGTTGGGATGTTACATTATGCGTTAGAAACAGCCGCATTCATTCTAAATAGGGCTCCGTCCTAATCTGTTGAAACGACACCGTATGAATTATGGTATGGCATAAAGCCTAAGTTATCGTTTCTAAAGGTTTGGGGTTGTGAGGCGTATGTTAAGAAACTACAACCCGACAAACTCGAACCAAAGTCGGAGAAAGTCGTCTTTGTAGGATATCCGCGGGAAACTGTTGGGTACACCTTCTACAACCAAGCTGAGGGCAAAAAATTTGTCGCGAAGACCGGTACCTTTCTAGAGAAGGAGTTTCTCACAAAAGGAGTAAGTGGGAGGAAGGTAGACCTCGGTGAGATCGTTGATCATGAACTCGGGACTCCTGCACCTCCACGCCACTGCCGTGTGGGAACCACCTTGAAGGCCAAGCAGAAGGAGAGCGCCAGAGGCGCCTATAAAAGGACCAAGACGTCCATTGTAGAAGGGGTCGGCCAATTGCTTCTAACCACGCTTGTAAACCCTAGAAATACCAAGTAGGATAGACTCTGGCTGGAGGAGGAAGAAGACCATCGCTTCCCTCCCCAGGCAAGAACTGCCTCAAGGGGGTCCTCGGCAAGCTCTGTTGTACTATAACCACCGTAATTTAATACAGACAAGTACGAGTAGCGGTCTTACCTCCTCACGAGGGCCGTGAACCTGGGTACGGGCTGGTGTCTTTCTCTGCAGTGGGTGCTTCGTCGTCAGGTCCGGCGAGCAGCGTCGCCGTGCCCCTCGAGGGTCTTGACCTCCGTGTTCAATCCCCTTCACGAACTACACTTCAGGAAGTGACTACACCCTGTTTTAGGGAGTCATAACCCGACATTTGGCGCGCCGGGTAGGGGAATGAGGCGCGTCAACGACCTTCGAGCCGCCTCCGCGCCATGGCGAACATCCGCGCTACCCGTGCCGCCCGCGTCAACCAACGTACTCCTAGAGGAGCGCGCGCCCCGCCAGGCGCCACGGCCACTCGCGCTCGCCGGGGGCGACCCCACCATGAAGAGCGCGCCCCCTCGGGCCCTCATGCGGAGGAGCCCGAGCGCAACTCCGAGCACCAGGAGGACGCACAGTCGTCGCACCCGACGCGGCGCATGAGCGGTTCTGACACAGGCAGGACGGACCCCGCGCCCCACACCGCGCTGCTGATGGCGCATGAGCTTCTTCGCTACCAGCCCACCGCTGAGGCCCACGAGTAGTGGCTGGAGCGCCTCAACCACCTCGTCGGCATCGCCACGACGCGCCCCGCTCCGTCGCAGTCCAACGTGGACCCTTCTATCGCGGGCACGGTCGCAACAAACGCGCCTCCGCCCCCGCCAGGACCTGCACCGACTACGACGCAGAGGGCTGCCACGCACGCGTCCTCGCCGCACGATTGCTTGATCGTGCAGCGCACCGCGCCCGACGCTCGCGTGGGGATGGAGCTCCAGCGCAACCGCCAGAACAGGTTCGTGGAGGAGATCGGCCAGGCGGGCCAGCAGAACCGTGGCGCACTGCAAAACGGGGTCGCCACGTACGCTACGGGCTGCATGGCGTTCACCCCCTCCTTGCGTCGCGTGGTCTGGCCCCCGAAGTTCAGGCCGGCTCTCCCTAAGGGCTACGACGGCTCCAGCAACCCCATCGAGTTCCTGTAGCTCTACACCACCTTTATACAAGCTGCAGGTGGAGACGACAAGGTCATGGCCAACTGGTTCTCTCACGCGCTTCACGATTCTGCGCTGTCGTGGCTCCTGAACCTCCCTGAGGACTCCGTGAACTCTTTGGAGGAGCTCTGCAAGCAATTCGTCTCCAACTTCAAGGGAACGTACGAGCGCGCCCTCACCCACAACGACCTGCGCGCTGTGGTGCAGAAGAAGGATGAGACGCTTCACAAGTACATACAGCGCTTCAGCCAAGTGCGTACCAAGATCCCGAACATCCCTGATACCCAGGTCATCGCCACCTTCCGCGAGGGCGTCACGAACAGCAAGATGCTCGAGAAGCTGGGCATCCACGACAAGCTCACCTCTGTGGTGAAGCTGTTTGACCTGGCGGACAAGTGCGCCAAGGCTGAAGAGGGAATCCTCTTCGTCAAGATGTCCTCGAGAGGGGACGAGCACGCTGAGGGGTCCAGGAGCTAGAAGAAGAAGGAGGAGCCCAAACGCAAGGCCACCGTGGTTCTCGCGGCAGAGCCTGACGCGAAGGGAACCCGCAGGGACTCCCCTGATTCTGGAGAGAGGAAAGATGACCACCACCCATTCTGCATCTACCACAACAGACGCGTGCACTCTACAGAATCCTACTTCGACCTCAAAAGGTTTAGCAAGGAGCGCGAGCAAGCAGAAGGCAGTGGCTACCGCGGGAGCGGATGCAAGGGCGGCTACCAGAAGCCATCGGGCCACCAGGCCAATGCTTTGGAGAAAAACGGCAACCTCCCTGACGAGGAGGACGGTGGCTACCAAGCCCCAAGAGGCGCCATTGCCTACATCCTTGGAGGGGCACATGCGCCAAAGTCGAACAATCAGTTCAAACAGTTCGCCCGCGAGCTCAACGCCGCCCTCCCAAGCACTGAGATCTCCAGAACCCTCAAGTGGTCACAGTACACCATCGCCTTCGACGCTCAAGACCACCCCAAGTCCACCAAGGCTGTTGGAACCCTCCCGCTGGTCTGCAGCCCCACCATCGACAACGTCGCTGTCTCCAAGACACTCATTGATGGTGGAGCAGGCCTGAATGTCATCTCCACAGATACATTCGAAGCGCTTCAAGTGCCTTACGAGCGGCTCATGCCCTCCAGGCCCTTCACGGGGGTCACCAGCGGCTCGATCGAGCCTCTAGGCCAGGTCAGGCTTGCCGTCACCTTCGGAAGCAAGGAGAATTACCGCACCGAGCACATCGACTTCGATGTTGCGCACATCGTCCTGCCGTACAATGCCATCATCGGCTACCCCGCGCTCGTGAAATTCATGGCCGTCACGCATCATGCTTACAACATGGTCAAGATTCCCGGCAGCGCTGGCACAATCACCATCCGTGGACATGTCCTGGATGCCACCCGCGCTGTCGAGACAGCCTACAAGGCTACGGCCATGGAATTCCCCGCGGACGGGCACCTAGAGCCTCTCGAGAGACCCAAGAAGAAGAAGCAGCTGTTCTCCAAGAGCCAGCCGCCATAAAGAAGGTCTCTCTGAGCTCCAACAGCTCGGGGGCTGAAGGCTCGGGGGCTAGCGTCACCATTGGCGCCGCGCTGCCTCCCAAATAGGAAAGCGCGCTCGTCGCCTTCCTCTAGGCAAACTCTGACATGTTCGCATGGACACCGTCAGATATGTCTGGTGTACCGAGGGAGGTGATCGAGCACCACTTGGCCGTGTGTCCAAACGCGCGCCCCGTCAAGCAAAAAGCAAGAAAGCAAGCCCCCGAGAAGCAAGCATTCATCATCAAGGAGGTCGAGAAGCTCAAAGCAGCAAAGGTCGTCCGTGAAGTCGCGCAACCCACGTGGCTCTCCAACGGTGTGGTAGTCCCAAAGCCCGCCGGAGGAGGCCGCCTCTGCATCGACTACACCGACGAAAACAAGGCCTGCCCCAAGGACCCTTACCCCATGCCAAGAATTGACCAGATCGTGGACTCCACGGCAGGCTGCGACCTCCTCTGCTTCCTCGATGCGTTCTCTGGTTACCATCAGATAAAAATGGCTAAGGAGGATGAGGAGAAGACGGATTTCCTCACCCCTTGCGGTGTGTACTACTACGTCTGCATGCCCTTCGGCCTAAAAAATGCCGAAGCCACCTTCCAGAGGCTGATGAGGATAGCACTTGGCCAGCAAATGGGGAGAAACGTCGAGGCATATGTCGATGACATCGTCGTAAAATCCCGAGAAGGAGACACTCTCCTCGGGGACCTTGAAGAGACTTTCGCCAACCTGCGCAAGGTGAACATCAAGCTCAACCCCGCTAAGTGCGTCTTCGGAGTGCCTTCAGGCAAACTGCTTGTTTTCCTCGTCTCCCACAGAGGCATAGAGGCAAACCCTGACAAAATCAAGGCAATAGAGGACATGCAACCTCCACGCAGGCTCAAGGACGTGCAACGCCTAGCAGGATGCATGGCCAGCTTGGGTAGATTCATCTCCAAGTTCGGCGAAAGAGCCCTGCCCTTCTTCAAGATCATGAAAAGAACGGGCACTTTCAAGTGGACCCCCGAAGCTGAAAAAGCGTTTGAGGACTTGAAGAAGTACCTGGCCAGTCCACCAGTAATGGTCGCCCCAAGGTCAGGCGAGCACCTGAAGCTGTACCTATCAGCTACTCCACAGACAGCCAGTGTCGTCCTTGTGGTAGAAAGGGAAGAGCCAGTACTCCACAAGAAGAGTGCAACCACTCCAAAGGAAAAACCTCCCGATCAGGAGCTCGACAAGAGGCCTGATCCAAATAAACCTCTGCAAGAAGATCCCGACAGGGAGCCTGTCAAGTCCCTTGTGGCCAACCCTCCCGAGGCCCATGACAATCCCCTTGAGGCAAACTCCCTCGACGGCCAGGTCATGCCCCCCAGAGGCCAACCCCCTTGAGGGCCTAGCGGATCCCCTTCAGGCAGAAGACACCAAGGCTACACAGACTACCCTTGTCGAGCATCCAGTCTACTTTGTCAGCACAGTACTGCGTGATGCTCGCGAGCGGTGTACGATGCAGCAGAAGCTCCTCCTCGCACTCCTCATCGCCTCAAGAAAGCTGCCACACTACTTCCAGGGACACCCCATCACGGTGGTCACCTCTTTCCCCCTGGAGCAAATCCTGCGGAACCCAAATGCCACAGATCGTGTCACAAGATGGAATATTGAGCTACAACCATTCAATTTGCGCTTCGATACCACAAGGGTAATCAAAGGAAGAGCGCTGACAGACTTTGTCGCCGAATGGAGTGACCCAACCCCTGAAGAACCTTTGGGAGAAGAACAAGAGCCCTGTGGAGACAGAATGCGCAGCCACTGGACCATGAAGTTCGATGGAGCTTTTGCTTGTCGCAACGGTGGGGCTGGCGTGGTCCTTACCTCACCAAAAGGCGACAAGCTGTATTACGCGGTCCAGCTGTGCTTCAGAATCGACAACATCTCCAACAATATCGCTGAGTACGAATGCCTGCTTGCTGGCCTACGCACCGCAATCGCCCTAGGCGTCAAGCACTTACTCATCAAGGGCGACTCCCAGCTGCTTGTCAACTTCTCCACAAAAGCTATAAGCCTAAGGACGACCACATGGCCGCATACCTTGAAGAGGTCCGTAGGCTTGAGAAGCACTTCAGGGGAATGGAGCTCATGCACGTCCCAAGAAAGGAGAACCAAGAGGCTGATGACATCGCCAAGCGCGCATCAAGGAGGCAAGCTCAGCCGCTGGGCGTCTTTGAAGAAAGGCTCGTCAAAGCATCCATAGAGCAGCCTCAAGAGGCCAGGCCCGCAAGCATAGATGAAGCGCTCCCACCGCCACCGGAAAATGGGGCGCCAGACTGCGGGCCCCCAACAGGGGAGCGTCTGTTGCTCACAGCGGTGCATCAAGAATCAGGATGGATTGACGAAATCAAAGACTACCACGACAAAGGGATCCTTCCCGAGGAAGATGTTGAAGCGGAGCGAATCGCCTGCCAAGCAAAATCTTACAAAATCCTCGAAGAAAATCTCTACCGCAAGCGCCCAACGGCACCGCGCTCAAATGCGTCCCTCCTAAAGAAGGCAAACCGCTGATCAAAGACATCCACAACGTGGAACGTGGCCACCATTCGTGCGCCCGCACCCTCGCGGGCAAATCTTCAGGAGCGGATTCTACTGGCCTCAAGCACTTCAGGCTGCAGAGGACATCGTCCAAGCATGTGAAGCCTGCCAAATCCACGCCAAGCAAATCCACCAACCTGCGCTGGGGCTACAGACCATTCCGCTCTCCTGGCCATTTGCGGTCTGGGGGCTGGACATCCTGGGACATTTCCCAACAGCGCAAGGCGGATATCGCTACCTCTTCGTGTCCATCGACAAGTTCACTAAGTGGCCTGAAGTGGAGGCGACGCGCAAAATCACAGCAGGCGCAGCGGTAGAATTCATCAGGGGCCTGGTCTGCCGCTTCGGAGTGCCTAACCGCATCATCACCGACAATGGCTCGCAATTCACTAGTGGCGTCTTCAGAGCCTACTATGAAAGAATGGGCATAAAGCTCTTCTTCGCCTCGGTCGCCCATCCGCAAAGCAACAGCAAGGCTGAGCGCGCAAACGCAGAAGTCCTCAAAGGCCTAAAGACCAGGACCTTCGATATCCTCAAAGGCCACATCAAGGGCTGGATCAACGAGCTACCTTCGGTGCTCTGGTCCATCCGTACAACGCCACCCAAGCCTACGAGGGAAACGCCGTTCGCCCTCGTCTATGGAGCCGAAGCAGTCCTCCCCACAGAGATAAAGCATGGATCCCCACGGGTCCTTGCCTTTAACGAGAACCAGTAAGAGGACCTCCACAACGACGACCTGCTGCTCCTTGAAGGACTACGACGCCGCGCCGCCCTCCGGGCGGCCAAATACCAGCAGGATCTGAGGTGCTACCACAGCGGCAACGTGCGCTCACGAACCCTGGAGGCAGGCGATCTCGTCCTCAGGCGAATCCTCTCCAGGGAAGGCCTCCACAAGGTGTCCCCGATGTGGGAAGGCCCCTACAGGGTCACCCACATCGCCAGGCCTGGCGCGGCTCGCCTCGAGACTCAAGACGGCGTCTTCGTCAAGAATCCATGGAACATTATGCACCTACACAAGTTCTACCCGTGATCATCGTCACGCCCGTGATCATTGTCACGTCAAGACATCTAGCGAAAGAGGCAGCTTACAGCTCAACCTCCAAGCATTTTTGTCTCAAGAGGTTAAAAGCCCACGGCTTAAACCTCACACAATTTTTTGTCTTCAGAAGGAACAAACTCAGAACGTGATCATCGTCACGCCCGTGATCATTGTCACGTCAAGACATCTGGCGGAAGAGGCAGCTTACGGCTCAACCTCCAAGGACTTTTTGTCTCTAGAGGTTAAAAGCTCACGGCTTAAACCTCCAAGCCCCAAAGGCTTCTCTCGAGGGTCAACCCTCCGAGCTCTCCATGTAACGAGCCACCTCAGTCCGTTGAGAGTCTCTGCCACTAATGGGTGGTTCCCATGGCTCGACATGGTCAAAACATTAACTTGGCAACCCCAAGCATAATGAAACAATTTCGTTCCCAAGTGAACTTAGCGCCTCGGCTGCATTATGTAATATATTTGGTGAGTTTCATTTTACGCATTACTTTGTTGAAGTGTGCGCTTCTCCACATGCGTACCTCGCGAGCGGAGGCTGAGTACGGTGCCAGTGCCTCAAATGACACACCTGCAACACTGCAAAATCCAAGAGTTCGAGCTCTAGCTGGAGGGCAAGATCCCACAAACACGCCATCTCTACAGAGGACCTTGGTACTTACTCTCCTTGCGAGGAACGCCTGAGGGGACCAACAAGCGCGCACGAGTCCCTTGAACCGTGTTCCAGCGTTTGGGTTCGCCCCTCTAACATCTACAGAAAAGATAAGCCCCCACAAGCCTGAGGAGGCATCCGGGGATGATCCCTCAAGAGAACCTCCTCGCCAGGCAAAAAGCCTCTACAGGGCGAAAACCTCGAGAAGCTAAGTCTCGCACCCACGCCTTAAGAGCGTTTTCTCCCCCTCTAGCGCACGTTTGCCCCTCAAGCGACTTCGCTTGCTGTCGGGGGGCTGCCCCCGGGTAGGGAAGATCCCGGCACAATTCTGCAGTATGGCAACAGTGTTTGACCTTTGGAGAGTACAAAGGCCATCCTTTGGTGTACTGAAGGGGCAACTTGACCTTTCGGAGCTGGTTAGGCCCAAGGTGTCTCTTGGGGGGCGCAAGGGTCATCCCTGGAATCTATAAATAGCCCCCCCGAGCCCTCAGAGCAGCACAAACGCTAGCGGATGGTTCCTCTAAGAACTAGCTTCTCGAAGATGTCTTTGCTAGCAGCCTAAGACATCTTCGGGAGGCTAGGCCTAGAGGCACACATCCTAAGTGCTACTCGGGTACATCCGGGAAGGATCTCGGATCTCACGGTCGATCGGAGGCTGCGGGTCAACTCCCGGGTGGAGAAGATCCCGGATGAACCGGATAGACTCCCCGGGTAGGTGAGAAGGGTCCAAGCTCGCTCCCCGGGTACAGGCTAACCGACATGTAAATCTCGGTCCTGGCAGGTTGTTCAATGTGTGCAGGGAAGACTTACAGGATTGAGCAAGGAAGTAGCCGGCATGGGAGATGCCGGGTGGACGTCAACGGTCCAGAGCAGGCTTTCCCGCCTGGCACGGGGGGAAGTCCCATTCCCCCTGACACGGAAGCATGGTCACCTCCCGTCTGACACTGGAGCGTGTCAGCCGATACGGTGGCGGTACGACATGACCGGACATGCCTAGCCCGGCAATCCGGAAAAGGCTACTCGGCATGGGCGGAGACATGTCTTGTCTCTGACAGGCGGACAATGATGTTCCCGGACGGCTCCTACCGTCCTTGCCGGAATGATGACGGCAGGGCTATGCCGGATAGCTCGGCGGCTAGGTCGCACTAGCCGGTGTCGACATAACCGTTAGGCCTGTCCGGTGGGGCCATCCCGGATTAGGGTTTCCGGCCCTCCCGGTCGGAACTCTATAAAAGGCGCCATAACTGCTCCTGGGAGCGAGGGGACCAACTTGGAGGCCAAAACTTTAGTCTCATTTACTCCTTGTGCATTTACTCCCTCCTCTCTCTAGTTCATCTTGTTCATCGTGTTCCTCACCGAAAGAGCTCCAAGAGCATGTTGTAGATCTTGTTCCACACTTATATTGAGAGGAAAGGCAGGAGTAGGGGTGTTACCTCCCCACGAGGGCCCCGAACCTGGGTACATCGTGTGTGTGTTCCCTGCCTACGTGCAGTTGTTCGTATTTACTAGATCTTCTCTCGTTCCCTTCGGTTGTGTTTGGTGTTCTTCGGAGATCCCGATTATTCCGGCATCCTCCTTCGTGCGAGCTCTTTAGCTCGCTAGCCCCCCCCCCCCCCCCCGGATCCACCAGCGTCCATCGGCCCCACACTTTAGCCATCCTATGGCATCTGCCGTGACACCACCACGACAGTTGGCGCCCACCGTGGGGCAGACAGAGGCGTTGGCTGGTGTACACATCCGGACGGGTTCCTCCGATCGCTCCGGCATCCGAGTTCTCTCCGGCCTGGTTGTCAGGCTGGGCGAGATGGATTTCGTCAGTGACAATGTCGGTTGCTTCCGGAACAAGCCCTTCCCGGCGAATGGGTGCCTCATCGACTTCGGCGTCTTCACCACCTACGTCGCCACCGAGGTCGCTTGCAGCTACCCGGACGTTTTCCTGGAGGCTGAAGATCCCCCCATGCTCTGTGCCGCCCAGGGTCCACGTGTCGATCGCCCCGCGGGCTGCGTCGCGGTCATGATGGTCGGGGTGATCGAGGAGGTGTTCCAGGATGCTCCTGATGGAGATGCCGGTAGCAACCAAGTTCGGTTAGCAAAACCTCCACAGGAGAGAGGTGCTGCCCGAGACGGTGATCCTCAGCCATCTCATCCTCGTCGGCGCTCGGACCCCCTCTTGGGTCTGGTGGCCAAACTGGCTGTCCCTTTGACAGTAGATGTGGATACCCAAGTCACCTCGGCTGATTTGGACGAGCAGCGCAGGTTGCTGCTCGCGGAGGCACAAGAGATCGCCGAGATCCGGCGTGAACTTAGTGCCAGTCTCCGGGAATACAATGCAGCCCACGGATTCCCCAAGATAGACTCTCGGGACAAGCGCATTGTCGACCTGGGCAAGAAGGGCAGAATGGTGAATGATGAGTTGGTAGGTAGCGCGGCGCCTAGCCATAGCAGGTCGGGTAGTATGATCTCGGCTGAGAAGCCGGTGTACAGCTCGCCTGCCAAAACTCTTAGGGCTGCCGAGGAAGCTATGGACGAGTTAGCCGGGCTATCCGGAGAAGCTCTGCGTAAGCAACAAGAGCGGGTCAATGAGTTAGTCATAGAGGCTAACCGGCAGAACAAGGCCTTCAAGAAGAAGAACCCGGGAGCTGGATCCCAGGTGTATTCGGCTAGGGCCGATAGCAACAGATCGGGCGGAGAGGCTTCCTCTCCTCATCCGAGTAGAAGCAAGAGCAAGAGCCGAAGCCGGAGCAGGGGTTCCGGGAAAAACATGCAATTGCAGACATATGACCCTGCCTTTGCCGGAGTTCAGCAAGCCGGACAGAACAATCCCGGCCAGGCTCAGGGTAGCCATGGTGGTGGTAACCAGGGTGTAGGAAACAATGCTGCGGCAAGCCGTGGCGATCCACCCCGGTACCCGCCACGAAGTCAGGGAAACCGGTAGAGAGAGGCCGCTTTTGTTCCGCAGCAAGCCATAGTTCCCATGATTAATCGGCATGACGATGGCAACTCGAGGTTGCAGCAACTCGGATACCAGCCTAACGAGAATCCCTTGGGATCTCGGATAGGAACTCGACAGCTAGATCCCGCTGATGCCCGGATCAGGCTCGACCGGATTCACCAATCCGAGTTGGTTGAAGAACAAGGCCCTCCGGGACCTGCATGCTTTGGACCTCGGATCATGCGAGAACCGGCTGTGACAAATTTCCAGCTCAACCGGGGTGCCAAGACGTATAACGGCAGCTCGAAGCCGGAGGATTGGTTGACCGACTATGTGACGGCAGTAAGCATAGCCGGGGGGAACAGACGTTGGGCGGTACGGTATGTACCGCAGATGTTGGAAGGACCCGCCAGGATCTGGCTGAACAACTTGAGGACTGGCAGCATAGACTGCTGGTTGGATTTCGAGGAGGCCTTCATCACCAATTTCACCAGCACGTACAAGAGGCCCAACCGGCCTCAGCAGCTCGCCATCTGCCGGCAGAGGAGCAATGAAACTGACCGGGAGTACCTTACTTGGTGGAGCAACATTCGCAATTCTTGCAAAGGAGTTGTTGAGGCACAGGCTATCTCGTGGTTCGCGCAAGGATGCCGGCATGGCTCTATGCTTTGGCAAAAGCTACAAAGAAAGATGCCGACTACCCTGGCGGAGACCATGCGTATCGCCGACACCTACACGCTTGGAGATCCCATGCAACCCCTGGTGGATGTCGGAGACTCCAACAGGAGGAATGCCGGAACTCAGCACTCTGGGTCGAGCAGAAGCCATGATCGCCACGATTTCGGCCAAAAAAGGAGCCAGCCCGAGTTCCACTACGCCTCGCAGCACGTTGCGGCAGTTGGCCGAGATCAGGGAGATGCCGACAACAATCAGCGGCAGAAAACAACTGGCCCGGCTTGGGGTCAGAGCCAAGAAGTGTAGAAAACTTGGGTGGACCAAAAGAAGCCCCTGACGTATGAAGAGATGCTGAACAAGCCATGCTGCTACCATACGTTGGAGGCCAACAAGCCTGCAAACCACTCTACCCGGCAGTGCAGCTGGTATCAGCGCACGTTGCAGGAGGGCAGCGTGGGGGCTACTCGGCCAAACGCTCCGGCGTCGAGGCCAAATATCCCGAGACCTCCCCCTCCACTATCCGGTGCCAATGCTCTGCGGGTTAATCAACCCAACCAGGGACCTCCCAAGCCGGTAAATGTGGTGTACACCCAGAATAACAATGGTGCAGGCCCGAGTAACCAATCCGGACACCAGCAGGGCAACTACCGGGAGGCACATCAGAGCTATGTGGTCTTTGTGACTGAGCCCACTGACCGGAAGAGTGTGCGACAGCGCGCCCTGGAGGTGAATGTTGTGATCCCAACGGTACCCAAGTTCCTGCACTGGTCCGAGATGGAGGTCATGTGGAGCCGGAAAGATCACCCCCGGGTTATGCCTAAGTCGGGGGCATATGCTTTGGTGGTAGACCCAACCTTTGTCGGGCCAAGCCTCAACGTCTGCTTTAGCCGGGTTCTGATTGACAATGGCAGTGCCATTAACATCATGTACAAGGATACAATGATGAAGCTAGGAGTGTCCCTGAACACGTTGCTCCCCACCGAGACGACCTTCCATGGTATTGTGCCCGGAGTCTCTTGCTCGCCTATGGGAAATTTTTTGGTGGAAGTACTGTTCGGAGCCCGGGAAAATTGTCGGACCGAGAGCCTGGAATTCGAGGTCGTGGATCTCGAAAGTCCATACCATGCACTGATTGGTAGGCCAGCTTTGGCCAAATTCATGATCTCCACGCACATGGGCTACCTGAAAATGAAGATGTCGGGTCCTAATGGGGTGATCACCATAGCCGGGGACTACAAGCGCTGCATGGAATGTGCATCTGCCGGCTCATGCTTAGCCGAGTCCCTGGTTATTGCTGAGGAGAAGAAGAGGATTCAGCAGGTAGTTGCTCTGGCCAAGACCTCGCAACTCGGAATGCCCAGGATGGTGAACCCGGAGCAAAATGCCTCATTCCAGCCACCAAAGGAGACCAAGAAGGTGGGGGTTGACCCCAGCAACCCGGAGCGTCAGGTCATCATTGGCAGCAGCCTGGACAATAAATAGGAAAGCGAGCTCGTCGACTTCCTCCGTGAGAATCGGGATGCCTTTGCGTGGTCGAGTGACGATCTGCAAGGCGTTCCGAGGGAGTTGGCTGAGCACTCACTGTTTGCTAGACCGGATGCGAAGCCGGTGAAGCAACCGACTAGGCACCTCTCGGATGAGAGAAGAGCTGCTATCATGGAGCATCTCGCGGTGCTGCTCGCCGCCGGATTCGGGATGGAAGTGCTACACCCGGATTGGATATCAAATCCGGTCCTGGTAGAGAAGAAGAAAGATGATCCCCTCCTGCTTAAGGTGTGGCGCATGTGCATCGACTTCACCAACCTCAACAAGGCATGCCCGAAAGATCCGTTTCCACTTCCCCGGATAGATCAAGTGATCGATTCCACTGCCGGGAGTGAGCTTTTGACTTTTTATATGCTTATTCTGGTTTTCACCAGATACCGTTGAATCCGGATGATCAATTGAAAACTGCGTTTATTACCCCGTATGGGGCTTATTGCTATCGTGTCTTGACTTTTGGTTTGAGAAATGCTGGTGCTACATACCAGAGATGCATGCAAAAATGTTTACATGACCAGATAGGCCGGAATGCCGAGGTCTATGTCGATGACATAGTCATAAAAACAAAAGAAAAATCCTCATTGATCGATGATCTGACGGAAACATTTAAAAACTTAAGAAAATTCCGGATGAAGATGATCTGAGGGAAACATTTTGATCTGAGGGAAACAAAAGAAATGCACATTCGGCGTTCCGGCCGGGAAGTTACTCGGTTTTCTCATTTCAAGCCGAGGTATCGAAGTCAATCCGGGTAAGATATGTGCGATTGAGAGCATGAAATTACCGGTACGTCTCAAAGATGTGCAGAAATTCACAGGATGTCTGGCATCCCTAAGTCGGTTTGTGAGCCGACTAGGGGAGAAGGCCTTGCCCTTGTATCAATTGATGAAGAAGAGCAAAACATTTGTTTGGACCCCGCAAGCTGATGCGGCGTTCAAAGATTTAAAGAGGATGCTCTCAACAGCACCCGTGTTGGCATCCCCATTGCCCAAGGAGCCTATGTTGTTGTACATTGCTGCCACTAACCGGGTAGTAAGTGTAGCCATGGTGGTAGAAAGAGAAGAAGGGGACAAGCTGATACAAAGACCGGTATACTACCTGAGCGATGTGATCTCGGAATCCAAGCAAAATTACCCGCATTACCAGAAGATGGCATATGGAGTGTACCTGGCAGTAACCAAGCTCAAGCACTATTTCCAAGAACACCCAATCACAGTGGTGTGCGAGGCTCCCCTCACCGAGATCATTGTCTACAAACATGCAAGCAGTCGGGTTGCCAAGTGGGCCATCCAGTTGTCTCCGTATGCTCCGGAATACGAGAGACGGGACACCATTAAGTCGCAGGCGCTGCCAGACTTCTTGGTGGACTGGGCCGAGATGCAATATGAACCTCCAATGCCGGATTACAATTTCTGGAGAATGCATTTCGATGGCTCCAAGGCCAAGATCGGATTGGGTGCCGGAGTGGTCCTCACTTCACCGAAGCAAGATGTGCTCAAGTATGTACTGCAAATTCATTTCCGGGCATCCAACAATGTCGCCGAGTACGAGGCTTTGGTTCATGGACTGAATGTCGCCAAGGAAATCGGCATCCGCTGGATAGAGTGTTTCGGTGATTCCGACCTCGTGGTGCAGCAGGTGTCGGGGAACTGGGATGCGATTGACGCCAACATGGCCTTATATCGGTTCCATGTGCAGAAAATATCCGGATTTTTTGAAGGCTGCGGGTTCAAGCACATACCCATAGGGGAAAACGAAGCAGCAAATGTGTTGTCCAAGCTAGGATCATCTTGGGATGCCATCCCACCCGGGATCGCTCTCGAACATCTGAGGAAGCCGTCTATCCAGCCTTCGCCCGAGTCGGATTATATCTTCATCCCCAAGGAACCTGGTTCGGAAGCTGTACCTATGGAGGTGGAAGTCGGGAACATTGTGTTGAACCCGGGGACTGCATCACAGGGCTCGGAGAGAGCAAATAGCATGATGATGGAGGTAATGTCGGCAGAACCAATGGACATAGATGCCCCCATGTTCCCGGTTCGACCTGTCCCGGGATGGGCACAACCCATCATGGCGTACATATCAGATGGAACCCTCCCGGAGAACGAAGTAGAAGCCCGGCAAATACTGAGGAGATCCAAGGCATACACCGTCATCAATCAAGAGCTGTACAAGAGAAGTGTCACCGAGGTGCTCCAAAGGTATGTGGAACCTGAGGAAGGCCAAGAGATGCTATTGGAAATACACCAAGGGGAGTGTGAACATCATGCATCATCTCGGGCACTAGTGGCAAAAGTGTTCCGGCATGGGTTCTACTGGCTTACTGCCTTGCAGCAGGCAGAGGACATTGTCCGTAAGTGTGGAGGGTGCCAGAGGTTCGCCCACCGGATACATATGCCGGCATCAGCACTGAAAACAATCCCTATCACTTGGCCATTCGCAGTATGGTGCTTGTACATGGTCGGGCAATTCAAGCCGGCAAGGGGCAATATGACACACATGCTGGTCATGGTGGACAAGTTTACAAAGTGGATAGAGGTCAAACCAATTCGGAAGTGTGACGGACACACCTCGGTTCAATTCTTGAAAGACATCATCTTGAGATACGGGTACCCGCACAGCATCATCACGGATAATGACACCAATTTTGCTGTGGGGGAATTCGCTCGATTTTGTGCTGAGAAGAGAATCCGGTTGGATGTGGCATCGGTGGCCTACCCGGAAGCCAACGGGCAAGTCGAGAGAGCAAATGCCTTAGTCTTGGCCGGCATCAAAACCCGCTTGATCGAGCCACTGTTGAGAACTCCGGGGTGTTGGATAGAGGAGATACCGGCAGTGTTGTGGGGTCTCCGAACCACACCGAATAGATCCACCGGGTACACGCCATTCTTCATGGTATACGGTGCCGAAGCCGTGCTTCCAACCGACATACAATATGATTCACCAAGAGTGACAATGTTCACCGAGACCGAGGCAAAGGAAGCCCGGGAAGATGATGTTGACTTGCTCGAGGAAGCAAGAGAGTTGGCATTGTCTCGGTCGGCAATTTATCAGCAAAATCTCCGTCGCTATCATAGCCGGAGAGTGCATCCCAGAGTATTTCCGGGAAGGTGACCTAGTGCTAAGGCTTATCCAGCGCGCTGCCGGGATGCATAAACTCTCGCCTCCGTGGGAGGGTCCTTTTGTTATAAGCAGGGCACTGCACAATGATTCTTATTACCTTGTAGATGCACAGGAAGCTAGAAAAGGTGTAATGGACAAAGCTGATGAGGAAACCAAGCGACCATGGAATGTAGCCCTGATCCGTCCCTTTTACACTTAAAGGGCGCAGTGTATGTATCTCGGTTTTTCTCTATCAATGAAATTTCGGCACCCCGAGAAGTTACTCAGGGACTACCTGGCCAGGAGTATGTTATTTATCTTAACTTGCATGTCGGCACCCTCGGGAGGAACCCGGGGACTGCCTCACTCGGCGCCTCTTTATTCTATTTTTGTTCGTTTATTTTTTATGCATGTTGGCAGCCCGGGGAGGAACCCGGGGACTGCCTTGTATCTATTTTTGGTTTAGTATATGCCGGGCAAGTTCCGAGATCGATTTTCAAGTCGGAGTAATGTTTGTCATGTAAAATAATCTTGTGACTCGACTGACGAACACAGAAATGGTAGTCAAGAGCAAAGAGCATCAAATGTGGGAAACACGAAAACGAACTCGGGGACTCGGAATAGGAACTTCTCCGGCATATGCGTCTTGCTCGTCCAGTTGTTTATTTTGTTATGTCAGAAATTTAGCAAATTGGAACTCGGATATTCATGAGTAATGTATACTGTAAATGGAATTTTGTGACTCGACTGTCGAACACCGAAATGGTAGACAAGAGCAGAAATTGCCTAACTACGGTAAACATGAAAACGAACTCGGGGACTCGTTGAAAAATATACCGGCATAACTTGTTTACATAAGAAGGAGCAGAGTACGAATTAAAATGTATATATTACAGTTGCACCCGGCATCCCGGGGATCTAACGTTTCTACACTTAGTGTTTTAGGCAGTGGGGGAAGCCGGTTTCTCAGGTGCATCGACAGAGGGAGAAGTGACGATGGTTTCCTCCACGCCAGCAGTGGTACCCGGAGCCTCCGGGTGCGCATCGGCATGAGAGGTCTCGGGTGGCGAAGGAGCAGCGGCATCCCGGGAGGCCACGGTCGCGGTAGCGGCGCCAGTAGCAGCATCGTCGCCCTCCGGGATCTCGGCGTCCACGTCACCGGTTTCACCCGTCTCACCGTCATCTTCATAGTCTGACTCAGAGTCAGAAGCAATGAGGCTCGTGGTAAAGACGCCGGTGTCGGCCCAGAAGGCGAGGCGATGGGAAACCTCTTGGCGTTGCCGGATCTTGGCCGGGTCGGTGTACCACGTCGAGATGGTGCGCAGACGCTGGATCACGTCGAGGTCGAGCCCCTCGTACCAGCTAAGCACATGGGTCAGGACTTGGTCAGCGCCAGCCCGCGCACCGGAGGGCTTCCAAGCATGGAGTCGCTTGCCGGCATCCTGGAGCGTGGTCGCCAGTTCACTGACCGAGAGGGTCTCGGTGACACCAGGCCATAGGGCACCATGGGCATGGACAGCCGCGCTGAGGAGCTCGGTCCCGATCGACCGGAGAGGCACCATCCGGGCCTTCAGGGCAGTGAGATGGTCGTCTATGTCCCACGCATCCGAGACCAGACCTTTTCCGGCGCGCTTCTCCCGGGCAGCAGCAATCGCAAGGTTGGCAGCGTCTCGGGAGTGCTTGAAGTGCCCTGTAGAAAAGAAAACTGTCACAATGGACAAGCCATGAGGAATAGTAAATGCAAAGAGGAAAACAAAAAAAGAGAACTCGGTATACTTACTGTTCATATCCCGATTTAATCATGTTAGCTCGGATAGCCAGGCATCTTGCTATGACCGGAGAAGGGCCAGTTCGGTCTCGGCCAGATGGTCGCGCTCCTCGGATTGGTCCAGCGTCTCCTTCTGCTTAATAGATGCATCCACGAAGCGCGCCTTCATGTCGGCAGCAGCAGACTTGGCCTTCTCCAACTCGGCATTCAGCCGCGCGATATCAGACTGAGCCTCAGATAGGGCAGACTTTTGGTCTGCCGAGATCTTTCGCGCGGCATCCCGCTCCTCCCGGAGTCGTCCCTCCAACTTCTTGGACTGACCGAAGTCAGCAAGAAGCCGGTGGAAGACGCTGCTGCGTTTTTTTCCGCAGTCCTAGATCCAAAAATTAACCGGTGTCAATCTCGGGAAGGATCCCGAATACTCGGAATGGGCCGGGATCCGTATTGATTAACCAACTCGGTAGGGAGGGTCTCTGGGACTCGAGATCAAAGACTTGTTATTTTTTCTAAGATTGGAGCCTAGTGGTCTGCTACTCGGTGGAGTCTAGAGCACTAAGCACCAATCTCGGGGACTAGTGGGGATGGAAGAATTAAACTTTGGAGAAATTAAAAGGAGGAAACTTACATCAACCACCCGGGTGACATCCAGTATAGCCACCTCGAGAGCGTGAAGGGCTTGGGCGCTGCGGCTCGGACCGGCAGCATGCAAGTCCCCCACAATCTCGGAGGCATCAGCGGCGATCCAGGCCTTGTTGTATTCTTCAACAACACGCAGGCCAGGCGCGGCAGGCGCGCTCGCGGCAACGATCTCCCAGGATCCAGGAGACACAAAGGAGCTTACGATTGCTCGCAGCGCCTGCAGGGCGGCAGTGGGAATCTCGGCAGGAGGTGGCGGTAATCCGAAAGACTTACCCGAGGCAGAGGAACCCTTGCTTAGGGCCAAGTCTTGGGTCAAAGATTTCTGAGGGGCGCTGGGCTTGGCAGGAACTATCTTCTGCCCGGAGGCCTGGTTGCGCGAATTCTCGCCAGGAAGATCAGGTTGCCGGGAGGAAACGGTAGACGGCTTCGGCGGCGGGGTCTTGTGTGGAGCCAACCGGGAAGAGGCGCGCGACACGACTTGCCGCGGAGGACTCGGCGTCTCCGCCTCAAGATGGGACACTCGCCGCGGGCTATCCGGAAAGATGGTATCCTCGGCCATAGAGCTAGGCGGTACCGGAACCTCAGTCTCCCCGGGATGGACCTCCGGAGCCGCGACCTCGGGTAGTACAGGACTAGGCGCAGGGTGCTCGTTGTCCTGCGCTGGGTGCCGAGGTGGAGAAGGGGCAGCCCGGGATGGGCTAGGAGTGCGGGATCCCGCGGAAGCCGGGACGTCAAGAGCCGCTCTATAATGAACATGTCAGAAAAGACCTCGGAAGAAACCAAAGTCAGATGACTCAAAGCAAGAAGGTCATACCCGGAGTCTACAGTGGGGGGACCTCTCCATCGCCGAAGAGGCTTCTCGCCCGGCTACTTGGTCTGCTTGCTCTTCTTGGTGGCGGCACCAGGTGGTGTCGGAGCCCGCACGTTTGCGGGTCTCGACGCGCTTCGTCACGGCCGCTGGTCTCGGACTACTAGCGGAGCGCAGTTGAGGGGAAGAGCATCAATCACATCGAGTATTTGACAATCATCATCATCATCATCGTCAGATGCAATGGGGATAGCCTCTGGAGTTGAGGGCTTACCCGAGACAGCAGCGCGTGCTAGAGGAATTGCGAGGTGATCCTCGCCATCGGGATCCTTCTCCGTCATCTCCTCCGGTATCGGAAAGTCCTCCGCGAAATTGCCACCGGCATGCATCGCGTCCTCCTCTGTCTGACGCTCGAACAACTGCAGGAATAAGTCACTACATGACAACCATGTCGATTTCCAGCAGAACCCGGGTGCAAATGGAATTTGGCGGAAGGCAGACACAAGCACCTGCTTCAGTGGTTTTTTGCGGGAACCGGCAACCCGACCCCACACATAATCCGCCGGCATCTTCGTTCGAGCGATAGCTCGAACGCACCGCCAGACTGCAGCTTTGTCCAGCGGAAAGATGCTGGTTCTCGTGGGGTCATATACCCCACTCATGTGTCATATCTTATGCACTCGGGTCTGTAGAGGGCAGACGCGGCGGATAATAAAGCAGCGCAGGTGGTCATCCGATGTCAGACTATCCGTAAGAACGCTTAAGACGTCGTGCATACACGTGACCTCCTCAGAGTCCGGGAGCTTATTCCAGAGATCGAACTCGCGGGGAGGACCCATGAAGAACTCGGGCAAGTTGATGAAATCCGGGGTGGAGGAACCTGGAGAGTCTCCCGAGGCCTCCCGATTCTTCACGTAGAAGAAGCTCTGTTGCCACTTCCGGCATGATTCCAGCCCCTGGACCTTGGGGAATCCG
Organism: Poa annua; assembly: GCA_026929855.1. Lineage (NCBI taxonomy): Eukaryota > Viridiplantae > Streptophyta > Magnoliopsida > Poales > Poaceae > Poa > Poa annua. The sequence goes on from CM049426.1 coordinate 299,250,728, forward strand.
GAATCGACGCGAGGGATGATCGTTGCCGCCCCGCAATCAACGAGGTCTTTGACCTTCTTGTCCGGGTAGGGGATGACTTGTCGGCGGAGGATGAAGTACTTGGCCCAGAGATCCACGAAGGGCCAAACGCCGAGATACCCTTCCGTGTACGTGGCGAAGACGGAGAGCATCATGATTGCGTTGGCCGGAAGGTGATGAGGTTGGAGGTCGTAGGTGTCGAGGAAGTCGCGGAAGAAGGGGCTAGCTGGGAGCCCAAACCCCCGCTCGAAATGCGTGAGGAACACTACATATTCACCGGGTTGGGGTTCCGGCTGGACCTCGCCACTCGGAAATCGACTCTCGACCTGCGATGGGATCCAATGTGTCCGGTATAACCATTCGAGATCCTCTTCGGTGGTCTCTGATCCATCCCAGCATCCCCGGATACTCTCGTCACCCATCTCGGAGGGTCCAGAGGCCATATCCGAGCTACGCTGCAGGCGGAGTGGCAGTTAGTCGAGTTAGTCTGTCAGTAACTAAGACCCCGGAGTACAAACTTATAACATCGACCGGGTTCATAGCAAATGGATCTAGCGTCCTCGAACAAATAAAATTAATCAACACGATAATACCCGAGCAAGGTATGAAGGTGGGCTAGTGCGAGTGAAAACTAAGGCATGGGACGCGCCACCGTCGACGCCGCACCAAGCGCACTCGCCGGCAGCGGCGTGGTTCGTGGATGCGCTAAATCACGGGCTAGTACGGTGGACCCTTACCGCGAGGAAGTTCGTCGGAGGGAATGAAGAAACTCACCAAAGTGGAGAGCACCACCGAGGCGGGGGAATGGCGATGCCCGATGATGGAGACGAACGGCTCCGGCGGCGGCAGCGCTCAAGCTTCGGGCGCAACGACGGCGGAGCACTCGGGGTAGTCGCGGGAGAGGTTGGAGTTTTGGGGAAGAAGAGCAACTGACCGCTCCGATCTCCTATTTATGGGGAGATCCGGAGCGGTTTCCGAGTTTCGCGCCCACGATCTCCCAAATCGTGGGTGGGATCAGATCGTGCTGAGCAACACGTGGCGGCACCCGGAGCGTCCAAACCGGCCACACCGCGGGCCACAAGACCCCATGGTTCGAATTCAGATCGAATGCGTACCCCAGCGCGCGAACCCGAGCAGAGGTCCGCGAAGTCAAAAACACTCAAGTGCTTATCTGGCTCGACAAGACCCCGGGTGGGACCCTCCCCGTGGAAAGGAATCTTGTCCGACACGAATAATGAAATGTACCGGCATGACCATACCTGGTTGAGGCCCTAAAATCTATCTAGTTGCACGAGCAGGGCCTCCCGGTTGGAAAGATCTCGGGGTAGGGATCTCGGTAAAAGTCATCTCGGCATCGAAGCGGAAGATTGTCCCTTGCTTGCTTAGATGATTCTTGTTCTTAGAGCTGATCCCGCACATCGTCTTGGGTCGCTGCACAGCACCAGCTTCGGGGACTAGTGTCGGGGGGCTGCCCCCCCGGGTAGGGCAGATCCCGGCACAATTCTGCAGTATGGCAACAGTGTTTGACCTTTGGAGAGTGCAAAGGACATCCTTTGGTGTACTGAAGGGGCAACTTGACCTCTCTTGGGGGGCGCAAGGGTCATCCCTGGAAACTATAAATAGCCCCCACCCCCCCCGAGCCCTCAGAGCAGCACAAACGCCAGCGGATGGTTCCTCTAAGAACTAGCTTCTCGAAGATGTCTTTGCTAGCAGCCTAAGACATCTTCGGGAGGCTAGGCCTAGAGGCACACATCCTAAGTGCTACTCGGGTACATCCGGGAAGGATCTCGGATCTCACGGTCGATCGGAGGCTCCGGGTCAACTCCCGGGTGGAGAAGATCCCGGATGAACCGGATAGACTCCCCGGGTAGGTGAGAAGGGTCCAAGCTCGCTCCCCGGGTACAGGCTAACCGACATGTAAATCTCGGTCCTGGCAGGTTGTTCAATGTGTGCAGGGAAGACTTACAAGATTGAGCAAGGAGGTAGCCGGCATGGGAGATGCCGGTTGGACGTCAACGGTCCGGAGCAGGCTTTCCCGCCTGGCACGGGGGGAAGTCCCATTCCCCCTAACACGGAAGAATGGTCACCTCCCGTCTGACACGGGAGCGTATCAGCCGGTACGGTGGCGGTACGACAAGACCGGACATGCCTAGCCCGACAATCCGGAAAAGGCTACTCGGCATGGGCGGAGACATGTCTTGTCTCTGACAGGGGGACAATGATGTTCCCGGACGGCGCCTGCCGTCCTTGGCGGAATGATGAAGGCAGGGTTATGCCGGATAGCTCGACGGCTAGGTCGCACTAGCCGGTGTCGACATAACCGTTAGGCCTGTCTGGTGGGGCCATCCCGGATTAGGGTTTCCGGCCCTCCCGGCCGGAACTCTATAAAAGGCGCCATAACTGCTCCTGGGAGCGGGGGGACCAACTTGGAGGCCAAAACCTTAGTCTCATTTACTCCTTGTGCATTTACTGCCTCCTCTCTCTAGTTCATCTTGTTCATCGTGTTCTTCACCGAAAGAGCTCCAAGAGCATGTTGTAGATCTTGTTCCACACTTATATTGAGAGGAAAGGCAGGAGTAGGGGTGTTACCTCCCCACGAGGGCCCCGAACCTGGGTACATCGTGTGTGTATTCCCTGCCTTCGTGCAGTTGTTCGTATTTACTAGATCTTCTCTCGTTCCCTTCGGTTGTGTTTGGTGTTCTTTGGAGATCCCGGTTATTCCGGCATCCTCCTTCGTGCGAGCTCTTTAGCTCGCTAGCCCCCCCCCCCCCCCCCCCCCGGATCCACCAGCGTCCATCAGCCCCACACTTTAGCCATCCTATGGCATCTGCCGTGACACCACCACGACACTTGCCCTTACGCTTCATGGACTACTCGCACGTCTAAGGGGGCACTTGAGCATCGCGACTCAGGGCTCTTACCTCTCCTAGGCCTAAACTCCCCCGGCCTTGTGGAGTCATTGCTCCTGCATACCGAAGCGGCGGAGTCATGGCACGAAGAGATGGGTCCTACCGACGCAGAGAGCAAATAGACATGAAGATGAGTGCAAAGAGACCTCTCGAGGGGCAAGCAAGCTAAATTCAGATAACAAATAAAGAGTATATTACAGGCCAAAAGGTCTTAAAAACATCTAAACACAAGATTGTTTCAGATACAAGCGCACACAGGCGCAATAGCGTGCGGCTCAGCCGGAAGCATCGTCGTCTTCTACCTCTTCCACTGCGCCCTCCACGGTCTCGGCAGAGGCGGCCTCCTCCTCGCTGTCCTCCGGCGCAGCCTCCGCGCGCCTGAAGCGGTTGCAGATCGCGTCAACTTGCTCGCGGAGGGAACTGGAGACCCGCTGCGCGTCCTCGCCTTGAGCAGCCTTGGTCACGGAGGGGAGGTCGAAGCCTGGCGTGAGGAGCCTGAGGTTGGTGAAAATGCGATCAACAACCACCCCCAGGAGCTGCCGGCTCTCGTCCTCGATCATCTCGCGAAGCTCGGCGACGGGGCCCTCGAGTGCCGCGAAGAGCTGGTCAAAGTAGACCAGGTACATGGCAGCATCGCCGCCGCCTCGGACGTCGGTGTGCGGCGCGTCCGCGCCAAGCTGCGCAGCAATCTCATTGCCACGAGCAACCAACGCCTCGAACATGCGCTCACGCTGCTTCGTGAGCGCGCGAGACGCCTGGGCTGAGTCCGACGCCTCCGCCGCCCGCTCCATCGCAGGGGCCACCTGCTCCTCCACGTCCTTGGCCAAGGAATTGAGGTTGTGAACTGCCTTGGTGCGGGCCTCCTCCGCTCGGCGACGACCGTCCTTGGCGCGCTTGAGGCGGGCCTCCTGCTTGGAGTTGGCCTTCTCGAGCTCGGCGATCCGCTGAGCATCCACGGCGTGCTTGGCCTTGAAGCAGTCCTCCTGCGTCTGGGCCAGGTCGCGATACTTCTGAGAGGTGGACTTGCGGAATTGCTTCTCGCGCTCCGCGAGGGCGTCCTCGGCCTCCTTCTTCTTCTCGGCGAAACGCCGCTCGAAGCGCGCATAAGCAAGCTTCTGTGCAGCGACGTTCTCGTCGTACTTTGAGATCGCCTTGGCCAGGTCTCCTTCGCGCTCCTCGAGGGCTTCGCGCTGGGCGACTAAGTCTTTCATCACCTGAAGGCGTTGCTCCTCGCGCTGCCGCAGCTCTTTCTCCTTGAGGGCCAGCTTACGCTCGCGCTCGCCAAAGCCCTTGCGGTCTTCCTCCATCGAGCCCTCCATCGCCTCGCGCGGCCTGATGGGCGGAGAGCAGCTGGGACTACAGCTGGCCCAGCTCGCGGCGCTTCTGCGCCAGCGAGCCCTCCATCGCCTCGCGCTCCGCCTTGGCCTCGCGCAGGAGCTCCGCAGCGGCGTCACGTTCCGCTTAGAGGGGCTCGAGGAGCTCTGCGGCGTCGCGGATGGCCCCCTCGCGGATCTCCTTGGCGAAGCGGGTGGCCTCCTCGCGCGCGGCTGCAGCGCCAAGTCCTCCAGCCGGCGCGCCTCGACCGCCGTATGGAAGGATGCCCACGACCTCGCCAGCTCCTCCTGCTGCCGAGCGAGCCATATGTTCCCGAGGGCGAGGTGCGCCTCCAAGCCCTCCAAGGATTCTCTCACGAGGCCGAAGGCGACCTCGCGGCGCCCCACGCTCCATTCCCAGCCTCAAAGGACCAGTTCCCGGCTCGTGGAGGGCCCGGCTCCGGCGTCGAGTCCCGAGGGCCTGGCCTCGGGGAGAGCTCGGGGGCTGGCCTGGGCTCCGCCTGTGCCTGTGCCGGCATCCTCTTCGGGCCCCGCGGCAGCAGGGCCCTCCTCGCCTCCAGCTTGACGAGGAGCCGAGGAGGAATCTCCCCCAGCGGACGCGCCCGCGCCTGCTGGTGCCTTGCGCGCTTCCGTCGCAGTCTGCACAGGAGCAGTGGGCGCAGACGGCGGGGTAGGCGCGCGTGGTGGCGTCGACACGCGCGACGGCGTTAATTCGCGCGGCGGAGATGCCTCGCGCGGATGCGTGACAGCGCGTGGAGGAGTAGGAGCGCGAGGTGGCGTGGAAGCCCTCTCCCCCGCGGTTTCCACCACCATCGGCTCAGGGGGTGGTGTAGGTGCCTCTGGGCACGGCGTTCCCCCCTCCGCCTGAGGCTCTGTCGCCCTCGCCTGAGGCACAGCCGCCTGAGGCTCTGTCGCCCCCGCCTGAGGCACAACCGCCTCCAATTGAGGCACCTCCTCAGGGGGTCCTGTGGAGGCCGTCTCCCCAGGCCTCGTGGCCTCGTCAGCCACGGTCTCTACCATGGCTCTCTTCACCTCAGCTGCCTTGCGAAGCCTACGGCGCTTCGCAGGCACAAGATCACTGGCAAAGGCCCAAGAAAATATCTTCAATAAAGCGCCAAGTAAAAAGAAAGAGAGGCAACAAAATGCAAGTGACCAGGTGTCATGAACACTTACCCTGAAGGGGGGGGGGGGGGGGGCAGCATCGACGCACGTCAAGCCTGGCGAGCGCCATGAGGGGAAGTTCTCTGCTCCAGGTCTCGCAGGGGGCGTCACCTCTTTCCTTTTCGAGGGGACGTCAGACGGCCTCGCCCCTGAGTGGTCCACGACGGCCTTGGTGCAGGGTCCGCGCCTCCCTGGAGAGGCCTTCGCGTCAGAGGCCCCCCTCTTCCTCAGCCTCCTCCTCCACGGGGCGTGAGGGAGCCACCACGAAGGCGTCATCGTCACCTGACGAGATGTCACAAACCTCGTCAGTGAATGGCCCGACCCTCGAAGAAGACACCTCCCCGGCCGTGGCCTCCTCCTCACTTAGGCCGGCTCCTGAGGCCGAGGGAGAATCTGCCCCTTCTGCTCCCCGCATGGCTAGGGTCGGCAACTCCAAGTCCACCTGGCCTGTCGGGGTGAACGGAGGCATCCCCTCCAGGATGTCCATGCGCTCCGTCAAGTTGTATTGATGAAGAGCCCGGAGCTGAAGGGAATATGCCCTAGAGGCACTTAATAAACATAGTTTATTGGCAATATCCCAATCGTTCATTATATGTTTTATATCATGCTATAACTGTATTAAGCGAAAACATTAATACAGGTGTGGTAGATAAACAACCAGGTCCCTAGTAGCCTCTACTAAGACTAGTTTCGTTGCGCGATTGATGATCGAGGTTTTCCGATCATAGGGCATGGCGCCGGTCGGCAATGGAAGTCATATCGTTAGGTGTAACGATGTGATGGACATACCCAGTATTTATAGGACATAGTCGTTACGCCTTAAGACCGTGAGATCAACTCTTATTTTTATCCCTGGAAGATACTTTGATCGCACCAAACGTCATATCTTATATAGTGTGACAATAACGGTGATACTTTTGGGTATCGGAAGGGGGTAGTTGAGACGAGGGGTCAACAGCGGGATTTGTCAGTCCGCATAGCCGGATAGATACTCTAGGGCCCACTCGGTGAGATTATGTCAAATGAGTTTGCAAACATGTGACTAGGTCACCAGCTGACATAATATCACGGACGAGTAGAAGTGAGCGATGTCGGTAACGAGATCATGCTAGGTATGGAGATATCTGAGAATGATGCTCGGACACGCTAAGTATCGCCATGACAAAGGGTTTGATAGATGAAAGTCATTCGTTATATCACATGGATTAATTCATGGGGTCCAGGCCTACGAGTTAGTCGTCGATCATAGAGGCGTCTTGATCGTACCTGTTATTATATCGAACTGCTAGGGTAACACACTTAAGGGGTTTCGACAAGACAACCGGAAAGGAAAGAGATCACCGGGAATCTCCCGGGAGGGGTCCGATGGAGATCGGGCAGCGCCGAAAGAGTTTTCGGAGCTAGGAAAAATTATATATATTATGTTTGATATTAACTAGTGTAATTAGTATGCAAATATGATTTTATATATTTATTTTCGAATTTATTTAGGCTGATTTCCCTAAATGGGCCTTCTGGTCGAAAGAAGGCCCAAAAGGGGGAAAATTCCCTAGGGGAATTCGGTGGGAGCCATGGGGCCGACCCAGGTGGGCCAAAAGGGGCCCACCAGGGGCCGGCGCACCATGTGTGGCCGCACCAGGCAATGGGGGATAGTCCCACATTGCCTGGCTGGCAAGGTTGGCTCCCCCTGGGAGTCTATATAAGAAGGGGCACCCCTGGCCTTTTAATTCACCAATTAATTCCCAATTTCTCTCTCGATCTCGTGGTTCCCTTCTCGGAGCCGCGCCGAGTAGAGGAGGGGGATCTCTTCCATCATAGCCCGCTGCCACGCTGCTGGTGTTTAGGTCCAAGTCTTCCGCTGCTCGTCCTGGACTGGAGCTTCGGAGGCCGTCGTCTTCACCGTATGTGTGTGACGCCCTGCGAGGTGCTGCGCTAGCGGTACTCGGAGGCCTACTTCCTCCACCGTACCTCGGGGTCATCTTCGTCGTCTTCGTCTCGCCGAGTTCTCCGCGACCTAGAGGTCGGCTACGTCGTCTTCGTCGTCAACGCTTGTGCGGGAGCGTAATCCCCGCTATTCGGTCTACGAGGGTATGTATTCCGATCTCCGCCGTACTACTATATCTGCATAGTGTAGATCTTGGCTAGTTTAAGGATATCGTTGCTAGGAAATTTTTTGTTTTCTGCACACGATCCCGTTCAGTGGTATCAGAGCCGATCTATCTTAGATATAGATGTACACTGTTAGAACCCGTGTTCTACAAGGGGGCACCGTTCCTGATATTTGCTACCCTCTAGCGTGCACTTGTGATTCCAGCGGCATCGAGTTGATGAAGCGGCCCGGACCGACTTTACGCGTACGCTTACGCGAGACTGGTTCCACTACTGACATACGGCTTGTACCGTATCTGTGGCTGGCGGGTGCCTGTTTCTCTCTCTTTAGTTGGCTTTGCATTTTCAATGGAGGGCCCGAAAGGGATGCTTAAATATGCAATTATTGGATCGTTGTTGTGGTCATAAGGTTCGTAGGTATGAAACGGTTCTATTTACGACAGCCCCAAGCCACGTAAAATATGCAAAAGATAAAGTAGAAGCGTCTAACTTTATTTTGCAGGGGCTATGTGATATGGTCAAGGTAGGTTTATTAAATTGTTTATAAACTGCGGGCGCCAAGAAGACCATGACGCAATAGACTATATCACATTGCATTACATTTGATGTTTTGTGTGCATCTTATATTGTGTGATTGTATATATAGTATATATTAGTTACACGGCGGTAGCTATATAAGATGATCCCTTCAAAATACCACTAGTGTTCTCCCTCCAACGCGCACCACCAAGAAAGTTCTACGTTATGAACCAGGCCGTGATGATCGGGTGTCAGACATCTCGTCGTTCGCATACAGTGGGTGTAAGCCATGTTGCACAAGAGTCAGCGTGGAGGTTTTTGGTGGCGATCCTAGCATATTCAGAAATATGGCCTCGGAACAGGGAGTCCGAAAGGTCGAGCACGAGTCACAAAATTGGTGTGGCGGACTTTTGTCTACTCTTGAAGTTGTGCCGCCGGCTCTGATGATGAGGGGTGGTGCAATGGATGGGGGTCGTGTAATCGCTTAAAACGACCAGGAGGGATGTTCGTTTGAGTGGGAGTTCGGATAGTTATTTTCTAAAATACTAGAACTCAGAATATAATGAACAGAGTCTGTTTTGCAAACCTTTGTAGATATTAACCATTGTGATAGCATCTTTTCAAATTAGGCGCATTCCTGCCTTTGAGAAACTTAAAAGGTTGGGTCCAAACTTCATAGTTTTATATTTTAGCTTGAGGATACTCCTTGTTTAAACCGTTAACTCTTTGTGTTACAATACCCGCTAGGAGATAAACCCGGAGATTCCACTAGCAAAAGATAATTTGGATTATCGGATTTTGAGCGGATGATATCATCATAGTCCAGTGTATGCTATGATCTCTGCCATAGAGAACCAACGGTGGGTACGAGTTATTGGATCGCGAACATATGATATGGTCGCTAAAACTCGGGGTACCCCTAAAGTTGGGTTGATGAAGTTTATCAGTACGTTGACTGATTGTCTTCTCAACCAAGATGGAAGAGAATACACACATTGAGGGAGCACGTGGCGGTCATACTTAATGACATATGTTCATGATTAATGAACATTGAGACGCCTCGCTTAGCTCAATTACTGGATGACAGACATCGTTGCCAAGTGCAAATCCTCTGTCATAGACTATGTCATGCAAGGGGAATCGTTCACCTTCATGTTTCTTGATTACGGTGGAAGTATCAAGAAAATGAAACAGATCGCCGGAAGTCATCAATGATGATGGTGTATATATGATATACATGTTATGAATGTTTTAGCTAAGCAAGAACTCGCAGTAGTGACTAAGTTTTGAACTAGTCATGTTTTGTGAAAAACCAGGTTTACTGCTTGAGTAGCTTGAAAGGATGAGGCGACATTGCGTGTTGATAATGGCAATCAAGTTGTTGTGATGGCCATAGACACTCTCCCTCTAGATCTACCATTTGGGTAAATTCTTTATGATCGCCTATTAGTATGATCGTTACAAGTGTATCTCCTCTAGCGAGACACTTGTTCATACATGATAGTGACAAATTGGTGTCCTATATTTATGAAGTAATGATCATATGCCGATTTGAATTTAGATGGTAGAAGCTCCCACATTCATAATATTAATGCCAAAGGATAAAAACTTAATAAAGACACCACATATGTGTGGCACTACCGTTTAGTCATGTCAATGTTATATGCATTAGCTCCACACTGGATGGACCTACAAGTCCTAAGATTTGATCTTTTGACACTTGCAAAATAACTGTGACACCGTTTTCGGAAAACGGGCATATAACTTATTGATAGTCATACATAGAGATGTATGTGGTTCAATGAAGTAATTGACGGGTAGTGGAGACCTTTATTTCGTGAACTTCACTGAACGTTTTGAGTATAGCTTGTTGAGAATCGTGCATATGGGTGTATGTGAACCAATGAAGTACTTTAACGTGTAGTGGAAGTCTTTATTTCATAGACTTCATGAATATTCCGAGTAGATATATGGATATCCACTCCGGGGAATGTTAGTCTGAAATTTTGATTCGATCAAACGAAGTTCAGAATGAAGTAGGAAATAAACTTAACAAGAAAATCAAATTCCCGCGATGCAAATCGAGGAAATAAAGATTTGAGTTATAATGTTGGCACATCATTGAAAGACCTGTGAGAAGAGTTCCAGAAATTACGTCACATGGAACACCATAGTGTCATGGTGTGTTAGGGCGTCGTAATTACACCCTATTGGATAGTGTGTGGTAAATAAATCTCTTACCGAATTATTGTGATCATTAGAGTCATATGGTATAAACGTAAACACTGACGTTAGCAAATTGGGAAAGCATTTGAATCCATGGAGACAATACCATATGAGTCATGGCGTGGCTTTTAGCCTGGATTGTCGTTTCAGCAATTTAGTGTTTCGATGTAATCGAACCTAAAATGGATTAATCTTTGTAGTATACCCTACCTAAAGAGTTAGTTGGGTACATGTCTCACGACATAGGCAAAATCTTTGCCGGAATATACCTTGCGAAAGAAATAGTTTCTTTTCTGAGGGTATAAGTGAGAAAGAAAGTAGAGCAAGACGAAGTTGGTGAACTTCCTCTCCAGACATCAGAGTGGCGCAATCGAAAGTGTTTTCGGTGTCAGGCTCCACAGCTTGAAAAGGCTGATGATTCAAGATCATGATGTTCTGAGCTCATACTAAGAGCGTAGGTATACGAGGTTGTGTTCCACACTGTGTGTTACGACAATCTTGGTATGAAGGTCATATTAATGGAATATGACAGACCTACGAACTACGAAGAAGAGATGGTGGACCTAAGTCCGAGAAATGGCTATGAGTCATTTATGATCCGAAATAAAATCCATATACGATTACCAGGTATTGACTTGGGAGATCTTCTTGATGGCATCAAGGATGTTAATAGTACATGGAATTTTATGAGAGAATAGACATTGAGCAGATTCGATTTGTCGTGAAACAGTTCCGACAGACCACATGAGAGTTTGTCTCAAGTGGAGAAGCCTAAATCTATTCTGGGTCGTTTAGCAATTACTATAATTTCGAATGAGAAATTGATAGATGGATGAGAAAACCATGGTTCTTAATAGTGTCATTAAGAATGGTTTGTAATCCTGAGGATGCTAAACATGTATGCAAACTTCGGTGGTCCATTCATGGGCTGAAGCAAGCATATCGAAGCTGGAATCTTCACTTTGATAATGTGATTAAAGGATTTTGGAGTTGTCCAAAATAGTTGAAGAAACCTACATTTGCAAAGAAGTGAGTGGGAGCAAAGTAGCTTTCCTTGATCTTATATGCGGAAGGCATATTTGAGTGGGAGCTAAGTAGTTTTTCCTTGATCTTATATGCGGAAGGCATATTTGAGTGGGAGCTAGGTGTCATTTGTGATTCTGTATGTAGCGACATATTGAATGACACAGATCCTCTAGTAGAGTGTAAAGGATTATTTAAGTGATTAAATTTTCTATGAAATGAAGTTAGGAGTATTATGCATCCGATTTATAATTGTATAGATCGTAAGGAGCTTAATAACATTAAGTCGGAATATTTCCTTAGTCAAGATTCTGAAGTGTTTCAGAATAGGACAAGCAAAGAAAGAGGTTCTTACTTGTATGACAAGGTAAAATATTAAGTTTATCTTGGCATTTTCAGTTATAGCAAATGATGTTCGACATTATCTATGTATCAGACATAGATGCTATCAGACTGAAAGCTCGACTTAGTGTGACCCGAGTTCTTGGTTGAAGAACAGGTTCTAGAGTGATCCTTGTGTGGATCAATGAACAAACGTTAAGTTTATTCTTCAGTGTCTATGAGAACTGAAGATAGGTTTTCTAGTAAAGGGTACGAGTGGAATGGCAACTTGCCGTAAATCTGTTACGATGATGCAAGTTATTACACTGACCCATACGACTAGAAATCTCATATAGGAGATGTCCTTTATTTTGAAGATAGACATGGTTAGTTTGCGAAGTCGCATATGAATGCACTGTCGCATAATCTACATAGGTATAGAAATATATCGCGACTTTAGAAGTAGCAAGTGTGATTGGACTGAGCAGTTTTCCGAGCGTAGGTGGTCCCCTTAATAGATCTTTCAGACTTTTAAGGCGCATGCTACGCGAATGCTCGAGTCTCACTCCATCCACTGGGATATATTTCACCGTCATCGTAAGATACGGGTTGATGTCAAACTAGGTGACATAGAAGTGTTGCAAAACACATATAGATCTCAATGTGTGAGTTCTATTGACTGTATTCCTCTTCCACGCGGCGAGCAGGCACCAAGATGCTATGGGTGTTGAGCTTTTTCCAGGTTGTAAACTAGATTAAGTGCTACTCTAGTGCAAGTGGGAGACTGAAGGGAATATGCCCTAGAGGTAGTTAATAAACATAGTTTATTGGCAATATCCCAATCGTTCATTATATGTTTTATATCATGCTATAGCTGTATTAAGCGAAAACATTAATACAGGTGTGGTAGATAAACAACCAGGTCCCTAGTAGCCTCTACTAAGACTAGTTTCGTTGCGCGATTGATGATCGAGGTTTTCCGATCATAGGGCATGGCGCCGGTCGGCAATGGAAGTCATATCGTTAGGTGTAACGATGTGATGGACATACCCAGTATTTATAGGACATAGTCGTTACGCCTTAAGACCGTGAGATAGACTCTTATTTTTATCCCTGGAAGATACTTTGATCGCACCAAACGTCATATCTTATATAGTGTGACAATAACGGTGATACTTTTGGGTATCGGAAGGGGGTAGTTGAGACGAGGGGTCAACTGCGGGATTTGTCAGTCCGCATAGCCGGATAGATACTCTAGGGCCCACTCGGTGAGATTATGTCAAATGAGTTTGCAAACATGTGACTAGGTCACCAGCTGACATAATATCACGGACGAGTAGAAGTGAGCGATGTCGGTAACGAGATCATGCTAGGTATGGAGATATCTGAGAATGATGCTCGGACACGCTAAGTATCGCCATGACAAAGGGTTTAAGACTAGACGTCCAGGTTTGATAGATGAAAGTCATTCGTTATATCACATGGATTAATTCATGGGGTCCAGGCCTACGAGTTAGTCGTCGATCATAGAGGAGTCTTGATCGTACCTGTTATTATATCGAACTGCTAGGGTAACACACTTAAGGGGTTTCGACAAGACAACCGGAAAGGAAAGAGATCACCGGGAATGTCCCGGGAGGGGTCCGATGGAGATCGGGCAGCGCCGAAAGAGTTTTCGGAGCTAGGAAAAATTATATATATTATGTTTGATATTAATTAGTGTAATTAATATGCAAATATGATTTTATATATTTATTTTCGAATTTATTTAGGCTGATTGCCCTAAATGGGCCTTCTGGTCGAAAGAAGGCCCAAGAGGGGGAAAATTCCCTAGGGGAATTCGGTGGGAGCCATGGGGCCGACCCAGGTGGGCCAAAAGGGGCCCACCAGGAGCCGGCGCACCATGTGTGGCCGCACCAGGCAATGGGGGATAGTCCCACATTGCCTGGCTGGCAAGGTTGGCTCCCCCTGGGAGTCTATATAAGAAGGGGCACCCCTGGCCTTTTAATTCACCAATTAATTCCCAATTTCTCTCTCGATCTCGTGGTTCCCTTGTCGGAGCCGCGCCGAGTAGAGGAGGGGGATCTCTTCCACCATAGCCCGCTGCCGCGCTGCTGGTATTCCGGTCCAAGTCTTCTACTGCTCGTCCTGGACTGGAGATTCGGAGGCCGTCGTCTCCACCGTATGTGTGTGACGCCCTGCGAGGTGCTGCGCTAGCGGTACTCGGAGGACTACTTCCTCCACCCGACCTCGGGGTCATCTTCGTCTTTGTCGCGCCGAGTTCTCCGCGACCTAGAGGTCGGCTACGTCGTCTTCGTCGTCAATACTTGTGCGGGAGCGTAATCCCCGCTATTCGGTCTACGAGGGTATGTATTCCGATCTCCGCCGTACTACTATATCTGCATAGTGTAGATCTTGGCTAGTTTAAGGATATCGTTGCTAGGAAATTTTTTGTTCTCTGCACACTATCCCCTTCAGGAGCGTCACGGAGAGCTGATCCACGGCAGGCACCGACGGATTGAAGAAGAGCGCGGATAGGACATTGTCGACGGTGTCCTTGTCGCTGTCCTCGACATGGAGCCGCATCTTGTCGCTCGGCCCTGAGTACATCCACGTGTGCACCGAGTGTGCCTGGAGGGGCGCGATGCGGCGCGTCACTAAGTCCGCCACGATCATGTGCCCCGTGAGGCCCTCCTCGCGGAGGAAGCTCAGGCGTCCCATCAAGCTTACATTCCTCGCACCATCGAAGGCGGCCTTTCCCCAATGAGAGTTCTTCAACGGGGGCTCGTCGGGCACCTCGAGGAAGGCGTAGGGCGCTCCACCCCGACGAAGAACCACGTCTGGCGGAAGTCATCCACCTTCTTCGTCACCGAGGTGGTGGCCTTGCTCTCGCTCCAGGACATGGGGATATAGACACTCCCCATGCCGTCAACGACCCGGAATGAGACGCACCCTGAGCGCTCATTCTTCGCCGTGATCCGGAGCGCGTAGAAGCACCGGAACAGCCCCACCGTGGGCTCCAGGCCTAGATACGCCTCGCAGAGGTAGGCGAAGACGACGAGGATGAGGATGGAGTTGGGATGCAGGTGCAATAACTGCACCTGATAGAACGCCAGCACCGCCTCCAGGAACGGCGAAAAGGGCGGCACTAGTCCTACGGCGAGGCAATGCTGGAAGATCGGGAAGTACCCTCGCGGGCGCTTATTGTGCGTCGCGGGCTTCAGGGCGGTGGCGCCATGCTCGTTCGTCCGGTCCGCAACCAGGAACCGGACCTTGGCAAGCGCCTTCTCGTTGACGCGAACACCCAGCAGCGCCGCGCCCTGCACGACCTCAGAGACCTCCGCCTGGGAGGAAGACCCCACGGCGGCCTTGCCCTTGCTCTTGAGGGGGCTCATCGTCGCAGGCTCGGAGGATTGAAGGAGACGGAGAAAGGAGACTCGCAGGAGAGAGCGGAGGCGGAGAGCTCTAGGAGGCGGAAACGTCTGCGAGAAGGTTTGGAAACGGTAACGGTTCCCTGCCGCAGCGCTCGGGCTTTATATCCCCTCAAGGAGCAGTTTCCGGGGCGTGGTGGGACCCCCCACGACTCACGCCCCGGATCGTGCGAGACCGTTACTCGCTTGAGTGCCGCGTGGCTCGGGCCGGCTGGGCAATAAGGGCCCACGACGCTTCGCCTGAGCCCATGGGCTCAATCGTGCCCATCGCGGGCCCAGGGACTACTGTCGGCCCAGTGGGAACTGGGGTATGGAGATCCCCGGCCAGCCAGATGAAACGACTAAGGACAAGGCCTCGCTGCCTGGCGGGACCCTCGAGAGGCAATTCCCCTTGAGGGCCTCAAGGGGTCCCTCGCTTCAGGAGACCCTCCCGAGGCGCCAACGTGCCTCGAGGGAAGTCAACGGGAATCACCCCTCAGGCCTCCCCAGGCCTGAGGGGAAACGTCGCGGCCAAGGAAGTACGACGAGATGCACATGGCCTCTGCCATGCCCACGTGGTGACGCAAGCACCCCCGTTGCCGTTTTGGTGATAAAGGAGTCAATAAAGTTGCGCCGCCTGCGGCAGGACTGCCACGATCTTCCACTCTGGTGCTAAAGCAGGTGGACGGCGCAACCCTCCAAAGAGTACGTCATCAAGGGCTCCACCTCAAAGACTGCCCTCCCCGTGGACAGTACAGCGCGGTCGGCCGCCTGTTGGCCACCGCGCCCACCTTTATCGGTGATGGACCGCGTCCATGGATGAAGGCGCCGCGGTGGGCTCCTGCACCTCCACACCACTGCCGTGTGGGAACCACCTTGAAGGCCAAGCATAAGGAGAGCGCCAGAGGCGCCTATAAAAGGACCAAGACGTCCATTGTAGAAGGGGTCGGCCAATTGCTTGTATCCACGCTTGTAAACCCTAGAAATACCAAGTAGGATAGCCTCAGGCTGGAGGAGGAAGAAGACCATCGCTTCCCTCCCCAGGCAAGAACTGCCTCAAGGGGGTCCTCGGCAAGCTTTGTTGTACTGTAACCACCGTAACTCAATACAGACAAGCAGGAGTTGCGGTCTTACCTCCTCACGAGGGCCGTGAACCTGGGTACGGGCTGGTGTATTTCTCTGCAGTGGCGCTTCGTCTTCAGGTCCGGCGAGCAGCGTCGCTGTGCCCCTCGAGGGTCTTGACCTCCGTGTTCAATCCCCTTCACGAACTACACTTCAGGAAGTGAGTACCCCCTGTACTCGGGAGTCATAACCCGACACAATGTGTCATTTACACAAGATGAATTCGGCTCCCACTCAAATTATGTCTCCACATATTTGAGTACACGAGCTCCCACTCAAAAACATGTCATCCACATATTTGAGTTCCTAAGCTCCCACTCAAAAACATGTTCTTCACATATTCCACCTGAGTGAACTAACTTTGACTCCCACTTAAAATCGACATTTTGGTCAAACCAAAATCATTGATCTATTATCAATTCATATTCAAATACAAACTACAGTATTACATTAATACAAATCCCTCAGACTTCAAGCATGTCTACATAAATGTAGTCAACAAATTTTATCTTGTCCAAGACACATTTCTTGACAAAACATGCTTCCACGTCTTTCTTATAGTCACATTTCTCATATAACACATTATATGATGATTAAACAATCTTATTTCTCTAATAAGAATTGTAGCAACAATTACTATTTTAATCCTTTCAAATGTAACTTGGATTTCTAGGCTGAAAAAGCCTTTGTTCGTATTCTGATATTTTCTCAACTTTGTTTGTATTCATAAAGTGCACCTTGATCTATCAACAAGATCTGAAACACTTAATATTGTGTTGTGACCTGACAGCAATATTAAATATAACAACACTTTATTCAGAAGCTTCTTTCATGAAAATATTATGATCTTTATGAAGAGGACTGCAAGCAGAAAACAATTTTCTAGTCTCCCTCACTCTTAATCACCAAATTTTCATTTGTAGACATATACCCTTTGGAACACCTTCCAATATTCTACTTTTATGAATCTAGGTCTCACACCTTATTTCAAGCTTCTAATTCCAATCCATAAACCATAATTCGAAAAATCATATTTTCCTCGGAATTACATAGACAACAAAACAAGTCTTGTTTCTATTTGGTTTTGGAATACACTCCCATCCAATGCGAGTAATCTATAAAGAACTATTCATGTATATTCCGAATTATCATATAATCATATACATGACGACACTATTGTCGATCATACGAATTTTTGTTGAGAGAAGTATCTATTTTCAAAAGTGGATATCGACTATAATGTTTCGAACATATTAAGAGATTCCAAGACAGATTCTGACAGACCACACTTTATTTAAAATAGAGCATGATTATAATACCCCAGATATCACCATATATGACATTATAATATTGGGAAACGAATTTCCACAAGTCTTTTGTGTTGAAACCATAATTCAAAAATATTGTCCTTTGATTGAATCTTGTGAATACAATATTCACTAATCTTTCTTCTGAAAACCCCATTTGATCTCTTATCAAATTAATTTTAGACTCATGATTTATCGGGCAAATACTCTTATTCACCAATAATCATAAAAGAATTTGGATCAAACAAAAAAACCATTAATTTATTTAATAATCATAAAAATGAATCTTAATTATTTTTCTCTCGTATTGACACTTCAATTCTATTTTTCAAACTCCAATTCGGCACTCGAAATACTTAAATGGACCAAAATATACATTACTTCTTTCATTGCCTTTATGACTAAATTCGATGGTGTTTGTTCTAGTAATAGAACTTTTATTCATTGGACATGTTATTTTATCATTTCTACAATTATGAACGTTATCATACAATTGATGTAATTGAGATGTGAAATCTTTATTCATAATATAAAACAACTGGCTTGTTCTATAACATAAAAAACTGAACTTTTCTTATTACATGAATAACTATGTCTTGCAACAATCAAGACACTGAACAAACTTTCTCACTATTACAAAAGATCTTATCAAAAACTATTAATGATAACTATGATAACTGGAGGACGTGAACACCAAATGACCATCAACTCCTTGATCACCATCTTCAGCGCCAGGTCACATCATACTTCGCCGCATATATGTGATAATCAGGACCTGTTTCACAAACAGAACAAGTATCAAATACTTTATTATATATCAAGAGGCGAATTCATAATTTTGTATATATCAAATATATACCTGTAGCATCGTAGATCTCTCCTTCGATGGAATCAACTTTCAGAGATTTGAATTCAGACATGAACTTGTAGAAGTTCATATTGTCGGCCTTCAAAATGTACTTGCGCACATGCTTCTCATAGCTTGGAGGCAGAGATATCAGGACAGTCTAAATGGCACAGGAATCTGCCATCTAGTAATCGAAGACCATTGTCCGTTGGAAGTAGATGTCATACAATCTCTTCAAATGAGTCTCCAGACAGGTATGTTCCTCCATATGAATGGTCTGTAATATTCTAAGCTGCCTGAACTGCTCACGCTTCAATTCATCTCGGAAGTGTGTCTTTATCGCATAAATCATGACGCATGGCTCCTTGCGTCGAAACAACTCTTTCAACTCAGGTGCTAGGCATACGGTCTTGGGGATCTCCACTTTGATGAATATGTCTCGACGCCTACAGAAATCATCTTCCTCCTCCTCGCTTACAGAATCTCCTGGTCTTTCTCCTAACGCTTCATCGAGAACATACAAGATGTTGTTGTGTTCGAGGATGTTTCTAAAACCCTTGTACCAGTTGATGAAGTTGGACCCGTCGGCTTCTAAGGTAGAATCCGGGCTCTTGAGGAAGTAACAGAAGTATAGTTGCGTAGTCTACAGATGTCATCGCAAAAGAGGTAAGGTTAAGTTTATAATATATTGGTGAGTTTTAGTTTATGATCATATTATCAAAACACACCACACCAAAATTATTATCCCTAAAATAATAATGGCGATTACACGACCCTCATCCACCATACTACCCCCGATCATTACAGCCGGCACTCTGTGACTCATGCTCGATCTTTCGATCTTCCCCTGTTCCGAGGCCATATCTGCATATGCTAGGCTCGCCAATCAAACCTCGAAGACCCTGCGCGTGCAACATGGCTTACACCCACTGTATGCTAACGACGATATGTCTGACACCCGATCATCACGGCCTGCCTCATAACGTAGAACTTTCTTGGTGGTGCGCAACGAGGGAGAACACAATTTTGGTATTTGTTAGGGATCATCCTATTCATGACGCTACCGTTGTATATCTAGCATATAAGCAATCAATAGGATGCACACACAACAACACACAATAATGATGCAAAGAAGTGCGATGTGACATGGTCGATGCGCCTGGACCTTCATGGCGCCATGTGCCTGGCCCCCGACGCCCCGGCATGGCTCCGAGTCTACGGAACCATCCAATGCCTCCGACAGTACGAGTAATATCAAACTTACCGTAACCATGTCACATAAAATAACGCCTCTGCAAAACAAAGTTAGACGCCTCTAGCTTTATTTAGTTTTGCAAGTTTTACGTGGCATATAGGCTTATTCGTAAGAGAATCGCTTCCCTACCTATGAACTTTGTACCACAACGTCGATCATATAATTGCATGTTTAAGCATCCCTTTCGGGCCCTCCGTTGAAAATGCTTTGCCGACTAGAGAGAGAGAAACAGACACCCGCCAGCCACATATACGGTGACGTGGGCCTACCTTTCGACTAGCCCACGATGAGGCTACCTGGGCTGCGCCAAGCTTATGGAGGCCCACGGAAGGCCCACTATGGGTACCGTGTCCAAGTCGGTTAGGTTTCGTAACTTGCCATATCTGTAATTGTTGTCGGCATCGACCACCCGAGACCTGGCTTACCTATAAAAGCCAGGAGGGTTGCTCGTCTCAGGGACACGCTCATAGCCGCCACCACCAACCCTAGCGAGATCGCAATCTCGCCATTGTAATCGCTACTCGCCATCAATACCAGACAAGCAGGAAGTAGGGTGTTATCCTTCGGGAGCCTGAACCTGGGTAAACTCCCCGCTTGTCAGCCGTCGTGATCACCAGCGCTTATCTCTCTCCCCCTCAATCAACCCGGGGTGGACAACCCTGGGATTTGTCGAGTTACACCCTCGTCAATTGGCGCCGTCTGTGGGAAAGACAACAAGCGTTGGAATCATGGTCGCACCGGCTCCATCTGCAATGAAGAAGGACGTCTACACCACTCGGGAGCCCATCCGCTTCGGCTCCTTCGAGTACGTCTTCCACCCGCCGGCCCACCGCTCGGTGTACGCCGATCTGTACAAAGGTATACACAGCACCTTTGGCTCCATATACTGTTTCGTCGACATTCGCGGAATATTCATGTCCGCAGCAACCGCGCCACGCGCGGCGGCGGCACCCGCATCGGTCACCCTCGCGCCGCACTCGCCGTCATCCACCGCGGGAGTCGCATCTACCACACCCATGAAGATCGTGCCTGCATCGACTACATCGACAACCTCGGCAACGGCCACGCAGATCGAGTCTACTACAACCATCTCGGTCGCACGGCCGGCAAGGTCAAGATCTACCTCAACCACGACCGCACCCGCGCGTGCGAACAAGGACGTCCTGCCGACAGCCGTATCGCGCGCATCTTCGTGGACCCATCAGGTCTACCCCAAGCCAATCGCACTCGCTCCGGCGACTGCGAAATCTCCTTCCGCGACCACGGTGACGAACACAAAAGGACGCAACGACGACTGCGCTGCCCACCACGTAGCAGCAATTTTCGATCCAGAGCAAGATTCGGACGACGGAAGCAGACGCGGCAGCGTAAACACTCCTACCCAGGTTTACCCCGCGCAAGTCTTCATGGCTGGCACAGCGCCCCCAGAAGGCAACGAGGAACCCGCATATCCACTGGAGGTGGTCATGCCTGACCAGACGCGACTCACCATCATGCGTGACATGGGGATCAAGGCCATGATGCATGTCGACGATGGCACGTTCCCTCCACCCGACGCACCTAGAGAGGATCATCTGGCGCTCCAGTACTTGCTACGCAAGGAAGGCGAGCAACTTCACGCCAAAAAGACCGAGCTGCTCAGGCGCAAGAGGGATGCGGATGCGTCGAGTGCCAGACGGGCTGCCATCTCGTTTACTTCCTCCACAGAAGTTGACCAAGGAGGACGGCGACACAGAGCCCGTGTTCCCCTCATGACGGACGCCGATCAAGCCAGGGTCACCCGCAACCTCGACTCGTCCTTCGTCACCGAGGACGAGAACGGAATACCTGTTCCCAAAACGGCGAACGCCGCCATCATAACAGTCAAAACATACCTTCGGCTCAAACAGCCACCGGAGGGAGACGCTCGCGCCCTTCTCCACAAGCAGCAGATCATGTCCATGAAGGCGATTGAGGAGGCTCTGTCGACCAGGGCGCCAAGCAACCGGGCACGTGAAGAGCTAGAGCACATGGCCCGTGAGCCAGCAACATCAGGGGTCCCGACAGTACATCCACTACGACAAGCCCAACCAGGCGAAGATCTTCGCAACGTCATTACGCCAAGGACGGTGGACCGCCACCGCAGCCAGCGTTCGGCTGACACGACGAACCTCGACGATCAGGCCGATCGCAACTTCGAGACGTGCGGTGCCGCGTGTTTTAGCTTCAACATCCGCGACACCCGCATGCCCAAGGACTTCAAGCTGACAGCGGGAACCCCCAGGTACGACGGGAAGCAAGACCCGCGCCTGTGGCTCGAAGACTACCTCAGTGCCTGCACCTGCCAAGGCGGAACGTCGACTACGGCAATGCAGTACATCCAGCTAATGCTCACGGACTCAGCACGCGGGTGGCTCACCAGCCAACCCAAGGACTCCTTCCGAACCTGGGAAGAATTCCAAGATACTTTCATAAAATGTTTCTCTGGAACATACGCAAGGCCGACGACCTATATCGAGTTGCAAGCCAACAAACAAGGAAGACGAGTCGCTCCGCTCGTACATCCAGCGGTGGACACTCCTTCGCAACACCATGGAACCTGTCTCAGAAGATCGGGTGATGGATGCTTTCATGCACGGTCTAGCTCGCCGCGACCTCCGCGAAGAATTTGGTAGGCTCCAGCCGAAGACCACGATCGAGCTCATGAAGATAGCCAACCAGTTGGCCGAAGGAGAGGATTACGTTCGCGACACCTCTCCAGCGGCATCGAGTTGATGAAGCGGCCCGGACCGACTTTACGCGTACGCTTACGCGAGACTGGTTCCACTACTGACATACGGCTTGTACCGTATCTGTGGCTGGCGGGTGCCTGTTTCTCTCTCTTTAGTTGGCTTTGCATTTTCAATGGAGGGCCCGAAAGGGATGCTTAAATATGCAATTATTGGATCGTTGTTGTGGTCATAAGGTTCGTAGGTATGAAACGGTTCTATTTACGACAGCCCCAAGCCACGTAAAATATGCAAAAGATAAAGTAGAAGCGTCTAACTTTATTTTGCAGGGGCTATGTGATATGGTCAAGGTAGGTTTATTAAATTGTTTATAAACTGCGGGCGCCAAGAAGACCATGACGCAATAGACTATATCACATTGCATTACATTTGATGTTTTGTGTGCATCTTATATTGTGTGATTGTATATATAGTATATATTAGTTACACGGCGGTAGCTATATAAGATGATCCCTTCAAAATACCACTAGTGTTCTCCCTCCAACGCGCACCACCAAGAAAGTTCTACGTTATGAACCAGGCCGTGATGATCGGGTGTCAGACATCTCGTCGTTCGCATACAGTGGGTGTAAGCCATGTTGCACAAGAGTCAGCGTGGAGGTTTTTGGTGGCGATCCTAGCATATTCAGAAATATGGCCTCGGAACAGGGAGTCCGAAAGGTCGAGCACGAGTCACAAAATTGGTGTGGCGGACTTTTGTCTACTCTTGAAGTTGTGCCGCCGGCTCTGATGATGAGGGGTGGTGCAATGGATGGGGGTCGTGTAATCGCTTAAAACGACCAGGAGGGATGTTCGTTTGAGTGGGAGTTCGGATAGTTATTTTCTAAAATACTAGAACTCAGAATATAATGAACAGAGTCTGTTTTGCAAACCTTTGTAGATATTAACCATTGTGATAGCATCTTTTCAAATTAGGCGCATTCTTGCCTTTGAGAAACTTAAAAGGTTGGGTCCAAACTTCATAGTTTTATATTTTAGCTTGAGGATACTCCTTGTTTAAACCGTTAACTCTTTGTGTTACAATACCCGCTAGGAGATAAACCCGGAGATTCCACTAGCAAAAGATAATTTGGA
Source organism: Poa annua (assembly GCA_026929855.1). NCBI lineage: Eukaryota > Viridiplantae > Streptophyta > Magnoliopsida > Poales > Poaceae > Poa > Poa annua. Next base: position 299,274,131 of record CM049426.1, read on the forward strand.
TTATCGGATTTTGAGCGGATGATATCATCATAGTCCAGTGTATGCTATGATCTCTGCCATAGAGAACCAACGGTGGGTACGAGTTATTGGATCGCGAACATATGATATGGTCGCTAAAACTCGGGGTACCCCTAAAGTTGGGTTGATGAAGTTTATCAGTACGTTGACTGATTGTCTTCTCAACCAAGATGGAAGAGAATACACACATTGAGGGAGCACGTGGCGGTCATACTTAATGACATATGTTCATGATTAATGAACATTGAGAAGCCTCGCTTAGCTCAATTACTGGATGACAGACATCGTTGCCAAGTGCAAATCCTCTGTCATAGACTATGTCATGCAAGGGGAATCGTTCACCTTCATGTTTCTTGATTACGGTGGAAGTATCAAGAAAATGAAACAGATCGCCGGAAGTCATCAATGATGATGGTGTATATATGATATACATGTTATGAATGTTTTAGCTAAGCAAGAACTCGCAGTAGTGACTAAGTTTTGAACTAGTCATGTTTTGTGAAAAACCAGGTTTACTGCTTGAGTAGCTTGAAAGGATGAGGCGACATTGCGTGTTGATAATGGCAATCAAGTTGTTGTGATGGCCATAGACACTCTCCCTCTAGATCTACCATTTGGGTAAATTCTTTATGATCGCCTGTTAGTATGATCGTTACAAGTGTATCTCCTCTAGCGAGACACTTGTTCATACATGATAGTGACAAATTGGTGTCCTATATTTATGAAGTAATGATCATATGCCGATTTGAATTTAGATGGTAGAAGCTCCCACATTCATAATATTAATGCCAAAGGATACAAACTTAATAAAGACACCACATATGTGTGGCACTACCGTTTAGTCATGTCAATGTTATATGCATTAGCTCCACACTGGATGGACCTACAAGTCCTAAGATTTGATCTTTTGACACTTGCAAAATAACTGTGACACCGTTTTCGGAAAACGGGCATATAACTTATTGATAGTCATACATAGAGATGTATGTGGTTCAATGAAGTAATTGACGGGTAGTGGAGACCTTTATTTCGTGAACTTCACTGAACGTTTTGAGTATAGCTTGTTGAGAATCGTGCATATGGGTGTATGTGAATCAATGAAGTACTTTAACGTGTAGTGGAAGTCTTTATTTCATAGACTTCATGAATATTCCGAGTAGATATATGGATATCCACTCCGGGGAATGTTAGTCTGAAATTTTGATTCGATCAAACGAAGTTCAGAATGAAGTAGGAAATAAACTTAACAAGAAAATCAAATTCCCGCGATGCAAATCGAGGAAATAAAGATTTGAGTTATAATGTTGGCACATCATTGAAAGACCTGTGAGAAGAGTTCCAGAAATTACGTCACATGGAACACCATAGTGTCATGGTGTGTTAGGGCGTCGTAATTACACCCTATTGGATAGTGTGTGGTAAATAAATCTCTTACCGAATTATTGTGATCATTAGAGTCATATGGTATAAACGTAAACACTGACGTTAGCAAATTGGGAAAGCATTTGAATCCATGGAGACAATACCATATGAGTCATGGCGTGGCTTTTAGCCTGGATTGTCGTTTCAGCAATTTAGTGTTTCGATGTAATCGAACCTAAAATGGATTAATCTTTGTAGTATACCCTACCTAAAGAGTTAGTTGGGTACATGTCTCACGACATAGGCAAAATCTTTGCCGGAATATACCTTGCGAAAGAAATAGTTTCTTTTCTGAGGGTATAAGTGAGAAAGAAAGTAGAGCAAGACGAAGTTGGTGAACTTCCTCTCCAGACATCAGAGTGGCGCAATCGAAAGTGTTTTCGGTGTCAGGCTCCACAGCTTGAAAAGGCTGATGATTCAAGATCATGATGTTCTGAGCTCATACTAAGAGCGTAGGTATACGAGGTTGTGTTCCACACTGTGTGTTACGACAATCTTGGTATGAAGGTCATATTAATGGAATATGACAGACCTACGAACTACGAAGAAGAGATGGTGGACCTAAGTCCGAGAAATGGCTATGAGTCATTTATGATCCGAAATAAAATCCATATACGATTACCAGGTATTGACTTGGGAGATCTTCTTGATGGCATCAAGGATGTTAATAGTACATGGAATTTTATGAGAGAATAGACATTGAGCAGATTCGATTTGTCGTGAAACAGTTCCGACAGACCACATGAGAGTTTGTCTCAAGTGGAGAAGCCTAAATCTATTCTGGGTCGTTTAGCAATTACTATAATTTCGAATGAGAAATTGATAGATGGATGAGAAAACCATGGTTCTTAATAGTGTCATTAAGAATGGTTTGTAATCCTGAGGATGCTAAACATGTATGCAAACTTCGGTGGTCCATTCATGGGCTGAAGCAAGCATATCGAAGCTGGAATCTTCACTTTGATAATGTGATTAAAGGATTTTGGAGTTGTCCAAAATAGTTGAAGAAACCTACATTTGCAAAGAAGTGAGTGGGAGCAAAGTAGCTTTCCTTGATCTTATATGCGGAAGGCATATTTGAGTGGGAGCTAAGTAGCTTTTCCTTGATCTTATATGCGGAAGGCATATTTGAGTGGGAGCTAGGTGTCATTTGTGATTCTGTATGTAGCGACATATTGAATGACACAGATCCTCTAGTAGAGTGTAAAGGATTATTTAAGTGATTAAATTTTCTATGAAATGAAGTTAGGAGTATTATGCATCCGATTTATAATTGTATAGATCGTAAGGAGCTTAATAACATTAAGTCGGAATATTTCCTTAGTCAAGATTCTGAAGTGTTTCAGAATAGGACAAGCAAAGAAAGAGGTTCTTACTTGTATGACAAGGTAAAATATTAAGTTTATCTTGGCATTTTCAGTTATAGCAAATGATGTTCGACATTATCTATGTATCAGACATAGATGCTATCAGACTGAAAGCTCGACTTAGTGTGACCCGAGTTCTTGGTTGAAGAACAGGTTCTAGAGTGATCCTTGTGTGGATCAATGAACAAACGTTAAGTTTATTCTTCAGTGTCTATGAGAACTGAAGATAGGTTTTCTAGTAAAGGGTACGAGTGGAATGGCAACTTGCCGTAAATCTGTTACGATGATGCAAGTTATTACACTGACCCATACGACTAGAAATCTCATATAGGAGATGTCCTTTATTTTGAAGATAGACATGGTTAGTTTGCGAAGTCGCATATGAATGCACTGTCGCATAATCTACATAGGTATAGAAATATATCGCGACTTTAGAAGTAGCAAGTGTGATTGGACTGAGAAGTTTTCCGAGCGTAGGTGGTCCCCTTAATAGATCTTTCAGACTTTTAAGGCGCATGCTACGCGAATGCTCGAGTCTCACTCCATCCACTGGGATATATTTCACCGTCATCGTAAGATACGGGTTGATGTCAAACTAGGTGACATAGAAGTGTTGCAAAACACATATAGATCTCAATGTGTGAGTTCTATTGACTGTATTCCTCTTCCACGCGGCGAGCAGGCACCAAGATGCTATGGGTGTTGAGCTTTTTCCAGGTTGTAAACTAGATTAAGTGCTACTCTAGTGCAAGTGGGAGACTGAAGGGAATATGCCCTAGAGGTAGTTAATAAACATAGTTTATTGGCAATATCCCAATCGTTCATTATATGTTTTATATCATGCTATAACTGTATTAAGCGAAAACATTAATACAGGTGTGGTAGATAAACAACCAGGTCCCTAGTAGCCTCTACTAAGACTAGTTTCGTTGCGCGATTGATGATCGAGGTTTTCCGATCATAGGGCATGGCGCCGGTCGGCAATGGAAGTCATATCGTTAGGTGTAACGATGTGATGGACATACCCAGTATTTATAGGACATAGTCGTTACGCCTTAAGACCGTGAGATAGACTCTTATTTTTATCCCTGGAAGATACTTTGATCGCACCAAACGTCATATCTTATATAGTGTGACAATAACGGTGATACTTTTGGGTATCGGAAGGGGGTAGTTGAGACGAGGGGTCAACAGCGGGATTTGTCAGTCCGCATAGCCGGATAGATACTCTAGGGCCCACTCGGTGAGATTATGTCAAATGAGTTTGCAAACATGTGACTAGGTCACCAGCTGACATAATATCACGGACGAGTAGAAGTGAGCGATGTCGGTAACGAGATCATGCTAGGTATGGAGATATCTGAGAATGATGCTCGGACACGCTAAGTATCGCCATGACAAAGGGTTTAAGACTAGACGTCCAGGTTTGATAGATGAAAGTCATTCGTTATATCACATGGATTAATTCATGGGGTCCAGGCCTACGAGTTAGTCGTCGATCATAGAGGAGTCTTGATCGTACCTGTTATTATATCGAACTGCTAGGGTAACACACTTAAGGGGTTTCGACAAGACAACCGGAAAGGAAAGAGATCACCGGGAATGTCCCGGGAGGGGTCCGATGGAGATCGGGCAGCGCCGAAAGATTTTCGGAGCTAGGAAAAATTATATATATTATGTTTGATATTAATTAGTGTAATTAATATGCAAATATGATTTTATATATTTATTTTCGAATTTATTTAGGCTGATTTCCCTAAATGGGCCTTCTGGTCGAAAGAAGGCCCAAGAGGGGGAAAATTCCCTAGGGGAATTCGGTGGGAGCCATGGGGCCGACCCAGGTGGGCCAAAAGGGGCCCACCAGGAGCCGGCGCACCATGTGTGGCCGCACCAGGCAATGGGGGATAGTCCCACATTGCCTGGCTGGCAAGGTTGGCTCCCCCTGGGAGTCTATATAAGAAGGGGCACCCCTGGCCTTTTAATTCACCAATTAATTCCCAATTTCTCTCTCGATCTCGTGGTTCCCTTGTCGGAGCCGCGCCGAGTAGAGGAGGGGGATCTCTTCCACCATAGCCCGCTGCCGCGCTGCTGGTGTTCCGGTCCAAGTCTTCTACTGCTCGTCCTGGACTGGAGCTTCGGAGGCCGTCGTCTCCACCGTATGTGTGTGACGCCCTGCGAGGTGCTGCGCTAGCGGTACTCGGAGGACTACTTCCTCCACCCGACCTCGGGGTCATCTTCGTCTTTGTCGCGCCGAGTTCTCCGCGACCTAGAGGTCGGCTACGTCGTCTTCGTCGTCAACACTTGTGCGGGAGCGTAATCCCCGCTATTCGGTCTACGAGGGTATGTATTCCGATCTCCGCCGTACTACTATATCTGCATAGTGTCCAAGTCGGTTAGGTTTCGTAACTTGCCATATCTGTAATTGTTGTCGGCATCGACCACCCGAGACCTGGCTTACCTATAAAAGCCAGGAGGGTTGCTCGTCTCAGGGACACGCTCATAGCCGCCACCACCAACCCTAGCGAGATCGCAATCTCGCCATTGTAATCGCTACTCGCCATCAATACCAGACAAGCAGGAAGTAGGGTGTTATCCTTCGGGAGCCTGAACCTGGGTAAACTCCCCGCTTGTCAGCCGTCGTGATCACCAGCGCTTATCTCTCTCCCCCTCAATCAACCCGGGGTGGACAACCCTGGGATTTGTCGAGTTACACCCTCGTCAATTGGCGCCGTCTGTGGGAAAGACAACAAGCGTTGGAATCATGGTCGCACCGGCTCCATCTGCAATGAAGAAGGACGTCTACACCACTCGGGAGCCCATCCGCTTCGGCTCCTTCGAGTACGTCTTCCACCCGCCGGCCCACCGCTCGGTGTACGCCGATCTGTACAAAGGTATACACATCACCTTTGGCTCCATATACTGTTTCGTCGACATTCGCGGAATATTCATGTCCGCAGCAACCGCGCCACGCGCGGCGGCGGCACCCGCATCGGTCACCCTCGCGCCGCACTCGCCGTCATCCACCGCGGGAGTCGCATCTACCACACCCATGAAGATCGTGCCTGCATCGACTACATCGACAACCTCGGCAACGGCCACGCAGATCGAGTCTACTACAACCATCTCGGTCGCACGGCCGGCAAGGTCAAGATCTACCTCAACCACGACCGCACCCGCGCGTGCGAACAAGGACGTCCTGCCGACAGCCGTATCGCGCGCATCTTCGTGGACCCATCAGGTCTACCCCAAGCCAATCGCACTCGCTCCGGCGACTGCGAAATCTCCTTCCGCGACCACGGTGACGAACACAAAAGGACGCAACGACGACTGCGCTGCCTACCACGTAGCAGCAATTTTCGATCCAGAGCAAGATTCGGACGACGGAAGAAGACGCGGCAGCGTAAACACTCCTACCCAGGTTTACCCCGCGCAAGTCTTCATGGCTGGCACAGCGCCCCCAGAAGGCAACCAGGAAACCGCATATCCACTGGAGGTGGTCATGCCTGACCAGACGCGACTCACCATCATGCGTGACATGGGGATCAAGGCCATGATGCATGTCGACGATGGCACGTTCCCTCCACCCGACGCACCTAGAGAGGATCATCTGGCGCTCCAGTACTTGCTACGCAAGGAAGGCGAGCAACTTCGCGCCGAAAAGACCGAGCTGCTCAGGCGCAAGAGGGATGCGGATGCGTCGAGTGCCAGACGGGCTGCCATCTCGTTTACTTCCTCCACAGAAGTTGACCAAGGAGGACGGCGACACAGAGCCCGTGTTCCCCTCATGACGGACGCCGATCAAGCCAGGGTCACCCGCAACCTCGACTCGTCCTTCGTCACCGAGGACGAGAACGGAATACCTGTTCCCAAAACGGCGAACGCCGCCATCATAACAGTCAAAACATACCTTCGGCTCAAACAGCCACCGGAGGGAGACGCTCGCGCCCTTCTCCACAAGCAGCAGATCATGTCCATGAAGGCGATTGAGGAGGCTCTGTCGACCAGGGCGCCAAGCAACCGGGCACGTGAAGAGCTAGAGCACCAAGCCCGTGAGCCAGCAACATCAGGGGTCCCGACAGTACATCCACTACGACAAGCCCAACCAGGCGAAGATCTTCGCAACGTCATTACGCCAAGGACGGTGGACCGCCACCGCAGCCAGCGTTCGGCTGACACGACGAACCTCGACGATCAGACCGATCGCAACTTCAACATGTGCGGTGCCGCGTGTTTTAGCTTCAACATCCGCGACACCCGCATGCCCAAGGACTTCAAGCTGACAGCGGGAACCCCCAGGTACGACGGGAAGCAAGACCCGCGCCTGTGGCTCGAAGACTACCTCAGTGCCTGCACCTGCCAAGGCGGAACGTCGACTACGGCAATGCAGTACATCCAGCTAATGCTCACGGACTCAGCGCGCGGGTGGCTCACCAGCCAACCCAAGGACTCCTTCCGAACCTGGGAAGAATTCCAAGATACTTTCATAAAATGTTTCTCTGGAACATACGCAAGGCCGACGACCTATATCGAGTTGCAAGCCAACAAACAAGGAAGACGAGTCGCTCCGCTCGTACATCCAGCGGTGGACACTCCTTCGCAACACCATGGAACCTGTCTCAGAAGATCGGGTGATGGATGCTTTCATGCACGGTCTAGCTCGCCGCGACCTCCGCGAAGAATTTGGTAGGCTCCAGCCGAAGACCACGATCGAGCTCATGAAGATAGCCAACCAGTTGGCCGAAGGAGAGGATTACGTTCGCGACACCTCTCCAAAGAAGGAAGCTGAAACAAGTAACTGGCGGGATAGAAGAAGAAACAACGTTTCACCAACACCGACACAATCGAGCTAGTAGAGGCGGGATATCAAACCCCCCGTGATGACACACGAGATAAATGTCGCCAATATGATCAGGGTCGAAAGTCCAGCTCGCGACAGTACAACCGCAGCAGCGGCAGCGTCAGCCACAATGATGGAAGCCAGAAGCGCGAGTGGAAGCGCGCGCTGACCCCAGCTGAGGAACTGATGCAACCTTGCAAGCATCACTCGTTTCGCAACCCGGACACAGGCATGTGGGGTGCCAACCACCCGCTGAAGGACTGCCGCAAAGCACGCAAGATTTACCAGGCTATGCAGCAAATCATCACTCCCGTGCAAGAACTGCAGGCAGCTCCGCAACTCGCCATTCAGGCAGCACCCGCAAACAACAACCCAACACAAGCAGCTGGGACCTTCCCCCAGCAGCAGTCGCAACATGAAGTCCAGTCGGCAGCGCACGACGCATACCCGACCGCGCGAGGACATCTCAACATGATCCAGAAAGGACGCCCTTTGAACACGGCCCAGAAGCTCATCACCCTCCAAGTCCTACAGGCTACAACTAGCCCGTGCGCAGTACCAGACTACCTGAGAGGGTCCGAGACACCAATCACATTCTCCAGGGCAGATCACCCATCAGAGGTACCTCGACCCGGTCACGCCGATCTGGTTATCGAAGCCCTAATTGGCGACTACAGCCTGAAGAAGGTATTCATGGACGGAGACAGCGGCATCAGCATCATATTCGCCGACACCCTGAGAAGAATGAACAAGTCGACAGAGAAGTTACCGGAGTCGGAGACCACCTTCCACGGCATAGTACCAGGGAAAGCAATCACGCCCATGGGAACAATCACACTCGACGTCATCCTCGGCACACCCGAGCACTTCAGGAAAGAGTCGATTGACTTCGAGGTCGTCGACTGGAAGTCACAGTACCACGCCATACTTGGGCGCCCAACTTTTGCCAGGTTCATGGCAGTGCCTCATTACGCCTACCTGATGATCAAGTTGCCTGCACCCAAAGGGATAATCACTGCGCGCCGCGACTTCGACCGCTCCAACAGCTGGGACCGCGAGTTCAGCAGGATCTCTGAGTTCTTCGGAGTCGAAGAGCACTTCAAGGCTATATCAGTCGACAACGACAAAACCATCTTTCCACCCCGCAAGAAGCCAGCCAAAGACGCCGCCTTCAACACAAACGATGACACTGTAACCCACCAAGTCCATCCGACTGACAGCAACAAGACGGTCAAAGTATCATCAAGCCTGACCATTGCATTGGAAAGCGCGCTCGTCGAGTTTCTACGTGAGATCTGGAAAATCTTTGCATGGCAACCTTCTGACATGCCAGGAATACCCAGGAATCTTGCCGCGCACTCTTTAAAAGTCCACAAGGACGCCAGACCAGTCAAACAAGCCATGCGACGCTTCTCAGGACCCAAACGGGACGCGATCACCATGGAGATCGACCGACTGCTGCACGCCAAGTTCATCCGAGAAATCAAGGACTCGGACTGGGTTGCTAACCCTGTCCTAGTGGAGAAGAAGAAGATGAAGAAATTGCGCATGTGCGTCGACTTCCTTCCAGTCAAAAAATGCTGCCCCAAAGATCATTGCCCGCTCCCGCGGATAGACCAGATCATCGACTCGACAGTAGGCTGTGAGCGCCTGTCTTTCCTAGACGCCTACTCAGGTTACCAGCAGATCAGGCTGAAAGTCGAAGATGAAGAAAAAATGGCGTTCATCACACCCGACGGTGTCTTTTGCTACCAGACGATGCCATTCGGGTTGAAGAACGCTGGTGCCACGTACCAGCGAACAATGCAAGCATGCCTCAAAGGGCTCATCGGGAAAATTGTCCAAGTCTACGTCGATGTCATCGTCGTCACGACCCGAAAGGAGGACACCCTAGTCGACGACCTCCGCAAGGTCTTCGCGGCACTCGACGCCTATCAGATCAAGCTCAACCCAGAAAAATGTGTGTTCGGCGTGCCAGCCGGAGAGTTACTGGGGTACCTTGTCTCCGCAAGAGGAATCGAAGCAAATCCTGAGAAGGTGCAGAACATAGTCACGATGCCAGCACCCACCAAACTCCGGGAAGTGCAACGATTAGCCGGCCGAGTCGCAGCTCTCAGCCGGTTCATAAGTAAGTTGGGTGAGAAGGCCCTGCCTTTCTACCAACTGATGAAGAAGACGGACAAGTTTGAGTGGACACAAGAAGCACAGGAGGCGTTCGACCAACTCAAAAAGACCTTGACGACTTCCCCAGTCTTGGTGGCACCACTGGAGAACGAGCCGCAATACCTGTACGTCTCAGCGACAAACAGGGTGGTGAGCACGGTACTCGTATTTGAGCGGGAAGAAGAAGGGCATAGTCACCCCGTGCAAAGGCCAGTCTATTACCTCAGCGAAGTCCTAACACTGTCCAAACAGAACTACTCGCACTACCAGAAGCTGGCATATGGGGTCTTCATGACTTCCAGGAAGGTCGTCCACTACTTCTCCGAGCACCCGATCACGGTGGTAAGCTCCTCCAGGCTAGCAGACATCCTCACAAACAAACACGCGACAGGACGAGTCGCCAAGTGGGTTGTCGAACTAGGACCATGGGGGCTGAAGTACGCTCACCCGAAGTCTATCAAGGCCCAAGTCCTTCCAGAATTCACTACCGAGTGGATAGAAGCTCAGCTACTAGATGTCCCCGACTTGTCCAACGCATGGACGATGTACTTTGATGGCTCCAAGAAATTCAAGGCGGTTGGGGTAGGAGTCGTGCTCATCTCCCCCAAAGGCGACAAGTTGAAGTATGTCTTACAGATGGACTTCCCAACACCCTCCAACAACGAAGCCGAGTACGAGGCCCTGATCCACGGCATGCGGATGGCCAAGAACTGCGGCGCCACGCACCTCATGATCTACAGAGACTCCTACCTGGTTGTACAGCAAACCATGAAGTCATGCGACACCATCGCCGACAACATGATCGCCTACAGAGACCTGTACGACCAGCTGGAGGGCACCTTCGACGGCTGTGAGCTGCGACACATTGGCCGCGACAGCAACGAGGAAGCCGACATCCTCGCCAACATGGGATCAGATAGGGTCCCAGTACCACCTGGCGTCTTCCTCGAGCGCATCACGCAGAGGTCCATCAAGACTCGACCCGCAGCAATCCCCTCCACACCATCAACAAGCAGCGCGAACCCGAAAGGCCAAGAAAAGGAGCCCATGGAGGTCATGCTAGTCGAAGCCACATGGACTGGGCCATACCTGGCATACATACTGCACCAAAGTCTGCCAGCAGACCCAGTCGAAGCAAAGTGCATCATCAGGCGCTCCAAAAGCTTCACCGTCATCAACGGAGAACTCTACAAGAGAAGCATCTCAGGAATCCTGCAAAGGTGCGTAGATCCAGTCGACGGCCAAGCCATCCTACTCGACATCCATGCGGGCATCTGCGCGCATCACGCCAGCAGTCGAGCATTGGTGGCCAAAGCGTTGCGAGCCGGGTTCTACTGGCCATCAGCCATGCAAAACGCTGAAGATCTAGTAAAGAAATGCACCGGGTGCCAGGAGTTTGCCAACAAGCCACACGCGCCGGCGTCCGAGCTAAAATCAATACCGCTAGCCTGGCCCTTCGCCCAATGGGGGCTGGACATGGTGGGCCCGCTGAAGAAATCCTCACCCGGAGGACACACTCACCTCCTGGTCGCAGTCGACAAGTTCCCCAAGTGGATTGAGGCAGCACCCATCACAAGTTCGACTGCAACATCAACGGTCAACTTCATCTGGTCCATCATCTTCAGATTCGGAGTTCCAAATGGGATCATAACGGATAACGGCTCGAACTTCACAACCGAGGAATTCAAAGACTTCTGCTCAGATCAAGGAATCAAGCTCAACTACGCGTCCGTTTCGCACCCGCAATCCAATGGGCAAGTCGAGAAAGATAATGGCCTAGTCTGCAGCGGCATCAAGAAGCGCATGCGGGTACCGCTGAGACGTGCCGCGGGTGCGTGGGTCGAAGAACTGCCGTCAGTCCTCTGGAGTCTGCGAACCACGCCAAACAGGTCCACCCAATACACTCCATTCTTCATGGTGTATGGTGCAGAGGCAGTCCTTCCCTGCGACATCAAGTTCGAGGCACCACAAGTGGTCGCCTACGACGAGTCAGATGCAGAAGAGGCACTCGAAGACAGTATGGACATCCTGGATGAAGCCCGCGACATTGCCCTGTGCGATCAGCCGTGTATCAGCAAGACCTACACAACTACCATGGACGGAGGTTGCGACCACGAGCATTCGTCGCAGGCGACCTGGTCCTCCGCCTCAAGCAGAAGAAGGTGCACAAGCTCACCTCCCCATGGGAGGGGCCATACATTGTGACAGAGGCAATCGGCAACGGAGCCTACCGCCTGAAGGACTCGAAGACGGGAGCAGTCTGCAGCAACCCGTGGAACGTGGCGCAACTTTGCCGGTTCTACGCCTAGTCGACCCGATCATTGTACCACAAGAAAACTCAAACGCGGCAGGTTTCATACGCACTCTTTCCCTTACCAGGGTATCTAAGGGGGCTGGAAGGGTTTTAATGAGGCGGCCTGTTCGCAAGAATCAATAAAGTGATTTAAGGAAAATGCTGTCCACTTTACCTTCTCAGTCAAGGAAATCAATAACCTAGGTCGCCACTCGAACCACTCGGGGGCTGCGCCATACAGGTAAAACAAAATCCTAGGCCACCACTCAAATCACTCGGGGGCTGCGCCATACAGGTTGAAAGAAAAAGCCTAGGCCGCAACTCGAAGCACTCGGGGGGCTGCGCCATACAGGCACAACTCACAAAATCCTCGTCCCTTACCCGATCTACTCGGGAGTTGCGCTGCACAGGTCAAGTCAAAAATCCTAGGTCGCCACCCGACGCACCCGGGGACTGCGCCTCGCAGGTAACACTTGAAAAACCCTAAGCCACCATTTGAACTACTCGGGGGCTGCGCCATACAGGTCTCACTTGACAAATCCTAGGCCGCCACCCGAGCCACTGTAGCGTACCTGCACTTTAAATAAGGCAGATACCTGTGTATAGTGCAAATCCCTGGATCGATTCGTTTGCACACACAATTTATGATGTAATATCACAACAAAGTATCAATTTTATTACATCGATGATCCAGACTTACAAAATATTCATTACAAGTTGCATAGCATAAAGCTAGCTTTGAAATAGTACACAACGGGACAATAGCAGTGGGTCTCCAACAACTTCATGTTGCCACAGGCGAAAACATGTTGGTTGTAGACTCGAAACCTTTAAACGAAACCTCACTCGTCATCTGGTCAATCTGCAATAAGAAAAATATTGCAGCAACGTGGGTCAGATTCCATTAAAAATGGAGTCTGGCAAGTGACACTATGGTGTACACTTAATGGAATAACTCTATAGCCTATATGCATATTTGGCTGGTGGAGTTCAAGGCTATTTTGCATAAAGCCAATTTTTCCTATCTCTTTGGAAAACACTTTCTTCAAATCAAGACAAGTATGGCATGAAACCATAAATCTCATCTTCCCTTGTTCACCCATCAAGTTTTATTTCTGAAGTTGGAATGGTGGAATCCTCCGTTGACGTCCGTGATCAGCTGCTCAAATTGTCTGTACCGGGGACACGGCTAAGTACTTAGTTTTACACTATGCAGAGGTTGTGCACGTTCACCATTGTACCCATTCAACCCAAACTATCCTTTACACACCATTTGTGATAAGGGAAAGGAGAAGAATGAGACGAGATCTTTCAGAAGCATTTTCCCTCCCACTCTGGCTTGACCTGTTCCACCTAACATCCCCCTACATCTGCTTGTCAAGCTGGAGAGAGTCCACGCAACATAATTGATCAAGCCAGAGCCCATATGGCAATGGCTGCACTGGAAGCAATCGTCACTCGGAGTTCTTCAGATTCCTCTGTTCCCTAGGTGGCCATCCACAAGTGCACATACTGCAGGAACCATAGACATGGACCTGCGTAGCCACTCAACTTCGCCACCATACAACCAATCCACCCAGGAGGTTCATTAACTTAGTGGATGTACACTCTAAGGTGAAAATCACCATGCTCACGGCCCTAAGTAGAATAGACATTCATCCTAGGCGACGACAACCATGAGCACGGTCCTGAGTAGTCACTTAACATTTTGTAAAACTTTTTATCAATTGCATAGCATCAATATTGCTACTAAGTATTATATAGGAACCTAGACACAGGAATAAGGAATTTCTACACAGGTTTAGCATAGCAATACTATCCTACACATGCTTATGTAAAAATACACTAAGTAATGCATATGGAAAATAATAGGAAGTTTATGAGGTGTGCCACTTGCCTTTGAATGTTGTCGTTGCTCACAAACTCTTTTCAACAACGAACGTTTGCTCTCCGTTCAATCTAAACAATATAAGCAAACAACAATACAACAATCAACAACAACAATCATCAAACATACTTGCACATACAAAGTGAACAAACAGGTTTCATTAAACTTTTCTAAGGAAATTATGTTTATGCATGAGGTGCAATATATTCTTAAGGACTAGAGATGTAGGTCATGTTAAGAAATATTTTAAGTAATGCAAAGAGAAATTGGGTGTCAAAATGACTAAGGACTAAGGTCATGACTTGAATAAAATATTTTGTTTTATATCATCTTGAATAAGCATTCTAATGGCTCAAAATTTGTTTAAGTCTAAAAGACAAGATTAGGAAAGAGGGAAAGGATAGAAAGTAGAATGTAGAATCTTCTCCTTGCTTCATTTTCTTCTTGATGTGATGACTTCATTGCAATTTTGTAGACTTGATGGTTTTGATAGTCTCCAGGTTGGTCTTGAATATTACTAAGTGTCTAAGTGTAGCACTTTACCAAAATGCTAAGTTGAAAATACTTCTAACTTAGAGAAGAATAATGAAGAGGTTTTCCTATGAGGGATATAATTATATAATAAAATATGTAATGCATGAAATGTAATTTTTTAATCACCAGAAAGCATCAAAATAACGTTTGTGATTTCTTTATAAATATGCATGAATTTATAAATGCAATTTAATTAACTTCTATTCTTGGAAAATATAATAAAAGGGACAATTATAAGATTAAAGTTTTCTATGATTAAATTTTTATAACAAAATTTTATAAATAGTGTTAATAGACAGGGGCATTTAATTAAATTTATTGCAATTTGATTTAATCAAGAATAATATTTTTATTAATAGTTATGTTGAAAATACTCAAACTATTAAATATATAACTATGAATTCATTCAAATATTACTCAAAAATATTTTATAGCAATGGCATCAATTTACAAATATTCCAAAGTCCCTAAAACAATTTTATTTGCAATTTTTGGATTTATAGATTTAAAGTTATGCCAATAATACTCAAATCCACCATTTGAAATTTGAATATTTTAAACAAAGTCAAATTTGAATTTTGGCAGATCCAAAATATTGTAGATGTCAAGATCTTTCCAAATATGTAAAAATATTTGAATTTGGATAAGTGGTTAAAAAGTTATGACAGATCTAAGTTGCAGGGTCTTTTCTGTAAAACTGCCAAATTAAATAAATCAAGAAAAATGATTTTACACGTCAGCGCTGACAGGGCGCTGACTGTGCGCTGACTGGGATCCGACGTGGATAAGTGAGTTAGATCTGGATCGTCAGATCCAGATCCAACGGATCTCGTCAGCTCGTACCGGTTCGTCTTAACCGATCTAATCTTGGCCGCAAGATTTGTATCGGACGGCCCCGATTGTGTTGACCAACTAGGAGCGGCGCCACTTGCCGGAGGCCTTTCCCGCGGCGGCGATGATCGGGGCAAGCGACGTTCGGCTATTCTACGGAGTCCTAGGACCAACGAAGCTCACCTTGGTGCTCGGAAGAGCTCCACGAAGTCGATGGCGAAGTCGTGGGTGTCGGGGTGCGCTGGATCCTTCTCAAATGCTCATCGGAGACGGGAACGGTGACGGTTTCCTTTGGTTGAACAAGAACACGTCGATCTCGAGCAAAAACAGAACACCGATGGTGTTAGGAGGATGCGTAGGGATGAGAGGAAGAGGATGGAGAGGTTCTCGGGCTCGGGGGTTGCTCACCTCGTCGGAGAACGGAGAAAAATGGCGGCGGAAATCCAAAGTCCGGCGAGCAAATACACGAGCCTGGCGGCGGGCTGAGCTAGGGTTTTTGGGGGGAAAGGAGGCGGCGGAGGTGGGCTTTATATGGGGACAGAGGGGAGCACAAAGCGATCATCACGGCGTGAATAGAAGGAAGGAGATCGCCGGCTGATTTTTGGTGCGTGATTCTCGCTGGAGGAGGAACACGACCTCGGCTGATAGGTGGGTCCCGCTGTCAGGTTTTTCTCTTTTTCTTTTCTGTTTTATTTATTTCCTTTATAACTTTTGATACATAATTCCAAATGAAGTCAAACAAATTTCTAAAAATTTGTAAAATTATTATCTTTGTGTAAACCACTTGTAGGCATGTTTTGAACATTTTTGAAAAATAATATTTTGAAATATTGATTGAATACAAATTTGACACTTAAGGTCAAATTTTAAATTATATCTTAATTAAATTTTCTTTTGGCTAAATAAAATTTGTAAAATACCCATATTCAAAATGTGTTTGAATTTAAGTTATTTAAACTCATGTTCCAATATTAAATAAATTTTAGCTTTAATAGATTATTAAATAACATATTACAACAATTTGTAATGAAAAGAGAAAATGTAATGTAATCATTTTTAACTCAAATTATTTTGTGCACCATTAAGTTTCTTAACATGATAAATCATTTGAAAACTTCATAACAACTTTGGAAAAGATTTTTGTTTTAATTCATTTCTTATTTAGAATATATTAATCATTTCATGCTTTGAAAGCATTTAAGCAAATGAAATGTTTAATTGGATAATTCATTAATTTTAATTTATGAAGTTTTAAGGTTATAAACTATAAGCTTATAATTTCCAAATTATATTTTGAACTCAGGTAAATGAATCATAATCTTTTGGCAATTAGACAATGTTTTCAATAGTTTAAAATAACACTTGTAATTATTATTTTAATTTATGAATTGCTATTGCTAAGTGGTTGAAATCAAATACTTATAAAGAAACCTTTTATTTCATGAATATGGTTTGAAGATTTGTAAGACATTTGTCAAATTAGATATTGAGGTTTTAATAATTACAATGAATAATAAATTGCTTAACTTGAAACAACTTTTTAAAAAAATTGATTACTTGAGATATTTGCAATATTAAACTTTTTCAATATGTTTGAGGTCTTTCATAGTTGATTTTCTTATGCAATTAATATTTTATTTTAATAAAAAGAAAAGTTTTAAATTTTAGTGATTTTTGAACATTATAAAATGTTGGGATGTTACAGCCACTCGGGGGCTGCGCCATACAGGTCAAGTCCTAAAACCCTAAGTTGCCGCCTGACACATTCGGAGACTGCGCGATACAGGTCTCACTTGAAAAATCCTAGGACGCCACTCGAAGAACGCGGGGGCTGCGATACACAGGTGCACAAGATAGACTTAGGCTGTCACCCAAGGTACTCGGGGGCTACGCCGTACAGGTCAAAATCACAACAGATACTCGCACAGTAACTCAAATAGTTTCTATAACATCCCAATTTTCAGAAAAATTTAAAACTTTGCATCCATGCATCATCATCATTAAACTTGTCATTTAAATCACATAGATTTTTAATTAAATCTTTATATATGTTTTAATTGATTTTATGTCTATAAAATTTTTTTATTTGAATTTATAATAATATTACTTTTTATTCTATTTTTACTTTCGACAAAAATAATATCAAAAGGATCTATTTTTAATAAGCTTTTCAAATTATATTCTTATGAGTTTTCTGAGAAGTTTTGATATAGTTTTGAAATTGTTTTATACTCAAAAGATTTAAAAATAGAAAAATGATTTATAAAAGAAAAATCAAGCCGGGCCAGCAAGTGGGCCGAAGCCCACAAGCTATCTACCGCGCGCACGGCACCGCAGCCCGCCAGCAGCCCGTCCCGCCCGCGCTCTCTCTCTCTCTCTCTCTCTCTGACAGGTGGGCCCCACCTATCATCCCTTCCCCGGCAACGGCTCGCCCCAAATCACGCCAGCGACGACGCCGAGAAACGGCCGAATAATTTTGATTCATTGCGGAGGATTCATTGCTCCATTTACGTCGCCGATTCGTGCTATAAGAACCACTCGATCACCTCTCTCTTTTGCCCCAAGCACGACCTCCCGAGAGACACCAGGCCGCCCGCGAACATCCCCGGAGCTCCACCGTAGCCGCCGGCGAAATTTCGCAACTCCGGCAAGCATCGTGAACCCCGAGACCTCCCTCCACTCCCTTTCAATTAACCTTGACCTTGCGCATTGTTTTGACAAGTTTTTGCATCTTCTCGGGCAGCAGAACAACGACTCCGTCCACACCCGAGGAGGACCGCCGCCAAGCACGACTCCGACGAGCAATCTCCGGCGCGTCAGAGCATTCCATCGTCGACCACCTCGCCATCGTCTCCGCCTCGACCTCCTCCACGCACGGGTATGACTCGTTCGTCCTCGTAGACAGTAGAATGTAGGCAACAAGCATCGCCGGCGAGGGCGCCGCCGCGAGCACGCCTCGGTCTAGGGTTCCGGCCGGCCGCGCCGCTCGTTTCTGGTCGATTGGATCTGGACCGTTGGATCTCCCGTGCACGGATAGGATTAGATCACTTAAAAACGAAGCGGTACGTTTGCGTGGCACGCACAGTCAGCGCCGCGTCAGCGCACAGTCAGCACCACGTCAGATATTATTTTCTACGAATTTCTTAAAATCATTTTATTTGGCAGTTTTGCAGAAAACACCATGCATACTGTTTTTATCATTACTTTTTATCTGTTTATCCAAATTTAAATATTTTTATATATTTGGAATCCTTAGAACCAGTAGAATCTTTTGGCTTCATTAGTTTTCTGGTTTGACACATTCAAAATTTTCAAATATTTTTGAGAGTATTTTAAGTGTTTTTTGACATAAGTTTATTTAGAAAAATTATTTTTGAGTAAATCAAATTGCTAAAATCTTGTTTAGATGCCCTCTGCCCAAATGTCATTCCTACAAAATTTGATTATGAAATTTTATTTAAGGAAATTAAGACTCTTGAGGTTACCCTTTATTCATGTCTAAATAAATGAAAACAAATTAAAAATTTATTCATGCATACATCACAAACATTCAAAGAGATACATTTAATTGTTTCTTGACATTAAAATAAATTATTGCATCTCATGCATAGCATATATTTTTCTTGGTATGAACATATTGCTTGTTTGTTTATGTGTGGCTCTTTATTTCTTTGTTAGACTATTCGGAGGGAAACGTAAGTCTTTGCAACTGTAACTGCTGTACTTCCGGTTGACAAGGCAAGTGGCACACCCCCATAAAATTCCTATTATTTTTCTATGCATGAGTAGATTATTTTTCTATAAGCATGTGTAGGATAGTATTGCTATGCAAGCCATGTTTAGACTTCCTTATTCCTGTGTCTAGGTTCCTATGAAAATACTTAGTAGAATTGTGATGCTATGCAAAACTATTTTTGATGAAATGTTGAATTCTACTAAGTTATAATCAAACACCTGGGTGGAATTGGTTGCTTGGTTGTATGAGTTGAGTGTTGTCCCCAGGGGATGTACCTGTGGGATATTCACTTGTGGATGGCCACCCAGGAACAAAGGGATCTGAAGAACTCCGAGTGAAGATTGCTTCTCGTGCAGCCATTGCCAATATGGGCTCTGGCTTGATCAACTAAGCTGCGTGGACTCGCCCCGGCCTGACAGGTGGAGGTAGTGGTTTGTAGGTGGAGCGCGTCAGGCCAGAGTGGGAGGGAAAATGCTTCTGAAAGATCTCGTCTCATTCTTCTCCTTTCCTTATCACAGATGGTGTGTAAAGGATAATTTGGGTTGAATGGGTACAATGGTGAACGTGCACAACCTCTGCAGAGTTAAAAATCTAAGTACTTAGTCGTGTCCCCGGAATCGGAAAATTGAGCAGCTGAACGAGGACGTCAACGGAGGATTCCACCATTCCAATTTTTAAATTAAAAACTTGATGGGTGAACAAGGGTAGATTGAGACTATGGCTTTCATACCATATTTGTCTCAATGAGGAAAAGTTGTTTCTAAAAAAAGTTAGGGAAAAACTTGCTTTCTGCAAAATAGCCTTGAGCTCCACCAGCCAAATAAGCATATAGGTCATAGAGTTATTCCTCTAAGTGTCCAACATAGTGTCACTTGCCAGTTCCATTTTAATGGTTCTGACCCACGTTGTTGCAATATATATATATATATATATATATATATATATATATATATATATATATATATATATATATATATATATCTCATTGCAGACTGTTCTGATGATGAGTGAGAATTTTACTAAGGGTTTCGAGTCTTCAACCAACATGCTCGCATGTGGCACATGATGATGATTGGGGACTCCATGAAGAATAATTTTCCGCTGTTTACTCTGTTCACTGCTAGCTTTATGCTATGCAAATTCGTAATGAATATTTTCTAAGTCTGGATCAGCGTTGTAATAAATTGATACTTTGTTGTGATATTACATTGTAACTGTGTGTGCAAACGAATTGATCCAGGGATTTGCACTATACACAGGTATCTGCCATATTTTAAGTGCAGGTACACTACAGTTTCATTCTCATTACTCGAGAACCTCTTTAACCTCATACATTGTCATTTACATTGGCAAATTCGCCCCCTATAGCTAACCCTGTACAACAGAAGACAGCTACCCTTAGTCTGCAGGCTCGGCCTTCGGCGCGTCGAGTGGGCCTACAAGTCGCTCACTCAACTTTTGAACCTGCTCGATCATTTGGCGCGCAGCCGCCAAGGTATCGGCATAGTCGTCATCCCCGGGCAGGCCACCCATCAACCTCTCCAGCGGAAGCTTCGGCCGGTGCAGCCGGACGTATGCCAGCGCCACATTCGCCCCGACGACGAGTTGGGCGTCAACCACCTCCTTCAGCGCGTCACCACCGCGGAACCTCTCCGACAAGCCAGCCAACCCGTGCAGCTGCCCATTTTGTGGGAAAAACACACGGTGGACGTGCCAGAGGGTCTTCCGGTAATCTTGAAGGAGAAAGGCAGCCCGCCAAGTCCGTTCAAGCATGCACGCAAGGATTCGCCCTCTAGACTTGTTCGACCAGAAGTGGCGAGCCTCGTGTGAATCGCCAGTCGCCTCTCGGGTGACCCGCTCTTCAACACGAGCCTGCTCAGCCTGCCAATCCGGGTTCACGTCTGCATCCAGAAGTTACAAGTTATAACAAGCAAGCTTCAAGAAAAAAGCAAGCCACAAGCACTCCTTGAAGCTGTCGACTGATCAGATCGATCTCGCCAAGCAAAAATTCCTCTCGCTGGGAGAACCCCGCTGTGGGACACGATTTGGCGCGCTCCAGCTCCAATTCAGCAAGCTTCACACTAGCTTCAAGGCTAACCACCTTATTCCTCATATAGGTGATCAGCCGCTGGTCATTCGCGCTTCGCTGTGGAACGGGTGCCGATCGACGATGACGCTCAGCTGCAGACGAGCGGGAAGCTCCCTCGCCACTCGCGCGAGTCGTCGCAGCGGAAGAAGTGGTCTCGTGCGTGTCAGTCTGTCACAGATATGCAATGTCAATACAGCAAGAAGACTCCTCAGCCAAAGCACAGTTGAAGACAAAGAAATTATACTTCAGAATAAAAGAAGTTCCAAGGCCAGAAGACCCGACAAAATAAAGGTCATTACAAGCTGCAGACTGAAATACAAGTTCTTGCGACTAAAAGGACCCACACTACAAGAGCTCCTAAACTACTGACTCCGACCGGGAGCGACTCTTCCGAGAAGCCGCCTCAGTTGCCTTCGCAAGCGCCCTCTCGAAGGTGGCCACAAGCTTCACAACCAGTTGTGTAGCCTGCGCCTTCACCCCGCTAAGGGACGCGGTCCGGCCATTGGACCTTCGCGGGAAGCCGCTGACAACCTTCTCGAAATCGCCAGCTACTTGATGGCCTAGCAGAAGCTGGAAGGTGAGCTCGGAGCCACGTACCGTCTGCGCCCGAGTGAAGTCGGCGAGGGTAGTCGCTTCATCTTCGAACGGCGCCGTGAGGGCGTCGACGGCAGTAGGCGGCGGGTCGCTCGGAAAGATGCTCCGGTGCACAGTCGTGAGCACTCCAGTCGACTTCTGCAGCGCCGCTGACGACTTCTGCAGCGCAGCGGATGCATACGCGCAGACGCGGTCGAGAAACCCGACCGCGGTGGCCAAGTCGACATTGTTGCTTGACGAGCCTTCCGGAGGAGCGCCCCACATTTCTCTGAAACAAGAGGTCACAAGTCAACAGAAAGAAAAAGAAGCAAAGACAAAGTAGGCGCTAAGCCGAAAACTCACCTCCAAGGGCGCCGGCGAGTGAGAGCAGGCGGTCGACCTCGGTCTTCTCCCGGACGACCCGCATACGCTTGCGCTCCTGGGACTCGTGCAGGGCCTTCGCAAGCTCCGCATGTGCCTGAAGCTTCAGCTTCAACTGTTGAGCCCGCTTAGTAGCCTGGTCCAGAGAGATGCGCAACTCGTCTCTCTCCTTCTCCAGGCAAACATAGGCGGCGACTGCCTCAAGTTGTTGGCGGTAGTATGGCTGCAGGAAAAACAAGAAGTTATAAAGTTGCGGGCGACTATACTAGTCACCCACACCTTCGGGGGCTACTCCCATCAGGAGCGCTGTTCGCGCACCCGATGAAATTTCAGGACCACAACAACAAGGAAAAGGACTTACGTGGTCCAAAAGGTCGACATCCTCCGAAGTCGATGGGGGAGCACGGCTCAAAGCTGCGAAGCTGCCAGGCGGCGCACGATCCTCGACAACCACCCGCGTCACCAACTCAGTTGATGGAGCAGAAGTGTGCTCAACTTCTTGAGGAGGAGAGTGGGCGCCGTCAGAGCGGCTGCTGAAGCAAAATCAATGGAAAATCAACTCGAATCCAGAAACTCGAAAATGCAAACGACGAAGAAGGAAGAAAAGGAACTCACCCGGTGGCCTCGTCGCCGTCGTAGCTCCCCAGAGAGACGGACGGCATCCGAGCGAACCTACGCGGCGGCGCCGAGCTGATCGGAGGAGCGGCCAAGGGTTCGTCCCAGTCGTCCAGCGACCACGCACCCAAAGAGGACATGCCCGTCTCCTCCAAGTCAACATCGGCATCCTTTGCGGGTGACGAAGCAGTCGCAGAGTCGCCGCCACTTCGCCGCTTCTCCCTCTTCCGTGCGGGTTCCTCCTCGTCATCGTCATCCTCCACCTCATCGTTTGGAGAGATAGCGGACGGGATGTATTCATCATCATCCTCCTCCTCCACAAACTTCGACTCTTCGTGAGGTCCGTTCTCAGGGAGAGGAGGAAGGCTGACAACAAGAGAGCGACCCTGAAGCAAACAAAGCAGAGTTGAGTCAAGCAAAAGAAGATCAAGAAAACCAGTAACGAAAAGAACAGTGCAAAAAACTCACCTCCGGAACAGGGTTCGCTCCTCCATACGCAGCGACCGGGCACTTGACGTTGTAGGGGTCCGCGGCTCGAAGGCTGGTGATGCCCCTCACCTTGGTCTCCATTTCTTCGTCGTCAAGCGGTTGGTCGCTGACACCCTCGACTGCCCACATCGGGTGAGGACGAGCGCGTAGCGCCTAGACGCGCAGCCGGAGGAAGGTGGCCATCAAGTATACGCCACTCGACTCGCGCCCCAGGGTCTTGAGGAGGTTGCGCAGCTAGCCCAGCAGAGGCTTCACGGCCTCCCTCTCCTCCTCGGCGAGTGGGTGCGCCCAAGCCCGAGTCTTCCGCAAGCCGCGCTCGATGTCGAAGGGCGCCAGACCCTCCTGGTCGCACTGGAGGTTGAACCACCTCTTTCGCCACCCCTAGACGGAGTCCGACTTCTTCATCTGAAAGAACGCGGTGTCGCCGCACAACTGGATGCCGAAGCCGCCCACAGGGTACGCCAACCCGCTCTTCCCAACGTTCTTGCGAACGAGATAGAGAGACTTCCAGAGAGCCCACTGGGGTGCGATCCCCAGGAAGCACTCGCAAAGCACGATGAAGCTCGCGATGCTTAAGACGCCATTGGGGGTCTGTCGTGGTGGTGTCACGGCAGATGCCATAGGATGGCTAATGTGTGGGTCCGATGGACGTTGGTGGATCCGGGGAGGGATAGCGAGCTGAATAGCCCACACGGGGAGGATCCCGGTATAACCGAGATCTCCCAAGAACCAGCAACAAGAGCAGAACGCTAGAGGTAAGATCTAACAAATAAGAACAAATGCACGAAGGCACTCAGCACACAGACGATATACCCAGGTTCAGGGCCCTCGTGAGAAGGTAACACCCCTACTCCTGCCTTTCCTCTCTATATAACTGTAGTATAAGGGCTCCAACTTGCTCTTAGATCTCTCAAGGTGAAGAACACAAGGAACTAGAAGAACTCAAGGTATGAAGAAGTGACTGCTGTAGGAGTAAATACAACTACAGCTTTGGCTGCCAAGTTGGTCTCTCCTCCACAGAAGCAGTTATGGCGCCTTTTATAGGGTTTCGTCCAGGAGGGCCGGAAACCCTAAACCGGCTTAGCCCCACCGGACAGGCCTACCCGGCATGTCGTCACCGGCTAGTGCGACCTAGTCGCCGCGCTATCCGGCGTAGCCCCTTCGTCATCATTTCGGCAAGGACAGCAGGCGCCGTCCTGGATCATCATTGTCCCCCTGTCAGCGACAGGACATGTCTTGGCCCATCCCGGATAGCCTTTTCTGGATTGCCGGGCTAGGCAGGTCGTGTCTTGTCGTACCGGCTGACGCGCTCCCGTGTCAGGCGGGAGGTGACCATGCTTCCGTGTCAGGCAGGAGTGACCATGCTTCCGTGTCTGACGGAAAGGTACTTCCCCCCGCATCAGGCGGGAAAGCCTGCTATTGACCTCGCGAGTCCTTCCTGCACAAGTTTGGGACCGAGATAGATG
Source organism: Poa annua (assembly GCA_026929855.1). Classification (NCBI taxonomy): domain Eukaryota; kingdom Viridiplantae; phylum Streptophyta; class Magnoliopsida; order Poales; family Poaceae; genus Poa; species Poa annua. The sequence goes on from CM049426.1 coordinate 299,298,833, forward strand.
TTCTGGTTAGTACTTACCCAGATTGCCCATTCGGCAAAACCGAATACCCTTCCGGGAGTTTCCTCGGAGCCCAAGATCCGAGATCCTTTCCGGGTGCAGCCGAGTTCGCCTCAGGATGAGTATGTCTAGGCCTAGCATCCCGAAGATGTCTTAGCCTATCAGCAAAGACATCTTCGAGAAGCTAGTTCTTAGAGGAACCATCCGCTGATGCTTGCTGCCATTGTGAAGGCTGGGGGTGTCTATTTATAGCTGTTAGAGCTGACCCTTGCGCCTGCCAGGAGGCATTTTGCACTCTTCCAGCGCTCAAGGCTCAAGTTACCTCTTCAGCACACCAGGGGGTGTCCCTTGCTCTCGCCAAAGGTCAAGTACTGTTGGCATATTACTGAGTTATTCCGGGATCTGCCCTACCCGGGGGGCAGCCCCCCGACACTAGTCCCCGAAGCTGGTGCTGTGCAGCGACCTCGGATGATGTGCAGGATCAGCTTTAATAACAACTATCTTCTGAGAACATACGATATCATCCTCCGACTAGATGCCGAGATCGGTTTTTCCCGAGATCGTCATACCGAGATCGTTTCAACCGGAAGGCGATGCCCGTAACCGGATACTGCAGCCCTAGTGAATTTTGACCGTTGGCACTGCATTGAATTCGAGATCGCGAGCTGGGTCCCACCCGACGTCCTGTCTGACCAGAAGCGCACTTGAGTGCTTCTGATCGAGCATGCCGCTGCTCGGGTTCGCGCGCCGGGAGCTGCAGCCGATCCGAAGTCCAACCGTTGGGGCCGTGTGGATCTCGGTGTGGCCGGATCGGGCGCTCCGGTGAGCGCCACGTGCCACACTGCACAGAGCGGATCCCACCCACGATCGGAGCGAGAAAATTGGAAACCGCTCCGGAATCCCCCCATAAATAGGGGACCCGAACGGTCACCTCTTCTTCTCCCTCTCCTTCACACCTCCGTCACCGTTGTCTCGAGCGCGCCGCCGTAACCGTGCTCGAAGCTCGAACGCCGCCGCTCTCGTTGGTCGCCGGAGCCCGAATGCCGCCGTTCTTCTTGCGCATCATCGGCCTCACTTTTTCCGGTGAGCTCTTCTCTCCACCCCGATGAATTTTTCTTCCATGGGAACAACGCCTTGCGCTCGGTCGTGCACTAACACACGTGCGGCTGCGCCGCCGCCGGCGAGCACGATTCGCGCGGCGCGCACGGGGCGTGCGGCGAGGATGCCTAGTCGATGTAGGACTCAGCCCTTTTGCCCGCACTACGCCCTGTTTGAGTCTTAGTTCGAGCCTATTTTCCTCATATTAGTTTTGATTTACTAGCACGCGGTAGATCTTACTCGCCAGGAACCCGGTTGTCTTTAGGAGTTTGTGATCCGGTATCTTGGCTCCCGGTAGATTAATTTCGACTAACTGCCGCTGCGCCTGCAGAGTAGCCCGGATACATCTGCGGACTTCTCCGGCATGGGTGAAGAAAGTATCCGGGGGTGCTGGGATGGATCCGAGACCAAACAGGAGGACCTGGACTGGCTGTATCGGACTCACCGGATTCCGCCAGAAGTTGAGAGCCGTCTCCCGGAGGACGAGGTTCAACCGGAACCCCAACCCGGGGAATACGTTGTATTCCTCACGCACTTCGAGCGCGGGTTTGGGCTTCCGGCTAGCCCCTTCTTCCGCGACTTCCTCGACACCTACAGCCTCCAACCCCATCATCTCCCAGCTAACGCCATCATGATGCTTTCGGTCTTCACCACCTACTCGGAAGCATATCTCGGCGTATGGCCATTCCTGGACCTCTGGGCCAGGTACTTCATCCTTCGTCGCCAAGTCATCCCCAATCCGGATCAGAAAGTCAAAGACTTGGTCGACTGCGGAGCTGCCACCATCATCCCCCGTGCCGACTCCGGATTCCCTAACGCCATCATGATGCTTTCGGTCTTCACCACCTACTCGGAAGCATATCTCGGCGTATGGCCATTCCTAGACCTCTGGGCCAGGTACTTCATCCTTCGTCGCCAAGTCATCCCCAATCCGGATCAGAAAATCAAAGACTTGGTCGACTGCGGAGCTGCCACCATCATCCCCCGTGCCGACTCCGGATTCCCTATAGTCAAAGGACTAGAATCCTGCCGGAAGTGGCAGCACAGCTTCTTCTATGTGAAGAACCGGGAGAGCTCGGGAGATGCTCCGGGATCCTCGAATCCGGATTTCATAAACCTGCCGGAGTTCGCCATTGGTCCTCCCCGCAAATTCAACCTCTGGAAACGGTTCCCCGACACCGAGGAAGTCAGGTGTATGCACGACGTCCTTAACGTGCTAGCCGACAAGATGACTGGCGACGATCTCCTGCGTTGCTTCATCATTCGTCGCGTCTGCCCCCTCCAAACCCGAGTGCACAAGATGTGCCATATGGCCGGGAACTTAGACCCTACCAGGACCAGTATTTTTGGGTTAGACCATGCTGCGGTCGTCCGACGCGTTCGAGCTATTACTCGGACGAAGATGTCGGATGACTATGCCTGAGGTGCCATCGGGGGATCCCGGAAAAAACCGCTGAAACAGGTGCTCCTGTCTGCCTTTCGTAAACTTGCATTCGCACCCGGGTTCTGCTGGAAACCGACATGGTTATCATGTGGTGATTTATTTGCGCAGTTATTCGAGCGGCAAACCGAGGAGGACGCTATCCACGCCAACGGGAATTTTGCGCCGAACTTCCCAGCACCGGAAGAGATGCCGAGAGAGGATCCCGACGGCGAGGACCATCTCGCCATTCCTCTAGTCAAAGCTGCTGCCCCGGGTAACCCTTCAACCTCAGAGGCTTTTTCGATTTCTTCGGATGAGGAGGATGAGATTGACTGTCAAATTCTCGATGTGATTGACGCTCTCCCCCTCAACTGGGCTTCAGCAGTGGTTCCAAAACCTACGGCCGCAACCAAACGTGCCGAGAGCCGGAAGCGTGTGGCTCCCGACACCGACGCCGCCGATGATTCCGGCCCCCCAAGAGGAGCAAGCCGAACAAACAAACGGCCGATAAGCCTCGACGCCGGAGGAAGGGTCCTCCCACTGTGGATTCCGGGTATATTTTCTTTGCTTCATGCTACATGACCTTGTCTTTTCCTGAAGTTTTTACTGAGATATTTCTTTCAGGGACGCACTCGACCTCCCGTCCTCCTTTGCCTCCCGTCCACCTGGATCCCGGACTCCCAGCCCGCCTCGGGCTGCCTCTTCTCCACCTCGTCCTTCCGCCCGAAGGAGCGAGCCTCCCACTTCCGGTGCCGCACCGACTGCTGCCGCGGCTCCGGATACTCGTCCGGTGGTCGACGAGACTCCAGTTCAGGCCACTACTACCTCGGAAGACATCCTTCTTCCGGAGAGTCCTCGCCGGGTACCCGGGCTCGAGGCGGAGCTCATGAGCCCTCCCCGGCGCCCTGTGCCAAGCGGTCCCTCCCGGCAAGCTGTGAACAAGACAGCCCCGGAGAAACAGCCGGCCGTCTCTTCCCGACCAGCTGATCAGCCTGCCGCGAAAGCGCGCACCAAGGTTGCTGGGCAGAAAACCATTTCTGCCCAACCTACTGCTGCCCCGACATCTTTGTCCCAAGATTTGGCCCTGCGCCCGGGTAAGTTTTCACCGTTACCGCCACCTCCCGCCGAGATCCCTACTGCTGCCCTGCGGACACTACGAGCAACCGTAAGCTCCTTTGTGCCTTCAGGATCCCGGGAGATTGTTGCTGCTCGCGCGCCCGGCGGCTCCGGCATACATGTTGTTGACGAATACAACCAGGCCTGGATTGCCGCTGACGCCTCCGAGACCGCGGGGGACTTACACGCTGCCGGCCCTAGCCGCAACGCTCAAGCTCTGCACGCTCTCCAGGTGGCCGCGCTGGATGTTACTCGGGTGACCGAGGTAAGTTTGTTCCCTTTCCTTCTCCAATAAATATTTGTTCCTTCCCCACTAGTCCCCGAGATTGGTGCTTAGTGTTCTAGATTCCACCGAATAGCAGACCACTAGGCTCCAATCTTAGAGAAAATTTCAGGACTCAGGAACCGATTCCCCGAGATCCTCCCTACCGGGTAGCTTGTTTCAAAAATTGGTCCATCTCCACTAGTCCCCGATATTGGTGCTTAGTGCTCAAGATTCCACCGAATAGCAGACCACTAGGCTCCAATCTTAGAGAAAATTTCAGGACTCGGGAACCGAGTCCCCGAGATCCTCCCTACCGGGTAGCTTTTAATTGTTATAGATCTCGGAGTCTCGCGAGTTCCTTAAATATTTTCCAATATTGACTCAACCTTCTTTGTCTTGATCTCAGGAGTGCAGCAAGAAACGTGGCAGCATCTTCCACCGGGTTCTTGCTGACCTCGGTCAGTCCAAGAAGTGCGAGGGGCGCCTCCAGGAGGAGCGAGATGCCGCGCGCAAAACTTTGGTGGATCAGAAGGCTGCGCTTGCTACTGCGCAGACCGAGATTGCGCGGCTCAATGGCGAGCTTGAAAAGGCCAGATCCGCTGCGACCGACATGAAGACGCGCTTCGTGGAGGCGACGCAGAAGCAAAAGGAGACCTTGGACCAGTCCGAGGAGCGCGCGCATCTCGCCGAGACCGGGCTTGCTCTTCTCCGGTCGCGGGCCGATACTTGGCTCTCCGAGCTAACTGTATTGAACCGGGATCTTAACAGTAAGTGGACCGACATCCCCCATGTTTTCCTTGCTCTCTTTCTTTGTTATTGCTCTTCTTATGCCCTAGCCGCTTGACAGCTCTTCTTTTTAAAGGGGAATTCGAGCACTCCGGCGAGGCTGCTGCTCTTGCTGTTGCTGCTGCCCGGGAGAAGCGTGCCGGGAAGGGCGCTGTCTCGGATGCTTGGGACATTGAGGATCACCTCACTGCCCTGAAGGCCCGGATAGTGCCCCTCCGGTCAATCGGGACAGAGCTGCTCAGCGCCGCGATCCACGTTCACGGTGCGCTGTGGCCGGGTATCAGCGCGACGCTCTCGGTCGGCGAACTCGCGAGCGCACTCCGAGGTGCTGGGAGGCGTGTCCACGCTTGGAAACGGTCCGGTGCGCGGGATGGTGCCGACCAGGTCTTGACCCAAGTACTGAGCTGGTACGAAGGTCTCGATCTGGACGTGATCCAGCGCCTGCGGACGATCTCGCCGTGGTGCAGCGATCCGGCTAAGGTCCAGCGGCGACAAGAGGTGGCGCATCGCATCGCCTCTTGGTCCAATATTCGCGCCTTCACCGCCAGCGTCGTTGCTTCCGACTCCGAGTCCGACTACGAGGATGATGACGAAGCCGGTGCGACCGACGACGCGGATGCTGAGATCCCGGAGGAGGATGATGCTGCTTCTGCTGACGCCGCCGAGACCGTGGTTGCCCGGGACGCTTCAACTCCTTCGCCACCCGAGGCCTCCGCGGCCGAGGTGCGCCCAGATGCCCCGAGTACCGCTTCCGGTGCTGAGGACGCCGCCACTGCTGCTCCCGCTGCTGCTGTCGCCGAGAAGCCGGTTTCCCCTAGTACTTAGAAATCTTTACGAGTAGATCTGTTAAATCCACGGGATGCCGGGTGCAAAATGTAATATATACCATCAACATTTATGTTCCGTACTAACTTATCTATTAGAACAAGTTATGCCGGTTTATTCTATCATGAGTTCCCGGGTTCCTTTTCATGTTTACCGCACTTAGGCAATTTCTGCTCTTGTCTACCATTTCGGCGTTCGACAGTCGAGTCACAAAACTCCATACACGGCATACATTACTTAAGAAAATCGAGTTCTATCTAACCGAATTCCCGACATAAAAAATAACTGGGTTAGCAAAAACAAGTATGCCGGATAAGTTCCTGTTCCGAGTCCCCGAGACCATTTTCGTGTTTCCCACATTTGATTCTCTTTGGTCTTGACTACCATTTCGGCGTGCGTCAGTCGAGTCACAAGATGATTTCACATGACATACATTACTCTGACTTTGAGAATATCAAACGGAACTTTCCCGGCATACAAATAACACAAGAACTAGGTACTCGGCAGTCCCCGGGTTCCTTCCCGGGATGCCGGTATGAAATAACAAAACAAAGTGGACAAAGTAAATGGGCACATGACGGGGCAGTCCCCGGGTTCCTCCCGGGGTGCCTTACTTTCATTAATACATAAAAACTGAAATACATCATACACTGAGCCCTTTATGTGTAAAAGGGTCGAAGTAGAGCTACATTCCATGGGCGTTTGGTTTCCTCTCCGGATTTGTCCATTACACCTTTCCTAGCTTCTTGTGCATCTACAAGGTAATAAGAATCATTGTGCAATGTGCCATGCTTATCACGAAAGGTCCCTCCCATGGAGGTGACAGCTTATGCATTCCGGCCGTGCGTTGCATGAGACTTAGCACAAGATCTCCTTCTCGGAACACTCTCGGGTGCACCTTCCGGCTATGATAGTGGCGGAGGTTTTGCTGGTAAATTGCAGACCGAGAAAGTGCCAATTCTCTTGCCTCCTCAAGTAAATCAACATCATTTTCTCGGGCCTCCCTTGCCTCGGTCTCGGTGAACATTGTTACTCTCGGTGAATCATATTGTATGTCGGTTGGGAGTACTGCCTCTGCACCGTACACCATGAAGAATGGCGTATATCCGGTAGATCTATTCGGTGTAGTCCGGAGACCCCATAAAACTGGCGGTAACTCCTCTATCCAGCATCCCGGAGTTCTCAACAATGGCTCGATCAAACGGGCTTTGATGCCGGCCAAGACCAAAGCATTTGCTCTTTCGACTTGCCCGTTTGCTTCCGGGTGTGCAACTGATGCTACATCCAGCCGGATTCCCTTCTCAGCACAAAATCGAGCGAATTCCTCCACAGCAAAATTGGTGCCATTATCCGTGATAATGCTGTGCGGGTACCCGTATCTCAAGATGATGTCTTTCAGGAATTGCACAGCGGTGTGTCCATCACACTTCCGGATTGGCTTGACCTCTATCCACTTGGTGAACTTATCTATCGGGGGGCTACCCCCCGGGTAGGGGCAGATCCCGGCATAATCCGGTAAATATCAACAATGCTTGACCTTTGGCGACAGCAAGGGACACCTCCTGGTGTGCCGAAAGGGCAACCTGACCCTTAGGCACAGGAAGAGGGCAAAGTGCCTCCTGGCAACCGCAAGGGTCAGCTCTGGCAGCTATAAAAAGACGCCCCCAGTCTTCACTCGCAGCACAAGCATGAGCGGGTGGTTCCTCTAAGAACTAGCTTCTCGAAGATGTCTTTGCCGATAGGCTAAGACATCTTCGGGAGGCTAGGCCTAGAGATACTCATCCTGAGACGAGCTCGGACGTCTCCGGGAAGGATCCCGGATCTAGGACTCCGGGGAGACTTCCGGGTGGGGGTGTACTCGGCTTTACCGGATAGGTATTCCGGGTAGGTACTAACCGGACCGACTCTCGGTGTTGATTTTGTGCAGAAGAGGTTCAGTGCAAGGCAAGGAGGTATCCGGAGCAGGGGTTTCCGGTAGGCCGTCAACGGTCCGTAGCAGGCTTTCCCGTCTATCGCGGGGGGAAGTACCGTTCCGCCTGACACGGAAGCATGGTCACCTCCCGCCTGACACGGGAGCATGGTCACCTCCCGCCTGACACGGGAGCGCGTCAGCCGGTACGAGCGTGGTACGACAAGACCTGACATGCCTAGCCCGGCAATCCGGGATGGGCAAAGACATGTCTTGTCTCTGACAAGGGGACAATGATGATGTAGGGCGGCGCCTGCCGTCCTTAACGAGGTGATGACGGAGGGGCTACTCCGGATAGTCCGGCGACTAGGTCGCACTAGCCGGTGACGATATCCCGGCTAGGCCTGTCCGGTGGGGCCAAGACAAATTAGGGTTTCCGGCCCTCCTGGCCAGACCTCTATAAAAGGCGCCTTAACTGCTGCTGAGAGGAAGATACCAACTTCAGAGCCAAAGCTATAGTCGCATTTACTCTTAGAGCAGTTATTCCTCTTCACCTTGAGTTCATCTAGTTCTTTGTTCTTCATCCTTTGGCAGATCCTGTAGCAAGTTGTAGTGTTTGTATCACCAATATATAGAGAGAAAAGGCAGGAGTAGGGGTGTTACCTCCTCACGAGGGCCCTGAACCTGGGTATATCGTCTGTGTATTGTGTGCCTTCGTGCATTTCTTTGTATTTGTTAAATCTTCCCCTTTGCGTTTTGTTCTTGTTCCTAGTTCTTGGGAGATCTCGGTTTTACCGGGATCCTCCCCGTGTGAGCTCTTCAGCTCGCTATCCCTCCCCGGATCCACCAACGTCCATCGGCCCCACAAATTAGCCATCCTATGGCATCTGCCGTGACGCCACCACGACAGTTGGCGCCCACCGTGGGGCACGCAGATGCGTTGGCTGGTGTACACATCCGGACGGGCTCCCCCGTTCGTTTCGGCGTTCGGGTTCTTTCTGGCTTAGTCGTAAGGCTAGGGGAGATGGACTTCGTCTGCGACAATGCTGGGTGCTTCCGAAACAAGCCGTTTCCGGTGAACGGGTGTCTCATCGATTTTGGTGGTTTCACCACCTACGTGGCCACCGAGGTTGTCCGTAGCTACCCGGACGTAGTCCTGGAAGCTGAGGATCCTCCCATGCTTTGTGCGGTTCGGGGTCTGCGTGCCGGTCGCCCCCCGAGTTCCGTCGCAGTGATGATGGTCGCGGCAACCGAGGAGGAATATCAAGATGCTGATGGTGATGCTGACGGCCACCCCTGTTTATCCAAACCCCCGCAGGAAAGGCCTGCGGCCCGGGATGGAGATCCGCAGTCATCACATCCGCGACGTCGCCCGGATCCCCTCTCGGGACTCGTGGCAAAATTGGCTGTACCAGTAGCTACCGGAGCAGATGCGCAGGCCACTTCGGTTGAGTTAGAGGAGCAGCGGAAGTTGCTACTCGCTGAGGCGCAGGAGATCGCCGAGATCCGCCGCGAGCTCAGCGCTAGCCTCCGGGAGTACAATGCAGCTCACGGATTCAATAAGATCGACTCCCGGGAGAAGCGCATTGCAGATCTGCGCAAGAAAGGAAGAATGGTGAATGAGGAGTTAGCTGGTGGAGCCACCACCAGTAACACAGGGAGTCGGATTTCTGCGGGAAAGCCGGTGTACAGCTCACCAGCGAAGACCCTTAGGGCCGCCGAAGCCGCCATGGCCGAGTTGGCGGGGCTATCCGGTGAAGCCCTGCACAAGCAGCAGGAAAGGGTGAACGAGTTGGTGATAGAGGCCAATCGTCAGAATCTGGCCTTCAAGAAGAAGCACCCCGGGGCAGGATCCCAGGTGTACTCGGCCAGACCCGACAGCCAGAGGTCAGATGGGGAGGCCTCTTCCCCGCATCCGAGCAGAAGGAAGAGCAAGAGCAAGAGCCGGAGCCGGAGTCGAGGTTCCGGAAAGAACAAGCAGCTACAGACCTATGATCCGGCCTTCGCCGGCATCCAGCAAGCCGGGCAGGCCGGACAGCGTAACTCAGGACAGGCGGGAAGTACCCGTGGGGATGGTAACCGGGGTGTAGGAAACAATAACCCGGTTGGCCGTGGTAATCCGCCTCAGAACCCTCCTCACGATCAGGGAAACCCGCAGAGGGAAGTCGTCTCCGTTCCCCAGCAGGCCCGGGTCCCTGCACAAGACAGGCTCAATGATGGCAACTCGAGGTTGCAGCAGCTCGGATACCAGCCGGACGAGAACCCTTTGGGATCTCGGATAGGAACCAGGCAGCTGAATCCGGCAGACGCCAGATTCCGGCTCGACCGGATTCACCAATCCGAGTTGGTGGAAGAGCAAGGACCTCCGGGACCTGCCTGCTTTGGACCTCGGATCATGCGGGAACCTCCGGTTAGGAACTTTCAGCTCAACCGAGGTGCCAAGACCTATGACGGTAGCAAGAAGCCGGAGGACTGGCTGACCGACTATGTAACTGCAGTAAGCATAGCCGGTGGAAACAGACGATGGGCGGTACGCTATGTACCGCAGATGTTGGAAGGACCAGCCCGGATCTGGCTGAACAACCTGAGAGCTGGCAGTATAGACTGCTGGTTAGACTTTGAAGAGGCGTTCATCAGCAACTTCACCAGCACGTACAAGAGGCCCAACAGGCCTCAGCAGCTCGCCATTTGTAGGCAAAGGAGCAATGAGACTAACCGGGAGTACCTTACCCGGTGGAGCAATATTCGCAACTCTTGTGAAGGAGTAGTGGAAGCACAGGCCATTTCCTGGTTTGCGCAAGGATGCCGGCACGGCTCTATGCTGTGGCAGAAATTGCAGAGAAAGATGCCAACAACCTTGGCAGAAACCATGCGCATCGCCGACACTTATACGCTTGGAGATCCCATGCAACCCCTGGTGGATGTCGGAGACTCCAACAGGAGGAATGCGGGACTTCAGCGTTCGGGACCGAGTAGGATCCATGATCGCCAGGAGTTCGGCCACAAGAGGAATCAGCCCGAGTACCACCATGCCGCGTAGCATGTCGCAGCAGTAACCCGGGAGCAGGAGGATGCCGGCAATAGCCAGCGTCAGAAGACAAGTGGCCCGGCTTGGGGTCAAAGTCAGGAGGTACAGAAGACTTGGGTGGAGCAGAAGAAGCCCTTGACGTATGAGGAAATGTTGAACAAGCCCTGCTGCTACCACACTCTGGAGGCCAACAAGCCCGCGAACCATTCTACTCGGCAGTGCAGCTGGTATCAGCGCACGTTGCAGGAGGGCAGCTCGGGAGCTATTCGGCAGACTGCTCCGGCATCTCGGCCCAACATCCCGAGACCTCCTCCTCCGACATCGGGGGCCAATGCTATGCGACTGCCCCCTCCTCCGAGAGGACCCCCACCTCGCCCAGTGAACGTGGTGCATACCCGGAACGACAACGGTAACCAAGCCGGACACCAGCAGAGCAACTACCGGGAGGCACATCAGAGCTATGTGGTCTTCGTGACCGAGCCCACTGACCGAAAGAGTGTGCGGCAGCGTGCCCTGGAGGTGAATGCTGTGATCCCAGCAGTGCCCAAATTCTTGCACTGGTCCGAGATGGAGATTACCTGGAGTCGGAAGGATCACCCCCGGGTTATGCCCAAGCCGGGAGCGTACGCCTTGGTGGTAGACCCAACTTTTGTCGGACCCAACCTCAACGTCCGTTTTAGCCGAGTTCTAATCGACAACGGCAGTGCCATCAACATCATGTACAAGGACACGATGCTGAAGCTGGGAGTGTCCATGAACACCCTTCTGCCCACCGAGACAACCTTCCATGGCATTGTGCCCGGAGTCTCTTGCTCACCCATGGGAAAGATCTGGGTGGAGGTGCTATTCGGAACTCGGGAGAACTGTAGAACCGAGAGCTTGGAATTCGAGGTCGTGGACCTCGAGAGCCCGTATCACGCACTGATCGGCAGACCAGCCCTCGCCAAGTTCATGATCTCGACTCATATGGGCTACCTCAAGATGAAGATGCCGGGACCCAATGGTGTGATCACCATCTCGGGAGACCACAAGCGCTCCATGGAGTGTGCCTCGGCGGGGTCGTGTTTAGCTGAGTCCCTGGTGATCGCGGAAGAAAAGAAGAGGATCCAGCAGGTGGTGGCGATGGCCAAGACCTCCCAACTCGGGATGCCCGGGATGGTGAACCCGGAGCAGGGGGCTTCATTTCAGCCCCCAAAGGAGACCAAGAAGGTGTGCGTGGACCCCAGCAACCCGGAGCGCCAAGTTATCATTGGCAGCAACCTGGACAGCAAATAGGAAGGCGAGCTCGTCGACTTCCTCCGTGAGAATCGGGATGCCTTTGCGTGGTCGAGTGACGATCTGCAAGGCGTCCCGAGGGAGTTGGCTGAGCACTCTCTGTTTGTTCGACCGGATGCGAAGCCGGTGAAGCAACCGACTAGGCGCCTCTCGGATGAGAGAAGAGCTGCTGTCATGGAGCATCTGGCTATACTGCTGGCCGCCGGATTCATCATGGAGGTGCTGCACCCGGATTGGATTTCGAATCCGGTCCTGGTTGAGAAGAAGAAAGATGATCCCCTCCTGCTTAAGGTGTGGCGCATGTGCATCGACTTCACCAACCTCAACAAGGCATGCCCGAAAGACCCCTTTCCACTGCCCCGGATAGATCAAGTGATAGATTCCACTGCCGGGAGTGAGCTTTTAACTTTTCTAGATGCTTATTCTGGTTTTCACCAGATACCTTTGAATCCGGATGATCAATTGAAAACTGCTTTCATTACCCCTTATGGGGCTTATTGCTATCGTGTTATGACTTTCGGATTGAGAAATGCTGGTGCTACATACCAAAGATGCATGCAGAAATGCTTGCATGACCAGATAGGACGAAATGCCGAAGTCTATGTCGATGACATAGTCATAAAAACTAAAGAAAAAGCCTCATTAATAGATGATCTGAGGGAAACATTTAAGAACCTGAGAAGATTCCGGATGAGGTTGAACCCGGATAAGTGCACGTTTGGTGTGCCAGCAGGGAAACTACTCGGTTTCCTCATCTCAAGTCGGGGAATCGAGGTCAACCCGGGTAAAATTCGTGCTATTGAGAGCATGAAGTTGCCAGTGCGTCTCAAGGATGTGCAGAAGTTTACCGGGTGTCTCGCGTCTCTAAGTCGGTTTGTGAGCCGACTTGGGGAGAAGGCCTTGCCCCTATATCAACTGATGAAGAAGAGCAAGACATTTGTCTGGACCCCGCAAGCTGATGCGGCGTTCAACGATCTGAAGAGAATGCTCTCAACCGCACCTGTGTTGGCATCCCCATTACCCAAGGAACCTATGCTGCTGTATATTGCTGCAACCAACGGGGTAGTCAGTGTCGCAATGGTGGTAGAAAGGGAAGAAGGGGGCAAGCTGATACAGAGACCGGTGTATTACCTCAGTGAGGTGATCTCGGAATCCAAGCAGAACTACCCGCACTACCAGAAGATGGCATATGGGGTGTACATGGCAGTGACCAAGCTCAAGCACTATTTTCAGGAACACCCGATCACAGTGGTGTGCGAAGCTCCTCTCGCCGAGATCATCGGTTGCAAGGATGCTAGCGGCCGGGTAGCCAAATGGGCCATCCAGTTGTCTCCGTACGCTCCGGCATACGAGAGACGAGATGCCATCAAGTCGCAGGCGCTGCCGGACTTTTTGGTAGACTGGGCCGAGATGCAATATAAACCTCCGATACCGGATTACAATTTCTGGAGGATGCATTTCGATGGCTCAAAGGCTAAGATCGGATTGGGTGCCGGAGTGGTCCTCACTTCCCCAAAGCAAGATGTACTGAAGTATGTGCTGCAGATCCATTTTCGGGCATCCAACAATGTCGCGGAATATGAGGCCTTGGTTCATGGACTGAATGTCGCCAAGGAAATCGGCATCCGCCGAATAGAGTGCTTTGGTGACTCGGACCTTGTAGTCCAACAGGTGTCGGGAAATTGGGATGCTCTTGATGCAAACATGGCCTTATACAGGTTTCATCTGCAAAAAATTTCCGGATTTTTTGAAGGATGCGAGTTCAAACATGTGCCCAGAAGAGAAAACGAAGCAGCGGATGTCTTGTCCAAGCTAGGATCATCTCGGGATGCCATCCCACCCGGGATAGCCCTAGAGCATCTGAGGAAGCCATCTATTCAACCATCACCCGAGTCAGAATCTATCTTCATCCCCAAGGAGCCTGGTTCAGATGCCGTACCCATGGAAGTAGATGTCGGAAGCATAACATCGAACCCGGGGACTGCATCCCAGTGCTCAGAGAGGCAAAGAAAGATGATGATAGAGGTGATGTCGGCAGAACCAATGGACATAGACACTCCCGTGTTCCCGGATAGACCTGTCCCGGGATGGGCACAACCCATTATGGCTTACATCGTGGAAGGAACTCTCCCGGAGAATGAAGTGGAAGCCCGACAAATATTGCGAAGGTCAAAGGCATACACTGTCATCAATCAAGAACTGTACAAGAGAAGTGTCACCGAGGTACTCCAGAGATGTGTGGAACCGGCAGAAGGATAAGAGATGCTGGTGGAAATACATCAAGGGGAGTGCGGACATCATGCATCATCCCGGGCCCTGGTGGCAAAGGTATTCCGGCATGGGTTCTACTGGCCCACTGCATTGCAGCAAGCAGAAGATATTGTCCGGAAGTGTGGGGGATGCCAGAGATTCGCTCACCGGATACACATGCCGGCGTCAGCACTGAAAACAATCCCCATCACTTGGCCGTTCGCAGTATGGTGTTTGGACATGGTCGGGCAATTCAAGCCGGCAAGGGGCAATATGACACACATACTTGTCATGGTGGACAAATTCAGAAAGTGGATAGAGGTCAAGCCAATCCGGAAGTGCGATGGACACACCGTTGTGCAATTCCTGAAAGACATCATCTTGAGATACGGATACCCACACAGCATTATCACAGATAATGGAACAAACTTTGCTGTGGGGGAATTCGCTCGATTTTGTACTGAAAAGGGAATCCGGCTGGATGTAGCGTCAGTCGCACACCCGGAGGCAAATGGGCAAGTCGAAAGGGCAAATGCCTTGGTCTTGGCCGGCATCAAAGCTCGTTTGATCGAACCATTATTGAGAACTCCGGGATGCTGGATAGAGGAATTACCGGCAGTATTATGGGGTCTCCGGACTACACCGAATAGATCTACCGGATACACACCATTCTTCATGGTATACGGGGCTGAGGCAGTACTCCCAACCGACATACAGTATGACTCCCCGAGATTGACAATGTTCACCGAGACTGAGGCAAAAGAGGCCCGAGAAGATGATGTAGATTTACTCGAGGAGGCAAGAGAGTTGGCACTATCTCGGTCGGCAATTTATCAACAGAACCTCCGTCGTTATCATAGCCGGAAAGTACACCCAAGGGTGTTCCGGGAGGGAGATCTGGTGCTGAGGCTCATCCAACGCACGGCCGGAATGCATAAGTTGTCACCTCCATGGGAAGGACCTTTTGTGATAAGTAGGGCATTGCACAATGATTCTTATTACCTTGTAGATGCACAGGAGGCTAGGAAAGGTGTAATGGACAAATCCGGTGAGGAAACCAAGCGTCCATGGAATGTAGCTCTACTTCGCCCCTTTTACACGTAAAAGGTTCAGTGTATGTTGTATCTCAATTTTTCAGTATTAAGGAAAGTAAGGCACCCCGGGAGGAACCCGGGGACTGCCTGGTTATGAGCTTGTCTTGTTATTTTTGTCAAATTCATTTACTGTTTTCTACCGACATCCCGGGAAGGAACCCGGGGACTGCCGGATAGCTATCTTATATTTTACTGTGTGTATGCCGGGAAAGTTCCGAATCCGATTCTCAAAGTCAAAGTAATGTATGTCATGTGAAATCATCTTGTGACTCGACTGACGAACGCCGAAATGGTAGTCAAGAGCAAAGAGAGGGAAGGTGGGGAACACGAAAATGGTCTCGGGGACTTGGAGCAGGAACTTATCCGACATGCTTGTTTTTACTAACTTAGTTGTTTTTTATGTCGGGAATTCGGTTAGTAGGAAATCGGATTGTTTTAAGTAATGTATGCCGTATGTGGAGTTTTGTGACTCGACTGTCGAACGCCGAAATGGTAGACAAGAGCAGAAACTACCTAAGTACGATAAACATGAAAGGCAATTCGGGAACTAAAAGCTGAGTACATTGACATAAATTGTTTGAATAAACAGTTCACGGTGAAACAGAAATAGCAAAAGTGTACGATACATCTTGCACCCGGCATCCCGGGGATTTAACGAATATGCTACTTAAGTGTTTATGCAGTAGGGGAAGTGGGCTTCTCAACGCACACTTCGGAAGCGGCGACTCCGGAAGCGGCGACTTCGGGAGCAACAACCTCGGGAGCGGAGACCTCGGAAGCAGCACCGGCAGCAGCAGGAGCATCCTCGCCTTCAGGATCGGCAGCACCACTTCGGGCGTCGGGATGCACCTCGGTCTCAGTGGCCTCGGGTATCGGAGAAGACGTTGCATCCCGGGGAGTCACCTTCTCGGGCGCAGCATCGGAAGCAGCATCATCTCCTTCCGGGACCTCGTCCTCCGCCTCGCCAGAAGCGGCATCATCTTCTTCGGAATCCGCATAGTCTGATTCAGACTCTGAGGAAACGAGGCTGGCGGTGAAGGCACGGATGTTGGACCACTTGGCGATGTGGTGCGCCACCTCTTGCCGTTGCCGGACCTTCTCCGGATCGTTCACCCATGGCGACACCGTCCGCAGGCGCTGAATCGCCGCCAGATCAAGACCTTCGTACCAGCTAAGTACTTGGGTCAAGACCTGGTCGGCACCAGCCCGCGCGCCGGAACGCTTCCACGCGTGGAGGCGACTCCCGGCACCCCGGAGTGCGCCCGCGAGCTGCGGAATCGAGAGAGTCCCGCGGATGCTTGGCCACAATACGCCGTGGACATGAATCGTGGCGCTGAGGAGCTCCGTCCCGATAGACCGGAGAGGTACTATCCGGGCCTTCAGGGCGGTGAGGTGATCCTCAATGTCCCAGGCATCCGAGATGGGACCCTTCCCGGCGCGCTTCTCGCGGAAGGCGGCAACAGCTTTGGCGGCAGCTTCCCGGGAGTGCTCAAACTCTCCTTTAAAAAGAAGAGCTGTCAAACGGCTAAGTCATAAGAAAAGCAACAGCAAATAAAGAAAGTAACAGGAGAAGAGGGATGTCGGACAACTCACTGTTGAGATCCCGGTTCAACACGGTGAGTTCGTTGAGCCAAGAATCGGAACGCGACCGGAGAAGACCCAGCTCAGTCTCGGCATTATCCGCACGTGCCACCGATTGGTCCAGGGTCTCTTTCTGCTTCTTGGTCGCCTCGATGAAGCGCGTCTTCATCTCGGACATGGCAGCCTGGACCTTTCCGAGCTCGCCGTTCAGCCGCGCGATCTCGGATTGCGCACTGGAAAGAGCAGTCTTCTGGTCCACCGAGATCTGGCGCGCTGCGTCTCGCTCTTCCCGGAAGCGCTCCTCGGATTTCTTGGATTGGCCGAGTTCAGAGAGAACCCGGTTGAAGATGTTGCGGCGTTTTTGGCTGCACTCCTGGAAGCAAGACAAAGAAGGCGAAGTTAATATGGAAAAAGTGTAAAAAACCCAGGTGGGAGGATCTCGGGGACTCGGTGTCCGAGTCGTGGATTTTTCTCAAAGATTGGAACCTAGTGATCTGCTATTCGGTGGAATCTAGAGCACTAAGCACCAATCTCGGGGACTAGTGGTGGTGGAAGGAACAAATGCGTTGTTCGAAAGAGGGAAAACTTACCTCGCTTACTCGGGTGACATCCAGCGCGGCCACCTGGAGAGCATGCAGGGCTTGAGCGCTGCGGCTCGGGCCTGCAGCGTGCAAGTCCCCTGCAGTCTCGGAAGCGTCGGCGGCAAGCCAGGCCTCGTTGAAGGCATCAACAACCCGAATGCCGGAGCTGCCGGCAGCGCGGATGGTAGCAGCATCCCGGGATCCTGAAGATACAAAGGAGCTAACCGTTGCTCGCAACATCCGCAAGGCAGCAGTAGGGATCTCGGCGGGAGGCGGTGGTAACAAGGAAAACGTACCCGGACGCAGCACCAAGTCCTGAGACGAAGGTGTCGGGGCAGCTGCGGGTGGGGCAGAAGGCGTTTTCTGCCCAGCAGCCTTGCCGCGAGACTTGGGAGCTTGCTCTGCTGGCCGGGAGGAGGCTGTACGCTGCTTCTCCGGGATGATCTTAGTCGCGGCTGGCCGAGAGGCGCCACTTGCCGCAGGTTCCCGGCGGGGGCTGAGGATCTCTGCCTCCAGCCCAGGAACCCGGCGCGGGCTCTCCGGAAGAAGCACTTCTCCCGAGAGGGTCGTGGCCGGCACCGCAATCTCGTCGATCACCGGAGGTGCATCCGAGGTCGCGACGCTTGCCGGTGCGGCACCGGGGGCGGCGGCTTCATTTCCTCGAGCAGAAGGGCGAAGAGGTGAAGGAGAGGCCCGAGCCGGGCTGGGAGTCCGAGTTCCCGGAGGAGGAGGAACAGCAGGTGTCGGGAGCTCGAGCGCGTCACTGAAAGGAAATGTCTTAGTAAAAGTTGTGGAGAAAGCAAAGTCAAGTAACATGAGGCAAGGAAAACGTACCCGGAATCCACAAGGGGAGGACCCCTCTGCCGGCGACGAGGAGGCTTCTCGGTTGTCTGCTTAATCGGTTTACCCTTCTTGGGGGGGTTGCCGGAGTTATCGGCCCCCTCGGTGTCGGAAGCCGCGCGCTTCCGGCTCTCGGCACGTTTGGTCCCGGTTGTCGGTTTTGGAACCACTGCTGGGGCCCAATTCAGAGGAAGAGCGTCAATAACGTCAAGGATCTCGCAGTCAGTCTCATCCTCATCATCCGAAGAAATGAAAACTGCCTCTGGAGTTGAAGGGTTACCCGGGCCTTCACGAAAGGGATGGTGAGGTGGTCCTCGCCGTCGGGATCCTCTCTCGGCATCACGTCCGGTTTCGGGAAGTCCGGCGTGTAATTCCCGTCGACGTGGGCGGCGTCTTCTTCGTGTTGCGCTCGAACAACTGCGCAAACAAGTTAGGCCGTGTCGGTGTCCAGGTGAGCGCATGCACGAAGGCGAAGGCACGAAAGATTGATATAAGCACCTGGTCGCATGGTCTTCTCCGACATCCCCCAAGGAGCCCCCAAGTATAGTCCTCCGTCATCTCCGTCCGGGCAATAGCTCGGACACGACGGACGACCCCCCCGTGGTTTAGCCCAAGGATACTGGTCCTAGTGGGATCGAAGTTCCCGGACATGTGGCACATCTTGTGCACTCGGTTTTGAAGGGGGCAGACCCGGCGAACAATGAAGCAGCGCAAGAGATCATCCCCGGTCATCTGCTGGGTTAGCACGTGCAGACCATCGTGCATGTATTTGGTCTCGTCGTTGTCGGGAAGGTGCTTCCAGCGACCTAATTCGCGCGGAGGACCCATGACGAATTCCGGCAGATTGATGAAGTCCGGGTTCGAGGATCCCGGACCATCTCCCGAGGGCTCCCGGTTCTTCACATAGAAGAAGCTGCGCTGCCATTTCCGGCAGGACTCTAATCCCTTGACTATGGGGAATCCGGAGTCCGCGCGAGGGATGACGGTGGCCGCTCCGCAATCGACTAAGTCCTTTATCTTCTGATCCGGATTGGGGATGGCTTGACGGCGAAGGATGAAATACTTGGCCCAGAGATCCACAAATGGCCAGATGCCGAGATACGCCTCCGCGTAGGTGGTGAAGACCGAGAGCATCATGATGGCGTTGGCGGGAAGATGATGAGGTTGGACGTCGTACGTGTCGAGGAAGTCGCGGAAGAAGGGGCTAGCCGGAAGCCCAAACCCGCGCTCGAAATGCGATAGGAATACCACGAATTCCCCGGGTTGGGGTTCCGGCGCAACCTCCTCTCCCGGTAGACGGCTCTCGACTTCCGGGGGAATCCGGTGAGTCCGATACAGCCAGTCCAGATCGGACTGCTTCGTCTCGGACCCATCCCAGCACCCCCGAGCACGCTCTTCACCCATGTCGGAGAAGTACGCAGGGGTATCCGGGCTACTCTGCAGACGCAACGGCGGTTAGTCGGAGTTAGTCTATCGGAAACGAGGATGTCGGGGCGCAAACTGCTAAACGCTACCGGGTTCATAAGAAACAAGATCTACCGTGTGCGGAAAATTCGAGATAAAAGGGAGGAAAAAAGGACTCGCGCTTGACTCAAGCGAGGCACAGATGAGGGTGACCGGTGTACTTTCTAGCGCCACGATGATTCATCACCGTGCGCCTCGTGCGCGCCGCTCGAATGAGGTCACCGGCGGCGGCACAACCGTGCTCGTGCTAGGGCATGGCCGGAATCAAGCGCTTACTCTACCGAAGAAACGCATCGGAGCGGAGAGGAAAAACTCACCGGTGAAGGAGGAGATCGTCGACGTGCGAGAGGGACGGCGCGGTGCGAGCTCCGGCGAACGGCGAGCGGGACGTCGTGCGGGCGACGAGCGCAGCGGCGGCGACGAGTTCGGGACGGTGAAGGAGAAGAGAAGCGAAGAAGAAGTAGAGGAGACCGTTCCGGCTCCCTATTTATGGGGGGGGGATTCCGGAGCGGTTTCCGATTTTCCCGCCCACGATCTCCACAATCGTGGGTGGGATCTATTTTGTGCCGCGGGACACGTGGTACTATCCGGAGCGCCCGATCCGGCCACACCGAGGGCCACACGGCCCCAACGGTTGGATTCCGGATCGGATGCGGCTCCTCGGCGCGGGAACCCAAGCGACGCCGTGCGTGCGCAGAGGCACTCGAGTGCGTCTCTGCGCAGACGGGACGTCGGGTGGGCCTTGACTCGATGTCTCGAATTCATCGGGAGATCAACGGTCGAGATTCACTGACATGGTACTATCCGGTCGCAGGCTTCGCCTCCCGGTTAAGGCAATCTCGGTGGGAAGATCTCGGTAAAAAGATCTCGGGAAGAAGCGATCTCGGCATGGAATAAAAAGATGGCATAATTGGTTCTCAGAAAATGGTTGTTGTTTAAAGCTGATCCCGCACATCATCCGGGGTCGCTGTGCAGCACCAGCTTCGGGGACTAGTGTCGGGGGGCTACCCCCCGGGTAGGGGCAGATCCCGGCATAATCCGGTAAATATCAACAATGCTTGACCTTTGGCGACAGCAAGGGACACCTCCTGGTGTGCCGAAAGGGCAACCTGACCCTTAGGCACAGGAAGAGGGCAAAGTGCCTCCTGGCAACCGCAAGGGTCAGCTCTGGCAGCTATAAAAAGACGCCCCCAGTCTTCACTCGCAGCACAAGCATGAGCGGGTGGTTCCTCTAAGATGTCTTTGCCGATAGGCTAAGACATCTTCGGGAGGCTAGGCCTAGAGATACTCATCCTGAGACGAGCTCGGACGTCTCCGGGAAGGATCCCGGATCTAGGACTCCGGGGAGACTTCCGGGTGGGGGTGTACTCGGCTTTACCGGATAGGTATTCCGGGTAGGTACTAACCGGACCGACTCTCGGTGTTGATTTTGTGCAGAAGAGGTTCAGTGCAAGGCAAGGAGGTATCCGGAGCAGGGGTTTCCGGTAGGCCGTCAACGGTCCGTAGCAGGCTTTCCCGTCTATCGCGGGGGGAAGTACCGTTCCGCCTGACACGGAAGCATGGTCACCTCCCGCCTGACACGGGAGCATGGTCACCTCCCGCCTGACACGGGAGCGCGTCAGCCGGTACGAGCGTGGTACGACAAGACCTGACATGCCTAGCCCGGCAATCCGGAAAAGGCTATCCGGGATGGGCAAAGACATGTCTTGTCTCTGACAAGGGGACAATGATGATGTAGGGCGGCGCCTGCCGTCCTTAACGAGGTGATGACGGAGGGGCTACTCCGGATAGTCCGGCGACTAGGTCGCACTAGCCGGTGACGACATCCCGGCTAGGCCTGTCCGGTGGGGCCAAGACAAATTAGGGTTTCCGGCCCTCCTGGCCAGACCTCTATAAAAGGCGCCATAACTGCTCCTGAGAGGAAGAGACCAACTTCAGAGCCAAAGCTATAGTCGCATTTACTCTTAGAGCAGTTATTCCTCTTCACCTTGAGTTCATCTAGTTCTTTGTTCTTCATCCTTTGGCAGATCCTGTAGCAAGTTGTAGTCTTTGTATCACCAATATATAGAGAGAAAAGGCAGGAGTAGGGGTGTTACCTCCTCACGAGGGCCCTGAACCTGGGTATATCGTCTGTGTGTTGTGTGCCTTCGTGCATTTCTTTGTATTTGTTAGATCTTCCCCTTTGCGTTTTGTTCTTGTTCCCAGTTCTTGGGAGATCTCGGTTTTACCGGGATCCTCCCCGTGTGAGCTCTTCAGCTCGCTATCCCTCCCCGGATCCACCAACGTCCATCGGCCCCACAAATTAGCTATCCTATGGCATCTGCCGTGACGCCACCACGACATTATCTACCATGACCAGTATGTGCGTCATATTGCCTCGTGCCGGTTTGAATTGCCCGACCATATCCAAACACCATACAGCGAATGGCCAAGTGATAGGGATTGTCTTTAGTGTTGACGCCGGCATATGTATCCGGTGAGCAAACCTCTGGCATCCTCCACACTTCCGGACAATGTCTTATGCCTCTTGCAACGCAGTGGGCCAGTAGAACCCATGTCGGAACACTTTCGCCACCAGGGCTCGAGATGATGCATGATGTCCACACTCCCCCTGATGTATTTCTAGGAGCATCTCTTGTCCTTCTGCCGGTTCCACACATCTCTGGAGTACCTCAGTGACACTCCTCTTGTACAACTCTTGATTGATGACAGTGTATGCTTTCGACCTTCGCATTATCTGTCGGGCTTCCACTTCATTCTCCGGGAGGGTTCCCTCTAAGATGTATGCCATAATGGGTTGTGCCCATCCCGGGACAGGTCGAACCGGAAACACGGTAGCGTCTATGTCCATTGGCTCTGCCGACATCACCTCCATCATCATCTTTCTTTGCCTCTCTGAGCATAGTGACGCAGTCCCCGGGTTCGATGTGATGCTCCCGACATCTACTTCCATGGGCACGGCATCCGAACTAGGCTCCTTGGGGATGAAGATAGAATCCGAATCGGGTGAGGGTTGAATAGATGGCTTTCTCAAATGCTCAAGAGCGACCCCGGGTGGGATGGCATCCCGAGATGACCCTAGCTTGGACAAGACATACGCTGCCTCGTTTTCTCCTCTGGGTATGTGCTTGAACTCGCATCCTTCGAAAAATCCGGATATTTTCTGCACATGAAATCTGTACAAGGCCATGTTTGCATCAAGGGCATCCCAATTCCCCGACACCTGTTGCACTACGAGGTCGGAGTCAACGAAACACTCTATCCGGCGGATGTCGATCTCCTTGGCGACATTCAGTCCATGAACCAAGGCCTCATATTCCGCGACGTTGTTGGATGCCCGGAAATGAATTTGCAGAACATACTTCAGCACATCCTGTTTTGGTGAAGTGAGGACCACTCCGGCACCCAACCCGATCTTAGCCTTGGAGCCATCGAAATGCATCCTCCAGAAATTATAATCCGGCATCGGAGGTTCATATTGCATCTCGGCCCAGTCTACCAAAAAGTCCGGCAGCGCCTGCGACTTGATGGCATCTCGTCTCTCATACGCCGGAGCGTATGGAGACAACTGGATGGCCCATTTGGCTACCCGGCCGCTAGCGTCCTTGCAACCGATGATCTCGGCCAGAGGAGCCTCGCACACCACTGTAATCGGGTGCTCTTGAAAGTAGTGCTTGAGCTTGGTCACTGCCATGTATACTCCATACGCCATCTTCTGGTAGTGCAGGTAGTTCTGCTTGGATTCCGAGATCACCTCACTGAGGTAATACACCGGCCTTTGTACCAGCTTGCCCCTTTCTTCCCTTTCTACCACCATTGCCACACTGACTACTCGATTGGTGGCAGCAATATACAGCAGCATAGGTTCTTTGGGTAACGAGGATGCCAACACGGGTGCTGTTGAAAGCATTCTCTTCAAATCGTTGAACGCCGCGTCGGCCTGCGGGGTCCAAACAAATGTTTTGCTTTTCTTCATCAACTGGTACAGGGGCAAGGCCTTCTCTCCAAGTCGACTCACAAATCGACTTAGGGATGCAAGACAACCAGTGAACTTCTGCACATCTTTGAGACGTACAGGCAATTTCATGCTCTCGATAGCATGAATTTTACCCGGGTTGACCTCAATTCCTCGACTTGAGATGAGGAAACCGAGTAACTTCCCTGCCGGAACACCGAATGTGCACTTATCCGGGTTCAATTTCATCCGGAATCTTCTTAAGTTCTTAAATGTCTCCCTCAGATCATCTATCAGTGAGGCCTTTTCTTTCGTTTTTATGACTATGTCATCGACATAGACTTCGGCATTCCGGCCTATCTGGTCGTGCAAACACTTTGCATGCACCTCTGGTATGTAGCACCAGCATTTCTCAAACCAAAAGTCATGACACGATAGCAATAAGCCCCATAAGGGGTAATAAAAGCAGTTTTCAATTGATCATCCGGATTCAAAGGTATCTGGTGAAAACCAGAATAGGCATCTAAAAAGGTCAAAAGTTCACTCCCGGCAGTGGAATCTATCACTAGATCTATCCGGGGCAGTGGAAAGGGGTCCTTCAGGCATGCTTTGTTGAGGTTGGTGAAGTCGATGCACATGCACCACACCTTAAGCAGGAGGGGATCATCCTTCTTCTTCTCTACCAGGACCGGATTTGATATCCAATCCGGGTGCAGTACTTCCATTATGAATCCGGCGGCCAGCAGTATAGCCAGATGCTCCATGACGGCAGCTCTTCTTTCATCCGAGAGGCGCCTAGTTGGTTGCTTCACCGGCTTCGCGTCCGGTCTAACAAACAGAGAGTGCTCAGCCAACTCCCTCGGGACACCTTGCAGATCGTCACTAGACCACGCAAAAGCATCCCGATTCTCACGGAGGAAGTCGACGAGCTCGCCTTCCTATTTGCTGTCCAGATTGCTGCCAATGATGACTTGGCGCTCCGGGTTGTGGGGTCCACACCCACCTTCTTGGTCTCCTTGGGGGGCTGGAACGATGCACCCTGCTCCGGGTTCACCATCCCGGGCATTCCGAGTTGGGAGGTCTTGGCCATTACCACCACCTGCTGGATCCTCTTCTTTTCTTCCGCGATCACCAGGGACTCAGCTAAGCATGATCCCGCCGAGGCACACTCCATGGAGCGCTTGTGGTCTCCCGAGATGGTGATTACGCCGTTAGGTCCCGGCATCTTCATCTTCAGGTAGCCCATGTGAGTCGAGATCATGAATTTGGCCAGGGCTGGCCTGCCGATCAGTGCGTGATACGGGCTTTCGAGGTCCACGACCTCGAATTCCAAGCTCTCGGTTCGGCAGTTTTCCCGGGTTCCGAATAGCACTTCAACCCAGATTTTTCCCATGGGTGAGCAAGAGACTCCGGGCACAATGCCGTGGAAGGTCGTCTCGGTAGGCAACAAGGTGTTCATGGACACCCCCAGCTTCAGCATCGTGTCCTTGTACATGATGTTAATGGCACTGCCATTGTCGATCAGAACCCGGCTGAAGCGGACATTGAGGTTTGGTCCGACAAAGGTTGGGTCTACCACCAACGCATACACCCCCGGCTTAGGCATAACCCTGGGATGATCCTTCCGGCTCCATGTGATCTCCATCTCGGACCAGTGCAAGAACTTGGGCACCGCCGGGATCACGGCGTTCACCTCCAGGGCACCCTATCGCACACTCCTCCGGTCACTGGGCTCGGTCACGCAGACCACATAGCTTTGATGTGCCTCCCGGTAGTTGCCCTGCTGCTGTCCGGCTTGGTTACTGGGGCCTGCACCGTTGTCGTTCCAGGTGTGCACCACATTCACCGGCCGAGGTGGGGGTCCTCGCTGAGACTGATTGATCCGGATCGCGTTGGCCCCCGATGTCGGAGGAGGGGGTCTCGGAATGTTGGGTCGAGATGCCGGAGCACTCAGCCGAACAGCTCCCGAGCTGCCTTCCTGCAATGTGCGCTGATACCAGCTGCACTGCCGAGTAGAGTGGTTTGCTGGCTTGTTGGCCTCCAGGGTATGGTGGCAGCATGGCTTGTTCAGCATCTCTTCATACGTCAGGGGCTTCTTTTGTTTGACCCAAGTATTTTGCACTTCCTGACTCTGACCCCAAGCCGGGCCACTTGTCTTTTGACGCTGACTGTTGCCGGCATCCTCTTGCTCCCGGGTCACTGCAGCGACGTGTTGTGCGGCATGGTGGTACTCGGGCTGATTCCTTTTCTGGCCAAAATCCTGGCGATCATGGCTCCTGCTCGGTCCCGAACGCTGAGGTCCCGCATTCCTCCGGTTGGAGTCACCGACATCCACCAGGGGTTGCATGGGGTCTCCAAGCGTGTAGGTATCGGTGATGCGCATGGTCTCTGCCAAGGTCGCCGGCATCTTTCTTTGCAATTTCTGCCACAACATCGAGCCATGCCGACACCCTTGTGCAAACCAAGAGATGGCATGTGCCTCTACCACTCCTTCGCAAGAATTGTGAATATTGCTCCACCGGGTAAGGTACTCCCGGTCAGTCTCGTTGCTCCTTTGCCTACAGATGGCGAGCTGTTGAGGCCTGTTTGGCCTTTTGTACGTGCTGGTGAAGTTGCTGATAAATGCTTCCTCGAAATCTAACCAGCAGTCTATGCTGCCAGTTCTCAAGTTGTTCAACCAGATTCGGGCGGGTCCTTCCAACATCTGTGGTACGTATCGTACCGCCCAGCGTCTGTTTCCACCGGCTATGCTTACTGCAGTTACATAGTCGGTCAGCCAGTCCTCCGGCTTCTTGCTGCCATCATAGGTCTTAGCACCCCGGTTGAGCCGAAAATTCCGCACAGGCGGGTCTCGCATTATCCGGGGTCCAAAGCAGGCAGGTCCCGGAGGTCCTTGCTCTTCCACTAGCTCGGATTGGTGAATTCGATTGAGCCGGAACCTGGCATCTGCCGGATTCAGCTGCCTGGTCCCTATCCGAGATCCCAAAGGATTCTCGTCGGGCTGGTATCCGAGCTGCTGCAGTCTCGAGTTGCCATCGTTGTGCCTGTCTTGCGCCGGGATCACAGCCCGCTGCGGAACAGAGTCGACCTCCCTTTGCGGGTTTCCCTGAACATGAGGAGGGTTCCGGGGTGGATTACCACGGCCAGCCGGGTTATTGTTTCCTACACCCAGGTTGCCATCTTCACGGGTACTTCCCGCCTGCCCCGAGTTCGCTGTCCGGCTTGCTGGATGCCGGCAAAGGCCGGATCATAGGCCTGCAACTGCTTGTTCTTCCCGGAACCCCGGCTACGGCTCCGGCTCTTGCTCTTGCTTCTGCTCGGATGCGGGGAAGAGGCCTCTCCGTCCGATTTCTGGCTATTGGGTCTAGCTGAGTGCACTTGGGATCCTGCCCCGGGGTTCTTCTTCTTGAAGGCCTG
This sequence comes from Poa annua, assembly GCA_026929855.1. NCBI lineage: Eukaryota > Viridiplantae > Streptophyta > Magnoliopsida > Poales > Poaceae > Poa > Poa annua. The sequence continues at coordinate 299,325,737 of CM049426.1, forward strand.
GTTCTGCCGGTTGGCCTCGATCACCAACTCGTTCACCCGCTCCTGTTGTTTGCGCAGAGCCTCACCGGATAACCCTACCAACTCGGCCATGGCGGCTTCGGCAGCCCTAAGATTTTTCGCCGGCGAAGTGTACACAGGTTTCCCCGCCGAGATCAGGCTACCCGTGTGACTGGCTGCGGCTCCATCCGCCAACTCATCATTCACCATCCTTCCTTTCTTGCGCACCTCCGCGATGCGCTTGTCCCGGGAGTCTACCTTAAGGAATCCGTGAGCTGCATTGTACTCCCGGAGGCTAGCATTGAGCTCGCGACGGATCTCGGCGATCTCCTGTGCTTCAGCGAGTAGCAACCTCCGCTGCTCCTCCAAATCAGCCGAAGTGGCCTGGGTGTCTGCTTCAGCAGTTACAGGGACGGCCAACTTGGCCACCAGACCCGAGAGGGGATCCGGGCGACGTCGTGGCTGGGATGGTTGTGGATCGTCATCTCGGGCCGCACCTCTTTCCTGAGGAGGTTTGGCCAAACGGACGTGGCCGCTCCCGGTATCGCCGTCAGCATCTTGGTACTCCTCCTCGGTTACCCCGACCATCATCACCGCCACGGAACTCGGGGAATAACCTGCACGCAAACACCGAGTCGCGCAGAGCATGGGGGGATCCTCAGCTTCCAGGACCACGTCCGGGTAGCTACAGATAACTTCGGTGGCGACGTAGGTGGTGAAACCACCAAAGTCAATAAGGCATCCGTTCACCGGAAAAGGTCTGTTCCGGAAGCAGCCTGCGTTGTCGCTGACAAAGTCCATCTCACCCAGCCTTACGACAAGGCCAGAGAGAACCCGAATGTCGAAGTGAACTGGGGAGCCCGTCCGGATGTGTACACCAGCCAACGCCTCTGTCAGCCCCACGGTGGGCGCCAACTGTCGTTGTGGTGTCACGGCAGATGTCATAGGATGGCTAATTTGTGGGGCCGATGGACGTTGGTGGATCCGGGGAGGGATAGCGAGCTGAATAGCCCACGCGGGGAGGATCCCGGTATAACCGAGATCTCCCAAGAATCAGAAACAAGAGCAACGTGCTAGAGGGAAGATCTAACAAACAAGAACAAATGCACGAAGGCACTCAACACACAGACGATATACCCAGGTTCAGGGCCCTCGTGAGGAGGTAACACCCCTACTCCTGCCTTTCCTCTCTATATAACTGTGGTATAAGGGCTACAACTTGCTCTTAGATCTCTGAAAGTGAAGAACACAAGGAACTAGGAGAACTCAAGGTATGAAGACCGTTGACGGCCTACCGGGGTCCCTCGTGCCGGTTATCTTCTTGCTCGACCTCGCGAGTCCTTCCTGCACAAGTTCAGGACCAAGATAGATGTTCCGGTTAGTACTTACCCGGATTGCCTATCCGGCCAAACCGAATACACCTCCTTCCGGGAGTTTCCTCGGAGCCCGAGATCCGAGATCCTTTCCGGGTGCAGCCGAGTTCGCCTCAGGATGAGTATCTCTAGGCCTAGCCTCCCGAAGATGTCTTAGACTATCAGCAAAGACATCTTCGAGAAGCTAGTTCTTAGAGGAACCATCCGCTGATGCTTCTGCTGCCATTGTGAAGGCTGGGGATGTCTATTTATAGCTGTTAGAACTGACCCTTGCGCCTGCCAAGAGGCATTTTGCACTCTTCCAGCGCTCAAGGGTCAAGTTGCCCCTTCAGCACACCAGGGGGTGTCCCTTGCTCTCGCCAAAGGTCAAGTACTGTTGGCATATTACTGAGTTATTCCGGGATCTGCCCTACCCGGGGGGCAGCCCCCCGACACTAGTCCCCGAAGCTGGTGCTGTGCAGCGACCTCGGATGATGTGCAGGATCAGCTTTAATAACAACTATCTTCTGAGAACATACGATATCATCCTCCGACTAGATGCCGAGATCGGTTTTTCCCGAGATCGTCATACTGAGATCGTTTCAACCGGAAGGCGATGCCCGTAACCGGATACTGCAGCCCTAGTGAATCTTGACCGTTGGCTCTGCATTGAATTCGAGATCGCGAGCTGGGTCCCACCCGACGTCCTGTCTGACCAGAAGCGCACTCGAGTGCTTCTGATCGAGCACGCCGCTGCTCGTGTTCGCGCGCCGGGAGCCGCAGCCGATCCGAAGTCCAACCGTTGGGGCCGTATGGCGGTGTGGCCGGATCGGGCGCTCCGGTGAGCGCCACGTGCCACACTGCACAGAGCGGATCCCACCCACGATCGGAGAGATCGTGGGCGGGAAAATTGGAAACCGCTCCGGAATCCCCCCATAAATAGGGACCGGAACGGTCACCCCTTCTTCTGCCTCTCCTTCACACCTCCGTCACCGTTGTCTCGAGCGCGCCGCCGTAACCGTGCTCGGAGCTCGAACGTCGCCGCTCTCGTTGGTCGCCGGAGCCCGAACGCCGCCGTTCTTCTTGCGCATCATCGGCCTCACTTTCTCCGGTGAGCTCTTCTCTCCACCCCGATGAATTTTTTTTCCGTGGGAACAACGCCTTGCGCTCGGTCGTGCACTAACACATGTGCGGCTGCGCCGCCGCCGGCGAGCACTATTCACGCGGCGCGCACGGGGCGTGCGGTGAGGATGCCTAGTCGCTGTAGGACTTAGCACTTTTGCCCGCACTACGCCCTGTTTGAGTCTTAGTTCGAGCCTATTTTCCTCATATTAGTTTTGATTTACTAGCACGCGGTAGATCTTACTCGCCCACCGTTGGGCAGACAGAGGCGTTGGCTGGTGTACACGTCCGGACGGGCTCCCCAGTTCACTTCGACATTCGGGTTCTCTCTGGCCTTGTCGTAATGCTGGGTGAGATGGACTTTGTCAGCGACAACGCAGGGTGCTTCCGGAACAGACCTTTTCCGGTGAACGGATGCCTTATTGACTTTGGTGGTTTCACCACCTACGTCGCCACTGAAGTTATCTGTAGCTACCCGGACGTGGTCCTGGAAGCTGAGGATCCCCCCATGCTCTGCGCTACTCGGGGTCTGCGTGCCGGTTATTCCCCGAGTTCCGTGGCGGTGATGATGGTCGGGGTAACCGAGGAGGAGTACCAAGATGCTGACGGCGATACAGGGAGAGGCCACGTCCGTTTGGCCAAACCTCCTCAGGAAAGAGGTGCGGCCCGAGATGACGATCCACAACCATCCCAGCCACGACGTCGCCCGGATCCCCTCTCGGGTCTGGTGGCCAAGTTGGCCGTCCCTGTAACTTCTGAAGCAGACACCCAGGCCACTTCGGCTGATTTGGAGGAGCAGCGGAGGTTGCTACTCGCTGAAGCACAGGAGATCGCCGAGATCCGTCGCGAGCTCAATGCTAGCCTCCGGGAGTACAATGCAGCTCACGGATTCCTTACGGTAGACTCCCGGGACAAGCGCATCGCGGAGCTGCGCAAGAAAGGAAGGATGGTGAATGATGAGTTGGCGGATGGAGCCGCAACCAGTCACACGGGTAGCCTGATCTCGGCGGGGAAACCTGTGTACAGTTCGCCGGCGAAAACTCTTAGGGCTGCCGAAGCCGCCATGGCCGAGTTGGTAGGGTTATCCGGTGAGGCTCTGCGCAAACAACAGGAACGGGTGAACGAGTTGGTGATCGAGGCCAACCGGCAGAACCAGGCCTTCAAGAAGAAGAACCCCGGGGCAGGATCCCAAGTGCACTCAGCTAGACCCAATAGCCAGAAATCGGACGGAGAGGCCTCTTCCCCGCATCCGAGCAGAAGCAAGAGCAAGAGCAAGAGCCGGAGCCGTAGCCGGGGTTCCGGGAAGAACAAGCAGTTGCAGGCCTATGATCCGGCCTTTGCCGGCATCCAGCAAGCCGGACAGCGTAACTCGGGGCAGGCGGGAAGTACCCGTGAAGATGGCAACCTGGGTGTAGGAAACAATAACCCGGCTGGCCGTGGTAATCCACCCTGGAACCCTCCTCATGTTCAGGGAAACCCGCAAAGGGAGGTCGCCTCTATTCCGCAGCAGGCTGTGATCCCGGCGCAAGACAGGATCAACGATGGCAACTCGAGACTGCAGCAGCTCGGATACCAGCCCGATGAGAATCCTTTCGGATCTCGGATAGGGACCAGACAGCTGAATCCGGCAGATGCCAGATTCCGGCTCGACCGAATTCACCAATCCGAGCTAGTGGAAGTGCAAGGAGCTCCGGGACCTGCCTTCTTTGGACCCCGGATCATGCGGGAGCCGCCTGTGCGGAATTTTCAGCTCAACCGGGGTGCTAAGACCTATGACGGCAGCAAAAAGCCGGAGGACTGGCTAACCGACTATGTAACCGCAGTAAGCATAGCCGGTGGAAACAGACGCTGGGCGGTACGATACGTACCGCAGATGTTGGAAGGACCCGCCCGAATCTGGTTGAACAACTTGAGAACTGGCAGCATAGACTGCTGGTTAGATTGCGAGGAGGCATTTATCAGCAACTTCACCAGCACGTACAAAAGGCCAAACAGGCCTCAACAGCTCGCCATCTGTAGGCAAAGGAGCAACGAGACTGACCGGGAGTATCTTACCCGGTGGAGCAATATTCGCAATTCTTGCGAAGGAGTGGTAGAGGCACAGGCAATCTCTTGGTTTGCGCAAGGGTGTCGGCATGGCTCGATGCTGTGGCAGAAATTGCAAAGGAAGATGCCGGCGACCTTGGCAGAGACCATGCGCATCGCCGATACCTACACGCTTGGAGACCCCATGCAACCCCTGGTGGATGTCGGTGACTCCAACCGGAGGAGTGCGGGACCTCAGCGTTCAGGACCGAGCAGGAGCCATGATCGCCAGGATTTTGGCCAGAAAAGGAATCAGCCCGAGTACCACCATGCCGCACAGCATGTCGCAGCAGTGACCCGGGAGCTAGAGGATGCCGGCAACAGTCAGCGTCAAAAGACAAGTGGCCCGGCTTGGGGTCAGAGTCAGGAAGTGCAAAAGACGTGGGTGGAACAAAAGAAGCCCCTGACGTATGAAGAGATGCTGAACAAGCCACGCTGCTACCATACCCTGGAGGACAACAAGCCAGCAAACCACTCTACTCGGCAGTGCAGCTGGTATCAGTGCACATTGCAGGAAGGCAGCTCGGGAGCTGTTCGGCCGAGTGCTCCGGCATCTCGACCCAACATTCCGAGACCCCTCCTCCGACATCGGGGGCCAACGCGATCCGGATCAATCAGCCTCAGCGAGGACCCCCGCCTCGGCCGGTGAATGTGGTGCACACCCGGAACGACAACGGTGCAGGCCCCAGTAACCAAGCCGGACAGCAGCAGGGCAACTATCGGGAGGCACATCAAAGCTATGTGGTCTTCGTGACCGAGCCCACTGACCGGAGGAGTGTGCGACAACGTGCCCTGGAGGTGAACGCCGTGATCCCAGCGGTGCCCAAGTTCTTGCACTGGTCCGAGATGGAGATCACATGGAGCCGGAAGGATCATCCCAGGGTAATGCCTAAGCCGGGGGCGTATGCGTTGGTGGTAGACCCAACCTTTGTCGGACCAAACCTCAATGTCCGCTTCAGCCGGGTTTTGATCGACAATGGCAGTGCCATTAACATCATGTACAAGGACACGATGCTGAAGCTAGGGGTGTCCATGACCACCTTGTTGCCTACCGAGACGACCTTCCACGGCATTGTGCCTGGAGTCTCTTGCTCACCCATGGGAAAAATCTGGGTTGAAGTGCTATTCGGAACCCGGGAAAACTGCCGAACCGAGAGCTTGGAATTCGAGGTCGTGGACCTCGAAAGCCCGTATCACGCACTGATCGGCAGGCCAGCCCTGGCCAAATTCATGATCTCGACTCACATGGGCTACCTGAAGATGAAGATGCCGGGACCTAACGGCGTAATCACCAACTCGGGAGACCACAAGCGCTCCATGGAGTGTGCCTCGGCGGGATCATGCTTAGCGGAGTCCCTGGTGATCGTGGAAGAAAAGAAGAGGATCCAGCAGGTGGTGGCAATGGCCAAGACCTCCCAACTCGGGATGCCCGGGATGGTGAACCCGGAGCAGGGTGCATCATTCCAACCTCCCAAGGAGACCAAGAAGGTGGGTGTGGACCCCAGCAACCCGGAGCGCCAAGTCATCATTGGCAGCAACCTGGAGAGCAAATAGGAAGGCGAGCTCGTCGACTTCCTCCGTGAGAATCGGGATGCTTTTGCGTGGTCTAGTGACGATCTGCAAGGTGTCCCGAGGGAGTTGGCTGAGCACTCTCTATTTGTTAGACCGGACGCAAAGCCGGTGAGGCAACCGACTAGGCGCCTCTCGGATGAAAGAAGAGCTGCTGTCATGGAGCATCTAGCTATACTGCTGGCCGCCGGATTCATAATGGAAGTACTGCACCCGGATTGGATATCAAATCCGGTCCTAGTAGAGAAGAAGAAGGATGATCCTCTCCTGCTTAAGGTGTGGCGCATGTGCATTGACTTCACCAACCTCAACAAAGCATGCCCGAAGGACCCCTTTCCACTGCCCCGGATAGATCAAGTGATAGATTCCACTGCCGGGAGTGAACTTTTGACTTTTTTAGATGCCTATTCTGGTTTTCACCAGATACCTTTGAATCCAGATGATCAATTGAAAACTGCTTTTATTACTCCTTATGGGGCTTATTGCTATCGTGTCATGACTTTCGGTTTGAGAAATGCTGGTGCTACATACCAGAGGTGCATGCAAAAGTGTTTGCACGACCAGATAGGCCGGAATGCCGAAGTCTATGTCGATGACATAGTCATAAAAACGAAAGAAAAGGCCTCACTGATAGATGATCTGAGGGAGACATTTAAGAACTTAAGAAGATTCCGGATGAAATTGAACCCGGATAAGTGCACATTCGGTGTTCCGGCGGGGAAGTTACTCGGTTTCCTCATCTCAAGTCGAGGAATTGAGGTCAACCCGGGTAAAATTCGTGCTATCGAGAGCATGAAATTGCCTGTACGTCTCAAAGATGTGCAGAAGTTCACTGGTTGTCTTGCATCCCTAAGTCGATTTGTGAGTCGACTTGGAGAGAAGGCCTTCACCCTGTACCAGTTGATGAAGAAAAGCAAAACATTTGTTTGGACCCCGCAGGCCGACGCGGCGTTCAACGATTTGAAGAGAATGCTTTCAACAACACCCGAATTGGCATCCCCGTTACCCAAAGAACCTATGCTGCTGAATATTGCTGCCACCAATCGAGTAGTCAGTGTGGCAATGGTGGTAGAGAGGGAAGAAGGGGTGTCGGGGGGCTGCCCCCCGGGTAGGGGAGATCCCGGTATAATCCAGTAAGGTGCCAACAGTACTTGACCCTTGGCGACAGCAAGGGACAACTCCTGGTGTGCTGTAAGGACAACTTAACCCTTGGGCACTGGGAGAGGGCAAAGTGCCTCCTGGCAGCCACAAGGGTCAGCTCTGGCAGCTATAAATAGACACCCCCGGCCCTCAAAGTCGCAGCACAAGCATGAGCGGATGGTTCCTCTAAGAACTAGCTTCTCGAAGATGTCTTTGCTGATAGGCTAAGACATCTTCGGGAGGCTAGGCCTAGAGATACTCATCCTGGGACGAGCTCAGACGTATCCGGAAAGGGTCCCGAGTCTCGCGGTCCAAGGAAACTCCCGGAAGGAGGTGTACTCGGTTTTACCGGATAGGTTGTCCGGTAGGTACTAACCGGAATGTATCTCTCGGTGTTGATCTTATGCAGAAGAGGCTCACAGTGGCAAGCGAGGAGGTAGCCGGCGTGAAGGCTTCCGGTAGGCCGTCAACGGTCTAGAGCAGGCTTTCCCGTTTGTCGCGGGGGGAAGTACCGTTCCGCCTGACACGGAAGCATGGTCACCTTCCGCCTGACACGGAAGCATGGTCACCTCCCACCTGACACGGGAGCGCGTCAGCCGGTACGATCGTGGTACGACAAGACCTGACATGCCTAGCCCGGCAATCCAGAAAAGGCTATCCGGGATGGGCAAAGACATGTCTTGTCTCTGACAAGGGGACAATGATGATGCAGGACGGCGCCTGCCGTCCTTAACGAGATGATGACGAAGGGGCTACACCGGATAGCCCGGCGAATAGGTCGCACTAGCCGGTGACGGCATGCCGGCTAGGCCTGTCCGGTGGGGCCAAGCCAAGTTAGGGTTTCCGGCCCTCCTGGCCGGAGCTCTATAAAAGGCGCCATAACTGCTCCTGAGAGGGAGAGACCAACTTCAGAGCCAAAGCTATAGTCACATTTACTCTTAGAGCATTCACTCCTTCTCACCTTGAGTTCATCTAGTTCTTTGTACTCCTTCCTTTGAGAGATCTTGTAGCAAGTTATAGTCCTTATACCACCAATATATAGAGAGGAAAGGCAGGAGTAGGGGTGTTACCTCCTCACGAGGGCCCTGAACCTGGGTATATCGTGTGTGTGATGTGTGCCTTCGTGCATTTGTTTGTGTTTGTTAGATCTTCCCCTTTGCAGTTTGATCTTATTCCTTGTTCTTGGGAGATCTCGGTTTTACCGGGATCCTCCCCGTGTGAGCTCTTCAGCTCGCTATCCCTCCCCGGATCCACCAACGTCCATCGGCCCCACAAATTAGCCATCCTATGGCATCTGCCGTGACACCACCACGACAGTTGGCGCCCACCGTGGGGCTGACAGAGGCGTTGGCTGGTGTACACATCCGGACGGGCTCTCCCGTTCATTTCGGCGTTCGGGTTCTTTCTGGCCTAGTCTTAAGGCTAGGGGAGATGGACTTCGTCTGCGACAACGCAGGGTGCTTCCGGAACAAATCGTTTCCGGTAAACGGATGTCTCATCGATTTCGGTGGTTTCACCACCTACGTGGCCACCGAGGTTGTCTGTAGCTACCCGGACGTGGTCCTGGAAGCTGAGGACCCTCCCATGCTCTGCGCTGCTCGGGGTCCGCGTGCCGGTCGCCCCCCGAGTTCCGTCGCAGTGATGATGGTCGGGGCAACCGAGGAGGAGTATCAAGACGCTGACGGCGATACCGACGGCCACCCCCGTTTGGCCAAACCCCCGCAGGAGAGGCCTGCGGCCCGAGATGGTGATCCGCAGTCATCCCAGTCGAGACGTCGTCCGGATCCCCTCTCGGGACTCGTGGCCAAGTTGGCTGTACCGGTAGTTGCCGGAGCAGATGCCCAGGCCACTTCGGCTGAGTTAGAGGAGCAGCGGAAGTTGCTACTCGCTGAAGCACAGGAGATCGCCGAGATCCGCCGCGAGCTCAGCGCTAGCCTCCGGGAGTACAATGCAGCTCACGGATTCCCTAAGATAGACTCCCGGGAGAAGCGCATTGCAGATCTGCGCAAGAAAGGAAGAATGGTGAATGAGGAGCTGGCTGGTGGAGCCACCACCAGTAACAGTGGAAGTCGGATTTCAGCAGGGAAGCCGGTGTACAGCTCACCGGCGAAAACCCTTAGAGCCGCCGAAGCCGCCATGGCCGAGTTGGTGGGGTTATCCGGCGAAGCCCTGCGCAAGCAGCAGGAGAGGGTAAACGAGTTGGTGATTGAAGCCAATCGTCAGAATCTGGCCTTCAAGAAGAAGAACCCCGGGGCAGGATCCCAGGTACACTCAGCCAGACCCAACAGCCAGAAGTCGGATGGGGAGGCCTCTTCCCCGCATCCGAGCAGAAGCAAGAGGAAGAGCAAGAGCCGGAGCCGGAGTCGAGGTTCCGGAAAGAACAAGCAGCTACAGACCTACGATCCGGCCTTCGCCGGTATCCAGCAAGACGGGCAAGCCGGACAGCGTAACTCGGGGCAGGCGGGAAGTACCCGTGGGGAGGGTAACCTGGGTGTGGGAAAGAGTAACCCGGTTGGCCGTGGTAATCCACCTCGGAATCCTCCTCACGTGCAGGGAAACCCGCAGAGGGAGGTCGCCTCCGTTCCCCAGCAGGCCCTGGTCCCTGCGCAAGACAGGCTCAACGATGGCAACTCGAGGTTGCAGCAGCTCGGATATCAGCCAGACGAGAACCCTCTGGGATCTCGGATAGGAACCAGGCAGCTGAACCCGGCAGACGCCAGATTCCGGCTCGACCGGATTCACCAATCTGAGTTGGTGGAAGAGCAAGGACCTCCGGGACCTCCCTGCTTTGGACCTCGGATCATGCGGGAACCACATGTTCGGAACTTTCAGCTCAACAGAGGGGCCAAGACCTATGACGGTAGCAAGAAGCCGGAGGACTGGCTAACCGACTATGTAACTGCAGGAAGCATAGCCGGTGGAAACAGACGATGGGCGGTACGCTATGTACCGCAGATGTTGGAAGGACCAGCCCGGATCTGGTTGAACAATCTGAGAACTGGCAGTATAGACTGCTGGTTAGACTTTGAGGAGGCATTCATCAGCAACTTCACCAGCACGTACAAGAGGCCCAACAGGCCTCAGCAGCTCGCCATCTGTAGGCAAAGGAGCAATGAGACAGACCGGGAGTACCTTACCCGGTGGAGCAATGTCCGCAACTCTTGCGAAGGGGTGGTGGAGGCACAGGCCATCTCCTGGTTTGCGCAAGGATGCCGGCATGGCTCTATGCTGTGGCAGAAATTGCAGAGAAAGATGCCAACAACCTTGGCAGAAACCTTGCGCATCGCCGATACCTACACGCTTGGAGATCCCATGCAACCCCTGGTGGATGTCGGTGACTCCAACAGGAGGAATGCGGGACCTCAGCGTTCGGGACCGAGCAGAAGCCATGATCGCCAGGAGTTCGGCCACAAGAGGAATCAGCCCGAGTACCACCATGCCGCGCAGCATGTCGCAGCAGTGACCCGGGAGCAGGAGGATGCCGGCAATAGCCAGCGTCAAAAGACAAGTGGCCCGGCTTGGGGTCAGAGTCAGGAGGTGCAAAAGACCTGGGTGGAGCAGAAGAAGCCCCTGACGTATGAGGAAATGCTGAACAAGCCATGCTGCTACCACACTCTGGAGGCCAACAAGCCCGCAAACCACTCTACTAGGCAGTGCAGCTGGAATCAGCGCACGTTGCAGGAGGGCAGCTCGGGGGCTATTCGGCAGAATGCTCCGACATCTCGGCCCAATATCCCGAGACCCCCTCCTCCGACATCGGGTGCCAATGCTGTGCGACTTCCCCCTCCTCCGAGAGGACCTCCACCTCGCCCAGTGAATGTGGTGCATACCCGGAACGACAACGGTAACCAAGCCGGACACCAGCAGAGCAACTACCGGGAGGCTCATCAAAGCTATGTGGTCTTCGTAACCGAGCCCACTGACCGAAAGAGTGTGCGGCAGCGTGCCCTGGAGGTGAATGCTGTGATCCCGGCGGTGCCCAAATTCTTGCACTGGTCCGAGATGGAGATCACGTGGAGCCGGAAGGATCACCCCCGAGTTATGCCTAAGCCGGGGGCGTATGCCTTGGTGGTGGACCCAACTTTTGTAGGACCCAACCTCAACGTCCGCTTCAGCCGGGTTCTGATTGACAATGGCAGTGCCATTAATATCATGTACAAGGACACGATGCTGAAGCTGGGAGTGTCTATGAACACCCTGCTGCCTACCGAGACAACCTTCCACGGCATTGTGCCCGGAGTCTGTTGCTCGCCCATGGGAAAGATCTGGGTGGAGGTGTTGTTCGGAACTCGGGAGAACTGCCGAACCGAGAGCTTGGAGTTCGAGGTCGTGGACCTCGAGAGCCCGTATCACGCACTGATCGGCAGACCGGCCCTCGCCAAGTTCATGATCTCGACTCATGTGGGCTACCTCAAGATGAAGATGCCGGGACCTAACGGCGTAATCACCATCTCGGGAGACCACAAGCGTTCCATGGAGTGTGCCTCGGCGGGGTCGTGCTTGGCTGAGTCTCTAGTGATTGCGGAAGAAAAGAAGAGGATCCAGCAGGTGGTGGCAATGGCCAAGACCTCCCAACTCGGAATGCCCGGGATGGTGAACCCGGAGCAGGGGGCGTCATTTCAGCCCCCCAAGGAGACCAAGAAGGTGTGTGTGGACCCCAGCAACCCGGAGCGCCAAGTTATCATTGGCAGCAACCTGGACAGCAAATAGGAAGGCGAGCTCGTCGACTTCCTCCGTGAGAATCGGGATGCCTTTGCGTGGTCGAGTGACAATCTGCAAGGCGTCCCGAGGGAGTTGGCTGAGCACTCTCTGTTTGTTAGACCGGATGCGAAGCCGGTGAAGCAACCGACGAGGCGCCTCTCGGATGAAAGAAGAGCTGCTGTCATGGAGCATCTGGCTATACTGCTAGCGGCTGGATTCATAATGGAGGTGCTACACCCGGATTGGATATCGAATCCGGTCCTGGTGGAGAAGAAGAAGGATGATCCCCTCCTGCTTAAGGTGTGGCGCATGTGCATCGACTTCACCAACCTCAACAAAGCATGCCCGAAAGACCCCTTTCCACTGCCCCGGATAGATCAAGTGATAGACTCCACTGCCGGGAGTGAGCTTTTGACTTTTCTAGATGCTTATTCTGGTTTTCACCAGATACCTTTGAATCCGGATGATCAATTGAAAACTGCTTTCATTACCCATTATGGGGCTTATTGCTATCGTGTCATGACTTTCGGTTTGAGGAATGCTGGTGCTACATACCAGAGATGCATGCAGAAATGCTTGCACGACCAGATAGGCCGAAATGCCGAGGTCTATGTCGATTTACATAGTCATAAAAACAAAAGAAAAAGCCTCATTAATAGATGATCTGAGGGAAACATTTAAGAACCTAAGAAGATTCCGGATGAGGTTGAACCTGGATAAGTGCACATTTGGCGTTCCGGCAGGAAAATTACTCGGTTTCCTCATCTCAAGCCGAGGAATCGAGGTCAACCCGGGCAAAATTCGCGCTATTGGGAGCATGAAGTTGCCCGTGCGCCTCAAGGATGTGCAGAAGTTTACCGGGTGTCTGGCATCCCTAAGTCGGTTTGTGAGCCGACTTGGGGAGAAGGCCTTGCCTCTGTATCAACTGATGAAGAAGAGCAAGACATTTGTCTGGACCCCGCAAGCTGATGCGGCGTTCAACGATCTGAAGAGAATGCTCTCAACAACACCTGTGTTGGCATCCCCGTTACCCAAGGAACCTATGCTGCTGTATATTGCCGCAACCAACCGGGTAGTCAGTGTGGCGATGGTAGTAGAAAGGGAAGAAGGGGCCAAGCTGATACAGAGGCTGGTGTATTACCTCAGTGAGGTGATCTCGGAATCCAAGCAGAACTACCCGCACTACCAGAAGATGGCATATGGGGTGTACATGGCAGTGACCAAGCTCAAGCACTACTTTCAGGAGCACCCGATCACAGTGGTATGCGAAGCTCCTCTCGCCGAGATCATCGGTTGCAAGGATGCTAGCGGCCGGGTAGCCGAATGGGCCATCCAGTTGTCTCCGTACGCTCCAGCATACGAGAGACGAGATGCCATCAAGTCGCAGGCGCTGCCGGACTTTTTGGTAGACTGGGCCGAGATGCAGTATGAACCTCCGATGCCGGATTACAATTTCTGGAGGATGCATTTCGATGGCTCGAAGGCTAAGATCGGATTGGGTGCCGGAGTGGTCCTCACTTCCCCAAAGCAAGATGTACTGAAGTATGTGCTGCAGATCCATTTTCGGGCATCCAACAATGTCGCAGAATATGAGGCCTTGGTTCATGGACTGAACGTCGCCAAGGAGATCGGCATCCGCCGGATAGAGTGCTTTGGTGACTCGGACCTCGTAGTACAACAGGTGTCGGGGAATTGGGATGCCCTGGATGCAAACATGGCCTTATACAGATTTCATGTGCAGAAAATTTCCGGATTTTTTGAAGGATGCGAGTTCAAGCACATACCCAGAGGAGAAAACGAGGCAGCGGATGTCTTGTCCCAGCTAGGATCATCCCGGGATGCAATCCCACCCGGAATAGCTCTGGAGCATTTGAGGAAGCCATCTATCCAACCCTCACCCGAATCGGATTCTATCTTCATCCCGAAGGAACCTGGTGCAGATGCAGTACCCATGGAAGTAGATGTCGGAAGCATCACATCGAACCCGGGGACTGCGGCAAAGTGCTCGGAGAGGCAAAGAAAGATGATGATAGAGGTGATGTCGGCAGAGCCAATGGACATAGACGCTCCCATGTTCCCGGTTAGACCTGTCCCGGGATGGGCACAGCCCATTATGGCTTACATCTTGGAGGGAACTCTCCCGGAGAATGAAGTGGAAGCCCGGCAAATACTGCGAAGATCAAAAGCATACACTGTCATCAATCAAGAACTATACAAAAGGAGTGTCACTGAGGTACTCCAGAGATGTGTAGAACCGGCAGAAGGACAAGAGATGCTGGTGGAAATACATCAAGGGGAGTGTGGACATCATGCATCATCCCGGGCCCTGGTGGCAAAGGTGTTCCGGCATGGGTTCTACTAGCCCACTGCGCTGCAACAAGCAGAAGATATTGTCCGGAAGTGTGGAGGATGCCAGAGATTTGCTCACCGGATACACATGCCGGCGTCGGCACTGAAGACAATCCCCATCACTTGGCCATTCACAGTATGGTGTTTGGATATGGTCGGGCAATTCAAGCCGGCAAGAGGCAATATGACACATATACTGGTGATGGTGGACAAATTCACTAAGTGGATAGAGGTCAAGCCAATCCGGAAGTGCGATGGACACACCGCTGTGCAATTCCTGAAAGACATCATCTTGAGATACGGATACCCACACAGCATTATCACAGATAATGGAACAAACTTTGTTGTGGGGGAATTCGCTCGATTTTGTGCTGAGAAGGGAATCCGGATGGATGTAGCGTCAGTTGCACACCCGGAAGCAAATGGGCAAGTCGAAAGAGCAAATGCCTTAATCTTGGCTGGCATCAAAGCTCGTTTGATCGAACCACTATTGAGAACTCCGGGATGCTGGATAGAGGAGTTACCGGCAGTACTATGGGGTCTCCGGACTACGCCGAACAGATCTACCGGCTACACGCCATTCTTCATGGTATACGGTGCTGAGGCAGTACTCCCGACCGACATACAGTATGACTCCCCGAGAGTAACAATGTTCACCGAGACCGAGGCAAAGGAGGCCCGAGAAGATGATGTAGATTTACTCGAGGAGGCAAGAGAGTTGGCACTATCTCGGTCGGCAATTTATCAACAGAACCTCCGTCGCTATCATAGCCGGAAAGTACACCCGAGGGTGTTCCGGGAGGGAGATCTGGTGCTGAGGCTCATCCAACGCACGGCCGGAATGCATGAGTTGTCACCTCCATGGGAGGGACCTTTCGTGATAAGAAGGGCGTTGCACAATGATTCTTATTACCTTGTAGATGCACAGGAAGCTAGGAAAGGTATAATGGACAAATCCGGTGAGGAAACCAAGCGCCCATGGAATGTAGCTCTACTTCGCCCCTTTTACACGTAAAAGGTTCGGTGTATGTTGTATCTCAATTTTCAGTATTAATGGAAGTAAGGCACCCCGGGAGGAACCCGGGGACTGCCTGGTTATGAACTTGTCTTGGTGTTATTTTTGTCAAATTCATTTACTGTTTTTTACCGGCATCTCGGGAAGGAACCCGGGGACTGCCGGATAACTGTTCTCTACTTTTCTTTTGTATGCCGGGAAAGTTCCGAGTTCGACTCTCAAAGTCAAAGTAATGTATGTCATGTGAAATCATCTTGTGACTCGACTGACGAACGCCGAAATGGTAGTCAAGAGCAAAGAGAGGGAAGGTGGGAAACACGGAAATGGTCTCGGGGACTCGGAGCAGGAACTTATCCGGCATACCTGTTTTTTACTAACTCTGTTATTTTTTATGTCGGGCATTCGGTTAGTAGGAACTCGGATTGTTTTAAGTAATGTATGCCGTATGTGGAGTTTTGTGACTCGACTGTCGAACGCCGAAATGGTAGACAAGAGCAGAAATTACCTAAGTACGGTAAACATGAAAGGCAATTCGGGAACTCAAAGCAGAATAAATTGACATAAGTGGTTCGAATAAGTAGTTCAGTACGGAGCAAAAATAATATAGGTATGTGATACATCTTGCACCCGGCATCCCGGGGATTTAACGAATCTACTCTAAGTTTTTCAAGCGGTAGGGGAAGTCGGCTTATCGGCGGAGACCTCGGGAGCAGCAGCCTCGGGAGCAGCAGCCTCGGGAGCAGTGACAGCAGCAGCGGGAGCGACTTCGGCTTCAGTGCCGGCAGCGCTACTCGGGGCCTCGGGACGCACCTCGATCTCGGGGGCCTCGGGTCTTGGCGAAGTCACTGCGTCCCGGGGAACCACCTTCTCCGGCGCGGCACCGGAAGCAGCGTCATCTTCTTCCGGGGCCTCGTCTTCCGCCTCGCCGGTCGCGCCGCTTTCTTCATCGTCCTCGTAATCTGATTCCGAGTCGGAAGGAAGGACACTAGAGGTGAAGGCGCGGATGCTTGCCCACGTAGCGATGCGGTGCGACACCTCTTGTCGGCGCTGGACCTTTTCCGGATCGGTGACCCAGGGAGAAACCGTCCGCAGGCGCAGGATCGCCCCCAGATCGAGACCTTCGTACCAGCTAAGTACTTGGGTCAAGACCTAGTCGGCGCCAGCCCGCGCACCGGAACGCTTCCAGGCGTGGATGCGTCTCCCGGCACCCCGAAGTGCGCTCGCGAGCTCGGGAATCGAGAGCGTCCCCCGGATACTCGGCCACAGTGCGCCGTGGACGTGGACCGCAGCGCTCAGCAGTTCAGTACCGATAGACCGCAGAGGTACTATCCGGGCCTTCAGCGCAGTGAGGTGATCCTCGATGTCCCAGGCATCCAAAATGGGACCCTTCCCGGCGCGCTTCGCTCGGGCGGCAGCAACGGCTTTAACAGCAGCCTCCCGGGAGTGCTCAAATTCCCCTTTAAAAAGAAGAACTGTCAAGCAACTAAGTCATAAGAGTAACAGCAAGAAAGAAAGCAGAGAGAAGACAAGAGGGATGTCGGTCCACTTACTGTTCAGATCCCGGTTCAATACTGTGAGCTCCGAGAGCCAAGTATCAGACCGGGACCGGAGAAGAGCAAGCTCAGTCTCCGCAGTGTGCGCGCGTTCCTCGGACTGGTCCAAGGTCTCTTTCTGCTTCTTGGTCGCCTCGATGAAGCGCGTCTTCATGTCGGCCGTAGCAGCCTTGACCTTTTCGAGCTCGCCGTTGAGCCGCGCGATCTCGGCTTGCGCGGTGGCAAGTGCAGTTTTCTGGTCAACCGAGACCTTGCGCGCGGCGTCGCGCTCCTCCCGCAGGCGTCCTTCGGATTTCTTGGACTGACCGAGATCAGTCGGAACCCGGTTGAAGATGTTGCGGCGTTTCTGGCTGCACTCCTGAAATCAAGACAAAGAAGGAGTTAGTCGGGAAAGGATGTAAGGAACCCGGTTGGGAGGATCTCGGGGACTCGGTATCCGAGTCCTGAATTTTTCTCTAAGATTGGAGCCTAGTGATCTGCTATTCGGTGGAATCTAGAGCACTAAGCACCAATCTCGGGGACTAGTGGTGATGGAGAAAATTTTGAAGCAACCTACCCGGTTGGGAGGATCTAGGGGACTCGATATCCGAGTCCTGAATTTTTCTCTAAGATTGGAACCTAGTGATCTGCTATTCGGTGGAATCTAGAGCACTAAGCACCAATCTCGGGGACTAGTGGTGGTGGAAGGAACAAAGGTTTTTTGATAAAAGAGAGAGAACAAGCTGACCTCGGTCACCCGAGTAACATCCAACGCGGCCACCTGGAGAGCATGCAGGGCTTGAGCGTTGCGGCTTGGGCCCGCAGCGTGCAAGTCTCCTGCAGTCTCGGAGGCATCGGCGGCAAGCCAGGCCTGGTTGTATTCGTCAACAACCCGTATGCCGGAGCCGCCGGCAGTGCGAGTAGCAACAGCGTCCCGGGGTCCTGAAGGTACAAAGGAACTGACGGTTGCTCACAACATCCGCAAGGCAGCAGTAGGGATCTCGGCGGGAGGCGGTGGTAACGAGGAAAACGTACCCGGGCGCAGCACCAAGTCCTGGGAAGAGGATGTCGGGGCAGCTGCAAGCGGGGCAGAAGGTGTTTTCTGCCCAGCTATCTTGCCGCGGGACTTGGGAGGTTGATCTGCTGGCCGGGAGGAGGCTGTAGGCTGCTTCTCCGGGATGGTCTTGGTCGCGGCTGGCCGAGAGGGGCCGCTTGCCGCAGGTTGCCGGCGAGGGCTAAGGATCTCTGCCTCAAGCCCGGGCACCCGGCGCGGACTCTCCGGAAGAAGAACTTCTCCCGAGGTGGTCGTGGCCTGCACCGGGGTCTCCTCGATCACCGGATGTGCATCCGGGGTCGCAACGGTAGCCGGTGCGGTACCGGAGGCGGCAGCCTCACTTCCTCGAGTAGAAGGGCGAGGAGGTGAAGGAGAAGCCCGAGCCGGGCTGGGAGTCCGAGTCCCGGGAGGAGGAGGAACAGCAGGCGACGGAAGCTCGAGTGCATCCCTGAAAGGAAGTGTCTTAGTAATAGTTATGGAGAAAACAAAGTCAGATAACATAAGGCAAGGAAAACGTACCCGGAATCCACAATGGGAGGACCCCTTTTCCGGCGCCAAGTAGGCTTCTCGGTCGTTTGCTTACTCGGTTTGCTCCTCTTGGGGGGGTTGCCGGAGTTATCGGCCCCCTCGGTGTCGGAAGCCGCGCGCTTCCGGCTCTCGGCACGTTTGGTCCCGGTTGTCGGTTTCGGAACCACTGCTGAGGCCCAATTCAGAGGGAGAGCGTCAATAACATCGAGAATCTGGCAGTCAATCTCATCCTCATCATCCGAAGAAATGAAAACTGCCTTTGGGGTTGAAGGATTACCCGGGGCAGCAGCCTTGACGAAAGGGATGGCGAGATGGTCCTCGCCGTCGGGGTCCTCTCTCGGCATCACGTCCGGTCTCGGGAAATTCGGCGCGTAATTCCCGTTGGCGTGGACATCATCTTCTTCGAGTTGACGCTCGAACAACTGCGCAAACAGATTAGGCCGTGTCGGTGTCCAGGTGAACGCATGTATGAAGGCAAATGCACGAAAGACAGATATGAGCACCTGGTCGCATGGTTTTTTCCGGGATCCCCCAATGACACCCCAAGAGTAGTCCTCCGTCATCTCCGTCCGGGCAATAGCTCGAACGCGACGGACGACCCCGGCGTGATCTAGCCCAAAAATACTGGTCCTAGTGGGGTCATAGTTCCCAGCCATGTGGCACATATTGTGCACTCGGTTTTGAAGGGGGCAGACCCGGCGAACAATGAAGCAACGCAGGAGGTCATCCCCGGTCATCTTCTCATTTAGCACGTTCAGAACGTCGTGCATGCAATTGACCTCGTCGTTATCCGGAAGCTTCTTCCAGAGACGGAATTCGCGCGGAGTGCCAATAACGAAATCCGGCAGATTGATGAAGTACGGATTCGAGGATCCCGGACCATCTCCCAAGTGCTCCCGGTTCTTCACGTAGAAGAAGTTGCGCTGCCACTTCCGGCAGGACTCTAGTCCCTTGACTATAGGGAATCCGGAGTCCGCGCGAGGGATGATGGTGGCCGCTCCGCACTCGACTAAGTCTTTTATCTTCTTATCCGGGTTGGGGATGGCTTGGCGGCGAAGGATGAAATACTTGGCCCAGAGATCCAAGAATGGCC
The DNA here is from genome assembly GCA_026929855.1 of Poa annua. Classification (NCBI taxonomy): domain Eukaryota; kingdom Viridiplantae; phylum Streptophyta; class Magnoliopsida; order Poales; family Poaceae; genus Poa; species Poa annua. The sequence continues at coordinate 299,345,274 of CM049426.1, forward strand.
ATATGCCGAGGTATGCCTCCGCGTAAGTGGTGAAGACCGAGAGCATCATAACGGCGTTGGCGGGAAGATGGTGAGGTTGGAGGTCGTAGAGGTCGAGGAAGTCGCGGAAGAAGGGGCTAGCCGGAAGCCCAAACCCACGCTCGAAGTGCGCGAGGAATACCACGTATTCCCCGGGTTGGGGTTCCGGTGCAACCTCCCCCTCCGGGAGACGGCTCTCGACTTCCGGAGGAATCCGGTGAGTCCGATGCAGCCAGTCCAGATCTGACTGCTTGGTCTCGGACCCATCCCAGCATCCCCGAGTACGCTCTTCGCCCATGTCGGAGAAGTACGCAGGGGTATCCGAGCTACTCTGCAGGCGCAGCGGCGGTTAGTCGGAGTTAGCCTACCGGAAACTAGGATGCCGGAGCACAAACTGCTAAATACTACCGGATTCCTGGGAAGCAAGATCTACCATGTGCTAAATAATCAAAACAAAAGGGGGAAAATAGGCTCGCGCTGGACTCGGGCGAGGCACAAAGCGAGTGAACAATCTACATCCTACCGTAACGGTGCATCACCACTGTGTGCCTCGTGCGCGCCGCTCAAGTTGTGCTCGCCGGCGGTGGCTCAACCGCGCGTGTGCTACGGCACGGCCGGAGTCGGGCGATTGCTCTACCGGAGAAAATCATCGGAGCGAAGAAGAGGAACTCACCGGAGAAGAGAAGGTCGGCGAGGGCGACGGTGTTCGGGCTCCGGCGAGGGCGACGGTGTCCAGGCTCCGGCGAACGGCGACGAATGCAGCGGCTGCGGGGCGCTCGAGACAGCGAGGAAGGAGAATGCGAAGGAGAGGAAGAAGGAGGGGAAACTGTTTCGGTCCCCTATTTATGGGGGGGGGGGCGGATTCCGGAGCGGTTTCCGATTTTCCCGCCCACGATCTCCACGATCGTGCGTGGGATTTGTTTTGTGCCGCGAACCACGTGGCACTATCCGGAGCGCCCGATCCGGCCACACCGAGGGCCACACGGCCCCAACGGTTGGCTTCCGGATCGGCTGCGGCTCCCCGGCGCGGGAACCCAAGCGACGGCGTGCTCGCGCAGGGGCACTCGAGTGCGTCTCTGCTCAGGCGGGACGTCGGGTGGGCCCTGGCTCACTGTCTCGAATTCATCAGGAGGCCAACGGTCGAGATTCACTGAGGAAGATGTTATCCGGTTGCAGGCTTCGCCTCCCGGTAAACATAGTCTCAGTAAGAAGGTCTCGGAAGAACCGACTTCGGCAGAAAGGGAAAGGCTGGTGGCATGTGTTCTCGGAAGATAGTTGTTGTTTAAAGCTGATCCCGCACATCATCCGAGGTCGCTGTACAGCACCAGCTTCGGGGACTAGTGTCGGGGGGCTGCCCCCCGGGTAGGGGCAGATCCCGGTATAATCCAGTAAGGTGCCAACAGTACTTGACCCTTGGCGACAGCAAGGGACAACTCCTGGTGCGCTGTAAGGACAGCTTAACCCTTGGGCACTGGGAGAGGGCAAAGTGCCTCCTGGCAGCCACAAGGGTCAGCTCTGGCAGCTATAAATAGACACCCCCGGCCCTCACAGTCGCAGCACAAGCATGAGCGGATGGTTCCTCTAAGAACTAGCTTCTCGAAGATGTATTTGCTGATAGGCTAAGACATCTTCGGGAGGCTAGGCCTAGAGATACTCATCCTGGGACGAGCTCGGACGTATCCGGAAAGGGTCCCGAGTCTCGCGGTCCAAGGAAACTCCCGGAAGGAGGTGTACTCGGTTTTACCGGATAGGTTGTCCGGTAGGTACTAACCGGAATGTATCTCTCGGTGTTGATCTTATGCAGAAGAGGCTCACAGTGGCAAGCGAGGAGGTAGCCGGCGTGAAGGCTTCCGGTAGGCCGTCAACGGTCTAGAGCAGGCTTTCCCGTCTGTCGCGGGGGGAAGTACCATTCCGCCTGACACGGAAGCATGGTCACCTTCCGCCTGACACGGAAGCATGGTCACCTCCCACCTGACACGGGAGCGCGTCAGCCGGTACGATCGTGGTACGACAAGACCTGACATGCCTAGCCCGGCAATCCGGAAAAGGCTATCCGGGATGGGCAAAGACATGTCTTGTCTCTGACAAGGGGACAATGATGATGCAGGACGGCGCCTGCCGTTCTTAACGAGATGATGACGAAGGGGCTACACCGGATAGCCCGGCGAATAGGTCGCACTAGCCGGTGACGGCATGCCGGCTAGGCCTGTCCGGTGGGGCCAAGCCAAGTTAGGGTTTCCGGCCCTCCTGGCCGGAGCTCTATAAAAGGCGCCATAACTGCTCCTGAGATGGAGAGACCAACTTCAGAGCCAAAGCTATAGTCACATTTACTCTTAGAGCATTCACTCCTTCTCACCTTGAGTTCATCTAGTTCTTTGTACTCCTTCCTTTGAGAGATCTTGTAGCAAGTTATATTCCTTATACCACCAATATATAGAGAGGAAAGGCAGGAGTAGGGGTGTTACCTCCTCACGAGGGCCCTGAACCTGGGTATATCGTGTGTGTGCTGTGTGCCTTCGTTCATTTGTTTGTGTTTGTTAGATCTTCCCCTTTGCAGTTTGATCTTATTCCTTGTTCTTGGGAGATCTCGGTTTTGCCGGGATCCTCCCCGTGTGAGCTCTTCAGCTCGCTATCCCTCCCCGGATCCACCAACGTCCATCGGCCCCACAAATTAGCCATCCTATGGCATCTGCCGTGACACCACCACGACAAGGGGGCAAGCTAATACAGAGGCCGGTGTATTACCTCAGTGAGGTGATCTCGGAATCCAAGCAGAACTACCCGCACTACCAGAAGATGGCGTATGGAGTATACATGGCAGTGACCAAGCTCAAGCACTACTTTCAAGAGCACCCGATTACAGTGGTGTGCGAGGCTCCTTTGGCCGAGATCATCGGTTGCAAGGACGCTAGCGGCCGGGTAGCTAAATGGGCCATCCATCTGTCTCCATACGCTCCGGCGTATGAGAGACGAGATGCCATCAAGTCGCAGGCGCTGCCGGACTTTTTGGTAGACTGGGCCGAGATGCAATATGAACCTCCGATGCCGGATTATAATTTCTGGAGGATGCATTTCGATGGCTCCAAGGCTAAGATCGGGTTGGGTGCCGGAGTGGTCCTCACTTCACGAAAACAGGATGTGCTGAAGTATGTTCTGCAAATTCATTTCCGGGCATCCAACAACGTCGCGGAGTATGAGGCCTTGGTTTATGGACTGAATGTCGCCAAGGAGATCGGCATCCGCCGGATAGAGTGTTTCGGTGACTCCGACCTCGTAGTGCAACAGGTGTCGGGGAATTGGGATGCCCTTAATGCAAACATGGCCTTGTACAGATTTCATGTGCAGAAAATATCCGGATTTTTTGAAGGATGCGAGTTCAAGCACATACCCAGAGGAGAAAACGAGGCAGCGGATGTCTTGTCCAAGCTAGGGTCATCTCGGGATGCCATCCCACCCGGGATCGCTCTTGAGAATTTGAGAAAGCCATCTATTAATTCAACCCTCACCCGAGTCGGATTCTATCTTCATCCCCAAGGAGCCTAGTTCGGATGCCGTGCCCATGGAAGTAGATGTCGGGAGCATCACATCGAACCAGGGGACTGCGTCACTATGCTCAGAGAGGCAAAGAAAGATGATGATGGAGGTGATGTCGGAAGAGCCAATGGACATAGACGCTCCCGTGTTTCCGGTTCGACCTGTCTCGAGATGGGCACAACCCATTATGGCATACATCTTAGAGGGAACCCTCCCGGAGAATGAAGTGGAAGCCCGGCAGATAATGCGAAGGTCGAAAGCATACACTGTCATCAATCAAGAGTTGTGCAAGAGGAGTGTCACTGAGGTACTCCAGAGATGTGTGGAACCGGCAGAAGGACAAGAGATGCTCCTAGAAATACATCAGGGGGAGTGTGGACATCATGCATCATCCCGAGCCCTGGTGGCGAAAGTGTTCCGACATGGGTTCTACTGGCCCACTGCGTTGCAAGAGGCAGAAGACATTGTCCGGAAGTGTGGAGGATGCCAGAGGTTTGCTCACCGGATACATATGCCGGCGTCAGCACTGAAGACAATCCCTATCACTTGGCCATTCGCTGTATGGTGTTTGGATATGGTCGGGCAATTCAAACCGGCACGAGGCAATATGACGCACATACTGGTCATGGTAGATAAATTCACCAAGTGGATAGAGGTCAAGCCAATCCGGAAGTGTGATGGACACACCGCTGTGCAATTCCTGAAAGACATCATCTTGAGATACGGGTACCCGCACAGCATTATCACGGATAATGGCACCAATTTTGCTGTAGGGGAATTCGCTCGATTTTGTGCTGAGAAGGGAATCCGGCTGGATTTAGAATCAGTTGCACACCCAGAAGCAAACGGGCAAGTCGAAAGAGCAAATGCTTTGGTCTTGGCCGGCATAAAAGCCCGTTTGATCGAGCCACTGTTGAGAACTCCGGGATGCTGGATAGAGGAGTTACCGGCAGTTTTATGGGGTCTCCGGACTACACCGAATAGATCTACCGGATATATGCCATTCTTCATGGTGTACGGTGCCGAGGCAGTACTCCCAACCGACATACAATATGATTCACCGAGAGTAACAATGTTCACCGAGACCGAGGCAAGGGAGGCCCGAGAAAATGATGTTGATTTACTTGAGGAGGCAAGAGAGTTGGCACTGTCTCGGTCTGCAATTTACCAGCAAAACCTCTGCCGCTATCATAGCCGGAAGGTGCACCCGAGAGTGTTCCGAGAAGGAGATCTTGTGCTAAGGCTCATCCAACGCACGGCCGGAATGCATAAGCTGTCACTTCCATGGGAGGGACCTTTCGTGATAAGCAGGGCATTGCACAATGATTCTTATTACCTTGTAGATGCACAGGAAGCTAGGAAAGGTGTAATGGACAAATCCGGAGAGGAAACCAAACGCCCATGGAATGTAGCTCTACTTCGACCCTTTTACACATAAAGGGCTCAGTGTATGATGTATTTCAGTTTTTATGTATTAATGAAAGTAAGGCACCCCGGGAGGAACCCGGGGACTTCCCCGTTATGTGCCCATTTACTTTGTTCACTTTATTTTTTATTTCATACCGGCATCCCGGGAAGGAACCCGGGGAGTGCCGAGTACCTAGTTCTTGTGTTATTTCTATGCCGGGAAAGTTCCGAGTTCGATTCTCAAAGTCAGAGTAATTTATGTCATGTGAAATCATCTTGTGACTCGACTGACGCACGCCGAAATGGTAGTCAAGAGCAAAGAGAATCAAATGTGGGGAACACGAAAATGGTCTCGGGGACTCGGAACAGGAACTTATCCGACATACCTGTTTTTGCTAACCCAGTTATTTTTTATGTCGGGAATTCAGTTAGATAGAACTCGGGTTTTCTTAAGTAATGTATGCCGTGTATGGAGTTTTGTGACTCGACTGTCAAACGCCGAAATGGTAGACAAGAGCAGAAATTGCCTAAGTGCGGTAAACATGAAAAGGAACCCGGGAACTCATGATAGAATAAACCGGCATAACTTGTTCTAATAGATAAATTAGTACGGAACATAAATGTTGATGGTATATATTACATTTTGCACCCGGCATCCCGGGGATTTAACAATTCTACTCGTAAAGATTTCTAAGTACTAGGGGAAACCGGCTTCTCGGCGACAGCAGCAGCGGGAGCAGCAGTGGCGGCGTCCTCAGCACCGACAGCGGTACTCGGGGCATCTGGGCGCACCTCGGCCGCGGAGGCCTCGGGTGGCGAAGGAGTTGAAGCATCCCGGGCAACCACGGTCTCGGCGGCGTCAGCAGAAGCAGCATCATCCTCTTCCGGGATCTCAGCATCCGCGTCGTCGGTCGCACCGGCTTCGTCGTCATCCTCGTAGTCGGACTCGGAGTCGGAAGCAACGGCGCTGGCGGTGAAGGCGCGAATATTGGACCAAGAGGCGATGCGATGCGCCACCTCTTGTCGCCGCTGGACCTTAGCCGGATCGCTGCACCACGGCGAGATCATCCGCAGGCGCTGGATCACGTCCAGATCGAGACCTTCGTACCAGCTCAGTACTTGGGTCAAGACCTGGTCGGCACCAGCCCGCGCACCGGAGCGTTTCCAAGCGTGGACACGCCTCCCAGCACCTCGGAGTGCGCTCGCGAGTTCGCCGGCCGAGAGCGTCGCGCTGATACCCGGCCACAGCGCACCATGAACGTGGATCGCGGCGCTGAGCAGCTCCGTCCCGATTGACCGGAGGGGCACTATCCGGGCCTTCAGGGCAGTGAGGTGATCCTCAATGTCCCAAGCATCCGAGACATCGCCCTTCCCGGCACGCTTCTCCCGGGCAGCAGCAATAGCAAGAGCAGCAGCCTCGCGGGAGTGCTCGAATTCCCCTTTAAAAAGAAGAGCTGTCAAGCGGCTAGGGCATAAGAAGAGCAACAACAAAGAAAGAGAGCAAGGAAAACATGGGGGATGTCGGTCCACTTACTGTTAAGATCCCGGTTCAATACAGTTAGCTCGGAGAGCCAAGTATCGGCCCGCGACCGGAGAAGAGCAAGCCCGGTCTCGGCGAGATGCGCGCGCTCCTCGGACTGGTCCAAGGTCTCCTTTTGCTTCTGCGTCGCCTCCACGAAGCGCGTCTTCATGTCGTTCGCAGCGGATCTGGCTTTTTCAAGCTCGCCATTGAGCCGCGCAATCTCGGCCTGCGCGGTAGCAAGCGCAGCCTTCTGATCCACCGAAATTTTGCGCGCGGCATCTCGCTCCTCCCGGAGGCGCCCCTCGCACTTCTTGGACTGACCGAGGTCAGCAAGAACCCGGTGGAAGATGCTCCCACGTTTCTTGCTGCACTCCTGAGATCAAGACAAAGAAGGGTGAGTCAATATTGGAAAAGATTTAAGGAACTCGCGAGACTCCGAGATCCATAACAATTAAAGGCTACTCGGTAGGGAGGATCTCGGGGACTCGATTCCCGAGTCCTGAAATTTTCTCTAAGATTGGAGCCTAGTGGTCTGCTATTCGGTGGAATCTAGAGCACTAAGCACCAATCTCGGGGACTAGTGGGGACGGACAAATTTTTGAAACAAGCTACCCGGTAGGGAGGATCTCGGGGACTCGGTTCCCGAGTCCTGAAATTTTCTCTAAGATTAGAGCCTAGTGGTCTGCTATTCGGTGGAATCTAGAACACTAAGCACCAATCTCGGGGACTAGTGGGGAAGGAACAAATATTTATTGGAGAAGGAAAGGGAACAAACTTACCTCGGTCACCCGAGTAACATCCAGCGCGGCCACCTGGAGAGCGTGCAGAGCTTGAGCGTTGCGGCTAGGGCCGGCAGCGTGCAAGTCCCCCGCGGTCTCGGAGGCGTCAGCGGCAATCCAGGCCTGGTTGTATTCGTCAACAACATGTATGCCGGAGCCGCCGGGCACGCGAGCAGCAACAATCTCCCGGGATCCTGAAGGCACAAAGGAGCTTACGGTTGCTCGCAGTATCCGCAGGGCAGCAGTAGGGATCTCGGCGGGAGGTGGCGGTAACGGTGAAAACTTACCCGGGCGCAGGGCCAAGTCTTGGGACGAAGATGTCGGGGCAGCAGTAGGTTCGGCAGAAATGGTTTTCTGCCCGGCAACCCTGGTGCGCGCTTTCGCGGCAGGCTGATTAGCTGTTCGGGAAGAGACGGAGGGCTGTTTCTCCGGGGCTGTCTTGTTCACAGCTTGCCGGGAGGGACCGCTTGGCACGGGGCGTCGGGGAGGGCTCATGAGCTCCGCCTCGAGCCCGGGTACCCGGCGCGGACTCTCCAGAAGAAGGATGTCTTCCGAGGTAGTAGTGGCCTGAACTGGAGTCTCGTCGACCACCGGACGAGTATCCGGAGCCGCGGCAGCAGTCGGTGCGGCACTGGAAGCGGGAGGCTCGCTCCTTCGGGCGGAAGGACGAGGTGGAGAAGAGGCAGCCCGAGGCGGGCTGGGAGTCCGGGATCCAGGTGGACGGGAGGCAAAGGAGGACGGGAGGTCGAGTGCGTCCCTGAAAGAAATATCTCAGTAAAAACTTCAGGAAAAGACAAGGTCATGTAGCATGAAGCAAAGAAAATGTACCCGGAATCCACAGTGGGAGGACCCTTCCTTCGGCGTCGAGGCTTCTCGGTCATTTGTTTGTTCGGCTTGCTCCTCTTGGGGGGGTTGCCGGAATCATGGACGGCGTCGGTGTCGGAAGCCACACGCTTCCGGCTCTCGGCACGTTTGGTTGCGGCCGTAGGTTTTGGAACCACTGCTGAAGCCCAGTTGAGGGGGAGAGCGTCAATCACATCGAGAATTTGACAGTCAATCTCATCCTCCTCATCCGAAGAAATCGAAAAAGCCTCTGAGGTTGAAGGGTTACCCGGGGCAGCAGCTTTTACTAGAGGAATGGCGAGATGGTCCTCGCCGTCGGGATCCTCTCTCGGCATCTCTTCCGGTGCTGGGAAGTTCGGCGCGAAATTCCCGTTGGCGTGGATAGCGTCCTCCTCGGTTTGCCGCTCGAATAACTGCGCAAATAAATCACCACATGATAACCATGTCGGTTTCCAGTAGAACCCGGGTGCGAATGCAAGTTTACGAAAGGCAGACAGGAGCACCTGTTTCAGGGGTTTTTTCTGGGATCCCCCGATGGCACCCCAGGCATAGTCATCCGACATTTTCGTCCGAGCAATAGCTCGAACGCGTCGGACGACCGCAGCATGGTCTAACCCAAAAATACTGGTCCTGGTAGGGTCTAAGTTCCCGGCCATATGGCACATCTTGTGCACTCGGGTTTGGAGGGGGCAGACGCGGCGAATGATGAAGCAACGCAGGAGATCGTCGCCAGTCATCTTGTCGGCTAGCACGTTAAGGACGTCGAGCATACACCTGACTTCCTCGGTGTCGGGGAGCCGTTTCCAGAGGTTGAATTTGCGGGGAGGACCAATGGCGAACTCCGACAGGTTTATGAAATCCGGATTCGAGGATCCCGGAGCATCTCCCGAGCTCTCCCGGTTCTTCACATAGAAGAAGCTGCGCTGCCACTTCCGGCAGGATTCTAGTCCTTTGACTATAGGGAATCCGGAGTCGGCACGGGGGATGATGGTGGCAGCTCCACAGTCGACCAAGTCTTTGCCTTTCTGATCCGGATTGGGGATGACTTGGCGACGAAGGATGAAGTACCTGGCCCAGAGGTCCAGGAATGGCCATACGCCGAGATATGCTTCCGAGTAGGTGGTGAAGACCGAAAGCATCATGATGGCGTTAGCTGGGAGATGATGGGGTTGGAGGCTGTAGGTGTCGAGGAAGTCGCGGAAGAAGGGGCTAGCCGGAAGCCCAAACCCGCGCTCGAAGTGCGTGAGGAATACAACGTATTCCCCGGGTTGGGGTTCCGGTTGAACCTCGTCCTCCGGGAGACGGCTCTCAACTTCTGGCGGAATCCGGTGAGTCCGGTACAGCCAGTCCAGGTCCTCCTGTTTGGTCTCGGATCCATCCCAGCACCCCCGGATACTTTCTTCACCCATGTCGGAGAAGTCCGCAGATGTATCCGGGCTACTCTGCAGGCGCAGCGGCAGTTAATCGAAATTAATCTACCGGGAGCCAAGATACCGTATCACAAACTCCTAAAGATAACCGGGTTCCTGGCGAGTAAGATCTACCGCGTGCTAGTAAATCAAAACTAATATGAGGAAAATAAGCTCGAACTAAGACTCAAACAGGGCATAGTGCGGGCAAAAGGGCTAAGTCCTACAACGACTAGGCATCCTCGCCGCACGCCCCGTGCGCGCCGTGCGAATCGTGCTCGCCGGCGGCGGCGCAGCCGCACGTGTGTTAGTGCACGACCGAGCGCGAGGCGTTGTTCCCGTGGAAGAAAGATTCATCGGGATGGAGAGAAGAGCTCACCGGAGAAAGTGAGGCCGATGATACGCAAGAAGAACGGCGGCGTTCGGGCTCCGGCGACCAACGAGAGCGGCGGCGTTCGAGCTCCGGACACGGTTATGGCGGCGCGCTTGAGACAACGGTGACGGAGGTGTGAAGGAGAGGGAGAAGAAGAGGTGACCGTTCCGGTCGCCTATTTATGGGGGGATTCCGGAGCGGTTTCCAATTTTCCCGCCCACGATCTCTCCGATCGTGGGTGGGATCCGCTCTGTGCAGTGTGGCACGTGGCGCTCACCGGAGCGCCCGATCCGGCCACACCGAGGGCCACACGGCCCCAACGATTGGACTTCGGATCGGCTGCGGCTCCCGGCGCGCGAACCCGAGCAGCGGCGTGCTCGATCAGAAGCACTCGAGTGCGCTTCTGGATCGACAGGACGTCGGGTGGGACCCAGCTCGTGATCTCGAATTCAATACAGAGCCAACGGTCAAGATTCACTGGAGCTGCAGTATCCGGTTACGGGCATCGCCTTCCGGTTGAAACGATCTCGGTATGAGGATCTCGGGAAAAACCGATCTCGGCATCTAGTCGGAGGATAATATCGTATGTTCTCAGAAGATAGTTGTTATTAAAGCTGATCCTGCACATCATCCAAGGTCGCTGCACAACACCAGCTTCGGGGACTAGTGTCGGGGGGCTGCCCCCCGGGTAGGGCAGATCCCGGAATAACTCAGTAATATGCCAACAGTACTTGACCTTTGGCGAGAGCAAGGGACACCCCCTGGTGTGCTGAAGAGGTAACTTGACCCTTGAGCGCTGGAAGAGTGCAAAATGCCTCCTGGCAGGCGCAAGGGTCAGCTCTAACAGCTATAAATAGACACCCCCAGCCTTCACAATGGCAGCAAGCATCAGCGGATGGTTCCTCTAAGAACTAGCTTCTCGAAGATGTCTTTGCTGATAGGCTAAGACATCTTCGGGAGGCTAGGCCTAGAGATACTCATCCAGAGGCGAACTCGGCTGCACCCGGAAAGGATCTCGGATCTTGGGCTCCGAGGAAACTCCCAGAAGGGTATTCAGTTTTGCCGAATAGGCAATCCGGGTAAGTACTAACCAGAACATCTATCTCGGTCCCGAACTTGTGCAGGAAGGACTCGCGAGGTCGAGCAAGAAGATAACCGGCACGAGGGACCTCGGTAGGCCGTCAACGGTCTATAGCAGGCTTTCCCGCCTGATGCGGGGGGGAAGTACCTTTCCGTCTGACACGGAAGCATGGTCACCTCCCGCCTGACACGGAAGCATGGTCACCTCCCGCCTGACACGGGAGCGCGTCAGCCGGTACGACAACGGTACGACAAGACGACCTGCCTAGCCCGGCAATCCGGAAAAGGCTATCCGGGATGGGCCAAGACATGTCCTGTCGCTGACAGGGGGACAATGATGATCCAGGACGGCGCCTGCTGTCCTTGCCGAAATGATGACGAAGGGGCTACGCCGGATAGCGCAGCGACTAGGTCGCACTAGCCGGTGACGACATGCCGGGTAGGCCTGTCCGGTGGGGCTAAGCCGGTTTAGGCCTTCCGGCCCTCCTGGCCGAAACCCTATAAAAGGTGCCATAACTGCTTCTGTGGAGGAGAGACCAACTTGGGAGCCAAAGCTGTAGTTTTATTTACTCCTACAGCAGTCACTTCTTCATACCTTGAGTTCTTCTAGTTCCTTGGTATCTTCACCTTGAGAGATCTAAGAGCAAGTTGTAGCCCTTATACTACAGTTATATAGAGAGGAAAGGCAGGAGTAGGGGTGTTACCTCCTCATGAGGGCCCTGAACCTGGGTATATCGTCTGTGTGCTGAGTGCCTTCGTGCATTTGTTCTTGTTTGTTAGATCTTCCCTCTAGCGTTCTGCTCTTGTTGCTGGTTCTTGGGAGATCTCGGTTATACCGGGATCCTCCCCGTGTGCGCTATTCAGCTCGCTATCCCTCCCCGGATCCACCAACGTCCATCGGCCCCACACATTAGCCATCCTATGGCATCTGCCGTGACACCACCACGACAGGGTCAGATCGTGGATCTGAACCCCATAGGCGTAAAAAAGACCATGAACAAAATCGTGGAGAGGGAACCCGAAGCCCCGTGGAAGGAAATCCACGAAGCACACGCGCTCCCCTTTGCGAGGTGCGGGGTACACTTCCTGGCCAGGAGCACGTACCGTGGCCTCGTCAGTCGGGGGCAGGAGACCTTGCGCTCGCAGGAGCTCGAAGTCCGTTTTCTTCACCATGGACCTCTGCCAATCGCCGTCGGGCTTCTTCATCACCCCGGCTTCGGCGGCGGAGGCGCTAGCAGCGGTCTTCAACTTGCCCATGGCGTCGGAGGATCGCAGAAGGTGGGAGAAAAATGGCACAGAGCTTGGATGGAGGCAAGAATGGCAGAGGGCAGAGGAATGGAGGCGCGGACGATTGGAGAAGATGACACCCTCGCGCTGCGGCGCAGTACTTATGCCTTGCAGAAAATCATCTCAGCCGTCCGCAAAGGAACTGTTCCAATCAACGGCATCCAGCCATCCACGTGTCGGGCGGAGAGACTAACCGTCGCTGCCCACTTCGTCCACTGTGCACGGGAATCAAGGCGTCATCATCGTGCCGTGGAAATTTCACGCCCAGTTCGAGAGACGTGACAAATGCTGACCACAGTCAACTCTGACAGCGGGGCCCACCACGTCACGTCCCATCGAACGTAGAGGCGTGCCAAGAAGCGTCATCGTTGACATCAGCAAGACAGTCTAGAGAAGACAAGGAGAAACAAGGCAACTCGAACGCACGATTCGAGTAGTAAGCTTCAAAGCTGAAGCAAACAAAGTAGGACAAGGTGCTTATCCGAGAACCCGAAACAACCTTTCGGGTGACAAAGAAAAGTGAATAAGCTCAAGCAGTCGAATCAATCTACAAGTAAGCCAACCGGCCGAATAGAAGCAAGCTTCACAAGGAGGCCAGGGCAAAGTAATTCGACTGCAGAGATTACTCCCATCGGGAGTGTCCTATTCGACTGAAGAAAGCGAGTTCAAGCTCAAGAACAAGCAATCCGGCGGCGGGCCCAGGAGGAAGAAGTCCTTTGCCCGACTCTACGATTCGACCAAGCACTCGGGGGCTACTAACGTGGGGCTACCTTTCGACTAGCACACGATGAGGCTACCTGTGCCGCGCCAAGCTTATGGAGGCCCACAGAAGGCCCACTATGGGTACCGTGTCCAAGTCGGTTAGGTTTCGTAACTTGCCATATCTGTAATTGTCGTCGGCATCGACTACCCGAGACCTGGCTTACCTATAAAAGCCTGGAGGGTTGCTCGTCTCAGGGACACGCTCATAGCCGCCACCACCAACCCTAGCGAGATCGCAATCTCGCCATTGTAATCGCTACTCGCCATCAATACCATACAATCAGGAAGTAGGGTGTTATCCTTTGGGAGCCTGAACCTGGGTAAACTCCCCGCTTGTCAGCCGTCGTGATCACCAGCACTTATCTCTCTCCCCCTCAATCAACCCGGGGTGGACAACCCTGGGATTTGCCGAGTTACACCCTCGTCATACGGTGCAAGCCGTATGTCAGTAGTGGAACCAGTCTCGCGTAAGCGTACGCGTAAAGTCGGTCCGGGCCGCTCCATCAACTCAATACCGAAGGCATCGCAAGTGCACGCTAGAGGGTAGCAAATATAAGAAAGACGTCCTCATTCAACATGAGTTCTAACTGTACCATCAGTACTACGCATAGATCGGCTCTGATACCACTGAAGGGGTAACGGTGCAGAAAACAATAATTTTCTAGCGTATGAAACCCTAACTAGCCAGGATCTATCTATCTAGTACATGTGGTAACGGTGGCGGAACGGGTTACATTACCTCCATGTAGACTATTAGCGGGGATTACGCTCCCGCACAAGCGTTGACGATGAAGTCGTGCGTAGCCGACCTCGAGGTCGCGGAGAACTTGCCGCAATGACGTAGACGATGACGCCGGGGTGTCGACGATGACCTGCGTCGACGGGCGTCGGGCGGAAGATGGTGAGGCGCCAGCGGTAGGGGATGCGCCGGCGGCAGGGGGGAGGCGGCGCAGCGGCTGCAGGGGGCGAGACGACGTCGCCCAGGCTCCTCAAAAGAGTCATTTAGAGCTTAACGACAACCCCCGGTCCTTCAGATCCTGCTGAAATCGCAGGGATAGAACTTTTCTGGAATCCCGCAGGGCAACGGCGCCCGACGGTATAGCTTAGGTGGAGAGAGGGGGCAAAATGGGCGGAGAAGCAACTCGGCCGGCCTGCTATACAATTAATTGTATTTTTCTGTAATTAATCCAATTAGTATTCCTTGCTATATAAAGGGGGAAGGGGGTGTGCAAACACCTTGCCTCCCCCATGTGGGACTAAAGGAATACGAGGGGGAGGGGGGTTCGGCTGAACCACCTAGTCCGAGTTGGACTGGGGCCCAAGCCCCCTTCCTCCCATGGTGTTGCGGCTCCCCCCTCTTGGGGCGCATATAGGTGGGAGCCCCCTTTTTCCTTTATTATTTAATAATTAAATTAATATAAAATATAATTAATTCATAATTAATATATTTAAATACTATTTAATATCCCGTGACTCCGAAACAATTTCCGAACCACCCGAACAACTTTCGGACATCCCTGGAACCATTCCAGACCTTCCCGGAACTCCTTCCGGACCACCGGAACTCTTTCCGGATCATTTCTCTCTCTCCAACAAAAACCTATATTATTCCAGAACCTATCTCCTGGTGTCCTTAAGACCTTAAGTTTGTTACGCTACGGTTCGAGAACACTCCAGACATGGTCGAGACACTCCGCTCACCAATGACCATCAGGGATACTTGGATGTATATGACGGCCCCTGTGCATTCTACGAATATCGTCGTTGAACCATAAATATGACATTCATTCCCTTTGTTTCTGCGATACTACCTTGTCCGAGATATGATCGTAGACATCCGATGTATTTGTTGTATCTCGTTTCCGACAAAGGTTATTAACTCGTCTGTGATATTACATCTCCATGACCTTGTCATAAGCTGCGCAGCTATATAGATGTAATTTCACCGAGTGGGTCCAGAGTATCTTTCCATTACAAGAATGAACAAATATCGCTCTTGATCCTTACGTCTCGATGCTCTTTCGGGATACCCAAGATGGACACCGTTATTGTCATGCTATATAATACACAACGTTTGATGCTCTCAAAGCACCCCTACGAAACATCAATAAGCACGGTCTCACGGTCTAAGGAATAAGCTATCATATTCTTATCTATTGCAAATGATAAATATTGTAATACGATCTTATTGCAATACTTTGCGTATGTCCATCACCTTATTCAACTAATAAGATGACCCCATTGTCAACCGACGTCATTGTCCTTGATCGGGAATCTCGATCAACTGTTGCCCAATGGACTAGTTCATATAGAGGCTTACTAGGGACCTGGTTGTCTATGTATCACACGTGTATTAACAATTCCGATTAATACAGTTGTAGCATAATACACAAACCTATTATAAACTTATGAGATAATGCAATAAATACTACTTATTTATTTTCCTCTAGGGCATATCTCCTTCAAGATCATGTCTAATGAGCTTGCAAGCATGTGACTAGGTCACGGAGACATGAAATCATAGACGAGTAGAAGATAGCGTTGTCGATAACGAGGTCAAGCTAGGTATGGAGATATCTATGAAACGACACTCGGACACGCTAAGAATCGCTATGGCAAAAGGTTTAAGACTTTGCGTTCAGGTTTGATAGATGAAAGTCATTCGTGATATCACAGGGATTAATTCATGGGGTCCAGGCCTACGAGTTAGTCGTTGATCATAGAGGAGTCTTGATCATACCTGTTATTATATCGAACCGCTAGGGTAACACACTTAAGGGGTTTCGACAAGACAACCGGAAAGGAAAGAGATTACCGGGAATGTCCCGAGAGGGGTCCGATGGAGATCGGGCAACGATGAAAGAGTTTTCGGAGCTAAAATAAATTATATATAATATGTTTGATATTAATTAGTGTAATTAATGTGCAAATATGATTTTATATATTTATTTAGGATTTTATTTAGGCCGATTTCCCTAAATGGGCCTTCTGGTCAAAAGAAGGCCCGAGAGGGGGAAAATTCCCTAGGGGAATTCGGTGGGAGCCATGGGGCCGACCCAGGTGGGACAAAAGGGGCCCACCACGGGCCGACGCACCATGTGCAGCCGCACCAGGCAATATAGAGCCTTTATATAGAGGGGCACCCCTGGCCTTTTAATTCACCAATTATTTCCACAATTCTCTCTTGATTTCGTGATGCTCTTTGTTGGAGTTGTGCCGAGTTGAGAGGGGGGTCTCTTCCACCATAGCCCGCTGCCGCGCTGCTGGTGTTCCGGTCCAAGTCTTCCGCTGCTCGTCCTGGACTGGAGCTTCGGAGGTCGTCGTTTCCACCGTACGTGTGTGACGCCCTACGAGGTGCTGCGCTAGCGGTACTCGGAGGTCTGCTTCCTCTACACGACCTTGAGGTATGCTTTGTCGGTCTTCATTGACAATGTTTGTGCGGGAACGTAATCCCCGCTTTCCGTCTACAAGGGTATGTATTCCGATCTCCGCTCGTACTACTATATCTGCATAGAATAGATGTTGGCATGTTTTAGGGATATCGTTGCTAGGAAATTTTTTGTTTTCTGCACCCGACCCCCTTCAGTTTGTTGGAAATTTTTTGTGGTAGACTTTTCGGGGTCAACCAGCACTCAAGCAATATGGTTATTCGGAAAGGCCGACGTGGGGTGGTTGTGGCATCGCCGCTTGTCCCATGTCAATATGAGAACTTTGCAAAGTCTTCACAAGGGTGGCCACATTCTTGGACTAAATGAGAATGTTTCTTTTCTAGAGATCGTCTGTGTAGGGCTTGTGTTGAAGGAAAGATGCATGATTATCCCCATCCAAGCAAGACCATCATATCATCAACAAGGATATTGGAACTTCTTCATGTTGATCTTTTTGGTGCCGTGCCTCAACCAAGTCTTGGTGGGAAGAAATATTGTTTGGTGATTGTTGATAACTACTCAAGATTCACTTGGGTTTTCTTCTTCAAGACGAAGGATGAAACTCAACAAACAGTCATCGATTTCTCCAATGAAGTTCAACGTCAACACAATCTTCCCATATTGGCCATTAGAAGTGGCAATGGCTCTGAGTTCAAGAACTACACCCTAAATGAGTTTCTTAGTGATGAGGGAATTCGACATTATATTCTTGTAACATCCCAACATTTTATAATGTTCAAAAACCACAAAAATTTAAAAAATTTCTTTTCATTAAAATAAAATATTAAATGCATAAAAAACCAACTATGTAAGACTTCAAACTTATTGAAAGAGTTTATTAATTCAAATATCTCAATGCATCATTATTTTCAAAAGTTATTTCCAATTAAACATTACATTATCCATTGTATTTCAAAAACCTTAATATATAATTTGACAAATGTTTTATAAACTACAAACCATTTTATTTTAAGTAAATAGTTTACTTATAAGTAATTGATTTCAACCACTTAGCCTTAGCTATAAATAAATTAAAATAATAATTACAAGTGTTATTTTAAACTATTGAAAACATTGTCTATTTGCCAAAAGATTATTATCCATTTACCTGAGTTCAAAACATAGTTTGGATATTACAAGTCTATATTTTATAACTTTAAAACCTCATAGATTTTATAATTACTTAACAACCCAAATAAACATTTCATTAGCTTAAATGATTTTCATTTATTTTCAAAGCATGAAATGATTAATATATTCTAAATAAGAAATGAATTAAAACTAAAATCTTTTCCAAAGTTGTTATGAAGTTTCAATTGAATTGTCTTAATATAAAATATAATGGTGCACAAATTATTTTGAATTAAAATGAATACATTATTTTCCCTTTTATTTTCTTATAGTATGTGTTATGTTATTTAGTATTATACCAAAGACTAAAATGAACTTAGTATTTGAAATGAGTTTAAATGACTTAATTTCAAACATATTGGAATGTGGATATTTTACAAATTTTATTTAGCCAAAAGAAATTTTAATTAAGATATAATTTGACTTTAAGTGTCAAATTTGTATTTAATCAATATTTCAAAATATTATTTTTAAAAATGTTCAAAACATGCCCACAACTGGTTTAACACAAAGATATTGATTTTACAAATTTTTAGAAATTAATTTGACATCATTTGGACATTTAAATCAAAAGATATGAATTAAAAGAAAATTCAGAAAAGAAAAAGAAAAATTGCTGACGTCATGCTGACGTCAGCTCGTCTTCAACCTCTGCCCGAGATTTCTGCCTCCGATTCCTTTCCGAAATTCGTCGCGAGGATTGCGCGATTGGTTTCCCCCTCTACCCCATATAAATCCCCAGCGCCTCCGCCACCTTTTCCCTCAAGAAACCCTAGCCCAAGACGCCGCTAGGCCGTCATACGAGCTTGCCGGAGCCGCTCGGTCGCCGCCGCCCGAATCTTCGATTTCCGGCGAGGTAACCGTAACCCCGAGACCGAGACCGTGTCCAGGCGATTAGCGTTTTCGTGCGCAACTTCTAATCCTCTCCTTCGATTTTTGTACGCAGCGGTTCGAGCACACCGTGCTAGACCGAAGCTCCCCGGAGTACCCCCGCCTCCGCCTGTGCGTTCTGTCCGCTCCAGGATGAACTGCTCGAGGACACCACCCCCATCTGACCCGCCGTGCCGCGCTGCTTCTGGAGGTGGTCTTCCCCGAGCCCGGGAAGCACCGGAGCTGCCGTGCCGTCCACGCCCGAGCGGAGCGCCGCCACCTTCATCGTCTCCGGCAACTCGCGCCGCCGCCCGGTGGTCAACGCACGGTGAGCGTCCGATCTGAAATCAACGACCAGGATTAGATGTTGTAATCGAACCGGTAGGATTTGATCTGCACCGTCAGATATAGATCTGACGATCCAGATCCAGTCACTTATCCACGTCAGCCGCTCAGTCAGCGCACAGTCAGCGCCCAGTCAGCTGCCACGTGGAAAATGAATTTCTTATTTAGATTTAATTGGCAGTTTTGTAGAAAAGCCCCTGCCACTTAGATATGTCATAACTTTTTACTCACATATCCAAATTCAAATATTTTTATATATTTGGAAAGCCCTTGACATGTAGAATATTTTAGATCTGTTAGATTTCAAATTTGACTTAGTTTAAAATATTCAAATTTCAAATGGTGAATTTGAGTATTTTTGTCATAACTTTAAATCTGTAAATTCAAAAATTACAAATAAAATTGTTTTAGAGACCTTGGAATATTTGTAAATTGATGCCCTTGCTACAAAATATTTTTGAGTAATATTTGAATGAATTCATAGTTATGTATTTAATTTGAATAGTTTGGGTATTTTCAACATAACTACTAAAAGAAATATTATTTTAGATTAAATCAAATTGCTATAAAATTTATTAAATGCTCCCTGTCTATTAACTCTATTTATAAAATTTTGTTATAAAGATTTAATCATAGAAATCTTTAATCTTATAATTATCTCTTTATTATATTTTCCAAAAATAGAAATTAATTAAATTGCATTTATAAATTCATGCATATTTATAAAGAAATCACAAAAGTTATTTTGATGCTTTCTTGTGATTAAAAATTGCATTTCGTGCATAACATATTTTATTATATAACTATATCCCTCATAGGAAAACCTTTTCATTTTTTTTCTCTAAGTTAGAAGTATTTTCAACTTAGCATTTTGGTAGAGTGCTACACTTGGACACTTAGTAATTTTCAACATGGAGCTAGAAGACCAATGAAGGACTCAGCCCAAATAAGACTTCAGAAGTATCTTCAAGGAGTAGAAGCACTTAGAAGAAAATCAAGAAGAAGTTCATGAAGACTAACCAGCAAATATTTTCTAAGTCTTGCTCCCTGTCTCTTTCTTTTCTCCCTTCTTCTCTGAGACTCCATGAAGACTAAGTTAAATCCAAGACCAACCTAAGTGATACAAAAATCATCAAGTCTGAAGATTATTGAAGTCTACCAAGAATTCAATCAAGACTTCACCAAGGAGAATATTACAAGTCTAGAGATGAAGCCTGGAAGATCAACTACATCTTTCTCTCTATCTTTTCCCTCTTTCCTAATCTTGTCTTTCACTTTAGACTTAAACAATTTTTGATCATGATACTATCATCTTGAAGTTGTTGGATCCTAGTATCCAATTTACGAAGAGTTGTTAATAATTGTTGATCACCTTGTAGAGTAGACTTAGTATTTTCTTTAAGTAGATATGCACATCATGACTAAGTCATTAGAGTGCTTATTCAAGATATATTGTAACAAAAGTATTTTATCCAACTGCTAACCTTAGTCCTTAGTTATTTTGACCAACACATTTCCTTGCATTAACTTAAAAGATTTTCATGGTATGACATGCATTTCTAGTCCTTAGAAATAATTTGCATATCATGCATGGCATGTTTTCCTTAGAAGTTTAAGAAACTTGTTTGTATGTGTTGTGTTGTTTTGTTTTATGATTGTTGTATCGTTATTTTTTATATTGTTTAGACTGAACGGAGAGACCCGAGTACGTTGAAAAGAGTTTGTGAGAAAAAACTGCATACAAAGGCAAGTGGCACACCTCATAAACTTCCTATTATTTTCTATATGCATTACTTAGTGTATTTTTATATGCATGTGTAGGATAGTATTGCTATGCTAAACCTGTGTAGAATTCCCTTACTCATGTGTCTAGGTTCCTATATCATACTTAGCAGAAATAGTGATGCTATGCAATTGATGAAAAGTTTTACAAAATATTAAGTGACTACTCAGGGCTGTGCTCATGGTTGTCGTCGCCTAGGATGAATGTCTATTCTACTTAGGGCCGTGAGCATGGTGATTTTCACCTGAGAGTACATACACTAAGTTAATGAAACACCTGGGTGGTAAGTGGTTGTATGGTTTATGTTGAGTGGCTACTCAGGTCCATGTCTATGGTTCCTGGAGTATGTACACTTGTGAATGGCCACCCAGGAACAGAGGAATCTGAAGAACTCCGAGTGACGATTGCTTCCAGTGCAGCCATTGCCATATGGGCTCTGGCTTGATCAATTATGTTGCGTGCACTCTCTCCGGCTTGACAAGCAGATGTAGGCGGGTGTTAGGTGGAACGGGTCAAGCAAGAGTGGGAGGGAAAATGCTTCTGAAAGATCTCGTCTCATTCTTCTCCTTTCCCTTATCACAAATGGTGTGTAAAGGATAGTTTGGATTGAATGGGTACAATGGTGAACGTGCACAACCTCTGCAGAGTGTAAAACTAAGTACTTAGCCGTGTCCCCGGTACGGACAATTTGAGCAGCTGATCACGGATGTCAACGGAGGATTCCACCATTCCAACTTCAGAAATAAAATTTGATGGGTGAACAAGGGAAGATGAGATTTATGGTTTTCATGCCATACTTGTCTTGATTTGAAGAAAGTGTCTTCCAAAGAGATAGGAAAATTTGTCTTTAAGCAAAATAGCCTTGAACTCCACCAGACAAATATGCATATAGGCTATAGAGTTTTCCTCTAAGTGTCCACCATAGTGTGACTTGCCAGACTCCATTTTTAATGGAATCTGACCCACGTTGTTGCAATATTTTCCTTATTGCAGATTGTTCAGATGACGAGTGAGGTTTCGTTTAAAGGTTTCGAGTCTGCAACCAACAGGTTTTCGCCTGTGGCAACATGAAAGAGATGGAGACTCACTGCTATCGTATTTCCGCTGTGTACTTTTTCAATGCTAGCTTTATGCTATGCAACTTGTATCGAATATTTTGTAAGTCTGGATCATCGATGTAATAAAATTGATACTTTGTTGTGATATTACATCGTAGACTGTGTGTGCAAACGATTCGATCCAGTGATTTGCACTATACATAGGTATCTGCCATATTTTAAGTGCAGGTACGCTACAATTCCGCTGCATATACCCCTCAACAAAATGGTGTAGCCGAGAGGAAGAACCAGACTCTTATGGATATGGCTAGGTCCATGTTAGCAGAGTTTAAGTCTTCACTCTTCTGGTGGGCCGAAGCTATCTCCACGGCGTGTCACTCCTCCAACCGGTTATTCTTTCGTAAAGGGAAGAAGGAAACTCCTTATGAAATGCTTACCGGCAACAAGCCCAACATCTCCTACTATCGTGTATTTGGTTGTAAGTGTTTCTACAAAATTAAAGGTGTTAATCTTTCTAAGTTTGAAGTTAAAGCTTTAGAGGGTGTTTTTGTTGGGTACGGTGCGAATGAAGGAGATATGCCCTAGAGGCAAATAAATAAGTAGTATTTATCGCATTATCTCATAAGTTTATAATAGGTTTTTGTATTATGCTATAACTGTATTAATCGGAATTATTAATACACATGTAATACATAGATAACCAGAGTCCCTAGTGAGCATCTATATAAACTAGTCCGTTGCGCAACAGTTGATCGAGATTCCCGATCAAGGACAATGACGTCGGTTGACAATGGGGTCATCTTATTAGTAGAATAAGGTGATGGACATACGCAATGTATTGCAATAAGATCGTATTACGATGTTTGTCATTTGCAATAGATAAGTAATATGATAGTTTATTCCTTAGACCGTGAGACCGTACTTATTGCTACTCCGTATGTGTGCTTTGAGAGCATTAAACGTTGTGTCTTATATTGCATGACAATAGCGGCGTCCATCTTGGGTATCCCGAAAGAGTATGTTGACACGTAAGGATCAAGAGCGGGATTTGTTCATTCTTGTAATGGAAAGATACTCTGGGCCCACTCGGTGAGATTGCATCTATATAGATGCGCAGCTTATGACTAGGTCATGGAGATGTAATGTCACGGATGAGTTAATAACCTATGTCGGTAACGAGATACAACAAGGCATCAAATGTCTACAATCATATCTCGGACAAGGTAGTATCGCAGAAACAAAGGGAATGAATATCTTGTTTATGGTTCAATGACGATATTCGTAGAATGCACAGGGACCGTCATATGCATCCAGGTATCCCTGGCGGTCATTGGCGAGCGAAGGGTCTCGACCATGTCTGGAGTGTACTCGAACCGTAGCGTAACAAGCTTAAGGTCTTAACGACACTAGGATAAAGTTTTGGAATAATATAGGAGGTGATTGATGAGAGAGAAATGATCCGGAAAGAGTTCCGGTGGTCCGGAAGGAGTTCCGAGAAGGTCTAGAATGGTTCCGGGAATGTCCGAAAGATGTTCGGGTGGTTCGGAAAATGTTTCGGAGTCACGGCAGATTAAATAATGTGTAAATATATTAATTATATTTTATATTAATTTAATATTAATTAAAAAGGAGAAAAAAGGGGGAAGCCCACTTAATGGGCCAAGTGGGACCATGTGGGGGCCGAACCATCATGGGGTGGGGCCCATGGCCACCACGCACCATGCTTGGTGCGGCCGGCTCCCCCTCCCTCTCCTTTAGTCCCACATGGGGGAGGCAAGGTGTTTGCACACCCCCTCCCCCTTTATATAGCAAGGTGTAGCGTACCTGCACTTAAAATAAGGCAGATACCTACGTATAGTGCAAATCCGTGGATCGATTCGTTTGCACACACAGTTTACGATGTAATATCACAATAAAGTATCCATTTTATTACATCGATGATCCAGACTTACAAAATATTTAATACAAGTTGCATAGCATAAAGCTAGCTTTGAAAGAGTAAACATCGGAAATACAATAGCAGTGAGTCTCCATCACATTCATGTTGCCACACGCGAAAACATGTTGGTTGCAGACTCGAAACCTTTTAACGAAACCTCACTCGTCATCTGAACAATCTGTAATAAGAAAAATATTGCAACAACGTGGGTCAGATTCCATTAAAAATGGAGTCTGGCAAGTGACACTATGGTGGACACTTAGAGGAAAAACTCTAATACCTATATGCTTATTTGGCTGGTAGAGTTCAAGGCTATTTTGCATAAAGCCAATTTTTCCTAACTCTTTGGAAAACACTTTTCTTCTATTCGAGACATTTGTGGTATGACAACCACTGTCTCATTCTACCCTTGTTCACCCATCAAATTTTATTTCTGAAGTTGGAATGGTGGAATCCTCCGTTGACGTCCGTGATCAGCTGCTCAAATTATTCGTACCGGGGACACGGTAAAGTACTTAGTTTTACACTCTACATAGGTTGTGCATGTTAACCATTGTACCCATTCAACCCAAACTATCATTTACACACTTATAGTGATAAGGAAAAGGAAAAGAATGAGACGAGATCTTTCAGAAGCATTTTCTCTCCCACTCTGGCTTGACCCGTTCCACCTAACACCCTCTACATCTGCTTGTCAAGCCGGAGAGAGTCCACACAACATAATTGATCAAGCCAGAGCCCATATGGCAATGGCTGCACTGGAAGCAATCGTCACTCTGAGATCTTCAGATTCCTCTGTTCCCTGGGTGGCCATCCACAAGTGCACATACTCAGGTATACACCATAGAAATGGTCCTGAGTAGCCACTCAACTTCGCCTCCGTATACAACCAATCCACCCAGGAGGTTCTTTCTTAACTTAGTACAATTTACATTTTCACAAAACAACATTTGCATAGCATCAAATAATTCTACTAAGTATTGCCTAGGAACCTAGACACAGGAGTAAGTGATTTCTACACAGGTTTAGCATAGCAGTACTATCCTACACATGCTTATTGAAAATACACTAAGTAATGCATATAGAAAATAGTAGGAAGTTTATGAGGTGTGCCACTTGCCTTTGAATGTTGTCGTTGTTCACATCTTTTCAACAATACTCGGAACTCTCCGTTCAGTCTAAACAATATAAACAAATAACAATACAACAATCATAAAACAAAACAAGACAACACATACAAGCATACATAATAACAAACAAGTTAAAACATGTCATGCAAGATATGCAAATTATTTCTAAGGACTAGAGATGCATGTCATGCCATGAAAATCTTTTAAGTTAATGCAAGGCAAAATAGGTTGGTCAAAAGTGACCAAGGACTAAAGTTATAGGTTAGACAAAATACTTAGTTATAAATCATCTGGAATAAGCACTCTAATGACTTAGTCATGATGTGCATATCTACTTAGAGAAAATACTAACTCTATTCTTCGAGGTGATCGAAAATTATTATCAACTCTTTGTAAATTGGATATTCACTATAGTGAGAGAGACATACACCCGGCCAGCCACTTAAGTTGTGGAACAGGTCTTATGTACGTGGACATGTAAGGTTAGTCTCCAGGCCGCTTCATCTCACTATGCCGCTAGGATCCAACAAACTTCAAAGATGATAATATCGTGATCAAAATTGTTTAAGTCTAAGGTGAAGACAAGATAAGGAAAGAGGGAAAAGATAGAAAGAAAACTGTAGTTGATCTTCCAGGCTTCATCTTCAGACTTGTAACTTTCTCCTTGGTGATGTCTTGAATGAATTTTGTAGACTTGATAAATCTTCAGACTTGATGATTCTTGTATCACCGAGGCTGGTCTTGTAATTAACTTAGTCTTCACGAAGTCTCAGATAAGAAGGACGAAAAGAGAGAGAGCAAGAAAGACTTAGAGAATAAAGGAGGTTGGTCTTCTTGAACTTCTTCTTGATTTTCTTCTAAGTGCTTCTGATCCTTGAAGATACTTCTGAAGTCTTGTTTTGGCTAAGTCCTTCAATGGCCTTTTAGCTCCATTTTGAAAATCCTAAGTGTATAGAGCGTAGCACTTTTACCAAAATACTAAGTTTGAAAATAATCCTAACTTAGAGAAAATAATGAAGAGGTTATCCTATGAGAAGTATAACTATATAATAAAATAAGTTATGCATGAAATGCACTTTTTAATCACAAGAAAGCATCGCCTCAAAAAATCACAAGAAAGCATCAAAATAACTTTTGTGATTTCTTTATAAATATGCATGAGGTTATAAATACAATTTAAGGAATTTCTATTTTGCAAAATATAAATAAAGGAATGAATAATCTTATAAAGTTTTCAATGATTAAATTTTTATATTTTTTTATAAATAGTGTTAATAGACAGAGGGGATTTAAATAATTTTTTATAGCAATTGGATTTAATTAAAATAATGTTTCTATTAATAGTTATGTCAAAAATAGTCAAACTATTCGAATTAAACATATGACTATGAAATCATCCAAATGCTACTAAAAAATATTTCATAACAGAGGCATCATATTAAAAATATTCCAAAGTTTCTAAAACAATTTTATTTGCAATTTTTGGATTTATAGATTTAAAGTTATGACAAAAAAACTCAAATCCACCATTTGAAATTTGAATATTTTAAACTAAGTCAAATTTGAAATCTAACAGATCTAAATATTCTACATGTCAAGGGCTTTCCAAATATATAATTTTTTTCAAATGGGGATATGTGGTTAAAAAGTTATAACAATTTTAATAAGCAGGGGTGTTTCTGTAAACCTGCCAATTAAAACAATTTGTGATAAATCCAGAAAATGGGCAGGTGACGTGGCAAGCTGCGATTGGTTGGATCAGGTCTTGGCTTCGGCTTGGCTTAGCCGAGTTTCCGGCTCGGCTGGGCTGGGCTTCTTTAGATCTGGATCGTTAGATCCAGATCCAATGGATCATAACGAACTATACTGGTTCATCTAATGATTCTAATCTTGACCGTTAAAAACAGATCCGAAGGCTCACCGTGGGTGTCCCAGAGGTGGCGGCGCAGTGGCTGCCGGCGACGAAGAAGACAGCGGCGCCGCGCTCGGCTTTGACGCAGTTGGCGTTGCGGGGCTCCCCTGGCCTCGAGGAGGGCACGACGGTGCATGCGCTGGAGGCTGCTGCGTCGAGGATTCGTTCAAGGGAAGCGAGGAGGTGCGGCCGGAGATACTCGGGCGCCGGTGAGATTCGGTGGTTGACGGAGACGACACTCCCTTGTCATTCCTGACCCGTGGAGGACATGGGGAGATGCGCAATGCGAGGCGAGTTCGGGGTAGGGTTACCGGCTCTGGTGGTTCTTCGTCTCGCCGGGAAAAAGAGAAAAGAGCCGGCGGCTCGGACGAACTCCGGCGACAAATTTCTCCGGCCTGGCGGCGTCTTAGGTGCAAGGGTTTTAGGGGAAAAGGAGAGGAGTGCGATGTGATTTTATAGGACCGAACGAGGGAAACCAAATCGCGAAGAATGCGCCGGATTTTTGAAAGGAATCGGGGGCGGAATTTTCGGACGGAGGAGGAAGACGATGACGTCATCAATGACGTTAGCAGGTATTTACTTTTTCTGATTTTTTTCTTTTAATTCATACCTTTTGATTTAAGTTTCCAGATGAACTCAAATAATTTTCTAAAAATTTGTAAAAATATTATCTTTGTGTTAAACCAGTTGTGGGCATGTTTTGAACAATTTGCAAAATTAAGTTTTTTGAATTATTGGTTTAATACAAATTTGAACCTAAATGTCAAATTTGAAATTATAGCTTAATTCCATTTTGAATAATTTTTTTTAAAAAATACCCTCATTCAAATATGTTTGAATTTAAGTTATTTAAACTCATTTGCTTAACCATTCATCTTTATTTTGGTTTAATAGTAGAATAATAGAATATAAATATTTTTAAAGTAATATGAATAATAATGGATTCAATTCTAATTTTTTTTTGTGCAACTATATATTTTATATTAAGATAAATCATTTGAAAACTTCATAAAACAACTTTGGACAAGATTTTAAATTTAAATCATTTCTTATATAGAATATATTCATGTAAATCATTTTATGTTTTGAAAATTAATGAATGCAATGCTTATTTGGAAACACTTTTTATTTCAATAAAATGGTTTGAAAGTTTGTAACACATTTGTAAAATTAGATATTGAGGTTTTAAGAAATACAAAGGATAATAAAATGTTTAAACTGAAACAACTTTTGAAAACAATGTTTAACTGAGACATTTGAAATATTAACCCTTTCAATATGTTTGGATTATAGTTCGTTTTCTTAGGCATTTTAGTATTTTATTTTAATCAAACAAAAGTTTTAAATTTTAGTGATTTTTGAACATTATAAAATGTTGGGATGTTACAGACTACCACCCTTAAAAGGAATCTCGTCCTCGAGATTCAGAGAGGCTAGAAAGAAAAGCAACTTCTTGGAAAGATTATGATAACTCGAGAGGTTTTGAGAAATGCAATTCCTGTCAGGGAAACTTGAAAACTTGCAGGGGATGATTTTTCTGATTGGGAGGCTAGAAAGAAAGATGGTTTGGGATCTCTGGGTTTAATCAACTGAGTTGGAATTATCTGGGTAGCTACCACCCTTAAAGAAATTTTTATGGTCAGTCTAGAAATTTTGTGTAATCTTGTTTATTTTTTCTGATGCAGAGTGTATTAGTATTTAAAACGCAATGGTATGTGGCGATACAGCAAGTTATAGCACTCATGTTTTCCACTCGGTCCTGGGAGAGATTTATCCTTGTTCCACTCAGGGCAGCCATTGACATAGGCCCTGTTTCTCTGCATCTGCGGCATGTCACGGAACTGATGATTTTCTTGTGCGAGCGGATAAGGCAGTTCTCCTTCATCTTTCCTGGGCACTTATCAGCATAATGTCCCTTCTCCTTACATTTATAGCAAATTACGTCGCTTAAGTTCTTCTTCTTCTTAGGTGTTTCCAGGGCTAAAAGTTCTTCCAAATCTTGTTTACCATACTCTATCTCAATTGACGAAGTCCAGTCTCGTTTGATGTGACAATTTCGAGCTAGGTGATCTCCTTCACACTTATAGCAACACTTGGAGGTACTTTTGGATATCTTCGGGTTTGACTTTACTCTCACTTCATTTTCCATCTTGGTAGGAGCTTCACGCGTCCTTGGACAAGGATTTGGTTCAGTGTCCTTACCAATCTTCTTCTTTATGCAGTTCGATGAATAATGTCCTTGTTCTCTGCACTTGTAGTAATTGATGTGGCTAAGATATTTCTTGGGTTTAACCTTTTGTTCTTGTTCCTCCAGGGTCTTCATGAGAGACTGTTGCATTCCTTCCTTGGTTTGCTG
Source organism: Poa annua (assembly GCA_026929855.1). NCBI lineage: Eukaryota > Viridiplantae > Streptophyta > Magnoliopsida > Poales > Poaceae > Poa > Poa annua. Next base: position 299,374,240 of record CM049426.1, read on the forward strand.
GATAATTTCTTGCACCAACGGATAAAGTTGACACTGAATTGCGCCTCCAAGCCCTCCAAGGATTCTCTCACGAGGCCGAAGGCGACCTCGTGGCGCCCCACGCTCCAGTCCCAGACTCAAAGGACCAGTTCCCGGCTCGTGGAGGGCCCGGCTCCGGCGTTGAGTCCCGAGGGCCCGGCCTTGGGGAGAGCTCGGGGGCTGGCCTGGGCTCCGCCTGTGCCCGCGCCGGCATCCTCTTCGGGCCCCGCGGCAGCAGGGCCCTCCTCGCCTCCAGCTTGACGAGGAGCCGAGGAGGAATCTCCCCCAGCGGACGCGCCCGCGCCTACTGGTGCCTTGCGCGCTTCCGTCGCAGGCTGCACAGGAGCAGTGGGCGCAGACGGCGGGGTAGGCGCGCGTGGTGGCGTCGACACGCGCGACGGCGTTAATTCGCGTGGCGGAGATGCCTCGCGCGGATGCGTGATAGCGCGTGGAGGAGTAGGAGCGCGAGGTGGCGTGGAAGCCCTCTCCCCCACGGTTTCCACCACCATCGGCTCGGGGGGTGGTGTAGGTGCCTCTGGTCACGGCGTTCCCCCCTCCGCCTGAGGCTCTGTCGCCCTCGCCTGAGGCACAGTCGCCTGAGGCTCTGTCGCCCCCGCCTGAGGCACAACCGCCTCCAATTGAGGCACCTCCTCAGGGGGGGCTGTGGAGGCCGTCTCCCCAGGCCTCGTGGCCTCGTCAGCCACAGTCTCTACCATGGCTCTCTTCACCTCAGCTGCCTTGCGAAGCCTACGGCGCTTCGCAGGCACAAGATCACTGGCAAACGCCCAAGAAAATATCTTCAATAAAGCCCCAAGTAAAAAGAAAGAGAGGCAACAAAATGCAAGTGACCAGGTGTCATGAACACTTACCCTGAAAAGGGGGGGGGGCAGCATCGACGCACGTCAAGCCTGGCGAGCTCCATGAGGGGAAGGTCTCTGCTCCAGGCCTCGCAGGGGGCGTCACCGCTTTCCTTTTGGAGGGGACGTCAGACGGCCTCGCCCCTGAGTGGTCCACGACGGCCTTGGTGCAGGGTCCGCGCCTCCCTGGAGAGGCCTCCGCGTCAGAGGCCCCCTCTTCCTCAGCCTCCTCCTCCACGGGGCGTGAGGGAGCCACCACGAAGGCGTCATCGTCACCTAACGAGATGTCACAAACCTCGTCAGTGAATGGCCCGGCCCTCGAAGAAGACACCTCCCCGGCCGTGGCCTCCTCCTCACCTAGGCCGGCTCCTGAGGCCGAGGGAGAATCTGCCCCTTCTGCTCCCCGCATGGCTAGGGTCGGAAACTCCAAGTCCACCTGGCCTGTCGGGGTGAACGGAGGCATCCCCTCCAGGATGTCCATGCGCTCCGTCAAGTTGTATTGATGAAGAGGCCGGAGCGTCACGGAGAGCTGATCCACGGCAGGCACCGACGGATTGAAGAAGAGCGCGGATAGGACATTGTCGACGGTGTCCTTGTCGCTGTCCTCGACATGGAGACGCATCTTGTCGCTCGGCCCCGAGTACATCCACGTGTGCACCGAGTGTGCCTGGAGGGGCGCGATGCGGCGCGTCGCGAAGTCCGCCACGATCATTTGCCCCGTGAGGCCCTCCTCGCGGAGGAAGCTCAGGCGCCCCATCAAGCTTACATTCCTCGCACCGTCGAAGGCGGCCTTGCCGCAGTGAGAGTTCTTCAGCGGAGGCTCGTCGGGCACCTCGAGGAAGGCGTAGGGACGCTCCACCCCGACAAAGAACCACTTCTGGCGGAAGTCATCCACCTTCTTCATCACCGAGGTGGTGGCCTTGTTCTCGCTCCAGGACATGGGGATATAGACACTCCCCATGCCGTCAACGACCCGGAATGAGACGCACCCTGAGCGCTCATTCTTCGCCGTGATCCGGAGCGCGTAGAAGCGCCGGAACAGCCCCACCGTGGGCTCCAGGCCTAGATACGCCTCGCAGAGGTAGGCGAAGACGACGAGGATGAGGGTGGAGTTGGGATGCAGGTGCAATAACTGCACCTGATAGAACGCCAGCACCGCCTCCAGGAACGGCGAGAAGGGCGGCACTAGTCCTGCGGCGAGGCAATGCTGGTAGATCGGGAAGTACCCTCGCGGGCGCTTATTGTGCCCCGCGGGCTTCAAGGCGGTGGCGCCATGCTCGTTCGTCCGGTCCGCAACCAGGAACCGGACCTTGGCAAGCGCCTTCTCGTTGACGCGAACGCCCAGCAGCGCCGCGCCCTGCACGACCTCAGGGAACTCCGCCTGGGAGGAAGACCCCGCGGAGGCCTTGCCCTTGCTCTTGAGGGGGCTCATCGTCGCAGGCTCGGAGGATGGAAGGAGACGGAGAAAGGAGACTCGCAGGAGAGAGCGGAGGCGGAGAGCTCTAGGAGGCGGAAACGTCTGCGAGAAGGTTTGGAAACGGTAACGGCTCCCTGCCGCAGCGCTCGAGCTTTATATCCCCTCAAGGAGCAGTTTCCGGGGCGTGGTGGGACCCCCCACGACTCATGCCCCGGATCGTGCGAGACCGTTACTCGCTTGAGTGCCGCGTGGCTCGGGCCGACTGGGCAATAAGGGCCCACGACGCTTCGCTGAGCCCATGGGCTCAATCGTGCCCATCGCAGGCCCGGGGGCTACTGTCGGCCCAGTGGGAACTGGGGTATGGAGATCCCCGGCCAGTCAGATGAAACGACTAAGGACAAGGCCTCGCTGCCTGGCGGGACCCTCGAGAGGCAATTCCCCTCGAGGGCCTGAAGAGGAAACGAGGGCCTCAAGGGGTCCCTCGCTTCAGGAGACCCTCCCGAGGCGCCAACGTGCCTGGAGGGAAGTCAACGGGAATCCACCCTCAGGCCTCCCCAGGCCTGAGGGGAAATGTCGCGGCCAAGGAAGTACGACGAGACGCACATGGCCTCTGCCATGCCCACGTGGTGACGCAAGCACCCCCCGTTGCCGTTTTGGTGATAAAGGAGTCAATAAAGTTGCGCCGCCTGCGGCAGGACTGCCACGACCTTCCACTCTGGTGCTAAAGCAGGTGGACGGCGCAACCCTCCAAAGAGTACGTCACCAAGGGCTCCACCTCAAAGACTGCCCTCCCCGCGGACAGTACAGCGCAGTCGGCCGCCTGTCGGCCACCGCGCCCACCTTTATCGGTGATGGACCGCGTCCATGGACGAAGGGGCCGCGGTGGACTCCTGCACCTCCACACCACTGCCGTGTGGGAACCACCTTGAAGGCCAAGCATAAGGAGAGCGCCAGAGGCGCCTATAAAAGGACCAAGACGTCCATTGTAGAAGGGGTCGGCCAATTGCTTGTAACCACGCTTGTAAACCCTAGAAATACCAAGTAGGATAGCCTCTAGCTGGAGGAGGAAGAAGACCATCGCTTCCCTCCCCAGGCAAGAACTGCCTCAAGGGGGTCCTCGACAAGCTATGTTGTACTGTAACCACCGTAACTCAATTCAGACAAGCAGGAGTTGCGGTCTTACCTCCTCACGAGGGTCGTGAACCTGGGTACGGGCTGGTGTCTTTCTCTGCAGTGGGTGCTTCGTCTTCAGGTCCGGCGAGAAGCGTCGCTGTGCCCCTCGAGGGTCTTGACCTCCGTGTTCAATCCCCTTCACGAACTACACTTCAGGAAGTGACTACCCCCTGTTCTAGGGAGTCATAACCCGACACAATGTGTCATTTACACAAGATGAATTCGGCTCCCACTCAAATTATGTCTCCACATATTTGAGTACACGAGCTCCCACTCAAAAACATGTCATCCACATATTTGAGTTCCTAAGCTCCCACTCAAAAACATGTTCTTCACATATTCCACCTGAGTGAACTAACTTTGACTCCCACTTAAAATCGACATTTTGGTCAAACCAAAATCATTGATCTATTATCAATTCAAATTCAAATACAAACTACAGTATTACATTAATACAAATCCCTCAGACTTCAAGCATGTCTACATAAATGTAGTCAACAAATTTGATCTTGTCCAAGACACATTTCTTGACAAAACATGCTTCCACGTCTTTCTTATAGTCACATTTCTCATATAACACATTATATGATGATTAAACAATCTTATTTCTCTAAGAAGAATTGTAGCAACAATTACTATTTTAATCCTTTCAAATGTAACTTGGATTTCTAGGCTGAAAAAGCCTGTGTTCGTATTCTGATATTTTCTCAACTTTGTTTATATTCATAAAGTGCACCTTGATCTATCAACAAGATCTGAAACACTTAATATTGTGCTGTGACCTGACAGCAATATTAAATATAACAACACTTTATTCAGAAGCTTCTTTCATGAAAATATTATGATCTTTATGAAGAGGACTGCAAGCAGAAAACAATTTTCCAGTCTCCCTCACTCTTAATCACCAAATTTTCATTTGTAGACATATACCCTTTGGAACACCTTCCAATATTATACTTTTATGAATCTAGGTCTGACACCTTATTTCAACCTTCTAATTCCAATCCATAAACCATAATTCGAAAAATCATATTTTCCTCGGAATTACATAGACAACAAAACAAGTCTTGTTTCTATTTGGTTTTGGAATACACTCCCATCCAATGCGAGTAATCTATAAAGAACTATACATGTATATTCCGAATTATCATATAATCATATACATGACGACACTATTGTCGATCATACGAATTTTTGTTGAGAGAAGTATCTATTTTCAAAAGTGGATACCGACTATAATGTTTCGAACATATTAAGTGATTCCAAGACAGATTCTGACAGACCACACTTTATTTAAAATAGAGCATGATTATAATACCCCAGATATCACCATATATGACATTATAATATTGGGAAACGAATTTCCACAAGTCTTTTGTGTTGAAACCATAATTTAAAAATATTGTGCTTTGATTGAATCTTGTGAATACAATATTCACCAATCTTTCTTCTGAAAACCCCATTTGATCTCTTATCAAATTAATTTCAGACTCATGATTTATCGGGCAAATACTCTTATTCACCAATAATCATAAAAGAATTTGGATCAAACAAAAACACCATTAATTTATTTAATAATCATAAAAATGAATCTTAATTAATTTTCTCTCGTATTGACACTTCAATTCTATTTTTCAAACTCCAATTCGGCACTCGAAATACTTAAATGGACCAAAATATACATTACTTCTTTCATTGCCTTATGACTAAATTCGATGGTGTTTGTTCTAGTAATAGAACTTTTATTCATTGGACATGTTATTTTATCATTTCTACAATTATGAACGTTATCATACAATTGATGTAATTGAGATGTGAAATCTTTATTCATAATATAAAACAATTGGCTTGTTCCATAACATAAAAAACTGAACTTTTCTTATTACATGAATAACTATGTCTTGCAACAATCAAGACACTGAACACACTTTCTCACTATTACAAAAGATCTTATCAAAAACTATTAATGATAACTATGATAACTGGAGGACGTGAACACCAAATGACCATCAACTCCTTGATCACCATCTTCAGCGCCAGGTCACATCATACTTCGCCGCATATATGTGATAATCAGGACATGTTTCACAAACAGAACAAGTATCAAATACTTTATTATATATCAAGAGGCGAATTCATAATTCTGTATATATCAAATATATACCTGTAGCATCGTAGATCTCTCCTTCGATGGAATCAACTTTCAGAGATTTGAATTCAGACATGAACTTGTAGAAGTTCATATTGTCGGCCTTCAAAATGTACTTGCGCACATGCTTCTCATAGCTTGGAGGCAGAGATATCAGGACAGTCTAAATGGCACAGGAATCTGCCATCCAGTAATCGAAGACCATTGTCAGCTGGAAGTAGATGTCATACAATCTCTTCAAATGAGTCTCCAGACAGGTATGCTCCTCCATATGAATGGTCTGGAACATTCTAAGCTGCCTGAACTGCTCACGCTTCAATTCATCTCGGAAGTGTGTCTTTATCGCATCAATCATGACGCATGGATCCTTGCGTCGAAACAACTCTTTTAACTCAGGTGCTAGGCATACGGTCATGGGGATCTCCACTTTGATGAATATGTCTCGACGCCTACGGAAATCATCTTCCTCCTCCTCGCTTGCAGAATCTCCTGGTCTTTCTCCTAACGCTTCATCGAGAACATACAAGATGTTGTTGTGTTCGAGGATGTTTCTAAAACCCTTGTACCAGCTGATGAAGTTGGACCCGTCGGCTTATAAGGTAGAATCCGGGCTCTTGAGGAAGTAACCGAAGTATAGTTGCGTAGTCTACAGATGTCATCGCAAAAGAGGTAAGCTTAAATTTATAATATATTGGTGAGTTTTAGTTTATAATCATATTATCAAAACACACCACACCAAAATTATTATCCCTAAAATAATAATGGCGATTACACGACCCTCATCCACCATACTACCCCCGATCATGACAGCCGGCATCACAGCTTCAAAGGTGGACATAAAATGTCGATCACAACAACTCTGTAACTCATGCTCGATCTTTCGATCTTCCCGTGTTCCGAGGCCATATCTGCATATGCTAGGCTCGCCAATCAAACCTCGAAGACCCTGCGCGTGCAACATGGCTTACACCCACTGTATGCTAACGACGATATGTCTGACACCCGATCATCACGGCCTGCCTCATAACGTAGAACTTTCTTGGTGGTGCGCAACGAGGGAGAACACTATTTTGGTATTTGTTAGGGATCATCCTATTCATGATGCTACCGTACTATATCTAGCATATAAGCAATCAATAGGATGCACACACAACAACACACAATAATGATGCAAAGAAGTGCGATGTGACATGGTCGATGCGCCTGGACCTTCATGGCACCATGTGCCTAGCCCCCGGCGCCCCGGCATGGCTCCGAGTCTACGGAACCATCCAATGCCTCCGACAGTACGAGTAATATCAAACTTACCGTAACCATGTCACATAAAATAACGCCTCTGCAAAACAAAGTTAGACGCCTCTAGCTTTATTTAGTTTTGCAAGTTTTATGTGGCATATAGGCTTATTCGTAAGAGAATCGCTTCCCTACCTATGAACTTTGTACCACAACGTCGATCATATAATTGCATGTTTAAGCATCCCTTTCGGGCCCTCCATTGAAAATGCTTTGCCGACTAGAGAGAGAGAAACAGACACCCGCCAGCCACAGATACGGTGACGTGGGGCTACCTTTTGACTAGCCCACGATGAGGCTACCTGGGCCGCGCCAAGCTTATGGAGGCCCACAGAAGGCCCACTATGGGTACCGTGTCCAAGTCGGTTAGGTTTCGTAACTTGCCATATCTGTAATTGCTGTCGGCATCGACCACCCGAGACCTGGCTTACCTATAAAAGCCAGGAGGGTTGCTCGTCTCAGGGACACGCTCATAGCCGCCACCACCAACCCTAGGGAGATCGCAATCTCGCCATTGTAATCGCTACTCGCCATCAATACCAGACAAGCAGGAAGTAGGGTGTTATCCTTCGGGAGCCTGAACCTGGGTAAACTCCCCGCTTGTCAGCCGTCGTGATCACCAGCGCTTATCTCTCTCCCCCTCAATCAACCCGGGGTGGACAACCCTGGGATTTGTCGAGTTACACCCTCGTCAATTGGCGCCGTCTGTGGGAAAGACAACAAGCGTTGGAATCATGGTCGCACCGGCTCCATCTGCAATGAAGAAGGACGCCTACACCACTCGGGAGCCCATCCGCTTCGGCTCCTTCGAGTACGTCTTCCACTCGCCGGCCCACCGCTCGGTGTACGCCGATCTGTACAAAGGTATACACATCACCTTTGGCTCCATATACTGTTTCGTCGACATTCGCGGAATATTCAGGTCCGAAGCAACCGCGCCATGCGCGGCGGCAGCACCCGCATCGGTCACCCTCGCGCCGCACTCGCCGTCATCCACCGCGGGAGTCGCATCTACCACACCCGTGAAGATCGTGCCTGCATCGACTACATCGACAACCTCGGCAACGGCCACGCAAATCGAGTCTACTACAACCATCTCGGCCACACGACCGGCAAGGTCAAGATCTACCTCAACCACGACCGCACCCGCGCGTGCGAACAAGGACGTCCTGCCGACAGCCGTATCGCGCGCATCTTCGTGGACCCATCAGGTCTACCCCAAGCCAATCGCAGTCGCTCCGGCGACTACGAAATCTCCTTCCGCGACCACGGTGACGAACACAAAAGGACACAACAACGACTGCGCTGCCCACCACGTAGCAGCAATTTCCGATCCAGAGCAAGATTCGGACGACGGAAGCAGACGCGGCAGCGTAAACACTCCTACCCAGGTTTACCCCGCGCAAGTCTTCATGGCTGGCACAGCGCCCCCAGAAGGCAACGAGGAACCCGCATATCCACTGGAGGTGGTCATGCCTGACCAGACGCGACTCACCATCACGCGTGACATGGGGATCAAGGCCATGAAGCATGTCGACGATGGTACGTTCCCTCCACCCGACGCACCTAGAGAGGATCATCTGGCGCTCCAGTACTTGCTACGCAAGGAAGGCGAGCGACTTCGCGCCGAAAAGACCGAGCTGCTCAGGCGCAAGAGGGATGCGGATGCGTCGAGTGCCAGACGGGCTGCCATCTCGTTTACTTCCTCCCCAGAAGTTAACCAAGGAGGACGGCGACACAGAGCCCGTGTTCCCCTCATGACGGACGCCGATCAAGCCAGGGTCACCCGCAACCTCGACTCGTCCTTCGTCACCGAGGACGAGAACGGAATACCTGTTCCCAAAACGGCGAACGCCGCCATCATAGCAGTCGAAACATACCTTCGGCTCACACAGCCACCGGAGGGAGACGCGCGCGCCCTTCTCCACAAGCAGCAGATCATGTCCATGAAGGCGATTGAGGAGGCTCTGTCGACCAGGGCGCCAAGCAACCTGGCACGTGAAGAGCTAGAGCACCAAGCCCGTGAGCGAGCAACATCAGGGGTCCCGGCAGTACAGCCACTACGACAAGCCCAACCAGGCAAAGATCTTCGCAACGTCATTACGCAAAGGACGGTGGACCGCCACCGCAGCCAGCGTTCGACTGACACGACGAACCTGGACGATCAGGCCGATCGCAACTTCGAGCCGTGCGGTGCCGCATGTTTCAGCTTCAACATCCGCGACACCCGCATGCCCAAGGGCTTCAAGCTGACAGCGGGAACCCCCAGGTACGACGGGAAGCAAGACCCGCGCCTGTGGCTCAAAGACTACCTCAGTGCCTGCACCTGCCAAGGCGGAACGTCGACTACGGCAATGCAGTACATCCAGCTAATGCTCACGGACTCAGCGCGCGGGTGGCTCACCAGCCAACCCAAGGACTCCTTCCGAACCTGGGAAGAATTCCAAGATACTTTCATAAAATGTTTCTCTGGAACATACGCAAGGCCGACGACCTATATCGAGTTGCAAGCCAACAAACAAGGAAGAGACGAGTCGCTCCGCTCGTACATCAAGCGGTGGACACTCCTTCGCAACACCATGGAACCCGTCTCAGAAGACCGGGTGATGGATGCTTTCATGCACGGTCTAGCTCGCCGCGACCTCCGCGAAGAATTTGGTAGGCTCCAGCCGAAGACCACGATCGAGCTCATGAAGATAGCCAACCAGTTGGCCGAAGGAGAGGATTACGTCCGCGACACCTCTCCAAAGAAGGAAGCCGAAACAAGTAATTGGCGGGATGGGCGCCAGAAGAAGAAACAACGTTTCACCAACACCGACACAATCGAGCTAGTAGCGGCGGGATATCAAACCCCCCGTGATGACACACGAGATAAATGTCGCCAATATGATCAGGGTCGAAAGTCCAGCTCGGGACAGTACAACCGCAGCAACGGCAGCGTCAGCCACAATGATGGAAGCCAGAAGCGCGAGTGGAAGCGCGCGCTGACCCCAGCTGAGGAACTGATGCAACCTTGCAAGCATCACTCGTTTCGCAACCCGGACACAGGAAAGTGGGGTGCCAACCACCTGCTGAAGGACTGTCGCAAAGCACGCAAGATTTACCAGGCTATGCAGCAAATCATCACTCCCGTGCAAGAACTGCAGGCAGCGCCGCAACTCGCCATTCAGGCAGCACCCGCAAATAACAACCCAACACAAGCGGCTGGGACCTTCCCCCAGCAGCAGTCGCAGCATGAAGTCCAGTCGGCAGCGCACGACGCATACCCGACCGCGCGAGGACATCTCAACATGATCCAGAAAGGACGCCCTTTGAACAGGGCCCAGAAGCCCATCACCCGCCAAGTCCTACAGGCTACAACCAGCCCGCGCGCAGTACCAGACTACCTGAGAGGGTCAGAGACACCAATCACATTCTCCAGGGCAGATCACCCATCAGAGGTACCTCGACCCGGTCACGTCGATCTGGTTATCGAAGCCCTAATTGGCGACTACAACCTGAAGAAGGTATTCATGGACAGAGGCAGCGGCATCAGCATCATATTCGCCGACACCCTGAGAAGAATGAACAAGTCGACAGAGAAGTTACCGGAGTCGGAGACCACCTTCCACGGCATAGTACCAGGGCAAGCAATCACGCCCATGGGAACAATCACACTCGACGTCATCCTCGGCACACCCGAGCACTTCAGGAAAGAGTCGATTGACTTCGAGGTCGTCGACTGGAAGTCACAGTACCACGCCATACTTGGGCGCCCAACTTTTGCCAGGTTCATGGCAGTGCCTCATTACGCCTACCTGATGATCAAGTTGCCTGCACCCAAAGGGATAATCACTGTGCGCCGCGACTTCGACCGCTCCAACAGCTGCGACCGCGAGTTCAGCAGGATCTCTGAGTTCTTCGGAGTCGAAGAGCACTTCAAGGCTCTATCAGTCGACAACGACAAAACCATCTTTCCACCCCGCAAGAAGCCAGCCAAAGACGCCGCCTTCAACACAAACGATGACACTGTAACCCACCAAGTCCATCCGACTGACAGCAACAAGACGGTCAAAGTATCATCAAGCCTGACCATTGCATTGGAAAGCGCGCTCGTCGAGTTTCTACGTGAGAACTGGAAAATCTTTGCATGGCAACCTTCTGACATGCCAGGAATACCCAGGAATCTCGCCGCGCACTCTTTAAAAGTCCACAAGGACGCCAGACCAGTCAAACAAGCCATGCGACGCTTCTCAGGACCCAAACGGGACGCGATCACCATGGAGATCGACCGACAGCTGCACGCCAAGTTCATCCGAGAAATCAAGGACTCGGACTGGGTCGCTAACCCTGTCCTAGTGGAGAAGAAGAAGACGGAGAAATTGCGCATGTGCGTCGACTTCCTTGCAGTCAACAAATGCTGCCCCAAAGATCATTGCCCGAGCCCGCGGATAGACCAGATCATCGACTCGACAGCAGGCTGTGAGCACCTGTCTTTCCTAGACGCCTACTCAGGTTACCAGCAGATCAGGCTGAAAGTCGAAGATGAAGAAAAAATGGCGTTCATCACACCCGACGGTGTCTTTTGCTACCAGACGATGCCATTCGGGTTGAAGAACGCTGGTGCCACGTACCAGCGAACAATGCAAGCATGCCTCAAAGGGCTCATCGGGAAAATTGTCCAAGTCTAAGTCGATGACATCGTCGTCACGACCCGAAAGGAGGACACCCTAGTCGACGACCTCCGCAAGGTCTTCGCGGCACTCGACGCCTATCAGATCAAGATCAACCCAGAAAAATGTGTGTTCGGCGTGCCAGCCGGAGAGTTACTGGGGTACCTTGTCTCCGCAAGAGGAATCAAAGCAAATCCTGAGAAGGTGCAGAACATACTCACGATGCCAGCACCCACCAAACTCCGGGAAGTGCAACGATTAGCCGGCCGAGTCGCAGCTCTCAGCCGGTTCATAAGTAAGTTGGGTGAGAAGGCCCTGCCTTTCTACCAACTGATGAAGAAGACGGACAAGTTTGAGTGGACACAAGAAGCACAGGAGGCGTTCGACCAACTCAAAAAGACCTTGACGACTTCCCCAGTCTTGGTGGCACCACTGGAGAACGAGCTGCAATACCTGTACGTCTCAGCGACAAACAGGGTGGTGAGCACGGTATTCGTATTTGAGCATGAAGAAGAAGGGCATAGTCTGAAGGAGATATGCCCTAGAGGCAATTAATAAAGTGTATTCTTTATCATATCTCGTTTGTTCATAATAGGTTTTTTTGTGTCATGCTAGAACCGTATTAAGCGGAAACATTAATGCGGGTGTGATACGTAAACAACCAGGTCCCTAGTAGCCTCTACTAAGACTAGTTTCGTTGCGCGATTGATGATCGAGGTTTCCCGATCATGGGGCATGGCGCCGGTCGGCAATGAGAGTCATATCGCTAGAGAGCGATGTGATGGACATACCCAGATTTGGAGAACGTAGTCGTTACGCCTTTGACCGTGAGATCAACTCTTATTGTTATTCCCGGAAGATACTTTGATTGCACCAAACGTCGTATCTTATTTAGTATGACAATAACGGTGATACTTTTGGGTATCGGAAAGGAGTAGTTGAGACGAGGGGTCAAGAGCGGGATTTGTCAGTCCGCATAGCAGGATAGATACTCTCGGGCCCACTCGGTGAGATCATGTCTAATGAGCTTGCAAGCATGTGACTAGGTCACGGAGACATGAGATCAAGAACGAGTAGAAGATAGCGTCGTCGGTAACGAGGTCGGGATTAGGTATGGAGATATCTATGGAACGACGCTCGGACGTGCTAAGTATCGCTATGGCAAAAGGTCTAAGACTTTACGTTCAGGTTTGATAGATGAAAGTCATTCGTTATATCTCAGGGATTAATTCATGGGTGTAGCGTGCCTGCACTTTAAATAAGGCAGATACCTGTGTATAGTGCAAATCCCTGGATCGATTCATTTGCACACACAGTTTACGATGTAATACCACAACAAAGTATCAATTTTATTACATCGATGATCCAGACTTACAAAATATTCGATACAAGTTGCATAGCATAAAGCTAGCATTGAAAAAGTACACAGCGGAAATACAATAGCGGTGAGTCTCTATAACTTTCATGCTGCCACAGGCGAAAACATGTTGGTTGTAGACTCGAAACCCTTAAACGAAACCTCACTCGTCATCTGATCAAATCTGCAATAAGAAAAATATTGCAACAACGTGGGTCAGATTCCATTAAAAATGGAGACTGGCAAGTGACACTATGGTGGACACTTAAGGAAATAACTCTAAAGCCTATATGCATATTTGGCTGGTGGAGTTCAAGGCTAATTTGCATAAAGCCAATTTTTCCTACTCTTTTGATAACACTTTTCTTGAAATCCAGATGAGTATGGCATGAAAACCATAAATCTCATCTTCCCTTGTTCACCCATCAAGTTTTATTTCTGAAGTTGGAATGATGGAATCCTCCGTTGACGTCCGTGATCAGCTGCTCAAATTGTCCGTTTCCGGGGACACGGCTAAGTACTTAGTTTTACACTCTGCAGAGGTTGTGCACTTTCACCATTGTACCCATTCAACCCAAGGTATCCTTTACACACCATTTGTGATAAGGAAAGGAGAGAATGAGACGAGATCTTTCAGAAGCATTTTCCCTCCCACTCTGGCTTGACCCGTTCCACCTAACATCCCCCTACATCTGCTTGTCAAGCCGGAGAGAGTCCACGCAACATAATTGATCAAGCCAGAGCCCATATGGCAATGGCTGCACTAGAAGCAATCGTCACTCGGAGTTCTTCAGATTCCTCTGTTCCTGGGTGGCCATTCACAAGTGTACATACTACAGGAACCATAGACATGGACCTGAGTAGCCACTCAACATAAACCATGCAACCACTTACCACCCAGGTGTTTCATTCTTAACTTAGTAAAATTTAGATTTTCACAAAACAACATTTGCATAGCATCAATAATTCTACTAAGTATTGCATAGGAACCTAGACACAGGTATAAAGGATTCTACACAGGTTTAGCATAGCAACACATGCATATAAAAATACACTAAGTAATGCATATAGAAATAGGAAGTTTATGAGGTGTGCCACTTGCCTTTGAATGTTGTCGTTGTTCACAAACTCTTTTCAACAACGAACGTTTGCTCTCCGTTTAATCTAAACAATAATAGCAAACAACAATACAAAAATCAACAAACAACAATCATCAAACATACATGCTCATATCAAATGAACAACAAGTTTTGTAAAACTCCTAAGGAAAACATGTTATGTATGATATGCAAATTATTTCTAAGGGCTAGAGATGCATGTTATGCTATGAAAATCTCTTAAGTTAATGCGAGGAAAATAGGTGGGTCAAGAATGACTAAGGACTAAGGTCTTAAGTTGGATAAAATACTTTGTTTTATATCATCTTTAAACAAGCATTCTAATGGCTTAGCCATGATGTGCAAAATACTTAGAGAAAAATACTAAGTCTATAGGGTGATCAGCACTTACTATCAACTCTTTGTAAATTGGATATTCGCTAAAGTGAGAGAGACAGACACCCGGCCAGCCACTTAAATTGTGGAACAGGTCTCATGTACGTGGACATGTAAGGTTTGTTTCCAGGCCGCTTCATCTCACTATGCCGCTAGGATCCAACAACTTCAAGATGATAACATCATGATCAAAATTTGTTTAAAACTAAAAGCCAAGATTAGGAAAGAGGGAAAAGATAGAAAGAAAGATGTAGTTGTCCTCCAGGCTTCATCTCCAGACTTGTAACTTTCTTCTGGATGATGTCTTGATTGAGCTCTTGGTAGGTCTTGATGAATCTTCAGACGTGATGATTCTTGTATCCTCGAGGCTGGTCTTGGATTTACTTAGTCTTCATGAAGTCTCAGAGGAGAAGAAAAGACAGAGAGAAAGACTTAGGGAATAAAGGGGTGGTTGGCCTTCTTGAACTTCTTCTCACTTTTCTTCTAAGTGCTTGACATTTTGAGGATGCTTCCAGAGTTTGTTTTCTTCTAAGTCCTTCATGAACTTCTTCTTGATTTTCTTCTAAGTGCTTCTTCTCCTTGAAGATACTTCTGAAGTCTTTTTTTTTGGCTAAGTCCTTCATTGGTCTTCCAGCTCCATGTTAAAAATCCTAAGTGTCTAAGTGTATAACACTTTTTCCAAAACACAAGTTTGAAAATAATCCTAACTTAGAGAAATTGGGGAGGAGTTCTCCTTATGGAAAATATAACTATAAAATATGCTATGCATGAAATGCAATTTTAAATCACAAGCAACATAACACTAATTTTTATGAAGTTTATAAAATATGCATAAAGTTATAATTGCAATTTAATTAGTTTCTAATTTGCAAAACATAATAAAAGGAAACATATAGATTAAAGTTTTATGTGATTTATATTTTATAACACAATTTTCTTTATAGATGGAGTTAATAGCCAGAGGTGGTTTAATTATATTTAATGCAATTTGATTTAATCAAAAATAATATTTCTATTAATAGTTATGTTGAAATATTCAAACTATTCAAATTAACTATATAACTATGAATTAATTTAAAAATTACTCAAAAATATTTTATAGCAGTGGCATTAGTTTACAAATATTCTAAAGTTTCTAAAACATATTTATTTGCAATTTTTGGATTTATCGATTTAAAGTTATTACAAATATACTCAAATTCACCATTTGAAATTTGAATATTTTATACTAAGTCAAATTTGAATTTTGTCAGATCCAAAATATTCTACATGTCAAGGCTTTCCAAATATATAAAAATATTTGAATTTGGATAAACAGAGAAAAACATATGATAGTTTGAATAGACAGGGGTTTTTCTGCAAATCTGCCAATTAATTAAATCGTGGAAAGGATTTTACACGTCAGCGCTGACTGTGCGCTGACGGGGCATCGACGTGGCGCGTTCTGATTCGTTGGTACCGGTTCGGTAAAAATCATAAGACAGTGGCCGTCAGATCGAGATCTGACGGTCCAGATCTAAAGGACCAAATCCGGGCGGCGGCTTTTCCACCGGAGTTGCTCCGGCGACCTCTCGACGGCGGCGACGCGTCGGCTACGGTCGTTCTAGGCGATTTTAGGACGGGCGGGGACAGGCGAGTGTACCGAAATGGAGAGGGGGTCGCGGCGGGTCCAGTGGCGAAGTAGGGGTGGTCGGAGCTTCTCGGTTCGCCTCCCGTGGCTCGTCGGAGACGCAGATGGCGGCGGTGAACTTCGGCCGGGGATGAATCGCTCGTTCTGGTGCACCAACAAATACGGGACCAAGTCAGGAAGATGCGCGCAAGAAAAGTAAGAGGAAAGAGCGAGGGGGGAGAGCTCGAGGTGGTTGGTAACTACCGTAATCGGAAGAACTCCGTGGCGGCAATGGCGGACGGTGGCGGTTCGATCTGAGCAGCCTTTGGGCGATGAAACTAGGGTTTTTTGGTGCGGGGGAAACGGCGGAGGTGGGTTTATATAGGGGGGCAGCAGGGGAACTTCTCCCGCGAGGATCGCGGCGTATTCCCTCGTATCCGGATCGAGCTGAAGAACAATTCGGTTGAGATACGGGAGGAGGGGGATGACGTGTGGGTCCCGTGCGTCAGCGGGAGGAGGAAGAAGATGGGCTTCTGCTGGGCCAAGGCGAGCTGCGCGCGCGGGAGAGAAAGAAATGGGCTTCGGCCCACTGGCTCGGCTGTTCTTCTCCTTCTCTTTTTTTTTTTTGACAATTCATTTTCTGTTTTCTGTATTTTCAAATAACTTTTAAAATATAACTCCAATTCAACTCAAATTAGATTGTAAAAATTTGTAAAATCATTATCTCTCTGTTAAACCAATTGTGGGAGTGTTTTAAACATTTCTCAAAAATAATAATTTCAAACTATTGCTTAAATGTAAAAATAGACACTTTATGTTTAATTTAAACTAGGGTTTAATTAATTTTAATTTTGGCTAAATAAATTATATGATATACCCATATTCAATTATGTTTGGATTTAAGTTATTTAAACTTGTTTTCAAATTCTAAATTCATTTTTGGCTTTGGTATAATTATTAATGATATGACACAACTATATGAAAATGGAAAAGGAAAGATATAATGTATTCATCTTAATTCAAAATAAATGGTGCACCAATATAGTTTATATTATGATAATTCATTTGAACCTTTAAAACAACTTTGGAAAAGATTTTTGTTTTAATTTTATTCTTATTTAGAATATATTAATCATTTCATGCTTTGAAAATAGATTAAATTCAATTGAGCAAATGAAATGTTTATTTGGCTAATTCATTAAAATCTATGGAGTTTATAGTTATAAATTACAAAATTGAAATTTTAACACCATGTTTGAACTTAGTTGAGATAATGAAAACCATTTGGCCACTAACACCATTTTTAAATAATTTTTGAACTTATGAATAGATATGGCTAAGTGGTTGAAATCAATTACTTATAAGTAAACTATTTACTTAAAATAAATGGATTGTAGTTTGTAAAATATTTATCAAATTATATTTTAAGGTTTTTGAAACACCGTGGATAATAAAATGTTTCAACTGTGACATTTGAAATATTAACTCATGTTTGAAGTCTTTCATAGTTGGTTTCCTTATACATTTAATATTTTATTTTAATAAAAGGAAAAGTTTTAAATTTTAGTGATTTTTGAATATTATAAAATGTTGGGATGTTACAGACTACCACCCTTAAAAGGAATCTCGTCCCCGAGATTCGGAGAAGCTAGAAAGAAAGCAAATGCTTGAATGATTCTGATAACTCGAGAGGTTTGAGAATGTAACGTTTCGACACGGAAACTTAAGAATTGGCAGCGAATGATTTTTATGATTAGGAGGATAGAAAGAAAGATGGTTTGGAATCTCTGAGTTTAAGCAGCAGGGTTTTACTTTAACTGGGTGGCTACCACCCTTAAAAAAAAAAATTGTGGTCATTCTAGAAACTTTGTGTAATCTTGTTTATTCCTCTGATGTAGAGCGTACAAGTATTCAAAATACAATGGCATGTGGTGGATATAGAAAGTTTTTAGCACTCACGCTTTCCACTCGGTCCTTGGAGAGATTTATTCTTCTTCCACTCAGGGCAGCCACTGACATAGTGTCCTGTTGCTCCGCATCTGCGACATGTCACGGGACTGATGATCTTCTTGTGTGAGCGGTTAAGGCATTTCTCCTTCATCTTTACTGGGCACTTATCCGCATAATGTCCTTTGCCTTTACATTTGTAGCAAATTACGTCGCTTAAGTTCCTCTTCTTCTTCTTAGATGTTTCCAGGGCTAAAAGTTCTTCCAAATCTTGGTTGCCATATTCTATCTCAATTAAAGAAGTCCAGTCTCGTTTGATGTGACAACTTCGAGCTAGGTGATCTCCTTTACACTTATAGCAACACGTGGAGGTACTTTTGGATATCATTGGGTGTGATTTTACTCCCACTTCATTATCCATCTGGGCAGGAGCTTCAATCGTCCTTGGACAATGATTTGGTTCAGTGTCCTTACCAATCTTCTCCTTTATGCAGTTTGATGAACTATGTCCTTGTTCCTCCAGGGTCTTCATGAGAGACTGTTGCATTCCTTCCTTGGTTTGCTGGGTAGCTTGTTGCACCAAGGGATAAAGTTGACACTGGGTTGGGACATGGTTTGTTCGTTCACACAAGAAGCAAGTAACCTGACTTGTGAGGCATCTTTTAACTAGATGTCTGGTATGACCATGGGGCCACTCATTAGGACATTCTTTGGACGTATGTCCTATCTCTCCACAAGTTTTGCATGCCTTTGGTTTGGTTATAAGGTTTTCTTCAAAATCACTATGGTTTTGATCAATCTTAGGCAGTTGGTCATTGATCAACTTCCACAGTTGTCTCTGGTACTCAAATAGTAGTCGCATAGTTGTATGCAAATCACTGGTGTTGGTATTAGGGTGAGACATCTGTTTGGTTTAGAAAGCAATGAGTTGAATTATTTGTACTTATGGAGGAATCCTAGTTAAATAAAACAAAACAAGGCAAGCAATCTATAACATAATCAATCAACATCTAACAAACATCAAGCAACAAGGTTCACAACAAACAATCAATCTAGTATTGTCATATAGCTAAGTTGATATGATCAATACTCTAACACGATATCGTCGTTCTATTTAAGTGGTGGTCAAATCTACCTCCTTCGTGGGTGCTTCAAGTTCTTGTTCAACTTTCTTGAATATCTTCGAGGTGTTGGTCGTATCCTGGTTCTTCAGTGGTCTTTCATGCATGTAGAACTTTATGTTGCATCGTAGCTTTTCCATATGAGCCAGCAGAATCAGACTTAGACTATAAGAACATGGTCATCTAGAAAAAGATAAGAGGTTTTTAGAAGGTTGATAGAAGATGAGAATACGAGAAAGACATAGTGAAAAGATTTGTTTTTAGAAAAGTGAAGAAAAACAGATTTTCAAACCTATGGTCAAACCTATTTCTATCCAAACCTAGGGTTTCGAACCTACAGGCAACACAGTGCTCTGATACCATCTGTAGCGTACCTGCACTTTAAATAAGGCAGATACCTGTGTATAGTGCAAATCCCTGGATCGATTCATTTGCACACACAGTTTACGATGTAATACCACAACAAAGTATCAATTTTATTACATCGATGATCCAGACTTACAAAATATTCGATACAAGTTGCATAGAAAAAGTACACAGCGGAAATACAATAGCGGTGAGTCTCTATAACTTTCATGCTGCCACAGGCGAAAACATGTTGGTTGTAGACTCGAAACCCTTAAACGAAACCTCACTCGTCATCTGATCAAATCTGCAATAAGAAAAATATTGCAACAACGTGGGTCAGATTCCATTAAAAATGGAGTCTGGCAAGTGACACTATGGTGGACACTTAAGGAAATAACTCTAAAGCCTATATGCATATTTGGCTGGTGGAGTTCAAGGCTAATTTGCATAAAGCCAATTTTTCCTACTCTTTTGATAACACTTTTCTTGAAATCCAGATGAGTATGGCATGAAAACCATAAATCTCATCTTCCCTTGTTCACCCATCAAGTTTTATTTCTGAAGTTGGAATGATGGAATCCTCCGTTGACGTCCGTGATCAGCTGCTCAAATTGTCCGTTTCCGGGGACACGGCTAAGTACTTAGTTTTACACTCTGCAGAGGTTGTGCACTTTCACCATTGTACCCATTCAACCCAAGGTATCCTTTACACACCATTTGTGATAAGGAAAGGAGAGAATGAGACGAGATCTTTCAGAAGCATTTTCCCTCCCACTCTGGCTTGACCCGTTCCACCTAACATCCCCCTACATCTGCTTGTCAAGCCGGAGAGAGTCCACGCAACATAATTGATCAAGCCAGAGCCCATATGGCAATGGCTGCACTAGAAGCAATCGTCACTCGGAGTTCTTCAGATTCCTCTGTTCCTGGGTGGCCATTCACAAGTGTACATACTACAGGAACCATAGACATGGACCTGAGTAGCCACTCAACATAAACCATGCAACCACTTACCACCCAGGTGTTTCATTCTTAACTTAGTAAAATTTAGATTTTCACAAAACAACATTTGCATAGCATCAATAATTCTACTAAGTATTGCATAGGAACCTAGACACAGGTATAAAGGATTCTACACAGGTTTAGCATAGCAACACATGCATATAAAAATACACTAAGTAATGCATATAGAAATATGAAGTTTATGAGGTGTGCCACTTGCCTTTGAATGTTGTCGTTGTTCACAAACTCTTTTCAACAACGAACGTTTGCTCTCCGTTTAATCTAAACAATAATAGCAAACAACAATACAAAAATCAACAAACAACAATCATCAAACATACATGCTCATATCAAATGAACAACAAGTTTTGTAAAACTCCTAAGGAAAACATGTTATGTATGATATGCAAATTATTTCTAAGGGCTAGAGATGCATGTTATGCTATGAAAATCTCTTAAGTTAATGCGAGGAAAATAGGTGTGTCAAGAATGACTAAGGACTAAGGTCTTAAGTTGGATAAAATACTTTGTTTTATATCATCTTTAAACAAGCATTCTAATGGCTTAGCCATGATGTGCAAAATACTTAGAGAAAAATACTAAGTCTATAGGGTGATCAGCACTTACTATCAACTCTTTGTAAATTGGATATTCGCTAAAGTGAGAGAGACAGACACCCGTCTAGCCACTTAAATTGTGGAACAGGTCTCATGTACGTGGACATGTAAGGTTTGTTTCCAGGCCGCTTCATCTCACTATGCCGCTAGGATCCAACAACTTCAAGATGATAACATCATGATCAAAATTTGTTTAAAACTAAAAGCCAAGATTAGGAAAGAGGGAAAAGATAGAAAGAAAGATGTAGTTGTCCTCCAGGCTTCATCTCCAGACTTGTAACTTTCTTCTGGATGATGTCTTGATTGAGCTCTTGGTAGGTCTTGATGAATCTTCAGACGTGATGATTCTTGTATCCTCGAGGCTGGTCTTGGATTTACTTAGTCTTCATGAAGTCTCAGAGGAGAAGAAAAGACAGAGAGAAAGACTTAGGGAATAAAGGGGTGGTTGGCCTTCTTGAACTTCTTCTCACTTTTCTTCTAAGTGCTTGACATTTTGAGGATGCTTCCAGAGTCTGTTTTCTTCTAAGTCCTTCATGAACTTCTTCTTGATTTTCTTCTAAGTGCTTCTTCTCCTTGAAGATACTTCTGAAGTCTTGTTTTTGGCTAAGTCCTTCATTGGTCTTCCAGCTCCATGTTGAAAATCCTAAGTGTCTATGTGTATAGCACTTTTTCCAAAACACAAGTTTGAAAATAATCCTAACTTAGAGAAATTGGGGAGGAGTTCTCCTTATGGAAAATATAACTATAAAATATGCTATGCATGAAATGCAATTTTAAATCACAAGCAACATAACACTAATTTTTGTGAAGTTTATAAAATATACATAAAGTTATAATTGCAATTTAATTAGTTTCTAATTTGCAAAACATAATAAAAGGAAACATATAGATTAAAGTTTTATGTGATTTATAGTTTATAACACAATTTTCTTTATAGATGGAGTTAATAGCCAGAGGTGGTTTAATTATATTTAATGCAATTTGATTTAATCAAAAATAATATTTCTATTAATAGTTATGTTGAAATATTCAAACTATTCAAATTAACTATATAACTATGAATTAATTTAAAAATTACTCAAAAATATTTTATATCAGTGGCATTAATTTACAAATATTCTAAAGTTTCTAAAACATATTTATTTGCAATTTTTGGATTTATCGATTTAAAGTTATTACAAATATACTCAAATTCACCATTTGAAATTTGAATATTTTATACTAAGTCAAATTTGAATTTTGTCAGATCCAAAATATTCTACATGTCAAGAGCTTTCCAAATATATAAAAATATTTGAATTTGGATAAACAGAGAAAAAGATATGATAGTTTGAATAGACAGGGGTTTTTCTGCAAATCTGCCAATTAATTAAATCGTGGAAAGGATTTTACACGTCAGCGCTGACTGTGCGCTGACGGGGCATCGACGTGGCGCGTTCTGATTCGTTGGTACCGGTTCGGTAAAAATCATAAGACAGTGGCCGTCAGATCGTGATCTGACGGTCCAGATCTAAAGGACCAAATCCGGGCGGCGGCTTTTCCACTGGACTTGCTCCGGCGACCTCTCGACGGCGGCGACGCGTCGGCTACGGTCGTTCTAGGCGATTTTAGGACGGGCGGGGACAGACGAGTGTACCGAAATGGAGAGGGGGTCGCGGCGGGTCCAGTGGCGAAGTAGGGGTGGTCGGAGCTTCTCGGTTCGCCTCCCGTGGCTCGTCGGAGACGAAGATGGCGGCGGTGAACTTCGGACGGGGATGAATCGCTCGTTCTGGTGCACCAACAAATACGGGACCAAGTCAGGAAGATGCGTGCAAGAAAAGTAAGAGGAAAGAGCGAGGGGGGAGAGCTCGAGGTGGTCGGTAACTACCGTAATCGGAAGAACTCCGTGGCGGCAATGGCGGACGGTGGCGGTTCGATCTGAGCAGCCTTTGGGCGATGAAACTAGGGTTTTTTGGTGCGGGGGAAACGGCGGAGGTGGGTTTATATAGGGGGGAAGCAGGGGAACTTCTCCCGCGAGGATCGCGGCGTATTCCCTCGTATCCGGATCGAGCTCAAGAACAGTTCGGTTGAGATACGGGAGGAGGGGGATGACGTGTGGGTCCCGTGCGTCAGCGAGAGGAGGAAGAAGATGGGCTTCTGCTGGGCCAAGGCGAGCTGCGCGCGCGGGAGAGAAAGAAATGGGCTTCGGCCCACTCGCTCGGCTGCTCTTCTCCTTCTCTTTTTTTTTTGACAATTCATTTTCTGTTTTCTGTATTTTCAAATAACTTTTAAAATATAACTCCAATTCAACTCAAATTAGATTCTAAAAATTTGTAAAATCAT
The DNA here is from genome assembly GCA_026929855.1 of Poa annua. Classification (NCBI taxonomy): domain Eukaryota; kingdom Viridiplantae; phylum Streptophyta; class Magnoliopsida; order Poales; family Poaceae; genus Poa; species Poa annua. The sequence continues at coordinate 299,397,615 of CM049426.1, forward strand.
TATCTCTCTGTTAAACCAATTGTGGGAGTGTTTTGAACATTTCTCAAAAATAATAATTTCAAACTATTGCTTAAATGTTAAAATAGACACTTTATGTTTAATTTAAACTAGGGTTTAATTAATTTTAATTTTGGCTAAATAAATTATATGATATACCCATATTCAATTATGTTTGGATTTAAGTTATTTAAACTTGTTTTCAAATTCTAAATTCATTTTTGGCTTTGGTATAATTATTAATGATATGACACAACTATATGAAAATGGAAAAGGGAAGATATAATGTATTCATCTTAATTCAAAATAAATGGTGCACCAATATAGTTTATATTATGATAATTCATTTGAACCTTTAAAACAACTTTGGAAAAGATTTTTGTTTTAATTTTATTCTTATTTAGAATATATTAATCATTTCATGCTTTGAAAATAGATTAAATTCAACTGAGCAAATGAAATGTTTATTTGGCTAATTCATTAAAATCTATGGAGTTTATAGTTATAAATTACAGAATTGAAATTTTAACACCATGTTTTGAACTTAGTTGAGATAATGAAAACCATTTGGCAACTAACACCATTTTTAAATAATTTGTGAATTTATGAATAGATATGGCTAAGTGGTTGAAATCAATTACTTATAAGTAAACTATTTACTTAAAATAAATGGATTGTAGTTTGTAAAATATTTATCAAATTATATTTTAAGGTTTTTGAAACACAGTGGATAATAAAATGTTTCAACTGTGACATTTGAAATATTAACTCATGTTTGAAGTCTTTCATAGTTGGTTTCCTTATACATTTAATGTTTTATTTTAATAAAAGGAAAAGTTTTAAATTTTAGTGATTTTTGAATATTATAAAATGTTGGGATGTTACAATGGGGTCCAGGCCTACGAGTTAGTCGTTGATCATTGAGGAGTCTTGATCATACCTGATATTATATCGAACCGCTAGGGTAACACACTTAAGGGGTTTCGACAAGATAACCGGAAAGGAAGGAGATCACCGGGAGCGTCCCGGGAGGGGTCCGATGGAGATCGGGCAGGGCCGAAAGAGTTTTTGGAGCTAGGAAAAATTATATATATTATGTTTGATATTAATTAGTGTTATTAATATGCAAATATGATTTTATATATTTATTTTCGAATTTATTTAGGCTGATTTCCCTAAATGGTCCTTCTGGTCGAAAGAAGGCCCAAGAGGGGAAAATTCCCAAGGGGAATTCGGTGGGGGCCAGGAGGGGCTGACCCAAGTGGGCCAAGGGCCCACTAGGGGGGCCGGCGCACCCTCCAGAGCCGCACCAGGCATGTGGGATTAGTCCCACATTGCCTGGCTGGCAAGGTAGGCTCCCCTTGGGAGCCTATATAAGAAGGGGCACCCCCAGCCTTTTAATTCACCAATTAATTCCCGATTTCTCTCTCGATCTCGTGGTTCCCAAGTTGGAGCCGCGCCGAGCAGAGCAAGGGGATCTCCTCCACCATAGCCCGCTGCCGCGCTGCTGGTGTTCCGGTCCAAGTCTTCCGCTGCTTGTCCTGGACTGGAGCTTCGGAGGCCGTCGTCTCCACCGTACGGGTGCGACTCCCTGCAAGGTGCTGCGCTAGCGGTACTCGGAGGCCTGCTTCCTCTACACGACCTTGAGGTCGGCTTCGTCGGTCTTCATCGACTACGTTTGTGCGGGAACGTAATCCCCGCTTTCGGCCTACAAGGGTACGTATTCCGATCTCCGTTCGTACTACTATATCTGCATAGAATAGATCTTGGCATGCTTTTAGGATATCGTCGGTAGGAAATTTTTTGTTTTCTGCACACGATCCCCTTCAGTGGTATCAGAGCCGATCTATCGTAGATATAGCTGTACGCTGTTAGAACCCGTGCTCTGCACGGGGGCACCGTTCCTGTTATTTGCTACCCTCTAGCGTGCACTTGTGTATTCCAGCGGCATTGAGTTGATGAAGCGGCCTGGACCGACTTTACGCGTACGCTTACGCGAGACTGGTTCCACTACTGACATACGGCTTGTACCGTATATGTGGCTGGCGGGTGTCAGTTTCTCTCTCTTTAGTTGGTCTTCGCATTTTCAATGGAGGGCCCGAAAGGGATGCTTAAACATGCAATTATTGGATCGTTGTTGTGGTCATAAGATTCGTAGGTATGAAGCGGTTCTATTTACGAAAGCCCCAACCCACGTAAAATATGCAAAAGATAAAGTAGAAGCGTCTAACTTTATTTTGCAGGGGCTATGTGATATGGTCAAGGTAGGTTTATTAAATTGTTTATAAACTGCGGGCGCCAAGAAGACCATGGCGTGATGGACTATATCACATTGCATTACATTTGATGTTTTGTGTGCATCTTATTTTGTGTGATTGTGTGTATAGTATACATTAGTTACACGGCGGTAGCTGAATAAGATGATCCCTTCAAAATACCACTAGTGTTCTCCCTCCAACGCGCACCACCAAGAAAGTTCTACGTTATGAGGCAGGCCGTGATGATCGGGTGTCAGACATATCTTCGTTCGCATACGGTGGGTGTAAGCCATGTTGCACAAGCGTCAGCGTGGAGGTCTTTGGTGGCGAGCCTAGCATACTCAGAGGTATGGCCTCGGAACAGGAAGACCGAAAGGTCGAGCACGAGTCACAAAATTGGTGTGGCGGACGATTTTGTCTACTCTTGAAGTTGTGCCGCCGGCTTTGATGATGAAGGGTGGTGCAATGGATGGGGGTCGTGTAATCGCTTAAACGACCAGGAGGGATGTTCGTTTGAGTGGGAGTTATGTTAGTTATTTTCTAAAATACTATAACTCAAAATTATTATGAACAAAGTCTTATGTTGTTGCAAATTCCATTGTAGATGTCTCGCCCCTCGTTTAACCTAGGTCTGTTCCTTGAGAAAGAAAAGCTTAAGACCAATGGGTCAAACTTCATGGCCTGGTTCCGCAACCTGAGGATCCTCCTCACTCCCCATAGGGTGGCCTACGTCTTTGAGGCCGCCATAGGTTACCCTCCTGCAGATGATGCCTCTGAGGATGAGAAGAAGGTCTTCCAGACCCGATCGGAGGATTCTGCCTTTGTCCAGAGTGGCATGCTCTACGCCATGGAAACCGACCTGCAGAAGCGCTTTGAGAAGATGAGCGCCTTTGAGATCATCTCGGATCTTAAGGCTGTCTTTGCGCCGCAGGCTAAGGATGAGAGATATGAGGCTTCTGAGCTTTTCTTCTCAGCCAAGATGGAAGAGCATAGCAGTGTGAGCGAGCATGTAGTCAAGATGTCTGGCTACGTTCAACGCCTGAATGCTCTGGAGTGCAAGATTCCCGATGAGCTGGCGATTGACAGGGTGTTGCAATCGTTGCCACCAAGCTACAAAGGCTTCGTCATGAACTACAACATGCAGGGCATGGCTAAGTCTCTGGGTGAAGTGTTCGTGATGCTCAAGGCTGCTGAGGTAGAGATTAAGAAGGAGCACACGCTGTTGATGGTCAACAAGACCGTTGATTTCAAGAAGTCCGGTGGCAAGGGAAAGCAGAGCTGGAAGTCCCGGAGGGAGGCAAAGTTGGCTGCCAAGCCCAGGACTAACAAATATGGTCCCAGAGCTAGCGTGGAGTGCTTCTACTGCAAGGGGAAGGGTCACTGGAAGCGCAACTGCCCCAAGTATCTGGAGGATAAGAAGTCTGGCAAGACGGTCGACAAAGAGCAAGGTATATTTGATATACATGTTATAGATGTGTACCTTACATCCGCCCGGAGCAATATGTGGGTATTTGATACTGGTTCTGTTGCTCATATATGTAACTCCCAGGAGTAGTTACGGAATAGAAGGCGGCTAGCGAAGGATGAGGTGACGATGCACGTCGGCAACGGATCGAGAGTCGACGTGGTGGCTGTCGGCACGCTCCCTCTGCATCTACCATCGAGATTAGTTTTGGTTTTAAATAAATGTTATTTTGTGCCATCCTTGAGTGTAAACATTATAAGTGGGTCTTGCCTGTTACAAGACGGTTATTCATTTAAATCAGTGTCAAGCAATTGTGCTATTTATATGAATGATATCTTTTATGTTGATGCTCCCGAGAATAACGGTTTGTTCTTATTGAATCTCGATCGTAGTACTCACATCCATAACATAGAAGCCAAACGAATTAAGTGTAGTGACGATACCGCCATGTTTTTGTGGCATTGCCGTCTTGGTCATATTGGTATAAAGCGCATGAAGCGACTCCACTCCGATGGACTCTTGGACTCGTTGGATTTTGGATCCCTCGATACATGCGAACCATGCCTTATGGGCAAAATGACCAGGACACCGTTCAAAGGTTTCGTTGAACGGGCGTCGGATTTGTTGGGGATCATACATACAGATGTGTGTGGACCGATGAGCGTTTCGACGCGCAATGGTTATCATTACTTCGTCACCTTCACTGATGACTTGAGTAGATACGGTTATATCTATTTGATGAAACACAAGTCTGAAACGTTTGAAAAGTTCAAAGAATTCCAGAGTGAAGTTGAGAATCAGCTTAATAGGAAAATCAAGCATCTCCGATCCGATCGCGGTGGAGAGTACTTGAGTTTTGAGTTTGGCACACATCTGAAGAGTTGTGGCATAGTACCCCAACTTACGCCAGCCGGAACGCCGCAGCGTAACGGCGTGTCCGAGCGACGTAATCCTACTCTACTGGATAGTGTCCGATCTATGATGTCTCTTACCGATCTGCCAGTGTCCTTCTGGGGTTATGCGTTACAAACAGCCGCATTCATTTTAAATAGGGCTCCGTCCAAGTCCATTGAAACAACGCCGTATGAATTATGGTATGGCCAAAAGCCTAAGTTATCGTTTCTGAAGGTTTGGGGTTGTGAGGCGTACGTTAAGAAACTACAGCCCGACAAACTCGAACCGAAGTCGGAGAAAGTCGTCTTTGTAGGATATCCGCGGGAAACCGTTGGGTACTTCTTCTACAACCAAGCTGAGGGCAAAACTTTTGTCGCGAAGACCGGTACCTTTCTGGAGAAGGATTTTCTCGCGAAAGGAGTAAGTGGGAGGAAGGTAGACCTCGATGAAATCGTTGATCCTGAACTCGAGATTCCGAGTGGCGCAACGGAAGCAATTCCGGAAACGTCCTCCGTGGAAGGAGTGGGAGAAACTGTCGAGGAAGATGTTCTACCTCGTAGGTATGGTAGATCTCGGATCGCACCAGACTGGTATGGCAACATGGTTTGCACCGTCATGCTAGTCGAGCAAGACGAACCTACAAACTACAAGGAGGCGATGGAGAGTTTAGAGTCCGAGAAATGGCTTGAAGCCATGAAATCCGAAATAGGATCCATGTACGATAACAAAGTGTGGACTTTGGTGGATATTCCCAAAGGGCGCAAGGCCGTCGAGAATAAGTGGATCTTTAAGAAGAAGACTGATGCTGATGGTAATGTGACCGTCTATAAAGCTCGGCTTGTCGCAAAGGGTTTCCGACAAGTTCATGGAATTGACTACGATGAAACTTTTTCACCGGTAGCGATGCTTAAGTCTATTCGGATTTTGTTAGCGGTAGCTGCCTACTATGATTATGAAATCTGGCAGATGGACGTCAAAACGGCCTTCCTGAATGGAAACATTGAGGAAGAGTTGTACATGGTACAGCCGGAAGGTTTTGACGATCCAGGAAATGCTAACAAGGTGTGCAAGCTTCAGCGATCCATCTATGGATTGAAGCAGGCATCTCGGAGCTGGAATCTTCGCTTTGATGAGGTAATCAAAGGTTTTGGATTTATCCAGAATGTGGAAGAGACCTGTATTTACAAGAAAATGAGTGGGAGCTCGGTTGTGTTCTTAGCACTGTATGTTGACGACATATTGCTAATTGGGAATGATGTGGAACTTCTGAATAGCGTGAAGGAATATTTAAACAGTAAGTTTTCCATGAAGGACTTAGGAGAAGCTGCGTATGTTTTAGGCATAAAAATCTATCGCGATAGATCAAGGCGCCTATTAGCACTAAGTCAGAGTACTTATCTTGATAAAATACTGAAGCGTTTCCGTATGGAGAAGACAAAGAAGGGTTCTCTGCCGGTTATCAAGAATAAGATATTGCGTAAGGCGCAGTGTCCGGTGACGGAACTGGGTAAGGCCGAAATGACGAAACATCCTTATGCCTCAGCCATAGGATCGATCATGTATGCAATGTTGAGTACTAGACCGGATGTGGCATTAGCTCTAAGTTTGACAAGCCGGTTCCAGAGTAATCCTGGAATGCCGCATTGGGTAGCTGTTAAGAGCATTCTTAAGTATCTCAATAAGACAAAGGAAATGTTCCTTGTGTATGGTGTCTGCGATGAAGAACTTGGCGTAACGGGTTACGTAGATGCAAGTTTCTGCTCAGACCCCGATGACTGTAAGTCACAGACAGGTTACGTGTTCAAGGTGAATGGAGGCGCCGTGTGCTGGAGAAGTGGGAAGCAACCCATAGTCGCACAATCTACAATGGAGTCGGAGTACATTGCTGCCTGCGAGGCCGCGAATGAAGTTGTGTGGCTGAGGAAGTTCGTCATCGAACTTGGAGTGTTCCCAAGCGTGCAAGACCCCGTGATCCTCTTCTGCGACAATACGGGTGCCATTGCGAACGCCAAGGAGCCAAGGTCTCACTCCACCGCCAAACACATTCTCCGACGCTTCCATGTGATACATCAGTACGTACAAGGAGGCGATGTGAAGATTTGCAAAGTGCATACGGATCTGAATGTGGCAGATCCGCTGACGAAGCCTCTTCCGCTTGATAAGCATGAACAGCACCAGTTAGCTATGGGTGCTAAGCTTTTACCAAGTTGTAATCTAGATTAAGTTGTACTCTAGTGCAAGTGGGAGACTGAAGGAGATATGCCCTAGAGGCAATTAATAAAGTGTATTCTTTATCATATCTCGTTTGTTCATAATAGGTTTTTTTGTGTCATGCTAGAACCGTATTAAGCGGAAACATTAATGCGGGTGTGATACGTAAACAACCAGGTCCCTAGTAGCCTCTACTAAGACTAGTTTCGTTGCGCGATTGATGATCGAGTTTCCCGATCATGGGGCATGGCGCCGGTCGGCAATGAGAGTCATATCGCTAGAGAGCGATGTGATGGACATACCCAGATTTGGAGAACGTAGTTGTTACGCCTTTGACCGTGAGATCAACTCTTATTGTTATTCCCGGAAGATACTTTGATTGCACCAAACGTCGTATCTTATTTAGTATGACAATAACGGTGATACTTTTGGGTATCGGAAAGGAGTAGTTGAGACGAGGGGTCAAGAGCGGGATTTGCCAGTCCGCATAGCAGGATAGATACTCTCGGGCCCACTCGGTGAGATCATGTCTAATGAGCTTGCAAGCATGTGACTAGGTCACGGAGACATGAGATCATGAACGAGTAGAAGATAGCGTCGTCGGTAACGAGGTCGGGATTAGGTATGAAGATATCTATGGAACGACGCTCGGACGTGCTAAGTATCGCTATGGCAAAAGGTCTAAGACTTTACGTTCAGGTTTGATAGATGAAAGTCATTCGTTATATCTCAGGGATTAATTCATGGGGTCCAGACCTACGAGTTAGTCGTTGATCATTGAGGAGTCTTGATCATACCTGATATTATATCGAACCACTAGGGTAACACACTTAAGGGGTTTCGACAAGATAACCGGAAAGGAAGGAGATCACCGGGAGCGTCCCGGGAGGGGTCCGATGGAGATCGGGCAGCGCCGAAAGAGTTTTCGGAGCTAGGAAAAATTATATATATTATGTCTGATATTAATTAGTGTTATTAATATGCAAATATGATTTTATATATTTATTTTCGAATTTATTTAGGCTGATTTCCCTAAATGGGCCTTCTGGTCGAAAGAAGGCCCAAGAGGGGAAAATTCCCAAGGGGAATTCGGTGGGGGCCAGGAGGGGCTGACCCAAGTGGGCCAAGGGCCCACTAGGGGGGCCGGCGCACCCTCCAGAGCCGCACCAGGCATGTGGGATTAGTCCCACATTGCCTGGCTGGCAAGGTAGGCTCCCCCTGGGAGCCTATATAAGAAGGGACACCCCCAGCCTTTTAATTCACCAATTAATTCCTGATTTCTCTCTCGATCTCGTGGTTCCCAAGTTGGAGCCGCGCCGAGCAGAGCAAGGGGATCTCCTCCACCATAGCCCGCTGCCGCGCTGCTGGTGTTCCGGTCCAAGTCTTCGGCTGCTCGTCCTGGACTGGAGCTTCGGAGGCCGTCGTCTCCACCGTACGTGTGCGACTCCCTGCGAGGTGCTGCGCTAGCGGTACTCGGAGGCCTGCTTCCTCTACACGAACTTGAGGTCGGCTTCGTCGGTCTTCATCGACAACGTTTGTGCGGGAACGTAATCCCCGCTTTCGGTCTACAAGGGTACGTATTCTGATCTCCGCTCGTACTACTATATCTGCATAGAATAGATCTTGGCATGCTTTTAGGATATCGTCGGTAGGAAACTTTTTGTTTTCTCCACACGATCCCCTTCATAGTCACCCCGTGCAAAGGCCAGTCTATTACCTCAGCGAAGTCCTAACACTGTCCAAACAGAACTACTCGCACTACCAGAAGCAGGCATATGGGGTCTTCATGACTTCCAGGAAGGTCGTCCACTACTTCTCCGAGCACCCGATCACGGTGGTAACCTCCTCCAGGCTAGCAGACATCATCACAAACAAACGTGCGACAGGACGAGTCGCCAAGTGGGTTGTCGAACTAGGACCATGGGGGCTGAAGTACGCTCACCCGAAGTCTATCAAGGCCCAAGTCCTTCCAGAATTCACTACCGAGTGGATAGAAGCTCAGCTACCAGATGTCCCCGACTTGTCCAATGCATGGACGATGTACTTCGATGGCTCCAAGAAATTCAAGGCGGCTGGGGTAGGAGTCGTGCTCATTTCCCCCAAAGGCGACAAGTTGAAGTATGTCTTACAGATGGACTTCCCAACACCCTCCAACAACGAAGACGAGTACGAGGCCCTGATCCACAGCATGCGGTTGGCCAAGAACTGCGGCGCCACGCACCTCATGATCTACGGAGACTCCTACCTGGTTGTACAGCAAACCATGAAGTCCTGCAACGCCATCGCCGACAACATGATCGCCTACAGAGACCTGTACAACCAGCTGGAGGGCACCTTCGACGACTGTGAGCTGCGACACATTGGCCGCGAAAGCAACGAGGAAGCCGACATCCTCGCCAACATGGGATCAGATAGGGTCCCAGTACCACCTGGCGTCTTCCTCGAGCGCATCACGCAGAGGTCCATCAAGACTCGACCCGCAGCAATCCCTTCCACACCATCAACAAGCAGCGCGAACCCGAAAGGCCAAGAAAAGGAGCCCATGGAGGTCATGCTAGTCGAAGCCACATGGACTGGGACATACCTGGCATACATACTGCACCAAAGGCTGCCAGCAGACCCAGTCGAAGCAAAGTGCATCATCAGGCGCTCCAAAAGCTTCACTGTCATCAACGGAGAACTCTACAAGAGAAGCATCTCAGGAATCCTGCAAAGGTGCGTAGATCCAGTCGACGGCCAAGCCATCCTACTCGACATCCATGCGGGCATCTGCGGGCATCACGCCAGCAGTCGAGCGTTGGTGGCCAAAGCGCTGCGAGCCGGGTTCTACTGGCCATCAGCCATGCAAAACGCTGAAGATCTAGTAAAGAAATGCACCGGGTGCCAGGAGTTTGCCAACAAGCCACACGCGCCGGCGTCCGAGCTAAAAACAATACCGCTAGCCTGGCCCTTCGCCCAATGGGGGCTGGACATGGTGGGCCCGCTGAAGAAATCCTCACCCGGAGGACACACTCACCTCCTGGTCGCAGTCGACAAGTTCACCAAGTGGATTGAGGCAGCACCCATCGCAAGTTCGACTGCAACATCAACAGTCAACTTCATCTGGTCCATCATCTTCAGATTCGGAGTTCCAAATGGGATCATAACGGATAACGGCTCAAACTTCACAACCGAGGAATTCAAAGACTTCTGCTCAGATCAAGGAATCAAGCTCAACTACGCGTCCGTTTCGCACCCGCAATCCAATGGGCAAGTCGAGAAAGAAAATGGCCTAGTCTGCAGCGGCATCAAGATGCGCCTGCGGGTACCGCTGAGACGTGCCGCGGGAGCGTGGGTCGAAGAACTGCCGTCAGTCCTCTGGAGTCTGCGAACCACGCCAAACAGGTCCACCCAATACACTCCATTCTTCATGGTGTATGGTGCAGAGTGAAAGAGCATTTTCCCTCATGTGTGGTTTTGGTAATTGAATGACAATCTCTATGGACTAATGTTTGCATTGAGATATCATTATAGATCATGTCCATGGAATTGTGGAGTTCATGTGTTGGACTCTTGAAGCTTATGTGTTGAGTGGAGCATATTGCAAGTATGTCTTGAAGGATTCAAGACATCATATTAGTGAAGAAATGTTGGAAGATACAAGGTTGATCAAGATGTTGATCAACACACAAAGCTACAAGATGTACCAAGAGCGATCATGTATCTCTTGGGATGGTAAACACTTGTCCGCATATCTTTGTGAACTAACCCACAATATATGTGTGTGTGGTATCTTTATATGAGGTTAGGTATCTTCCCATGGGCTTGCATCAAATGAAGATTTCATATAGCTCATGGAGGATGACGCCATGTGGAGATCGTCATCGAGTTCAACAAGTGCAAGACCAAGAGAAGCTTCTTGAAGAGATCCTATGCTTGGAACTTGCTATGGATACATGAAGACGGAGCCTAGCGAGACTCTCCCATTATTGATATGGGGAAGTATTTGGAGAAGTCTTCATCAAGCATGTGCTTGGACGCGCAATCAAGAAAGATGAACCACTTGAAGATATCAAGATAGTCATCATCTAACTCAAGTGGAATGCTCAAGGCAAAGGTATGATCTTGATAGGGCTATAGGATAGATAGGCGTACTATCAAGAGGGGCTCTCAAGTGAGTAACTTGATCGCATCGTTGTGGAGAGCTCAAACCTTTGCATATTTGGCATATCATATTTCTTGGTTCTTATTTGACTTTTATCCTTGTGAGTAATTAGAGCTTGGTTCATCTCCATGTCAAGCTCTAGTTCATCGAAAACGGTTTTACTTTGGAAAACTTGTTGCGTTTTTTATGTTTGAGGATTTATCGGTTGTTCTTTTATCTAGAGATCTTTCATTTCCCCATTTGGTTTTAGCCTCACTTGTTGGACTATGATGTTTCTCTGCATGATCTTATAGAGCTCTTCGTGGTGATTCCAACGAGCCAAAAATCATCGAAAATGGAGTTCGTATGGTCAAGATATCATCGTTTTCGTGTTGACGTTTCTGGCAGGAGCGGAAGTTCCGGCCATAGGACGGAAGTTCCGGCCGGCCGGAAAGTTCCGGCCAAAATTCCGCCCAAACTTCCGGTTTGACCAGAGAACACTTCCCGGGCGCGTTTTGGGGTGTTTGGGGGGTCCGGAAGTTCCGGCCGGCCGGAAAATTCCGGCCAAACTTCCGCCCAAACTTCCGGTTTGACCAGAGAACACTTCCCGGGCGCGTTTTGGGGTGTTTGGGGGTCCGGAAGTTCCGGGGTAAGCCCGGAACTTCCGGCCCGAGTGGGAAAAACTGCCCCCAACGGGCAGATTTGTTGGGAACCTATTTAAGGGGTCATCTTCCCCAATGGTTCCCAAGTTTTGGTGCTCTCTCTCCTCCTCCATTGTTGATCTCCAAAGCTTTGAGATCTCTAAATCCCTCCAATGATTCTTGCTATTTCTTGAGGGAAAAGAGAGAGGAGATCTAGATCCACATCTCTCCTCTAAGTGAGGGGAACCTAGTGGGTCTAGATCTTGGAGTTCCTTTGTGGTTCTTCTCCTTTGTTCTTACTCTCTTCTCCCCCCATAAGCATTAGTTGCTTTTGGTGGGATTTGGGAGTGAAGGATTTGACTCCTTTGTGGTTTCCTTTGTTCTTCCTCTCTTATTCCCCCATAAGCATTTGTTGCTTTGTTGGAATTTGAGAGTGAAGGACTTGAGCAATTTGTGTGCTCTTGCCATTGCATTTGCATCGGTTTGAGCCCTCCACGAGGATTCGTGGTGGTGATACTTGTGAGCTTGTTACTCTTGGGTCCTTGGACCCTACACGCCTTTTGTGGCCGGCCTTTTGTGGCCAAGACCATTTGTGGTCAAGATCTTTTGCGGTCATCTTGAGAGCCCCCAATTAAGTTGTGGGTGTGTGCCTCAAGACTTGGGAGCCCCCAATTAAGTTGTGGGTGTGTGCCTCAAGAGTGTTGTACGGGATTCGATCTCCGCCCCAAAGGATATCAATAGTGGAAGGTGAACTCGCAACCTTTTGTGGTTGAGTTCATCAGGAGAAGAAGGTGAGCCTTTGTGGCGTTGCGGCTAACCTGTTGTGGTTGCGCACACCTCTCCAAACGAGACGTACACCCTTTGGGTGGAACTCGGGAATACATCCTCGTCTCCGCGTGCCTCGGTTATTTCTATACCCGAGCTATTTACTTATGCACTTTATATTGTGATTGCCTTCGTGCTTGAAGTCATCTATCTTGCTATAACCTTGTTACTTCTATTGCTTAGCATAAGTTGTTGGTGCACATAGGTGAGGCTAGTATTTATATCTAGGTTGTATGCTTGTTAAAGTAAACCTCTAGTTTTATTCCGCCTTTATCAAGCATACCGGAATATCCGGGTCTTTCTTGGACCGGATAATCCGGCTTCTCGAAAAAGTTTTTAAATCGCCTATTCACCCCCCCCCCCCCACTCTAGGCGACGTCTATCCGTTCAATTGGTATCAGGGCCAGGTTATCTCATTATTAGGACTAACCGCCTAGAGATAAAGATGTCGTTTAGAGATCTAGTGCACAATCCCACTTATAGATTCGATGGCACAAATTATGATGTTTGGAAAATTCGCATGCTTAATCTTTTTAGAGACATGGGTTCAAATTTAGAGAGTATTGTAGATATGGGTTTTTCTCCTCCAAAGGATTCACAAGAATTATCTTTAGAGGATGAGAAAAACTCTTATCTCGATACTCTAGCATCTAATGGTCTTATATGTGCTTTGAGCGATGTAGTCCTTGCGTCGATCATGCCTTTTCGGAGCGCTCATGAATTATGGACAAAACTTCAAGATATATATGAGGTGTCCAACATTTCCAAGGATGATTGTTCTCCTTCCACATCCGGTCGTGATGAGCTCACGACTTCCTCCACTTCACCGACATGTGGTTTTCCACAAGGTAATGATATGGTGAGTGGTGATAGAAATTGCAATCTTGATGGTGAATCCACTATTGACTATACTTCTCACCCATCTTATTGCAATGCTCTATCTTTGGACTGAAACACCTCTAGCACTTCAAATGTCTTAAATGCTAGTGTTGATAGTCCTTGCATATCATGTAGTAGTTGCTTAACTAAATCTCACGATGATATGCTTTCCTTGTCTTGTTGCCATGATCAAAATGTTTCTATTTCCTCTAGTACTTGTTTGGCTAACAATGTAGAGGAATCCCAACAAATGTTGGAACAAGACTTGGACCTCCAAGGTGCTTCAAGTGTCTCTTCATCGTCTTCATCCACTACTCACATTTGCCTAATGGCTAAGGAATATAAGGTATCACCTACCGTGCACTCCAATATATCTCATGATGATGATAATGATGATGATGATCTAATTAAGGAGAAGGTTGACATTATCTCTCATGCTCTCTTAAATAATAAAAATGCTCATGAGAACTTCTAAGAAATCATGACTACCCTTTTTGAGCTCAAGGAGACCTTTGAGGCTATGGAGACCCGTTGTCATGAAGGGTGGGGTCTTGCTCATGATTCCGCGGGTGAGGTCCATAATCTTGAGAATGCTCTTGAGGAAGAGCAAGAAATTCGGGTTGCTCTCGAGGAGAGATTGGAATCTAGTGAGGAGTTAAACAATGAAGTAATTGCTAAACTCACTAAAGAACATGACCATGCTATTGCTAAATGTAATGTGCTTAGTAAAGAAAATGCTAAGTTAAATAATGAGCTTGTCATGTTGTCTCCTTCCATAACTAATATTAATGATGCTTGTGCTACTAACTCCACTTTGTATGAAGCATCTATTTTGAAGGAGAATGTTGAGCTAAGGGCTCAACTTGATTTGCTAACTAGCAAGTATGGGAAGTTGGAAGAAACTCATGAAAAGCTTTTTAGCTCTAATGAGGATCTCCTGGCATCCCATGCTAAGGTAAAGTTAGCTCATGAGGCGGTCACTACGAAGGTAAAATCTTGTGAGCCTCTTGTGGACACTAGCACAAACTCTACTTCTAATGCATTATTGCCATGTGCTAGTCCTAGTCATTCATCCACTCATAAAATTGCTACATCTTGTGATGAATTACTTTCCTTGCCTTGTTGCTCTAACATTGTAGCATCAACTTCCTCTAGTATTTGTGTTGAAACTAACCATGTAGAGGAACTCAAAGAGCTCAAGGCACAAGTCACTTCTTTGAAGAAAGACTTGAAGAAGTGTCATGAAGGGAAGTCCACCCTCGACAACATGTTGAGAGTGCAACAACTTCCTCATGACAAGAGTGGACTTGGATTCAACTCCAATAACAAGAACAAGTCCAATGTCAAGAAGAAGCACAATTTCGTCAAGAAGAAGGGCCAAGGACAAGCTATTGATTCGGCTAAAATTGTGTGCTTCAAGTGCAAGGTTCAAGGGCACCATGTTAGATCTTGCCCATTGAAGAAGAAGCCTCTTAGTGAGAAGCAACAAGGGAAGCGAACTCAAGTCCCAACTCAAGCTTCCCGAGTTGAAGAACCTTCCCTTCCCAAAAATAAAGGTAAAAGCCGACTTTGCTACAAATGTCGTGGGAAGGATCACTTTGCTTCTTCATGCACTCAAGGTACCTTATCCAACCCTTCTACTATTGATAATGTTCATTCTCTTCGGAAGGATAAGGTTGGCAATGTGTTTGCCAAAGTTATTGGTACTCAAAGTGGTGTCAAGAAAAGAACCATTTGGGTTGCCAAGCCTATTGTGACTAACCTCTTAGGACCCAACTTGGTTGGGGACCAACAAGCTAAAACCTGATCAATAGGTGTAAGCGGAGGACATTGGAGACTTGACTACATCATGAAGAATTAAGGGATCTTCAACAATCATATTCTCTCAAGTCAAGTCAATTGGATTATATTGTCTTAGCATATATCCAATGCTCCTCCTTGCGGTAACTTGTATTTACTTCATATGTACTAATTGAAAGTTACGTGCACCCTTGCATGTGTTTGGTTTTGTGCCTTACTAGTGTTTCATATGTGTTGTGCACTCTACTTACTTATGTTGAGTAATCAAGCTTGTGTATGTTGGTTTGCACACCATGTATGTTTGAGCCTCTTGTCTATTTTTTTTTATCTTAATTGGCTCTTTTAGGGATTTTAATGGACTATCCCATTTTTGGGGGAGTGATGTGCTTTTTGGTAACTCACCACCCTAAAATGTGTATTCATGAGGAATACCACTTAGTACTGATATTTCAATATTATCTACTCTCTTTGTGGTAAGTCTTACTCATGAGAAATTCAAATTCTAATGTCCATTAATTATCTCTTGTTGGATTTCTTTTGCCTCTTGTTAAAAAAAAAAAGGATTATCACATTATGGGGGAGTAATAAGCTATGTGCATATTACAAGCCTAGAAAATGTGGACATGTGAGGTAGTGTCACCTAGAGTTGATATTTGTGATTATCTTGTTCCTAGGTGTCATGGTACCAAACAAGTTCCATGTTTGCTTAAATGCATTTTGTTCGCCCATCTTTCGGTATCTTGTTTGTGAGAGAGTTTCTTGATGCTTAAGTATGATCATTGAATATGTGAAGTCATCAAGAATCTCTATATAAGCATGTTTTTCAATTCTTATCTTTTGCCACATGCTTATGTTTTGTGAATATGATCTTGAATACATATATGTCATATACCACCGAGAAATGTCTCCATACAATCATTGTCTTTGACAAGTGATAATTATATTTGTGGTAAATTTATTGATCATATTTACATTGGCTATTGTTCTTAAGTTGTAGTATTCTATCGCCAAGTTTGTTTTGGTTTAACCATCCTTTTGTCCTCTTTGCTTCATTTGTATCCTTTTGTTGCTCTACTCATAATTTGTGTTGTGCTTTCTTGAGTCAGGAAAAGCAAGGAACCCATTGTTTTGTATTTACATTCGAAGACTTTATTCTAAGTAATGCACCATCCTTGGGGGAGCTAACCTACATTGAGTAGAACATCATCATTTTTAATTGTTATCGGGTCTTATTGCTTTTCTTGAACTTTGTGCTCAAAAGGATATATGGAGGGTAATGATCCCACTTGTGTGCATTTTGTATTTACATACAAGATCTCAAATAATGCACTAATCATGGGGAAGCTACTCTATACTCCTTAGAACACTATTCTTTAAATTGGTTTGGTATCTTATTGCTCTTCTTGAACATGATTAATGCTTTAACAATATATATGGAGAGTGATGATCTCATTTGTGTGCATTTTGTATTCAAATACAAGATCATAAGTAATGCACTAATCTTGGGGGAGCAATCCTATACGTCATTGAATATTAGTTATCTTCAATTAGTTTTTGATCCCGATGACATGTCTCTTTGAAAGACAAACATTTTTCGTCTTGGTACTTTGTGCCATCATGAAAATTGTAGAGGGCTTGGTTTATTTGTTGAAATCTTACTCCTCTTTGTGGAGTTGGCTATCTCATCCCACAGTTCTTAGTGTACCTTCTTGGATGAGATGAAACCTTCGAGCATGTTTGCTTGTTTTATTTCTTATGCTCATTGGTTTAGCCTTGACCTTGTTTTCATTTGATATATTTTTATATTGGTTTCTCCAATCATGTGTTGGTTTGAGTCTTTGATACAATAAGGACAAATCTTTCTCTTGCCACACTTTTGTGTAGCTTTTTGATTTAATTGGTGTTTTGTCCAAATTGTATCTCGTTTGGTTCTTGAAAGTTTTGTGCATGCATATTTACTATTTGTATATCTTGTGGCAAGCTTTCTTTCCTTGATCCAATATATAGGATAAACTCCATCAAATCCTAAATGGCTAAGATGTGCATGAAATTATATTTCATATCAATATGCACATATTTATGTGGAGTTTGTCCTATGTATTGTAGTTGGACTAACTACTTTGGACCCAATAAGTTTGGGTCCCATAGTGTACTTGATTTGTTTTAGGTACATGAGAGATGCATTGGAAGCTTGCCTCTATTTAAAGAAGATGTCTTCACCATGTGCTTCTTGGAGCCAAGCTTGGATGATTGTGAACTCTCATCCTCTACACCGTCAATGCTATCTCGGTAACAAGTATCTAACTCATGCATATATTACTAGCTCTCAACCTTGTGTAGGTTGTTCTTTGGCATGAGTTTCTCTAAGTTGCATTTGATATGGTTTTTGCAAAGTTTCTTTCGTTCAAATATCTTCATTGCTAATGTGAGTAAGCCGGGATGATTACACATCAAGGGGATTTATTTAATCATATTCATGATTCTCCGATCCTTAATATGTTAATCTAGCAAATTCATTTAAAAGTCTCTCATGTGCAATGTTGATGAATTCTCATAAATCATTTGCCTTATGTGATATTTGTTTTGTGTCTCGAAGTATCCCAACTATCACTTATCCTATGTGGGTATTTGTGATGCTTTGAGAACTTGGTGTTGGAAGTTCATATATACCCTCTAAGAATAATTTGAGCTATGTGCTTTGCTTTTAAGCAAAAATCTTATCGGTGTATTTATGACTTCCTCTTGGATATCATGTGCTTTACCTTGTACCTACATTGTGTGTGCATGTTTCTTTGAGGACTTAGTGTCCAGTTAGGAACTTATACACATGAGGATAGTTACATTTTTAATTAGTATTCAAAATCTTTAGTGATCACCTTTTATTACTTTCTTGATTCTTTGGTGATCTCTAAATGGCACAAGCTTTGTTTTTCTATTGGTTTCACATTTCCTCTTAATAAGCTTGTGATCCTATTTGATGTATCCTCTTTGGTGTGCTTGTATGCGCAATACATGATATGCACTATGTGCCTCATAATTTGAAAGACTATGATGTTGCTTAGGCTCATCCTTGTTTAGTCTCCTAAATTGTGTTTCCATGCCACACCCATCCTTTCCCGGTTGAGCAAGCCTTTATTCAATCTTGCACCTTTTTGTGTTCAAAATTATCTAGGAGGGAGTGAGGATTCCACTGTTATGCACACCACATTGAAATACAAATCTTTTCATTGTACATCTACCTTGGGGAGTTCCCTCTTGATTTCTAGAACACATGGTTGATCTTATCATAACATCTTTCTTGTGCAATTTTTGGATCCTCAATATAGTTTGATCCCCTTCATCTATTCGTCATTGGATAAGTGCATTTGATTTCACTCATATCATGAGAAATGCATAAATCATGAAGGAGATCTTATTATGTTACCTTTCCAAAGCTTTTCGCTCATTTCGGCAACCGTTGCCAATGGGGGAGAAGTTTTGGAGGGTTGTATGGAATTGGCTTTGTACTTTGGTTTATTCTTAAGTATTTGCCTTTCTTGCCTTTGCATTTGTTGCTTGGTTTTATATATAGTGGAAACTCCACCATCGGTAATGGTTGACAATATATGCAATGAATTCATGTTCATACACACATGCATAAATTATGGGGGAGTTTGCTCTATATATATGGATGGACTAACATCACATACCTTTGTAGTATTTGATGTTAGTGCAACCATTCTTGTTCGTTAAATTCCATATTATAAACCCTCTCAACAGAGATTGTCATCAATTACCAAAATGGGGGAGATTGAAAGAGCATTTTCCCTCATGTGTGGTTTTGGTAATTGAATGACAATCTCTATGGACTAATGTTTGCATTGAGATATCATTATAGATCATGTCCATGGAATTGTGGAGTTCATGTGTTGGACTCTTGAAGCTTATGTGTTGAGTGGAGCATATTGCAAGTATGTCTTGAAGGATTCAAGACATCATATTAGTGAAGAAATGTTGAAAGATACAAGGTTGATCAAGATGTTGATCAACACACAAAGCTACAAGATGTACCAAGAGCGATCATGTATCTCTTGGGATGGTAAACACTTGTCCGCATAGCTTTGTGAACTAACCCATAATATATGTGTGTGTGGTATCTTTATATGAGGTTAGGTATCTTCCCATGGGCTTGCATCAAATGAAGATTTCATATAGCTCATGGAGGATGACGCCATGTGGTGATCGTCATCGAGTTCAACAAGTGCAAGACCAAGAGAAGCTTCTTGAAGAGATCCTATGCTTGGAACTTGCTATGGATACATGAAGACGGAGCCTAGCGAGACTCTCCCATTATTGATATGGGGAAGTATTTGGAGAAGTCTTCATCAAGCATGTGCTTGGACGCGCAATCAAGAAAGATGAACCACTTGAAGATATCAAGATAGTCATCATCTAACTCAAGTGGAATGCTCAAGGCAAAGGTATGATCTTGATAGCGCTATAGGATAGATAGGCGTACTATCAAGAGGGGCTCTCAAGTGAGTAACTTGATCGCATCGTTGTGGAGAGCTCAAACCTTTGCATATTTGGCATATCATATTTCTTGGTTCTTATTTGACTTTTATCCTTGTGAGTAATTAGAGCTTGGTTCATCTCCATGTCAAGCTCTAGTTCATCGAAAACGGTTTTACTTTGGAAAACTTGTTGCGTTTTTGATGTTTGAGGTTTTATCGGTTGTTCTTGTATCTAGAGATCTTTCATTTCCCCATTTAGTTTTAACCTCACTTGTTGGACTATGATGTTTCTCTGCATGATCTTATAGAGCTCTTCGTGGTGATTCCAACGAGCCAAAAATCATCGAAAACGGAGTTCGTATGATCAAGATATCATCGTTTTCTTGTTGACGTTTCTGGCAGGGGCGGAAGTTCCGGCCATTGGCCGGAAGTTCCGGACGGCCGGAAAGTTCTGGCCAAACTTCCGCCCAAACTTCCGGTTTGACCAGAGAACACTTCCCGGGCGCGTTTTGGGGTGTTTGGGGGGTCCGGAAGTTCCGGCCAAACTTCCGCCCAAACTTCCGGTTTGACCAGAGAACACTTCCCGGACGCGTTTTGGGGTGTTTGGGGGTCCGGAAGTTCCGGGGTAAGCCCGGAACTTCCGGCCCGAGTGGGAAAAACTGCCCCCAATGGGCAGATTTGTTGGGAACCTATTTAAGGGTTATCTTGCCCAATGGTTCCCAAGTTTTGGTGCTCTCTCTCCTCCTCCATTGTTGATCTCCAAAGCTTTGAGATCTCTAAATCCCTCCAATGATTCTTGCTATTTCTTGAGGGAAAAGAGAGAGTAGATCTAGATCCACATTTCCACCAATCCATCTCTCCTCTAAGTGAGGGGAACCTAGTGGGTCTAGATCTTGGAGTTCCTTTGTGGTTCTTCTCCTTTGTTCTTCCTCTCTTCTCCCCCCGTAAGCATTAGTTGCTTTTGGTGGGATTTGGGAGTGAAGGATTTGACTTCTTTGTGGTTTCCTTTGTTCTTCCTCTCTTATTCCCCCATAAGCATTTGTTGCTTTGTTGGAATTTGAGAGTGAAGGACTTGAGCACTTTGTGTGCTCTTGTCATTGCATTTGCATCGGTTTGAGCCCTCCACGAGGATTCGTGGTGGTGATACTTGTGAGCTTGTTACTCTTGGGTCCTTGGATCCTAGACGCCTTTTGTGCCCGGCCTTTTGTGGCCAACACCTTTTGTGGTCAAGACCTTTTGTGGTCATCTTGAGAGCCCCCAATTAAGTTGTGGGTGTGTGCCACAAGACTTGGGAGCCCCCAATTAAGTTGTGGGTGTGTGCCTCAAGAGTGTTGTACGCGATTCGATCTCCGCCCCAAAGGAGATCAATAGTGGAAGGTGAACTCACAACCTTTTGTGGTTGAGTTCATCAAGAGAAGAAGGTGAGCCTTTGTGGCGTTGCGGCTAACCTGTTGTGGTTGCGCACACCTCTCCAAACGAGACGTACACCCTTTGGGTGGAACTCGGGAATACATCCTCGTCTCCGCGTGCCTCACTTATTTCTATACCCGAGCTATTTACTTATGCACTTTATATTGTGATAGCCTTCGTGCTTGAAGTCATCTATCTTGCTATAACCTTGTTACTTCTATTGCTTAGCATAAGTTGTTGGTGCACATAGGTGAGGCTAGTATTTATATCTAGGTTGTATGCTTGTTAAAGTAAACCTCTAGTTTTATTCCGCCTTTATCAAGCATACCGGAATATCCGGGTCTTTCTTGGACCGGATAATCCGGCTTCTCGAAAAAGTTTTTAAATCGCCTATTCACCCCCCCCCCCCCACTCTAGGCGACGTCTATCCGTTCAATTGGTATCAGGGCCAGGTTATCTCATTATTAGGACTAACCGCCTAGAGATAAAGATGTCGTTTAGAGATCTAGTGCACAATCCCACTTATAGATTCGATGGCACAAATTATGATGTTTGGAAAATTCGCATGCTTAATCTTTTTAGAGACATGGGTTCAAATTTAGAGAGTATTGTAGATATGGGTTTTTCTCCTCCAAAGGATTCACAAGAATTATCTTTAGAGGATGAGAAAAACTCTTATCTCGATACTCTAGCATCTAATGGTCTTATATGTGCTTTGAGCGATGTAGTCCTTGCGTCGATCATGCCTTTTCGGAGCGCTCATGAATTATGGACAAAACTTCAAGATATATATGAGGTGTCCAACATTTCCAAGGATGATTGTCCTCCTTCCACATCCGGTCGTGATGAGCTCACGACTTCCTCCACTTCACCGACATGTGGTTTTCCACAAGGTAATGATATGGTGAGTGGTGATAGAAATTGCAATCTTGATGGTGAATCCACTATTGACTATACTTCTCACCCATCTTATTGCAATGCTCTATCTTTGGACTGAAACACCTCTAGCACTTCAAATGTCTTAAATGCTAGTGTTGATAGTCCTTGCATATCATGTAGTAGTTGCTTAACTAAATCTCACGATGATATGCTTTCCTTGTCTTGTTGCCATGATCAAAATGTTTCTATTTCCTCTAGTACTTGTTTGGCTAACAATGTAGAGGAATCCCAACAAATGTTGGAACAAGACTTGGACCTCCAAGGTGCTTCAAGTGTCTCTTCATCGTCTTCATCCACTACTCACATTTGCCTAATGGCTAAGGAATATAAGGTATCACCTACCGTGCACTCCAATATATCTCATGATGATGATAATGATGATGATGATCTAATTAAGGAGAAGGTTGACATTATCTCTCATGCTCTCTTAAATAATAAAAATGCTCATGAGAACTTCTAAGAAATCATGACTACCCTTTTTGAGCTCAAGGAGACCTTTGAGGCTATGGAGACCCGTTGTCATGAAGGGTGGGGTCTTGCTCATGATTCCGCGGGTGAGGTCCATAATCGGCAACGAAGCCTACCGCCTGAAGGAATCGAAGACGGGAGCAGTCTGCAGCAACCCGTGGAACGTGGCGCAACTTTGCCGGTTCTACGCCTAGTCGACCCGATCATTGTACCACAAGAAAACTCAAACGCGGCAGGTTTCATACGCACTCTTTCCCTTACCAGGGTATCTAAGGGGGCTGGAAGGGTTTTAATGAGGCGGCCTGTTCGCAAGAATCAATAAAGTGATTTAAGGAAAATGTTGTCCACTCTACCTTCTCAGTCAAGGCAATCAATAACCTAGGTCGCCACTCGAACCACTCGGGGGCTGCGCCATACAGGTAAAACAAAATCCTAGGCCGCCACTCGAATCACTCGGGGGCTGCGCCATACAGGTTGAAAGAAAAAGCCTAGGCCGCAACTCGAAGCACTCGGGGGGCTGCGCCATACAGGCACAACTCACAAAATCCTCGGCCCTTACCCAATCTACTCGGGAGTTGCGCTGCACAGGTCAAGTCAAAAATCCTAGGTCGCACCCGACGCACCCGGGGACTGCGCCTCGCAGGTAACACTTGAAAAACCATAAGCCACCACTCGAACTACTCGGGGGCTGCGCCATACAGGCCTCACTTGACAAATCCTAGGCCGCCACCCGAGCCACTGTAGCGTACCTGCACTTTAAATAAGGCAGATACCTGTGTATAGTGCAAATCCCTTGATCGATTCATTTGCACACACAGTTTATGATGTAATATCACAACAAAGTATCAATTTCATTACATCGATGATCCAGACTTACAAAATATTCATTACAAGTTGCATAGCATAAAGCTAGCTTTGAAATAGTACACAGCGGAAATACAATAGCAGTGGGTCTCCAACAACTTCATGTTGCCACAGGCGAAAACATGTTGGTTGTAGACTCGAAACCTTTAAACGAAACCTCACTCGTCATCTGGTCAATCTGCAATAAGAAAAATATTGCAGCAACGTGGGTCAGATTCCATTAAAAATACAGTCTGGCAAGTGACACTATGGTGGACACTTAATGGAATAACTCTATAGCCTATATGCATATTTGGCTGGTGGAGTTCAAGGCTATTTTGCATAAAGCCAATTTTTCCTATCTCTTTGGAAAACACTTTCTTCAAATCAAGGCAAGTATGGCATGAAAACCATAAATCTCATCTTCCCTTGTTCACCCATCAAGTTTTATTTCTGAAGTTGGAATGGTGGAATCCTCCATTGACGTCCGTGATCAGCTGCTCAAATTGTCCGTACCGGGGACACGGCTAAGTACTTAGTTTTACACTCTGCAGAGGTTGTGCACGTTTACCATTGTACCCATTCAACCGAAACAATCCTTTACACACCATTTGTGATAAGGGAAAGGAGAAGAATGAGACGAGATCTTTCAGAAGCATTTTCCCTCCCACTCTGGCTTGACCTGTTCCACCTAACATCCCCCTACATCTGCTTGTCAAGCCGGAGAGAGTCCACGCTACATAATTGATCAAGCCAGAGCCCATATGGCAATGGCTGCACTGGAAGCAATCGTCACTCGGAGTTCTTCAGATTCCTCTGTTCCCTGGGTGGCCATCCACAAGTGCACATACTCCAGGAACCATAGACATGGACCTGAGTAGCCACTCAACTTCGCCACCATACAACCAATCCACCCAGGAGGTTCGTTAACTTAGTGGATGTACACTCTCAGGTGAAAATCACCATGCTCACGACCCTAAGTAGAATAGACATTTATCCTAGGCGACGACAACCATGAGCACGGTCCTGAGTAGTCACTTAACATTTTGTAAAACTTTTCATCAATTGCATAGCATCAATATTGCTACTAAGTATTATATAGGAACCTAGACACAGGAATAAGGAATTTCTACACAGGTTTAGCATAGCAATACTATCCTACACATGCTTATGTAAAAATACACTAAGTAATGCATATGGAAAATAATAGGAAGTTTATGAGGTGTGCCACTTGCCTTTGAATGTTGTCGTTGCTCACAAACTCTTTTCAACAACGAACGTTTGCTCTCCGTTCAATCTAAACAATATAAGCAAACAACAATACAACAATCAACAACAACAATCATCAAACATACTTGCACATACAAAGTGAACAAACAGGTTTCATAAAACTTTTCTAAGGAAATTATGTTTATGCATGAGGTGCAATATATTCTTAAGGACTAGAGATGTAGGTCATGCTAAGAAATATTTTAAGTAATGCAAAGAGAAATTGGGTGTCAAAATGACTAAGGACTAAGGTCATGAGTTGAATAAAATATTTTGTTTGATATCATCTTGAATAAGCATTCTAATGGCTCAAAATTTGTTTAAGTCTAAAAGACAAGATTAGGAAAGAGGGAAAGGATAGAAAGTAGAATGTAGAATCTTCTCCTTGCTTCATTTTCTTCTTGATGTGATGACTTCATTGCATTTTTGTAGACTTGATGGTTTTGATAGTCTCCAGGTTGGTCTTGAATATTACTTAGTCATCCAGGGGTCTAAGAGAAGAAGGGAGAAAAGAATGTGAGAGGGAGCAAGACTTAGAAAATATTTCTGGTTGGTCTTCATGAACTTCTTCTTGATTTTTCTTCTAAGTGCTTCTACTCCTTGGAGATACTTCTGAAGTCTTGTTTTGGCTAAGTCCTTCATTAGTCTTCTAGCTCCATGTTGAAAATTACTAAGTGTCTAAGTGTAGCCCTTTACCAAAATGCTAAGTTGAAAATACTTCTAACTTAGAGAAGAATAATGAAGAGGTTTTCCTATGAGGGATATAATTATATAATAAAATATGTAATGCATGAAATGCAATTTTTAATCACCAGAAAGCATCAAAATAACTTTTGTGATTTCTTTATAAATATGCATGAATTTATAAATGCAATTTAATTAACTTCTATTCTTAGAAAATATAATAAAAGGAACAATTATAAGATTAAAGTTTTCTATGATTAAATTTTTATAAATAGTGTTAATAGACAGGGGGCATTTAATTAAATTTATAGCAATTTGATTTAATCAAAAATAATATTTGTATTAATAGTTATGTTGAAAATACTCAAACTATTCAAATTAAATATATAACTATGAATTCATTCAAATATTACTAAAAAATATTTTATAGCAATGGCATCAATTTACAAATATTCCAAAGTCTCTAAAACAATTTTATTTGCAATTTTTGGATTTATAGATTTAAAGTTATGCCAAGAATACTCAAATCCACCATTTGAAATTTGAATATTTTAAACTAAGTCAAATTTGAATTTTGGCAGATCCAAAATATTCTACATGTCAAGAGCTTTCCAAATATGTAAAAATATTTGAATTTGGATAAGTGGTTAAAAGTTATGACAGATCTAAGTTGCAGGGTCTTTTCTGTAAAACTGCCAAATTAAATAAATCGAGAAAAATGATTTTACACTGACAGTGCTGACTGGGCGCTGACTGGGATCCGACATGGATAAGTGAGTTAGATCTGGATCGTTAGATCCAGATCCAACGGATCTCGTCAACTCGTACCGGTTCGTCTTAACCGATCTAGTCCTGGCCGCAAGATTTGTATCGGACGGCCCCGATTGCGTTGACCAACTAGGAGCGGCGCCACTCGCCGAAAAACTTGCCGGAGACCTTTCCCGCGTCGGCGATGATCGAGGCAAGCGACGTGCGGCTATTCTACGGAGTCCTAGGACCAACGAAGCTCACCTTGGTGCTCGGAAGGGCTCCGCGAAGTCGATGGCGAAGTCGTGGGTGTCGGGGTGCGCTGGATCTTTCTCAAATGCTCATCGGACACGGGAACGGCGACGGTTTCCTTCGGTTGAACACAAACACGTCGATCTCGAGCAAAAACAGAACACCGATGGTGTTAGGAGGATGCGCAGGGATGAGAGGAAGAGGATGGAGAGGTTCTCGGGCTCGGGGGTTGCTCACCTCGCTGGAGAACGGAGAAAAACGACGGCGGAAATCCGAAGTCCGGCGAGCAAATACACGAGGCTGGCGGCGGGCTGAGCTAGGGTTTTTGGGGGGGAAGGAGGCGGCGGAGGTGGGCTTTATATGGGGACAGAGGGGAGCACAAAGAGATCATCACGACGCGAATAGAAGGAAGAAGATCGCCGGCTGATGTTTTGGTGCGTGATTCTCGCAGGAGGAGGAAGACGACCTCGGCTGACAAGTGGGTCCCGCTGTCAGGTTTTTCTCTTTTTCTTTTTTGTTTTATTTATTTCCTTTATAACTTTTGATATATAATTCCAAATGAAGTCAAACAAATTTCTAAAAATTTGTAAAATTATTATCTTTGTGTTAAACCAGTTGTGGGCATGTTTTGAACATTTTTGAAAAATAATATTTTGAAATATTGATTGAATACAAATTTGACACTTAAGGTCAAATTTTAAATTATATCTTAATTAAATTTTCTTTTGGCTAAATAAAATTTCTAAAATACCCATATTCAAAATGTGTTTGAATTTAAGTTATTTAAACTCATGTTCCAATATTAATTAAATTTTAGCATTAATAAATTATTAAATAACATATTACAACAATTTGTAATGAAAAGAGAAAATGTAATGTAATCATTTTTAACTCAAATTATTTTGTGCACCATTAAGTTTCTTAACATGATAATTCATTTGAAAACTTCATAACAACTTTGGAAAAGATTTTTGTTTTAATTCATTTCTTATTTAGAATATATTAATCATTTCATGCTTTGAAAGCATTTAAGCAAATGAAATGTTTAATTGGATAATTCATTAATTTTAATTTATGAAGTTTTAAGGTTATAAACTATAGGCTTATAATTTCCAAATTATATTTTGAACTCAGGTAAATGAATCATAATCTTTTGGCAATCAGACAATGATTTCAATAGTTTAAAATAACACTTGTAATTATTATTTTAATTTATGAATTGCTATTGCTAAGTGGTTGAAATCAAATACTTATAAAGAAACCTTTTATTTCATGAATATGGTTTGAAGATTTGTAAGACATTTGTCAAATTAGATATTGAGGTTTTAATAATTACAATGAATAATAAATTGTTTAACTTGAAACAACTTTAAAAAAAATGATTACTTGAGATATTTGCAATATTAAACTTTTTCAATATGTTTGAGGTCTTTCATAGTTGGTTTTCTTATGCATTTAATATTTTATTTTAATAAAAAGAAAAGTTTTAAATTTTAGTGATTTTTGAACATTATAAAATGTTGGGATGTTACAGACTACCACCCTTAAAAGGAATCTCGTCCCCGAGATTCAGAGAGGCTAAAAGAAAAGCAAATGCTTGAAATGATTCTGATAACTCGAGAGGTTTGAGAAATGTAAATGTTTTGACATGGAAACTTGATAACTAGCAGAGGATGATTTTTCTTATTTGGGGAGGCCAGAAGAAAGACAGTTTGGGATCTCTGGGTTTAAGCAATTGGATTGGAATTATCTGGGTGGCTACCACCCTTAAAATAATTTTTTGTGGTCAGTCTAGGAACTTTGTTTAATCTTATTTACTTTTCAGATGTTGAGTGTACAAGTATTCAAAATACAATGGCCTGAGGTGGATACGAAAAGTTTTAGCACTCACGTTTTCCACTCGGTCCTTGAAGAGATTAATCCTTCTTCCACTCAGGGCAGCCACTGACATAGTGTCCCTTATCTTTGCACTTGTAGCAACTTATGTGGCTAAGATCTTTCTTGGATTTAACCTTTTGTCCTTGTTCCTCCAGGGTCTTCATGAGAGACTGTTGCATTCCTTCCTTGGTTTGCTGGTTAGCTTGTTGCACCAAGGGATAAAATTGACACGTAATTGGGGCATGGTTTGTTCCTTCACACGGGAAGCAAGTAATCTGACACGTGAGGCATCCTTTAACTAGATTTCTTGTATGACCATGGGGCCACTCATCTGGACATCCTTTGTACGTATGTCCTATCTCTCCACACGTTTTTCATGCCTTTAGTTTGGTCATAAGGTCCTCTTCAAAAACACTGTGGTTTTGATCAATCTTAGGCAGTTGGTCATTGACCAAATTCCACAGCTCACTTTGGTTCTCTAATAGTAGTCGCATTGTTGTGTGCAATTCGTTGTTGTTGATATTGGGGTGAGACATCTGTTTGTTAAAGAAAATAAATGAGTTGAATTATATGTACTATGGAGAAATCCTAGTTCAATAAACCAGAACAAGACAACAAATTTCTAACATAATCAATCAACATGGCTCGAACACAAGCAAACACATACGCTAAAGTTTCAAACTTATTTTGAGAAATCGAACTAACTGTTTATCGAACGAAACACACCAATGTCATGGAAAGACAAGAATGATTGTACTGCCATACCACAATTTGATAGGTCAATACATCATCGGATCTTGTTATTCAAATGGGTAGGTGGTCTAATTTATCTTTTTCTTGAGTGCTTCAAGTTCTTGTTCAACTTCCTTGAGTTCTTCTAGATGCTTCTGAGTGTTGAGAAGTCTAAAATGAGGTCTTTCTGCCAGGTACTCGATGGCTCTCCATGCTGCATTTCTTGCTGAATCAAAGAATGGTGTGTGAAGTATTGGGTTGGTGAACATGCAGACACCCTCAGTCTTGTGGTCAGCTTATTTTCTCTTGTATAGATGGACTTGTACCTTCCAATACTCTTGACCTTCATCCATGAAAGGAAAAACTTTGTATACTACTTCTCCTTCAAAACCCAAACTCTTCATGTTATCCTTCAGTGCCCTTGGAAACTCAGTCTCACATTCCAAGGTCATGGTCATAACTGGTCCTTTCTTGAGTGCTTCAATGAGGGCGGTCATCTAAGAAACAAGAGAAGAAACTTAGAAAGGAAATAGTTAAGATAGATACAAGAATGATGTTTGAAAAGTTCTTATTTTCAGCAAACTGAATGAAATAGATTTTCAATCCTATGGCCAAATCCTATTTCTATCCAAACCTAGGTTTTCGAACCTACAGGCAACACAGTGCTCTGATACCATCTGTAGCGTACATGCACTTTAAATAAGGCAGATACCTGTGTATAGTGCAAATCCCTGGATCGATTCGTTTGCACACATAGTTTACGATGTAATATCACAACAAAGTATCAATTTTATTACATCGATGATCCAGACTTACAAAATACTCATTACAAGTTGCATAGCATAAAGCTAGCTTTGAAATAGTACACAGCGGAAATACAATAGCAGTGGGTCTCCAACAACTTCATGTTGCCACAGTCGAAAACATGTTGGTTGTAGACTCGAAACCTTTAAACGAAACATCACTCGTCATCTGGTCAATCTGCAATAAGAAAAATATTGCAGCAACGTGGGTCAGATTCCATTAAAAATGGAGTCTGGCAAGTGACACTATGGTGGACACTTAATGGAATAACTCTATAGCCTATATGCATATTTGGCTGGTGGAGTTCAAGGCTATTTTGCATAAAGCCAATTTTTCTATCTCTTTGGAAACACTTTCTTCAAATCAAGACAAGTATGGCATGAAAACCATAAATCTCATCTTCCCTTGTTCACCCATCAAGTTTTATTTCTGAGTTGGAATGGTGGAATCCTCCGTTGACATCCGTGATCAGCTGCTCAAATTGTCCGTACTGGGGACACGGCTAAGTACTTAGTTTTACACGCTGCAGAGGTTGTGCACGTTCACCATTGTACCCATTCAACCCAAACTATCCTTTACACACCATTTGTGATAAGGGAAAGGAGAAGAATGAGACGAGATCTTTCAGAAGCATTTTCCCTCCCACTCTTGCTTGACCTGTTCCACCTAACATCCCCCTACATCTGCTTGTCAAGTCGGAGAGAGTCCACGCAACATAATTGATCAAGCCAGAGCCCATATGGCAATGGCTGCACTGGAAGCAATCGTCACTCGGAGTTCTTCAGATTCCTCTGTTCCCTGGGTGGCCATCCACAAGTGCACATACTCCAGGAACCATAGACATGGACCTGAGTAGCCACTCAACTTCGCCACCATACAACCAATCCACCGAGGAGGTTCATTAACTTAGTGGATGTACACTCTCAGGTGAAAATCACCATGCTCACGGCTCTAAGTAGAATAGACATTCATCCTAGGCGACGACAACCATGAGCACAGCACTGAGTAGTCACTTAACATTTTGTAAAACTTTTCATCAATTGCATAGCATCAATATTGCTACTAAGTATTATATAGGAACCTAGACACAGGAATAAGGAATTTCTACACAGGTTTAGCATAGCAATACTATCCTACACATGCTTATGTAAAAATACACTAAGTAATGCATATGGAAAATAATAGGAAGTTTATGAGGTGTGCCACTTGCCTTTGAATGTTGTCGTTGCTCACAAACTCTTTTCAACAACGAACGTTTGCTCTCCGTTCAATCTAAACAATATAAGCAAACAACAATACAACAATCAACAACAACAATCATCAAACATACTTGCACATACAAAGTGAACAAACAGGTTTCATTAAACTTTTCTAAGGAAATTATGTTTATGCATGAGGTGCAATATATTCTTAAGGACTAGAGATGTAGGTCATGCTAAGAAATATTTTAAGTAATGCAAAGAGAAATTGGGTGTCAAAATGACTAAGGACTAAGGTCATGAGTTGAATAAAATATTTTGTTTTATATCATCTTGAATAAGCATTCTAATGGCTCAAAATTTGTTTAAGTCTAAAAGACAAGATTAGGAAAGAGGGAAATGATAGAAAGTAGAATGTAGAATCTTCTCCTTGCTTCATTTTCTTCTTGATGTGATGACTTCATTGCAATTTTGTAGACTTGATGGTTTTGATAGTCTCCAGGTTGGTCTTGAATATTACTTAGTCATCCAGGGGTCTAAGAGAAGAAGGGAGAAAAAATGTGAGAGGGTGCAAGACTTAGAAAATATTTCTGGATGGTCTTCATGAACTTCTTCTTGATTTTTCTTCTAAGTGCTTCTACTCTTTGGAGATACTTCTGAAGTCTTGTTTTGGCTAAGTCCTTCATTGGTCTTCTAGCTCCATGTTGAAAATTACTAAGTGTCTAAGTGGAGCACTTTACCAAAATGCTAAGTTGAAAATACTTCTAACTTAGAGAAGAATAATGAAGAGGTTTTCCTATGAGGGATATAATTATATAATAAAATATGTAATGCATGAAATGCAATTTTTAATCACCGGAAAGCATCAAAATAACTTTTGTGATTTCTTTATAAATATGCATGAATTTATAAATGCAATTTAATTAACTTCTATTCTTGGAAAATATAATAAAAGGAACAATTATAAGATTAAAGTTTTCTATGATTAAATTTTTATAACAAAATTTTATAAATAGTGTTAATAGACAGGGGGCATTTAATTAAATTTATAGCAATTTGATTTAATCAAAAATAATATTTTTATTAATAGTTATGTTGAAAATACTCAAACTATTCAAATTAAATATATAACTATGAATTCATTCAAATATTACACAAATATATTTTATAGCAATGGCATCAATTTACAATTATTCCAAAGTCTCTAAAATAATTTTATTTGCAATTTTTGGATTTATAGATTTAAAGTTATGCCAAGAATACTCAAATCCACCATTTGAAATTTGAATATTTTAAGCTAAGTCAAATTTGAATGTTGGTGCTCGGAAGGGCTCCGCGAAGTCGATGGCGAAGTCGTGGGTGTCGGGGTGCGCTGGATCCTTCTCAAATGCTCATCGGAGACGGGAACGGTGACGGTTTCCGTCGGTTGAACAAGAACACGTCGATCTCGAGCAAAAACAGAACACCGATGGTGTTAGGAGGATGCGTAGGAATGAGAGGAAGAGGATGGAGAGGTTCTCGGGCTCGGGGGTTGCTCACCTCGCCGGAGAACGGAGAAAAACGGCGGCGGAAATCCGAAGTCCGGCGAGCAAATACACGAGCCTGGCGGCGGGCTGAGCTAGGGTTTTTGGGGGGAAAGGAGGCGGCGGAGGTGGGCTTTATATGGGGACAGAGGGGAGCACAAAGCGATCATCACGGCGCAAATAGAAGGAAGGAGATCGCCGGATGATTTTCGGTGCGTGATTCTCGCTGGAGGAGGAAGACGACCTCGGCTGATAGGTGGGTCCCGCTGTCAGGTTTTTCTCTTTTTCTTTTCTGTTTTATTTATTTCCTTTATAGCTTTTGATATATAATTCCAAATGAAGTCCAAACTGAAGGGGTAACGGTGCAGAAAACAATAATTTTCTAGCGTTTGAAACCCTAACTAGCCAGGATCTATCTATCTAGTACATGTGGTAACGGTGGCGGAACGGGTTACATTACCTCCATGTAGACTATTAGCGGGGATTACACTCCCGCACAAGCGTTCACGATGAAGTCGTGCGTAGCCGACCTCGAGGTCGCGGAGAACTTGCCGCAATGACGTAGACGATGACGCCGGGGTGTCGACGATGACCTGCGTCGACGGGCGTCGGGCGGAAGATGGTGAGGCGCCGGCGGCAGGGGGGAGGCGGCGCAGCGGCTGCAGGGGGGCGAGATGACGTCGCCCAGGCTCCTCAAAAGAGTCATTTAGAGCTTAGCGGCAACCCCCGGTCATTCAGATCCAGCTGAAATCGCAGGGATAGAACTTTTCTGGAATCCCGCAGGGCAACGGCGCCCGACGGTATAGCTTAGGTGGAGAGAGGGGGCAAAATGGGCGGAGAAGCAACTCGGCCGGCCTGCTATACAATTAATTGTATTTTTCTGTAACTAATCCAATTAATATGCCTTGCTATATAAAAGGGGAAGGGGGTGTGCATACACCTTGCCTCCCCCATGTGGGACTAAAGGAATACGAGGGGGAGGGGGGTTCGGCTGAACCACCTAGTCCAAGTTGGACTAGGGGCCCAAGCCCCCTTCCTCCCATGGTGTTGCGGCTCCCCCCTCTTGGGGCGCATATAGGTGGGAGCCCCCTCTTGGAGGCTTGGCCGGCCTAGGTGGGCCCCCACATTGCCTGGCTGGCAAGGTTGGCTCCCCTCGGGAGCCTATATAAGAAGGGGCACCCCTGGCCTTTTAATTAAACCAATTAATTCTCTTATTTCTCCTCGATTTCATGATAACCTTTGTCAGAGTTGCGCCGAGGAGGATGAGGGGATCTCTCCACCATAGCCTGGTGCCGCGCTGCTGGTGTTCCGATCCAAGTCTTCCGCTGCTCGTCCTGGACTGGAGCTTCGTAGGTCGTCGTCTCCCTCGTATGTGTGTAACGCCCTGCGAGGTGCTGCGCTAGCGATGCTCGGAGGCCTACTTCCTCCACCCGACCTCGAGGTCATCTTCGTCGTCTTCGTCGCCCCAAGTTCTTCGCGAGCTAGAGGTCGGCTACGTCGCCTTCATCGTCAACGCTTGTGCAAGAGCGTAATCCCCGCTTATCGGTCTACAAGGTTATAATTCTGATCTCCTCCGTACTTCTATATCTGCATAGTGTAGATCTTGGCTAGTTAAGGATATCGCCGATAGGGATTTTTTGGTTTTCTGCCTGCGATCCCCTGCACATACGGCTTGCACCGACTATGTGGCTGGCGGGTGTATGTTTCTCTCTCTTTATTTGGCAAAACAGTTTCAATGGAGGGCCCAAAAGGGATGCTTAAACATGCAATTATACGATCGACGTTGTGGTACAAAGTTTGTAGGTAGGGAAACGGTTCTCTTACGAATAAGCGTATAAGCCACGTAAAACTTGCAAAACTAAATAAAGATAGAGGCGTCTAACTTTGTTTTGCAGAGACGTTATTTTATGTGACATGGTTACGGTAAGTTTTATATTACTCGTACTGTCGTAGGCAATGGATGGCACCATAGACTCGGAGCCATGCCGGGGTACCCAGGACCAGGCACATGGCGCCATGGAGGTCCAGGCGCATCGACCATGTCGCATCGCACTTCATTACTTTATGTTGATATTGTGATGTTGTGTGTGCATCGTGTTGTTTGCTTATATTTTAGATATACAACGGTAGCATCTTAAATAGGATGATCCCTAACAAATACCAAAAGTGTGTTCTCCCTCGTTGCGCACAACCAAGAAAGTTCTAAGTTATGAGCCAGGCCGTGACGATCGGGTGTCAGACATATCGTCGTTTGCATACAGTGGGTGTAAGCCATGTTGCATGCATAGGGTCTTCGAGGTTTGATTGGCGAGCCTAGCATATGCAGATATGGCCTCGAAACACGGGAATATCGAAAGATCGAACATGAGTCACAGAGTTGATGTGATCGACATTTTGTGTCCACCTTTGAAGCTGTGCCGCCGGCCGTGACGATCGGGGGTGGTATAGTGGATGGGGGTCATGCAATCCCTATTATCATTTAAGGGATAATAATTTTAGTGGATTGTGTTTGATAATATGATTATAAAATAAAACTCACATATGTTATAAACTTTACCTTACCTCTTTTGCGATCATATCTGTAGATGGAACTATACTTCGGTTACTTCCTTAGGAGTTCGGTTTCCAACTTGCAAGCCAATGGGTCCAACTTAATATTGTGGTACAACAAACTTAGAGAGATTCTCATCCACGACAACCTCCTATATGTCCTAGAACAAAAGTTAGGAGATAGACCATGTGATTCTGCTAGCAAGGAGAAAGATGATGAGTTCCGTAAGCATCATGATATTTTCAAAGAAGTGGAGGTCGTCATGAGCGTATTCCTAGCACCAGAGTTGAAAGAGCTGTTTCAACACATGGAGTCATATGTCGTGATTGATGCGATCAAAGGACACTTCAAAGATGAATTGAGTCTTGAGCAATCCAGACAGCTTAGAAAGTTCCGGACCATTCACATGGAGGAGCATACCTGTCTGGAGACTCATTTGAAAAAGTTTTAAGACATCTACTTCAGGCTTACGAATATCTACGATTTCTAGATAGCAGACTCTAGTGCAACCGAGACTGCGCTTATATCTTTGCCTCCTAGCTATGAAGAGCATGTGTGTGAATATGCTATAAAGAGGGACACGATGAGCTTCTTCACGTTCGTGAACAAGTTCAAATCTCTAAAAGTTGATTCCATCGAAGGAGAGCTCTTCGACACTACAGGTATATTTGATATACAAACATATAAATGTATTCTTCTCATACTTGATGAAAAGTATTTGATACTTGTTTTGTTTATGAAACAGTCCCTGATTATCACAAGTATGAGGCGATGGGTGACGTGACAGTGCACAAGTGATGGCAAGCAAGGAAGTTGATGGACAATAGTGCTCACGTCCTCGAGATATCATATTAGTTATCATCAATAGTTTTTTATAAGACATTTTGTAATAGTGAGAGTGTGATCTAGTTTGGTGTCTTGAATGTTACAAGACATAGTTATTCATATATGTAATAGAACAAATCAGTTGTTTTATGTTATGAAACAAAGCAGTTGTAATATAGATGTATTTGCATGACTTTCAATTAATTTCCTCTATGATTATTAGTAAATAAGTGTATTTGCATAATAAGTCATGAGTCTGGAAATTAATTGAAATTCGAATTCCTCTATGATTATTAGTAAATAAGTGTATTTGCATAATAAGTCATGAGTCTGGAAATAATTTGATAAAAGATCAAATGGGGTTTTACAAAAGAAAGATTAGTGAATATTGTATTCACAAGATTAATCATAGGAAAATATTTTTGAGTTATGACTTCAACACAAAAGACTTGTGAAAAAACGTTTCACAAAATTATAATATCATATATAGTGATATGTGTGAAATATTATAATCATACTCTATTTTAGATAAAGTGTGGTCTTTCAGAATCTCGTTTAGAACCTCATAATATGTTCGAAACGTTATAGTCGATGTCCACTTTAGAAAATATATGTTTTTCCAACGGTAGTTCGTGTGATCGACAATAGTGTCCTAATATAGATGATTATACGATAATTCAGAATATACACGAATAGTTCTTTGTAGAATACTCACATTGGATGAGAGTGTATTCCAAAACCCGACAGAAACAAAACTTGTGTTGTTGTCTGTGTAATTCCAAAGAAAATGTGATTTTTGAATTATGGTTAATGGAATAAAATTAGAAGGTTGAAATAAGGTATCAGACCTATATTCATAAAAGTAGAACATTGGAATGTGTTCCAAAGGTGTTTGTCTACAAATGAAAATTTAATGATAAGAGTGAAGGAGACTTGAAAATCGTTTTCTGCTTGCAATCCTCTTG
This sequence comes from Poa annua, assembly GCA_026929855.1. Taxonomy (NCBI): domain Eukaryota; kingdom Viridiplantae; phylum Streptophyta; class Magnoliopsida; order Poales; family Poaceae; genus Poa; species Poa annua. Next base: position 299,434,290 of record CM049426.1, read on the forward strand.
AAAGAGATCATAGTATTTTCATTAAAAGAAGCTTCTACATAAGGTGTTGTTATAATATTTGATGTCAAGTCACCGTTTAATATTAAGTATTTTTGATCTTGTTGACAGATCAAGGTACACCTTATGAATACAAAGAAAGTTGAGAAAATATCAGAATACGAACAAAGGCTTTTGAGTCTGTAAATCCAAGTTACATTTACAAGGATTAAAACAATAAATGTTACTATAAATCTTATTAGAAGAATAAGGTTAATTAATCATCATATAAAGTGTTATATGAGAGATGTGACTATAAGAAAGACATGGAAGCATATTTTGTCAAGATATGTATCTTAGACAAAATCAAATTTGTTGGCTACATAAATGTAGACATGCTTGAAGTCTGTGGGATATGTATTAATAGAATACTAAAGTTCGTGTTAAGTTCGAATTGATGAAAGATCAACGGTTTTGGTTTGACCAAAATGTCGAAATAAATTGTGAATTTAAGTGGGAGTAAAACTAGTTTACTCAGGTAGAATATGTAAAGGACATATTTTTTAGTGGGAGCTTAGACCCTCATATGTGTAGTTGACATATTTTGAGTGTGAGCTCATGTTCTCAAATAAGTAGAGGACATAATTTGAGTGGGAGTCGAATTCATTATGTGTAAATGACACATCGTGAATTGTACCAGTAAAAATTATTAGCAAGATGAAGTTGTGAAACTATTTAAAAGTTAGTGTCTGTTTGGAATAGAACGGAAATTTTAAATAGATAGTCGAGTTGTTTTGGATTGGTTCTGAAGAGTCGGAATAGATTAAAACCAAAGGAATGGTCCTTGGAAATCCAATTAATCATTAAGAGTAATGATAGACGATAATAGTGGTTGTATGATATGTTGAGCTATTATGTGATATTAGACATCATACAGGAACCATATTATGGCTCGATAAAATATGACCCATGTTCTTAGAAGAAGAACAGTTATGAAAGTAAATTTAGAATTTACTGGAAGTAGAAATGTATTAGTTATTAGATTGACATTGGAGTGTCAAGTCTTCTACATAGGTATGAAAGTATATAGATATCGTGAGATTGTAAATGTTACAAGGAGTTCTCTATGACTGAGTGTGTTTGCAAAGAAATTGTCTGGTTAACAGAATCAGATTAAGCGTTGGGAAACAAAAGTCTCACTTGGTTACGGTATTTGTATATATGTCATTAGATAACATGATGATATCAAACCGGTTGATATCAATGAATCGCAAAAGAACATACAATTGTGTATTGTACAGATTGTCAGAGTAACACTCTTCCACGAGCAAGCATTAACATATAACACTCATTTGATAAGGGGTTATGATGAAGTAAAATGCAGCTGGTTTATTTGTACTCTAGTGCAAGTGGGAGACTGAAATAGATATGCCCTAGAGGCAAATAAATCAGTAGTATTTATCGCATTATCTCATAAGTTTATAATAGGTTTTTGTATTATGTTATAACTGTATTTATCAGAATTATTAATACACGTGTAATACATAGACAACCAGAGTCCCTAGTGAGCCTCTATATAAACTAGTCCGTTGGGCAACAGTTGATCGAGATTCCCGATCAAGAACAATGACGTCGGTTGACAATGGGGTCATCTTATTAGTAGAATAAGGTGATGGACATACGCAATGTATTGCAATAAGATCACATTACGATGTTTGTCATTTGCAATAGATAAGTAATATGATAGCTTATTCCTTAGACCGTGAGACCGTACTTATTGCTACTCCGTAGGGGTGCTTTGGGAGCATCAAACGTTGTGTCTTATATAGCATGACAATAACGGTGTCCATCTTGGGTATCACGAAAGAGTATGTTGAGACGTAAGGATCAAGAGCGGGATTTGTTCATTCTTGTAATGGAAAGATACTCTGGGCCCACTCGGTGAGATTGCATCTATATAGCTGCGCAGCTTATGACTAGGTCATGGAGATGTAATGTCACAGACGAGTTAATAACCTATGTCGGTAACGAGATACAACAAGGCATCAGATGTCTACAATCATATCTCGGACAAGGTAGTATCGCGGAAACAAAGGGAATGAATATCATGTTTATGGTTCAACGACGATATTCATAGAATGCACAGGGAAAGTCATATGCATCCAGGTATCCCTGACGGTCATTGGCTAGCGAAGGGTCTTGACCATGTATGGAGTGTTCTCGAACCGTAGCGTAACAAGCTTAAGGTCTTAACGACACTGGGAGAACGTTTGGAATAATATAGGAGGTGATTGATGAGAGAGAAATGATCCGGAAAGAGTTCTGGTGGTCCGGAAGGTGTTCCGGGAAGGTCTGGAATGGTTCCGGGAATGTCCGAAAGATGTTCGGGTGGTTCGGAAAATGTTTCAGAATCACGGGAGATTAAATAATGTGTAAATATATTAATTATGAATAAATTATATTTTTATTAATTTAATATTAGTTAAAAAAAGAGAAATAAGGGGGGAGCCCACTTAATGGGCCAAGAGGGGCCCATGTGGGGGCCGAACCATCAGGGGGTGGGGCCCATGGCCACCACGCACCATGCGTGGTGCGGCCGGCTCCCCCTCCCTCTCCTTTAGTCCCACATGGTGGGGGGGTGCAAGACACCCCCTCCCCCCTTTATATAGCAAGGCATATTAATTGGATTAATTCATAGAAAATACAATTGATATTGTAGCAGGCCGGCCGAGCTGTTTCTCCGCCCGTTTTTCCTCCTCTCTCCACCAAAGCTATACCGTAAGGCGCCGTTTCCCTACGGGATTCCAGAAAAGTTCTACCCCTGCGATCTCAGCTGGATCTGAGTGACCGCGGGTTGTTGTTAAGCTCTGTATGCTTGCGATTGCTCGGAGGCTCCACATTTGAGGAGCCTGGGCGACATCGTCTCGCCCACCCAGCAGCCCTGCCGCCGGCGCACCCCCCAGACGTCGGCGCCACGCCACCTTCCGCCCGACGCCCGTCGACGTAGGTCATCGTAGTCATCGCCACGTCATCGTCTACTTCGCCGCGCCAAGTTCTCCACGACCTTTAGGTCGGCTACGTACGACTTCATCGACAACGCTTGTCCGGGAGCGTAATGCCCGCTATCGGTCTACATGGAGGTAATGTGACCCATTCCGCCACCGTTATCGCATGTACTAGATAGATAGATCATGTCTTGTTAGGGCGTTCTTACGCTAGTAAAATTATTGTTTGCTGCATCCGAACCCCTTCAGCGAACTCTCACAGTTATAGAGTCTACGTCAAATCCTTAGGGAGAGTTGTGGAATCTTGTAGTGTGAGGTTCGATGAGAATGACGCCTCCCAAGTGGCGCAATTTCATGTTTGTGATGTAGATAATGAGGAACTTCAAGATGCCATAAGAAGAATGGGAGTTGGTTTCTATCGCCCCATTGAGATCCATCATGAGCCACCTAAGGCAAGCACAAGCTCCACTCAAGTGGAGACTCCATCATCACAAGTTGAAGTGGCACCTAATTGAAGGGGATCGTGGGCAGAAAACAATAATTTTCCTAGCAACGATATCCTTAAACTAGCCAAGATCTATTCTATGCAGATATAGTAGTATGAACGGAGATCGGAATACGTACCCTTGTAGACCGAAAGCGGGGATTACGTTCCCGCACAAACGTTGTCGATGAAGACCGACGTAGCCGACCTCAAGGTCGTGTAGAGGAAGCAGACCTCCGAGCACCGCTAGCGCAGCACCTCGCAGGGAGTCGCACCCGTACGGTGGAGATGACGCCTCCGAAGCTCCAGTCCAGGACGAGCAGCGGAAGACTTGGACCGGAACACCAGCAGCGCGGCAGCGGGCTATGGTGGAGGAGATCCCCGACTCCTCTTGCTCGGCGCGGCTCCAACTTCGGAACCACGAGATCGAGAGAGAAATCAGGAATTAATTGGTGAATTAAAAGGCTGGGGGTGCCCCTTCTTATATAGGCTCCCAAGGGGAGCCAACCTTGCCAGCCAGGCAATGTGGGACTAACCCCCCACAGCCTGGTTCGGCTTGGGAGGTGCGCCGGCCCCCTGGTGGGCCCCTTGTGGCCCACCTAGGCTGGCCCTCCTGGCCCCCACCGAATTCCCCTAGGGAATTTTCCCCTCTTGGGCCTTCTTTCGTCCGGAAGGCCCATTTAGGGAAATCTGCCTTAATAAATTCGAAAATAAATATATAAAATCATATTTGCATATTAATAACACTAATTAATATCAAACATAATATATATAATATTTCCTAGCTCCGAAAACTCTTTCGGCGCTGCCCGATCTCCATCGGATCTCTCCCGGGACGCTCCCGGTGATCTCCTTCCTTTCCGGTTGTCTTGTCGAAACCCCTTAAGTGTGTTACCCTAGCGGTTCGATATAATATCAGGTATGATCAAGACTCCTCAATGATCGACGACTAACTCGTAGGCCTGGACCCCCTGAATTAATCCCTGAGATATAACTAATGACTTTCATCTATCAAACCTGAACGTGAAGTCTTAGACCTTTTGCCATAGCGATACTTAGCACGTCTGAGTGTCGTTCCATAGATATCTCCATACCTAATCCCGACCTCGTTACCGACGACGCAATCTTCTACTCTTTCATGATCTCATGTCTCCGTGACCTAGTCACATGCTTGCAAGCTCATTAGACATGATCTCACCGAGTGGGCCCGAGAGTATCTATCCTGCTACGCGGACTGGCAAATCCCGCTCTTGACCCCTCGTCTCAATACTCCTTTCCAATACCCAAAAGTATCACTGTTATTGTCATACTAAATAAGATACGACGTTTGGTGCAATCAAAGTATCTTCGGGGAATATCAATAAGAGTTGATCTCACGGTCAAAGGTGTAACGACTATGTTCTCCAAATCTGGGTATGTCCATCACACCACTCTCCAGCGATATGACTCTCATTGCCGACCGGCGCCATGCCCCATGACCGGGAAACCTCGATCATCAATCGCGCAACGAAACTAGTCTTAGTAGAGGCTACTAGGGACCTTGTTGTTTACGTATCACACCCGCATTAATGTTTCCGCTTAATACGGTTCTAGCATGACACAAAAACCTATTATGAACAAACGAGATATGATAAAGAATACACTTTATTAATTGCCTCTAGGGCATATCTCCTTCAGTCTCCCACTTGCACTAGAGTACAATTTAATCTAGATTACAACTTGGTAAAAGCCTAACACCCATAGCTAACTGGTGTTGTTCATGCTTATCAAGCGGAAGAGGCTTCGTCAGCGGATCTGCCACATTCAGATCCGTATGCACTTTGCAAATCTTCACATCGCCTTCTTGTACGTACTGACGTATCACGTGGAAGCGTCGGAGAATGTGTTTGGCGGTGGAGTGAGTCCTTGGCTCCTTGGCGTTCGCAATGGCACCCGTATTATCGCAGAAGAGGACCACGGGGTCTTGCACGCTCGGGAACACTCCAAGTTCGATGACGAACTTCCTCAGCCACACAGCTTCATTCGCGGCCTCGCAGGCAGCAATGTACTCCAACTCCATTGTAGATTGTGCGACTATGGGTTGCTTCCCACTTCTCCAGCACACGGCGCCTCCATTCACCTTGAACACGTAACCTGTCTGTGACTTACAGTCATCGGGGTCTGAGCAGAAACTTGCATCTACGTAACCCGTTACGCCAAGTTCCTCATCGCAGCCACCATACACAAGGAACATTTCCTTTGTCTTATTGAGATACTTAAGAATGCTCTTAACAGCTACCCAATGCGCCATTCCAGGATTACTCTGGAACATGCTTGTCAAACTTAGAGCTAATGCCACATCTGGTCTAGTACTCAACATTGCATACATGATCGATCCTATGGCTGAAGCATAAGGATGTTTCGTCATTTCGGCCTTACCCAGTTCCGTCACCGGACACTGCGCCTTACGCAATATCTTATTCTTGATAACCGGCAGAGAACCCTTCTTTGCCTTCTCCATATGAAAACGCTTCAATATTTTATCAAGATAAGTACTCTGACTTAGTGCTAATAGGCGCCTTGATCTATCACGGTAGATTTTTATGCCTAAAACATACGCAGCTTCTCCTAAGTCCTTCATGGAAAACTTACTGTTTAAATATTCCTTCACGCTATTCAGAAGTTCCACATCATTCCCTATTAGCAATATGTCGTCAACATACAGTGCTAAGAACACAACCGAGCTCCCACTCATTTTCTTGTAAATACAGGTCTCTTCCACATTCTGGATAAATCCAAAACCTTTGATTACCTCATCAAAGCGAAGATTCCAGCTCCGAGATGCCTGCTTCAATCCATAAATGGATCGCTGAAGCTTGCACACCTTGTTAGCACTTCCTGGATCGACAAAACCTTCCGGCTGTACCATGTACAACTCTTCCTCAATGTTTCCATTCAGGAAGGCCGTTTTGACGTCCATCTGCCAGATTTCATAATCATAGTAGGCAGCTACCGCTAACAAAATCCGAATAGACTTAAGCATCGCTACCGGTGAAAAAGTTTCATCGTAGTCAATTCCATGAACTTGTCGGAAACCCTTTGCGACAAGCCGAGCTTTATAGACGGTCACATTACCATCAGCATCAGTCTTCTTCTTAAAGATCCACTTATTCTCGACGGCCTTACGCCCTTCGGGAATATCCACCAAAGTGCATACTTGGTTATCATACATGGATCCTATTTCGGATTTCATGGCTTCAAGCCATTTCTCGGACTCTAGACTCTCCATCGCCTCCTTGTAGTTCGTAGGTTCGTCTTGCTCGACTAGCATGACGGTGCAAACCATATTGCCATACCATTCTGGTGCGATCCGAGATCTACCAGACCTACGAGGTAGAACATCTTCCTCGACAGTTTCTCCCACTCCTTCCACGGAGGACGTTTCCGGAATTGCTTCCGTTGCGCCACTTGGAATCTCGAGTTCAGGATCAACGATTTCATCGAGGTCTACCTTCCTCCCACTTACTCCTTTCGCGAGAAACTCCTTCTCTAGAAAGGCACCGGTCTTCGCGACAAAAGTTTTGCCCTCAGCTTGGTTGTAGAAGGTGTACCCAACAGTTTCCCGCGGATATCCTACAAAGACGACTTTCTCCGACTTCGGTTCGAGTTTGTCGGGCTGTAGTTTCTTAACGTACGCCTCACAACCCCAAACCTTTAGAAACGATAACTTAGGCTTATGGCCATACCATAATTCATACGGTTTCGTTTCAACGGACTTGGACGGAGCCCTGTTTAAAATGAATGCGGCTGTTTCTAACGCATAACCCCAGAAGGACACTGGCAGATCGGTAAGAGACATCATAGATCGGACACTATCCAGTAGAGTACGATTACGTCGCTCGGACACACCGTTACGCTGCGGCGTTCCGGCGGGCGTAAGTTGGGGGCACTATGCCACAACTCTTCAGATGTGTGCCAAACTCAAAACTCAAGTACTCTCCACCGCGATCGGACCGGAGATGCTTGATTTTCCTATTAAGCTGATTCTCAACTTCACTCTGGAATTCTTTGAACTTTTCAAACGTTTCAGACTTGTGTTTCATCAAATAGATATAACCGTATCTACTCAAGTCATCAGTGAAGGTGACGAAGTAACGATAACCATTGCGTGTCGAAACGCTCATTGGTCCACATACGTCTGTATGTATGATCCCCAACAAATCTGACGCCCGTTCAACGAAACCTTTGAACGGTGTCCTGGTCATTTTGCCCATGAGGCATGGTTCACATGTATCGAGGGATCCGAAATCCAACGAGTCCAAGAGTCCATCGGAGTGGAGTCGCTTCATGCGCTTTATACCAATATGACCAAGACGGCAATGCCACAAAAACATGGCGGTATCGTCACTACACTTAATTCGTTTGGCTTCTATGTTATGGATGTGAGTACTACGATCGAGATTCAACAAGAATAAACCGTTATTCTCGGGAGCATCAACATAAAAGATATCATTCATATAAATAGCACAATTGCTTGACACTGATTTAAATGAATAACCGTCTTGTAACAGGCAAGACCCACTTATAATGTTTACACTCAAGGATGGCACAAAATAACATTTATTTAAAACCAAAACTAATCCCGATGGTAGATGCAGAGGGAGCGTGCCGACAGCCACCACGTCGACTCTCGATCCGTTGCCGACGCGCATCGTCACCTCATCCTTCGCCAGCCGCCTTCTATTCCGTAACTCCTCCTGAGAGTTACATATATGAGCAACAGAACCAGTATCAAATACCCACGTATTGCTACGGGCGGATGTAAGGTACACATCTATAACATGTATATCAAATATACCTTTCTCTTTGTCGACCGTCTTGCCAGACTTCCTATCCTCCAGATACTTGGGGCAGTTGCGCTCAGGTGATCCGATGGTCACCACCATCTTCTGCAGCTTGATTTCTAATTCGGCCACTTCGAGCATCTTCAGGATTTCCGACAGGGGTTTTGACGTCCCTTTCATGCCGTAGTCCACTATGGCGTTCTTATAGCTAGGGGGCAGAGAAATCAGCGCCCTATCAATAACCAACTCCTCTGGGATCACACTTCCCAGATCACTCAGAAGTCGAGCGCAGCCAAACAACTTGGCCAAGTGCTCACTGATATTGCCGTGCTCTTCCATCTAGGCTGAGAAGAGAAGCACAGTTGCCTCGTACGTCTCAGCCTTGACTTGTCGTGCAAAAACAACCATGAGTTCAGTGATTATATCATAAGCACCCTTGTTCATGAAACGGTTTTGCAGGTCAGCCTCCATGGCAAAGAGCATGCCACTCTGGACATAAGAAGAAATCTCCGCCTTTACCCCATGGACAATCCTATCGATTTCTGGGGCGGTGCTAGGAAGATCACCTAAGGGGGTATCAAGGATGTAGGCCACCTTGTGGGTTTCAAGGATGGACTTCAGATCGCGGAACCAGGACACGAAGTTAGACCCATCGGTCTTAAGCTTCTCTTTCTCAATGAACAGGTTCAGGTTAAAGGAGGGGTGAGACATCTACAATGGAATTTGCAACAACATAAGACTTTGTTCATAGTAATTTTGAGTTATAGTATTTTAGAAAATAACTAACATAACTCCCACTCAAACGAATATCCCTCCTGGTCGTTTAAGCGATTACACGACCCCCATCCATTGCACCACCCCTCATCATCAAAGCCGACGACACAACTTCAAGAGTAGACAAAATCGTCCGTCACACCAATTTTGTGACTCGTGCTCGGCCTTTCGGCCTTCCTGTTCCGAGGCCATACCTCTGAGTATGCTAGGCTCGCCACCAAAGACCTCCACGCTGACGCTTGTGCAACATGGCTTACACCCACCGTATGCGAACGAAGATATGTCTGACACCCGATCATCACGACCTGCCTCATAACGTAGAACTTTATTGGTGGTGCGCGTTGGAGGGAGAACACTAGTGGTATTTTGAAGGGATCATCTTATTCAGCTACCGCCGTGTAACACACACAATCACACAAAATAAGATGCACACAAAACATCAAATGTAATGCAATGTGATATAGTCCATCGCGCCATGGTCTTCTTGGCGCCCGCAGTTTATAAACAATTTAATAAACCTACCTTGACCATATCACATAGCCCCTGCAAAATAAAGTTAGACGCTTCTACTTTATCTTTTGCATATTTTACGTGGCTTGGGGCTTTCGTAAATAGAACCGCTTCATACCTACGAATCTTATGACCACAACAACGATCCAATAATTGCATGTTTAAGCATCCCTTTCGGGCCCTCCATTGAAAATGCGAAGACCAACTAAAGAGAGAGAAACTGTCACCCGCCAGCCACAGATACGGTACAAGCCGTATGTCAGTAGTGGAACCAGTCTCGCGTAAGCGTACGCGTAAAGTCGGTCCGGGCCGCTTCATCAACTCAATGCCGCTGGAATACACAAGTGCACGCTAGAGGGTAGCAAATAACAGGAACGGTGCCCCCGTGCAGAGCACGGGTTCTAACAGCGTACAGCTATATCTTACGATAGATCGGCTCTGATACCACCAAAGGGGATCGTGGGAAGAAAACAATAATTTTCCTAGCAACGATATCCTTAAACTAGCCAAGATCTATTCTATGCAGATATAGTAGTACGAACGGAGATCGGAATACGTACCCTTGTAGACCGAAAGCGGGGATTACGTTCCCGCACAAACGTTGTCGATGAAGACCGACGTAGCCGACCTCAAGGTCGTGTAGAGGAAGCAGACCTCCGAGCACCGCTAGCGCAGCACCTCGCAGGGAGTCGGACACGTACGGTGGAGACGACGCCTCCGAAGCTCCAGTCCAGGACGAGCAGCGGAAGACTTGGACCGGAACACCAGCAGCGCGGCAGCGGGCTATGGTGGAGGAGATCCCCGACTCCTCTTGCTCGGCGCGGCTCCAACTTGGGAACCACGAGATCGAGAGAGAAATCAGGAATTAATTGGTGAATTAAAAGGCTGGGGTGCCCCTTCTTATATAGGCTCCCAAGGGGAGCCAACCTTGCCAGCCAGGCAATGTGGGACTAACCCCCCAAAGCCTGGTTCGGCTTGGGAGGTGCGCCGGCCCCCTGGTGGGCCCCTTGTGGCCCACCTAGGCCGGCCCTCCTGGCCCCCACCGAATTCCCCTAGGGAATTTTCCCCTCTTGGGCCTTCTTTCGTCCGGAAGGCCCATTTAGGGAAATCTGCCTTAATAAATTCGAAAATAAATATATAAAATCATATTTGCATATTAATAACACTAATTAATATCAAACATAATATATATAATATTTCCTAGCTCCGAAAACTCTTTCGGCGCTGCCCGATCTCCATCGGACCTCTCCCGGGACGCTCCCGGTGATCTCCTTCCTTTCCGGTTGTCTTGTCGAAACCCCTTAAGTGTGTTACCCTAGCGGTTCGATATAATATCAGGTATGATCAAGACTCCTCAATGATCGACGACTAACTCGTAGGCCTGGACCCCCTGAATTAATCCCTGAGATATAACGAATGACTTTCATCTATCAAACCTGAACGTGAAGTCTTAGACCTTTTGCCATAGCGATACTTAGCACGTCTGAGTGTCGTTCAATAGATATCTCCATACCTAATCCCGACCTCGTTACCGACGACGCAATCTTCTACTCGTTCATGATCTCATGTCTCCGTGACCTAGTCACATGCTTGCAAGCTCATTAGACATGATCTCACCGAGTGGGCCCGAGAGTATCTATCCTGCTACGCGGACTGGCAAATCCCGCTCTTGACCCCTCGTCTCAATACTCCTTTCCAATACCCAAAAGTATCACCGTTATTGTCATACTAAATAAGATACGACGTTTGGTGCAATCAAAGTATCTTCGGGGAATATCAATAAGAGTTGATCTCACGGTCAAAGGTGTAACGACTATGTTCTCCAAATCTGGGTATGTCCATCACACCACTCTCCAGCGATATGACTCTCATTGCCGACCGGCGCCATGCCCCATGACCGGGAAACCTCGATCATCAATCGCGCAACGAAACTAGTCTTAGTAGAGGCTACTAGGGACCTTGTTGTTTACGTATCACACCCGCATTAATGTTTCCGCTTAATACGGTTCTAGCATGATACAAAAACCTATTATGAACAAACGAGATATGATAAAGAATACACTTTATTAATTGCCTCTAGGGCATATATCCTTCACTAATATGGAAGCAAATCAGACACCTATCCAAGAGCAAGAACAAGTTCATCCTCAAGTTGACAAAGATGCCACACAAGATTCAAGTTCTCCTATTGTCAACTCTAGTCAATATCAAGAGCAAGAGCAACCATCTTCTCCCTTTATTGAAAATGTGCAACAAGATGGTCATGCTCATCAAGACGGTCAAGACGGGGACTCAAATGATCTAGGTGATCAATCTGAAATCCCTCACAACAATGGGGATATTGAAACCCGTCGTCAAGCAAGAGTCAAGAGAGATTTGGAAATCAAGTGTCACAAGCTTGAAGCCTTCATTGGTGATGTATCTCGCAAGGTCTCAACAAGAGGTCAATTGGCTAGCTTTAGTTAACATCAAGCTCATATCTCTATGGTTGAACCAAAGAAAGTGTTTGAAGCTCTTGAAGATCCGGATTGGTTGGAAGCCATGCATGAAGAACTAATAACTTGAAGCACAACAAAGTATGGAATCTAGTAGAGAAGCCAAAAGATTGCCGCAATGTTATAGGCACCAAGTGGATATTCAAGAACAAGCATGATGAGCATGGAATGGTTGTAAGGAACAAGGCAATATTGGTGGCTCAAGGGTACTCTCAAGTTGAAGGCATTGATTTTGGAGAGACCTATGCTCTCGTTGCTCGCCTTGAGTCCATCCGTATCCTTCTTGCCTATGCATCACATCACAATTTTACGTTGCAACAAATGAATGTAAAAAAACATTTCTTAATGGTCCTTTGTAACATCCTAGGATTTTTCAAATTTTGAAAAATCAGAAAAATTAAAAACTTTTTGAAAACTATTTGTATGTCGATTTGAAAACAAAATTCATGCATGCATTCATCATTTTCTTGCATTAGATATATTTGAAATTACAATGGTTGAAATATTAATTCCACTTGAAAACCTATTTGAGAAAATATTAAAAATAAAATAACGATTATGCTATTTATCTTATTTTACTTTAATATTTTGATTGTAATTATTAGAAATAATTATTTTCATATGTTCACAATTGTGGTACCAAATTTTATTTACCCATAAATAAATTAATTAAATTTCTATTTCCAAATTTGACAAAAGTGTCAAATTTGCATTAAATCAAATATTCAAAATTAATATTTTTAAAAAAAGTGGTCAAAACATGTCCATAAATATTTTAAAATAAAGATATGCTTTTTAGAAATTTTTAGAAATTAATTTCACTTAATTCGGAATTCTAAAACAAAAGTTATGAAGGAATTAAGGAAAAAAAATAAATAATAAAAAAAAACGAATCGGGCCAGCCGGCCGGCCCACGAACGAACAGAACAGAGCAATCGTATCCAACTCAAATTCTGAAAATTCTTTTTTCTAACCACGTTTCATTCAAACACGTTTATCTCGAGAAATATAACTCCAAATCCGGATCCGCACTTAGACACTTGAGATTCTTAACATGAAGACTAGAAGGCCAATGAAGACTTAGCCAAGAAAAATAAAACTCCGAAGGCATCTCCAAGAAGCAAAAAAAACACTAAGAAGAAAATCAAGAGGAACTGCAAGAAGACCATCCCCCTTTATTTCTCTAAATCTTTCTCTCTTTTCTTTTCTAAGATATATTCAAGACCACCCCTGGTGATATACAAATCATCAAGTCTGAAGAGCCATCAAGTCTACATGATTCAATGAAGACATCACCAAGGAGAAAGTACAAATCTGGAGATGAAGCCTGGGAGATCAACTATATCTTCCCTGTATCTTTTTCTGTCTCCCTATTCTTCTTCCACTTTGGACATAAACCAAGTCCTTAGTGATTTTGACCAGGTTCTCAGAGTGCTAATTGAAGAAGAAGGAAACTACAAAGGAGTTGAAGAATTCAAGATCAAACATGATGAAGACTAGGAGCAGTCTTACAACTTAGTCAAGTTGACTTATAGCAATTGATTTTATGACCTTGGTCCTTAGTCATATTTGGCTAACACACTTGCCTTGCATTAACTTAGAATAATTTCTTGGCATGGCATGCATCTCTAGTTCTTAGAAATATTTTGCACATCATGCATAACATATTTTTGTATGGTTATTTTGTTTGTATGTTTATTTGTGTCTTGTTTGACTTGTTAGAAATTTCGGAGAGAAACGAAGGCTTTTGCAACTGTTACTCCTGCTCTCCCTATTGCCAAGGCAAGTGGCACACCCCATAAATTTCCTAAGTATTTTCTATGCATTACCTAGAGTATTTTCTATATGCATGTGTTGGACTTAGTAGTATTGCTATGCTGAAACTACTATATCCCTTACATTAGTTGTGTCTAGAATCCTATGGGTAACTTGGTAGTAATATTGATGCTATGCAAAAGTTGTTTTGTGAAAAGTTAATTTCTACTAAGTTAAAGATACTTCTGGGTGGATGTGGCAAGAGGATGGAGGTTAGAGTTGAGTGGCTGCTTAGGCTCATTTAGGTGGGTGCTACTGGCTAAGACCCAGGCTCATTTAGATGAGTGAACCTGAGTACGTACACTTGAGGATGGCCACCCAGGAACAAAGGGACCAAAGTTTTCTCCAAGTGAAGATGTTTCCAGTGCAGCCACGTGGTATAATGGCTCTGCCTTGACTTTTCCCCAAAGGTCTCGTCTCAGGCTTCTCCTTTCCTTTTCACTACATGAGGGTCAAGGACAGAAGGGTTGTTTGAGTCTCGTGGTGAAAGTGCACAACCTCTGCAGAGTGTAAAACTACGTACTTAGCCGTGTCCTCGGTTACGGACAATTTTGAGCAGCTGATCAAGGATTCAACGGAGGCTCCCAACATTCAAATTTCTAAGTTAAAAGTTGATGGGTGAACAAGGGAAGATGAGATTATGGTTTTCATGCCATACTTGTCCTGATTTCAAGAAAAGTGTTTTCAAAAGAGTAGGAAAAATTGACTTTATGCAAATTAGCCTTGAACTCCACCAGCCAAATATGCATGTAGGCTATAGAGTTATTCCATTAAGTGTCCACCATAGTGTCACTTGCCAGACTCCATTTTTAATGGAATCTGACCCACTCTGTTGCAAAATTTTATTTGATACAGGTTGTTCAGATGACGAGTGAGGTTTTCGTTAAGGGATTTCGAGTCTGCACCAACATTTTTTCGCCTGTGGCGTATCATGAAGTTGGAGGCTCATAGAAGATTTATTTCCGTTGCTTTATTGTTTTGATCTAGCTTTAAGCTATGCAAAGATGTATCAAACTATTTATTTTTGTAAGTCTGGATCATCGATGTAATAAAATTGATACTTTGTTGTGATATTACATCGTAAACTGTGTGTGCAAACGAATCGATCCAGGGGTTTGCACTATACACAGGTATCTGCCTTATTTAAAGTGCAGATACGTTACAGATGGTATCAGAGCACTGTGTTGCCTGTAGGTTCGAAACCCCTAAGTCTGGATAGAAATAGGATTTGGCCATAGGATTGAAAATCTATTTTTATTCAGTTATCTAAAAACAAAAAATTTCATTTTATCCTCTCTTATACTCTCGTCTAATATCAAACTTCTGAAAATATCTTATCTTTTTCTAGTTGACCATGTTCGTAATGTCTGAGTTCGATACTTCATATGAAATTCCACAAGTCAACATGAAGAACTACCTGCATGGAAGGACACTGAAGAACCCAAATTCATAGATCAAACACTTAGAAGATTTTGAAGAAAGAAGAACTTGAAGCACTCAACAAGGAGATAGACAAGAGACCACCATTTAATTAGAACAACGACACCGTGATAGTGTATTGATCATGCCAACTCAGTGTGGTACGACAATACTAGATTGCTTGTTTGTGTTGAAACTTGTTGCTCGATGTTTGTTAGATATTGTTTGTAAGATGATTTGCCTCAGTTTGTTGAGTTTGGGGTAGAAATTTTCCCTAGTGCCCTTCTATCTTTTACTCATCTATGCTAAAACCCACAGATGCCTCCCCGACGTGCTCCTGGGAACAACAACAACAACAACGACAACAATGATGCTATGCAGCAGTTGATGGCCGCCCAAACCCAGTTGATGACTATGATGACTCAGTTTATTGCAGCAAACCACAACAACAATAATAACAACAACAACAATCCTCCACCGCCACCACCTCCCCAAGTGGACAGGCTTACTAGATTTCTGAGGCTTAGGCCAAACAAGTTCTCAACCTCAACTGAGCCAATGGTAGCTGATGACTGGCTGCGTTCCGTGCAAAAGGATTTGGTGACAACTGAATGTGATGATGCTGAGAAAGTCAGGTTCACCGCACATCTTCTCGAAGGACCTGCTGCCCAATGGTGGGAAACTTATCAGATTACTCACCCATTGGACACCTTGACCTGGGAGGAATTCAAGGAAGGATTTCGTAATGCTCATGTCTCCACGGGGATTATGAATCTGAAACAGGAGGAGTTTTGCAATCTGCGACAGGGTAACAGAAGTCTTAAGGAGTACATGGATGACTTTCATGCCTTGTCTCGATATGCTCCTGAGGACATTGATACAGATGCAAAGAGGAAGGCAAAATTTCTCAAGGGACTATGTGATGAGCTGAAGATACCTTTGACTGTTGCTTATGCTCCAAACTATCAGATACTTCTCGATCAAGCAATCACCCTTGAAGATAGCATGAAGAAAGCTGAAAACAGGAAGAGGAAGATGAACAAGCACTCCTCTGAACCCTCATTCAAGAAACATTTTGTTCATGATGGGAACCATGGTCACAAACTTGGAAACCACCATAGTGGAGGAAGCAACCATAAGCATCATGAACACAATGGTGGATTCAAGGGAAACGGACACGATGCTCCTAACCACAATCATCGTCCAAATGTGGAACCCAAGAAAAACATCAATCATATCACATGTTACAACTGCAAGAAGCAAGGACACTACTCCACCGGCTGCCCAGAAAAGAAAGGGGCCGAGGCCGCTGTCAAGCCAAATCCTTTTGATAAAGGATATGCGAACCACATCACCGTGGAGGAAGTGAACGGTACATTTTAAATCAAGTTTCTTATTGAATTTTCAGTACCAACAAAGATTTCTTTTAAGGGTGGTAGCCCACCCAGTCAAACCAGTCACAACCATTTGCTAGCCTTCTCGAATCTCGAGGACGAGATTCCTTTTAAGGGTGGTAGTCTGTAACATCCTAGGATTTTTCAAATTTTGAAAAATCAGAAAAATTAAAAACTTTTTGAAAACTATTTGTATGTCGATTTGAAAACAAAATTCATGCATGCATTCATCATTTTCTTGCATTAGTTATATTTGAAATTACAATGGTTGAAATATTAATTCCACTTGAAAACCTATTTGAGAAAATATTAAAAATAAAATAACGATTATGCTATTTATCTTATTTTACTTTAATATTTTGATTGTAATTATTAGAAATAATTATTTTCATATGTTCACAATTGTGGTACCAAATTTTATTTACCCATAAATAAATTAATTAAATTTCTATTTCCAAATTTGACAAAAGTGTCAAATTAGCATTAAATCAAATATTCAAAATTAATATTTTTAAAAAAGTGGTCAAAACATGTCCATAAATATTTTAAAATAAAGATATGATTTTTAGAAATTTTTAGAAATTAATTTCACTTAATTCGGAATTCTAAAACAAAAGTTATGAAGGAATTAAGGAAAAAAAATAATAATAAAAAAAACGAATCGGCCAGCCGGCCGGCCCACGAACGAACAGAACAGAGCAATCGTATCCAACTCAAATTCTGAAAATTCGTTTTTCTAACCACGTTTCATTCAAACACGTTTATCTCGAGAAATATAACTCCAAATCCGGATCCGCTTGATCCTACGCGTTCACAACTCCGAGCCCTATCTATTCCACCATCCCTCCGCCTATATAAACCCCTGTAGCCGCCGGCATCTATTCTACTCTTTTCGTTCCACCGAAACCCTAATCAGCGAAATAGTATTTTGTTCGTTCGACGAACAAAACCATCTCAAATCGCGACGGGGCCTTAATCATTGTTGTAGATCTCGTCGATACATTTCCATCGCAATAAGTCTCAACTCTTTTCATCAAGCGTGGAGGAAGAATTTTGAATCGTCATCCATCAGATGTGAAGTCGTATTCTCATATCTCTTCGCGCTCGTTGCGCCAAATCAAAATTCCTTCGGTGAAAAGGTAGATCTACTCTATATCTACAACTTTCCTGTTGACAACTTTTTATTTTAACGTACGTAATTTTCTATATAATACAGATCGTGTTTGATGTTATTCGGGTTACCAAACCATCTCAAAAGTTTGGGACGACAATATGAAAGTTGTTCCTCTGATCAAGACCTTTCTTGCCCCAAGCCTCACCTCTTTTGGTTCAGCGAGCTGAGAGATATTCGCGTTTGAAGTTTCGGACCAGAAAGGTATTTTGAGATTTGTGACCAATCTATTCATCCACTTATGTTATAATTGTGATAATTAGAAAGAGCACGTAATTCTCTACAACTTTTGTTAAGAGTATTTTTTCATCCGAGCAACTTTTTTTTGGTCAAATTCGAAGTCAAATCCTAGTCAGCCTGCCACGTCAGCAAGTCAATTCCCGGTCAGCAGTCAAAGTCAACAGTCAACCGAAGACCGGCAGTTTTGCAGAAAAATCCTAAATTTTAAATCTATCACTATTTTTTTTGGTTTGGTCAAATTTTACAAATAAAATATTTTTGGAAAGCTTATGACACGTAGAAACTTTTGGCATCATTACTTTTATGTTTTGTCAAATTAAAATTTATTGAAATTTAAAAGTGGCATTAATGGTAATTTGAACATAACTTCAAATTTGAAATTTAAAATTTATCAAACTCTTTTGCTATAAATTTGAATGTCTAAGTATTGGCAGTAGTATTTTTCTACTAATTTGTAGAATAATTTTTCTATGATTTTGTAAATAATATTGATTTAATACTTTAAATGATATTTTAATGAATAAAAAAACTTATTAAAAATATATTAAATTAATTTCATTATCTATTCGAATTATAAAGTACTTAGTCATATTATGACCACTTTGGTATTAAAAGGTACTTAGAAATATTTTGCCTCTTTAAACAAAATAAATTCTTCCTTAGAAAATATTTGATAACTATTTTTCGACAACACTCTTCCTTAGAAAAATTTCAACATCTTAAAGATGCTAAATCTTTTCCTTAGAAAATTTTAGTATCTAGAAAACTTAGTTGTTTTCTTTTGTTAAGTGTTGTCCTTAGAAATAAATTGCATTGCATGCATGGCATATTTATTGTATAGTTATTGTTTTTCTCTAAGTTACTATTTTTTCAACATAGTGTTTTGGTAAACTGCTATGCACTTAGACACTTGAGATTCTTAACATGAAGACTAGAAGGCCAATGAAGACTTAGCCAAGAAAAATAAAACTCCGAAGGCATCTCCAAGAAGCAAAAAAAACACTAAGAAGAAAATCAAGAGGAACTGCAAGAAGACCATCCCCCTTTATTTCTCTAAATCTTTCTCTCTTTTCTTTTCTAAGATATATTCAAGACCACCCCTGGTGATATACAAATCATCAAGTCTGAAGAGCCATCAAGTCTACATGATTCAATGAAGACATCACCAAGGAGAAAGTACAAATCTGGAGATGAAGCCTGGGAGATCAACTATATCTTCCCTATATCTTTTTCTGTGTCCCTATTCTTCTTCCACTTTGGACATAAACCAAGTCCTTAGTGATTTTGACCAGGTTCTCAGAGTGCTAATTGAAGAAGAAGGAAACTACAAAGGAGTTGAAGAATTCAAGATCAAACATGATGAAGACTAGGAGCAGTCTTACAACTTAGTCAAGTTGACTTATAGCAATTGATTTTATGACCTTGGTCCTTAGTCATATTTATCTAACACACTTGCCTTGCATTAACTTAGAATAATTTCTTGGCATGGCATGCATCTCTAGTTCTTAGAAATATTTTACACATCATGCATAACATATTTTTGTATGGTTATTTTGTTTGTATGTTTGTTTGTGTCTTGTTTGACTTGTTAGAAATTTCGGAGAGAAACGAAGGCTTTTGCAACTTTTACTCCTGCTCTCCCTATTGCCAAGGCAAGTGGCACACCCCATAAATTTCCTAAGTATTTTCTATGCATTACCTAGAGTATTTTCTATATGCATGTGTTGGACTTAGTAGTATTGCTATGCTGAAACTACTATATCCCTTACACTAGTTGTGTCTAGAATCCTATGGGTAACTTGGTAGTAATATTGATGCTATGCAAAAGTTGTTTTGTGAAAAGTTAATTTCTACTAAGTTAAAGATACTTTTGGGTGGATGTGGCAAGAGGATGGAAGTTAGAGTTGAGTGGCTGCTTAGGCTCATTTAGGTTGGTGCACCTAGCTAAGACCCAGGCTCATTTAGATGAGTGAACCTGAGTACGTACACTTGAGGATGGCCACCCAGGAACAAAGGGACCAAATTTTTCTCCAAGTGAAGATGTTTCCAGTGCAGCCACGTGGTATAATGGCTCTGCCTTGACTTTTCCCCAATGGTCTCGTCTCAGGCTTCTCCTTTCCTTTTCACTACATGAGGGTCAAGGACAGAAGGGTTGTTTGAGTCTCGTGGTGAAAGTGCACAACCTCTGCAGAGTGTAAAACTAAGTACTTAGCCGTGTCCTCGGTTACGGACAATTTTGAGCAGCTGATCAAGGATTCAACGGAGGCTCCCAACATTCAAATTTCTAAGTTAAAAGTTGATGGGTGAACAAGGGAAGATGAGATTATGGTTTTCATACCATACTTGTCCTGATTTCAAGAAAAGTGTTTTCAAAAGAGTAGGAAAAATTGACTTTATGCAAATTAGCCTTGAACTCCACCAGCCAAATATGCATGTAGGCTATAGAGTTATTCCATTAAGTGTCCACCATAGTGTCACTTGCCAGACTCCATTTTTAATGGAATCTGACCCACTCTGTTGCAAAATTTTATTTGATATAGGTTGTTCAGATGACGAGTGAGGTTTTCGTTAAGGGATTTCGAGTCTGCACCAACATGTTTTCGCCTGTGGCGTATCATGAAGTTGGAGGCTCATAGAAGATTTATTTCCGTTGCTTTATTGTTTTGATCTAGCTTTAAGATATGCAAAGATGTATCGAACTATTTATTTTTGTAAGTCTGGATCATCGATGTAATAAAATTGATACTTTGTTGTGATATTACATCGTAAACTGTGTGTGCAAACGAATCGATCCAGGGGTTTGCACTATACACAGGTATCTGCCTTATTTAAAGTGCAGATACGTTACAGATGGTATCAGAGCACTGTGTTGCCTGTAGGTTCGAAACCCCTAAGTCTGGATAGAAATAGGATTTGGCCATAGGATTGAAAATCTATTTTTATTCAGTTATCTAAAAACAAAATTTTTCATTTTATCCTCTCTTATACTCTCGTCTAATATCAAACTTCTGAAAATATCTTATCTTTTTCTAGTTGACCATGTTCGTAATGTCTGAGTTCGATACTTCATATGCAATTCCACAAGTCAACATGAAGAACTACCTGCATGGAAGGACACTGAAGAACCCAAATTCATAGATCAAACACTTAGAAGATTTTGAAGAAAGAAGAACTTGAAGCACTCAACAAGGAGATAGACAAGAGACCACCATTTAATTAGAACAACGACACCGTGATAGTGTATTGATCATGCCAACTCAGTGTGGTACGACAATACTAGATTGCTTGCTTGTGTTGAAACTTGTTGCTCGATGTTTGTTAGATATTGTTTGTAAGATGATTTGCCTCGGTTTGTTGAGTTTGGGGTAGAAATTTTCCCTAGTACCCTTCTATCTTTTACTCATCTATGCTAAAACCCACAGATGCCTCCCCGACGTGCTCCTGGGAACAACAACAACAACAACGACAACAATGATGCTATGCAGCAGTTGATGGCCGCCCAAACCCAGTTGATGACTATGATGACTCAGTTTATTGCAGCAAACCACAACAACAATAATAACAACAACAACAATCCTCCACCTCTACCACCTCCCCAAGTGGACAGGCTTACTAGATTTCTGAGGCTTAGGCCAAACAAGTTCTCAACCTCAACTGAGCCAATGGTAGCTGATGACTGGCTGCGTTCCGTGCAAAACGATTTGGTGACAACTGAATGTGATGATGCTGAGAAAGTCAGGTTCACCGCACATTTTCTCGAAGGACCTGCTGCCCAATGGTGGGAAACTTATCAGATTACTCACCCATTGGACACCTTGACCTGGGAGGATTTCGTAATGCTCATGTCTCCACGGGGATTATGAATATGAAACAGGAGGAGTTTCGCAATCTGCGACAGGGTAACAGAAGTCTTAAGGAGTACATGGATGACTTTCATGCCTTGTCTCGATATGCTCCTGAGGACATTGATACATATGCAAAGAGGAAGGCAAAATTTCTCAAGGGACTATGTGATGAGCTGAAGATACCTTTGACTGTTGCTTATGCTCCAAACTATCAGATACTTCTCGATCAAGCAATCACCCTTGAAGATAGCATGAAGAAAGCTGAAAACAGGAAGAGGAAGATGAACAAGCACTCCTCTGAACCCTCATTCAAGAAACATTTTGTTCATGATGGGAACCATGGTCACAAACTTGGAAACCACCATAGTGGAGGAAGCAACCATAAGCATCATGAACACAATGGTGGATTCAAGGGAAACGGACACGATGCTCCTAACCACAATCATCGTCCAAATGTGGAACCCAAGAAAAACATCAATCATATCACATGTTACAACTGCAAGAAGCAAGGACACTACTCCACCGACTGCCCAGAAAAGAAAGGGGCCGAGGCCGCTGTCAAGCCAAATCCTTTTGATAAAGGATATGCGAACCACATCACCGTGGAGGAAGTGAACGGTACATTTTAAATCAAGTTTCTTATTGAATTTTCAGTACCAACAAAGATTTCTTTTAAGGGTGGTAGCCCACCCAGTCAAACCAGTCACAACCTTTTGCTAGCCTTCTCGAATCTCGAGGACGAGATTCATTTTAAGGGTGGTAGTCTGTAACATCCTAGGATTTTTCAAATTTTGAAAAATCAGAAAAATTAAAAACTTTTTGAAAACTATTTGTATGTCGATTTGAAAACAAAATTCATGCATGCATTCATCATTTTCTTGCATTAATTATATTTGAAATTACAATGGTTGAAATATTAATTCCACTTGAAAACCTATTTGAGAAAATATTAAAAATAAAATAACGATTATGCTATTTATCTTATTTTACTTTAATATTTTGATTGTAATTATTAGAAATAATTATTTTCATATGTTCACAATTGTGGTACCAAATTTTATTTACCCATAAATAAATTAATTAAATTTCTATTTCCAAATTTGACAAAAGTGTCAAATTTGCATTAAATCAAATATTCAAAATTAATATTTTTAAAAAAGTGGTCAAAACATGTCCATAAATATTTTAAAATAAAGATATGATTTTTAGAAATTTTTAGAAATTAATTTCACTTAATTCGGAATTGTAAAACAAAAGTTATGAAGGAATTAAGAAAAAAAAAAAAACGAATCGTGCCAGCCGGCCGGCCCACGAACCGAACAGAACAATTCGTATCCAGCTCAAATTCTAAAAATTCGTTTTTCTAACCACGTTTCATTCAAACACGTTTATCTCGAGAAATATAACTCCAAATCCGGATCCGCTTGATCCTACGTGTTCACAACTCCGAGCCCTATCTATTCCACCATCCCTCCGCCTATATAATCCCCTGTAGCCGCCGGCATCTATTCTACTCTTTTCGTTCCACCGAAATCCTAATCAGCGAAATACTATTTTGTTCGTTCGACGAACAAAACCATCTCCAATCGCGACGGGGCCTTAATCATTGTTGTAGATCTCGTCGATACCTTTCCATCCCAATAAGTCTCAACTCTTTTCATCAAGCGTGGAGGAAGAATTTCAAATCGTCATACATCAGATCTGAAGTCGTATTTCTCAGATCTCTTCGCGCTCGTTGCGCCAAATCGAAATTCCTTCGGTGAAAAGGTAGATCTACTCTATATCTACAACTTTCTTGTTGACAACTTTTTATTTTAACGTACGTAATTTTCTGTATAATACAGATCGTGTTTGATGTTATTCGAGTAACCAAACCATCTCAAAAGTTTGGTACGACAATACGAAAGTTGTTCTTCTGATCAAGACCTTTCTTTTGCCCAAGCCTCACCTCTTTTGGTTCAGCGAGCTGAGAGATATTCGCGTTTGAAGTTTCGGATCAGAAAGGTATTTTGAGATTTGTGACCAATATATTTATCCACTTATGTTATAATTGTGATAATTAGAAAGATCACGTAATTCTCTACAACTTTCGTTAAGAGTATTTTTCCATCCGAGCAACTTTATTTTTGGTCAAATTCGAAGTCAAATCTCAGTCAGCCTGCCACGTCAGTAAGTCAATTCCCGGTCAGCAGTCAAAGTCAACAGTCAACCGAAGACCGGCAGTTTTGCAGAAAACTCCTAAATTTTAAATCTATCACTATTTTTTATTGGTTTGGTCAAATTTTACAAATAAAATATTTTTGGAAAGCTTATGACACGTAGAAACTTTTGGCATCATTACTTTTATGTTTTGTCAAATTAAAATTTATTGAAATTCAAAAGTGGCATTAATGGTAATTTGAACATAACTTTAAATTTGAAATTTAAAATTTATCAAACTCTTTTGCTATAAATTTGAATGTCTAAGTATTGGCAGTAGTATTTTTCTACTAATTTGTAGAATAATTTTTCTATGATTTTGTAAATAATATTGATTTAATACTTTAAATGATATTTTAATGAATAAAAAAACTTATTAAAAATATATTAAATTAATTTCATTATCTATTCGAATTATAAAGTACTTAGTCATATTATGACCACTTTGGTATTAAAAGGTACTTAGAAATATTTTGCCTCTTTAAACAAAATAAATTCTTCCTTAGAAAATATTTGATAACTATTTTTCGACAACACTCTTCCTTAGAAAAATTTCAACATCTTAAAGATGCTAAATCTTTTCCTTAGAAAATTTTAGTATCTAGAAAACTTAGTTGTTTTCTTTTGTTAAGTGTTGTACTTAGAAATAAATTGCATTGCATGCATGGCATATTTATTGTATAGTTATTGTTTTTCTCTAAGTTACTATTTTTTCAACATAGTGTTTTGGTAAAGTGCTATGCACTTAGACACTTGAGATTCTTAACATGAAGACTAGAAGGCCAATGAAGACTTAGCCAAGAAAAATAAAACTCCGAAGGCATCTCCAAGAAGCAAAAAAAACACTAAGAAGAAAATCAAGAGGAACTGCAAGAAGACCATCCCCCTTTATTTCTCTAAATCTTTCTCTCTTTTCTTTTCTAAGATATATTCAAGACCACCCCTGGTGATATACAAATCATCAAGTCTGAAGAGCCATCAAGTCTACATGATTCAATGAAGACATCACCAAGGAGAAAGTACAAATCTGGAGATGAAGCCTGGGAGATCAACTATATCTTCCCTGTATCTTTTTCTGTCTCCCTATTCTTCTTCCACTTTGGACATAAACCAAGTCCTTAGTGATTTTGACCAGGTTCTCAGAGTGCTAATTGAAGAAGAAGGAAACTACAAAGGAGTTGAAGAATTCAAGATCAAACATGATGAAGACTAGGAGCAGTCTTACAACTTAGTCAAGTTGACTTATAGCAATTGATTTTATGACCTTGGTCGTTAGTCATATTTGTCTAACACACTTGCCTTGCATTAACTTAGAATAATTTCTTGGCATGGCATGCATCTCTAGTTCTTAGAAATATTTTGCACATCATGCATAACATATTTTTGTATGGTTATTTTGTTTGTATGTTTATTTGTGTCTTGTTTGACTTGTTAGAAATTTCGGAGAGAAACGAAGGCTTTTGCAACTGTTACTCCTGCTCTCCCTATTGCCAAGGCAAGTGGCACACCCCATAAATTTCCTAAGTATTTTCTATGCATTACCTAGAGTATTTTCTATATGCATGTGTTGGACTTAGTAGTATTGCTATGCTGAAACTACTATATCCCTTACACTAGTTGTGTCTAGAATCCTATGGGTAACTTGGTAGTAATATTGATGCTATGCAAAAGTTGTTTTGTGAAAAGTTAATTTCTACTAAGTTAAAGATACTTCTGGTTGGATGTGGCAAGAGGATGGAGGTTAGAGTTGAGTGGCTGCTTAGGCTCATTTAGGTGGGTGCACCTGGCTAAGACCCAGGCTCATTTAGATGAGTGAACCTGAGTACGTACACTTGAGGATGGCCACCCAGGAACAAAGGGACCAAAGTTTTCTCCAAGTGAAGATGTTTCCAGTGCAGCCACGTGGTATAATGGCTCTGCCTTGACTTTTCCCCAAAGGTCTCGTCTCAGGCTTCTCCTTTCCTTTTCACTACATGAGGGTCAAGGACAGAAGGGTTGTTTGAGTCTCGTGGTGAAAGTGCACAACCTCTGCAGAGTGTAAAACTAAGTACTTAGCCGTGTCCTCCGTTACGGACAATTTTGAGCAGCTGATCAAGGATTCAACGGAGGCTCCCAACATTCAAATTTCTAAGTTAAAAGTTGATGGGTGAACAAGGGAAGATGAGATTATGTTTTTCATGCCATACTTGTCCTGATTTCAAGAAAAGTGTTTTCAAAAGAGTAGGAAAAATTGACTTTATGCCAATTAGCCTTGAACTCCACCAGCCAAATATGCATGTAGGCTATAGAGTTATTCCATTAAGTGTCCATCATAGTGTCACTTGCCAGACTCCATTTTTAATGGAATCTGACCCACTCTGTTGCAAAATTTTATTTGATACAGGTTGTTCAGATGACGAGTGAGGTTTTCGTTAAGGGATTTCGAGTCTGCACCAACATGTTTTCGCCTGTGGCGTATCATGAAGTTGGAGGCTCATAGAAGATTTATTTCCGTTGCTTTATTGTTTTGAGCTAGCTTTAAGCTATGCAAAGATGTATCGAACTATTTATTTTTGTAAGTCTGGATCATCGATGTAATAAAATTGATACTTTGTTGTGATATTACATCGTAAACTGTGTGTGCAAACGAATCGATCCAGGGGTTTGCACTATACACAGGTATCTGCCTTATTTAAAGTGCAGATACGTTACATCCTTAAAAGGAGTTGGTATATCTGTTGCAACCACCGGGATTTGAGGATCCACACTTCCCAAACCATGTCTACAAGCTTGATAAGGCCCTCTATGGTCTCAAACAAGCACCTCGTGCTTGGTATGAGCACCTAAGAGAGCTATTGTTAGACCGTGGCTTTGAAGTGGGGCAAATAGATCCCACTCTCTTCACAAAGAGGGTAAAAGGGGAGCTTTTGATATGCCAACTTTATGTTGATGATATTATATTTGGCTCATCTAACAAAGCTTTCAATGATGAATTTTCAAAGCTTATGACAGATAGGTTCGAGATGTCCATGATGGGAGAATTGAAGTTCTTCCTTGGTTTCGAAATCGAGCAATTAAGTGGAGGGACTTTCATCACTCAAGCCAAATATATCCAAGACATGCTCAAGAGGTTCAAGATGCAAGATGCTAAAGAGAAGAGGTTTCCTATGGACACGAAATGTCATCTTGAACTTAGTCCCAAGGGTAAAGATGTCGATCAAAAACTCTATCGATCTATGATTGGTTCTTTGCTTTATCTTTGTGCATCTAGACCTGATAATGTGTTGAGTGTAGGAGTGCGTGCAAGGTATCAAGCGGCTCCTAAAGAAAGTCACTTGATATCGGTGAATCAAATCTTCCGATATTTGGTTTATACCCCAAGGTTTGGTTTGTGGTATCCTAGGGGGTACAACTTCTCTCTTGTGGGTTACACGGATTCGGATTGGGCCGGTTGCAAGGATGATAGGAAGTCTACTTATGGTGCATGTCAATTCCTTGGGAAGTCTTTGGTGAGTTGGTCCTCCAAGAAGCAAAATTGTATATCTTTATCTACTACCGAAGCCGAGTATGTGTCGGCCGCTAGTGCTTGCACCCAATTGTTATGGATGAGGCAAACTTTAAAGGAGTACGGTGTCCAATGTGACAAAGTGCCTCTTTTTTGTGACAATGAAAGTGCTATCAAGATTGGTCACAACCCGGTGCAATACTCAAGAACAAATCATATTGAGATTCTTTATCATTTTATTTGAGATCACATCAACCGGGGTGACATTGGGCTTGGTTATATTCCCACGAAGATTCAGCTTGCCGATATGTTCACGAAGCCACTTGATGAAGAAAGGTTCACATTTTTCAGGCATGAGCTAAATATCGTGAATTCTAGGAGCGTTGGTTGACTACCTTGCATGCTCACCTCTATCTCAACTCTCTATTTGCTCTAGGTGTAGGCATGGACATAGGGGGAGTGCGGTCCTAATCCATTGGACTATACCTCCCCCCATTATGCCGATTGTAAGAACTTATTTTGTCTCACTTGTTCATTGTTATGAATTGCGAGCTTAAATGATGAGTAGTGGCGGTGAACCCAAGGTATATCTTTGCGGTATCTCACCACATACACTCATACATGGTGGCCTAGGCCACCGACATCTTCCTTGTGAAGATTTAGTATTCATGGTGTGTTACTTGGATTTCATTGCTTAATTCTTCCTCTTATGGAAAAACACTCAAGCGTTGCTTTTTCATGTCGTTTTTTTATGCCTCTTACCAAACTTGAGTGTATAGTACCATTTTTCAATGATTTTGTTTCTAACCCAAGCCTCCTTGCCTAAAACCATGCTCCTCTTGCCCCATATATGTCCTACAATATATCTGGAAGTTTTTGGGTCGTAGGGGCCGGAGACTCCGGTCCACAAGACCGGAGACTCCGGTCCAGACCAAAGTCTCAGCCCCAAACAACGGAGACTTCAGCCCGGCCGGAGACTCTGGTCTCGGTTTCGCTGGGCTTCATAAGGCAGTCGGGGTGAGGAGTTATTTCATAACTCCTCTCCATCCCCGACTCCAACTCCCTCCTAGCCACCTCCCACGCCTCAAGAACTTCAATCCGGACGCTGCCCGCCGCCGGAATCCGCCGTGCCACCGGCCCCCTCTCTTGTCAAGCGTTGGAGAAGCGTCTCTCCGCCGTTTGAACTCCATCATGAAAGAAACGGCTAACAAGTGGTACCCTGGTGCCTCATCATCATCCAAGATCCAGAAGACATCATCTAAGAAGCAAGGGAGATATTATCTTGTCTATGATGAAGCATCTGATCGGACAGTTCAGCAGAGTGTCTTGAATCAAGAACGTGCTGCTGAGGCATGTTGGCACAAGCAAGAGGCTGCCCTTCAAAGGGAAGAAAGGGACAAGAGGGCCGAGTTTGAGAATATCACCTCTGTCAAGAGCTTGAACAAGGAAGATTTCCGCACTATGAGGATGCAAAATTTTCTATGCTATGCCCAACAACTCATTCGATGGACACTTTTGGAGAAAGGAGCAAGAGCTCATCATGAAGGAAATCTATGCTCATCTTGACCCAAAAGCTCTCGTGTGTCCCCAAAAGCCTTTGCACTTTCCAACCTTGGCCAAGAAGCAATATTTCATGGAATCTCTTTGGGTTGCAAGAAAGTTGGGACTAGAGCGCCTCATGTCCACCATTCAAAATTATGATATCATCAAGATCCAACAATTCTTTGCTACTCTTGTTCTTGGACCGGAAGAGGACACCAAGATGACTTGGATGACCGGGCCTGTCCAATGCTCCGCCACTTTCTCCGAGTTTGGTCAACTCTTGGGCTATGAGTTCAATGGAGTATCCACTCCGGTTGGTAGAAGAATGCATGTTGAGGGCCAATCCTATGATAAGAAGCTCCTCCTCCCACTTTGTGCTGGCATTTTGAGCAACAACCCGTGGTCTCAAGCCTATCTACATCATTTTGATCCAGATGTTTCGTTGGAGCATTGCACCTCAAGCCGGAAATATGGATGCCATCCGTGGGGTTCTAGTCAACCTCATGCATCATACTCACTGGGGCCATGTCACAAAAACGGCAAAGGGAGTGCCTGTGTCACTCTACGGCTGTTGCAGAGGCCATGTGCGCCCTGCAGTACTGCCTTGGCTGCGAAGCTTCCCCACAGGCCCAAGGCTGGCCTACGGAGGGATTCCGGTTGACTTCTCTTCAGGCGTGTGGTGCCTCGGGATAGTCTCTTGAAGCGCAGGTCCTCTTCAGGCCTCCGCTTCCTCTTCAGGCCCTCAAGAGGAGTTGCCTCTCGAGGGTCTCCCCAAGCGGTGGCTTGGTCCTTAGTCATTATTTCGTTTGATCAGCCCACGTGCGAGGCCTGGAGAGAGTGGGCTCTTCATACCCCAGTCTCCACTGGGCCGATAGTAGGCCCCAGGCCCGCGATGGGCGCAGTTGAGCCCATCGGCACAGGCGGAGCGTTGTGGGCCCAAAGTGCCCGGCCGGCCCGAGCCACGCGTCAGTCAGACGAGAAACGGTCGCGCATATCTGGGGCGTGCATCGTGGGGGGTCCCACCACGCCCCGGTAACTGCTCCTTGAAGAGACATAAAGTCTGAGCGCCGGAGCAGGGAGCCGTTACTGTTTCCATTCCTTCTCGCAGAAGCCTCCGCCTTTCTCCAGCTCTCCGCCTCCGCTCTCTAGCGCTCTCTGCTCCACTCGCCTCCAGCGACACACCAAACTCCGGAGATGAGTCCCGCCAAGAGCAAAGGCAAGGCTTCCGCGGGGTCCTCTTCCCAGGCGGAGGCCGCCAAGGTCACGCATGGCGCGGCATTGCTCGGCATGCGCGTCAACGACAAGGCGCTCGCCAAGGTCCGCTTTCTGGTGGCAGACCGAACCAATGAGCACGGCGCCACCACGCTCAAGCCTGTGGCGCATGGGAAACACCCGCGAGGGTTTTTTCCGGTCTTCCAGCACTGTGTTTCCGTCGGGCTGGTGCCGCCGTTTTCTCCGTTCCTGGAGGCGGTGCTGCCGTTCTACCAGATCCAGCTGCTGCATCTCCACCCCAACTCTGTCCTTATCCTCGCCGTGTTCACCTACCTCTGCGAGGCGTACTTGGGCCTGGAGCCCACGGTGGGGCTCTTCCGGTGCTTCTACGTGCTCTGGAACACGGCGAAGAACGAGCACACTGGGTGCGTCTCGTTCCGCATCGTGGATGACATGGGGAGCGTCTACATCCCCATGTCGTGGAACGACGGCAAGGCCATCACTTTGGTGACGAAGAAGGTGGACGACTTCCGCCACCGGTGGTTCTTCGTCGGGGTGGAGCAGCGCTGCGCCTTCCTCGAGGTCCCCGACGCGCCGCCCGTGAAGAATTCCCACTGGGGCAAGGCTCCCTTTGACGGCGCGCAGAACGCGAGCTTGATGGGCCGCCTGAGCTTTCTTCGCGAGGAAGGCCTCACGGGGCAGGTCATCGTGGCGGACTTCGTGACGCGCCGCATCGCCCCCCTCCAGGCACACTCGGTGCCCATGTGGATGTACTCCGGGCCCCACAACAAGATGAGGCTGCATCGCGAGGACAACGACAAGGACGCCGTTGACAACGTCCTGTCCGTGGTCTTCATCAACCCGGTCGTGCCTGCCGCGTACCAGCTCCCCGTCACGCTCCAGCCTCTCCACCAATACAACATGACCGAGCGCATGGCCATCTTGGAGGGGATGCCTCTGTTCACCCCGGCAGGTCAGGCGGGGAAGGAGGTGCACGTGCCAGTGGTGCAGGGAGCGGAGGAACCAGACTCTCCCTCAGCCTCGGGAGCTGGGCAAGGCGAGGAGGAGGCCGCGGTAGGGGAGGTGTCCTCCTCGAGAGTAGGGCCATTCACTGACGAGATTTGCGACATCTCGTCAGGTGATGATGACGCCTTCGTGGGGGCGCCCTCGCGCCTCGTGGAGGAGGAGGATGAGGAGAGGGAGGCCTCCGACGGGAGGCCACTCCAGGGTGGAGCGAGCCAGGCACCAAGGCGGCCGTGGGCCGGTCTGGGGCGAGGCCGTCCGACGTCCCCTCCAAGAGGAAGGCTGTGGCCCCTCCAGACGGGTCTGGCGCCAGGACCACGCCCTCCTGGCGCTCCCAGGCCCGGCGTGGGTCGACACCGGCGCTCAGCCGTTCGGGTAAGTGTCTCTGGCACTTGGTCGTTTGACACTTGCTCTTTTTTTCCTCTTTATCATCTCTTGAAGATGCCTCCTTGGTTTTTTTCATTGATCTTGTGTCTGCGAAGCGCCGTAAGCTTCGCAAGGCAGCAGATGTGAAGAGAGCCACAACTGAGGCCGTGGCTGAAGAGGCCACGAGGCCTATGGAGGCGGCCTCCAGAGGACCTACTGAGGAAGTGCCTCAAGGGGAGGCTACTGCGCCTCTGGCGGAGGCTGCCGCGCCTCAGGCGGAGAAGGACGCACCTCGTCCAGAGGCCCCTATGCCGCTCCAGAGCCAATGGTGGTGGATGCTCCGGAGGAGAGGATTGCCACTCCTCCTCGTGCCCCTACTCCACCTCGCGCGGCCACGCCACCGCGCTAGCCAACTCCGCCGCGGGTGGCCACGCCTTCCGCGTTGCCAGAGGCCAGGCGCCACAAGGCGCGGGCGAGTCCGCAGGAGGAGCTCCTTCGTCTCCGCCCCGTCCCGCTACAGGGAATGCGACCCAGGCTGGCGCGGGCGCCGAGGAGGCTTCTGGCGCGGCCGGGAATGGAGTGCAACATAGCCCCCGAGCGCGTTCCGGGGCCAGGCTCTCGGGCCTCGACACAGGGGCTGGGCCCTCGACAAGCCAAGACCTGGTCCTCCGTGGCTGGGACTAGAGCGCGGGGCACCGCGAGGTCGCCTTTCGTCTCGTGAGGGAGTGTCTAGAGGGCTTGGAAGTGCATCTCGCCCTCGAGGACATACAGCTTGCCCAGCAGCGCGAGCAGCTGGCAAGGGCGTGGGCATCCTTCAACACGGCCGTCGAGGCTTGACGTCAAGAGGACCTGGAGTTGCATGCCACGCGCGAGGAGGCCGCCCGCTTCGCCAAGGAGATCCGCGAGGGGGCCACCCACGCCGCCTCCCAACTTCTTGCGCCCCTCCAGGAGGAGCGTGACGCCGTCGCTGAGCTCCTGGCCACGGCAACGACTGAGCGCGAAGCTATGGAGGGCTCACTGGCGCAAAAACGCCGCGAGCTTGGCCAGCTGCCGACCCAGCTGCTCTCCGCCCACCAGGCCGCGCAGGAAACCCTGGAGGAGGACCGCAAGGGCCTCGCCGAGCGCGAGCGGCAGCTGGACCTCAAGGAGAAGGAGGCGCGGCTGCGCGACGAGCAGCGGCTTCAGGCGGAGAGCGCGCTCGCCATCCAACGCGAAGAGCTCGAGGCGCGCGAAGGGGACCTCGCCCAGGCGCTCCAAAAATACGATGAGAACGTCGCTGCCCAGAAGCGTGCCCTGGAGCGATTCGAGCAGCGGTACGCCGAGGAAAAAAAGAGGCGGATGACGCCCTCCTGGAGCGCGAGAAGCAGTACAGGCTGACGAAAGCCCAAGAGTACTGCGACTTGGCCAAGAAGCAGGAGGACTGCTTCAAGTCCAGACGCGCCGCCGATGCCCAGCGGATCGCGAAGCTCGAAAAGGCCAACTCCAAGCTCGAGGCCCGCCTCCAACGCGCCAAGGAGGGTCGACGCCTGGCGGAGGCGGGCCACAGCGCGGTCATCCAGGACCTCAACGCCCTCGCCAAGGACGTGGAGGAGCAGGTGGCTCCCGCGATGGAGCAGGCGACGGAGGCTGTAACATCCCAACATTTTATAATGTTCACAAATCACTAAAATTTAAAACTTTTGTTTTGATTAAAATAAAATATTAAAATGCATAAGAAAAACAATTATAAAAGACTTCAGGCATATTAAAAAGGTTTATTAATTCAAATATCTCAAGTAATCACTAATTTTCAAAACTTGTTTCAAGATAAACAATTTTTATTATTCCATTGTATTTTCTTAAGCCTCATTATATAAATTGCCAAATGGTTTCACTCTTTTAACTAACTTCAAAATATAGTTTGGAAATTATAAGCCTATAGGCTATAACTTTAAAACTTTATAAATTAAAATTAATGAATTATCTTAATATAAAATATAATGGTGCACAAGTTATTGTGAATTAAAATGAATACATTATTTTCCCTTTTTATTTTCATATAGTATATGTTATGTTATTTAGTATTATACTAAAGCCTAAAATGAATTTAGTATTTGGAAATGAGTTTAAATGACTTAAATTCAAACATATTGGAATGTGGGTATTTTACAAATTTTATTTAGCCAAAAGAAAAATTAATTAAGATATAATTTCAAATTTGACTTTAAGTGTCAAATTTGTATTTAATCAGTATTTCAAAATTATTAATTTTTAAAAATTGTTCAAAACATGCCCACAACTGGTTTAACACAAAGATATTGTTTTTACAAATTTTTAGAAATTAGTTTGACATCATTTAGACATTTAAATCAAAAGATATGAATAAATTTAGAAAATCAGAAAAAGAAAAAGAATCGCTGACGTCAGCATCGTCTTCAACCCCGGCCGGAAATCACGCCGGCGATCTCTTTCCAAATTCGAGCGAGATTGTCGCGGATTTGTTTCCCTCTACGGCCTATATAATCCCCTGCCTCTATTCTTCGTTTGCCCTATCCTTCCTCTCTGTTTCGTGCCGCCAGGTCGAAGAAATTGGTCGCCGGAGTTCGTCCGCCTCCGCCGCCCTTTCCTGTTGACTCCGGCGAGGTGAGCCCCCTTCGCAGACCGAGACCCCTCTCCCCTTCCTCTACATTTCCGTGCGCACCTCCTGACCTCGCCCTCGCCCTTTTCCTACAGCCAAACGGGGAGACCGAGCTCGACCCGAGTGTACCGGAGCGCCGCCGTCCGACCGCTCCAGGAGGAATTGCGTGACGCCGTTGCCTCCATCGTCTCCCCCACGACTCGCCGCGTCCAGAGCTGCTCTCCGCACGTCCGGGGAGAGACTACATCGCCGGGGCCGTCCACGCCCGAGCCTCCGCCGCCGTCGGCCTCGTCTCCAGCAAAATCTTGCCGCCGACTTTTGGTCAACACACGGTGAGCCATCCGATCTAGATCGTGCTGTTGAGATTAGAAGTTTTTATGCGAATCGGTACGGTTAGATTAGATCTGTTGGATCTGTATCCTACAGCTGAGATCAAATCACTTATCCACGTCAGCACTGAGTCAGCATGCACAGTCAGCGCCACGTCGGATCCAGTCAGCGCACAGTCAACAGATCTGGCACTTTTGCAGAAAAACCCCTGTCTATTCAAACTATCATATATTTATCTGTGTTTATCCAAATTCAAATATTTTTATATATTTGGAAAGCCCTTGGCATGTAGAATATTTTGGATCGACCAAAATTCAAATTTTACTTCGTTTAAAATATTCAAATTTCAAATGGTGGATTTGAGTATTTTTGGCATAACCTTAAATCTATAAATCCAAAAATTACAAATAAAATTGTTTTAGAGACTTTGGAATATTTGTAAATTGATGCCACTGTTATAAAATATTTTTGAGTAATATTTGAATGAATTCATAGTTATATAGTTAATTTGAATAGTTTGAGTATTTTCAACATAACTATTAATAGAAATATTATTTTTGATTAAATCAAATTGCTATAAATTTAATTAAATGCCACCTGTCTATTAACACTAATTACAAAATTTTGTTATAAAAATTTAATCATAGAAAACTTTAATCTTATAATTATTCCTTTTATTATATGTTCCAAAAATAGAAATTAATTAAATTGCATTTATAGTCTAATGCATACTTTATAAATATCACAAATTTTGTATGATATTTCTTAGGATTTAAAAGTGCATTGCATGCATAACTTATTTTCTCATATAGATATATTTCCCATAGGAAATCTTTTCATTATTTTTCTCTAAGTTAGGAATATTTCCAAACTTAGTATTTTGGTAAAAGTGCTATGCACTAGACACTTAGTATTTTCAACATGGAGCTAGAAGGCCAATGAAGAACTTAGCCAAAACAAGACTTTAGAAGTATCTTCAAGTAGTAGAAGCACTTCGAAGAAAATCAAGAAGAAGTTCATGAAGACCAACCAGAAATATTTTCTAAGTCTTTCTAACATCCCAATTTTTAGAAAAATTTAAAACTTTTGCATCCATGCATCATCATCATTAAACTGGTCATATGAATCACATATAATTTGAATTTAATTATTTAAATATGTTTTTAATTGACTTTATGTCCTTAAAATTGTTATTTTGAATTTATAATAATGTTCCTTTTATTCTATTTTCACTTTGGATAAAAATAATGTCAAAAGGATCTATTCTTCATAAGCTTTTCAAATTATATTTTTATGAATTTTTCTGAGAAGTTTTAATATAGTTTTGAATTTGTTTTATACTTAAAAGATTTAAAAACAGAAAAGAATTTTCAAAAAGAAAAATAGAGTCGGGCCAGCCAGTGGGCCGAAGCCCACTAGCTATCAACCGCGCGCGCGACGCAATCCAGCCCGCCAGCGGCCCGTCCCCGCCCGCGCGCGCGCTCATTCGCTGACAGGTGGGCCCCACCTGTCATCCCCGTCCCGACGACCCCTTCTTCCCCAAATCACGCCCACGACCTAGCCGAGAAACGGCCGAATCAATTCGATTGATTCCCGGCGATTTACTCACCCATTTAACTCGCCGTTGCTCCTATAAGAACCCCCTCGACCCCCTCTCCGTTTTGCCCCAAGCCCCGTACCCCGAGAGCCACCAGGCCGCCCACGAGCATCCCTGGAGCTCCGCCATTGCCGACGGCAAGTTCAACGAACTCCGGTGAGCTGCGACCTCCTCGAGCCCTCTCTTCACTCCCAATCGTTTCACTTTGTCTTTGCGCACCTTGGTGACAAGGTCTCGGTTGTTCTTTCCCAGCCAAACTCCCTGTCCGTGCTCACCGATGAGAACCTCCGCCGTGCGCATCTCCGGCGAGCAACCAGAGGAGGCAGGAAGAGCTACGACCCCCACCACTTCGCCAACGACGTCGCCTCGACGCCCTCTACCCGTAGGTATGACCCACTCGTCTCGGAACGCAGTAGAACGTCTAGAACGTGCGATGCCGTGCGTGTCGCCGCCGCGCGCGCTGCTCCGCCGAGGTCCTCCGGCGACCTAGCGCCGCCCCTTGTTGGTCAACGCGTGTAGGCCGTACGATCTCGATCCTACGGTTAAGATTAGATCTTTTTAAGCGAAACGGTACGGTTGATCTGGACCGCCAGATCCAGATCTGACGGCCCAGATCAAATCACTTAAACACGTCAGCATGCCCAGTCAGCGCACAGTCAGCGCCCAGTGAGCGCTGACGTGTAATTTCTTTTTCCCATTTTATTTAATTTGGCAGTTTTGCAGAAAACACCCTGCATACTGTTTTTATCACTACTTTTTATCTGTTTATCCAAATTTAAATATTTTTATTTATTTGAGATCCTTGGAACCAGTACAACACTTTGGCATCATTTGTTTTCTGTTTTGACACACACAAAATTTTCAAATCTTTTTGAGAGTAGTTTAAGTGTTTTTGACATAACTTTAGTTAGAAAATTTATTCTTGAGTAAATCAAATTGCTAACAACTTGTTTAGATGCCCTCTGCCCAAATGTCATTTTTACAAAATTTGATTTTGAAATTTTATTAAGTGAACTAAAGTCCTTGTCATTAACCCTTTATTCATGATTAAATAATAGAAACAAATCAAAAATGTATTCATGCATATATCATGAAAATCCAAAGGGATACTTTTATTAGTTTCTAGACGTTGGAAATAAATTGTTGCATCTCATCTCATGCATAGCATATATCTTCTTTGTATGAACCTTTGCTTGTGTGTTTATGTGTGGCTCTTTATTTCTTTGTTAGACTATTCGGAGGGAAACGAGAATCTTTGCAACTGTAACTGCTTCACTCCCGGTTGCCAAGGAAAGTGGCACACCCCCATAAAAGTCCTATTATTTCTATGCATGAGTAGAGTATTTTCTATAAGCATGTGTAGGATAGCACTGCTATGCAAGCCATGATAGACCTCTTTATTCCTGTGTCTAGGTTCCTATGAAATTACTTAGTAGAATAGTGATGCTATGCAAAAACTATTTTGATGAACAAGATAAAGTCTACTAAGTTTTAATCAAACACCTGGGTGGAAATTGGTTGCTTGGCTGTATGAGTTGAGTGTTGTTCCCAGGGGATTTACCTGTGGAATATTCACTTGTGGAAGGCCACCCAGGAGCAAAGGAATCTGAAGAACCCCAAGTGAAGATTGCTTCTCGTGCAGCCATTGCCAATATGGGCTCTGGCTTGATCAACTAAGCTGCATGGACTCTCCCCGGCCTGACAGGTGGTGGTAGAGGATTTGTATGTGGAGCGCGTCAGGCCAGAGTGGGAGGGAAAATGCTTCTGAAAGATCTCGTCTTATTCTTTCCTTTCCTTATCACAAATGGTGTGTAAAGGATAACCTGGGTTGAATGGGTACAATGGTGAACGTGCACAACCTCTGCAGAGTTAAAATCTAAGTACTTAGCCGTGTCCCCGGAAACGGACAATTGAGCAGCTGAACGAGGATGTCAACGGAGGATTCCACCATTCCAACTTCTAAATTAAAAACTTGATGGGTGAACAAGGGTAGAATGAGACAGTGGATTTCATGCCATGGATGTCTCGAATATAAGAAAAGTGTTTTCCAAAAAGTTAGGGAAAAACTTGCTTTCTGCAAAATAGCCTTGAGCTCCACCAGCCAAATAAGCATATAGGTCATAGAGTTATTCCTCTAAGTGTCCACCATAGTGTCACTTGCCAGTTCCATTTTAATGGTTCTGACCCACGTTATTGCAATATATATCTTATTGCAGACTGTCTTGATGATGAGTGAAAGTTTTGCTAAGGGTTTCGAGTCTTCAACCAACATGCTCGCCTGTGGCACATGATGATGTTTGGGGACTCCATG
This sequence comes from Poa annua, assembly GCA_026929855.1. Lineage (NCBI taxonomy): Eukaryota > Viridiplantae > Streptophyta > Magnoliopsida > Poales > Poaceae > Poa > Poa annua. The sequence goes on from CM049426.1 coordinate 299,472,922, forward strand.
AAGAATAAATTTTCCGTTGTTTACTCTGTGTACTGCTAGCTGTATGCTATGCAAATTTGTAATGAATATTTTCTAAGTCTGGATCAGCGTTGTAATAAATTGATACTTTGTTGTGATATTACATCGTAACTGTGTGTGCAAACGAATCGATCCAGGGATTTGCACTATACATAGGTATCTGCCATATTTTAGGTGCAGGTACACTACAGTCTTGCTCCCTCTTTCTTTCTTTTCTCCCTCCTTCTCTGAGACTTCATGGAGACTAAGTAAATCCAAGACCAGCCTAGGTGATACAAAAATCATCAAGTCTGAAGATTATTCAAGTCTACCAAGAATTCAATCAAGACATCACCAAGGAGAATATTACAAGTCTGGAGATGAAGCCTGGAAGACCAACTACATCTTTCTTTCTATCTTTCCCCTTTTTCCTAATCTTGTCTTTCACTTTAGACTTAAACAATTTTTGTTCATGATATTATCATCTTAAAGTTTGTTGGATCCTAGTATCCAATTTACGAAGAATTGTTAATAATTGTTGATCACCTTGAAGAATAGACTTAGTATTTTCTCTAAGTTGATATGCACATCATGACTAAGTCATTAGAGTGTATATTCAAGATAAATTATAACAAAGGTATTTTATCCAACTTCTAAACCTTAGTCCTTAGTCATTTTGACCAACACATTTCCTTGCATTAACTTAAAAGATTTTCATGGCATGACATGCATTACTAGTCCTTAGAAATATTTTGCATATCATGCATGACATGATTTCCTTAGAAGTTTATGAAACTTGTTAGTTCATTATGTATGCTTGTATGTGTTGTGTTGTTTTGTTTTATGATTGTTGTGTTGTTGTTTGCCTATATTGTTAGATTGAACGGAGAGCTCCGAAAAACGTTGAAAAGAGTTTGTGAGTAAAGACATCATTCAAAGGCAAGTGGCACACCTCATAAACTTCCTACTATTTTCTATATGCATTACTTAGTGTATTTTTATATAAGCATGTGTAGGATAGTATTGCTATGCTAAACCTGTGTAGAAATTCCTTATTCCTGTGTCTAGGCTTCTATGCAATACTTAGTAGAATTATTGATGCTATGCAAATGTTGTTTTATGAAAACCTAAATTCTACTAAGTTAAGAATGAAACACCTGGGTGGTAAGAGGTTGTATGGTTTATGTTGAGTGGCTACTCAGGCCATGTCCATGGTTCCTGGAGTAAGTACACTTGTGAATGGCCACCCAGGAACAGAGGAATCTGAAGAACTCCGAGTGACGATTGCTTCCAGTGAAGCCATTGCCAATGGGCTCTGGCTTGATCAACTATGTTGCGTGGACTCTCTCTGGCTTGACAAGCAGATGTAGGGGGTGTTAGGTGGAACGGGTCAAGCCAGAGTGGGAGGGAAAATGCTTCTGAAAGATCTCGTCTCATTCTTCTTCTTTTCCTTATAACTATAAGTGTGTAAAGGATAGTTTGGGTTGAATGGGTGCAATGGTGAACGTGCACAACCTCTGCAGAGTGTAAAAGTAAGTACTTAGCCGTGTCCCCGGTACGGACAATTTGAGCTGCTGATCACGGATGTCAACGGAGGATTCCACCATTCCAACTTCAGAAATAAAACTTGATGGGTGAACAAGGGTAGAATGAGACCATGGTTTTCATGCCACAGGTGTCTCGAATAGAAGAAAAGTGTCTTCCAAAGAGTTAGGAAAAATTGTCTTTATGCAAAATAGACTTGAACTCCACCAGCCAAATATGCATATAGGCTATAGAGTTATTCCATTAAGTGTCCACCATAGTGTCACTTGCCAGACTCCATTTTTAATGGAATCTGACCCACGTTGTTGCAATATTTTTCTTATTGCAGATTGATCAGATGACGAGTGAGGTTTCGTTTAAAGGTTTTGAGTCTGCAACCAACATGTTTTCGCATGTGGCAACATGAGTGTGATGGAGACTCACTGCTATTGTATTTCTGCTGTTTACTCTTTTAAAGCTAGCTTTATGCTATGCAACTTGTATCGAATATTTTCTAAGTATGGATCATCGATGTAATAAAATTGATACTTTGTTGTGATATTACATCGTAAACTGTGTGTGCAAACGAATCGAACCAGGGATTTGCACTATACACAGGTATTTTCCTTATTTAAAGTGCAGGTACGCTACAGAGGCAGCGGACACCGCCAAGGCGGCCCGCGCACTCACGAGGCAGCGGGAGCGTATGTTTGAGGCGCTAGTCGCTCGGGGCAATGAGCTCGCCGCCCAGCTTGGCGCGGATGCGCCGCACTCCGAGGTCCGAGGCCGTGGAGATGATGCCATGTACCTGGTCTACTTCGACCAGCTCTTCACGGCGCTCGAGGGCCATGTCGCCGACCTCCGTGAGATGATCGAGGACGAGAGCCGGCAGCTCCTGGGGGTGCTCGTTGACCGCATCTTCCCCAACCTCAGGATCCTCACTCCGGGCTTCGACCTCTCCGCAATGATGGAGGCTCGTCAAGGCGAGGACGCGCGGCGGGTCTCCAACTCCCTCCGCGAGCAAGTCGATACCTTCTACAACCGCTTCAAGCGTGCGGAGGTCGCCGTGGAGGATAGCGAGGAGGGGACCGCCTCTGCCGAGACCGAGGAGGGCGCGGTGGAGGATGTGCAGGACGGTTCTGACTCCGCCTGAGTTGTGGTCATTGCGCCTGTGTGCGCTTGTATCTGAAACAATTTTATGTTTAGACATTGTGCGACTTTTGGGCATGTAATATATATTCTTGTTTTGCAATTTGCTTCTAGCTTTCTTGCCCCTCGAGAGGTCCCTCTGAACTTATCTTCATGTCTATGGGTTCTCTGCGTCGTTAGGACCCGTCTCTGTCGGGTTATGACTCCCAAGAATCGGGGGTAGTCACTTCTTGAAGAGTAGTTCGTAAAGGGGGTTGAACACGGAGGTCAAGACCCTCGAGGGGCTCCGCGACGTTGCTCGACGAACCCGAAGACGACACGCTCACGACAGAGATAGACACCAGCCTTTACCCAGGTTCACGACCCTCGTGAGGAAGTAAGACCGCTACTCCTGCTTGTCTGTATTAGATGATGGAGGTTACAGTACAGTGGAGTTGGCCGGAGGCCCCCTTGAGGGAGTTCTTGCCTGGGGAGGGAAGCGATGGTCTTCTTCCTCCTCCAGCCAGAGGCTATCCTAACAAGAGTTGCTAGGGTTTACAAGGGTTGTAGCACGCAAAGAGCCGACCCGTGCTACGATGGATGTCTTGTCCCTTTTATAGGCCCCTATGGCGCTCTCCTTCGGCTTGGCCTTCAAGGTGGCTCCCACACGGCAGAGGCACGGTGGAGTTGGAGTCCACCGCGGTACGTTTGTCCATGGACGCGGTCCATTGTTGATAAAGGTGGGCGCGGTGGCCGACAGGCGGCCGACCGCGCTGTACTGCCCGTAGAGAGGGCAATCTCTGACGTTCTCCGTTGGAGGGTTGCGCCGTCCACCTGCTTTATCGCTAGAGTAGAAGGTCCTGGCAGTTGCGCAACTGGCGGAGCCGCTTTATTGACCCCTTTATCACCAAAACGGCAACGGGGGTGCTTGCGTCACCACGTGGGCGTGCCAGGGGCCATGTGCGTCTTGCTGTACTTCCTTGGCCGCAACGTTTCCCTTCAGGCGCGGGGAGGCCTGAGGGGGGTTCCTGTTGGATTCCCTTGAGGCGCGCTGGCGCCTCGGGAGGGTCCCTTGAAGCAAGGGATCCCCTGAGGCCCTCGCTTCCACTTCAGGCCCTCGAGGAGAGTTGCCTCTCGAGGGTCCCGCCAGGTGGTGATGCCTGGTCCTGTAGTGGTGGCGTCACGGCAGATGCCATAGGATGGCTAATGTGTGGGGCCAATGGACGTTGGTGGATCCGGGGAGGGATAGCGAGCTGAAGAGCTCACACGGGGAGGATCCCGGTATAACTGAGATCTCCCAAGAACAAGAAACAAGAACAACACGCTAGATGGAAGATCTAACAAACAAGAACAAATGCACGAAGGCACACAACACACAGACGATATACCCAGGTTCAGGGCCCTCGTGAGGAGGTAACACCCCTACTCCTGCCTTTCCTCTCTATATAATTGTGGTACAAGGGCTACAGCTTGCTCTTAGATCTCTCAAAGTGAAGAACACAAAGAACTAGATGAACTCAAGGTATGAAGAAGTAAATGCTCTACGAGTAAATGCGTTTATAGCTTTGGCTCCCAAGTTGGTCCTCCCCTCACAGAAGCAGTTATGGCGCCTTTTATAGAGCTCCAGCCAGGGGGGTCGGAAACCCTAAACCGGCTTGGCCCACCGGACAGGCCTAACCGGCATGGCGTCACCGGATAGTGCGACCTACTCGCCGCGCTATCCGGCGTAGCCCCTTCGTCATCATCCCGGCAAGGACAGCAGGCGCCGTCCTGGAACATCATTGTCCCCCTGTCAGAGACAGGACATGTCTTAGCCCATCCCGGATAGCCTTTTCCGGGTTGCCGGGCTAGGCACGTCGTGTCTTGTCGTACCGTTGTCGTACCGCCTGACGCGCTCCCGTGTCAGGCGGGAGGTGACCATGCCTCCGTGTTAGGCGGGAGGGGACCATCTCTCCGTGTTAGAAGGAACGGTACTTCCCCCCGGATTAGGCGGGAAAGCCTGCCACAGACCGTTGACGGCCTACCGGGATCCCTCATGCCGGTTATCGTCTTGCTCGACCTCGCGAGTCCTTCCTGCACAAGTCTAGGACAGGGTTAAGTGTTCCGGTTAGCACTTACCCGGATTGCTTATACGGTAAGACCGAGTACTTCTCCTTCCGGGAGTCTCCTCGGAGCCCAAGATCCGAGATCCTTTCCGGATGCACCCGAGTTCGTCTCAGGATGAGTATCTCTAGGCCTAGCCTCCCGAAGATGTCTTAGCCTATCAGCAAAGACATCTTCGAGAAGCTAGTTCTTAGAGGAACCACCCGTTGATGCTTGTGCTGCCATTGTGATGGCTGGGGGTGTCTATTTATAGCCACCAGAGCTGACCCTTGCGCCTGCCAGGAGGCGCTTTGCACTCTACCAGCACCCAAGGGTCAAGTTGCCCCTTCAGCACACTAGGGGGTGGCCCTTGCTCTCGCCAGAGGTCAAGTACTGTTGGCACACTACTGAATTACTCCGGGTTCTGCCCTACCCGGGGGGCAGCCCCCCGACACTAGTCCCCGAAGCTGGTGATGCGCAGTGACCGCGGATGATGTGCGGGATCAGCTTTAATAACAACTATCTTCCGAGAACATACGATATTATCCTCGGACTAGATGCCGAGATCGGTTTTTCCCGAGATCCTCATACCGAGATCGTTCCAACCGGAAGGCGATGCCTGTAACCGGATAGTGCAGCCTGAGTGAATCTTGACCGTTGGCTCTGCATTGAATTCCAGATCGTGAGCTGGGTCCCACCCGATGTCCTGTCTGATTAGAAGTGCACTCAAGTGCCTCTGACCGAGCACGCCGCTGCTCGGGTTCGCGCGCCGGGAGCCGCAGCCGATCCGAAGTCCAACCGTTGGGGCCGTGTGGCCCCCGGTGTGGCCGGATCGGGCGCTCCGGTGAACGCCACGTGCCGGGCTGCACAAAACGGATCCCACCCACGATCGGAGAGATCGTGGGCGGGAAATTTGGAAACCGCTCCGGAATCCCCCCACAAATAGGGGACCGGAACGGTCACCTCTTCTTCTTCCTCCCCTTCACACTTCCACCACCGTCGTCTCGAGCACGCCGCCGCAGCCGTGCCCGGAGCCCGAACGCCGCCGCTCTCGTTGGTCGCCGGAGCCCTTCGCTTCATCATCGGTTCGCGTCCTTCTTGCCCATCACCGGCCTCGCTTTCTCCGGTGAGTTCTTCTCTTTGCCCCGATGAACTTTTCTCTCACGGGAACGATAGCTCGCGCTCGGTCGCGCCCTAATGCATGCGCGGCTGCGCCGCCGGCGGCGAGCACGATTCACGCGGCACGCACGAGGCGCGCGGCGGGGATGAAGACTCGCCGTAGGTCTTAGCCTTTTGCCCGCACTATGCCATGTTTGAGTTTAGCCCGAGCGTATTTTCCTCACTTAAGTTTTGATTTACTAGCACGCGCTAGATCTTACTTGCCCGGAACCCGGTTGTCTTTAGGAGTTTGTGATCCGGTATCTTAGCTCTCGGTAGACTAATTCCGACTAACTGCCGCTGCGCCTGCAGAGTAGCCCGGATACATCTGCGGACTTCTCCGGCATGGCTGAAGAAAGTATCCGGGGGTGCTGGGATGGGTCCGAGACCAAACAGGAGGACCTCGACTGGCTGTACCAGACTCACCGGATTCCGCCAGAAGTTGAGAGACGTCTCCCGGAGGATGAGGTTCAACCGGAACCCTAACCCGGGGAATACGTTGTATTCCTCACGCACTTCGAGCGTGGGTTTGGGCTTCCAGCTAGCCCGTTCTTCCGCAACTTCCTCAACACCTACAGCCTCCAACCCCAACATCTCCCAGCTAACGCCATCATGATGCTTTCGGTCTTCACCACCTACTCGGAAGCATACCTCGGTGTGTGGCCATTCTTAGACCTCTGGGCCAGGTACTTCATCCTTCGCCGCCAAGTCATCCCCAATCCGGATCAGAAAGTAAAAGACTTGGTCGACTGCGGAGCGGCCACCATCATTCCCCGTGCAGACTCCGGATTTCCTATAGTCAAGGGGCTAGAATCCTGCCGGAAGTGGCAGCGCAGTTTCTTCTATGTGAAGAATCGGGAGAGTTCAGGAGATGGTCCGGGAGCCTCAAATCCGGACTTCATAAATTTTCCGGAGTTCGCCATTGGTCCTCCCCGCAAATTCAACCTCTGGAAACGGTTCCCCGACACCGAGGAGGTCAGATGTATGCACGACGTCCTCGCGGTGCTGACTAACAAGATGACCGACGACGATCTCCTGCGCTGTTTCATTATTCGCCGCGTCTGCCCTCTACAAACCCGAGTGCACAAGATGTGCCATATGGATGGGAACTATGATCCCACCAGGACCAGCATTTTCGGGTTGGACCGTCCCGCGGTCGTCCGACGCGTTCGAGCTATTGCTCGGACGAAGATGCCGGATGAGTATGTTTGGGGTGTCATCGGGGGATCCCGGAAAAAACCATTGAAACAGGTGCTCCTGTCTGTCTTTCGCACACTTGCATTTGCACCCGGGTTCTGCTGGAAACCGACATGGTTGTCATGCAATGATTTATTCGTGCAGTTATTCGAGCGGCAAACCGAGGAGGACGCGATCCACGCCAATGGGAATTTCGCGCCGAACATCCCGGCACCGGCTAAGATGCCGAGAGTGGATCCCGACGGCGAGGAGCATCTTGCCGTTCCTCTAGACAAAGCTGCCGCCCCGGGTAACCCTTTAACCTCAGAGGCTATTTCCATTTCTTCGGATGACGAGGATGAGATTGACTGTCAAATACTCGATGTGATTGATGCTCTTCCCCTCAATTGGGCTTCAGCAGTGGTTCCGAAACCCACGGCCGTGACCAAACGCGCCGAGAGCCGGAAGCGTGCGGCTTCCGACACCGATGATGCCGATGATTCCGGCAACCCCCCCCCCCCCCCCCCAAGAGGAGCAAGCCGAACAAACAAACGACCGAGAAGCCTCGACGCCGAAGGAAGGGTCCTCCCACCGTGGATTCCGGGTACATTTTCTTTGCTTCATGCTACATGATCTTGCCTTCTCCTGAAGTTTTTACTGAGATATTTCTTTCAGGGACGCACTCGACCTCCCGTCATCCTTTGCCTCCCGTCCTCCTGGATCCCGGACTCCCAGCCCGCCTCGGGCTGCTTCTTCTCCACCTCGTCCTTCCGCCCGATGATGCGACCCTCCTGCTTCTGGTGCCGCACCGACTGCTGCTGCGACTCCGGATACTCCTCCCGTGGTCGACGAGACTCCAGTCCAGGCCACGACCACATCGGAAGACATCCTTCTTCCGGAGAGTCCGCGCAGGGTGCCCGGGCTTGAGGCGGAGATCATGAGCCCTCCCCGGCAGCTCGTGCCAAGTGGTCCCTCCCGGCAAGCTGCGAACAAGACAGCCCCGGAGAAACAGCCAGCAGCCTCTTCCCGGCAACCTGATCATCCTGCCGCGAAAGCGTGCACCAAGGTTGCCGGGCAGAAAACAACTTCTGCCAAACCTACTGCTGCTCCGACATCCTCGGCCCAAGACTTGGCCCTACGCACGGGTAAGTTTTCACCGTTACCGCCACCTCCTGCCGAGATCCCTGCTGCTGCCCTGCGGACGCTGCGAGCAACCGTAAGCTCCTTTGTGCTTTCAGGATCCCGGGAGGTTGTTGCTGCTCGCGCGCCTGGAGGCTCCGGCATACACGTTGTTGACGAATACAATCAAGCCTAGATTGCCGCTGACGCCTCCGAGACCGTGGGGGACTTGCACGCTGCCGGCCCTAGCCGCAGCGCTCAAGCTCTGCACGCTCTCCAGGTGGCCGCGCTGGATGTTACTCGGGTGACCGAGGTAAGTTTGTTCCCTTTCCTTCTCCAATAAATACTTGTTCCTTCCCCACTAGTCCCCGAGATTGATGCTTAGTGCTCTAGATTCCACCGAATAGCAGATCACTAGGCCTCAATCTTAGAGAAAATCTCAGGACTCGGAATCCGAGTCCCCGAGTTCCTTTCCACCGAGTACCTTTTTTCAAAAATTGGTCCATCTCCACTAATCCCCGAGATTGGTGCTTAGTGCTCTAGATTCCACCGAATAGCAGACCACTAGGCTCCAATCTTAGAGAAAATCTCAGGACTCGGAAGCCGAGTCGCCGAGTTCCTTTCCACCGAGTAACCTTTAATTGTTACCGATCTCGGAGCCTCCCGAGTCCCTTAAACCTTTTCCAAGATTGACTCATCCTTCTTTGTCTTGATTTCAGGAGTGCAGCAAGAAACGTGGCAGCATCTTCAACCGGGTTCTTGCTGATCTCGGTCAGTCCAAGAAGTGCGAGGGGCGCCTCCGGGAGGAGCGAGATGCCGCGCGCAAAATCTCGGTGGATCAGAAGGCTGCACTTGCTACCGCGCAGGCCGAGATTGCGCGGCTCAGTGGGGAGCTTGAAAAGGCCAGATCTGCTGCGACTGACATGAAGACGCGCTTCGTGGAGGCGACGCAGAAGCATAAGGAGACCTTGGACCAATCCGAGGAGCGCGCGCATCTCGCCGAGACCGGGTTGGCTCTTCTCCGGTCACGGGCCGATACTTGGCTCTCTGAGCTAACTGTATTGAACCGGGATCTTAACAGTAAGTGGACCGACATCCCCCTTTTTTCCTTGCTCTCTTTCTTTGTTGTTGCCCTCCTTATGACCTAGTCGCTTGACAGCTCTTCTTTTTAAAGGGGAATTCGAGCACTCCCGCGACGCTGCTGCTCTTGCGGTTGCTGCCGCCCGGGAGAAACGCGTCGGGAAGGGCCCTGTCTCGGACACTTGGGACATTGAGGATCACCTCACTGCCCTGAAGGCCCGGATAGTGCCTCTCCGGTCGATCGGGACCGAGTTGCTCAGCGCCGCGATTCACGTTCACGGTGCGCTATGGCCGGGCGTCAGCGCGACGCTCTCGATCGGCGAATTGGCGAGTGCACTCCGCGGTGCCGGGCGGCGCGTCCACGCTTGGAAGCGTTCCGGCGCACGGGCTGGTGCCGATCAGGTCTTGAGCCAGGTACTGAGTTGGTACGAGGGTCTCGACCTTGACGTGATCCAGCGCCTGCGCACTATCTCGCCGTGGTGCAGCGATCCGGCTAAGGTCCAGCGGCGACAAGAAGTGGCGCATCGCATCGCCTCCTGGTCCAATATTCGCGCCTTCACCGCCAGCGTCGTCGCTTCCGACTCCGAGTCCGATTACGAGGATGACGACGAAACCGGTGCGACCGACGACGTGGACGCGGAGATCCCGGAGGAGGATGCCGCTGCTTCTGGTGCCGCCACCGAGACCGTGGTTCCCGGGATGCTTCAACTCCTCCGCCACCCGAGGCCTCCCAGGCCGAGGTGCGCCCAGATGCCCCGAGTACCGCTGCCGGTGCTGAGGACACCGCCACTGCTGCCACCGCCGAGAAGCCGGCTTCCCCTACTACTTAGAAATACTTAAGAGTAGAACTGTTAAATCCCCGGGATGCCGGGTGCAAGATGTAATATATACTATTAACATTTATGTTCCCTACCAATTTATCTATTAGAACAAGCTATGTCGGTTTACTCTGTCACGAGTCCCCGAGTTCCTTTTCATGTTTACCGTACTTAGGCAATTTTTGCTCTTGTCTACCACTTCGGCGTTCGACAGCCGAGTCACAAAACTCCATACACGGCATACATTACTTAAGAAAATCCGAGTTCTAGTTAACCGAATTCCCGACATAAAAAATAATTGGGTTAGTAAAAACAGGTATGCCGGATAAGTTCCTGCTCCGAGTGCCCGAGACCATTTTCGTGTTCCCCACATTTGATTCTCTTTGCTCTTGACTACCATTTTGGCGTTCGTCAGTCGAGTCACAAGATGATTTCACATGACATACATTACTCTGACTTTGAGAATCGACATCGGAACTTTCCCGGCATACAAATAACACAAAAAAAGGTACTAGGCAGTCCCCGGGTTCCTTCCCGGGATGCCGGTATGAAATAACAAACAAATTGGATAAAGTAAATGGGCACACAACGAGGCAGTCCCCGGGTTCCTCCCGGGGTGCCTTACTTTCATTAATATGTAAAAACTGAAATACATCGTACACTGAGCCCTTTATGTGTAAAAGGGTCGAAGCAGGGCTACATTCCATTGACGCTTGGTTTCCTCTCCAGATTTGTCCATTACACCTTTCCTAGCCTCCTGTGCATCTACAAGGTAATAAGAATCATTGTGCAATGCCCTGCTTATCACGAAAGGTCCTTCCCATGGAGGTGACAGCTTGTGCATTCCGGCCGTGCGTTGGATGACCCTTAGCACAAGATCTCCTTCTCGGACCACTCTCGGGTGCACCTTCCGGCTATGATAGCGACGGAGGTTTTGCTAGAAAATTGCAGACCGAGAAAGTGCCAATTCTATTGCCTCTTCAAGTAAATCAACATCATTTTCTCGGGCCTCCTTTGCCTCGGTCTCGGTGAACATTGTCACTCTCGGTGAATCATACTGTATGTCGGTTGGGAGTACTGCCTCGGCACCGTACACCATGAAGAATGGCGTATACCCGGTAGATCTATTCGGTGTAGTCCGGAGACCCCATAATACTGCCGGTAATTCCTCTATCCAGCATCCCGGAGTTCTCAACAATGGTTCGATCAAACGAGCTTTGATGCCGGCCAAGACCAAAGCATTTGCTCTTTCCACCTGCCCGTTTGCTTCCGGGTGTGCAACTGATGCTACATCCAACCGGATTCCCTTCTCAGCACAAAATCGAGCGAATTCCCCCACAGCAAAATTGGTGCCATTGTCCGTGATGATGCTGTGCGGGTACCCGTATCTCAAGATGATGTCTTTCAGGAATTGCACTGCGGTGTGTCCGTCACACTTCCGGATTGGCTTGACCATGTCCAAACACCATACTGCGAATGGCCAAGTGATAGGGATTGTCTTCAGTGCTGACGCCGGCATATGTATCCGGTGAGCAAACCTCTGGCATCCTCCACACTTCCGGACAATGTCTTCTGCCCCATGCCGGAACACTTTCGCCACCAGGGCCCGGGATGATGCATGATGTCCACATTCCCCCAGATGTATTTCCAGCAGCATCTCTTGTCCTTCTGCCGGTTCGACACATCTCAGGAGTACCTCGGTGACACTCCTTTTGTATAGCTCTTGATTGATGACGGTGTACGCTTTTGACCTTCGCACTGTCTGCCGGGCTTCCACTTCATTCTCCGGGAGGGTTCCTTCCAAGATGTAAGCCATAATGGGCTGTGCCCATCCCGGGATAGGTCGAACCAGGAACACGGGAGCGTCTATGTCCATTGGTTCTGCCGACATCACCTCCATCATCATATTTCTTTGCCTCTCTGAGCACAGTGATGCAGTCCCCGGGTTCGATGTGATGCTCCCGACATCTACTTCCATGGGTACGGCATCCGAACTAGGTTCCTCGGGGATGAAGATAGAATCCGACTCGGGTGAGGGTTGAATAGATGGCTTCCTCAAATGCTCAAGAGCGATCCCGGGTGGGATGGCATCCCGAGATGACCCTAGCTTGGACAAGACATCCGCTGCCTCGTTTTCTCCTCTGGGTATGTGCTTGAACTCGCATCCTTCGAAAAATCCGGATATCTTCTGCACATGAAATCTGTACAAGGCCATGTTTGCATCCAGCGCATCCCAGTTCCGCGACACCTGCTGCACCACGAGGTCGGAATCACCGAAACACTCTATCCGACGGATGCCGATCTCCCTGGCGACATTCAGTCCATGAACCAAGGCCTCATATTCAGCGACGTTGTTAGATGTACGGAAATGAATTTGCAGGACATACTTCAGCACATCCTGTTTTGCTGAAGTGAGGACCACTCCGGCAGCCAACCCGATCTTAGCCTTGTAGGCATCGAAATGCATCCTCCAGAAATTGTAATCCGGCATCGGAGGTTCATATTGCATCTCGGCCTAGTCTACCAAAAAGTCCGGCAGCGCCTGCGACTTGATGGCATCTCGTCTCTCGTATGCCGGAGCGTATGGAGACAACTGGATGGCCCATTTGGCTACCCGGCCGCTAGCGTCCTTGCAACCGATGATCTCGGCCAGAGGAGCCTCGCACACCACTGTGATCGGGTGCTCTTGAAAGTAGTGCTTGAGCTTGGTCACTGCCATGTATACTCCATACGCCATCTTCTGGTAATGCGGGTAGTTCTGCTTAGATTCCGAGATCACCTCACTGAGGTAATACACCGGTCTTTGTATCAGTCTGCCCCCTTCTTCCCTTTCTACTACCATTGCTACACTGACTACCCGGTTGGTGGCAGCAATATACAGCAGCATAGGCTCCTTGGGTAACGGGGATGCCAACACGGGTGCTGTTGAAAGCATTCTCTTCAAATCGTTGAACGCCGCGTCGGCCTGTGGGGTCCAAACAAATGTTTTGCTCTTCTTCATCAACTGGTATAGGGGCAAGGCCTTCTCTGCAAGTCGACTCACAAACCGACTTAGGGATGCAAGACAACCAGTGAACTTCTGCACATCTTTGAGACGCACGGGCAATTTCATGCTCTCGATAGCACGTATCTTACCCGGGTTGACCTCAATTCCCCGGCTTGAAATGAGGAAACCGAGTAACTTTCCTGCTGGAACACCGAATGTGCACTTATCCGGGTTCAACTTTATCCGGAATCTTCTTAAGTTCTTAAATGTTTCCCTCAGATCATCGATCAGTGCGGCTTTTTCTTTTGTTTTTATGACTATGTCATCGACATAGACTTCGGCATTTCGGCCTATCTGGTCGTGCAAACACTTTTGCATGCACCTCTGGTATGTAGCACCAGCATTTCTCAAACCGAAAGTCATGACACGATAGCAATAAGCCCCATAAGGGGTAATAAAAGCAGTTTTCAATTGATCATCCGGATTCAAAGGTATCTGGTGAAAACCAGAATAGGCATCTAAAAAAGTCAAAAGTTCACTCCCGGCAGTGGAATCTATCACTTGATCTATCTGGGGTAGTGGAAAGGAGTCGTTCGGGCAGGCTTTGTTGAGGTTGGTGAAGTCGATGCACATGCGCCACACCTTAAGCAGGAGGGGATCATCCTTCTTCTTCTCTACTAGGACCGGATTTGATATCCAATCCGGGTGCAACACTTCCATTATGAATCCGGCGGCCAACAGTATAGCCAGATGCTCCATGACGGCAGCTCTTCTTTCATCCGAGAGGCGCCTAGTCGGTTGCTTCACCGGCTTCGCATCCGGTCTAACAAACAGAGAGTGCTCAGCCAACTCCCTCGGGACACCTTGCAGATCGTCACTCGACCACGCAAAAGCATCCCGATTCTCACGGAGGAAGTCGACGAGCTCGCCTTCCTATTTGCTATCCAGGTTGCTGCCAATGATAACTTGGCGCTCCGGGTTTCTGGGGTCCACACCCACCTTCTTTGTCTCCTTGGGGGGCTAGAATGATGCACCCTGCTCCGGGTTCACCATCCCGGGTATTCCGAGTTGGGAGGTCTTGGCCATCGCCACCACCTGCTGGATCCTCTTCTTCTCTTCCGCGATCACCAGGGATTCAGCTAAGCACGAGCCGGCCGAGGCACACTCCATGGAGCGCTTGTGGTCTCCCGAGATGGTGATCACGCCGTTAGGCCCCGGCATCTTCATCTTCAGGTAACCCATGTGAGTTGAGATCATGAACTTGGCCAATGCCGGCCTGCCGATCAGTGCGTGATATGGGCTTTCGAGGTCCACGACCTCGAATTCCAAGCTCTCAGTCCGGCAGTTCTCCCGGGTTCCGAATAACACCTCAACCCAGATTTTACCCATGGGTGAACAAGAGACTCCGGGCACAATGCCGTGGAAGGTCGTCTCGGTAGGCAACAAGGTGTTCATGGACACCCCCAGCTTCAGCATCGTGTCCTTGTACATGATGTTAATGGCACTGCCATTGTCAATCAGAACCCGGCTGAAGCGGACATTGAGGTTTGGTCCGACAAAGGTTGGGTCCACCACCAAGGCATACGCCCCCGGCTTAGGCATAACTCTGGGATGATCCTTCCGGCTCCACGTGATCTCCATCTCGGACCAGTGCAAGAACTTGGGTACCGCCGGGATCACAGCGTTCACCTCCAGGGCACGCTGTCGCACACTCTTCCGGTCAGTGGGCTCGGACACGAAGACCACATAACTTTGATGTGCCTCCCGGTAGTTGCCCTGCTGCTGTCCGGCTTGATTACTGGGGCCTGCACCATTGTCGTTCCGGGTGTGCACCACGTTCACCGGCTGAGGTGGGGGTCCTCGCGGAGGTTGACTGATCCGGACTGCGTTGGCTCCCGAGGTCGGAGGAGGGGGTCTCAGAATGTTGGGTCGAGATGCCGGAGCACTCGGCCGAACAGCTCCCGAGCTGCACTCCTGCAATGTGCGCTGATACCAGCTGCACTGCCGAGTAGAGTGGTTCGCCGGCTTCCTGGCCTCCAGGGTATGGTAGCAGCATGGCTTGTACAGCATCTCTTCATATGTCAGGGGCTTCTTTTGTTCTACCCAAGTTTTTTGCACTTCCTGACTTTGACCCCAAGCCGGGCCACCTGTCTTCTGACGCTGACTGTTACCGGCATCCTCTTGATCTCGGGTCACTGCTGCGACATGCTGTAACATCCCAAATTTTGCAAAGGTTTAAAACTTGCATTCAAGCATCATGCATCATTGAGCATAAGACTACATCACAAAAATATTAAATAAAACTTCAAATTATAAATATAAATAATCTATAATTCCATAAAGTGTTTATTTAAAACTCCTTTAATAAATAAAATTTTACCAATTTATATATGGGCAAGAATAATGTTAAAAAGTTCCATTTTTAATAACCTTTCCAAAACATATTTTTATGAATTTTTCCGAAATGTTTTGAATAGGTTTAAAAATCATATTTGAAATCAGTATTTAAAAACAGAAAAGGATTTAAATAAAAATAATTGGATTTCTGAATCGAGTGGGCCGTGGCCCGTATCTATCTGCCGGGCGCGCGTAGTCTATCAGCCCGCCAGCGGCCCAGCGCCCCGCGCGCTCGCTCGCAGTCGCTGTCAGGTGGGACCCACCTGTCATCTCCCCCGCGGAGCCGTTCGTCCCCAAATCACGCCCCCGTCCCGACCGAAAACGCCCGATTTGATTTCGTTTGAATGCGGCGATTTACTACTCCATTTACCTCGCCGTTTCCCCCTACTAATAGCCCTCCTCGCTCTCGTCCGATTGCCCCAAACCACACCTCCCGAGAGCCCATAGGCTGCCCGCACGAGCTCGCGCAATCCCGCCGTCGCCGTCGGTAAGAACACCGCCGCCCGAGCAACTCCGGCCACCTCGGACCTCCTTTCCACCTCCCTTCGCTCCCTGTGAGCCGTGCGCATCGATTTGACACGGTGGAGCGTGTGTTTTTGCAGCGAAACCCCGCCTCCGTCCACGACCGAGAGGAACCGTCGCCGTGCGCAACTCCGGCGAGCTCTTCCGGGAAGACGAGAACGCTCCGGTCATCACCACCACGCCATCGCCCTCCCCACGACGTCGCGCATCCCCTGGTGAGCCCCGTTTCCTCCTAGCACCGTAGCACGCCTCGGGCGCAAACGCCGGCCATGGCTCCGCCGCGCCCCGCGCGTCTCCGGTGACCGCGCCGCCCGTTTTTGGTCAACGGATCGTGGACCGTTAGATCTAGATCCAATGGATCTAGATCGATTAGATCTCGCGCGTCCATTTTTAATTAGATCGGACGGCTCTCGCAGCCGATCCGCGCCGAAGCAGTACCGACCAATAGGATCGCGCCACGTAGCCCTGTTAATTTCTTTTTCGCAGGAACTTTATAAATAAAACAGAAAATATACAAAACTTAGAAAATTCATAACTTTTGATCTACAAGTTCAAATTTGATAAACTTTATATCCCCGGATAGCTCTGCTCATGTAGTTTATTTCCACATCAATTGTTTTTCCCTTTGACAAATTATAATTTGTATAATAATCAGAGGAGTATTTCGGCCATTAAAATAATAACTTAAATAATAAAAATGATTTAAAAATAAATGTAATTGTTTTAGGATTGTATTATTTCCCTCTGTCCAGCAATACTAATAAATTGAAGATGTCATAAAAACAATAAAGTTGTAATTATAGAAATCAAAGTTTTACTATATTAATTTAAAATTATTTAATTGATAAATAAAATAAGAAATACCTAAAAAATTATTTCACTTATTAATGACAGAAATAAAGAAGTATAAATAAGTGTGTCCCATTATCATATCATATCATCCATGCATACATGATTTTATTTTAGTGTTGTGATGTTATTGTGTTGGTATTTATTTTATTCATTGATTGTGCTAGATTGTGAAGAAGAGGAAGGAATTGCTTGTGATTGTTATTCTTGCTGTGATTGTTCCTCCTGTTACCAAGGCAAGTGACATTCATACAATATCCCATAATTTCTATATGCATAAGTAGTATATTTTGAGTAGTGTGCATGATAGGGATTTTTGATTTATTTTTATAATGCTAAGTTAGTTTGTGTTCTACAAATACCCTAGTAGTGTGTAGCCACCCTTTTCCTAAGCAGCCATGAAAAGATTTTATTAGTTGCTTAGCCATGCTATAAAAATGTTTACCATGTTATGGAAATGTTTCTAAGTGTTAAAAATCGAAAATACACATCTGGGTGGAATTGGTGTATATGGTTTATGTTGAGTGGCTTTTGGGACTTAACTTGTGGTTGTCATCGCCTAGGATGAATGTCTATTCTACTTAGGGCCATGAGTATGGTGGTTGTTACCCAGAAGTACACTTGTGGACGGCCACCCAGGAACGAAGAGATTACCAAGTCCCTCCAAGTTTAGAAGCTTCCCGTGCAACCTTTTGACAATGGGCTCTGTCTAGAATGATTAAGTTGTGGGAGTGCAACCTGTCAGCTTGACAAGCAGATGTAGAGATGATAGGTGGAACGGGTCTTGCTAGAATGGTTGCATTCTTCTACTGAAAGTTCTTGTCTCAATTCTCTCCCTTCCATAATACACTCCGTGTGTATAGGATTTCTCGGACAAATTGAGTCTAAAGGTGAAAGTGCACAACCTCTGCAGAGTCGACAATCTGAGTTCTCAGCCGTGTCCCCGGAAATGGACTACTTCGAGCAACTGGACAAGGATGGGCAGAAGAATCTCAACACTGTTTTCACAAAGTAAAATTTGACTAAGGAAAGAATTGTTGGTGCACTTGGGCTTTATCCCTCGGTGCCAAGTCTTCGCGAAATAAAAGTGTTTTACAAAATGATAGGGGAAAACTTGCTTTCTGCAAATGGCCTTCAACCCCACCAAGCCAAATATGCATATAGATGTTAGAATTGCCAATATATATATATCCACCATAGTCACTTGCCAATACGTCATTGTATTGACCTCCTTCGGGGGCTGCATATTCCAATGTGCAGGAAATTCTGATGCTGAATGATTGGCTCGAGTCTACACCCAACATGACTGCCTGTGGCGCATGCTTGAAGATGAGGCTCAATGTTATTTTGCTTTCGCTGTGAACTTTGAAATTTAGCTAGCCTTCATGGCTATGCAAATTGTAATAAAGCCATATTGGCTATTATTTTGGATCTCGTTGTAGCAATTTAATACTTATGCAATGGTACTTTATATTTTGTACTGTGGTGCTGGCAGTGATCCAGGGACTAGCACATAACACAGGTATTCCAACTTTAATAAAAGTTGGGGTGCTACAAAATGGTATCAGAGCAAAGTGTTGCCTGTAGGTTCGAGCCCCTAGGATTGGTTAAGCCCTTTTTGGTCATAATGTTACCATCTTTGAAGTATGTTGGATTCTAACGGCATGGTGGGATGAAGCGGCCCGGGACAAACTTTACATGTCCACGTACATGAGACCTGTCCCACAATATAAGTGGCTGGCCGGGTGTCTGTCTCTCTCACTATAGTGAAAAATCCAATTTACGAAAAGTTGTTAATATCTGTTGATCACCTTAGGATTTTGACTTAGTATCCCTCTAAATTAATACACTCCATAACTAGTACTTCCTTATCTTATGAAATTCTTGTTTTCATTTCCTTTCTTCCTACCTAAAGGATGACGAGCTTTCACTTCACCACTGCGGAGGACTTCGAGAACACCCGTTTTGGCTGTTACCCCCTCGACATCGGCGAGAAGATAGGGTTACCACTTCCCCAAGTAAAGGGATTCATTCTGAAGAAATTTAACAAAGAGTGTTGCTGGGGAATAAAAGCAACACAGCCAGGACGTGGAGAGGAGCCCCCACTAGAGATCAAAATGGTTAGTGACTCCAAAGACAAAGGGCTCAATCTAGTCATGCAAGATTTGATTGGACGCCTCTGCGGACGCTACAGCACAGAGTTGAGGGGCCACTACTCCATTTTCTTTGGAAGAAGAAACGAGGATGGAGAACCTTACCTGTACGATGTCGGAGAAAGAGGCAAGGCAAAACCCCTTAGCCTTTATTTCCAGGAGCTGGAAATCCTTGTCACCGAACTATATGAAGATCGACGCACCGAGCTCCTGAAGAACGATGAGTTATGTGCCTTACTTAAGGAAAACGAAGAGAAAGTAAAAGTTCAAGAGGAAGTGACTAAGGCACAGGAAGAGAGATTCGCTGCACAAGAGGAGAAGTACAGGAGACAAGAGAAAAGAGTTCAAGAGAAGAACAAGACTATCAGGGAACAAAAGGCAGAACTCGAGAGCAATGAAGTCGAGTTCGAGGCTGATAGTGACTTGATCAAAAAGCTTCGTACTGAGAAGAGAGAGCTGCAAGAGAAGAATCTTGCCCTGGAGAAAGAAGTAAAGGAACTCAAGGATGTACTCGCCAATGAAGGAATCGAGATACAGGAAATTGAAGAGGAGGAAGAGGATATGGTCGAGTAGTTAGTTAGAGAGACTACCATTTATCATACACCACATTGTCCGGATCTTGTATTGACCTACCAACTTGTGGTAAGGCAGTACATTCCCTTGTATCCTCGGAACCTCGCGAGTTTATTTTTCCAAACCTTTATATCGTTTTTCTTAAACCAAAGGTTATGAATTGTTTGCTGATTGTTTTTATAAGTGGTGTGTTGTTGATGGTGTGCTTGACTGGATTGTTTTGTGCATGGGTAGGATTCCTGCTTATAGATCTATCTATCTTTTACTCATCCCTGCAAAAACCCACAGATGCCTCCACGTCGTGATCCCGACAATAGCGAAGCTATGCAACAGCTGATGGCAGCTCAAGCCCAACTGATGACTATGATGACCCAGTTCATTGCAGCAACCAACAACAACAACAACAACAACAATAATAACCATCCACCACCACCCCCACCCCCTGTGGACAGACTTGCAAGATTTCTCAGGCTTAGACCTAATAAGTTCTCCTCTGCTACTGAACCCATAGTGGCGGATGACTGGCTCCGTTCAGTCAACAAGGACTTAGTAACCTTTGAGTGTTCTGAGGCAGAAAAGGTGAGGTTCACTGCTCATCTATTAGAAGGACCTGCTGCCATGTGGTGGGAGACCTATCAAGTGACCCATCCCTTCGATGGCATGACTTGGGATGCGTTCAAGGATGGTTTCCGCAATGCTCACATCTCCTCTGGCATAATGAATCTGAAGAAGGAAGAGTTTCGTAGCTTGAGACAGGGAGGTAGAACTCTGAAGGAGTATATAGATGACTTCTGTACGCTATCAAGGTACGCACCAGAAGACATCGACACTGATGCTAAGAGGAAGGATAAATTCCTTAATGGACTTCGGGGAGAACTGAAGATACCTTTGTCTGTGGCATATGCTCCTAACTATCAGATTTTGCTGGATCAAGCAATCACCCTGGACAATAACATCAGAAAGGAAGAGAATAGGAAGAGGAAGTTTGGTGCAAGTAAAAGTAACACTGAAGGGGCTCACAAGAAACCACACACCTCAGAAGTCAGTGGCCATAAACCCTGGAACTACTCCAACAATGGTAGTGGCCAAAAGCATCATGGTCATAACGACAACGGAGGGTACAAAGGAAATAATGGTGGGTTCAAGGGAAACCATCACCATGGCCATAATCATGGGAATGGAAATCCCCGTCCTAACACTGAAGGGAAGAAGGACCTGTCTAATGTGACTTGCTTCAAGTGCAAGAAGACAGGACACTATGCTACTGATTGCCCAGAGAGAAAGGCCGACGAAAATTCCAAGCCCAATCCTTTCCAGAAGGGACAAGTAAATCACCTCAACGTGGAAGAAGTTCATGATGAACCTGACGCTGTGATTGGTAAGTTCCTGGTAAATTCTTTTCCAGCATTGGTCTTATTTGATACTAGAGCATCGCATTCATTCATATCAAGAGCTTTTGTAAACAAACATGGGCTAGCCGAGAAAAGCTTAGGAAAACCTATTAGAGTGAGTTCACCTGGGGGTGAGATGATAGTAAATTCAGGTTGTAGGCAGTTAGAATTAAGGATTGGAAAATATATTTTTCCAGCAGACTTAGTCATCCTAGAAACCCAAGGTTTGGATGTTATCATCGGAATGGATTGGATGACCCGTTTTGAAGGAATCATAGACTGTGCAAACAGAGCTATCACCCTCACCACCCCAGAAAAACAAAAGATTAAATTTAGATCAACTTTCGAACTTAAGAAAGTTAGATTAAATTCTCTTAAGGGGGTTAGTCTTGGAGATGTGCTGATTGTCCAAGAGTACCCAGATGTATTCCCTGAAGAATTACCAGGAATGCCACCTGATAGAGATGTGGAATTTCTCATTGAACTAAAACCGGATACCAAGGACCAAATCAGGGTATGATTCTATTTGGGTTATTGTTTGTCGCTTAACCAAAATAGCTCACTTTATACCCGTGAAGACCACCTATACCAGCGCAAAGCTAGCTGATATTTACATGAAGAGGATTGTATGCTTACACGGCGTCCCCAAGAGTATCGTGTCCGATAGAGGGACCCAGTTCACATCCCATTTTTGGAAGCAGTTGCATGAGTCACTGGGAACTAGATTGGAGTTTAGTACGGCATTTCACCCGCAAACGGATGGTCAGACCGAAAGAGTAAACCAGATTTTAGAAGATATGTTAAGATCTTGTGCGCTGGATTATGGGTCTAGTTGGGATGACAATCTACCCTATGCCGAGTTCTCTTACAATAACAGTTATCAAGCTAGCATCGAGATGGCACCATTTGAGGCCTTATATGGGAAGAAATGCACAACCCCATTGTTGTGGAGTGGTGTAGGAGAACGAAGTTTCTTTGGACCTGATATAATCCAAGAAGCTGAAGAGAAAGTCAGATTAATTAAAGATAGATTGAAGGTAGCACAGTCCCGTCAGAAAAGCTATGCGGATTCTAAACGTAGGGAAGTCGCCTACGAGGTGGGCGATAGAACCTATCTTAGAGTGTCGCCACTCAGGGGTGTGAAGAGGTTTGGAATTAAAGGAAAATTAGCACCTCGGTTTATTGGACCTTTTAAAATTCTGTCTCGTAAGGGTGAGGTGGCATATGAGTTAGAACTACCAGAAGCTCTATCTGCGGTTCATAATGTGTTCCGTGTCAGTCAACTGAAGAAATGTCACCCCGAAATGATGGGAGTTCCTTTAAAGGATATTGTACCCCTCGAAGAAGTACAATTGGAGAGTGACTTGACCTACGAGGAGAAACCCATCAAGATATTGCAGACCGCAGAAAGAGTCACCCGTACCAAAACCATCAAGTTTTGTAAAGTCCAATGGAACCATCACACTGAGGAAGAAGCCACCTGGGAACGAGAGGACGACCTCTGAGAAGACCATCGACACCTATTTGCTGATCCTTCCGAAGCTCGAGGGCGAGCTTCCTCTTAAGGGGGTTAGTCTGTAACATCCCAAATTTTGCAAAAAATTAAAACTTGCATTCAAGCATCATGCATCATTGAGCATAAGACTACATCACAAAAATATTAAATAAAACTTCAAATTATAAATATAAATAATCTATAAATTCCATAAAGTGTTTATTTAAAACTCCTTATATAAATAAAATTTTACCAATTTATATATGGGCAAGAATAATGTTAAAAAGTTCCATTTTTAATAACCTTTCCAAAACATATTTTTATGATTTTTTCTGAAATGTTTTGAATAGGTTTAAAAATCATATTTGAAATCAGTATTTAAAAACAGAAAAGGATTTAAATAAAAATAATTGGATTTCTGAGTCGAGTGGGCCGTGGCCCGTATCTATCTGCCGCGCGCGCGTAGTCTATCAGCCCGCCAGCGGCCCAGCGCCCCGCGCGCTTGCTCGCAGTCGCTGACAGGTGGGATCCACCTGTCATCTCCCCCGCGGAGCCGTTCGTCCCCAAATCACGCCCCCGTCCCGACCGAAAACGCCCGATTTGATTTCGTTTGAATGCGGCGATTTACTACTCCATTTACCTCGCCGTTTCCCCCTACTAATAGCCCTCCTCGCTCTCGTCCGATTGCCCCAAACCACACCTCCCGAGAGCCCATAGGCTGCCCGCACGAGCTGGCGCAATCCCGCCGTCGCCGTCGGTAAGATCACCGCCGCCCGAGCAACTCCGGCCACCTCAGACCTCGTTTCCACCTCCCTTCGCTCCCTGTGAGCCGTGCGCATCGATTTGACACGGTGGAGCGTGTGTTTTTGCAGCGAAACCCCGCCTCCGTCCACGACGGAGAGGAACCGTCACCGTGCGCAACTCCGGCGAGCTCTTCCGGGAAGACGAGAACGCTCCGGTCATCACCACCGCGCCATCGCCCTCCCCACGACGTCGCGCATCCCCTGGTGAGCCCCGTTTCCTCCTAGCACCGTAGCACGCCTCGGGCGCAAACGCCGGCCATGGCTCCGCCACGCCCCGCGCGTCTCCGGTGACCGCGCCGCCCGTTTTTGGTCAACGGATCGTGGACCGTTAGATCTAGATCCAATGGATCTATATCGATTAGATCTCGCGCGTCCATTTTTAATTAGATCGGACGGCTCTTGCAGCCGATCCGCGCCGAAGCGGTACCGACCAATAGGATCGCACCACGTAGCCCTGTTAATTTCTTTTCGCAGGAATTTTTATAAATAAAACAGAAAATATACAAAACTTAGAAAATTCATAACTTTTGATCTACAAGTTCAAATTTGATGAACTTTATATCCCCGGATAGCTCTGCTCATGTAGTTTATTTCCACATCAATTGTTTTTCCCTTTGACAAATTATAATTTTTATAATAATCAGAGGAGTATTTCGGCCATTAAAATAATAACATAAATAATAAAAATGATTTAAAAATAAATGTAATTGTTTTAGGATTGTATTATTTCCCTCTGTCCAGCAATACTAATAAATTGAAGATGTCATAAAAACAATAAAGTTGTAATTATAGAAATCAAAGTTTTACTATGTTAATTTAAAATTATTTAATTGATAAATAAAATAAGATATACCTAAAAAAATATTTCACTTATTAATGACAGAAATAAAGAAGTATAAATAAGTGTGTCCCATTATCATAGCATATCATCCATGCATACATGATTTTATTTTAGTGTTGTGATGTTATTGTGTTGGTATTTATTTTATTCATTGATTGTGCTAGATTGTGAAGAAGAGGAAGGAATTGCTTGTGATTGTTATTCTTGCTGTGATTGTTCCTCCTGTTACCAAGGCAAGTGACATTCATACAATATCCCATAATTTCTATATGCATAAGTAGTATATTTTGAGTAGTGTGCATGATAGGGATTTTTGATTTATTTTTATAATGCTAAGTTAGTTTGTGTTCTACAAATACCCTAGTAGTGTGTAGCCACCCTTTTCCTAAGCAGCCATGAAAAGATTTTATTAGTTGCTTAGCCATGCTATAAAAATGTTTACCATGTTATGGAAATGTTTCTAAGTGTTAAAAATCTAAAATACACATCTGGGTGGAATTGGTTGATATGGTTAATGTTGAGTGGCTTTTGGGACTATACTTGTGGTTGTCATCGCCTAGGATGAATGTCTATTCTACTTAGGGCCATGAGTATGGTGGTTGTTACCCAGAAGTACACTTGTGGACGGCCACCCAGGAACGAAGAGATTACCAAGTCCCTCCAAGTTTAGAAGCTTCCCGTGCAACCTTTTGACAATGTGCTCTGTCTAGAATGATTAAGTTGTGGGAGTGCAACCTGTCAGCTTGACAAGCAGATGTAGAGATGATAGGTGGAACGGGTCTTGCTAGAATGGTTGCATTCTTCTTCTGAAAGTTCTTGTCTCAATTCTCTCCCTTCCATAATACACTCCGTGGGTATAGGATTTCTCGGACAAATTGAGTCTAAAGGTGAAAGTGCACAACCTCTGCAGAGTCGACAATCTGAATTCTCAGCCGTGTCCCCGGAAATGGACTACTTCGAGCAACTGGACAAGGATGGGCAGAAGAATCTCAACACTGTTTTCACAAAGTAAAATTTGAATAAGGAAAGAATTGTTGGTGCACTTGGGCTTTATCCCTCGGTGCCAAGTCTTCGCGAAATAAAAGTGTTTTACAAAATGATAGGGGAAAACTTGCTTTCTGCAAATGGCCTTCAACCCCACCAAGCCAAATATGCATATAGATGTTAGACTTGCCAATATATATATATCCACCATAGTCACTTGCCAATACGTCATTGTATTGACCTCCTTTGGGGGCTGCATATTCCAATGTGCAGGAAATTCTGATGCTGAATGATTGGCTCGAGTCTACACCCAACATGACTACCTGTGGCGCATGCTTGAAGATGAGGCTCATTGTTATTTCGCTTTCGTTGTGAACTTTGAACTTTAATTAGCTAGCCTTCATGGCTATGCAAATTGTAATAAAGCCATATTGGCTATTATTTTGGATCTCGTTGTAGCAATTTAATACTTATGCAATGGTACTTTATATTTTGTACTGTGGTGCTGGCAGTGATCCAGGGACTAGCACATAACACAGGTATTCCAACTTTAATTAAAGTTGGGGTGCTACACATGCTGTGCGACATGGTGGTACTCGGGCTGATTTCTCTTCTGGCCAAAATCCTGGCGATCATGGCTCCTGCTCAGTCCCGAACGCTGAGGTCCCGCATTCCTCCTGTTGGAGTCACTGACATCCACTAGGGGTTGCATGGGATCTCCAAGCGTGTAGGTATCGGCGATGCGCATGGTCTCTGCCAAGGTCGCCGGCATCTTCCTTTGCAATTTCTGCCACAACATTGAGCCATGGCGGCATCCTTGTGCAAACCAGGAGATGGCCTGTGCTTCTACCACACCTTCGCAAGGATTGCGAATATTGCTCCACCGGGTAAGGTACTCCCGGTCAGTCTCGTTGCTCCTTTGCCTACAGATGGCGAGCAGCTGAGGCCTATTTGGCCTTTTGTACGTGCTGGTGAAGTTGCTGATAAATGCCTCCTCGAAGTCTAACCAGCAGTCTATGCTGCCAGTTCTCAAATTGTTCAACCAGATTCTGGCAGGTCCTTCCAACATCTGCGGTACGTAACGTACCGCCTAGCGTCTGTTTCCACCGGCTATGCTTACTGCAGTTACATAGTCGGTTAACCAATCCTCCGGCTTCTTGCTGCCGTCATAGGTCTTAGCACCTCGGTTGAGCTGAAAATTCCGAACAGGCGGCTCCCGCATGATCCAGTGTCCAAAGCAGGCAGGTCCCGGAGGTCCTTGCTCTTCCACTAGCTCTGACTGGTGAATCCGATCGAGCCGGAATCTGGCATCCGCCGAATCCAGCTGTCTGGTTCCTACCCGAGATCCCAAAGGATTCTCATTGGGCTGGTACCCGAGCTGCTGCAGTCTTGAGTGGCCATCGTTGAGCCTATCTTGTGCCGGGATCACAGCCTGCTGCGGGACAGTTGCGGCCTCCCTTCGCGGGTTTCCTTGAACATGAGGAGGGTTCCGGGGTGGATTACCACGGCTAGCCGGGTTATTGTTTCCTATACCCAGGTTGCCACCCTCACGGGTACTTCCTGCCTGCCCCGAGTTATGTTGTTCGGCTTGCTGGATGCCGGCAAAGGCCGGATCATAGGTCTGCAACTGCTTGTTCTTCCCGGAGCCCCGGCTTCAGCTCCGGCTTTTGCTCTTGCTCTTGCTTCTACTCGGATGCGGAGAAGAGGCCTCTCCGTCCGATTTCTGGCTATTGGGCCTAGCTGAGTGCACTTGTGATCCCGCCCTGGGGTTCTTCTTCTTGAAGGCCTGGTTCTGCCGGTTGGCCTCGATGACCAACTCATTCACCCGCTCCTGTTGCTTACGCAGAGCCTCACCGGATAACCCTGCCAATTCGGCCATGGCGGCTTCGGCAGCCCTAAGAGTTTTCGCCGGCGAGCTGTACACCGGTCTCCCCGCCGAGATCAGGCTACCGGTGTGACTGGTAGTGGCTCCACCCGCCAACTCATCATTCACCATTCTGCCCTTCTTCCACAGCTCCGCAACGCGCTTGTCCCGGGAGTCTATCTTAAGGAATCCGTGAGCTGCATTGTACTCCCGGAGGCCAGCATTGAGCCTACGTTGCTCCTCCAAGTCAGCTGAAGTGGCTTGGGTGTCTGCTTCTGCAGTCACAGGGACAGCCAACTTGGCCACCAGACCCGAGAGGGGATCCGGGCGACGACGTTGCTGGGACGGCTGCGGATCGCCGTCTCGGGCCGCATCCCTTTCCTGAGGGGGTTTGGCCAAACGGACGTGGCCGCTTCCGGTATCGCCGTCAGCGTCCTGGTACTCCTCCTCGGTTGCCCCGATCATCATTACCGCAACGGAACTCGGGGGGCGACCGACCCACGGACCCCGAGTAGCGCAGAGCATGGGAGGGTCCTCAGCTTCCAGGACCACGTCCGGATAGCTGCAGATAACTTCGGTGGCGACGTAGGTGGTGAAGCCACCAAAGTCAATGAGGCACCCGTTCATCGGAAAGGGTCTGTTCCGGAAGCACCCCGCGTTGTCGCTGACGAAGTCCATCTCACCCAGCCTTACGACAAGGCCAGAGAGAACCCGAATGTCGAAGTGAACGGGGGAGCCCGTCCGGATGTGTACACCAGCCAACGCCTCTGTCGCCCCCACGGTGGGCGCCAACTATCGTGGTGGCGTCACGGCAGATGCCATAGGATGGCTAATGTGTGGGGCCGATGGACGTTGGTGGATCCGGGGAGGGATAGCGAGCTGAAGAGCTCACACGGGGAGGATCCCGGTATAACCGAGATCTCCCAAGAACAAGAAACAAGAACAACACGCTAGATGGAAGATCTAACAAAAAAAAACAAATGCACGAAGGCACACAACACACAGACGATATACCCAGGTTCAGGGCCCTCGTGAGGAGGTAACACCCCTACTCTTGCCTTTCCTCTATATATAATTGTGGTACAAGGGCTACAGCTTGCTCTTAGATCTCTCAAAGTGAAGAACACAAAGAACTAGATGAACTCAAGGTATGAAGAAGTAAATGCTCTAGGAGTAAATGCGACTATAGCTTTGGCTCCCAAGTTGGTCCTCCCCTCACAGAAGCAGTTATGGCGCCTTTTATAGAGCTCCAGCCAGGGGGGCCGGAAACCCTAAACCGGCTTGGCCCCACCGGACAGGCCTAACCGGCATGGCGTCACCGGCTAGCGCGACCTACTCGCCGCGCTATCCGGCGTAGCCCCTTCGTCATCATCCCGGCAAGGACAGCAGGCGCCGTCCTGGAACATCATTGTCCCCCTGTCAGAGACAGGACATGTCTTAGCCCATCCCGGATAGCCTTTTTCGGGTTGCCGGGCTAGGCACGTCGTGTCTTGTCGTACCGTTGTCGTACCGCCTGACGCGCTCCCGTGTCAGGTGGGAGGTGACCATGCCTCCGTGTTAGGCGGGAGGTGACCATCCCTCCGTGTAAGAAGGAACGGTTCTTCCCCCCTGATTAGGCGAGAAAGCCTGCCACAGATCGTTGACGGCCTACCGGGATCCCTCATGCCGGTTATCGTCTTGCTCGACCTCGCGAGTCCTTCCTGCACAAGTCCAGGACAGGGTTAAGTGTTCCGGTTAGCACTTAACCGAATTGCTTATCCGGTAAGACCGAGTACTTCTCCTTCCGGGAGTCTCCTCGGAGCCCAAGATCCGAGATCCTTTCCAGATGCACCCGAGTTCGTCTCAGGATGAGTATCTCTAGGCCTAGCCTCCCGAAGATGTCTTAGCCTATCAGCAAAGACATCTTCGAGAAGCTAGTTCTTAGAGGAACCACCCGCTGATGCTTGTGCTGCCATTGTGAAGGCTGGGGGTGTCTATTTATAGCGGCCAGAGCTGACCCTTGCGCCTGCCAGGAGGCGCTTTGCACTCTACCAGCACCCAAGGGTCAAGTTGCCCCTTCAGGACACTAGGGGGTGGCCCTTGCTCTCGCCAGAGGTCAAGTACTGTTGGCACACTACTGAATTACTCCGGGTTCTGCCCTACCCGGGGGGCAGCCCCCCGACAGGTCCTTAGCCGTTTCGTCTGACTGGCCAGTGTGCGAGGCCTGGTGGGAATGGGCTCTCCATACCCCAGTTCCTACTGGGCCGACAGTAGCCCCCGGGCCCATGATGGGCACGGTTGAGCCCATGGGCTCTAGCGAAGCGTCGTGGGCCCTTAGTGCCCAGTCGGCCCGAGCCACGCGGCACTTGGACAAATAACGGCCTCGCACGATCTGGGGCGCGAGTCGTGGGGGGGGCGTCCCACCACGTCCCGGTAACTGCTCCTCGAGGTGACTTAAAGTCTGAGCGGGGCAGCAGGGAGCCGTTACCGTTTCCAATTCTTCTCGCAGAAGTTTCCGCTTCCTAGAGCTCTCCGCCTCCGCTCTTGCAAGAGATCTTGCGGGAAAAGTGTTGCTAAATTTCTCCCTCCTGCGATTCTCCCTTTTCCATTTCCTCCAGCCTTCCATGCCCCCCGACGATGAGCCCACTCAAGAGCAAGGGCAAGGCCACCGCGGGGTCTTCCTCCCAGGCGGAGGCCCCTGAGACCGTTGTGGGCACGGCGCTGCTGGGCGTGTGTGTCAACGAGAAGGCGCTCGCCAAGGTCCGGTACCTGGTGGCGGACCGGACAAACGAGCATGGCGCCACTGCCCTGAAGCCCGCGGCGCACGGGAAGCGCCCGCGCGGGTTCTTCCCGATCTTCCAGCATTGCCTTGCTGCGGGACTGGTGCCGCCCTTCTCGCCGTTCCTGGAGGCGGTGCTGGCGTTCTACCAGGTGTAGCTGCTGCACCTGCAGCCCAACTCCGTCCTCATCCTCGCCGTCTTTGCCTACCTCTGCAAGGCGTACCTGGGCCTGGAGCCCACGGTGGGGCTGTTCCGGTGCTTCTACGCGCTCCGGAACACGGCGAAGAACGAGCGCTCTGGGTGCGTCTCGTTCCGCATCGTCGACGGCATGGGGAGTGTCTACATCCCAATGTCTTGGAGCGAGGGCAAAGCCATCACTTTAGTGACGAAGAAGGTAGACGACTTCCGTCAGAAGTGGTTCTTTGTTGGGGTGGAGCGTCCCTGCGCCTTCCTCGAGGTCCCCGACGAGCCCGCGGTGAAGAACTCCCATTGGGGCAAGGCCACCTTCGACGGCGGCAAGAACGTGAGCTTGATGGGGCGCCTGAGCTTCCTCCGCGAGGAGGGCCTCACGGGGCAGATGATTGTGGTGGACTTTGTGACGTGCCGCATCGCGCCCCTCCAAGCGCACTCGGTCCCCATGTGGATGTACTCGGGGCCGAGCGACAAGATGCGGCTCCACGTCGAGGAAAACGACAAGGACACCATCGACAACGTCCTCTCCGCGATCTTCGTTAATCCATCGGTGCTTGCCGTGGATGAGCTCTCCGCGACGCTCCGGCCCCTTCACCAATACAACCTGACGGAGCGCTTGGACCTTCTGGAGGGGATGCCTCCGTTCGTCCCGACAGGCCAGGCGGACTTCGAGGTGCCGACGCCGGCCACGCGGGGAGCGGAGGGGGCCGATTCTCCCTCGGCCTCAGAAGCTGGCCTAGGTGAGGAGGAGGCCGCGGCAGGGGAGGTTTCCTCCTCGAGGGCCGGGCCATTTACTGACGAGATTTGTGATATCTCGTCAGGAGATGAAGACGCCTTCGTGGTGGCGCCCTCGCGGCTCGTGGAGGAGGAGGCTGAGGAAGAGGAGGCCTCTGACGCGGAGGCCTCTCCAGGGAGGCGCGGGCCCGCACCAAGGCCGTCGTGGACCGCTTGGGGGCGAAACTGTCTGACGTCCCCTCGAAAAGGAAATCGGTGACGCCCCCAGCAAGGCGTGCTTCCAAGCCCTTCCCCTCATGGCGCTCGAGAGGCTTGGCGTGGGTCGACGCTGGCGCCCCCCCTCAAGGTGAGTTTTCATGATGCTGGATCGTTTTCCTTTAGCTTTCTCTTTCACTTTACCCTTTACTGAAGGTCTTTTCTTTGGCTCTTGTCAGTGATCTAGTGCCTGCGAAGCGTCGCCGGCTTCGCAAAGCGGCTGATGTGAAGAGCGCCACGGCCTCCACGGGACCCCTTGAGGGGGCGCCTCAAGCGGGGGCGGCTGCGCCCCAGGCGGGGGCCGAAGGGCCTCAGGTGGAGGAGGGTGCGGCACGCCCAGAGGCACCTGCACCGCCCCCCCCCCCCCCCCCCCCCGAGCCTCTGGTGGTGGAAGGGTCGGAGGAGGCAACTCCCGCGCCTCCTCGCGCTCCTACTCCTCCTCGCGCGGCTACGCCTCCGCGCGAGGCCACTCCACCGTGCGAACCAACACCGCCACGCGTGTTGACGCCTCCGCACGTGCCTACCCCGCCGCATGCGGCCACTGCTCCCGTGCAGCCTGCAAGGAAAGCGCGCGAGGCGGCAGCAGGCACAGGCGGACCTGCTGGGGGAGATGCTTCCTCGCCTCCTCGTCAAGCTGTGACCGAGGAACGCCCTGCAGCTGCAGGGCCAGAAGAGGATGCTGGCGCGGGCACAAGCGAGGCCTAGGCTAGCCCCCGAGCTTTCCCCGAGGCCGGGCCCGCGAGACTCGACGCCGGCGCCAGGCCCTCCTCGAGCCAGGAGCTGGTCCTCCGCGGCTGGGACTGGAGCGCGGGGCGCCGTGAGGTCGCCTTCGGCCTCCTGAGGGAATCATTGGAGGGCTTGGAGGCGCACCTCGCCCTCGGGGACATATGGCTTGCTCGGCAGCAGGAGGAGCTGGCGAGGTCGTGGACATCCTTCCACGCGGTGGTCGAGGCGCGCCGGCTGGAGGATGCGGCGCTATAGGCCGCGCGTGAGGAGGCCACCCGCTTTGCCAAGGAGGTCCGCGAGGGGGCCATCCGCGAGGCCGCAGAGCTCCTCGAGCCCTTCCAAGTGGAACGTGACACCGCAGCGGAGCTCCTGCGCCAGGCCAAGGCGGAGCGCGAGGCGATGGAGGGCTCGCTGGCGCAGAAGCGCCGCGAGTTGGGCCAGCTGGAGACCCAGCTGCTCTCCGCCCATCAGCCCGCGCAGGTCGCTCTGGAGGACGACCGCAAGGGCTTTGGCGAGCGTGAACGGCAGCTGGCCCTCAAGGAGAAGGAGCTGCAGCAGCGTGAGGAGCAGTGCCTTCAGGCGGAGAAGGACATGGTCGCCCAACGCGAGGCCCTTGAGGAGCGCGAAGGAGACCTGGCCAAGGCGACCTTGAAGTACGACGAAAACATCGTTGCCAAGAAGCTAGCTTACGAGTGCTTCGAGCGGCGTTTCGCCGAGAAGAAGAAGGAGGCCGATGACGCCCTCGTGGAGCACGAGAAGTAATTCCGCAAGTCCACCTGTCAGAAGTACCGCGACCTGGCCCAGACGCAGGAGGATCGCTTCAAGGTCAAGCACGCCGCGGATGCTCGGCGGATCGCCGAGCTTGAGAGGGCCAACTCCAAGCTGGAGGCTCGCCTCAAGCGCCCCAAGGATGGCCGTCGCCGAGCGGAGGAGGCTCGCACCGAGGCAGTCCACAACCTCAACTCCTTGGCCAAGGATGTGGAGGGGCAGGTGGCCCCGGCGATGGAGCGGGCGTCGGAGGCCTCGGACTCTGCCCAGGCGGCTCGCGCGCTCTCGAAACAGCGTGAGCGTATATTCGAGGCGCTGGTCGCTCGTGGCAACGAGCTTGCCGCGCAGCTCGGCGCGGACACGCCGCATACTAACGTCTGAGGCCGTGGCGACGCTGCCATATACCTGGTCTACTTCGACCAGCTCTTCGAGGCGCTCGAGGGTCCCGTCGCCGAGCTTCGCGAGATGATCGAGGACGAGAGCCGGCAACTCCTGGGGGTGGTTGTTGACCGCATCTTCACCAACCTCAGGCTCCTCACGCCAGGCTTCGACCCCTCCTCCGTGATAGAGGTTGCTCAAGGCGAGGACGCGCAGCGGGTCTCCAGTTCCCTCCGCGAGGAAGTTGACGCCTTCTGCAACCGCTTCAGGCGCGCGGAGGTTGCGGCTGAAGACAGCGAGGAGGAGGCCTGCTCTGCCGAGGCGGAGGAGGTCCAAGGCGGCGCTGCTTCCCCCCCTGAGCCTCTTCTTATTGCGCCTGCGAGCGCTTGTATCTGAAACAATCGTGTGTTTAGATTTCTTAAGACCTTTTGGCCTGTAATATACTCTTTATTGTTGTTTGATTCGAGCTTGTTTGCCCCCCGTGAGGTCTCTTTGGACTCATCTTCATGTCTATTTGTTCTCTGCGTCGGTAGGTCTCATCTCTTCGTGCCATGACTCCGCCACTCCGGTATGCAGGAGCAATGACTCCCTGCCGGGGGGAGTTTAGGCCTAGGAGAGGTAAGAGCCCTGAGTCGCGATGCTCAAGTGCCCCCTTAGACGTGCGAGTAGTCCATGAAGCGCAAGGGAAAGCGAAGTCGCTTGAGGGGCAAACGTGCGCTAGGGGGAGAAAACTCTCTTAAGGCGTGGGTGCGAGACTTAGCTTCTCGAGGTTTTCGCCATGCAGAAGCTTTTCGCCTGGCGAGGTTGCCCACTTGAGGGGTCGCTCCCGGATGCCTCTTCAGGCTCGTGGGGGGATTTTTTCCTGCAGATGTTAGAGGGGCGAACCAAACGCTGGAACACGGTTCAAGGGACTCGTGCGTGCTTATAGGTCCCCTCAGGCGTTCCTTGCGAGGAGAGTAAGTACCAAGGTCCTCTGTAGAGATGGCGTGTTTGTGGGATCTTGCCCTCCAGCCAGAGCTCGGACTCTTGTATTTTGCAGTGCTGCTGGTGTGTCATTTGAGGCACTGGCACCGTACTCAGCCCTCGCTCGCGAGGTACGCATGTGGAGAGATATAAGCGCACACTTCAATAGAGTAACGCGAAAATAAAACTCACCAAATACATTACAAAGCGGGGCCGAGGCGCTAAGTTCACTTGGGAACGAAATTTAGTCATTATGCTTGGGTTTGCCAAGTTAATGTTTTGACCATGTCGAGGCATGGGGACCACCCATTAGTGGCAGAGACTCTCAACGGCCTGAGATGGCTCGTTAAATGGAGAGCTCGGAGGGTTTCCCCTGGAGAGAAGCCTTTGGAGCTTGGAGGTTTAAGCCGTGAGCTTTTAACCTCTAGAGACAAAGATGCTTGGAGGTTGAGCCGTAGGCTGCCTCTTCCGCTAGGAGTCTCGACGTGACAATGATCATGGGCGTGACAATGATCACGGATGCATTTGTTCCTTTAGGAGACAAAAATGCTTGGGAGGTTTAAGCCATGAGCTTTTTAACCTCTAGAGACAAAAATGCTTGGAGGTTGAGCCGTAGGCTGCCTCTTCCGCTAGAAGTCTCGACGTGACAATGATCACGGGCGTGACAATGATCACGGTTGCATTTGTTCCCTTAGGAGACAAAATATGCTTGGGAGGTTTAAGCCGTGAGCTTTTAACCTCTAGAGACAAAAATGCTTGGAGGTTGAGCCGTAGTCTACCTCTTCCGCTAGAAGTCTCGACGTGACAATGATCACGGGCGTTACAATGATCACGGGTAGAACTTGCGTAGGTGCATGATGTTCCATGGATTCTTGACGGGGACGCCGTCTCGCGTCTCGAGGCGAGCCGCGCCTGTAGCGTACCTGCACTTAAAATATGGCAGATACCCGTGTATAGTGCAAATCTCTTAATCGATTCATTTGCACACACAGTCTACGATGTAATATCACAACAAAGTATCAATTTTTTTACATCGATGATCCAGACTTACAAAATATTCGATACAAGTTGCATAGCATAAAGCTAGCTTTGAAATAGTACACAGCGGAAATACGATAGCAGTGAGTCCCCATCAACTTCATGTTGCCACAGGCGAAAACATGTTGGTGTTAGACTCGAAACCTTTAAATCGAAACCTCACTCGACATCTGATCAATCTGCAATAAGAAAATATTGCAACAACGTGGGTCAGATTCCATTAAAAATGGAGTCTGGCAAGTGACACTATGGTGGACACTTAATGGAATAACTCTATAGCCTATATGCATATTTGGCTGGTGGAGTTCAAGGCTATTTTGCATAAAGCCAATTTTTCCTATCTATTTGGAAAACACTTTCTTCAAATCAAGACAAGTCTGGCAAGAAAACCATAATCTCATCCTCCCTTGTTCACCCATCAAGTTTTATTTCTGAAGTTGGAATGATGGAATCCTCCGTTGACGTCCTCGTTCAGCTGCTCAATTGTCCGTTTCCGGGGACACGGCTAAGTACTTAGATTTTAACTCTGCAGAGGTTGTGCACGTTCACCATTGTACCCATTCAACCCAAACTATCCTTTACACACCATTTGTGAATAGGAAAGGAGAAGAATGAGACGAGATCTTTCAGAAGCATTTTCCCTCCCCATGTCGGCCTGACGCGCTCCACCTACAAGCCGCTACCACCACCTGTCAGGCCGGGGCGAGTCCACACAGCTTAGTTGATCAAGCCAGAGCCCATATTGGCAATGGCTGCACGAGAAGCAATCTTCACTCGGAGTTCTTCAGATCCCTTTGTTCCTGGGTGGCCACATCCACAAGTGAATATCCCACAGGTAAATCCCCTGGGGACACCACTCAACTCATACAGCCGAGCAGCCAATTCCACCCAGGTATTTGATTATAACTTAGTAGAATTTAACATTTCATCAAAAATAGTTTTGCATAGCATCACAATTCTACTAAGTATTTTCATAGGAACCTAGATGTCGGGGGGCTGCCCCCCGGGTAGGGCAGATCCCGGAATAACTCAGTAATATGCCAACAGTACTTGACCTTTGGCGAGAGCAAGGGACACCCCCTGGTGTGCTGAAGAGGTAACTTGACCCTTGAGCGCTGGAAGAGTGCAAAATGCCTCCTGGCAGGCGCAAGGGTCAGCTCTAACAGCTATAAATAGACACCCCCAGCGTTCACAATGGCAGCAAGCATCAGCGGATGGTTCCTCTAAGAACTAGCTTCTCGAAGATGTCTTTGTTGATAGGCTAAGACATCTTCGGGAGGCTAGGCCTAGAGATACTCATCCTGAGGCGAACTCGGCTGCACCCGGAAAGGATCTCGGATCTTTGGCTCCGAGGAAACTCCCGGAAGGGTATTCGGTTTTGCCGAATAGGCAATCCGGGTAAGTACTAACCAGAACATCTATCTCGGTCCCGAACTTGTGCAGGAAGGACTCGCGAGGTCGAGCAAGAAGATAACCGGCACGAGGGACCTCGGTAGGCCGTCAACGGTCTATAGGAGGCTTTCCCGCCTGATGCGGGGGGAAGTACCTTTCCGTCTGACACGGAAGCATGGTCACCTCCCGCCTGACACGGAAGCATGGTCACCTCCCGCCTGACACGGGAGCGCGTCAGCCGGTACGACAACGGTACGACAAGACACGACCTGCCTAGCCCGGCAATCCGGCAAAGGCTATCCGGGATGGGCCAAGACATGTCCTGTCGCTGACAGGGGGACAATGATGATCCAGGACGGCGCCTGCTGTCCTTGCCGAAATGATGACGAAGGGGCTACGCCGGATAGCGCGGCGACTAGGTCGCACTAGCCGGTGACGACATGCCGGGTAGGCCTGTCTGGTGGGGCCAAGCTGGTTTAGGGTTTCCGGCCCTCCTGGCCGAACCCTATAAAAGGCGCCATAACTGCTTCTGTGGAGGAGAGACCAACTTGGGAGCCAAAGCTGTAGTTGTATTTACTCCTACAGCAGTCACTTCTTCATACCTTGAGTTCTTCTAGTTCCTTGTGTTCTTCACCTTGAGAGATCTAAGAGCAAGTTGTAGCCCTTATACTACAGTTATATAGAGAAGAAAGGCAGGAGTAGGGGTGTTACCTCCTCACGAGGGCCCTGAACCTGGGTATATCGTCTGTGTGTTGAGTGCCTTCGTGCATTTGTTCTTGTTTGTTAGATCTTCCCTCTAGCGTTCTGCTCTTGTTGCTGGTTCTTGGGAGATCTCGGTTATACCGGGATCCTCCCCGTGTGGGCTATTCAGCTCGCTATCCCTCCCCGGATCCACCAACGTCCATCGGCCCCACACATTAGCCATCCTATGGCATCTGCCGTGACACCACCACGACAGTTGGCGCCCACCGTGGGGCAGACAGAGGCGTTGGCTGGTGTACACGTCCGGACGGGCTCCCCAGTTCACTTCGACATTCGGGTTCTCTCTGGCCTTGTCGTAAGGCTGGGTGAGATGGACTTTGTCAGCGACAACGCAGGGTGCTTCCGGAACAGACCTTTTCCGGTGAACGGATGCCTTATTGACTTTGGTGGTTTCACCACCTACGTCACCACCGAAGTTATCTGTAGCTACCCGGACGTGGTCCTGGAAACTGAGGATCCCCCCATGCTCTGCGCGACTCGGGGTTTGCGTGCCGGTTATTCCCCGAGTTCCGTGGCGGTGATGATGGTCGGGGTTACCGAGGAGGAGTACCAAGATGCTGACGGCGATACCGGGAGCGGCCACGTCCGTTTGGCCAAACCTCCTCAGGAAAGAGGTGCGGCCCGAGATGACGATCCACAACCATCCCAGCCACGACGTCGCCCGGATCCCCTCTCGGGTCTGGTGGCCAAGTTGGCCGTCCCTGTAACTGCTGAAGCAGACACCCAGGCCACTTCGGCTGATTTGGAGGAGCAGCGGAGGTTGCTACTTGCTGAAGCACAAGAGATCGCCGATATCCGTCGCGAGCTCAATGCTAGCCTCCGGGAGTACAATGCATCTCACGGATTCCTTAAGGTAGACTCCCGGGACAAGCGCATGGCGGAGCTGCGCAAGAAAGGAAGGATGGTGAATGATGAGTTGGCGGGTGGAGCCGCAGCCAGTCACACGGGTAGCCTGATCTCGGCGGGGAAACATGTGTACAGTTCGCCGGCGAAAACTCTTAGGGCTGCCGAAGCCGCCATGGCCGAGTTGGTAGGGTTATCCGGTGAGGCTCTGCGCAAACAACAGGAACGGGTGAACGAGTTGGTGATCGAGGCCAACCGGCAGAACCAGGCCTTCAAGAAGAAGAACCCCGGGGTAGGATCCCTAGTGCACTCAGCCAGACCCAATAGCCAGAAATCGGACGGAGAGGCCTCTTCCCCGCATCCGAGCAGAAGCAAGAGCAAGAGCAAGAGCCGGAGCCGTAGCCGGGGTTCCGGGAAGAACAAGCAGTTGCAGGCCTATGATCCGGCCTTTGCCGGCATCCAGCAAGCCGGACAACGTAACTCGGGGCAGGCGGGAAGTACCCGTGAAGATGGCAACCTGGGTGTAGGAAACAATAACCCGGCTGGCCGTGGTAATCCACCCCGGAACCCTCCTCATGTTCAGGGAAACCCGCAAAGGGAGGTCGCCTCTGTTCCGTAGCGGGCTGTGATCCCGACGCAAGACAGGCACAACGATGGCAACTCGAGACTGCAGCAGCTCGGATACCAGCCCGACGAGAATCCTTTGGGATCTCGGATAGGGACCAGGCAGCTGAATCCGGCAGATGCCAGGTTCCGGCTCGATCGAATTCACCAATCCGAGCTAGTGGAAGAGCAAGGACCTCCGGGACCTGCCTGCTTTGGACCCCGGATAATGCGAGAGCCGCCTGTGCGGAATTTCCAGCTCAACCGGGGTGCTAAGACCTATGACGGCAGCAAGAAGCCGGAGGACTGGCTGACCGACTATGTAACTGCAGTAAGCATAGCCGGTGGAAACAGACGCTGGGCGGTACGATACGTACCGCAGATGTTGGAAGGACCCGCCCGAATCTGGTTGAACAACTTGAGAACTGGCAGCATAGACTGCTGGTTAGATTTCGAGGAAGCATTTATCATCAACTTCACCAGCACGTACAAAAGGCCAAACATGCCTCAACAGCTCGCCATCTGTAGGCAAAGGAGCAACGAGACTGACCGGGAGTACCTTACCCGGTGGAGCAATATTCGCAATTCTTGCGAAGGAGTGGTAGAGGCACATGCCATCTCTTGGATTGCACAAGGGTGTCGGCATGGCTCGATGCTGTGGCAGAAATTGCAAAGGAAGATGCCGGCGACCTTGGCAGAGACCATGCGCATCGCCGATACCTACACGCTTGGAGACCCCATGAAACCCCTGGTGGATGTCGGTGACTCCAACCGGAGGAATGCGGGACCTCAGCGTTCGGGACCGAGCAGGAGCCATGATCGCCGGGATTTTGGCCAGAAAAGGAATCAGCCCGAGTACCACCATGCCGCACAGCACGTCGCTGCAGTGACCCGGGAGCAAGAGGATGCCGGCAACAGTCAGCGTCAAAAGACAAGTGGCCCGGCTTGGGGTCAGAGTCAGGAAGTGCAAAAGACTTGAGTGGAACAAAAGAAGCCCCTGACGTATGAAGAGATGCTGAACATGCCATGCTGCTACCATACCCTGGAGGCCAACAAGCCAGCAAACCACTCTACTCGGCAGTGCAGCTGGTATCAGCGCACATTGCAGGAAGGCAGCTCGGGAGCTGTTCGGCCGAGTGCTCCGGCATCTCGACCCAACATTCCGAGACCCCCTCCTCCGACATCGGGGGCCAACGCGATCCGAATCAATCAG
The DNA here is from genome assembly GCA_026929855.1 of Poa annua. Classification (NCBI taxonomy): domain Eukaryota; kingdom Viridiplantae; phylum Streptophyta; class Magnoliopsida; order Poales; family Poaceae; genus Poa; species Poa annua. The sequence goes on from CM049426.1 coordinate 299,512,489, forward strand.
CCTCAGCGAGGACCCCTACCTCGGCCGGTGAATGTGGTGCACACCCGGAACGACAACGGTGCAGGCCCCAGTAACCAAGCCGGACAGCAGCAGGGCAACTACCGGGAGGCACATCAAAGCTATGTGGTCTTCGTGACCGAGCCCACTGACCGGAGGAGTGTCCGACATCATGCCCTGGAGGTGAACGCCGTGATCCCGGCGGTGCCCAAGTTCTTGCACTGGTCCGAGATGGAGATCACATGGAGCCGGAAGGATCATCCCAGGGTTATGCCTAAGCCAAAGGCGTATGCGTTGGTGGTAGACCCAACCTTTGTCGGGCCAAACCTCAATGTCCGCTTCATCCGGGTTCTGATCGACAATGGCAGTGCCATTAACATCATGTACAAGGACACGATGCTGAAGCTGGGGGTGTCCATGAACACCTTGTTGCCTACCGAGAAGTCCTTCCACGGCATTGTGCCCGAAGTCTCTTGCTCACCCATGGTAAAAATCTGGGTTGAAGTGCTATTCGGAACCCGGGAAAACTGCCGAACCGAGAGCTTGGAATTCGAGGTCGTGGACCTCGAAAGCCCGTATCACGCACTGATCGGCAGGCCAGCCCTGGCCAAATTCATGATCTCGACTCACATGGGCTACCTGAAGATGAAGATGCCGGGACCTAACGGCGTAATCACCATCTCGGGAGACCACAAGCGCTCCATGGAGTGTGACTCGGCGGGATCATGCTTAGCTGAGTCCCTGGTGATCGCGGAAGAAAAGAAGAGGATCCAGCAGGTGGTGGCAATGGCCAAGACCTCCCAACTCGGAATGCCCGGGATGGTGAACCCGGAACAGGGTGCATCGTTCCAGCCCCCCAAGGAGACCAAGAAGGTGGATGTGGACCCCAGCAACCCGGAGCGCCAAGTCATCATTGGCAGCAATCTGGACAGGAAATAGGAAGGCGAGCTCGTCGACTTCCTCCGTGAGAATCGGGATGCTTTTGCGTGGTCTAGTGACGATCTGCAAGGTGTCCCGAGGGAGTTGGCTGAGCACTCTCTGTTTGTTAGACCGGACGCGAAGCCGGTGAAGCAACCAACTAGGCGCCTCTCGGATGAAAGAAGAGATGCCGTCATGAAGCATCTGGCTATACTGCTGGCCGCCGGATTCATAATGGAAGTACTGCACCCGGATTGGATATCAAATCCGGTCCTGGTAGAGAAGAAGAAGGATGATCCCCTCCTGCTTAAGGTGTGGCGCATGTGCATCGACTTCACCAACCTCAACAAAGCATGCCCGAAGGACCCCTTTCAACTGCCCCGGATAGATCAAGTGATAGATTCCACTGCCGGGAGTGAACTTTTGACTTTTTTAGATGCCTATTCTGGTTTTCACCAGATACCTTTGAATCCGGATGATCAATTGAAAACTGCTTTTATTACCCCTTATGGGGCTTATTGCTATCGTGTCATGACTTTCGGTTTGAGAAATGCTGGTGCTACATACCAGAGGTGCATGCAAAAATGTTTGCACGACCAGATAGGCCGGAATGCCGAAGTCTATGTCGATTACATAGTCATAAAAACGAAAGAAAAGGCCTCACTGATAGATGATCTGAGGGAGACATTTAAGAACTTAAGAAGATTCCGGATGAAATTGAACCCGGATAAGTGCACATTCGGTCTTACGGCGGGGAAGTTACTCGGTTTCCTCATCTCAAGTCGAGGAATTGAGGTCAACCCGGGTAAAATTCGTGCTATCGAGAGCATGAAATTGCCTGTACGTCTCAAAGATGTGCAGAAGTTCACTGGTTGTCTTGCATCCCTAAGTCGATTTGTGAGTCGACTTGGAGAGAAGGCCTTGCCCCTGTACCAGTTGATGAAGAAAAGCAAAACATTTGTTTGGACCCCGCAGGCCGACGCGGCGTTCAACGATTTGAAGAGAATGCTTTCAACAACACCCGTGTTGGCATCCCCATTACCCAAAGAACCTATGCTGATGTATATTGCTGCCACCAATCGAGTAGTCAGTGTGGCAATGGTGGTAGAAAGGGAAGAAAGGGGCAAGCTGATACAAAGGCCGGTGTATTACCTCAGTGAGGTGATCTCGGAATCCAAGCAGAACTACCCGCACTACCGGAAGATGGCGTATGGAGTATACATGGCAGTGACCAAGCTCAAGCACTACTTTCAAGAGCACCCGATTACAATGGTGTGCGAGGCTCCTCTGGCCGAGATCATCGGTTGCAAGGACGCTAGCGGCCGGGTAGCCAAATGGGCCATCCAGTTGTCTCCATACGCTCCGGCGTATGAGAGACGAGATGCCATCAAGTCGCAGGCGCTGCCGGACTTTTTGGTAGACTGGGCCGAGATGCAATATGAACCTCCGATGCCGGATTTTAATTTCTGGAGGATGCATTTCGATGGCTCCAAGGCTAAGATCGGGTTGGGTGCCGGAGTGGTCCTCACTTCACCAAAACAGGATGTGCTGAAGTATGTTCTGCAAATTCATTTCCGGGCATCCAACAACGTCGCGGAATATGAGGCCTTGGTTCATGGACTGAATGTCGCCAAGGAGATCGGCATCCGCCGGATAGAGTGTTTCGGTGACTCCGACCTCGTACTACAACATGTGTCGGGGAATTGGGATGCCCTTGATGCAAACATGGCCTTGTACAGATTTCATGTGCAGAAAATATCCAGATTTTTCGAAGGATGCGAGTTCAGTCACATACCCAGAGGAGAAAACGAGGCAGCGGATGTCTTGTCCAAGCTAGGGTCATCTCGGGATGCCATCCCACCCGGGATCGCTCTTGAGCATTTGAGAAAGCCATCTATTCAACCCTCACCCGAGTCGGATTCTATCTTCATCCCCAAGGAGCCTAGTTCGGATGCCGTGCCCATGGAAGTAGATGTCGGGAGCATCACATCGAACCCGGGGACTGCGTCACTATGCTCAGAGAGGCAAAGAAAGATGATGATGGAGGTGATGTCGGCAGAGCCAATGGACATAGACGCTCCCGTGTTTCTGGTTCGACCTGTCCCTGGATGGGCACAGCCCATTATGGCATAAATCTTAGAGGGAACCCTCCCGGAGAATGAAGTGGAAGCCCGGCAGATAATGCGAAGGTCGAAAGCATACACTGTCATCAATCAAGAGTTGTACAAGAGGAGTGTCACTGAGGTACTCCAGAGATGTGTGGAATCGGCAGAAGGACAAGAGATGCTCCTAGAAATACATCAGGGGGAGTGTGGACATCATGCATCATCTCGAGACCTGGTGGCGAAAGTGTTCCGACATGGGTTCTACTGGCCCACTGCGTTGCAAGAGGCAGAAGACATTGTCCGGAAGTTTGGAGGATGCCAGAGGTTTACTCACCGAATACATATGCCGGCATCAGCACTAAAGACAATCCCTATCACTTGGCCATTCGCTGTATGGTGTTTGGATATGGTCGGGCAATTCAAACCGGCACGAGGCAATATGACGCACATACTGGTCATGGTAGATAAGTTCACCAAGTGGATAGAGGTCAAGCCAATCCGGAAGTGTGATGGACACACCGTTGTGCAATTCCTGAAAGACATCATCTTGAGATATGGGTACCCGCACAGCATTATCACGGATAATGGCACCAATTTTGCTGTGGGGGAATTCGCTCGATTTTGTGCTGAGAAGGGAATCCGGCTGGATGTAGCATCAGTTGCACACCCGGAAGCAAACGGGCAAGTCGAAAGAGCAAATGCTTTGGTCTTGGCCGGCATCAAAGCCCGTTTGATCGAGCCATTGTTGAGAACTCCGGGATGCTGGATAGAGGAGTTACCGGCAGTTTTATGGGGTCTCCGGACTACACCGAATAGATCTACCGGATATACGCCATTCTTCATGGTGTACGGTGCAGAGGCAGTACTCCCAACCGACATACAATATGATTCACCGAGAGTAACAATGTTCACCGAGACCGAGGCAAGGGAGGCCCGAGAAAATGATGTTGATTTACTTGAGGAGGGAAGAGAATTGGCACTTTCTCGGTCTGCAATTTACCAGCAAAACCTCCACCGCTATCATAGCCGGAAGGTGCACCCGAGAGTGTTCCGAGAAGGAGATCTTGTGCTAAGGATCATCCAACGCACGGCCGGAATGCATAAGCTGTCACCTCCATGGGAGGGACCTTTCGTGATAAGCAGGGCATTGCACAATGATTCTTATTACCTTGTAGATGCACAGGAAGCTAGGAAAGGTGTAATGGACAAATCCGGAGAGGAAACCAAACGCCCATGGAATGTAGCTCTACTTCGACCCTTTTACACATAAAGGGCTCAGTGTATGATGTATTTCAGTTTTTATGTATTAATGAAAGTAAGGCACCCCGGGAGGAACCCGGGGACTGCCCCGTTATGTGCCCATTTACTTTGTCCACTTTGTTTTGTTATTTCATACCGGCATCCCGGGAAGGAACCCGGGGACTGCCGAGTACCAAGTTCTTGTGTTATTTGTATGCCGGGAAAGTTCCAAGTTCGATTCTCAAAGTCAGAGTAATGTATGTCATGTGAAATCATCTTGTGACTCGACTAACGCACGCTTAAATGGTAGTCAAGAGCAAAGAGAATCAAATGTGGGGAACACGAAAATGGTCTCGGGGACTCGGAACAGGAACTTATCCGGCAAACTTGTTTTTGCTAACCCAGTTATTTTTTATGTCGGGAATTTGGTAGATAGAACTCGGATTTTCTTAAGTAATGTATGCCGTGTATGGAGTTTTGTGACTCGACTGCCGAACGCCAAAATGGTAGACAAGAGCAGAAATTGCCTAAGTGCGGTAAACATGAAAAGGAACCCGGGAACTCATGATAGAATAAACCGGCATAACTTGTTCTAATAGATAAGTTAGTACGGAACATAAATGTTGATGGTATATATTACATTTTGCACCCGGCATCCCGGGGATTTAACAGATCTACTCGTAAAGATTTCTAAGTACTAGGGGAAACCAGCTTCTCGGCGACAGCAGCAGCGGGAGCAGCAGTGGCGGCGTCCTCAGCACCGGAAGCGGTACTCGGGGAATCTGGGCGCACCTCGGCCGCGGAGGCCTCGGGTGGCGAAGGAGTTGAAGCGTCCCGGGCAACCACGGTCTCGGCGGCGTCAGCAGAAGGAGCATCATCCTCCTCCGGGATCTCAGCATCCGCGTCGTCGGTCGCACCGGCTTCGTCATCATCCTCGTAGTCGGACTCGGAGTCGGAAGCAACGGCGCTGGCGGTGAAGGCGCGAATATTGGACCAAGAGGCGATGCGATGCGCCACCTCTGGTCGCCGCTGGACCTTAGCCGGATCGCTGCACCACAGCGAGATCGTCCGCAGGCGTTGGATCACGTCCAGATCGAGACCTTCGTACCAGCTCAGTACTTGGGTCAAGACCTGGTCGGCACCAGCCCGCGCACCGGAGCGTTTCCAAGAGTGGACACGCCTCCCAGCACCTCGGAGTGTGCTCGCGAGTTCGCCGACCGAGAGCGTCGCGCTGATACCCGGCCACAGCGCACCATGAACGTGGATCGTGGCGCTGAGCAGCTCCGTCCCGATTGACCGGAGGGGCACTATCCGGGCCTTCAGGGCAGTGAGGTGATCCTCAATGTCACAAGCATCCGAGACAGCGCCCTTCCCGGCACGCTTCTCCCAGGCAGCAGCAACAGCAAGAGCAGCAGCCTCGCGGGAGTGCTCGAATTCCCCTTTAAAAAGAAGAGCTGTCAAGCGGCTAGGGCATAAGAAGAGCAACAACAAAGAAAGAGAGCAAGGAAAACATGGGGGATGTCGGTCCACTTACTGTTAAGATCCCGGTTCAATACAGTTAGCTCGGAGAGCCAAGTATCGGCCCGCGACCGGAGAAGAGCAAGCCCAGTCTCGGCGAGATGCGCGCGCTCCTTGGACTGGTCCAAGGTCTCCTTTTGCTTCTGCGTCGCCTCCACGAAGCGCGTCTTCATGTCGGTCGCAGCGGATCTGGCCTTTTCAAGCTCGCCATTGAGCCGCGCAATCTCGGCCTGCGCGGTAGCAAGCGCAGCCTTCTGATCCACCGAAATTTTGCGCGCGGCATATCGCTCCTCCCGGAGGCGCCCCTCGCACTTCTTGGACTGACCGAGGTCAGCAAGAACCCGGTGGAAGATGCTCCCACGTTTCTTGCTGCACTCCTGATATCAAGACAAAGAAGGGTGAGTCAATATTGGAAAAGATTTAAGGAACTCGCGAGACTCCGAGATCCATAACAATTAAAGGCTACTCGGTCGGGAGGATCTCGGGGACTCGGTTCCCGAGTCCTGAAATTTTCTCTAAGATTGGAGCCTAGTGGTCTGCTATTCGGTGGAATCTAGAGCACTAAGCACCAATCTCGGGGACTAGTGGGGATGGACCAATTTTTGAAACAAGCTACCCGGTAGGGAGGACCTCGGGGACTCAGTTCCCGAGTCCTGAAATTTTCTCTAAGATTGGAGCCTAGTGGTCTGCTATTCGGTGGAATCTAGAACACTAAGCACCAATCTCGGGGACTAGTGGGGAAGGAACAAATATTTATTGGAGAAGGAAAGGGAACAAACTTACCTCGGTCACCCGAGTAACATCCAGCGCGGCCACCTGGAGAGCGTGCAGAGCTTGAGCGTTGCGGCTAGGGCCGGCAGCGTGCAAGTCCCCCGCGGTCTCGGAGGCGTCAGCGGCAATCCAGGCCTGGTTGTATTCGTCAACAACATGTATGCCGGAGCCGCCGGGCGCGCGAGCAGCAACAATCTCCCGGGATCCTGAAGGCACAAAGGAGCTTACGATTGCTCGCAGTGTCCGCAGGGCAGCAGTAGGGATCTCGGCGGGAGGTGGCGGTAACAGTGAAAACTTACCCTGGCGCAGGGCCAAGTCTTGGGACGAAGATGTCGGGGCAGCAGTAGGTTGGGCAGAAATGGTTTTCTGCCCGGCAACCTTGGTGTGCGCTTTCGCGGCACGCTGATCAGCTGGTCGGGAAGAGACGGCGGGCTGTTTCTCCGGGGCTGTCTTGTTCACAGCTTGCCGGGAGGGACCGCTAGGCACGGGGTGCCGGGGAGGGCTCATGAGCTCCGCCTCGAGCCCGGGTACCCGGCGCGGACTCTCCGGAAGAAGGATGTCTTCCGAGGTAGTAGTGGCGTGAACTGGAGTCTCGTCGACCACCGGACGAGTATCCGGAGCCGCGGCAGCAGTCGGTGCGGCACCGGAAGCGGGAGGCTCGCTCCTTCGGGCGGAAGGACGAGGTGGAGAAGAGGCAGCCCGAGGCGGGCTGGGAGTCCGGGATCCAGGTGGACGGGAGGCAAAGGAGGACGGGAGGTCGAGTGCGTCCCTGAAAGAAATATCTCAGTAAAAACTTCAGGAAAAGACAAGGTCATGTAGCATGAAGCAAAGAAAATGTACCCGAAATCCACAGTGGGAGGACCCTTCCTCCGGCGTCGAGGCTTCTCGGCCGTTTGTTTGTTCGGCTTGCTCCTCTTGGGGGGGTTGCCGGAATCATCGGCGGCGTCAGTGTCGGAAGCCACACGCTTCCGGCTCTCGGCACGTTTGGTTGCGGCCGTAGGTTTTGGAACCACTGTTGAAGCCCAGTTGAGGGGGAGAGCGTCAATCACATCGAAAATTTGAATGTCAATCTCATCCTCCTCATCCGAAAAAATCGAAAAAGCCTCTGAGGCTGAAGGGTTACCCGGGGCAGCAGCTTTGACTAGAGGAATGGCGAGATGGTCCTCGCCGTCGGGATCCTCTCTCGGCATCTCTTCCGGTGCTGGGAAGTTCGGCGCGAAATTCCCGTTGGCGTGGATAGCGTCCTCCTCGGTTTACCGCTCGAATAACTACGCAAATAAATCACCACATGATAACCATGTCGGTTTCCAGCAGAACCCGGGTGCGAATGCAAGTTTACGAAAGGCAGACAGGAGCACCTGTTTCAGGGGTTTTTTCCGGGATCCCCCGATGGCACCCCAGGCATAGTCATCCGACATTTTCGTCCGAGCAATAGCTCAAACGCGTCGGGCGACCGCAGCATGGTCTAACCCAAAAATATTGGTCCTGGTAGGGTCTAAGTTCCCGGCCATATGGCACATCTTGTGCACTCTGGTTTGGAGGGGGCAGACGCGGCGAATGATGAAGCAACGTAAAAGATCGTCGCCAGTCATCTTGTCGGCTAGCACGTTAAGGACGTCGTGCATACACCTGACTTCCTCGGTGTCGGGGAACCGTTTCCAGAGGTTGAATTTGCGGGGAGGACCAATGGCGAACTCCGGCAGGTTTATGAAATCCGGATTCGAGGATCCCGGAGCATCTCCCGAGCTCTCCCGGTTCTTCACATAGAAGAAGCTGCGCTGCCACTTCCGGCAGGATTCTAGTCCTTTGACTATAGGGAATCCGGAGTCGGCACGGGGGATGATGGTGGCAGCTCCGCAGTCGACCAAGTCTTTGACTTTCTGATCCGGATTGGGGATGACTTGGCGACGAAGGATGAAGTACCTGGCCCAGAGGTCCAGGAATGGCCATACGCCGAGATATGATTCCGAGTAGGTGGTGAAGACCGAAAGCATCATGATGGCGTTAGCTGGGAGATGATGGGGTTGGAGGCTGTAGGTGTCGAGGAAGTCGCGGAAGAAGGGGCTAGCCGGATGCCCAAACCCTTGCTCGAAGTGCGTGAGGAATACAACGTATTCTCCGGGTTGGGGTTCCGGTTGAACCTCGTCCTCCGGGAGACGGCTCTCAACTTCTGGCGGAATCCGGTGAGTCCGGTACAGCCAGTCCAGGTCCTCCTGTTAGGTCTCGGATCCATCCCAGCACCCCCGGATACTTTCTTCACCCATGCCGGAGAAGTCCGCAGATGTATCCGGGCTACTCTGCAGGCGCAGCGGCAGTAAGTCGAAATTAATCTACCGGGAGCCAAGATACCGGATCACAAACTCCTAAAGATAACCGGGTTCCTGGCGAGTAAGATCTACCGCGTGCTAGTAAATCAAAACTAATATGAGGAAAATAAGCTCGAACTAAGACTCAAACAGGGCATAGTGCGGGCAAAAGGGCTAAGTCCTACAGCGACTAGGCATCCCCGCCGCACGCCACGTGCGCGCCGCGCGAATCGTGCTCGCCGGCGGCGGCGCAGCCGCACGTGTGTTAGTGCACGACCGAGCGCGAGGCGTTGTTCCCGTGGAAGAAAGATTCATCGAGATGGAGAGAAGAGCTCACCGGATAAAGTGAGGCCGATGATGCGCAAGAAGAACGACGGCGTTCGGGCTCCGACGACCAACGAGAGCGGCGGCGTTCGAGCTCCGGACACGGTTACGGCGGCGCGCTCGAGACAACGGTGACGGAGGTGTGAAGGAGAGGGAGAAGAAGAGGTGACCGTTCCGGTCCCCTATTTATGGGGGGATTCCGGAGCGGTTTCCAATTTTCCGCCCACTATCTCTCCGATCGTGGGTGGGATCCGCTCTGTGCAGTGTGGCACGTGGCGCTCACCGGAGCACCCGATCCGGCCACACCGAGGGCCACACGGCCCCAACGGTTGGACTTCGGATCGGTTGCGGCTCCCGGCGCGCGAACCCGAGCAGCGGCGTGCTCGATCAGAAGCACTCGAGTGCGCTTCTGGATCGACAGGACGTCGGGTGGGACCCAGCTCGCGATCTCGAATTCAATACAGAGCCAACGGTCAAGATTCACTAGAGCTGCAGTATCCGGTTACGGGCATCGTCTTCCGGTTGAAACGATCTCGGTATGAGGATCTCGGGAAAAACCGATCTCGGCATCTTGTCGGAGGATAATATCGTATGTTCTCAGAAGATAGTTGTTATTAAAGCTGATCCTGCACATCATCCGAGGTCGCTGCACAACACCAGCTTCGGGGACTAGTGTCGGGGGGCTGCCCCCCGGGTAGGGCAGATCCCGGAATAACTCAGTAATATGCCAACATTACTTGACCTTTGGCGAGAGCAAGGGACACCCCCTGGTGTGCTGAAGAGGTAACTTGACTCTTGAGCGCTGGAAGAGTGGAAATGCCTCCTAGCAGGCGCAAGGGTCAGCTCTAACAGCTATAAATAGACACCCCCAGCCTTCACAATGGCAGCAAGCATCAGCGGATGGTTCCTCTAAGAATTAGCTTCTCGAAGATGTCTTTGCTGATAGGCTAAGACATCTTCGGGAGGCTAGGCCTAGAGATACTCATCCTGAGCCGAACTCGGCTGCACCTGGAAAGGATCTCGGATCTTGGGCTCCGAGGAAACTCCCGGAAGGGTATTCGGTTTTGCCGAATAGGCAATCCGGGTAAGTACTAACCAGAACATCTATCTCGGTCCCGAACTTGTGCAGGAAGGACTCGCGAGGTCGAGCAAGAAGATAACCGGCACGAGGGACCTCGGTAGGCCGTCAACAATCTATAGCAGGCTTTCCCGCCTGATGCGGGGGGAAGTCCCTTTCCGTCTGACACGGAAGCATGGTCACCTCCCGCCTGACACGGAAGCATGGTCACCTCCCGCCTGACACGGGAGCGCGTCAGCCGGTACGACAACGGTATGACAAGACACGACCTGCCTAGCCCGGCAATCCGGAAAAGGCTATCCGGGATGGGCCAAGACATGTCCTGTCGCTGACAGGGGGACAATGATGATCCAGAACGGCGCCTGCTGTCCTTGCCGAAATGATGACGAAGGGGCTACGCCGGATAGCGCGGCGACTAGGTCGCACTAGCCGGTGACGACATGCCGGGTAGGCCTGTCCGGTGGGGCCAAGCCGGTTTAGAGTTTCCGGCCCTCCTGGCCAAAACCCTATAAAAGGCGCCATAACTGCTTCTGTGGAGGAGAGACCAACTTGGGAGCCAAAGCTGTAGTTGTATTTACTCCTACAGCAGTCACTTCTTCATACCTTGAGTTCTTCTAGTTCCTTGTGTTCTTCACCTTGAGAGATCTTAGAGCAAGTTGTAGCCCTTATACTACAGTTATATAGAGAGGAAAGGCAGGAGTAGGGGTGTTACCTCCTCAAGAGGGCCCTGAACCTGGGTATATCGTCTGTGTGCTGAGTGCCTTCGTGCATTTGTTCTTGTTTGTTAGATCTTCCCTCTAGCGTTCTGCTCTTGTTGCTGGTTCTTGGGAGATCTCGGTTATACCGGGATCCTCCCCGTGTGGGCTATTCAGCTCGCTATCCCTCCCGGGATCCACCAACGTCCATCGGCCCCACACATTAGCCATCCTATGGCATCTGCCGTGACATCACCACGACACTAGACACAGGAATAAGGAAGTCTAAACATGGCTTGCATAGCAATACTATCCTGCACATGCTTATAGAAAATAATCTACTCATACATAGAAAAATAATAGGACTTTTATGGGGGTGTGCCACTTGCCTTTGAATGTGGTCGTTGTTCACAACGCTTTTCAACAACAAACGTTTGCTCTCCGTTCAATCTAAACAATATAAGCAAACAACAATACAACAATCAACAAACAGCAATCATCAAACATACATGCACATACATAGTGAACAAACAGTTTTCATAAACTTCTAAGGAAAACATGTCATGCATGATATGAAAATTATTTCTAAGGACTAGAGATGTCATGCCATGAAAATCTTTTAAGTTAATGCAAGACTATTTGGTTGGTAAAAAAAATGCCTAAGGACTAAGACCCTAAGTTGGATAAAATACTTTGTTTTATATCATCTTGAAACAAGCACTCTAATAGCTTAGTCTTGATGTATAGAAATATTTAGAGGAAATGCTAAGTCATTTCTTCAAGGTGACCAACAATTATTATCAACTCTTTGTAAATTGGATATTTACTATAGTGAGAGACAGACACCCGGCCAGCCACTTAAGTTTCGGAACATGTCTCATGTACGTGGACATGTAAGGTTTGTCTCCAGGCCGCTTCATCTCACCATGCCGCTAGGATCCAACAAACTTCAAGATGGTTATAACAAGATCAAAATTTGTTTTATGTCTAAAGTGAAAGACAAGATTAGGAAAGAGGGAAAAGATAGTAAGAATGACGTAGTTGGTCTTCCAGCTTCATCTCCAGATTTGTAACATTCTCCTTGGTGATGTCTTGATTTACGTTTTGATAGACTTGATAAATCTTTAGACTTGGTGGTTCTTGTATCCTCGAGGCTGGTCTTGGATTTAACTTAGTCATCATGAAGTCTAACAGAAGAAGGGAGAAAAGAGAGAGGGAAGCAAGACTTAGAAAATATTTTTGGTTGGTCTACATGAACTTCTTCTTGATTTTCTTCTAAGTGCTTCTACTCCTTGAAGATACTTCTGAAGTCCTGTTTGGCTAAGTTCTTCATTGGCCTTCTAGCTCCATGTTAAAAATTCTAAGTGTCTAGTGCATAGTACTTTTACCAAAATACTAAGTTTGGAAATATTCCTAGCTTAGAGAATAATAATGAAGAGGTTTCCTATGGGAATTATATCTATATGAGAAAATAAGTTATGCATGCAATGCACTTTTAAATCCTAAGAAATATCATAAAATATTTGTGATATTTATAAAGTATGCATTTAGGCTATAAATGCGATTTAATTAATTTCTATTTTTGGAAATATAATATAAGGAATAATTATAAGATTAAAGTTTTCTATAATTAAATTCTATAAAAAAAATTGTAATTAGTGGTAATAGACAGGGGCATTTAATTTAGTTTATAGCAATTTGATTTAATCAAAAATAATGTTTCTATTAAAAGTTTTGTCAAAAATAGTCAAACCATTCAAATTGAACACACAACTATGAAATCATTTAAAATAATATTCAAAATTAATTTTTAACAGAGGCATCCATTTATGTATATTCCAAAGTTTCTAAAACAATTTTATTTGCAATTTTTGGGTTTATGTAACACCCCAAATTTTGGAAGCAACAAAAACTTAATTAATAAGGATCCAAAATTCTGGGGCAACAAAAACTTTTTTGGAATGTCTTGTTAATGGATGTGTTTATCCTCTGATTCCTCTATTGGTCATGTTGTGTTTTGTGTTTGTGTTGATGACTTCTAAATAACAACCTATTAAAACTTAATTTAGTATGACTTCTGAAAATCCAGGATTATGACAAGTAAAACAATACATATATCTTCTCCTATCTTATTCTTAACAAACTATAGTCATCATGAGGTCTTGAATTTAACAATTACCCAAATGCAGTTTTATTTAGAAAATAAAAGTATTTCGAAAACTACATGTTTGCAAAACTATATAGGACCATATAATAAGTCTTAAATTATATTGGATGATAACATGTTGCAAGCATTACTAACTCTCTTTTCCAAAAGCACCAATTTAATTAACCTCTGGAAAATCAATGCTCAACATGTTGGAGTAATTCTAATTCTACCAAGAACCATGTCTGGATCATTATGGTCACCACCTCACAAATATTTTTGATTTATATTAAGGATGGTTAGTGATCCAATTGTGTGTGTGTTCTATCTAATTGTATGTGTGGTTGACCTATGTGTTATGTGCTTAAATTGCTTCCCCTAAATGTGTTATTTTATGTGTGGTCATGTGGTGGTGTATGAGATAACATTTTATTTATATACTTTAATTGATACCATTCTTGCTTTAATGTTGTGCCATATGTTTGTGGTGTGTTTAACTTTTTATTATTATGTTTGATTTTAGGAGAAACTCAAATATTATCCTTTTTCAAATAGGAAATAACTATCTTCATTTCCATTAATTTTTAGCATTTCTTGAGCATGCCAAATAGGGTTTATTTTGTTAATCTTGGAAATACAAAACGTTTAGTATCATCTACATCACCTCTATTTTCCTTATATATTCTTATTTACATTTTTCAAAATCATTTGATCATTAATTATTGATTGTATTGAGTGCTACATGTTAAAGTGACAATGTCTAGTTTATAACATATCAATTTTCCATTTTTGTATATAGTTGCTATTGAACTCCTTTGACCTAAACTCTTAAACCAAATGCTGCACCTATACCCCCTCTATTCAACCCATCTTGTCTTTTTCTTTTCTTGTCAAAGTGTTGACAAATCCATCCTTCTTTTGTGGCTTAGTCTAATCAGCCCTAATCTCCTCTTTATCTAAAAACCAACACCCCTCTTCCTCTTACTCTGGTATTAGACCAACATTGGATCCTCTCAAGCCCCCTGGACTATTTGGTCACCTACCCTGCCCAGCCCTGGCTTTAATCTCGTTTCTTTTCTCTTTGAGACATTTCAGCGAGCACCTGTTGGGAAGAGGTCAAACTCTCCACTTAACTCACTCCCTCCCATCGACATCAGTCCGTTTGCTACTGTCCAAGGAGGTGCAGCAGTGCTTAGCATCATTGCACACCGTCCCTCTCGCCCAATCCCCTCCCAATGCTCTCTCTCCACCCCTGCCCATGCTGAGAGCACCGAACCGGCCACCCCTCTCTGATAAGATCACCGAGAGCCCCTCTGCTCCACTCTCCTTGCCCATTACGCTCCCCTCCCTCCACTCTCCCACCCCACACGAGCCCGCTCAAGCTCTCCTCCTATCCTGCTCGGGAGCGCGAGATGAACGCCGCTCGGCCCGAGCTCTTGCGAGCACGAATGCCTTCGACCCCAGCCATCTTTTCTCCTTCTTTTTGCACCATCTCATTCCCCTCTCCGTGCTCTCCCTCTTAGGCATCGTCGCTTGCATGAAGGAACACCGGAGCTCCCGCGACCTCGCCGTGCCCCCTTCGGACGTCCTCGACGTTCCCACCTCTTGGAAGCTCACCGAGAAGATCTGCTGCCTCCCCGCGCCTTCCTCGACCGTCCGCAACCACCTCGCCTCTCCTCCGTCGTCTCCTTGCACCTGTGGTGAGCTACGCGTCCTCGCCGTTGTCCTCTAGGGTTTCGGCTCGCGCTCCGCTGTGGCGAGGTTGAAGACGAGCGGCAGCCGTCCGATCTTTGATCTGCGGCTTTGTTTGAATCATTTTCCTTCTAATCGTGGCCATCCACTCTAGATCTGGCAGCAGCTCATCCCTTCGCCGCGCGCGCGAGCGCACTGGGCCGGCCCAGCTGCTTGAGCTCGGCCCGGTCCCAGATCCGGCCTTTTCTATTCTTTTCCTTTTAAACCATTTTATTCTCTGTTAAAATTCCAGAGAATTGATAGCTCAGCTTTAATTCATTTGTGGAAGATCTGTGCATGCAAATTTTTTGAAATTAATATTGTTGGATTGCTGTGTGTTTTCTTGACCATATGGCACTGGCCCTTCTCAAAAATATATTTGTATGAGTGTGATATGTGCAATCTTGTAAAAAGTGGTTTTTTGCACCATTTACTCAATAACTTGAGTTTTATAAATACAAATCCTGCAAACTTTAGTTCTATGGAAATCCTAGGAGAATACCTACCTAGATTTATAAGCCTTTCATGCAGGAGATGTGTCTAAATAAAGTTCTATAAATTTTAAAAAAGACATCAGTAGCAATTTGTTGAATTTTAAATCTTTATTTAAAAGTGTTTTTGGAGTAAATCCAGTTGCATGTGGTATATATTGGTATTAGCTATCATATCCTAGCTTGGTAGAATTTTACAGCTTATATTTTGTGCATGGTGGATTATTCTCTTAAACAGTAGGTTATTACACTAGAAAAAGATTATCTTTATTTTCTGTTAATTGTATGTGTTTGATTTTAATTTTTGGTGCTATATCTGTTTGTACAAATAAATTAAGAGTAATTTTGTTGGATACTTATGTGTTTTCCTTAGCATGAAAAGTTGGGTTTGTGTAAAAATATTTAATAACTTAAGATGTACACTATTAAAGGTAAAATGTGTGTGTTCCACTAAAACTGAAATGTATGAAGCTATCAGTGTCCAAATTGAGTGAGTCCAATTTCTACAGAAAGCTTAATTCAATACCTATCCATAGAAATTAACCTTGCATGTATTAGATTCCTAAAACTGAAACTATGTTCATTATGGTTTTGAGACCAGTAGCATTTGCATGATTTTTAGCTTCTGTTTAGTAATAGCTTTTGATGCAAATCCAATTTTCGCCACTCCATATGGTTACTAGGTGTACTGTGGTAGAAGGATTTGATGTTCTGAACATTATCCTAGGAGTTATGGTTTATCCACCAAAACAGCAACATTTGGCTAATAGAAGTATTAGTTCTTAATCCTCTGTTCTTAGCAAATGTGAATTGATAAACATTACTAATCATCTTTTGAAGATCAGAACCTTAACTCAATAATAAGGACTTGATTAAAACCACTTTGATAATGTGTGGTGCATTGTTTACATATGTTTAGCATTATTCACTTTGTACCCTAATAATAACATCAACTGTGTTTACATGCTTTGCTTGTAGGTATGTTTGTGTGTTACGTTTTATCTCTTTAAACATCATCTTATTTATCCAATAAATATAATAAGTTAATTCCCTGTTTTACTTGAATTGTTATGTGTTGATATGCTTAGTAACTCATAAGTCCAGAAACTTAGGTTATCCTTTAATAGCCTAAACAAATTTCCTGATAGCATTGCTAGTCCCTTCACTTTTAAGTTTCACATAGTTCATCTTGTTTCCTAGGAGTTGCACTAATTTCATTTGTGTGTTATGCATGTGAATGATTGTTTGGTGTTAAATTTTATCCAGTAGTTCCTTGTGTTTTGCGATGCTTAATATATGACTTCCTTATTTTAGATTGTTGTCAACACTTGTTGCCATGTGATTGTTTGTTTAATTGGTTTAAGTGAGCTTTGTTGTGGTGTCCTGTTAAATAAACCTAGTGCACCATTTTAGCTCTTAGTCATAAACTGGTTTGGACTAAGAGCTAAGGTCATAAGTTGGTGAAATTAACTTTGTTATAAATCATCTTGAATAAGCACTCAAATGGCTTAGCCATGATGTGCATAAATACTTGGAGAAAATACTAAGTTTATAAGGTGATCACCAATTATTATCAACTCTTTGTAAATTGGATATTCACTATAGTGAGAGAGACAGACACCCGGTCAGCCACTTAAATTGTGGAACAGGTCTCATGTACGTGGACATGTAAGGTTTGTCTCCAGGCCGCTTCATCTCACCATCCGCTAGGATCCAACAACCTTCAAGATGGTAATAACAAGATCAAAATTTGTTTTATGTCTAAAGTGAAAGACAAGATTAGGAAAGAGGGAAAATATAGTAAGAATGATGTAGTTAGTCTTCCAGCTTCATCTCCAGATTTGTAACATTCTCCTTGGTGATGTCTTGATTTAAGTTTTGATAGACTTGATAAATCTTTAGACTTGGTGGTTCTTGTATCCTCGAGGCTGGTCTTGGATTTAACTTAGTCATCATGAAGTCTAACAAAAGAAGGGAGAAAAGAGAGAGGGAAGCAAGACTTAGAAAATATTTTTGGTTGGTCTACATGAACTTCTTCTTGATTTTCTTCTAAGTGCTTCTACTCCTTGAAGATACTTCTGAAGTCTTGTTTGGCTAAGTTCTTCATTGGCCTTCTAGCTCCATGTTAAAAATTCTAAGTGTCTAGTGCATAGTACTTTTACCAAAATACTAAGTTTGGAAATATTCCTAGCTTAGAGAATAATAATGAAGAGGTTTCCTATGGGAATTATATCTATATGAGAAAATAAGGTATGCATGCAATGCACTTTTAAATCCTAAGAAATATCATACAATTAAAAGAAATCAATTTCCACGTCAGCGCTGACTGGGCGCTGACTGTGCGTGCTGACTGGATCCTACGTGGACGCTGACGTGGTTAAGTCAATGGATCTAGGCCGCACGATCTAGATCTAACGGATCACATCCAACCGTACCGATTCGGAATTAAAGATTTAAACATAACCATACGATCACGATCTAACGGCCTGGATCAGATCGAACCGGGGCTGGCGGCGCTAGGTCACTGGGGACCTCGCCGGAGACTTGCCAGCGGCGGTGGCGCATCGGCATCTCACGTTCTAAGCATTCTAGCGGAGGAAGGGAAGAAATGATCATACCCAGACGAAGAGGAGGCCGTGGCGGACTCGGTGGCGAAGTTTACGACGATGGGGTGCACGGACGCACCGGAGATTGCTCGCCGGAGTTGCTCCCTCGGGCGGCTTTCTTCGGGCGTGGATGAACGCGAAGACCTGGTGCACAAAGAAATGTCCAAGCTAGTCACGAGGTTGCGCACGGACTTGGAGAGGTGCAAGGAAACGGTCTCGGGCTCGGGGGTTCCTCACCTCGCCGGAGAACGGAGAAAAACGGCGGCGGAAATGGCGGACGGTGGCGGCTTCAACTCGAACAGCCCGACGGCGATTGGGCTATGGTTTTTGGGGGAAACGAAGAGGAGGGGCTGGGGTATTTGTAGGGCAGGAGAGAGGAAACGTAACGCGTGATTCGTGCTCGAATTTTGGAAGGGGATCGCTGACGGATTTCTCGGACCCGATTTGGGCAGAGGTTGAAGACGACCTCCCCTGACAGGTGGGTCCCACAGTCACGGATTTTTCTTTTTCCTTTTCTGATTTTCTATTTTCTTAATAACTTTTGATTTAAGTGTCCAAATGAACTCAATTAAATTTCTAAAAATTTGTAAAATTAATATCTTTGTGTTAAACCAGTTGTGGGCATGTTTTGAAACAATTTTAAAAATTAATATTTTGTAATATTGATTAAATACAAATTTGAAATTTAAAGTCAAATTTGAAATTATATCTTAATTAAAATTTCTTTTGGCTAAATAAAATTTGTAAATATCCATATTCAAATATGTTTGAATTTAAGTCATTTAAACTCATTTCAAATACTAAGTTCATTTTAAGCTTTAGTACAATACTAAATAACATAACACATACTATATAAAAATAAAAGGAGAAAATAATGTATTCATTTTAATTCAAAATAATTTGTGCACTATTATATTTTATATTAAGGTAATTCAATTGAAACTTCATAACAACTTTGGAAAAGATTTTAGTTTTAATTTCTTTCTTATTTAGAACATATTATTTATTTCATGCTTTGAACATAAATGAAAATCATTTAGCAAATGAAATGTTTGTTTGGATAATTCATTAAATTTAATTTATGAAGTTTTGAAGTTATAAACTATAGGCTTATAATTTCCAAACTATATTTTGAACTTAGTTAAAGGAATGAAAACCATTTGGCAATTATACCATTTTAGTAGTCTTGAATTTATGAATAGATATGGCTAAGTGGTTGGAATCAACTATTTATGAGTAAATTATTTTATTGGAAAAATGGTTTGAAGTTTAATAAACATTTGTCAAATTACATATTAAGGTTTTTGAAATACAATGGATAGTAAAATGTTTAACCTGAAACAACTTTTGAAAAAGATGATAAAATGAGATATTTGAAATATTAAATCCTTTAAATATGTTTGAAATCTTTTATAGTTGGTTTTCTTATGCATATAATGTTTTGTTTTTAATCACAAACAAAAGTTTTAAGTTTTAGTGATTTTCAAACTTTATAAAATGTTGGGATGTTACAATCTACCACCCTTAAAAGGAATCTCGTCCTCGAGATTCGGAGAAGCTAGAAAGACAAAGCAAATGCTTGAATGATTTTTGATAACTCGAGAGGATTTGGAGAAATGAAATCTTTGATATGGAAACTTGGAACTTGGCAGGGAATGATTTTTCTGATTGGGAAGGCTCGAAAAAAAATAGTTTGGGATCTCCGGGTTTATGCAACAGAGATTAATTTAACTGGGTGGCTACCACCCTTAAAATAATTTTAAGTCATACAAACAACACATCAGGCAATCAAACATGTTCACAGCTCAAGGTTCAATAACCACTCAAATTTAAAAATCCTGAAACTCGAAGTGTTTAAATCTCAAATCTGAAAATGATTTAGGTTCCAAAACAAACACTGTGGTACTGCCATATCACATTTTGATAGGTCAATACACTAAATTGATACGATAAGCTAAATAAGATAAATGGTGGTCCCTCTAACGTTGCTTGAATTGCTTCACTTATTCTTCCTTGATCACACGCTTGCGATTCATTGCATGGTTATTCCCCACAGGTGTGACTTCTTCCTTACTTGACTCTACAGAAAGCACCTCTTCGGGGTCTTCTTCCTCTTGTTCTTCCTCCTTTACAGCTGCGGGTACAACCACGTCTCCAGTGCCTAGGTCACCTCCTTCTTCAGCTACCGGTGGTGGTGGAGGTGGATTGAGTTGCGCCTCAAGTGTGGCAATCTGCTCATCTTTGTCAAGGTTTTGTAAATGTAGGTCATGGATGAGTTTCTACATATGGCCAACAAGGGTTTCAGAAGTCTGGAGTTCTTGGGTTTTTGCGTGTATGACGGCTCGGGCATGATCTGTGATGTCTTGAGCTTGTTGAACCTTTCTGGTCAGACAGTTGATGAGAAAATCCAAGTCTTCAAACATCTTGTTAATCATGGGCAGGTCCAAGCGATTTCCCGTGTGAGCCAACGAGTGACCATGTGCATCCCTCTTCCCAAAGGCACGGAAGGGCGATTCCGGTGCTAGCTTGTTGCGATACTTGTAACACAAACGGGCCATTAGGTCCACCAAAGCTATGTTCACTTCTTCAATCCACTCTGGGTCTGGAGTCATGATTGTGCGGATTTTCCAACGCGTCACATTAGGTATGTCGGTCTCCTCCTTCCTTCCTCGGAAATAGGGCGGTGGTAGCTTCAATTGACTTGTCAACCTGGACAGCTGCCTCCCAAAGATGAAATCCGACAAAACTCCAGCATACGTGGTCTCAGTGTACTCTCCCATCTAAAATTTTGAAAAGGAAAGAGTATTAGAATTAAAATGAAAACGTAAAATATACAAGACAAGAAAAATTAATGTAGAAATAGAAAGGTAAAATTCTCAAGTTTGAAATCTAGTGTATTTAAAAACATTTGACTTTTGGTCTCTGTCCAATCCTAGGGGTTTCGAACCTACATGCAACATAGTGCTCTGATACCATCTGTAGCATACCTGCACTTAAAATATGGCAGATACCCGTGTATAGTGCAAATCCCTGGATCGATTCGTTTGCACACACAGTCTACGATGTAATATCACAACAAAGTATCAATTTTATTACATCGATGATCCAGACTTACAAAATATTCGATACAAGTTGCATAGCATAAAGCTAGCTTTGAAATAGTACATAGCGGAAATACGATAGCAGTGAGTCGCCATCAACTTCATGTTGCCACAGGCGAAAACATGTTGGTTGTAGACTCGAAACCTTTAAGTCGAAACCTCACTCGTCATATGATCAATCTGCAATAAGAAAATATTGCAACAACGTGGGTCAGATTCCATTAAAAATGGAGTCTGGCAAGTGACACTATGGTGGACACTTAATGGAATAACTCTATAGCCTATATGCATATTTGGCTGGTGGAGTTCAAGGCTATTTTGCATAAAGCCAATTTTTCCTATCTCTTTGGAAAACACTTTCTTCAAATCAAGACAAGTATGGCATGAAAACCATAATCTCATCCTCCCTTGTTCACCCACCAAGTTTTATTTCTGAAGTTGGAATGATGGAGTCCTCCGTTGACGTCCTCGTTCAGCTGCTCAATTGTCCGTTTCCGGGGACACGGCTAAGTACTTAGATTTTAACACTGCAGAGGTTGTGCATGTTCACCATTGTACCCATTCAACCCAAACTATCCTTTACACACCATTTGTGAATAGGAAAGGAGAAGAATGAGACGAGATCTTTCAGAAGCATTTTCCCTCCCCATGTCAGAAGTACCGCGACCTGGCCCAGACGCAGGAGGATCGCTTCAAGGTCAAGCACGCCGCGGATGCTCGGCGGATCGCCGAGCTTGAGAGGGCCAACTCCAAGCTGGAGGCTCGCCTCAAGCGCCCCAAGGATGGCCGTCGTCGAGCAAAGGAGGCTCGCACCGAGGCAGTCCACAACCTCAACTCCTTGGCCAAGGATGTGGAGGAGCAGGTGGCCCCGGCGATGGAGCGGGCGTCGGAGGCCTCGGACTCTGCCCAGGCGGCTCGCGCGCTCTCGAAACAGCGTGAGCATATGTTCGAGGCGCTGGTCGCTCGTGGCAACGAGCTTGCCGCGCAGCTCGGTGCGGACGCGCCGCATACTGACGTCCGAGGCCGTGGCGACGCTTCCATGTACCTGGTCTACTTCGACCAGCTCTTCGAGGCGCTCGAGGGTCCCGTCACCGAGCTTCGCGAGATGATCGAGGACGAGAGCCGGCAACTCCTGGGGGAGGTTGTTGACCGCATCTTCACCAACCTCAGGCTCCTCACGCCAGGCTTCGACCCCTCCTCCGTGATAGAGGTTGCTCAAGGCGAGGACGCGCAGCGGGTCTCCGGTTCCCTCCGCGAGGAAGTTGACGCCTTCTGCAACCGCTTCAGGCGCGCGGAGGCTGCGGCTGAAGACAGCGAGGAGGAGGCCTGCTCTGCCGAGGCGGAGGAGGTCCAAGGTGGCGCTGCTTCCCCCCCTGAGCCTCTTCTTATTGCGCCTGCGAGCGCTTGTATCTGAAACAATCGTGTGTTTAGATTTCTTAAGACCTTTTGGCCTGTAATATACTCTTTATTGCTGTTTGATTCGAGCTTGTTTGCCCCCCGTGAGGTCTCTTTGGACTCATCTTCATGTCTATTTGTTCTCTGCGTCGGTAGGTCTCATCTCTTCGTGCCATGACTCCGCCACTCCGGTATGCAGGAGCAATGACTCCCTGCCGGGGGGAGTTTAGGCCTAGGAGAGGTAAGAGCCCTGAGTCGCGATGCTCAAGTGCCCCCTTAGACGTGCGAGTAGTCCATGAAGCGCAAGGGAAAGCGAAGTCGCTTGAGGGGCAAACGTGCGCTAGGGGGAGAAAACTCTCTTAAGGCGTGGGTGCGAGACTTAGCTTCTCGAGGTTTTCGCCTTGCAGAAGCTTTTCGCCTGGCGAGGTTGCCCACTTGAGGGGTCGCTCCCGGATGCCTCTTCAGGCTCGTGGGGGGATTTTTTCCTGCAGATGTTAGAGGGGCGAACCAAACGTTGGAACACGGTTCAAGGGACTCGTGCGCTTATAGGTCCCCTCAGGCGTTCCTTGCGAGGAGAGTAAGTACCAAGGTCCTCTGTAGAGATGGCGTGTTTGTGGGATCTTGCCCTCCAGCCAGAGCTCGGACTCTTGTATTTTGCAGTGCTGCTGGTGTGTCATTTGAGGCACTGGCACCGTAGTCAGCCCCCGCTCGCGAGGTACGCATGTGGAGAGATATAAGCGCACACTTCAATAGAGTAACGCGAAAATAAAACTCACCAAATACATTACAAAGCGGGGCCGAGGCGCTAAGTTCACTTGGGAACGAAATTTAGTCATTATGCTTGGGTTTGCCAAGTTAATGTTTTGACCATGTCGAGGCATGGGGACCACCCATTAGTGGCAGAGACTCTCAACGGCCTGAGATGGCTCGTTAAATGGAGAGCTCGGAGGGTTTCCCCTCGAGAGAAGCCTTTGGAGCTTGGAGGTTTAAGCCGTGAGCTTTTAACCTCTAGAGACAAAGATGCTTGGAGGTTGAGCCGTAGGCTGCCTCTTCCGCTAGGAGTCTCGACGTGACAATGATCATGGGCGTGACAATGATCACGGATGCATTTGTTCCTTTAGGAGACAAAAATGCTTGGGAGGTTTAAGCCATGAGCTTTTTAACCTCTAGAGACAAAAATGCTTGGAGGTTGAGCCGTAGGCTGCCTCTTCCGCTAGAAGTCTCGACGTGACAATGATCACGGGCGTGACAATGATCACGGTTGCATTTGTTCCCTTAGGAGACAAAATATGCTTGGGAGGTTTAAGCTGTGAGCTTTTAACCTCTAGAGACAAAAATGCTTGGAGGTTGAGCCGTAGTCTACCTCTTCCGCTAGAAGTCTCGACGTGACAATGATCACGGGCGTTACAATGATCACGGGTAGAACTTGCGTAGGTGCATGATGTTCCATGGATTCTTGACGGGGACGCCGTCTTGCGTCTCGAGGCGAGCCGCGCCTGTAGCGTACCTGCACTTAAATTATGGCAGATACCCGTGTATAGTGCAAATCTCTTAATCGATTCGTTTGCACACACAGTCTACGATGTAATATCACAACAAAGTATCAATTTTTTTACATCGATGATCCAGACTTACAAAATATTTGATACAAGTTGCATAGCATAAAGCTAGCTTTGAAATAGTACACAGCGGAAATACGATAGCAGTGAGTCCCCATCAACTTCATGTTGCCACAGGCGAAAACATGTTGGTGTTAGACTCGAAACCTTTAAATCGAAACCTCACTCGACATCTGATCAATCTGCAATAATAAAATATTGCAACAACGTGGGTCAGATTCCATTAAAAATGGAGTCTGGCAAGTGACACTATGGTGGACACTTAATGGAATAACTCAATAGCCTATATGCATATTTGGCTGGTGGAGTTCAAGGCTATTTTGCATAAAGCCAATTTTTCCTATCTCTTTGGAAAACACTTTCTTCAAATCAAGACAAGTCTGGCAAGAAAACCATAATCTCATCCTCCCTTGTTCACCCATCAAGTTTTATTTCTGAAGTTGGAATGATGGAATCCTCCGTTGACGTCCTCGTTCAGCTGCTCAATTGTCCGTTTCCGGGGACACGGCTAAGTACTTAGATTCTAACTCTGCAGAGGTTGTGCACGTTCACCATTGTACCCATTCAACCCAAACTATCCTTTACACACCATTTGTGAATAGGAAAGGAGAAGAATGAGACGAGATCTTTCAGAAGCATTTTCCCTCCCCATGTCGGCCTGACGCGCTCCACCTACAAGCCGCTACCACCACCTGTCAGGCCAGGGCGAGTCCACACAGCTTAGTTGATCAAGCCAGAGCCCATATTGGCAATGGCTGCACGAGAAGCAATCTTCACTCGGAGTTCTTCAGATCCCTTTGTTCCTGGGTGGCCACATCCACAAGTGAATATCCCACAGGTAAATCCCCTGGGGACACCACTCAACTCATACAGCCAAGCAGCCAATTCCACCCAGGTATTTGATTATAACTTAGTAGAATTTAACATTTCATCAAAAATAGTTTTGCATAGCATCACAATTCTACTAAGTATTTTCATAGGAACCTAGATGTCGGGGGGCTGCCCCCCGGGTAGGGCAGATCCCGGAATAACTCAGTAATATGCCAACAGTACTTGACCTTTAGCGAGAGCAAGGGACACCCCCTGGTGTGCTGAAGAGGTAACTTGACCCTTGAGCGCTGGAAGAGTGCAAAATGCCTCCTGGCAGGTGCAAGGGTCAGCTCTAACAGCTATAAATAGACACCCCCAGCGTTCACAATGGCAGCAAGCATCAGCGGATGGTTCCTCTAAGAACTAGCTTCTCGAAGATGTCTTTGCTGATAGGCTAAGACATCTTCGGGAGGCTAGGCCTAGAGATACTCATCCTGAGCCGAACTCGGCTGCACCTGGAAAGGATCTCGGATCTTGGGCTCCGAGGAAACTCCCGGAAGGGTATTCGGTTTTGCCGAATAGGCAATCCGGGTAAGTACTAACCAGAACATCTATCTCGGTCCCGAACTTGTGCAGGAAGGACTCGCGAGGTCGAGCAAGAAGATAACCGGCACGAGGGACCTCGGTAGGCCGTCAACAATCTATAGCAGGCTTTCCCGCCTGATGCGGGGGGAAGTCCCTTTCCGTCTGACACGGAAGCATGGTCACCTCCCGCCTGACACGGAAGCATGGTCACCTCCCGCCTGACACGGGACCGCGTCAGCCGGTACGACAACGGTACGACAAGACACGACCTGCCTAGCCCGGCAATCCGGAAAAGGCTATCCGGGATGGGCCAAGACATGTCCTGTCGCTGACAGGGGGACAATGATGATCCAGAACGGCGCCTGCTGTCCTTGCCGAAATGATGACGAAGGGGCTACGCCGGATAGCGCGGCGACTAGGTCGCACTAGCCGGTGACGACATGCCGGGTAGGCCTGTCCGGTGGGGCCAAGCCGGTTTAGGGTTTCCGGCCCTCCTGGCCGAACCCTATAAAAGGCGCCATAACTGCTTCTGTGGAGGAGAGACCAACCTGGGAGCCAAAGCTGTAGTTTTATTTACTCCTACAGCAGTCACTTCTTCATACCTTGAGTTCTTCTAGTTCCTTGTGTTCTTCACCTTGAGAGATCTAAGAGCAAGTTGTAGCCCTTATACTACAGTTATACAGAGAAGAAAGGCAGGAGTAGGGGTGTTACCTCCTCACGAGGGCCCTGAACCTGGGTATATCGTCTGTGTGCTGAGTGCCTTCGTGCATTTGTTCTTGTTTGTTAGATCTTTCCTCTAGCGTTTTGCTCTTGTTGCTGGTTCTTGGGAGATCTCGGTTATACCGGGATCCTCCCCGTGTGGGCTATTCAGCTCGCTATCCCTCCCCGGATCCACTAACGTCCATCGGCCCCACACATTAGCCATCCTATGGCATCTGCCGTGACACCACCACGACAGTTGGCGCCCACCGTGGGGCAGACAGAGGCGTTGGCTGGTGTACACGTCCGGACGGGCTCCCCAGTTCACTTCGACATTCGGGTTCTCTCTGGCCTTGTCGTAAGGCTGGGTGAGATGGACTTTGTCAGCGACAACGCAGGGTGCTTCCGGAACAGACCTTTTCCGGTGAACGGATGCCTTATTGACTTTGGTGGTTTCACCACCTACGTCGCCACCGAAGTTATCTGTAGCTACCCGGACGTGGTCCTGGAAGCTGAGGATCCCCCCATGCTCTGCGCGACTCGGGGTTTGCGTGCCGGTTATTCCCCGAGTTCCGTGGCGGTGATGATGATCGGGGTAACCGAGGAGGAGTACCAAGATGCTGACGGCGATACCGGGAGCGGCCACGTCCGTTTGGCCAAACCTCCTCAGGAAAGAGGTGCGGCCCGAGATGACGATCCACAACCATCCCAGCCACGACGTCGCCAGGATCCCCTCTCGGGTCTGGTGGCCAAGTTGGCCGTCCCTGTAACTGCTGAAGCAGACTCCCAGGCCACTTTGGCTGATTTGGAGGAGCAGCGGAGGTTGCTACTCGTTGAAGCACAAGAGATCGCCGATATCCGTCGCGAGCTCAATGCTAGCCTCCGGGAGTACAATGCAGCTCACGGATTCCTTAAGGTAGACTCCCGGGACAAGCGCATCGCGGAGCTGCGCAAGAAAGGAAGGATGGTGAATGATGAGTTGGCGGGTGGAGCCGCAGCCAGTCACACGGGTAGCCTGATCTCGGCGGGGAAACCTGTGTACAGTTCGCCGGCGAAAACTCCTAGGGCTGCCGAAGCCGCCATGGCCGAGTTGGTAGGGTTATCCGGTGAGGCTCTGCGCAAACAACAGGAACGGGTGAACGAGTTGGTGATCGAGGCCAACCGGCAGAACCAGACCTTCAAGAAGAAGAACCCCGGGGCAGGATCCCAAGTGCACTCAGCCAGACCCAATAGCCAGAAATCGGACGGAGAGGCCTCTTCCCCGCATCCGAGTAGAAGCAAGAGCAAGAGCCGGAGCCGTAGCCGGGGTTCCGGGAAGAACAAGCAGTTGCAGGCCTATGATCCGGCCTTTGCCGGCATCCAGCAAGCCGGACAGCGTAACTCGGGGCAGGCGGGAAGTACCCAGAAGATGGCAACCTGGGTGTAGGAAACAATAACCCGGCTGGCCGTGGTAATCCACCCCGGAACCCTCCTCATGTTCCGGGAAACCCGCAAAGGGAGGTCGCCTATGTTCCGCAGCGGGCTGTGATCCCGGCGCAAGACAGGCACAACGATGGCAACTCGAGACTGCAGCAGCTCGGATACCAGCCCGACGAGAATCCTTTGGGATCTCGGATAGGGACCAGGTAGCTGAATCCGGCAGATGCCAGGTTCCGGCTCGATCGAATTCACCAATCCGAGCTAGTGGAAGAGCAAGGACCTCCGGGACCTGCCTGCTTTGGACCCCGGATAATGCGAGAGCCGCCTGTGCGGAATTTTCAGCTCAACCGGGGTGCTAAGACCTATGACGGCAGCAAGAAGCCGGAGGACTGGCTGACCGACTATGTAACTGCAGTAAGCATAGCCGGTGGAAACAGACGCTGGGCGGTACGATACGTACCGCAGATGTTGGAAGGACCCGCCCGAATCTGGTTGAACAACTTGAGAACTGGCAGCATAGACTGCTGGTTAGATTTCGAGGAAGCATTTATCAGCAACTTCACCAGCACGTACAAAAGGCCAGACAGGCCTCATCAGCTCGCCATCTGTAGGGAAAGGAGCAACGAGACTGACCGGGAGTACCTTACCCGGTGGAGCAATATTCGCAATTCTTGCGAAGGAGTGATAGAGGCACATGCCATCTCTTGGTTTGCACAAGGGTGTCGGCATGGCTCGATGCTGTGGCAGAAATTGCAAAGGAAGATGCCGGCGACCTTGGCAGAGACCATGCGCATCGCCGATACCTACACGCTTGGAGACCCCATGAAACCCCTGGTGGATGTCGGTGACTCCAACCGGAGGAATGCGGGACCTCAGCGTTCGGGACCGAGCAGGAGCCATGATCGCCGGGATTTTGGCCAGAAAAGGAATCAGCCCGAGTACCACCATGCCGCACAGCACGTCGCTGCAGTGACCCGGGAGCAAGAGGATGCCGGCAACAGTCAGCGTCAAAAGACAAGTGGCCCGGCTTGGGGTCAGAGTCAGGAAGTGCAAAAGACTTGGGTGGAACAAAAGAAGCCCCTGGCGTATGAAGAGATGCTGAACATGCCATGCTGCTACCATACCCTGGAGGCCAACAAGCCAGCAAACCACTCTACTCGGCAGTGCAGCTGGTATCAGCGCACATTGCAGGAAGGCAGCTCGGGAGCTGTTCGGCCGAGTGCTCCGGCATCTCGACCCAACATTCCGAGACCCCCTCCTCCGACATCGGGGGCCAACGCGATCCGAATCAATCAGCCTCAGCGAGGACCCCTACCTCGGCCGGTGAATGTGGTGCACACCCGGAACGACAACGGTGCAGGCCCCAGTAACCAAGCCGGACAGCAGCAGGGCAACTACCGGGAGGCACATGAAAGCTATGTGGTCTTCGTGACCGAGCCCACTGACCGGAGGAGTGTGCGACATCATGCCCTGGAGATGAACGCCGTGATCCCGGCGGTGCCCAAGTTCTTGCACTGGTCCGAGATGGAGATCACATGGAGCCGGAAGGATCATCCCAGGGTTATGCCTAAGCCGGGGGCGTATGCGTTGGTGGTAGACCCAACCTTTGTCGGACCAAACCTCAATGTCCGCTTCAGTCGGGTTCTGATCGACAATGGTAGTGCCATTAACATCATGTACAAGGACACGATGCTGAAGCTGGGGGTGTCCATGAACACCTTGTTGCCTACCGAGAAGACCTTCCACGGCATTGTGCCCGGAGTCTCTTGCTAACCCATGGTAAAAATCTGGGTTGAAGTGCTATTCGGAACCCGCGAAAACTGCCGAACCGAGAGCTTGGAATTCGAGGTCGTGGACCTCGAAAGCCCGTATCACGCACTGATCGGCAGGCCAGCCCTGGCCAAATTCATGATCTCGACTCACATGGGCTACCTGAAGATGAAGATGCCGGGACCTAACGGCGTAATCACCATCTCGGGAGACCACAAGCGCTCCATGGAGTGTGACTCGGCGGGATCATGCTTAGCTGAGTCCCTGGTGATCGCGGAAGAAAAGAAGAGGATCCAGCAGGTGGTGGCAATGGCCAAGACCTCCCAACTCGGAATGCCCGGGATGGTGAACCCGGAACAGGGTGCATCGTTCCAGCCCCCCAAGGAGACCAAGAAGGTGGATGTGGACCCCAGCAACCCGGAGCGCCAAGTCATCATTGGCAGCAATCTGGACAGGAAATAGGAAGGCGAGCTCGTCGACTTCCTCCGTGAGAATCGGGATGCTTTTGCGTGGTCTAGTGACGATCTGCAAGGTGTCCCGAGGGAGTTGGCTGAGCACTCTCTGTTTGTTAGACCGGACGCGAAGCCGGTGAAGCAACCAACTAGGCGCCTCTCGGATGAAAGAAGAGCTGCCGTCATGAAGCATCTGGCTATACTGCTGGCCGCCGGATTCATAATGGAAGTACTGCACCCGGATTGGATATCAAATCCGGTCCTGGTAGAGAAGAAGAAGGATGATCCCCTCCTGCTTAAGGTGTGGCGCATGTGCATCGACTTCACCAACCTCAACAAAGCATGCCCGAAGGACCCCTTTCAACTGCCCCGGATAGATCAAGTGATAGATTCCACTGCCGGGAGTGAACTTTTGACTTTTTTAGATGCCTATTCTGGTTTTCACCAGATACCTTTGAATCCGGATGATCAATTGAAAACTGCTTTTATTACCCCTTATGGGGCTTATTGCTATCGTGTCATGACTTTCGGTTTGAGAAATGCTGGTGCTACATACCAGAGGTGCATGCAAAAATGTTTGCACGACCAGATAGGCCGGAATGCCGAAGTCTATGTCGATTACATAGTCATAAAAACGAAAGAAAAGGCCTCACTGATAGATGATCTGAGGGAGACATTTAAGAACTTAAGAAGATTCCGGATGAAATTGAACCCGGATAAGTGCACATTCGGTCTTACGGCGGGGAAGTTACTCGGTTTCCTCATCTCAAGTCGAGGAATTGAGGTCAACCCGGGTAAAATTCGTGCTATCGAGAGCATGAAATTGCCTGTACGTCTCAAAGATGTGCAGAAGTTCACTGGTTGTCTTGCATCCCTAAGTCGATTTGTGAGTCGACTTGGAGAGAAGGCCTTGCCCCTGTACCAGTTGATGAAGAAAAGCAAAACATTTGTTTGGACCCCGCAGGCCGACGCGGCGTTCAACGATTTGAAGAGAATGCTTTCAACAACACCCGTGTTGGCATCCCCATTACCCAAAGAACCTATGCTGATGTATATTGCTGCCACCAATCGAGTAGTCAGTGTGGCAATGGTGGTAGAAAGGGAAGAAAGGGGCAAGCTGATACAAAGGCCGGTGTATTACCTCAGTGAGGTGATCTCGGAATCCAAGCAGAACTACCCGCACTACCGGAAGATGGCGTATGGAGTATACATGGCAGTGACCAAGCTCAAGCACTACTTTCAAGAGCACCCGATTACAATGGTGTGCGAGGCTCCTCTGGCCGAGATCATCGGTTGCAAGGACGCTAGCGGCCGGGTAGCCAAATGGGCCATCCAGTTGTCTCCATACGCTCCGGCGTATGAGAGACGAGATGCCATCAAGTCGCAGGCGCTGCCGGACTTTTTGGTAGACTGGGCCGAGATGCAATATGAACCTCCGATGCCGGATTTTAATTTCTGGAGGATGCATTTCGATGGCTCCAAGGCTAAGATCGGGTTGGGTGCCGGAGTGGTCCTCACTTCACCAAAACAGGATGTGCTGAAGTATGTTCTGCAAATTCATTTCCGGGCATCCAACAACGTCGCGGAATATGAGGCCTTGGTTCATGGACTGAATGTCGCCAAGGAGATCGGCATCCGCCGGATAGAGTGTTTCGGTGACTCCGACCTCGGTTTGAGAAATGCTGGTGCTATGTCAACCTCAAGACACGCATGCCTCGTTGATTTTCAGAATGGTTCAAGTCCTGCAACCGCCAACATTGGCAGATGAAGAATCAAGAAGAAGCCGACGCCTGGAGACTTCAACCTTTCTGGGGGCTAATGTTGGGGATATATCAACTAGGGGTATAACCAACATGGATCAATCCGGCTAGTCCAGGGTGGCCCAAGGGTGGTAAGGCCGAGGCCTGCCGGGTGGCCCAGATAGCTGACGTACAAGGAAGTAGGCGGATGGTCCAAGGAAGGCAGAAGGCCGAAGCCCATCAAGCCACCGAGCCCAAGACGGAAGGCGGCAACTAAGCCGGCTAGGTCTAGGACTCTGTTTACTTGCCGGCCAAGTACTTACCTTGTAACCCGGGGTCTGGCCGCCTATATAAGCCGGCCACCGGGGGGCCTTTAGGGCCAAGGCTCAGAGGCGATTCGATACGCATCAAGCACATTGTAACCTGTTCACGGCTATTGCCTCATAGTGAATTATAGCGGCACGTAGGATCCCGCCACCGCAGTGGGATCCGAAGCTGGGTAAACTCGCCGTGTTCAATCCCGACCTCGACGACACCAACCTTCTTCCCCACAATCCATACGTAGGCTAGAGGACCCCTGTCTCCTATCAATTATGCGGATACCACGACAAACATGGCTTGCATAGCAATACTATCCTGCACATGCTTATAGAAAATAATCTACTCATGCATAGAAAAATAATAGGACTTTTATGGGGGTGTGCCACTTGCCTTTGAATGTTGTCGTTGTTCACAACTCTTTTCAACAACAAACGTTTGCTCTCCGTTCAATCTAAACAATATAAGCAAACAACAATACAACAATCAACAAACAACAATCATCAAACATACATGCACATACATAGTGAACAAACAGTTTTCATAAACTTCTAAGGAAAACATGTCATGCATGATATGCAAATTATTTCTAAGGACTAGAGATGTCATGCCATGAAAATCTTTTAAGTTAATGCAAGACTATTTGGTTGGTAAAAAAAATGCCTAAGGACTAAGACCCTAAGTTGGATAAAATACTTTGTTTTATATCATCTTGAAACAAGCACTCTAATAGCTTAGTCTTGATGTATAGAAATATTTAGAGGAAATGCTAAGTCATTTCTTCAAGGTGATCAACAATTATTATTATTATCAACTCTTTGTAAATTGGATATTCACTATACTGAGAGAGACAGACACCCGGCCAACCACTTAAGTTGTGGAACAGGTCTCATGTACGTGGACATGTAAGGTTTGTCTCCAGGCCGCTTCATCTCACCATGCCGCTAGGATCCAACAAACTTCAAGATGGTTATAACAAGATCAAAATTTGTTTTATGTCTAAAGTGAAAGACAAGATTAGGAAAGAGGGAAAAGATAGTAAGAATGACGTAGTTGGTCTTCCAGCTTCATCTCCAGATTTGTAACATTCTCCTTGGTGATGTCTTGATTTACGTTTTGATAGACTTGATAAATCTTTAGACTTGGTGGTTCTTGTATCCTCGAGCCTGGTCTTGGATTTAACTTAGTCATCATGAAGTCTAACAGAAGAAGGGAGAAAAGAGAGAGGGAAGCAAGACTTAGAAAATATTTTTGGTTGGTCTACATGAACTTCTTCTTGATTTTCTTCTAAGTGCTTCTACTCCTTGAAGATACTTCTGAAGTCTTGTTTGGCTAAGTTCTTCATTGGCCTTCTAGCTCCATGTTAAAAATACTAAGTGTCTAATGTATAGTACTTTTACCAAAATACTAAGTTTGGAAATATTCCTAGCTTAGAGAAAAATAATGAAGAGGTTTCCTATGGGAATTATATCTATATGAGAAAATAAGTTATGCATGCAATGCACTTTTAAATCCTAAGAAATATCATAAAATATTTGTGATATTTATAAAGTATGCATTTAGGCTATAAATGCGATTTAATTAATTTCTATTTTTGGAAATATAATATAAGGAATAATTATAAGATTAAAGTTTTCTATAATTAAATTCTATAAAAAAAATTGTAATTAGTGGTAATAGACAGGGGCATTTAATTTAGTTTATAGCAATTTGATTTAATCAAAAATAATGTTT
Source organism: Poa annua (assembly GCA_026929855.1). NCBI lineage: Eukaryota > Viridiplantae > Streptophyta > Magnoliopsida > Poales > Poaceae > Poa > Poa annua. The sequence goes on from CM049426.1 coordinate 299,546,055, forward strand.
CTATTAAAAGTTTTGTCAAAAATAGTCAAACCATTCAAATTGAACACACAACTATGAAATCATTTAAAATAATATTCAAAATTAATTTTTAACAGAGGCATCCATTTATGTATATTCCAAAGTTTCTAAAACAATTTTATTTGCAATTTTTGGGTTTATGTAACACCCCAAATTTTGGAAGCAACAAAAACTTAATTAATAAGGATCCAAAATTCTGGGGCAACAAAAACTTTTTTGGAATGTCTTGTTAATGGATGTGTTTATCCTCTGATTCCTCTATTGGTCATGTTGTGTTTTGTGTTTGTGTTGATGACTTCTAAATAACAACCTATTAAAACTTAATTTAGTATGACTTCTGAAAATCCAGGATTATGACAAGTAAAACAATACATATATCTTCTCCTATCTTATTCTTAACAAACTATAGTCATCATGAGGTCTTGAATTTAACAATTACCCAAATGCAGTTTTATTTAGAAAATAAAAGTATTTCGAAAACTACATGTTTGCAAAACTATATAGGACCATATAATAAGTCTTAAATTATATTGGATGATAACATGTTGCAAGCATTACTAACTCTCTTTTCCAAAAGCACCAATTTAATTAACCTCTGGAAAATCAATGCTCAACATGTTGGAGTAATTCTAATTCTACCAAGAACCATGTCTGGATCATTATGGTCACCACCTCACAAATATTTTTGATTTATATTAAGGATGGTTAGTGATCCAATTGTGTGTGTGTTCTATCTAATTGTATGTGTGGTTGACCTATGTGTTATGTGCTTAAATTGCTTCCCCTAAATGTGTTATTTTATGTGTGGTCATGTGGTGGTGTATGAGATAACATTTTATTTATATACTTTAATTGATACCATTCTTGCTTTAATGTTGTGCCATATGTTTGTGGTGTGTTTAACTTTTTATTATTATGTTTGATTTTAGGAGAAACTCAAATATTATCCTTTTTCAAATAGGAAATAACTATCTTCATTTCCATTAATTTTTAGCATTTCTTGAGCATGCCAAATAGGGTTTATTTTGTTAATCTTGGAAATACAAAACGTTTAGTATCATCTACATCACCTCTATTTTCCTTATATATTCTTATTTACATTTTTCAAAATCATTTGATCATTAATTATTGATTGTATTGAGTGCTACATGTTAAAGTGACAATGTCTAGTTTATAACATATCAATTTTCCATTTTTGTATATAGTTGCTATTGAACTCCTTTGACCTAAACTCTTAAACCAAATGCTGCACCTATACCCCCTCTATTCAACCCATCTTGTCTTTTTCTTTTCTTGTCAAAGTGTTGACAAATCCATCCTTCTTTTGTGGCTTAGTCTAATCAGCCCTAATCTCCTCTTTATCTAAAAACCAACACCCCTCTTCCTCTTACTCTGGTATTAGACCAACATTGGATCCTCTCAAGCCCCCTGGACTATTTGGTCACCTACCCTGCCCAGCCCTGGCTTTAATCTCGTTTCTTTTCTCTTTGAGACATTTCAGCGAGCACCTGTTGGGAAGAGGTCAAACTCTCCACTTAACTCACTCCCTCCCATCGACATCAGTCCGTTTGCTACTGTCCAAGGAGGTGCAGCAGTGCTTAGCATCATTGCACACCGTCCCTCTCGCCCAATCCCCTCCCAATGCTCTCTCTCCACCCCTGCCCATGCTGAGAGCACCGAACCGGCCACCCCTCTCTGATAAGATCACCGAGAGCCCCTCTGCTCCACTCTCCTTGCCCATTACGCTCCCCTCCCTCCACTCTCCCACCCCACACGAGCCCGCTCAAGCTCTCCTCCTATCCTGCTCGGGAGCGCGAGATGAACGCCGCTCGGCCCGAGCTCTTGCGAGCACGAATGCCTTCGACCCCAGCCATCTTTTCTCCCTCTTTTTGCACCATCTCATTCCCCTCTCCGTGCTCTCCCTCTTAGGCATCGTCGCTTGCATGAAGGAACACCGGAGCTCCCGCGACCTCGCCGTGCCCCCTTCGGACGTCCTCGACGTTCCCACCTCTTGGAAGCTCACCGAGAAGATCTGCTGCCTCCCCGCGCCTTCCTCGACCGTCCGCAACCACCTCGCCTCTCCTCCGTCGTCTCCTTGCACCTGTGGTGAGCTACGCGTCCTCGCCGTTGTCCTCTAGGGTTTCGGCTCGCGCTCCGCTGTCGCGAGGTTGAAGACGAGCGGCAGCCGTCCGATCTTTGATCTGCGGCTTTGTTTGAATCATTTTCCTTCTAATCGTGGCCATCCACTCTAGATCTGGCAGCAGCTCATCCCTTCGCCGCGCGCGCGAGCGCACTGGGCCGGCCCAGCTGCTTGAGCTCGGCCCGGTCCCAGATCCGGCCTTTTCTATTCTTTTCCTTTTAAACCATTTTATTCTCTGTTAAAATTCCAGAGAATTGATAGCTCAGCTTTAATTCATTTGTGGAAGATCTGTGCATGCAAATTTTTTGAAATTAATATTTTTGGATTGCTGTGTGTTTTCTTGACCATATGGCATTGGCCCTTCTCAAAAATATATTTGTATGAGTGTGATATGTGCAATCTTGTAAAAAGTGGTTTTTTGCACCATTTACTCAATAACTTGAGTTTTATAAATACAAATCCTGCAAACTTTAGTTCTATGGAAATCCTAGGAGAATACCTACCTAGATTTATAAGCCTTTCATGCAGGAGATGTGTCTAAATAAAGTTCTATAAATTTTAAAAAAGACATCAGTAGCAATTTGTTGAATTTTAAATCTTTATTTAAAAGTGTTTTTGGAGTAAATCCAGTTGCATGTGGTATATATTGGTATTAGCTATCATATCCTAGCTTGGTAGAATTTTACAGCTTATATTTTGTGCATGGTGGATTATTCTCTTAAACAGTAGGTTATTACACTAGAAAAAGATTATCTTTATTTTCTGTTAATTGTATGTGTTTGATTTTAATTTTTGGTGCTATATCTGTTTGTACAAATAAATTAAGAGTAATTTTGTTGGATACTTATGTGTTTTCCTTAGCATGAAAAGTTGGGTTTGTGTAAAAATATTTAATAACTTAAGATGTACACTATTAAAGGTAAAATGTGTGTGTTCCACTAAAACTGAAATGTATGAAGCTATCAGTGTCCAAATTGAGTGAGTCCAATTTCTACAGAAGCTTAATTCAATACCTATCCATAGAAATTAACCTTGCATGTATTAGATTCCTAAAACTGAAACTATGTTCATTATGGTTTTGAGACCAGTAGCATTTGCATGATTTTTAGCTTCTGTTTAGTAATAGCTTTTGATGCAAATCCAATTTTCGCCACTCCATATGGTTACTAGGTGTACTGTGGTAGAAGGATTTGATGTTCTGAACATTATCCTAGGAGTTATGGTTTATCCACCAAAACAGCAACATTTGGCTAATAGAAGTATTAGTTCTTAATCCTCTGTTCTTAGCAAATGTGAATTGATAAACATTACTAATCATCTTTTGAAGATCAGAACCTTAACTCAATAATAAGGACTTGATTAAAACCACTTTGATAATGTGTGGTGCATTGTTTACATATGTTTAGCATTATTCACTTTGTACCCTAATAATAACATCAACTGTGTTTATATGCTTTGCTTGTAGGTATGTTTGTGTGTTACGTTTTATCTCTTTAAACATCATCTTATTTATCCAATAAATATAATAAGTTAATTCCCTGTTTTACTTGAATTGTTATGTGTTGATATGCTTAGTAACTCATAAGTCCAGAAACTTAGGTTATCCTTTAATAGCCTAAACAAATTTCCTGATAGCATTGCTAGTCCCTTCACTTTTAAGTTTCACATAGTTCATCTTGTTTCCTAGGAGTTGCACTAATTTCATTTGTGTGTTATGCATGTGAATGATTGTTTGGTGTTAAATTTTATCCAGTAGTTCCTTGTGTTTTGCGATGCTTAATATATGACTTCCTTATTTTAGATTGTTGTCAACACTTGTTGCCATGTGATTGTTTGTTTAATTGGTTTAAGTGAGCTTTGTTGTGGTGTCCTGTTAAATAAACCTAGTGCACCATTTTAGCTCTTAGTCATAAACTGGTTTGGATAGAGATGTTATCATTGTTTGTCGCCTAATTACTTGATATTACATGTTTCTTGAGCTAGTAACATGTTTACATGTGAGTGTGCTCAATGCTGGTGTTATTATTAATACTTGCTTGTGTGTTAATATACTTTTGTCTGAAGTATTTCCTAAACTGTTAAGATACTTTTGTCTGAAGTATTTCCTAAACTATTAAGATACTTTTGTCTGAAGTATTTCCTGAAACTAATATAACAACTCTTGTTAAATGATATAATAACCCTAAGTGATGTGTTGTTTTAGTGTTCTGTAGAACTACCTTTTTAATACTCAGGGTTGTTGTGTATATTTTTCTTAGGAGAATCTGTTGTTTGTCTTAGCTCTATGGACTTTGTTGATTGTCTTTGTTTAGCTAAAGGAGTTGTTTGCTCTTGATTGTTAGCTCGGTGTCTTATGCAATTCTTGCTGTTTAGTATGTCCTTGTAGCTTTGTCTTGTATTCTGAGTGTGCTTCCTTTTCCTGTTTACGACGTTAGATACGACCGGGAAGGAACTAGAAGTGAGGAATGAACCGGAGGAACATCAAGATCAAGACCAAGGGAAAATTGCTGAGCCAGGCAAGCCCACCTCACCATTATACTAAATTCTATTATTTTATCAAGCATGTTTTGTTTTCAAAATAAAACAATGCATGTTTTACTTCTTTTGTGGCGCCTTGCCACCCGAAAAATATTTTACAAAATATTGTTTGGCCAAAGTTATCTATTAGAATACTGTAGGAATTACAAAAAGAGTTTTACTTGATGAGCCTTGTTGTTGAAGGCTCCATCAAGAAGATCAAGTTTTCTAGTAGTGTACTCTGGTCTTACCTCAAAACTCTAGGATGGGAACCTATTTGATAAAAATGTTTTATGGAGGAAAACCCGAGTTGCTGGGAGCAATCGGCGAGCAAGTGTTTTATTAAAACCCGAGTTGCTGGGAGCAATCGGGGATGTTTGCGAAAACCCGAGCTGCTGGGAGTAGTCGGAGGATTGGAAGTTGTTTTTGAAAAACAAAGTACTGCCCTAGCAGCCGCTCGAACAATTAACCCGTGCAACCACACTACCTGACATGGGTAGGGCTTAGCCGGAAGCTTGTCTGTTTTAGTGTTGGGGCTCTCATACTTTCTATGAGGGCTGGGCCCTCGAAGCTGGGTTGTCATCCGGAAGAGACAATACACTGTTGAGGACCAACAGCCGGACGATTACGGCAGGTCTCCTGACGTGGCGGTGTGGCGTCCCGAGGAAAGGCCAAGAGGTCTAGTGGAGCACACGGTGCCGAGGAGAACAAACCTACCGGGAGGCCCCGATACTAGGGTGGTCATAGTATAAAGTTTTGATCGTGTTATCCGGCCCCCCGCATACTGTCGTATGATGGGTCGTGGCAGACACGGCGGAATAACCGATAGGTGTGGGTAAAGTGTGCAACCTCTGCAGAGTGTAAATCTATTCGAATAGCCGCGTCCGCGGTCATGGACGGTTGGAAAGGCCACTGATCTAGGCGTATGGGCAATTTGGTTTTAAAAGAGGAATGTTTTCGGAGGAAACAAAGAGTCATCAAAGTGGTACCTGGGAGGTACGGAATTTGGGTGAGGATGATTCTCGGGGAGACAATCAGTCCGATCTCAAGGAAGGAAAAAGGGTTACCCCTATCCTAGTGTTTTAAAAGATTTTACAAAAGAAAGTTTTGAACTTGGATATGTCCTTGCTATATCTAAGAGAAGAGAATTCTATCTCTAAATGTTTTCTTCAACAAAGATACAGAGATGTCGTATTCTCTATGTCTAAAATCATGGTATTCGAAAACTAAGCCCTATAGTAGCATATAGCAGCCATCCTAGTTTTCGAAAAGTGTTTTCTTGCATTATCATGCAAACTTAAGCCTTAGAGGCGGTATTGCGAGTACGTAAATGTACTCATATGGATGTGTCCCTGGATATTCAAACGTCCAGGTTGAAATGAGGAGATGTACGACAAGAAGGAGGAGTACGCCGACGACTACGCCAACTGAGTGTCCCGCTCAACTGCTCTGTGGGAATGCGTCAGGACGTGACGAGGGTCGATGCTAGCCGAAGCTTCCGCTGAACCTTAGTTAATATTCGTCAAGTGCGACGATGTTTGCAGACTTGGTCATGAGACCATTATTTATGTAAGTCTTATACTATTCGACTTGTATGATGTAACTTTGTATACCATGTTGGTTATGTGATCGCGATGCACTGATCATTGGGATCGTGATCTGTTTACATAACGTGGGCATCTCTGACGGTTAGTCAGAGGGGTCCTCACAGTTTATAGATTTAAAGTTATGCCAAAAATACTCAAATTCACCATTTGAAATTTGAATATTTTAAACTTAGTCAAATTTGAATTTTAACAGATCTAAAATAATCTACATGTTAAGGGCTTTCCAAATATATAAAAAAATATTTGAATTTGGATGTGTGAGTAAAAACTTATAACAGATTTAAGTTGCAGGGTCTTTTCTGCAAAACTGTCATTTAAACTAATTAAAAGAAATCAATTTCCACGTCAGCGTTGACTGGGCGCTGACTGTGCGTGCTGACTGGATCCTATGTGTAAGTCAATGGATCTAGGCCGCACGATCTAAATCTAACGGATCACATCCAACCGTACCGATTCGGAATAAAAATTTTAAACATAACCGTACGATCACGATCTAACGGCCTGGATCAGATCGAACCGGGGCTGGCGGCGCTAGGTCACTGGGGACCTCGCCGGAGACTTGCCCGCGGCGGTGGCGCATCGGCATCTCGCGTTCTAAGCATTCTAGGGGAGGAAGGGAAGAACTGATCATACCCAGACGAAGAGGAGGCCGTGGCGGACTCGGTGGCGAAGTTTACGACGATGGGGTGCACGGACGCACCGGAGATTGCTCGCCGGAGTTGCTCCCGCGGGCGGCTTTCTTCGGGCGTGGATGAACGCAAAGACCTGGTGCACAAAGAAATGTCCAAGCTAGTCACGAGGTTGCGCACGGACTTGGAGAGGTGCAAGGAAACTGTCTCGGGCTCGGGGGTTGCTCACCTCACCGGAGAACGGAGAAAAACTGCGGCGGAAATGGCGGACGGTGGCGGCTTCAACTCGAACAGCCCGACGGCGATTGGGCTAGGGTTTTTCGGGGGAAACGAAGAGGAGGGGCTGGAGTATTTGTAGGGCAGGAGAGTGGAAACGTAACGCGTGATTCGTTCTCGAATTTTGGAAGGGGATCGCCGGCGGATTTCTCGGGCGCGATTTGGACAGAGGTTGAAGACGACCTCCCCTGACAGGTGGGTCCCACAGTCAGGGATTTTTCTTTTTCCTTTTCTGATTTTCTATTTTCTTAATAACTTTTGATTTAAGTGTCCAAATGAACTCAATTAAATTTCTAAAAATTTGTAAAATTAATATCTTTGTGTTAAACCAGTTGTGGGCCTGTTTTGAAACAATTTTAGAAATTAATATTTTGTAATATTGATTAAATACAAATTTGACATTTAAAGTCAAATTTGAAATTATATCTTAATTAAATTTTCTTTTGGCCAAATAAAATTTGTAAAATATCCATATTCAAATATGTTTGAATTTAAGTCATTTAAACTCATTTCAAATACTAAGTTCATTTTAAGCTTTAGTATAATACTAAATAACATAACACATACTATATAAAAATAAAAGGAGAAAATAATGTATTCATTTTAATTCAAAATAATTTGTGCACTATTAGATTTTATATTAAGGTAATTCAATTGAAACTTCATAACAACTTTGGAAAAGATTTTAGTTTTAATTTCATTCTTATTTAGAACATATTATTTATTTCATGCTTTGAACATAAATGAAATTCATTTAAGCAAATGAAATGTTTGTTTGGATAATTCATTAAATTTAATTTATGAAGTTTTGAAGTTATAAAATATAGGCTTATAATTTCCAAACTATATTTTGAACTTAGTTAAAGGAATGAAAACCATTTGGCAATTATACCATTTTAATAGTCTTGAATTTATGAATAGATATGGCTAAGTGGTTGGAATCAATTATTTATGAGTAAATTATTTTATTGGAAAAATGGTTTGAAGTTTAATAAACATTTGTCAAATTACATATTAAGGTTTTTGAAATACAATGGATAGTAAAATGTTTAACCTGAAACAACTTTTGAAAAATATTTATAAACTGAGATATTTTAAATATTAAATCCTTTAAATATGTTTGAAATCTTTTATAGTTGGTTTTCTTATGCATATAATGTTTTGTTTTTAATCACAAACAAAAGTTTTAAATTTTAGTGATTTTCAAACTTTATAAAATGTTGGGATGTTACAGCGCCAGGCCTGGCGATGTGGGTTACCCTGTAGGGGCCTTCCCACATCGGGGACAACTTGTGGAGGCCTTCCCTGGAGAGGATTCTCCTGAGGACGAGATCGCCTGCCTCCAGGGTGCGCGAGCGCACGTTGCGGCTGTGGTAGCATCTCAGGTCCTGCGTGTATTTGGCCGCCCGGAGGGCGGCGCGGCGTCGTAGCCCTTCAAGGAGCAGCAGGTCGTCGTTGTGGAGGTCCTCTTGCTGGTCCTCGTTAAAGGCAAGGATCCGTGGGGATCCATGCTTTATCACTGTGGGGAGGACTACTTTGGCTCCATAGACGAGGGCGAACGGTGTTTCCTCGGTGGGCTTGGGTGGCGTGGTACGGATGGACCAGAGCACCGAGGGGAGCTCGTTGATCCAGCCCTTGCCGTGGCCCTTGAGGATATCGAAGGTCCTGGTCTTTAGGCCTTTGAGGACCTCTGCGTTTGCGCGCTCAGCATGTGCTTCAGGAGGGACGCATTTGAGTGCGATGTCGTTTGGGCGCTTGCGATAGAGAATTCCTTCGAGGATTTGGTACGATTTTTCTTGGCGGGCAATTTGCTCCGCTTCAACGTCTTCCTCGGGAAGGACCCCTATGTGGAGGTAATCTTTGATGTCGTCGATCCATCCTGTTTCTTGGTGCACCGCTGTGAGCAACCACTAGTAGAAAACGAGCCTTTGGTTCACCCCTTTAGTCTCGGTTCATTTTTTGAACCCAGACTAAAGGGGTGAGAGCCACACCGCTGGATTTGTGAGGGACCTTTAGTCCCGGTTCGTGTTACGAACCGGGACTAAAGGTTCACCGCATGCGGCAGCAGAGGCGGGCCCCAGCGCCAGATACCTTTAGTCCCGGTTCGTAACACAAACCGGGACTAAAGGTCCTCACTTTATCAGCTTCTTCCACCCCTGCTCACTCCATTTTTCCCACCGAGCCCGAGCTCAAAATCATTTCCTCTCCATTTCTTCTCCATTTCCTCTCCCCAAGACTAGATAATCCATAATATTTTACAACATTTGGCAAGATTGAAGCCACCCCACGGTTAGCCTCTTCATCCTCTTTCCGGCATTGCTTATTTAGCTCATTTTGCTCATTTCAATTTTTTTGTGCAAGCAAGGTGTTCGATGTAATGCCTAAGTTATGATCTCATTTGTGTATATGTGCAATTTGCTCTCAAACTAAAATAATGATTTATGTGTTTTAGTGTGGTGAGGAGCCTTATCGACGTCGATCGCCCGCGCCGTCCCGTCACCACCTCGGTGAGCCTCTATATTTTATTTTATTTTATTTTATTTTAAAAACATAGCTTTTATGATTTAGATGCATAGTTACTACTTGTATAATTTTCTAACTTGTATTATATGTATAGTGTCATGGTTCTGACATCCGTCCCCGTCGGTCCTCGTCCGGTCTATGATTCGGATGTGGTATATTTTCAAAACTATTTATTTCATTCTATGTTTCTGGCAATTATGGCGACCAACTTGACATAGAATTATTTTTATCTAGGAGGTAGTTGAACCAGAAATTGAACCTGACCCTATTGTCGGGTTTTTGGATAAAGAAAACAATGATTTGAAAGCAAAATTGAAAAGAAGTGAAGCTCTTTATCTTCAATGCTTAGAAGATAAGATGAAATTAGAGATCAAACTTGCCGACGTGGTCGATGGTAACGAGATCAAGATGGATGCAATGCGCTTGAAGATAAAAAGGATTAGAAAATATGCCATTAATCGGGAGGCTTGGTATCATTATGCTGTGGGTTCAGTATTTACCTTAGTTGCGATTTTGATCGCATTTGTTGTTGGATTTAAATTCTTTAGATAATTTTTATATTTGTTTCAGTTAATGTATGTTTTATGAGAACTATGTATTACCGCTTGTCAATACTCTACTCTTATTTTAATGGATGACATTGTATTAATTAATTTTCTCTTACATATTATTTATGACAGTAGTGTAATAATGGGGTTCGATATACTTTTATGTAATACAGATGAACCGACAATGGATGTACGGTGACCGATGTTGTCCTGAGTTCATTGATGGCATGCATAATTTTCTCCATATGGCTGAGGCAAACAAGCCGAAGAACGGTTTTATTCGTTGTCCATGTAGTGCCTGCAAGAATATGAGTGATCACTCTACCTCAAAAGTCATTCACTCACACCTCTTGCATAATGGTTTTATGCCTGGTTATTATTGTTGGACCAAGCACGGAGAAACAGGGGTTATCATGGAAGAAAATGAAGAAGAGGAGGATAATGACAAGTATCCTTGGTTCAGTGATACTACAATGGGAGAAGACGAAACTGAAGAAGATCCCATTATTGATGAGCCCGACGATGATCTTCGTCGGGCCATTCGTGATGCACAAATGGACTGTGGAAGTGAAAACGAAAGGTTGAAGTTGGAGCGTATGTTAGCTGATCACGCCAAATTGTTGTACCCAACTTGTCAAAATGACCAGAAAAAGCTAGGTACCACACTTGAATTGTTGCAATGGAAGGCAGAGAATGGTACTTCTGACAAGGGATTTGAAAATTTGTTAAAAATAGTTAAGAAGATGCTTCCAAAGGATAACGAATTGCCGTCTAGTACGTATGAAGCAAAGAATCTGGTATGCCCTCTAGGATTAGAGGTGCATAAGATACACGCTTGCATTAATGACTGCATCCTCTACCGCGGTGAGCACGAAAAATTGAATGCATGTCCTGTATGCGGTGCTTTGGTATAAGATCGGGCGAGATGACCCTGGTGATGTTGAGGGCGAGCCGCGCCCCAGGAAGAGGATTCCTGCAAAGGTGATGTGGTATGCTCTTATAATACCACGGTTGAAACGTTTGTTCAGCAATAGAGAGCATGCCAAGTTGTTGCGTTGGCACAAAGAAGATCGTAAAAAAGACTTGATGTTGAGACACCCCGCGGATGGGTCCCAGTGGAGAAAAATTGATAGAGAGTTCCCGACATTTTCAGATGACGCAAGGAACTTAAGATTTGGCCTAAGTACAGATGGCTTTAATCCTTTTGGAGAGCAGAGCTCCAGTCACAGCACTTGGTCCGTGACTCTATGTATCTATAACCTTCCTCCTTGGCTGTGCATGAAGCGGAAGTACATTATGATGCCCGTGCTCATTCAAGGCCCGAAGCAACCTGGCAACGACATTGATGTGTACCTCAGGCCATTAGTTGAAGAACTTTTGCAGTTGTGGTGTGAGGAAGGTGTACGTGTGTGGGATGAGCACAAACTGGAGGAATTTGATCTACGAGCTTTGCTTTTTGTAACCATCAATGATTGGCCTGCTCTAGGCAACATTTCAGGACAGTCAAACAAGGGATACAATGCATGCACGCACTGTTTAGCTGAGACTGATAGTATACATTTAGGTAACAAGAATGTGTACCTAGGTCATCGTCGGTTTCTTGTACCCAAGCATCCGTTAAGGAAGAAAGGCAAGCATTACAAATGTGAGGCAGATCATCGGCCGAGGCCTACCCGCCCTTCTAGTTCTGCTATACATGATATGGTCAAGGATTTAAATGTAATCTTTGGAAAGGGTCCTGGCGGTCTCACTGTTCCGAATGACGCAAACAACCACGTACCCATGTAGAAGAAGAAATCTATATTTTGGGAGCTGCCATATTGGATAATGCTAGAGATTCACTCTGCAATCGACGTGATGCACGTGACAAAGAACATTTGTTGCAATTTGCTAAACTTCTTGGGCGTGTATGGGAAGTCAAAAAAAGGTACACCGAAAGGAAGGCAGACCCATCAACGTATGAGCGAAGAGATGCATCGAGACGATACTCATTCAGAGAATCAGCCAGGTCCTGCAAGCTACGCTCTTACTAAAGAAGAGAAGAAAATATTTTTTGAGTGCCTTCGCAGTATGAAGGTTCCATCTGGCTTCTCATCAAATATAAAAGGAATAATAAACATGGCAGAGCAAAAATTCCAGAATCTAAAGTCTCATGACTGTCACGTGATTATGACACAATTACTTCCGGTTGCATTGAGAGGGCTTCTACCGGAAAATGTTCGAGAACCCATTGTGAACCTATGTGCATTTCTCAATGCAATTTCTCAGAAGGTCATCAATCCACTAACTCTAAAAAATTTAGATAAGGATGTGGTCCAATGTCTTGTCAGCTTCGAGTTGGTGTTCCCACCAACCTTCTTCAATATTATGACGCACCTTGTAGTCCACCTAGTCGAAGAGATTTATGTTCTCGGTCCTGTATTTTTACACAACATGTTCCCCTTTGAGAGGTTCATGGGAGTCTTAAAAAAATATGTGCATAACCGGGCTAGGCCAGAAGGAAGCATCGTCAAGGGTTATGGAACAGAGGAGGTCATTGAGTTTTGTGTAGATTTTATTCCTGATCTGAAGCCGATCGGTGTTCCTGAATCACGTCATGAGGGGAGACTGCATGGAAAAGGCACCCTTGGAAAGAAAGCAACAATATGTCAAGACGGGGATTCTTTCACTCAAGCACACGACACCGTTCTACATAATTCCAGTTTGGTGGGTCCGTATGTCGAGGAACACAAGAATGTTTTACGCTCCAAGTACCCGGAGAAATCTGAAGATTGTATTGATGGAGAACACATGAAGACTTTCAACAAATGGAAATATATTTTACACATCCAAACAAGATAAAAAGAGCACCAACCAAAACAGTGGAGTACGCTTTGATGCAACAAACTGCAACGGGACAAAGTACACATATTATGGTTACATAGAGGAGATATGGGAACTTGACTATGGACCTACTTTTAAGGTCCCTTTGTTCAAATGCAAATGGTTCAACCTACGAGGCGGGGTAGAGGTAGACCCACGATACGGAATGACTACAGTGGATCTCAACAATCTTTCGTACGAGAATGAACCATTCGTCCTAGCCAGTGAAGTTGCTCAGGTTTTCTATGTGAAAGACATGTCTACCCTACCGAAAAAAAGAAAAGATAAGCAAGCGAGTACATCATACGATGAGCCAAAGCGCCACATAGTTCTTTCAGGGAAAAGAGTCATTGTGGGAGTGGAGGACAAGACAGACATGTCAGAAGATTACGATAAGTTTCATGACATTCCGCCCTTTAAAGTCAACACTGATCCAAGTATCAAGTTAAATGAAGAAGATTGTCCGTGGTTACGGCGCAATCGGAAGAACAAGTAAACACTAGAGAGGGATATTATTGTTGATGTGTAATATCCGAATGCTTTGTATCAGAAGAACAAGTGAACTGAAGTATTTTGTAGATGCATGGAACAAAACACACGATTTCACCTGCATACAGCCCAACGGTGGCTCGTGAGTGCCTGCATATGAAATGCACCGTTGGACGTATGCAGGGAATCCGAATGCTTTGTATTCTGTCGATGAAGTAGAATGAGGAGACAATGACTGCCGAACATGTTCAAGAGGGGGATATATATAGGGTCATGTGACTCACGAACTGGTCATGATAGTGCCCATCCAACAGCTCAGAATCTCTCAAAAGAAACACATCTCTTCATCCAACGGCTCACAAGTGCTTTAAAGAAACACACGATCCATGTGCTTCTTTAGTCCCGGTTGGTGTTACCAACCGAGACTAAAGAAGCACATGGATCGTGTGTTTCTTTCTAGTGCTTGTGAGACGTTGGATCTGAGGTGTGTTTCTTTTGAGAGATTCTGAGCTGTTGGATCAGCAGTATGACGACCACTTCGTGACCCACATGACTTGGTTGTTGTTACCAACCGGGACTAAAGAAGCACACGTACCTTATATATATCCCCCCTCCCGGACATGTTCAGCACTCAGTGTCTACTCATTGTAGTTCATTTTGGCAGCACACGGGTAGCAGAGAGCACTCAGTGAAGGCTGAAGGTGAACCCTCCCCTCGGCAGAGGCATCTCTGGGCAACCAGCGGCAAGACGTCTCTGATGATCTGCGACCGTTTCAAACGGTTGCATATCATCAGAGATGTCTTGTCGGACGGTTGTAGATCATCAGAGATGTCTTGCCACGGTCATTTGGCTTGGCTTGAAATGACCATAACTTGGTCATTTGGCTTGAAACTTCTAGATGTTCAAGGATTTGATTTTTTTGAGGTGTTTATCATTTTTCCTAGCAACTAGTACACATATAAGGAGCCCATGCCAAAGGATTTGATTTTTTGAGGTGTTTATCACTTTATTACATTTTTTCTTAAAAACGATCAAAACGGTTGCTACGACTAATCATTGGAAGAGGTGATATTTTCTAGAACTATCAATGTTTCTGTGATATAACCACTAGTTGTGTACCTTAAAATGATTTTTCCAAAAGTTTCAGACCAAACTATCAAATAGTTGTAGTTCAAATTTGAATTACTTTCGATAAATCAACATAAACTCAATTAACTAGGGGAAATTATTTAGAATTGTAATAAAAACTCATACTTGGGGATCATCCATCATATGTGCACCACTCTTAGTGAAAAATAGTTGGGTGCCATTTGGAATCATATTTTCTGTACTCACTTCACAAAAAACCTCATTTTTTGCACTCAAAAAAAGGAAAATGATATTTATGAAAATAATTTGAAGAATCCCTTTGGCATGGTTGTTAATATACCAATATGCACCTATGTGTGGAGTATGAGATCTTTATCACAAACTATGTCGTCGAAATGACCATAACTTGGTCATTTGGCTTGAAACTTCTAGATGTTCATACATGATAGACCTTTTTGTGAAGACTTTTTTTTGCAAATGTAGGCAAAAATCAAGTTCATCATTTTTCCTAGCAACTAGTACACATATAAGGAGCCCATGCCAAAGGATTTGATTTTTTGAGGTGTTTATCACTTTATTACATTTTTTCTTAAAAACGATCAAAACGGTCGCTACGACTAATCATTGGAAGAGGTGATATTTTCTAGAACTATCAATGTTTCTGTGATATAACCACTAGTTGTGTACCTTAAAATGATTTTTCAAAAAGTTTCAGACCAAACTATCAAATAGTTGTAGTTCAAATTTGAATTACTTTCTATAAATCAACATAAACTCAATTAACTAGGGGAAATTAGTTAGAATTGTAAGAAAAAACTCATACTTGGGGATCATCCATCATATGTGCACCACTCTTAGTGAAAAATAGTTGGGTGCCATTTGGAATCATATTTTATGTACTCACTTCACAAAAAACCTCATTTTTTGCACTCCAAAAAAACGAAAATGATATTTATGAAAATAATTTGAAGAATACCTTTGGCATGGTTGTTTAATATACCAATATGCACCTATGTGTGCAGTATGAGATCTTTATCACAAACTATGTCGTCGAAATGACCATAACTTGGTCATTTGGCTTGAAACTTCTAGATGTTCATACTTGATAGACCTTTTTGTGAAGACTTTTTTTGCAAATGTAGGCAAAAATCAATTTTATCATTTTTCCTAGCAACTAGTACACATATAAGGAGCCCAAGCCAAAGGATTTGATTTTTTGAGGTGTTTATCACTTTATTACATTTTTTCTTAAAAACGATCAAAACGGTCGCTACGACTACTCATCGGAAGAGGTGATATTTTCTAGAACTATCAATGTTTCTGTGATATAACCACTAGTTGTGTACCTTAAAATGATTTTTCCAAAAGTTTCAGACCAAACTATCAAATAGTTGTAGTTCAAATTTGAATTACTTTCGATAAATCAACATAAACTCAATTAACTAGGGGAAATTAGTTAGAATTGTAAGAAAAATGTCATACTTGGGGATCATCCATCATATGTGCACCACTCTTAGTGAAAAATAGTTGGGTGCCATTTGGAATCATATTTTCTGTACTCACTTCACAAAAAACCTCATTTTTTGCACTCAAAAAAAGGAAAATGATATTTATGAAAATAATTTGAATAATCCCTTTGGCATGGTTGTTTAATATACCAATATGCACCTATGTGTGTAGTATGAGATCTTTATCACAAACTATGTCGTCGAAATGACCATAACTTGGTCATTTGGCTTGAAACTTCTTGATGTTCATACATGATAGACCTTTTTGTGAAGACTTTTTTTGCAAATGTAGGCAAAAATCAAGTTTATAATTTTTCCTAGCAAGTAGTACACATATAAGGAGCCCATGCCAAATGATTTGATTTTTTGAGGTGTTTATCACTTTATTACATTTTTTCTTAAAAACGATCAAAACGGTCGCTACGACTAATCATCGGAAGAGGTGATATTTTCTATAACTATCAATGTTTCTGTGATATAACCACTAGTTGTGTACCTTAAAATGATTTTTCCAAAAGTTTCAGACCAAACTATCAAATAGTTGTAGTTCAAATTTGAATTACTTTCGATAAATCAACATAAACTCAATTAACTAGGGGAAATTAGTTAGAATTGTAAGAAAAATCTCATACTTGGGGATCATCCATCATATGTGCACCACTCTTAGTGAAAAATTGTTGGGTGCCATTTGGAATCATATTTTCTGTACTCACTTCACAAAAAACCTCATTTTTTGCACTCAAAAAAAGGAAAATGATATTTATGAAAATAATTTGAATAATCCCTTTGGCATGGTTGTTTAATATACCAATATGCACCTATGTGTGTAGTATGAGATCTTTATCGCAAACTATGTCGTCGAAATGACCATAACTTGGTCATTTGGCTTGAAACTTCTAGATGTTCATACATGATAGACCTTTTTGTGAAGACTTTTTTTGCAAATGTAGGCAAAAATCAAGTTTATCGATTTTCCTAGCAAGTAGTACACATATAAGGAGCCCATGCCAAATGATTTGATTTTTTGAGGTGTTTATCACTTTATTACATTTTTTCTTAAAAACGATCAAAACGGTTGCTACGACTAATCATTGGAAGAGGTGATATTTTCTAGAACTATCAATGTTTCTGTGATATAACCACTAGTTGTGTACCTTAAAATGATTTTTCCAAAAGTTTCAGACCAAACTATCAAATAGTTGTAGTTCAAATTTGAATTACTTTCGATAAATCAACATAAACTCAATTAACTAGGGGAAATTAGTTAGAATTGTAATAAAAACTCATACTTGGGGATCATCCATCATATGTGCACCACTCTTAGTGAAAAATAGTTGGGTGCCATTAGGAATCATATTTTCTGTACTCACTTCACAAAAAACCTCATTTTTTGCACTCAAAAAAAGGAAAATGATATTTATGAAAATAATTTGAAGAATCCCTTTGGCATGGTTGTTAATATACCAATATGCACCTATGTGTGGAGTATGAGATCTTTATCACAAACTATGTCGTCGAAATGACCATAACTTGGTCATTTGGCTTGAAACTTCTAGATGTTCATACATGATAGACCCTTTTGTGAAGACTTTTTTTTGCAAATGTAGGCAAAAATCAAGTTCATCATTTTTCCTAGCAACTAGTACACATATAAGGAGCCGATGCCAAAGGATTTGATTTTTTGAGGTGTTTATCACTTTATTACATTTTTTCTTAAAAACGATCAAAACGGTCGCTACGACTAATCATTGGAAGAGGTGATATTTTCTAGAACTATCAATGTTTCTGTGATATAACCACTAGTTGTGTACCTTAAAATGATTTTTCCAAAAGTTTCAGACCAAACTATCAAATAGTTGTAGTTCAAATTTGAATTACTTTCGATAAATCAACATAAACTCAATTAACTAGGGGAAATTAGTTAGAATTGTAAGAAAAAACTCATACTTGGGGATCATCCATCATATGTGCACCACTCTTAGTGAAAAATAGTTGGGTGCCATTTGGAATCATATTTTCTGTACTCACTTCACAAAAAACCTCATTTTTTGCACTCCAATAAAACGAAAATGATATTTATGAAAATAATTTGAAGAATCCCTTTGGCATGGTTGTTTAATATACCAATATGCACCTATGTGTGTAGTATGAGATCTTTATCGCAAACTATGTCGTCGAAATGACCATAACTTGGTCATTTGGCTTGAAACTTCTAGATGTTCATACATGATAGACCTTTTTGTGAAGACTTTTTTTGCAAATGTAGGCAAAAATCAAGTTTATCATTTTTCCTAGCAAGTAGTACACATATAAGGAGCCCATGCCAAATGATTTGATTTTTTGAGGTGTTTATCACTTTATTACATTTTTTCTTAAAAACGATCAAAACGGTTGCTACGACTAATCATTGGAAGAGGTGATATTTTCTAGAACTATCAATGTTTCTGTGATATAACCACTAGTTGTGTACCTTAAAATGATTTTTCCAAAAGTTTCAGACCAAACTATCAAATAGTTGTAGTTCAAATTTGAATTACTTTCGATAAATCAACATAAACTCAATTAACTAGGGGAAATTAGTTAGAATTGTAATAAAAACTCATACTTGGGGATCATCCATCATATGTGCACCACTCTTAGTGAAAAATAGTTGGGTGCCATTTGGAATCATATTTTCTGTACTCACTTCACAAAAAACCTCATTTTTTGCACTCAAAAAAAGGAAAATGATATTTATGAAAATAATTTGAAGAATCCCTTTGGCATGGTTGTTAATATACCAATATGCACCTATGTGTGGAGTATGAGATCTTTATCACAAACTATGTCGTCGAAATGACCATAACTTGGTCATTTGGCTTGAAACTTCTAGATGTTCATACATGATAGACCCTTTTGTGAAGACTTTTTTTTGCAAATGTAGGCAAAAATCAAGTTCATCATTATTCCTAGCAACTAGTACACATATAAGGAGCCCATGCCAAAGGATTTGATTTTTTGAGGTGTTTATCACTTTATTACATTTTTTCTTAAAAACGATCAAAACGGTCGCTACGACTAATCATTGGAAGAGGTGATATTTTCTAGAACTATCAATGTTTCTGTGATATAACCACTAGTTGTGTACCTTAAAATGATTTTTCCAAAAGTTTCAGACCAAACTATCAAATAGTTGTAGTTCAAATTTGAATTACTTTCGATAAATCAACATAAACTCAATTAACTAGGGGAAATTAGTTAGAATTGTAAGAAAAAAACTCATACTTGGGGATCATCCATCATATGTGCACCACTCTTAGTGAAAAATAGTTGGGTGCCATTTGGAATCATATTTTCTGTACTCACTTCACAAAAAACCTCATTTTTTGCACTCCAAAAAAACGAAAATGATATTTATGAAAATAATTTGAAGAATCCCTTTGGCATGGTTGTTTAATATACCAATATGCACCTATGTGTGCAGTATGAGATCTTTATCACAAACTATGTCGTCGAAATGACCATAACTTGGTCATTTGGCTTGAAACTTCTAGATGTTCACACATGATAGACCTTTTTGTGAAGACTTTTTTTGCAAATGTAGGCAAAAATCAAGTTTATCATTTTTCCTAGCAACTAGTACACATATAAGGAGCCCAAGCCAAAGGATTTGATTTTTTGAGGTGTTTATCACTTTATTACATTTTTTCTTAAAAACGATCAAAACGGTCGCTACGACTTATCATCGGAAGAGGTGATATTTTCTAGAACTATCAATGTTTCTGTGATATAACCACTAGTTGTGTACCTTAAAATGATTTTTCCAAAAGTTTCAGACCAAACTATCAAATAGTTGTAGTTCAAATTTGAATTACTTTCGATAAATCAACATAAACTCAATTAACTAGGGGAAATTAGTTAGAATTGTAAGAAAAATCTCATACTTGGGGATCATCCATCATATGTGCACCACTCTTAGTGAAAAATAGTTGGGTGCCATTTGGAATCATATTTTCTGTACTCACTTCACAAAAAACCTCATTTTTTGCACTCAAAAAAAGGAAAATGATATTTATGAAAATAATTTGAAGAATCCCTTTGGCATGGTTGTTAATATACCAATATGCACCTATGTGTGGAGTATGAGATCTTTATCACAAACTATGTCGTCGAAATGACCATAACTTGGTCATTTGGCTTGAAACTTCTAGATGTTCATACATGATAGACCCTTTTGTGAAGACTTTTTTTTGCAAATGTAGGCAAAAATCAAGTTCATCATTTTTCCTAGCAACTAGTACACATATAAGGAGCCCATGCCAAAGGATTTGATTTTTTGAGGTGTTTATCACTTTATTACATTTTTTCTTAAAAACGATCAAAACGGTCGCTACGACTAATCATTGGAAGAGGTGATATTTTCTAGAACTATCAATGTTTCTGTGATATAACCACTAGTTGTGTACCTTAAAATGATTTTTCCAAAAGTTTCAGACCAAACTATCAAATAGTTGTAGTTCAAATTTGAATTACTTTCGATAAATCAACATAAACTCAATTAACTAGGGGAAATTAGTTAGAATTGTAAGAAAAAACTCATACTTTGGGATCATCCATCATATGTGCACCACTATTAGTGAAAAATAGTTGGGTGCCATTTGGAATCATATTTTCTGTACTCACTTCACAAAAAACCTCATTTTTTGCACTCCAAAAAAACGAAAATGATACTTATGAAAATAATTTGAAGAATCCCTTTGGCATGGTTGTTTAATATACCAATATGCACCTATGTGTGTAGTATGAGATCTTTATCGCAAACTATGTCGTCGAAATGACCATAACTTGGTCATTTGGCTTGAAACTTCTAGATGTTCATACATGATAGACCTTTTTGTGAAGACTTTTTTTGCAAATGTAGGCAAAAATCAAGTTTATCATTTTTCCTAGCAAGTAGTACACATATAAGGAGCCCATGCCAAATGATTTGATTTTTTGAGGTGTTTATCACTTTATTACATTTTTTCTTAAAAACGATCAAAACGGTTTCTACGACTAATCATTGGAAGAGGTGATATTTTCTAGAACTATCAATGTTTCTGTGATATAACCACTAGTTGTGTACCTTAAAATGATTTTTCCAAAAGTTTCAGACCAAACTATCAAATAGTTGTAGTTCAAATTTGAATTACTTTCGATAAATCAACATAAACTCAATTAACTAGGGGAAATTAGTTATAATTGTAATAAAAACTCATACTTGGGGATCATCCATCATATGTGCACCACTCTTAGTGAAAAATAGTTGGGTGCCATTTGGAATCATATTTTCTGTACTCACTTCACAAAAAACCTCATTTTTTGCACTCAAAAAAAGGAAAATGATATTTATGAAAATAATTTGAAGAATCCCTTTGGCATGGTTGTTAATATACCAATATGCACCTATGTGTGGAGTATGAGATCTTTATCACAAACTATGTCGTCGAAATGACCATAACTTGGTCATTTGGCTTGAAACTTCTAGATGTTCATACATGATAGACCCTTTTGTGAAGACTTTTTTTTGCAAATGTAGGCAAAAATCAAGTTCATCATTTTTCCTAGCAACTAGTACACATATAAGGAGCCCATGCCAAAGGATTTGATTTTTTGAGGTGTTTATCACTTTATTACATTTTTTCTTAAAAACGATCAAAACGGTCGCTACGACTAATCATCGGAAGAGGTGATATTTTCTAGAACTATCAATGTTTCTGTGATATAACCACTAGTTGTGTACCTTAAAATGATTTTTCCAAAAGTTTCAGACCAAACTATCAAATAGTTGTAGTTCAAATTTGAATTACTTTCGATAAATCAACATAAACTCAATTAACTAGGGGAAATTAGTTAGAATTGTAAGAAAAATCTCATACTTGGGGATCATCCATCATATGTGCACCACTCTTAGTGAAAAATAGTTGGGTGCCATTTGGAATCATATTTTCTGTACTCACTTCACAAAAAACCTCATTTTTTGCACTCAAAAAAAGGAAAATGATATTTATGAAAATAATTTGAAGAATCCCTTTGGCATGGTTGTTAATATACCAATATGCACCTATGTGTGGAGTATGAGATCTTTATCACAAACTATGTCGTCGAAATGACCATAACTTGGTCATTTGGCTTGAAACTTCTAGATGTTCATACATGATAGACCCTTTTGTGAAGACTTTTTTTTGCAAATGTAGGCAAAAATCAATTTCATCATTTTTCCTAGCAACTAGTACACATATAAGGAGCCCATGCCAAAGGATTTGATTTTTTGAGGTGTTTATCACTTTATTACATTTTTTCTTAAAAACGATCAAAACGGTCGCTACGACTAATCATTGGAAGAGGTGATATTTTCTAGAACTATCAATGTTTCTGTGATATAACCACTAGTTGTGTACCTTAAAATGATTTTTCCAAAAGTTTCAGACCAAACTATCAAATAGTTGTAGTTCAAATTTGAATTACTTTCGATAAATCAACATAAACTCAATTAACTAGGGAAATTAGTTAGAATTGTAAGAAAAAACTCATACTTTGGGATCATCCATCATATGTGCACCACTATTAGTGAAAAATAGTTGGGTGCCATTTGGAATCATATTTTCTGTACTCACTTCACAAAAAACCTCATTTTTTGCACTCCAAAAAAACGAAAATGATACTTATGAAAATAATTTGAAGAATCCCTTTGGCATGGTTGTTTAATATACCAATATGCACCTATGTGTGTAGTATGAGATCTTTATCGCAAACTATGTCGTCGAAATGACCATAACTTGGTCATTTGGCTTGAAACTTCTAGATGTTCATACATGATAGACCTTTTTGTGAAGACTTTTTTTGCAAATGTAGGCAAAAATCAAGTTTATCATTTTTCCTAGCAAGTAGTACACATATAAGGAGCCCATGCCAAATGATTTGATTTTTTGAGGTGTTTATCACTTTATTACATTTTTTCTTAAAAACGATCAAAACGGTTGCTACGACTAATCATTGGAAGAGGTGATATTTTCTAGAACTATCAATGTTTCTGTGATATAACCACTAGTTGTGTACCTTAAAATGATTTTTCCAAAAGTTTCAGACCAAACTATCAAATAGTTGTAGTTCAAATTTGAATTACTTTCGATAAATCAACATAAACTCAATTAACTAGGGGAAATTAGTTAGAATTGTAATAAAAACTCATACTTGGGGATCATCCATCATATGTGCACCACTCTTAGTGAAAAATAGTTGGGTGCCATTTGGAATTATATTTTCTGTACTCACTTCACAAAAAACCTCATTTTTTGCACTCAAAAAAAGGAAAATGATATTTATGAAAATAATTTGAAGAATCCCTTTGGCATGGTTGTTAATATACCAATATGCACCTATGTGTGGAGTATGAGATCTTTATCACAAACTATGTCGTCGAAATGACCATAACTTGGTCATTTGGCTTGAAACTTCTAGATGTTCATACATGATAGACCCTTTTGTGAAGACTTTTTTTTGCAAATGTAGGCAAAAATCAAGTTCATCATTTTTCCTAGCAACTAGTACACATATAAGGAGCCCATGCCAAAGGATTTGATTTTTTGAGGTGTTTATCACTTTATTACATTTTTTCTTAAAAACGATCAAAACGGTCGCTACGACTAATCATTGGAAGAGGTGATATTTTCTAGAACTATCAATGTTTCTGTGATATAACCACTAGTTGTGTACCTTAAAATGATTTTTCCAAAAGTTTCAGACCAAACTATCAAATAGTTGTAGTTCAACTTTGAATTACTTTCGATAAATCAACATAAACTCAATTAACTAGGGGAAATTAGTTAGAATTGTAAGAAAAAACTCATACTTGGGGATCATCCATCATATGTGCACCACTCTTAGTGAAAAATAGTTGGGTGCCATTTGGAATCATATTTTCTGTACTCACTTCACAAAAAACCTCATTTTTTGCACTCCAAAAAAACGAAAATGATACTTATGAAAATAATTTGAAGAATCCCTTTGGCATGGTTGTTTAATATACCAATATGCACCTATGTGTGCAGTATGAGATCTTTATCACAAACTATGTCGTCGAAATGACCATAACTTGGTCATTTGGCTTGAAACTTCTAGATGTTCATACATGATAGACCTTTTTGTGAAGACTTTTTTTGCAAATGTAGGCAAAAATCAATTTTATCATTTTTCCTAGCAACTAGTACACATATAAGGAGCCCAAGCCAAAGGATTTGATTTTTTGAGGTGTTTATCACTTTATTACATTTTTTCTTAAAAACGATCAAAACGGTCGCTACGACTAATCATCGGAAGAGGTGATATTTTCTAGAACTATCAATGTTTCTGTGATATAACCACTAGTTGTGTACCTTAAAATGATTTTTCCAAAAGTTTCAGACCAAACTATCAAATAGTTGTAGTTCAAATTTGAATTACTTTCGATAAATCAACATAAACTCAATTAACTAGGGGAAATTAGTTAGAATTGTAAGAAAAATCTCATACTTGGGGATCATCCATCATATGTGCACCACTCTTAGTGAAAAATAGTTGGGTGCCATTTGGAATCATATTTTCTGTACTCACTTCACAAAAAACCTCATTTTTTGCACTCAAAAAAAGGAAAATGATATTTATGAAAATAATTTGAATAATCCCTTTGGCATGGTTGTTTAATATACCAATATGCACATATGTGTGGAGTATGAGATCTTTATCACAAACTATGTCGTCGAAATGACCATAACTTGGTCATTTGGCTTGAAACTTCTATATGTTCATACATGATAGACCCTTTTGTGAAGACTTTTTTTTGCAAATGTAGGCAAAAATCAAGTTCATCATTTTTCCTAGCAACTAGTACACATATAAGGAGCCCATGCCAAAGGATTTGATTTTTTGAGGTGTTTATCACTTTATTACATTTTTTCTTAAAAACGATCAAAACGGTCGCTACGACTAATCATTGGAAGAGGTGATATTTTCTAGAACTATCAATGTTTCTGTGATATAACCACTAGTTGTGTACCTTAAAATGATTTTTCCAAAAGTTTCAGACCAAACTATCAAATAGTTGTAGTTCAAATTTGAATTACTTTCGATAAATCAACATAAACTCAATTAACTAGGGGAAATTAGTTAGAATTGTAAGAAAAAACTCATACTTGGGGATCATCCATCATATGTGCACCACTCTTAGTGAAAAATAGTTGGGTGCCATTTGGAATCATATTTTCTGTACTCACTTCACAAAAAACCTCATTTTTTGCACTCCAATAAAACGAAAATGATATTTATGAAAATAATTTGAAGAATCCCTTTGGCATGGTTGTTTAATATACCAATATGTACCTATGTGTGTAGTATGAGATCTTTATCGCAAACTATGTCGTCGAAATGACCATAACTTGGTCATTTGGCTTGAAACTTCTAGATGTTCATACATGATAGACCTTTTTGTGAAGACTTTTTTTGCAAATGTAGGCAAAAATCAAGTTTATCATTTTTCCTAGCAAGTAGTACACATATAAGGAGCCCATGCCAAATGATTTGATTTTTTGAGGTGTTTATCACTTTATTACATTTTTTCTTAAAAACGATCAAAACGGTTGCTACGACTAATCATTGGAAGAGGTGATATTTTCTAGAACTATCAATGTTTCTGTGATATAACCACTAGTTGTGTACCTTAAAATGATTTTTCCAAAAGTTTCAGACCAAACTATCAAATAGTTGTAGTTCAAATTTGAATTACTTTCGATAAATCAACATAAACTCAATTAACTAGGGGAAATTAGTTAGAATTGTAATAAAAACTCATACTTGGGGATCATCCATCATATGTGCACCACTCTTAGTGAAAAATAGTTGGGTGCCATTTGGAATCATATTTTCTGTACTCACTTCACAAAAAACCTCATTTTTTGCACTCAAAAAAAGGAAAATGATATTTATGAAAATAATTTGAAGAATCCCTTTGGCATGGTTGTTAATATACCAATATGCACCTATGTGTGGAGTATGAGATCTTTATCACAAACTATGTCGTCGAAATGACCATAACTTGGTCATTTGGCTTGAAACTTCTAGATGTTCATACATGATAGACCCTTTTGTGAAGACTTTTTTTTGCAAATGTAGGCAAAAATCAAGTTCATCATTTTTCCTAGCAACTAGTACACATATAAGGAGCCCATGCCAAAGGATTTGATTTTTTGAGGTGTTTATCACTTTATTACATTTTTTCTTAAAAACGATCAAAACGGTCGCTACGACTAATCATTGGAAGAGGTGATATTTTCTAGAACTATCAATGTTTCTGTGATATAACCACTAGTTGTGTACCTTAAAATGATTTTTCCAAAAGTTTCAGACCAAACTATCAAATAGTTGTAGTTCAAATTTGAATTACTTTCGATAAATCAACATAAACTCAATTAACTAGGGGAAATTAGTTAGAATTGTAAGAAAAAACTCATACTTTGGGATCATCCATCATATGTGCACCACTCTTAGTGAAAAATAGTTGGGTGCCATTTGGAATCATATTTTCTGTACTCACTTCACAAAAAACCTCATTTTTTGCACTCCAAAAAAACGAAAATGATACTTATGAAAATAATTTGAAGAATCCCTTTGGCATGGTTGTTTAATATACCAATATGCACCTATGTGTGCAGTATGAGATCTTTATCACAAACTATGTCGTCGAAATGACCATAACTTGGTCATTTGGCTTGAAACTTCTAGATGTTCATACATGATAGACCTTTTTGTGAAGACTTTTTTTGCAAATGTAGGCAAAAATCAAGTTTATCATTTTTCCTAGCAACTAGTACACATATAAGGAGCCCAAGCCAAAGGATTTGATTTTTTGAGGTGTTTATCACTTTATTACATTTTTTCTTAAAAACGATCAAAACGGTCGCTACGACTAATCATCGGAAGAGGTGATATTTTCTAGAACTATCAATGTTTCTGTGATATAACCACTAGTTGTGTACCTTAAAATGATTTTTCCAAAAGTTTCAGACCAAACTATCAAATAGTTGTAGTTCAAATTTGAATTACTTTCGATAAATCAACATAAACTCAATTAACTAGGGGAAATTAGTTAGAATTGTAAGAAAAATCTCATACTTGGGGATCATCCATCATATGTGCACCACTCTTAGTGAAAAATAGTTGGGTGCCATTTGGAATCATATTTTCTGTACTCACTTCACAAAAAACCTCATTTTTTGCACTCAAAAAAAGGAAAATGATATTTATGAAAATAATTTGAATAATCCCTTTGGCATGGTTGTTTAATATACCAATATGCACCTATGTGTGGAGTATGAGATCTTTATCACAAACTATGTCGTCGAAATGACCATAACTTGGTCATTTGGCTTGAAACTTCTAGATGTTCATACATGATAGACCCTTTTGTGAAGACTTTTTTTTGCAAATGTAGGCAAAAATCAAGTTCATCATTTTTCCTAGCAACTAGTACACAGATAAGGAGCCCATGCCAAAGGATTTGATTTTTTGAGGTGTTTATCACTTTATTACATTTTTTCTTAAAAACGATCAAAACGGTCGCTACGACTAATCATTGGAAGAGGTGATATTTTCTAGAACTATCAATGTTTCTGTGATATAACCACTAGTTGTGTACCTTAAAATGATTTTTCCAAAAGTTTCAGACCAAACTATCAAATAGTTGTAGTTCAAATTTGAATTACTTTCGATAAATCAACATAAACTCAATTAACTAGGGGAAATTAGTTAGAATTGTAAGAAAAAACTCATACTTGGGGATCATCCATCATATGTGCACCACTCTTAGTGAAAAATAGTTGGGTGCCATTTGGAATCATATTTTCTGTACTCACTTCACAAAAAACCTCATTTTTTGCACTCCAATAAAACGAAAATGATATTTATGAAAATAATTTGAAGAATCCCTTTGGCATGGTTGTTTAATATACCAATATGCACCTATGTGTGTAGTATGAGATCTTTATCGCAAACTATGTCGTCGAAATGACCATAACTTGGTCATTTGGCTTGAAACTTCTAGATGTTCATACATGATAGACCTTTTTGTGAAGACTTTTTTTGCAAATGTAGGCAAAAATCAAGTTTATCATTTTTCCTAGCAAGTAGTACACATATAAGGAGCCCATGCCAAATGATTTGATTTTTTGAGGTGTTTATCACTTTATTACATTTTTTCTTAAAAACGATCAAAACGGTTGCTACGACTAATCATTGGAAGAGGTGATATTTTCTAGAACTATCAATGTTTCTGTGATATAACCACTAGTTGTGTACCTTAAAATGATTTTTCCAAAAGTTTCAGACCAAACTATCAAATAGTTGTAGTTCAAATTTGAATTACTTTCGATAAATCAACATAAACTCAATTAACTAGGGGAAATTAGTTAGAATTGTAATAAAAACTCATACTTGGGGATCATCCATCATATGTGCACCACTCTTAGTGAAAAATAGTTGGGTGCCATTTGGAATCATATCTTCTGTACTCACTTCACAAAAAACCTCATTTTTTGCACTCAAAAAAAGGAAAATGATATTTATGAAAATAATTTGAAGAATCCCTTTGGCATGGTTGTTAATATACCAATATGCACCTATGTGTGGAGTATGAGATCTTTATCACAAACTATGTCGTCGAAATGACCATAACTTGGTCATTTGGCTTGAAACTTCTAGATGTTCATACATGATAGACCCTTTTGTGAAGACTTTTTTTTGCAAATGTAGGCAAAAATCAAGTTCATCATTTTTCCTAGCAACTAGTACACATATAAGGAGCCCATGCCAAAGGATTTGATTTTTTGAGGTGTTTATCACTTTATTACATTTTTTCTTAAAAACGATCAAAACGGTCGCTACGACTAATCATTGGAAGAGGTGATATTTTCTAGAACTATCAATGTTTCTGTGATATAACCACTAGTTGTGTACCTTAAAATGATTTTTCCAAAAGTTTCAGACCAAACTATCAAATAGTTGTAGTTCAAATTTGAATTACTTTCGATAAATCAACATAAACTCAATTAACTAGGGGAAATTAGTTAGAATTGTAAGAAAAAACTCATACTTGGGGATCATCCATCATATGTGCACCACTCTTAGTGAAAAATAGTTGGGTGCCATTTGGAATCATATTTTCTGTACTCACTTCACAAAAAACCTCATTTTTTGCACTCCAAAAAAACGAAAATGATATTTATGAAAATAATTTGAAGAATCCCTTTGGCATGGTTGTTTAATATACCAATATGCACCTATGTGTGCAGTATGAGATCTTTATCACAAACTATGTCGTCGAAATGACCATAACTTGGTCATTTGGCTTGAAACTTCTAGATGTTCATACATGATAGACCTTTTTGTGAAGACGTTTTTTGCAAATGTAGGAAAAAATCAAGTTTATCATTTTTCCTAGCAACTAGTACACATATAAGGAGCCCAAGCCAAAGGATTTGATTTTTTGAGGTGTTTATCACTTTATTACATTTTTTCTTAAAAACGATCAAAACGGTCGCTACGACTAATCATCAGAAGAGGTGATATTTTCTAGAACTATCAATGTTTCTGTGATATAACCACTAGTTGTGTACCTTAAAATGATTTTTCCAAAAGTTTCAGACCAAACTATCAAATAGTTGTAGTTCAAATTTGAATTACTTTCGATAAATCAACATAAACTCAATTAACTAGGGGAAATTAGTTAGAATTGTAAGAAAAATCTCATACTTGGGGATCATCCATCATATGTGCACCACTCTTAGTGAAAAATAGTTGGGTGCCATTTGGAATCATATTTTCTGTACTCACTTCACAAAAAACCTCATTTTTTGCACTCAAAAAAAGGAAAATGATATTTATGAAAATAATTTGAATAATCCCTTTGGCATGGTTGTTTAATATACCAATATGCACCTATGTGTGTAGTATGAGATCTTTATCACAAACTATGTCGTCGAAATGACCATAACTTGGTCATTTGGCTTGAAACTTCTAGATGTTCATACATGATAGACCTTTTTGTGAAGACTTTTTTTGCAAATGTAGGCAAAAATCAAGTTTATCATTTTTCCTAGCAAGTAGTACACATATAAGGAGCCCATGCCAAATGATTTGATTTTTTGAGGTGTTTATCACTTTATTACATTTTTTCTTAAAAACGATCAAAACGGTCGCTACGACTAATCATCGGAAGAGGCGATATTTTCTAGAACTATCAATGTTTATGTGATATAACCACTAGTTGTGTACCTTAAAATGATTTTTCCAAAAGTTTCAGACCAAACTATCAAATAGTTGTAGTTCAAATTTGAATTACTTTCGATAAATCAACATAAACTCAATTAACTAGTGGAAATTAGTTAGAATTGTAAGAAAAATCTCATACTTGGGGATCATCCATCATATGTGCACCACTCTTAGTGAAAAATTGTTGGGTGCCATTTGGAATCATATTTTTTGTACTCACTTCACAAAAAACCTCATTTTTTGCACTCAAAAAAAGGAAAATGATATTTATGAAAATAATTTGAATAATCCCTTTGGCATGGTTGTTTAATATACCAATATGCACCTATGTGTGGAGTATGATATCTTTATCACAAACTATGTCGTCGAAATGACCATAACTTGGTCATTTGGCTTGAAACTTCTAGATGTTCATACATGATAGACCTTTTTGTGAAGACTTTTTTTGAAAATGTAGGCAAAAATCAAGTTTATCATTTTTCCTAGCAACTAGTACACATATAAGGAGCCCATGCCAAAGGATTTGATTTTTTGAGGTGTTTATCACTTTATTACATTTTTTCTTAAAAACGATCAAAACGGTCGCTACGACTAATCATCGGAAGAGGTGATATTTTCTAGAACTATCAATGTTTCTGTGATATAACCACTAGTTGTGTACCTTAAAATGATTTTTCCAAAAGTTTCAGACCAAACTATCAAATAGTTGTAGTTCAAATTTGAATTACTTTCGATAAATCAACATAAACTCAATTAACTAGGGGAAATTAGTTAGAATTGTAAGTAAAAACTCATACTTGGGGATCATCCATCATATGTGCACCACTCTTAGTGAAAAATAGTTGGGTGCCATTTGGAATCATATTTTCTGTACTCACTTCACAAAAAACCTCATTTTTTGCACTCAAAAAAAGGAAAATGATATTTATGAAAATAATTTGAATAATCCCTTTGGCATGGTTGTTTAATATACCAATATGCACCTATGTGTGTAGTATGAGATCTTTATCACAAACTATGTCGTCGAAATGACCATAACTTGGTCATTTGGCTTGAAACTTCTAGATGTTCATACATGATAGACCTTTTTGTGAAGACTTTTTTTGCAAATGTAGGCAAAAATCAAGTTTATCATTTTTCCTAGCAAGTAGTACACATATAAGGAGCCCATGCCAAATGATTTGATTTTTTGAGGTGTTTATCACTTTATTACATTTTTTCTTAAAAACGATCAAAACGGTCGCTACGACTAATCATCGGAAGAGGTGATATTTTCTAGAACTATCAATGTTTCTGTGATATAACCACTAGTTGTGTACCTTAAAATGATTTTTCCAAAAGTTTCAGACCAAACTATCAAATAGTTGTAGTTCAAATTTGAATTACTTTCGATAAATCAACATAAACTCAATTAACTAGTGGAAATTAGTTAGAATTGTAAGAAAAATCTCATACTTGGGGATCATCCATCATATGTGCACCACTCTTAGTGAAAAATTGTTGGGTGCCATTTGGAATCATATTTTCTGTACTCACTTCACAAAAAACCTCATTTTTTGCACTCAAAAAAAGGAAAATGATATTTATGAAAATAATTTGAATAATCCCTTTGGCATGGTTGTTTAATATACCAATATGCACCTATGTGTGGAGTATGATATCTTTATCACAAACTATGTCGTCGAAATGACCATAACTTGGTCATTTGGCTTGAAACTTCTAGATGTTCATACATGATAGACCTTTTTGTGAAGACTTTTTTTGCAAATGTAGGCAAAAATCAAGTTTATCATTTTTCCTAGCAACTAGTACACATATAAGGAGCCCATGCCAAAGGATTTGATTTTTTGAGGTGTTTATCACTTTATTACATTTTTTCTTAAAAACGATCAAAACGGTCGCTACGACTAATCATCGGAAGAGGTGATATTTTCTAGAACTATCAATGTTTCTGTGATATAACCACTAGTTGTGTACCTTAAAATGATTTTTCCAAAAGTTTCAGACCAAACTATCAAATAGTTGTAGTTCAAATTTGAATTACTTTCGATAAATCAACATAAACTCAATTAACTAGGGGAAATTAGTTAGAATTGTAAGAAAACACTCATACTTGGGGATCATCCATCATATGTGCACCACTCTTAGTGAAAAATAGTTGGGTGCCATTTGGAATCATATTTTCTGTACTCACTTCACAAAAAACCTCATTTTTTGCACTCAAAAAAAGGAAAATGATATTTATGAAAATAATTTGAATAATCCCTTTGGCATGGTTGTTTAATATACCAATATGCACCTATGTGTGTAGTATGAGATCTTTATCACAAACTATGTCGTCGAAATGACCTTAACTTGGTCATTTGGCTTGAAACTTCTAGATGTTCATACATGATAGACCTTTTTGTGAAGACTTGTTTTGCAAATGTAGGCAAAAATCAAGTTTATCATTTTTCCTAGCAAGTAGTACACATATAAGGAGCCCATGCCAAATGATTTGATTTTTTGAGGTGTTTATCACTTTATTACATTTTTTCTTAAAGACGATCAAAACGGTCGCTACGACTAATCATCGGAAGAGGTGATATTTTCTAGAACTATCAATGTTTCTGTGATATAACCACTAGTTGTGTACCTTAAAATGATTTTTCCAAAAGTTTCAGACCAAACTATCAAATAGTTGTAGTTCAAATTTGAATTACTTTCGATAAATCAACATAAACTCAATTAACTAGGGGAAATTAGTTAGAATTGTAAGAAAAATCTCATACTTGGGGATCATCCATCATATGTGCACCACTCTTAGTGAAAAATTGTTGGGTGCCATTTGGAATCATATTTTCTGTACTCACTTCACAAAAAACCTCATTTTTTGCACTCAAAAAAAGGAAAATGATATTTATGAAAATAATTTGAATAATCCCTTTGGCATGGTTGTTTAATATACCAATATGCACCTATGTGTGGAGTATGATATCTTTATCACAAACTATGTCGTCGAAATGACCATAACTTGGTCATTTGGCTTGAAACTTCTAGATGTTCATACATGATAGACCTTTTTGTGAAGACTTTTTTTGCAAATGTAGGCAAAAATCAAGTTTATCATTTTTCCTAGCAACTAGTACACATATAAGGAGCCCATGCCAAAGGATTTGATTTTTTGAGGTGTTTATCACTTTATTACATTTTTTCTGAAAAACGATCAAAACGGTCGCTACGACTAATCATCGGAAGAGGTGATATTTTCTAGAACTATCAATGTTTCTGTGATATAACCACTAGTTGTGTACCTTAAAATGATTTTTCCAAAAGTTTCAGACCAAACTATCAAATAGTTGTAGTTCAAATTTGAATTACTTTCGATAAATCAACATAAACTCAATTAATTAGGGAAAATTAGCTATAATTCTAAGAAAAAACTCAAACTTGGGGATCATCCATCATATGTGCACCACTCTTAGTGAAAAATAATTGGGTGCCATTTGGAATCATATTTTATGTACTTACTTCACAAAAAACCTTAAAACATAGAAAATGATATTTATGATAAAATTTGAAGAAATCACCTTGGCATCTTAAAATGTTAGAAAATATAAAACAAAACATAAAAATAAGCTAGAAACCAAAACAATTCAAAAAATAAGTAAACCAAAATAAGAAATAGAAAAGTAAGCAATTCAAACAATTTAAAAGAAAACAGAAACAAAAATCAGTAAAAAGAAATAAGGAAAAAAGAACCCTTTAGTCTCGGTTGGTAACACCAACCGAGACTAAAGAGCTAAAGAGGCGCTCTGGGCTCCAGCCAGAACCCTTTAGTCGCGGTTGGTAACTCCAACCGCGACTAAAGACCCTTTAGTCTCGGTTCGTGGCTAGAACCGAGACTAAAGGTCCTTCCGCGCCAGTTAGGGTTGTCACGGCCGAAATGTTTTGCAATTTTTTCCCCAAAATCCCCCTCCTCCTCTCCGGCTTCTCCGCTCCGGAGCCCTCCTCCTCCCTTGGCGAAGCCCTGCTCCGCTCCGGTGCCCGCCTCCTCCCTCGGCGAAGCACTGCTCCGCTCCGGTGCCCGCCTCTCGCCGCCGTCCTCCGCAACACCGTGCCCGCGACCCGGCCTCCTCCACGGCCCGCGCGCGTCGTCCTCGTCCACGGCCCGCGCGCGTCATCCTCGTCGTCTTCCCGACCTCCTCCGCTTCTCCTCCACGGTAAGGGTACCCTTCCTCTCTCTCTCAGGAAATTCTGCATCATTCTTTCTAGTTTAATTTCTTAAAGCATCGACCATGAAAATTAATCTTCTCTCAGGATTGCAAATCAAATTTCTAATGCTTCATTAATATTGTGTGGACGGTTCGCGTTAAAAAGTGTAACATTTATGTTGATTAACTCATATCTAGGTTTAGAAAATTCTTAATTCAACATTATAGTATCTATAAAATCATGTCAATTGCCTGTTAGATTTTGGGTCTGTAGACATGATTTCATAGATACTATAATGTTGAATTTAAAACTTCAATTTATATCCATTCTTACTTTTTTTTTCAAGAATATGCCTTAGAGTGGCATATCCATTCTTACGTTGACGTATCGAGAGGAAATATTGTATTCTCATATTATTTGTGTGCTTATGTATCATACATTCATTAGTTGCAGAAATCATGGAATAAGAGGCATAAATGTTGCTATTGATTAGTTAGCTCACTGCATTACATTGTTTCTCCCATTGATATCATATATGAAACAGTATCCAAAATATTTGTAGGATCTTACTCAAACCATAAGCAATGATAATGTAACCATAGGCAATGATAATGTTATAAACATTAGTGTAATATAACCATTTCTTAACAGTTGTAAATGATAATGTAACCATGTAGTTCAATGATACTCTGGTTAGCAGAAAGACCATTACCTCATTATCTTTTGAGCTGTCTGTTTACCCCTCTACTTTCAAACCAAATTTGGCATTTTCTGCATCTCTCATCACCTTCATAAGAAAATTGAATATATGAATTAACACTAAAGTACTAGCAAATTAAAATTTGAACAGTGAAACCAGAGCTACCTTGCGAGGAGCTTGGAGCTTTTGTTTCAGTTCATCTGAGCAGAAGTCATATACATCAAGTTCCAGAGGGTATTCCACTTTCTGGTGGGAAAAGAAAAGTATGTTACAAACATATTTTGTTGAGAAAAGAGGTAGAATGCAGCATCCCGGATTTAAGTATAAAAAAATGACAGGTTCCACTCCCTCATAATGTTCCACAAAGGTATTTGTAGTTTGTTAAGAAAGAGAGCAATGGGAGTAAGCATACACGTAAAATCTTCGCCTTTTGGTTCGACTCCCTTTTCCAGAAGAAACGAACAAACTGCACAGTCAAGTACCTAAAGAAAGAATCTACACAGATGATATTTCTGACTAACATGAGAACAAAATCATGAATGAGAGTTATGTTCTTGCCTAGGCAACTCATTTATTCTTGACTCTCTTGTGTAAATAGCAGTCCGGCCCAGTGATGGTGAAACCTTCTCAAGTTCTGTCTTCAAACCCTGTACAAAAATTACATGGAAAATAATTAGCATAAACTCTGAGACCATAGAACACAAGAAAGTGAACAACCAAGTAACCAACAGAAAAAGAGTAATCATATCAGTACAGTGAACAACTACTTGATTTTGACATATTATGTCTTTATTTTGCAGTACTCTCATTACTTGTGTTTTGTGTGGTTCTTTTGATCAAGGAGCAATACACAACCTTAGTAACAATAGCTAATGTTTAGAATCAACTCATGATATGTCTTTGCTGTACTTACTGTTTGTGTATGTATCAGATGAGGCTTTTTATGAACTTCGGTCGACTCATGCGTTTATTTGCTAACTTGTTGTGTTTGACTCTTATATCTCTCTGTGACTCAATGCTAATTTGATTGATATACAATTCATTATACAACTTGCAGGAGGTCTGCTGCTCGGGTCCTTATGTCCACGGCTTTTCAGGAGGTCTTGCTTCAGTGGCTATCTTTGTTTTGTAAATTGAGATGATTGTAAATGTGTTAGATATGAAATTGTAATATATGATCCGTATATATATTATGGTGTGTTGGATATGCAAATTGAGATGATTGTAAATGTGTACGAAAAAAGATGATTTTGTGTTAGATATGCACAATTCTAAAATATGATCCATATATATAGTTTTGTGTTAGGTATGCAAGATGAGCACACACTGTTTTCTTGGCTGCCACCTTGTTGTGTTATATGATCCATACTTGTTGCAATTATTGTACTTGTATATGTTTTTCAGATGAATAAATGTAAACTTGATTATAATGCCCGAGCTATGGATTGCAGGTAGAGCTATGGAGCACTTGCGAGACGAACAGATAGAAGAAGCACAATTTCAACGAGACGAAGAGATGGAAGACCAAATGGAACAACTTATTTTTAATGATGCCCGAGCTGGAGGAGATGTAGATGATTATGATTTCGACCAATTTTTGAACGACTTTGGAATCGAGTCACAAGACTTTGATGTGGTGATAGCAAACTCCGGCGGAGAGGTGTATATGTGTTTATAATAAATATGGCGATATGTTGTTGTTAACTACATGCATTAATTGATTTATGTTGCATTTATTAACGACTTATTTTTCTTTTAGCCATCCGGATCGAGCAAATCTGCAAAAAAGCAGCCACCATGTGCTCCTCGAGGCAAGGCAAAAAGAATGACGAGCGAGGATCCAAAGTTACCGATTGAGGAAGTTGCTGATTCCGGCGAACCGCTCGAACCAAAACAGAACCGCAACAAATTTATAAGTCAAGCTGGAGTTATTGTTGGGGACATGATCCCAATCAGCATACGCGAATGGAATAAGCCGGCGGTCGCAGATGTGGACGACCCATGTTATGTCCACCAAGTTCTTAAGGATTTGGTCTATAACACGCTGTTGTCACATTTCACCCTCCCGCCGGATCTCTCTAAAGTGAAGAAGGACAACCTCAAGAAGTGGACTCTTATTAAGATGGCGGAACAATTCCGGAACTGGAAGAAAAAGTTATGGAATCAATATGTAGAAACAAAAGAAGTGCCAGATTTCAGTGGAGCACAAGGGAAGAAGTTAGAATCTGAATGGGCGGCGTTTAAGGCGTATAGGGAATCACCTATGGCTGTGGCCCGATCGACGATAAATAAATTGAATGCTGGGCTGAAGGAACACCACCATACATTGGGGACAGGTGGCTACAAGAGCGCCATTCCTAAGTGGTTAGCCTATGAAGAAAAACTGCTTCAATCGGGGGTCCGTCCACAGACACTTGACTGGCCCGAGAGGTCGAAATTCTGGTTGTTCGCGCATGGGGCAATGTTGGACCCTAAAACCGGAGAGATTGTTGGAAGGGGAAAATGGAAGGTTCTCGTTAATCGTATAAAAAAGAAGCTTGAAGAAGCAATTAATGATGTTCGCAATGGTGTGTTCAAACCCGATAGAGAGGATGACGAGCTGACACGGGCACTGGGGAATCCTGAACATGTTGGACGAGCTCGAGGCTTTCCTGGCGGTGCTACATTTAAGACTGCGTGGCCGGAATCCGCTCACACTTATAGAAGCCGTAGCAGAGGTAAGAAGAAGGAGGCCGACCGGATATTACAATTGGAACGTGAAATGAAGGAGCAACGGGCGGAAATAAAAGCATTGAAGGAGCAAAGAACGGAACCTCAGGAGCGGCACCAATTAGACCATGAAGCGCATGCCGCCCCATCTCAGCGTAGAAGCAGCGTTGGTTCCACGCGTCAGGTCGACGTTGGTGCCTACCAAGTGGATGACATCACAGAGCCTACAGGTTGTGAGCTACATATAGCAATGCGAAACATAACTTTGAAGGTGGCGGTGGGGCAAGCTTTAGTAATTCAACCTGGAGAACTATACCATTGTGGTCAAATTCCAGATGGCTACGCTCGTGTCGGGGTGGACGAAATTATGCCGGGATTTGAATCCTTGGAACTTGAGTTACCTGGAGGTGACGAGGAGAAAACGTTGGCAGACGTCAAGCATGCCTTCGCCCTATGGCCCAAGAAATACATCGTCCTTCCAGAACAAGCAAAGTCCACTCCTCGTTCTAGGAGTCCAGCTCACCAGCCAAGTCCACTCTTCCTCGAGAGGGATCAAAGACGGAGTCCATCTCCACCCCATCAGCAAAGCCCACACCTCCCCGATAGGGACCCCACCCCGAGTCCATCTCCAGCTCAACAGCAAAGCCAACCGCCCCCCGAGAGGGTTCCTAGCGCGAGGCCATCGCAGTCTATGCCAGTCCGCCAGAATGTTAAGTCGCTCTCGAGTAGGCGCCAGTCTGGTTCTCCTGTTCGGAAGAAACCTAGAAAGCAGAAAACACCGCCGCCTACTCCAAAGTTACCTTGGGAGAGAACCGTCGAGGAAAACGATATCGCATGCAAAGAACATACGGATGCCTGGCTTGCTGGCGTGAAACAGAAAGCGTTAGCGAAACAATTGCCTCCTGCAAAATTTACTGCCGGAATTCCTCAGGTAAAAATTGACCGTTGCATCGATGCCCTATACAACCCCCCACCATCGCCGCCAACAGACTATGATCGCAACATTGGTAAGTCATATGACGAAGAGATGGATGATCGATCGAAAAAAGGGAAACAAGTTGCCCAACTCGAAGAACAAGACGCACAGTCGCCCCCCCCCCCCCCCCCCCCCCCCCGCTCAAGGTGCTTGATGACAGAGTTCTCAAAAACATCAATGTGCGGGAGCTGGTATATTCGGGAGATGATATCCCCTTCGCGGATGTTGTTCGTACTTATGTTCACGGGGAGAATTTTGTTGACGGCGACTTACCCACAAGAATGCGTCAATTTCAAGCCTGGTACAAGGATACCGTAAAGGAGACGAATAAAGACGCTCTCATCATGGCAGTTAAGGAAGAGCATTATTTCCAAGAATACTCCGTTGTCCTTTACTTCGCCGAAATCTTTCAGTTATACAATCTCCGGGCCCTCGACAAAAACATCATAAGTTCCTATTGTCTGTAAGTCATCTATTCCTGTAATTTAATGTTTTAATTAGCTCTACTCGTTCACTGTCTGTGATAATCCTCTCTATAATATTTTGTGTGCTTTATTACGCAGAATGAAGATGCTCGAATGCAAGAAGAAGAAAATCAACCACATTGGGTTCATTGACCCCTCTATAATGCATGAAGATAACATAATTGATCCACTAGTTAACAAGGATACACCGGGGAATTTGCTAATGTTTTTCAAGCGACAAGCTTACAAAAAATATATATTATGGCCTTACAACTTCAAGTGAGTGTTACTGCTTATTACACATTCTATTTTTCTCACCCGATGTTAAGTTTAATTGATTAGTTATGCATGACTATTTATAAACGTGCGCAGCTACCACTACATTCTTATCGTTATTGACTTGCGGAAAGGAGAAATTGTTGTCCTTGACTCGTCAAGAAGATGCCCTAAACAATACAATACCTGTTTTGATTTGGTGGCAAGGTACTTTCTTTTCTTATCGCCTCTTTCGTTCATTTCCTAATATCAAGGATTTTATGACTCATTCATTCAGTTTCTTGTCATGCAGCGTTTGGAAAATGTTCCTCGCGGAACATCCGAACAGTGGATGGCCAGAGATACTGCGCTGGCGTACTAACGATGTAAGTAGTACTATAACTAGGCCCATGCACCATTATCATACTTTATTATTATTTGATTAAATTTTATTCTTCTATAGACTTGTCTTAAACAGCCAACCGGGACTGATCTATGTGGATTCTTCGTTTGCGAGTACATGCACACTGTGGTCAACGAGAGTTTGAAGAGCAAAAGAAGTATCGAAGTACGTAAAGCTCTAGTCACAACATTATTTTTGTATCATCAATCGTGATGAGTTTTATTCATTTCATATCTCATGTATTCATTGTGATATCATTTTTTTACAGTTGGCAAGAAAGCGCAACGAGTTACCAATAAAGACCCGCTTCAGGGCAATTGCAGAGGAGTTGACAAGATTTTACCTCACCGATGTCATACCGGAGACCGGAGAGTACCACTATTTTGACTAGTGCGGACATGTAATATATAGTGATCTCCATGTAACAAAATATTTCTAAGTCTCTGGAACCGGGAAACGTGATATTCATGTACCACGCGTACTTAAATGTGTATGTGTTATCAACACATGATCTTCATGTAATTGTATATATGCATGATGCAATTTTATCTAGGTTCGTATAATAATTTATACGTGTTTTTCGCACTCGAAGCCGTAGCATCCGAAACCCCTACCCCCGACGCATCGACATGGTACCATCCGAAACCCCTACCCAGAAAACTGGTCGAAATAAAAAAAGCAAAGCACTGAAATGAAAATAAAAACAAAACCCTCAAATGTAAAAAAAACAAAACCTTAGTCCCGGTTCGTAACACGAACCGGGACTAAAGGGTTCGCCCTTGCACGCCCCTGCCCCCTCCACGTGCGGAGCTCTAATTGGTGGGGGGGCTCCGGTCCCGGTTTGTGCTGAGCCGGGACGAAAGGGGGGGGGGCTCTAGTCCCGCCTTGGTAGTCCCGGTTGCTACACCGGGACTACAGGCCCTCTGGAACCGGGACTAGAGCCCCAATTTCCACTAGTGAACATACGCTCCCCTCTTGTAGAGACCTCACCTTTTATTATAAGGTGGAAGTCCCTGTGTTAATGTGCTAGTCCCTGGATCAAATGCTAGCACCACAGTTTAAGATGTATATCATGCAAAAGTGTCAAATACTTTATTAAATCGCATGATCCAGTGTTACAAATATCTCTTACAACTTGCATAACCTGAAAAGGCTAGCAAAATTTCCAAGAGTAGCAGCGGAAAATTGTAGATACAAAGAGCCTCATCATCTTCATGTGCCACAGGCAAAGCATGTTGGTTGTAGACTCGAAATCCTATCGAATACTCACTCGTCGTCTGTCGAATCTGCAAGGTTTAGTTGCAGCCCAGCTATAAAGGGTCAGCACAATTGAATTATGGTGGCAAGTGACTTTAATTTCTAATATTCTACTAAGCTATATCTATATGCTTATTTGGCTGGTGGAGCTCAAGGCTATTGCGCAAAGCAAGTTTTCTCCTACTTTTGGTAAACAGCTTTTTGAAACAATATTTTCTCTTTATAGACAATCTCGAGACAAATCCATGTCTCCTACTCATGTTCATCCAACAAAGTTTTATTAAGAAATTTGAGATGAGGATATTTTCAGAACACAACCTTGTGTAGTTACTCAAATGTCCGATGCCGGGAACACGGCTAAGATCTTAGGTTTTAACCTCGAGAGGGTGTGCACTTTCACCATTAGACTTAATCAACCCAAACTATCCTCTACACTCCTTTAGTGAGAAGGAAAAGGAGAAGATCAAGACGAGACTTTTCAGAAGTTGCTTTCCCATGATCATACTAAGAGATTACCACCATCCTATCAACTCTACCACCATCAATCTCTTGACCCAGGTCCACAACAACTTACTCCATCAAGACAGATCCCATATTGACCAATGGTTGCACGATAAGCAACTAGACTCAGTGTAAACTTAAATCTCATAGCCCTGGGTGGCCTACCACAAGTGAGCAACTCAGGTTAACACCGCATATCATGGCCCCAAGTAAGTAGAAACTACCCTGGGCGAAGACAACCATGACACTTGGCCCTCAGAAGCCACTCAACTTGAAACCTCCTCGATCGACCCAATCCACCCAGGCGTTAAATTAATTTAGTGGAAATTTTCATTTATCACATCAACCATGAAACAATCATTTTTGCAGCAGTTGCTTCCACTAAATTATAATAGGGGTCTAAACTGGAATTTCTAAGGGGAAACCTAAAAGGTTTGCATAGCATACTACAATCTCCCAAAACCTATCATGCACACTACTTTTGCAAATTCTGTTTGAAAACACTAGATATGCAATATAATAAAATAGTAGGTGTTTTATGAAGTCACTTGCCTGATGAATATTGTCGTTTCTCACTCACTCATTGTCGACAACGAACGTTGCACTCCGTTCAATCTATAAAGTAAACAGACATACAATGAACAAGCAATTCAACAAGCACATAACAATTTAAAACAAACAAGCGTAAAAAGGCTTAGCACAGGGTTTAGTCAAGGGTATCACATAATTTGATATGCAAAAAGAATTAATGTGATTGAGTTAAGGGTTTGCCATTTTGGTCAGGGGATGGTCTTGAAAAGATTTACACCAACGAATGCTGAGATGGTTTGAAAACAATTTAAAAGCAAGGTTCGCAATTTTAAGTTATCCAGCATATTTAAATACAAATACACAAGTCTGTTTTAAAATTGATTTAATGAGACATTGTGTTAAACTTGTTCAAATGATCACACATTAACCTTGGTAAAGGTTTTAACCTAATTTAAATTTCAAGTTTCATTAAAGTAACATAACAAATCATTTTAAAACCAAACTTAAGAGTTCATATCAATGAATTAATATTCTAGTTATTTAAGTTGGCATCAAGTTTTAAAATCAAATTTGTACGCTAAATCATTTTAAGGTTGGTCAATATAATGTATAATCGAATACTTATTCTACATCTTAATGATTCCAAAAATACTTCATTTAAAAATTTCTTGGACATACACAATAATGTCTATGTCCAATTTACTTAAATCATGCATTTGAACATTTGAACGAGTTTAAACTAGTCAAGGTTGGAAAATAACATAACTAGCACAATCTATAGGTCATGGGCTTTTCAAAGATATTTTATTAACAAATTTTGACCTTACAGAATTAAAACTATAA
Organism: Poa annua; assembly: GCA_026929855.1. NCBI lineage: Eukaryota > Viridiplantae > Streptophyta > Magnoliopsida > Poales > Poaceae > Poa > Poa annua. The sequence goes on from CM049426.1 coordinate 299,589,411, forward strand.
TTAAAATAATGTTTTACATGTTTCTGTAAATTCCAAGTTAGTGCACGACTAAAATATAAGTTTTTATTATACCACTATTTTCTACACGTTCATACGATTCCATAGACTACAAAAACATCAAAAACGGAGTTACGGTCGATTTAATATGAATTTTGAAAGTTATGTCTAGTCAGAAAAACGGAAATGGAAAATAGCTAACACAACAGTCGCGCGGCGCGATGCTATTTTATCAAACAACTGGATCAAGATGTAAGGGCTTACAGCGAGATGGTCTGGAGGTGGCGGCGCAGTTCACCGGAGTTGAGGGAGACGGCGGCGCCGGCGTCGGGTGGAGGTCGGAGACGACGTTCCCGTGGTTCTCCGGACGTGTAGAGGGGTTCCGCGTATGCGTCGCGTCGCGACGGAGAGGATGGTGGCTTCGACGTTGAGCGGCGTGGCTCGGTGCGGCGCGGAGGAGCGGCCGGAGTGCGTCGGGCGTCGGCGAGCTTCGGCGTGCTTGCCCCGAGCGTTTTGGTCGTGGAGGAGAGGCGAGGATGGGTCAAGGGGGTGCGCACGGGCAAGGCGGACGGAATGGAGGTGGTCTTGGTGCTCGGAGGTCGCCTCACCTCGCCGGAATCAATGAAATCGTCTGTGGATGTGAAGAAATCCGGCGAGCAAATTCGTCGGCCTAGTGGCGTATTGGAGAGGGATTTTGGGGGAGAATGGAGGAGGAGATCGAGGGCTTTATATAGAATCCGACGGTGCTTAATTTGGTACAGTAATTTACCCGCAATCAATCGGACATTAATTTCGACCAAAACGTCCATGTTTAATGGCGGAATAAATTAGAGCAATTTAGGGCATTTAAGAGAGGGCTTTTATGGGGGAATGAAAGAGGAGATTAAGTGCTTTAATTAGAAACAAACGGTGCGTCATTTGGGGCTCTAAATCAACGGGAATCACGAGAGCTGATTTCGCGTTTCTTGGTTCTGGAGCTTGAAGACGACGCTGACGTCAGCATTTTTTTCTTTTTCTTTTTCTGATTTTTCTTATTTCTTTCATAACTTTTGATTTAAGACTCGAAATCAAGTCAAATAAATTTCTAAAAATTTGTAAAAATAATATCTTTGTGTTAAACCAGTTGTGGGCATATTTTGAACACTTTTAAAAATTCAAAATTTTGCATTACTGATTAATTACAAATTTGCCACTTAATGTCAAATTTGAAAACATGGCTTAAATAATTTCGTTTTTGGCTAAATAAAATTTATAAAAATACAAAACTTATATAAGTTTAAAATTAAGTTATTTAAACTCATTTTCCAACATTAAATCATTTTTGTCTTTAGTACAACGTTAAATAACATAACACCACTATTCGCAATGAAAAGGGGAATATAATGAATGTATTTTTAATTGAAAATAATTTTTGCACCATTATATTTTATATTATGATAATTCATTTGAAAACCTTATAACAACTTTGGAAAAGATTTTTGATTTAATCATTTCTTATATAGAAAATATATTCATGAAAGTCATTTAATGTTTTGAAAATAAATGAAAATCATTTAAGCTAATGAAATGTTTATTTGGGTTGTTAAGTAGTTATATAATCTATGAGGTTTTAAAGTTATATGCTATAGACTTGTAATATCCAAACTATGTTTTGAACTCAGGTAAATGAATAATAATCTTTTGGCAAATAGACAATGTTTTCAATAGTTTAAAATAACACTTGTAATTATTATTTTAATTTATTTATAGCTAAGGCTAAGTGGTTGAAATCAATTATTTATAAGTAAACTATTTACTTAAAATAAAATGGTTTGTACTTTATAAAACATTTGTCAAATTACATATGAAGGTTTTTGAAATACAATGGATAATGTAATGTTTAATTAGAAATAACTTTTGAAAATAATGACACATGGGAATTTTGAAATAATAGACTTTTTCAAAATTGGTTGAAGTGTTTTATAGTTGGTTTTCTTATGCATTTTAATATTTTATTTTAATCAAAACAAAAGTTTTAAATTTTAGTGATTTTTGAACATTCCAAAATACTGGGATGTTACAGACTACCACTCTTAAAAGGAATCTCGTCCCCGAGATTTGGAGAGGCTAGAAAGACAAAGCAAATGCTTGAATGATTCTGATAACTCGGGATGTTTTGAGAAATGAAATTTCTGACATGGAAACTGGAAACTAGCAGGGGATGAATTTTCTGATTGGGGAGGCTCGAAAGAAAGATGGTTTGGGATCTCTGGGTTTCAGGCAGCTGGGTTAGAATTATCTGGGTGGCTACCAACCTTAAAAGAAATTTTTGTGGTCAGTCTAAGAACTTTGTTTAATCTTGTTTATTTTTCTGATGTAGAGTGTACTACTATTTAAAATGTAATGGTATGTGGTGATCCGACAAGTTATAGTACTTTACGTTTTCCACTCGGTCCTTGGAGAGATTTATCCTTCTTCCACTCAGGGCACTTATCAGCGTAATGTCCCTTATCTTTGCACTTGTAGCAACTTATGTGGCTAAGAACTTTCTTGGATTTAAGCTTTTGTCCTTGTTCCTCCAGGGTCTTCATGAGAGACTGTTGCATTCCTTGCTTGGTTTGCTGGATAACTTGTTGCACCAAGGGATAAAGTTGACACTGTATTGGGACATGATTTGTTCCTTCACACAGGAAGCAAGTAACCTGACTTGTGGGCATCCTTTAACTAGATGTCTGGTATGACCATGGGGCCACTCATCAGAACATTCTTTGGACGTATGTCCTATCTATCCACAAGTTTTGCATACCTTTGGTTTGGTCATAAGGTCCTCTTCAAAAACACTATGGTTTTGATCAATCTTTGGCGGTTGATCATTGATCAAATTCCACAGCTGACTCTGGTTCTCAATTAGTAGTTGCATAGTTGTATGCAAAACATTGGTGTTGGTATTTGGGTGAGACATCTGTTTGGTTTAGAAAGCAATGAGTTGAATTATTTTTTACTATGGAGGAATCCTAGTTCAATAAAATAACACAAGGCAACCAATCTATAACATAATCAATCAACATCTAACAAACATCAAGCAACAAGGTTCACAACAAACAATCAATCTAGTATTGTCATATAGCTAAGTTGATATGATCAATACACTAACACGATATCGTCGTTCTATTTAAGTGGTGGTCAAATCTACCTCCTTCGTGGGTGCTTCAAGTTCTTGTTCAACTTTCTTGAATATCTTCGAGGTGTTGGTCGTATTCTGGTTCTTCCGTGGTCTTTCATGCATGTAGATCTTTATGTTGCATCGTAGCTTTTCCATATGAAGCAGCAAAATCAGACTTAGACTATAAGAACATGGTCATCTAGAATAAGATAAGGTATTTTCAGAAGGTTGATAGTAGATGAGAGTATGAAGAAGATAAAATGAAAAGTTTTGTTTTTAGAAAAGTGAATAAATAGATTTTCAATCCTATGGTCAAATCCTATTTCTATCCAAACCAAGGGTTTCGAACCTACAGGCAACACAGTGCTCTGATACCATCTGTAGAGACCTCACCTTTTATTATAAGGTGGAAGTCCCTGTGTTAATGTGCTAGTCCCTGGATCAAATGCTAGCACCACGGTTTAAGATGTATATCATGCAAAAGTGTCAAATACTTTATTAAATCGAATGATCCAGGGATACAAATATCTCTTACAACTTGCATAACCTGAAAAGGCTAGCAAAATTTCCAAGAGTGGCAGCGGAAAATAGTAGATACAAAGAGCGTCATCATCTTCATGTGCCACAGGCAAAGCATGTTGGTTGTAGACTCGAAATCCTATCGAATACTCACTCGTCGTCTGTCGAATCTGCAAGGTTTAGTTGCAGCCCAGCTATAAAGGGTCAGCACAATTGAATTGTGGTGGCAAGTGACTTTAATTCTTAATGTTCTATTATACTATAACTATATGCTTATTTTGGCTGGTGGAGCTCAAGGCTATTGCGCAAAGCAAATTTTCTCCTACTTTTGATGAACAATTTTCTTAAATCCATATCTTCTCCTTCAGAGACAAATCTCGAGACAAGTCCATGTCTCCTACCCATGTTCATCCAACAAGTTTTATTAAGAAATTTGAGATGAGGAGATTTTCAGAACACAGCCTTGTGTAGTTACTCAAATGTCCGATGCCGGGGACACGGCTAAGATCTTAGGTTTTAACTCTCGAGAGGGTGTGCACTTTCACCATTAGACTTAATCAACCCAAACTATCCTCTACACTCCTTTAGTGAGAAGGAAAAGGAGAAGATCAAGACGAGACTTTTCAGAAGTTGCTTTCCCATGATCATACTAAGAGATTACCACCATCCTATCAACTCTACCACCATCAATCTCTTGACCCAGGTCCACAACAACTTACTCCATCAAGACAGAGCCCATATTGACCAATGGTTGCACGATAAGCAACTAGACTCAGTGTAAACTTAAATCTCATAGCCCTGGGTGGCCTACCACAAGTGAGCAACTCAGGTTAACACCGCATATCATGGCCCCAAGTAAGTAGAAACTACCCTGGGCGATGACAACCATGACACTTGGCCCTGAGAAGCCACTCAACTTGAAACCTCCTCGATCGACCCAATCCACCCAGGCGTTAAATTAATTTAGTGGAAATTTTCATTTATCACATCAACCATAAAACAATCATTTTTGCAGCAGTTGCTTCCACTAAATTATAATAGGGGTCTAAACTGGAATTTCTAAGGGGAAACCTAAAAGGTTTGCATAGCATACTACAATCTCCCAAAACCTATCATGCACACTACTTTTGCAAATTCTGTTTGAAAACACTAGATATGCAATATAATAAAATAGTAGGTGTTTTATGAAGTTACTTGCCTGATGAATGTTGTCGTTTCTCACTCACTCATTGTCGACAACGAACGTTGCACTCCGTTCAATCTATAAAGTAAACAGACATACAATGAACAAGCAATTCAACAAGCACATAACAATTTAAAACAAACAAGCGTAAAAAGGCTTAGCATAGGGTTTGGTCAAGGGTATCACATAATTTGATATGCAAAAAGAATTAATGTGATTGAGTTAAGGGTTTGCCATTTTGGTCAGGGGATGGTCTTGAAAAGATTTACACCAACGAATGCCGAGATGGTTTGAAAACAATTTAAAAGCAAGGTTCGTAATTTTAAGTTATCCAGCATATTTAAATACAAATACACAAGTCTATGTTTCAAAATTGATTTAATGAGACATTGTGTTAAACTTGTTCAAATGATCACACATTAACCTTGGTAAAGGTTTTAACCTAATTTAAATTTCAAGTTTCATTAAAGTAACATAACAAATCATTTTAAAACCAAACTTAAGAGTTCATATCAATGAATTAACATTCTAGTTATTTAAGTTGGCATCAAGTTTTAAAATCAAATTTGTACGATAAATCATTTTAAGGTTGGTCAATATAATGTATAATCGAATACTTATTCTACATCTTAATGATTCCAAAAACATTTCATTTAAAAATTTCTTGGACATACACAATAATATCTATGTCCAATTTACTTAAATCATGCATTTGAACGAGTTTAAACTAGTCAAGGTTGGAAAATAACATAACTAGCACAATCTATAGGTCATGGGCTTTCAAAGATATTTTATTAACAAATTTTGACCTTACAGAATTAAAACTATAATTAAAATAATGTTTTACATGTTTCTGTAAATACCAAGTTAGTGCACGACTAAAATACAAGTTTTTATTATACCACTATTTTCTACACGTTCATACGATTCCATAGACTACAAAAACATAAAAAACGGAGTTACGGTCGATTTAATATGAATTTTGGAAATTATGTCTAGTGAGAAAAACGGAAATGGAAAATAGCTAACACAACAGTCACGCGGCGCGATGCTATTGTATCAAACAAGTCATCTAATTTACACCGCTGGATCAAGATGTAAGGGCTTACAGCGAGATGGTCTCGAGGTGGCGGCACAGTTCACCGGAGTTGAGGGAGACGGCGGCGCCGGCGTCGGGTGGAGGTCGGAGACGACGTTCCCGTGGTTCTCCGGACGTGTAGAGGGGTTCCGCGTATGCGGCGCATCGCGACGGCGAGGATGGTGGCTTCGACGTTGAGCGGCGTGGCTCGGTGCGGCGCGGAGGAGCGGCCGGAGTGCGTCGGGCGTCGGCGAGCTTCGGCGTGCTTGCCCCGAGCGTTTTGGTCGTGGAGGAGAGGCGGGGATGGGTCGAGGGGGTGCGCACGGGAAAGGCGGACGGAATGGAGGTGGTCTTGGTGCTCGGAGGTCGCCTCACCTCGCCGGAATCAATGAAATCGTCTGTGGATGTGAAGAACTCCGGCGAGCAAATTCGTCGGCCTAGTGGCGTATTGGAGAGGGCTTTTGGGGGAGAATGGAGGAGGAGATCGAGGGCTTTATATAGAATCCGACGGTGCTTAATTTGGTGCAGTAATTTACCCGCAATCAATCGGACATTAATTTCGACCAAAAACGTCCATGTTTAATGGCGGAATAAATTAGAGCAATTTAGGGCATTTAAGAGAGGGCTTTTATGGGGGAATGAAAGAGGAGATTAAGGGCTTTAATTAGAAACAAACGGTGCGTCATTTGGGGCTCTAAATCAACGGGAATCACGAGAGCTGATTTCGCGTTTCTTGGTTCTGGAGCTTGAAGACGACGCTGACGTCAGCATTTTTTTCTTTTTCTTTTTCTGATTTTTCTTATTTCTTTCATAACTTTTGATTTAAGACTCGATCAAGTCAAATAAATTTCTGAAAATTTGTAAAAATAATATCTTTGTGTTAAACCAGTTGTGGGCATATTTTGAACACTTTTAAAAATTCAAAATTTTGCATTATTGATTAATTACAAATTTGCCACTTAATGTCAAATTTGAAAACATGGCTTAAATAATTTCGTTTTTGGCTAAATAAAATTTATAAAAATACAACACTTATATAAGTTTAAAATTAAGTTATTTAAACTCATTTTCCAACATTAAATCATTTTTGTCTTTAGTACAACGTTAAATAACATAACACCACTATTCGCAATGAAAAGGGGAATATAATGAATGTATTTTTAATTGAAAATAATTTTTGCACCATTATATTTTATATTATGATAATTCATTTGAAAACCTTATAACAACTTTGGAAAAGATTTTTGATTTAATCATTTCTTATATAGAAAATATATTCATGAAAGTCATTTAATGTTTTGAAAATAAATGAAAATCATTTAAGCTAATGAAATGTTTATTTGGGTTGTTAAGTAGTTATAGAATCTATGAGGTTTTAAAGTTATATGCTATAGACTTGTAATATCCAAACTATGTTTTGAACTCAGGTAAATGAATAATAATCTTTTGGCAAATAGACAATGTTTTCAATAGTTTAAAATAACACTTGTAATTATTATTTTAATTTATTTATAGCTAAGACTAAGTGGTTGAAATCAATTATTTATAATTAAACTATTTACTTAAAATAAAATGGTTTGTACTTTATAAAACATTTGTCAAATTACATATGAAGGTTTTTGAAATACAATGGATAATGTAATGTTTAATTGGAAATAACTTTTGAAAATAATGACACATTGGGAATTTCTAAATAATAGACTTTTTCAAAATTGGTTGAAGTCTTTTATAGTTAGTTTTCTTATGCATTTTAATATTTTATTTTAATCAAAACAAAAGTTTTAAATTTTAGTGATTTTTGAACATTCCAAAATACTGGGATGTTACACCTCTAGGGGGCCCGCAGCCTGGAGCCCCGCTTACAGGTGGTGGTGGGAGCGCTTCGTCTGTTCTTGCGGGCATGGCCTCTTGGGGCTGCTTTATGGATGCCTTGACGAGCCTTTCTTCAAATACACCTGGCGGCTGAGCTTGCCTCTTTGATGCGCGCTTGGCGATGTTATCAGCCTCTTGGTTTTCCTTTCTTGGGATGTGCAAGAGCTCCATTCCCCTGAAGTGCTTCTCGAGCCTACGGACCTCTTCAAGGTATGCGGCCATGTGGTCGTCCTAAGGCTTGTAGCTTTTGTTAGAGAAGTTGACGAGCAACTGGGAGTCGCCCTTGATGAGTAGATGCTTGACGCCTAGGGCGATTGCGGCGCGTAGGCCGGCCAGCAAGCCTTCATACTCGGCGATGTTGTTGGATATCTTGTCGATTACGAAGCACAGCTGAACTGCGTAATACAACTTGTCGCCTTTGGGTGAGATCAGGACTACGCCTGCCCCGCCGTGGCGACAAGCGAAAGCTCCGTCGAACTTCATGGTCCAGTGGCTGGGCATTGCGGCTCCAGAGGGCTCTTGCTCTTCTCCCAAAGGCTCTTCAGGGGTTGGGTCAGCCCATTCGGTGACGAAGTTAGCCAGCGCTCTTCCTTTGATTAGCCTTGTGCTATCGAAGCGCAAATTGAATGGCTGTAGCTCTATGTTCCACCCTGCGACACGATCTGTTGCGTTTGGGTTGCGCAGTATTTGCTCCAGGGAAAAAGAGGTGACCACTCTGATGGGGTGCCCTTGGAAGTAGTGTCGCAGCTTTCTTGAGGCGATGAGGAGTGCGAGTAGAAGCTTCTGCTGCATTGTATACCGCTCGCGAGCATCACGCAGTACTGTGCTGACGAAGTAGACTGGATGCTCGATGATGGTACTTCCTGTAGCCTCGGCATCTTTTGCCTGAGGTGGCTCAGCTTGGCCCTCGAGGGGGTTGGCCTGGGCCCCGAGGGGGTTGGCCTCGAGGGGGTTGGCCTCGAGGTGGTTGACCTGGGCCTCGAGGGGGTTGGCTTCCTGAGGCTCCTTGGCAGGATTTCCTTGCAGCGGTTGGCTTGGGGCGGGCCTCTCTTGGGGCTTTGGGCCTGGCGGTGGGTTTGTGAGGGCTGCCCTTTCGTGGAGCTCCTTATCAGGAGGCTTTTTCTTTGGAGTGGTTGCACTCTTCTCGTGGAGTACTGGCTCTTCTCTTTCCACCACAAGGACAACACTGGCTGTTTGCAGAGTAGCTGATAAGTAAAGCTTCAGGTGCTCGCTAGGCCTTGGGGCGACCATTACTGGTGGGCTGGCCAGATACTTCTTCAAGTCCACAAATGCTTTTTCAGCTTCAGGGGTCCACTTGAAAGTGCCCGTTCTTTTCATCATCTTGAAGAACAGCAAGGCTCTTTCACCGAACTTGGAGATGAATCGACCCAAGCTGGCCATGCAGCCTGCTAGGCGTTGCATGTCCTTGAGCCTGCGTGGAGGTTGCATGTCTTCTATGGCCTTGATTTTGTCTGGGTTTGCCTCTATGTGTAACATCCTGGGATTTGAAAAATCAGAAAAATTTAAAACTTTTAAAAAATTACTTTGTATGTTACTTTTGAAAGAGTATTCAAGCATTGCACTCATGCATTCATGCATAAACATCATTTTATCTTGTGGCTTGAATTAAATAAGAGTTTGAAATGTTAAATTTTATTTATATGTTTTGAAAATTATTCCATAAACATGTTATTTGTATCTTTTATAATATTCCAAGTTATAATTTTCATTTTGGGAAATAATACTACCAAAAAGTTCTAAATTAAACAAGCTTTCCAAAACATATTTTTATGAATTTTTCTGAAGAGTTTTGGTTAAGTTTAAAAATCAAATTGAATTAAAAGTTTGAAAATAGAAAATGATTTGTCAAAAAAAAAAAAGAGGAGAAGAACAGCCCGAACCAACTGGGCCGAAGCCCATCTCCTTTCTACCGCGCGCGCAGCAAGTCGTGGCCCAGGAGCAGCCCAGCAACAGCCCGCACTCCTCCTCTCTCGCTGACGACCGGGCCCCACTTGTCATCATCTTCCGCATCGTGTAGAACACGAACTCCTACCGAACTGAAATCGAATCGGATCAAATCCGTAGTTTAATCGCGGAATAATCGGTCCCCTTCGCCCGTATATAAACCCCCCCTCCGCCTCCGTCTTCCGCGTCCAAAACCCTAACAAAAACACGCCAGAATCGCGAGATCCTCGTCGACATTGCCGCCGCCGTGATTTGCCGTTTTCCGGTGAGTTCAACACGCGAGCTTCGTCGCCACGCCCCCTCTGCGCCCCCCCTTCACCGTACGCGTCTAACGGACATGCTCCGGCGTGGTTTTGTGAACCAGGACGGCCGATCCATCGAAGACCGACGCCGCCGTCCGCCGCGCTTCTCCGACGAACTCGCAGAGGAAGAGAGGAGCCACCTCGACCACGTCCGTCACGCCATCGAGTCCGCCGCCGTCTCCCGCATCCAGTGGTACGAGTTTCACCCCTCCCCTAGCCGTAGAACGCGAGGTTCACCGTTTCCGGTGATGGCGCCGCCGCGGGCACGAAAGCACCGGCGAGCCGCGCCACCCGATCTTCCCCCTTTTGATCCGGGCGGTTAGATTAGATCGGACGGGCGAGATTAAATCTCCCGTACCGTTTCGTTCGACAGATCTGGCGCGTTAGATTTAAATAGATCGGACGGTCCTCATACGCGATCCGCGCGAAACGGTATCGGCCAATCAGCGAGCGCCGCGTGGCGATTTTATATTCTATTTCGGCAGAGAATTTGTTTTAAAAACAGAAAATAACACAAACTTACAAAAATCATAACTTTTGATCTGTTTATCCAAATTTGATGAATTTTATATCCTCGTGAAGCTCTGGATGTGTAGAATAATTTGGATCTGACAAAATTCAAATTTGACTTAGTATAAAATATTCAAATTTCAAATGGTGAATTTGAGTATATTTGTAATAACTTTAAATCTATAAATCCAAAAATTGCAATTAAATATGTTTTAGAAACTTTAGAATATCTTGTAAATCAATGCCACTGCTATAAAATATTTTGAGTAATTTTTGAATGATTTCATAGTTGTGTGTTCAATTTGAATATGTTTGACTAAATTGTTTAAATAACTTTTAATAGAAACATTGTTTTGATTAAATCCAATTGCAATTGATTTAAGTAAATACTCTCTGTCTATTAACACAAATTATAAATTTTGGTTATAAAAATTTAATCATAGGAAACTGTAATATTATAATCATTCCTTTTATTATATTTTCCAAAATTAGAAATTAATTAAATTGCATTTATCAATTTATGCATATTTATAAAGAAATCACAAAATATATTTTGATGTTTCTTGTGATTTAAAATTGCATTTCATTCATAGCATATGTTATATTGTAGATATAATTCTCAAAGGAAAACCCCTCTTCTTTAGTTTTCTCTAAGTTAGGATTATTTTCAAACTTAGTATTTTGGGAAAAGTGCTATGCACTTAGACACTTAGTAGTTTTCAAGATGGAGCTAGAAGACCATTGAAGGACTTAGCCAAAAACAAGACTTCAGAAGTATCTTCAAGGAGAGGAAACACTTAGAAGAAAATCAAGAGGAAGTTCATGAAGGACTTAGAAGAAAACAGACTCTGGAAGCATCCCCAAGATGTCAAGCACTTAGAAGAAAAGTGAGAAGAAGTTCAAGAAGGCCAACCCCCTTTCTATTCTCTAAGTCTTTCTCTGTGTCTTTCTTTCTCCTCTGAGACTTCATGAAGACTAAGTAAATCCAAGACCAGCCTCGAAGATACAAGAAATCACCAAGTCTGAAGATCAAAACTTCAATTAAGACTTCACCAAGGAGAAATTACAAGTCAGGAGATGAAGCCTGGGGAATCAACTCTATCTTCTCTGTATCTTTTATGTCTTCCTATTCTTCTTCCACTTTGGACATAAACCAAGTCCTTAGTGATTTTGACCAGGTCCTTAGAGTGCTAACTGAAGATGAAGGAAACTACAAAGGAGTTGAAGAATTCAAGATCAAACATGATGAAGACTAGGAGCAGTCTTACAACTTAGCCAAGTTGACTTATAGTAATTAATGTTATGACCTTGGTCCTTAGTCATATTTGGCTAACACACTTGCCTTGCATTCACTTAGAATAATTTCTTGGCATGGCATGCATCTCTTGTTATAAATATTTTGCACATCATGCATAACATGTTTTTGTATGGTTATTTGGTTGGTATGTTTATTTGTGTCTTGTTTGATGTGTTAGAAATATCGGAGGGAAACGACAACTGTTGCAGCCGCTGTTGCTATTCTTCCTGTTGCCAAGGCAAGTGGCACACCCTCATAAACTTCCTAAGTATTTTCTATGCATTACTTAGTATGTTTATTATATGCATGTGTTGGATAGTATTGCTATGCTGAAACTACTATATCCCTTACACTAGTTGTGTCTAGAATCCTATGGGTAACTTGGTAGAAATATTGATGCTATGCAAAAGTTGTTTTGTGAAAAGTTAATTTCTACTAAGTTAAAGATACTTCTGGGTGGATGTGGCAAGAGGATGGAGGTTAGAGTTGAGTGGCTGCTTAGGCTCATTTAGGTGGGTGCACCTGGCTAAGACCCAGGCTCATTTAGATGAGTGAACCTGAGTACGTACACTTGAGGATGGCCACCCAGGAACAAAGGGACCAACGTTTTCTCCAAGTGAAGATGCTTCCAGTGCAACCACGTGGTATAATGGCTCTGCCTTGACTTTTTCCCAAAGGTCTCGTCTCAGGCTTCTCCTTTCCTTTTCACTACATGAGGGTCAAGGACAGAAGGGTTGTTTGAGTCTCGTGGTGAAAGTGCACAACCTCTGCAGAGTTAAAACTAAGTACTTAGCCGTGTCCCCGGTTACGGACAATTTTGAGCAGCTGATCAAGGACGTCAACGGAGGATTCCATCATTCAAATTTCTAAGTTAAAAGTTGATGGGTGAACAAGGGAAGATGAGATTATGGTTTTCATGCCATACTTGTCCTGATTTCAAGAAAAGTGTTTTCAAAAGAGTAGGAAAAATTGGCTTTATGCAAACTAGCCTTGAACTCCACCAGCCAAATATGCATATAGGTTATAGAGTTATTCCATTAAGTGTCCACCATAGTGTCACTTGCCAGACTCCATTTTTAATGGAATCTGACCCACTCTGTTGCAAAATTTTATTTGATACAGGTTGTTCAGATGACGAGTGAGGTTTTCGTTAAGGGATTTCGAGTCTGCACCAACATGTTTTCGCCTGTGGCGTATCATGAAGTTGGAGGCTCATAGAAGATTTATTTCCGTTGCTTTATTGTTTTGAGCTAGCTTTAAGCTATGCAAAGATGTATCAAACAATTTATTTTTGTAAGTCTGGATCATCGATGTAATAAAATTGATACTTTGTTGTGATATTACATCGTAAACTGTGTGTGCAAACGAATCGATCCAGGGGTTTGCACTATACACGGGTATCTGCCTTATTTAAAGTGCAGATACGTTACACTATGCCTCGATGAGACACGAGGAACCCAAGCAATTTGCCTGAAGGTACTCCAAAGACGCACTTGGCGGGGTTGAGCTTGATGTTCACCTTGCGCAGGCTGGCAAAAGTTTCTTCAAGATCTCCGAGGAGAGTATTTCCTTCTCGTGATTTCACGACGATGTCATCGACATATGCCTCGGCGTTCCGCCCCATTTGCCCGCCTAGGGCTATCCTCATCAACCTCTGGAAAGTGGCTCCGGCATTTTTTAAGCCGAAAGGCATGCAGACGTAGAAATACACACCACACGGTGTGAGGAAAGTCGTCTTCTCCTCGTCCTCCTTAGCCATCTTTATCTGGTGATAACCAGAGAAGGCATCGAGGAAACACTGGAGGTCGCAGCCTGCCATGGAGTCCACAATCTGGTCAATTCTGGGCATGGGATAAGGGCTTTTGGGGGCAGGCCTTGTTTACATCAGTGTAGTCGATGCAGAGACGGCCTCCTCCGGCGGGCTTTGGGACTACCACACCGTTGGAGAGCCAAGTGGGGTGCGCGACTTCGCGAACGACTTTTGCCGCTTTGAGCTTGTCGACCTCCTTAACGATGAATGCTTGCTTCTCGAGGGCTTGCTTTCTTGCTTTTTGCTTGACGGGGCGCGCGTTTGGGCACATGGCCAAGTGGTGCTCAATCACCTCCCTCGGTACACCAGACATATCTGACGGTGTCCATGCGAACATGCCAGAGTTTGCCTGGAGGAAGCCGACGAGCGCGCTTTCCTATTTGGGAGGCAACGCAGCACCAATGGTGACGCTAGCCCCCGAGCCTTCAACCCCCGAGCTGCTGGGGCTCGGAGAGATCTTCTTTGTAGCAGCTGCCTCCTGGGAGAACAACTGCATCTTCTTCTTGGGTCTCTCGAGAGGCTCTAGGTCCTCTTCTGCGGGGAATGCCATGGCGGCGGTCTTGTAGGCCGTCTCAACGGCGCGCGTAGCGTCCAGAACATGCCCACAGATGGTGATCGTGCCAGCGATGCCGGGGATCTTGACCATGTTGTAGTCATGGTGCGTGACGGCCATGAACTTCGCGAGCGCGGGGTAGCCGAGGATGGCATTGTACACCAGGGCGATCTGTGCGACATCGAAATCGATGTGCTCGGTGCGGTAATTTTCCTTGCTCCCGAAGGTGACGGCAAGCCTGACCTGGACTAGAGGCTCGATCGAGCCGCTGGTGACCCCCGTGAAGGGCCTCGAGGGCATGAGCCGCTCGTAGGGCACTTGAAGCGCCTCGAACGAATCTATGGAGATAACGTTCAGGCCTGCTCCGCCATCGATGAGAGTCTTGGAGACAGCCACGTTGTAGATGGTGGGGCTGCAGACCAGCGGGAGGGTTCCAACGGTCTTTGTAGAGGGTGGTCCTGAGCGTCGAAGGCGATGGTGAACTGTGGCCACTTGAGGGGCCTGGAGGTTTCCGTGATTGGGAGGGCGGCGTTGAGCTCGCGGGCGAACTGCTTGAACTGGTTGTTCGACTTCAGCGCCTGCGCCGCCCCCCCCCCCCCCCGAGGATGCAGGCAATGGCGCCTCTCGAGGCTTGGTAGCCGCCATCTTCCTCGTCAGGGAGGTTGCCGTTCTTTTCTGTGGCGTTGGCCTGATTTCCAGATGGTTTCTAGTAGCCGCTCTTGCATCCGCTCCCGCGGTAGCCACGACCTCGTCCGCGGCTGCCACTGCCCTCTGCTTGCTCGCGCTCCTTGCTCAACCTTTTAAGGTCGAAGAAGGACTCTACAGAGTGGCCGCGCCTGTTGTGGTAGATGCAGAAAGGGCGGTGGTCATCTCTTCTCTCTCCAGGCTCGGGGGAGTCCCTGTGGGTGCCCTTCGCGTCAGGCTCTGCCGCGAGAACCGCGGTGGCCTTGCGCTTGGGCTCCTCCTTCTTCTTCTGGCTCTTGGACCCCTCAGCGTGATCGTCCCCTCTCGAGGACATCTTGACGAAGAGGAGTCCCTCTTCAGCCTTGGCGCACTTGTCCGCCAGGTCGAACAACTTTACCACAGAGGTGAGCTTGTCGTGGATGCCCAGCTTCTTGAGCATCCTGCTTTTTGGGACGCCCTCGCGGAAGGCGGCGATGACTTGGATGTCAGGGATGTTCGGGATCTTGTTGCGCACTTGGCTGAAGCGCTGGATGTACTTGTGGAGCGTCTCATCCTTCTTCTGCACTACAGCGCGCAGGTCGTTGTGGGTGAGGGCGCGCTCGTATATCCCCTTGAAGTTGGAGACGAACTGCTTGCAGAGCTCCTCCCAGGAGCTCACGGAGTCCTCGGGGAGGTTCAGGAGCCACGACAGCGCAGAATCACGAAGCGCGTGGGAGAACCAATTGGCCATGACCTTGTCATCTCCACCCGCAGCTTGGATGGAGGTGGTGTAGAGCTGCATGAACTCGATGGGGTTGATGGAGCCGTCGTAGCCCTTAGGGAGTGCAGGCCTGAACTTTAGGGGCCAGACCACGCGACGCAGAGAACGGGTGAATGCCATGCAGCCTGAGGCGTACGTGGCGACCCCGTGCTGCAGCGCGCTACGGTTCTGCTGACCCGCCTGGCCAATCTCCTCCACGAGCCTGTTTTGACGGTCTCGTTGGAGCTCCATCCCCACGCAGCGTCGGGCGCGGTGCGCTGCACGATCAGGCAATCGTGCGGCAAGGACGCGTGCGAAGCAGCCCTCTGCGCCGTAGCCGGTGCAGGTCCCGGAGGTGGCGGAGTCGCGTTTGTCGCGACCGTGCCCACGAGAGAGGAGTGCAGGTTGGACTGCGATGGAGCAGGGCGCATCGTGGCGATGCCGACGAGGTGGTTGAGGCGTTGGAGCCACTGCTCATGGGCCTCAGCGGTGGGCTGGTAGCGGAGGAGCTCCTGCGCCATGAGCAGCGCGGTGTGGGCCGCAGGGTCTGTCCTCCCCGGGCCCGAGCCGCTCGGGTGCTGCGTCGGGTGCGACGACTGCGCGTCCTCCTGATGCTCGAAGTCGCGTTCCGGCGCCTCGGCATGAGGGCCAGAAGGGACGCGCTTTTCGTGACGGGGTCGTCCCCTTCGTGCGCGGGTGTTCGCGGTGCCCGGCGGCGCGCGCGCTCCTTTAGGCGCGCGCGGGTTGACGCGGGCGGCGCGGGTGTTCACCATGGCGCGGAGACAAACTCGAAGGTTGTTGACGCGCGTCAACCCCCTACCTGGCGCGCCAAATGTCGGGTTATGACTCTCAAGAATCGGGGGTAGTCACGTCCTGAAGAGTAGTTCGTAAAGAGGGTTGAACACGAAGGTCAAGACCCTCGAGGGGCTCCGCGACGTTGCTCGCCGGACCCGAAGACGACACGCTCACGACAGAGATAGACACCAGCCTTTACCCAGGTTCGCGGCCCTCGTGAGGAGGTAAGACCGCTACTCCTGCTTGTCTGTATTAGATGATGGAGGTTACAGTACAGTGGAGTTGGCCGGAGGCCCCCTTGAGGGAGTTCTTGCCTGGGGAGGGAAGCGATGGTCTTTTTCCTCCTCCAGCCAGAGGCTATCCTAACAAGAGTTGCTAGGGTTTACAAGGGTTGTAGCACGCAAAGAGCCGACCCGTGCTACGATGGATGTCTTGTCCCTTTTATAGGCCCCTCTGGCGCTCTCCTTCGGCTTGGCCTTCAAGGTGGCTCCCACACGGCAGAGGCACGGTGGAGTTGGAGTCCACCGCGGTCCGTTTGTCCATGGACGGGGTCCATTGTTGATAAAGGTGGGCGCGGTGGCCGACAGGCGGCCGACCGCGCTGTACTGCCCGCAGAGAGGGCAGTCTCTGAGGTGGAGCCCGCGATGACGTTCTCTGTTGGAGGGTTGCGCCGTCCACCTGCTTTATCGCCAGTGTAGAAGGTCCTGGCAGTTGGGCAGCAGGCGGAGCCGCTTTATTGACCCCTACATCACCAAAACAGCAACAGGGGTGCTTGCGTCACCACGTGGGCGTGGCAGGGGCCATGTGCGTCTTGCCGTACTTCCTTGGCCGCAACGTTTCCCTTCAGGCGCGGGGAGGCCTGAGGGGGGTTCCTGTTGGATTCCCTTGAGGCGCGCTGGCGCCTAGGGAGGGTCCCTTGAAGCGAGGGATCCCCTGAGGCCCTCGCTTCCACTTCAGGCCCTCGAGGGGAGTTGCCTCTCGAGGGTCCCGCCAGGCGGTGATGCCTGGTCCTTAGCCGTTTCGTCTGACTGGCCAGTGTGCGAGGCCTGGGGGGAATGGGCTCTCCATACCCCAGTTTCGACTGGGCCGACAGTCTCTTCGTGCCATGACTCTGCCACTTCGGTATGCTAGAGCAATGACTCAGCAAGGCCGGGTGGAGTTTAAGCCTAGGAGAGGTAAGAGCCCTGAGTCGCGATGCTCAAGTGCCCCCCTTACACGTACGAGTGGTCCATGAAGTATAAGGGAAAGCGAAGTCGCTTGAGGGGCAAAACGTGCGCTTGCGTAGGAAAAAAGGCTCTCAAGGCATGGGTGCAAGACTTAGCTTGTCGAGGCTTTTGCCCTGTAGAGATTTGTTGCCTGGCGAGGAGGTCGTCTCTAGGGGTTTTTCCCGGATGCCTCCTCAGGCTTGTGGGGACATTTCTTCCCTGCAAATGTTAGAGGGGCGAGCCCAGATGCTAGTGCACGGTACTGAGGACTCGTGCGCGCTTATAGGTCCCCTCAGGCGTTCCTCGCGAGGAGAGTAAGTACCAAGGTCCTTTGTAGAGATAGTATGTGTTTGTGGGAGCCAAAGTTTGGATCCTTGGGTTTTGCTGTGCTGTTGGTGTGTCATTTGAGTCACTGGCACCGTACTTAGCCCCCGCTCGTGAGGTGCACATGTGGAGAGATATAAGCGCACATTTCAATGAAGTAATTTGCAAATAAAACTCACCACCAAATACTACACAGCGGCGCCGTAGCGCTAAGTTCACTTAGGAACAAAAAAACCTCATTATGCTTGGAGTTGCCAAGTTAATGTTTTGACCATGTTGAGGTATGGCGACCACCCATTAGTGCAAGAAACTCTATACGGCCTGAGGTGGATCCTTATATGGAGAGCTCGGAGGGTTGACCCTCGAGAGAAGCCTTTGGAGCTTGGAGGTTTAAGCCTTGAGCTTTTAACCTCTAGAGACAAAAAAATGCTTGGAGGTTGAGCCGTAAGCTGCCTCTTTCGCCAGATGTCTTGACCTGACAATGATGACGGGCGTGACGATGATCACGTTTTTTATTTTTATCCTTCTGGAGAAAAAAATGCTTGGAGGTTGAGCCGTAAGCTGCCTATTCCGCCAGATGCCTTGACGTGACTATGAACACGGGCGTGACGATGATCACGGGTAGAACTTGCGCAGGTGCATGATTGTCGTGGGATTGTCACGGCAGATGTTACCCGGAGGTAACTTGAGATGTGGGGCATGGCGGCTTCCGACATCAGGAGCTTGTCTAGCGTGGCGTGGGGAAACAAGGGTTTACCCAGGTTCGGCCCCTCGTCGTGAGGTAAAGACCTACTTCCTGTTTCGTCTTTATTGATTAGGGACTCGGCGCCTAAGCTTCCGGGTCTCGAGATTACAAGGTGTCTCTCTCTGTGGAACTTGTCGAACTTGTATCTAGAAGCCAGGAGACCCCCTTATATAGGCGGCGGGTCCCGCTGGAGGTACAAGGCCGGGTCCGGGTTCCTATCATACCCGGACTCTACTCTAAGTCCTTTAAGTCTCTTCTTTCCTTATCAGGACTCCATCTTGTACTTGGTCTCCAGCCTTCTGGATCCTTCATGCTTGCGGGCCAAGGCATACGTCGCGCACCGGCTTACGTATCACCAGGCCCATGTCTCTATGCTTGATCCGGCCCAAGCTCCTGCCAGGCCGGCTTATCTTCTATGTCGGTGGGCCTACCGGGTTACGATCCCCCCAACAGTAGCCCCCAGGATAACTTGGACATCAGACTGGACTTGCTTCACCTTTGCGCTTCGGAGCATGTTTCTGGAGGAAGCCGTCATTCCTTGTGTACGGGTTATCTGAAAAACAATAAACAACTCATTAAGCAAGCAGGCTCTCAGGTCACTTACTCAGCCGGCCTTTTGCTTTAGTCAACGGCTCGTAACCCGGCCACCACTTGCCGACTTTCACTCTCATTGCACTTGACTTTCTCCTTTCTTTGGTCTTTCTTTTGCCTTTCGGTCAAACTTCCGGGTCAACGACATATTTAATGTTTATCCGTGCGCGGGAATCGAGGAGACAATAACCACCTCGAGGAAACAAAGATTCTGTCAAAGAATATCTCGCCTGACAGATTTTGTCCCCAAAAATAGTCATTATCTTCTTATCTTTCCACTTTTGCCCCTAGGAGGGGAAGAGGTGAGCAGCGGCTCACTCTCCCCCGAGCTCTTCGTCTTCCTCGTGCACGCCCCTCGAGCACTCCGAGATCTTCTCTTTCCTCGCGTGCGCATCTCGAGCTCCCCGAGCCCAAGAACCATCCAAGCCGACCTCCAGCGTGGTCCGCACGAGGAGCTTCATCGCACCCATCTTCAACGTAGCTTCCGATCTCCGCTCGTGTTCCATTCTCGGTAAATCCATAGCCTTTTACTTGCATTTCCAATCTCTTCGTTCTTCGCGTTCGTCGGACGAGCCATGTCCTTGTATGTTCTTGATGCATCTCTTTATTTTCGATTTTCCAAAATCTCCTAGATCTGCTTTGATCCACACTGTTGCCCTTCCTTTTGTTTTTCTCGGTTGAACTAGGGCTCTTCTTATTCTCGAGTTGTTCTCTATTATCTTTGATTTTCCCGCGGTCACGCAGATCCATTTTGACTTGCATTGATCCTATTTCCACAGTTTTTTGTCTTGACACTGGACGTTCTTCCCCTTCCCGGGCTCTCCGCGATGAACCGCTCTATTGCCTCTTGATCTTCCTTTCTCTGTTATTTCTCGCAATCCCGTTGATCCGTTCTAACTCTTTATCTCTGTCGTTTCCTGTTACAGAGTTCCGGCTTCCAACCGTCATCATGGGCTTGAAGTCTGCAGCTCGGCGTGCTCCTAAGAAGGTCAAGGGCACACCCGGAGCCGGGTCCTCCGACACAGTCGCTTCCGAAAAGGCGAAGCGCAAAACCGGGTGCAACTGGGGCAAGTCCAACGTCAAGGATAGCCGGCTCGAGGAACTGGTGAAGCTCGGCATGCTTCCGCCTCAGTCGGAGGCCCACTGGCGCGCCCCAGATGAAGAAGAGACCCTGCCGCAGCCAGGACCCGGCGAGGTAGTTCTCTTCGCCGATCACATTCCGCGGGGTTTCAAGCCCCCGGGTTCCCTCTTTTTTTGCCAGGTCCTTGATTACTTCCACATTCGTCCACAAGACATAGCACCAAACTCGGTGCTCAACATCACCCACTTCGTCGTTCTTTGCGAAGCCTATCTCGGCATCGCTCCCAGTCTTCCTCTTTTCCTCGAGTTCTACTACTGAAAACCCCAACGGGAATACCCGGCGGGGCCTCTTGTCTCCTGCGGCGGTGTAACTATCCAGCGCCACCGCAACATCATCTTCCCGGGTGTGGTTCTCCACTCACACCCGAAGGACTGGCAGAAGACTTGGTTCTACTGCCAGTCACTTACTCCTGATGGTGAGCCGGCCCTTCCCGGGTTTCGAGCTGATAGGCTCACCCTCCATATGAGAATACGAACTCCTTTGCCTCCCCGGCTGATCGGGAGGCTATCAAGCCACTAGTTGGTCGGGTCTGCGCCCTTCTGGCCCACGGTCTAACGGGCGCGGACTTGGTCCGTTGCTGGGTCGGGTGGCGCATCATGCCACTCGGCATCCGGCCGGGCCTCATCTGCCAGTACTCCGGGTCTCCGGACGACCCGATGCGCTTCAACCGAAGCGGTCTGTCGGAGGAGGCGTTGGTCCGGGTTATCCGGAAGATTGTCGCGGAGTCTTAGGACTCTCTGGCGAGCATCGGCCTTCCTCCCTTCTGCGTCTCCAATCCGCTTAAGCCGATACTTTCTGTTTCCTATGTCTCTTTCCTTTTGTTTCGGAACTTTCTCTTAGTTACTGACCTCTAACTCTTTAGGCCTTGTTCGGCAGGCGAGATTCGGCCGGTTTTCCAGTGTAAATTCCTGGCCCATCCAAAAACACTAGAAAACACCCCGAGATCGTTCGGCAGGCCGGATTTGGTTGGGCTGGCCCATGAGAAACCGGTCCAACCACGTCGGGTTGGACGGGATCGAAGACGCGAGTATCCCCTCGCGTTTCTTCCGTGTCTCGAGCGCTCTGGGCCTCTGGCGGCGCGGCTCGTCTCCTCCGCCCTCCGCACTCCACCTCGCTCATCTCCTCCGCCATTCGCCTCGCTCGTCGCGTGAGTCTACGGAGGCTTCACGCGCGGCCTCCTGCTCCTCTTCCCGCGCCGCTGTGAACCACTTCCAGATCGGCGGACGGGCCATGGCGCGCTTGTGGGGGTCCTCGGGGAGGATGCGGCTGCTGCGATCCTTCCATGCCTCCTCGATGAACTCGACGATGACGTCAGATTCCGCCACCGGCTTGCCGTTGTAGACCAGCATGGGCACCTTCTTGTGGACGGGGTTGTGCTCCAGGAACTGGATGCTCTTGTTCCTCAGGTCCTCGTCCATGTACTCGTACTCCACTCCTTTGATGCTCAGCGCCCACTTCACCTTGAACGCGTAGGGGCTCGCCCAGATGCCCAACAGCTTCACCTTCTCCTCCTGAAGATCCATGGCGGATCGAGGTCGTGTGTGAAATTGAGTGTGTTTCTTTTTGATGCTCTGTTTGTTCTGCATATACGTTTATACTTCTGAAACTTCTTATGTGCTAATACTGATGTTTAAAAAAGATTAGTCTTTTGTGTGTACAAATCATATTAAAACATCTCAGTTTTTATGAGCTCAAATCCTGTGAAAATATCATATTTTATGTGCTCTAAAAATATCACTTTTTTAATTGATGTTGAAACACTTGTCTACAAAACCTTTGTGCCAAACAACTTGATCTGATGGGGGGTTTTGGTGAAAAAGGGGATTGGTACGGGTTGGAGTGTTTTGGGTGTGAGGAGTCTTTTCACCCAAAACACTAGGTAATATACACTAGAAAACACCCCAAAACTCCTCTGCCAAACAAGGCCTTAGGCGGATGGTACTTGGTGGTCCGCCGCACTGCCTTCCTCGCCCGACTCTGCCGATGAGTCGGGTAATGACGTCGAAGAGGCCGGCTCCAAAGCCGGCGCGGAAGAAGAAGCAGAAGGTGAGTTAAACTCGATGACCCGGCTTTTCCTTGAATTAATGGACGCCGGCATTCGGGAAACCTGGTCTTCCTCTATTGATGAGGCCAACATATCAGATACTGTTCTTCCGCCTTCAGACCCGGCCCCGCCGGCTGCCAAGAGGAGGCTCCGTTCAGACTCCGCCGAGGTAATTTTGCCATGCTTGGGCTTGTCTTGTTTGCTTATTCTTACTCTGGCCTGACTGGATTTGTCTTGTTTCAGGAGGAAAGGGAAGCTCGTCGCCAAAAGCGTCGGCTTCGATCCTCCGACTCTGACGAGCCACTTTTTGAAGGTATTTCCCATAACCCGACTCCTCGCCGGGTTAAGCCTCTGCAGACACGCCCTTCCGTTCTTTATCCATTAGCCGGGACTGAGCGGGGGTCTCTCTCAGTGTCTTCAGATTCGAGTGACAAGATCTTTGGCGGCTTTGCTGTCAACCAGGGGTATGTCACCTTTTCTTTCGCCCTTTACATTTGCTTATTTGTCTGTTGTTGAACCCTCTTTCCATTACGTAGAGCTCGCACTATGCCCACGCCTTCTCCGGTTGTGGATGAGACTGTTGTTACTTTGCCCCTCCGTGCAGAAGGAGGGGCCGATAAATCGGCGCCGCATCCGGCTTCTCCTAAAAAATCTGGCTTGCCGGATGTGGAGATAACCGGCTCTGCCAAGGGTGATAAACCCCTCGACTCCCGCATCACCAAGACCGCCACGCCGGGTGCCGCCACCTCAAAATCTTCAACCGGCAAGGCCCCCGGCTTCCAGTCCTATAAGGACTTGGACTTGACAGCT
The DNA here is from genome assembly GCA_026929855.1 of Poa annua. Classification (NCBI taxonomy): domain Eukaryota; kingdom Viridiplantae; phylum Streptophyta; class Magnoliopsida; order Poales; family Poaceae; genus Poa; species Poa annua. The sequence goes on from CM049426.1 coordinate 299,612,717, forward strand.
CTCTTCGGGGAGCTTCATAGGCGCGTTGGGGAGTCGCGCCAAGCGGAGGACAGCGTCTTGGCTGAACTTCAAGAAAAGTTTGAGGTATGCATGTATATCTCTCCTAGTCCCCAAGTGTCGGGTTATCAGCCTGAGATGACTCGGGACTTCCCATGTGACTTGCTCTGGTGATATGATGTTCTTGAGTAGTCCCCAAGAGTCGGAGTGACTGCTTGCGGTACTCCGGTTGAGTAGCCCCCAAGTGCCGGGTGATGGCCTGCGCTACCTGGGACTTATAACAATTTTGGGCTTTCTTACTCCTACTCGCCTTGTCCTGATAGTTTGTTTGTGTTTCTTGTTTCAGGACCAGACCCGCCAGCAGGACCATGCCCTTGACGTTGTCAAGGGGGAGTTAGAGACAGAAGCCGGCCGCCGTGCCGGCCTTGAGAAGAAGATCGCCGAGCTTGAAAAGAAGCTTGGCGAAGTTGTTGAAGAGAACTCCCTCCTTCGTCGAGAAATGGAGGAGCATGAGACCAGCTGGACGGAGCAGCGTGACAAGCTGCAAGAGAACCTGAACGCCTCCAATGCTAAATATGCGAAGATTGTCACGTTTCTGTCTGAGATGACCGCCTCGCTCTTGGGTAAGCCTGCTTTGCATTTGACTGGTGTGACGCCCGAAAATCGGTACTATGTAGATTTAAGCGATCTCGCCGAATCCGCATAATAACGATTTTAGGTTGCCCACCAGACATAATGTGCACGCCGAAACATGCGCATTATGTGGGTGGAATTGTGATAACATTACAACAGTTCCGATACATCCACAAATACAACACCGACTCGAACGAGTCAAGATACAAATGATACAATAAAAAGATTCAAATGACAGCGGAAGCAAAGTGGTATCCGACTACGGATAAGATGCAAATTGGACTAAGAGTCCTGAAGATAAGCAATGGCGCCATATCCCTACCCAGCCAAGCCCGAGGGATTCCCAAGCTAACGTCGTCAGACTTCAAACCTGTTAACTGCACATAAAGCACAACCCAAAAGAGGGTCATGGCACTCCCTGGCAAGCAAAACCGACTTGCCTACTTTCTACACCATCTCCCAAAATATAGGAGAGGTGGACTTAGCGGCAGCAGCACTAGCAACCTAAAGAGACACGCTACAACTTCCGTCTAAATAGAGAGGGGTAAGAGAGCGCATAAGATAACCAACTACTACTAACACCAAACATAACCCTTTCTCGGATTAACCCCCTCAACCAAGTATGAGGAAGCAATTCGGGAAAACTCACACGTTAACAATTTTAGTTACCATTTATTCTGAAAGTAATTCTATATTACTAGTCAGGTTAATTAACAATGATTCGGTGTAAGTTGTCTAGATCTTGTTAGCCAGCATCATCACCAAGTCGTCCATAACCGTGCACACGGCTCATCGATAAGATTATACCCTGCAGGGGTGCACTACTGGACCCATACTCGCATGATCAACCCAGTCAAAAACATTAGGGCCTTTCAACCCAATTCTTTTCCTTCGCCGCAACAAGTCCAGGAGCCATGGGAGCTATGCTGGTCCCGGCCAAAAGGGTGCGGACTCCCGCAAGACACACCCCTCCGCACCAACAGGCCGCGCCCTATATGCATGTAACAAGGCACACCGCCAAAGTAAAATACTACACTAGTATCCATGCATATGAGACAAATGGAAAACCCGAACTAGGTGCGGCTCCCGGACAAGTCGAAGTTCCAGTCAAAGTCGAGGGGGGCTCAATTGGGCCTCCCACAAGTGGTTAGTACGCTCAAAATTGGATCCGAGGACAAAATCTCAGTTCCTAGGTCGACACTTAGCAGAAAAAAGCACCTCGAAGGGCCTTCCGCCGGTGCCTTATCTTTTAATTATAATACCCCAATATAAGACAATATTTTATTAAGGTAGAATAATCTATCAGCTAAGCATATGAAATAAAGGCCGACAAACGACTCGCACAAACAAATCTAAGCATGCGCTACGACTCGCAAGGCTAACAGATAAACATACAACAGGTATTAGGTTGTGAGGATAAAACTGTATAGGCTGCATGATAAACATGTGATGGGATCGCAATGAAGAAGCGAATACTAGGGTAGCAGAGATCAACGGCAGGAATGAAAGAAAATGTATAGGTAAACAAGCAAACTTTGCTTGCCTGGAATCCCGCATGGAAGAAGATCTTGTTGTTGCTCACATATCTCAATGTCTTATCCGCAAAAAAGCAACAAACACTGGAAAGCGTAAAAGATGCATTATACAACTACGGCAAAAGATTCAGCATGATCATACGAGAATGATGCATGGCATGGCAAGATGCAATACAATGCAGATAATCCAAATTAAGCGGGAAAGCAACCCCGACAATTAATATTTAGATACAAGTTATTTATTTACTAGCAATATTAAATGTTGGTTAACATGGCAACACATGGCATGGGTGATCTAATCAAATTAAATGGAATAGGGCATTATATATTTATTACCCCTAGTCATTCCATATTTAATTTTTTAGTTGCAATTAACAAAGTATACTAAGTAATTAAAATAACTGATGCAAAATGGCATACAAATGACATATTAATATTCTTTGCATTTTCTGAAAAATAAACATATAAAGATTATTTAATTTGGAGTTATAGAATTAAAGTTATTAACAAAACAAGTTATAGGGGTGTTTCTGCAATTTATAGGGATCTATCCGTGATGGAAACAAAGTCTCTGGGGACTTATGTGCGAGAAACAGAGAGCAGGGGGCTTGGGGCAAATATCCCAGGCGTCTCTGTCTATGACTGGTGGGACCCTTATGTCAGTGATGGAAAAGAAACAAAAATGGGCTTTATTTCTCAACGCGCCCAAGGGAACTCGAACTCAGGATCTAGCGCGTGGGGAAGGATGGCTGCGCTAGCCACTTGGCCGAATCTGTGTTGTTGTCATACACGGACATGGAGTGAAGTTGAAGCATCCCAGTTGCGTAAACTGAAATTCAGCAGAAAGTTTAGGTTTCGGACCTCGTAACCCAAAAAAAAAGATCAAAAGAATGGACGCGGCGAGATTTAATCTCCCAATCTCGTAGATGCCAGAGGAGAGGCACATCCACTGGACTGGATCGATGATCGGTGTCAGTCTAATAAACGGCATGTAGATAAGCAAGAAAACGCGCACGTTAACTGAACTCGTGAACGAGTTTCAGACTTCAGGACTCGGTTTGATCCTGGGACAGAGGCGGACGGATCGACACTGACCAACACGGTGCCGCGCGAGTGCGGGGGGGGGGGGGGGGGGGTGGAGTTGGAGTGCGGGTATTGCAGCGGTGCGTGTGGAGTGCTGGGATGCGACGTCGGGTCGTGTGGGGCAGGGGGAGGAGCAGTGGAGGGGGGCGAGCTTCTCTGCCGTCAATGGCGGACCGGAGAGGGAGGCGTGGACCAACTCGTTGACTAAGCCACAGATTCGAGAAAAGGCGGGGGAAACGAACCGGTGGCTCACCGTGGGGGTCCTCGAAGTAGTGGTGCGGCGCGGGGATGTCCGGAGATGGCGAATTGCGGCGGCGAACATCGTCGGTCGTGGGGAAGAAGACGACGAGCTCATTGCGCTGGGACCGTTAAGGCTTAATTCCTTGGGCGTGGACAGAGGGAATGTTGGTGCGGAGGTCCCAGTACTCACGTTGTTCCTTCGACTGCGCCGGAGCGACGACGCCATGGTGAGGCTCTCTGTGGGTGTGGAGGAACATAGGGAAGGAAGAAGAAGGGAGGGGCGGCGTCGCTGAGGAGAGTGGGAGAGGGAGGTTACGGTTTGGGCAGAGAGGAGGGGGTCGGGCTATGTAGGAGGGGAAGGGAGCAGGTGGAGGAGAGAGCACGTGGTGGGGGACACCATGACCGGTCTCTCTCTGCATCGGTGTAAAGGTGAGGAAGACGACAGGAGAGGTTGGCCTTGGGCCTGAGTTGGGCTAGGATGAAGAAGATGAAGGTGGGCCAGGTAAGTGGCTTCGGCCCAGGTGAGGTTTTCTCTCTGGTTTTCTATTTCTTTATTTATTCTTTTCTGTTTTATGTTTTTAAAACAAAATAGAAAAAGGAAAGATGTATAGACTTTTGGAAAATATTTATAGTTTCCAAAAATACACAATTTGATATTTTGGTTTGATTATTTGAAAAGAAAATAGATATCACATTTAAACTAATTTGATTTGCAATTATATTTGAAAGTGGAAAAGAATTTAAACGGAGTTGAATTTAAATGCAATAATTTAAATTAAGATTGACAAATGCAAATGATGCATGATGATGTCATGTTGATGCAAAAAGAAAAACAAACAATTTTCTAATTGGGAAAAATCCCGGGGCGTTACAATCGACACCACTAACAAGGGATCGCATCCCGCGATCCACGCCGAGACCACCAGAAGAGAGGGGTAACTACCGAGTCTTCCGGCTCCGGGATGAACTACCCGACACCACTAACAAGGGATTGTTGCTCCACCTCGAGATTCTCGACACCACTAACTAGGGATTGTTGCTCACGACGAAGACGACTCCGGAAGATCGAACCTAATAGGGTAAAAGGCAAGAAATCGTCCTCCCACACGTAGGATCCTAAAACTTTGAAAGTTGGATAAGAGAAGAGACTCAAAACAAGTAAGGTAAGAGGAGAAATAGAACTGAGGTAAGGAGTAAAAAGAAACCTATTGAGATATTTTTTCTAAAATAATTTTAGTCAAATAGTTTCGACACTCTAGAAACCACGACCGTTAGCAAGGTTATCCTACAGGCTTTTGCGGACCCGCTGCTTCGATAACCAATCGTATCGAAACAACAAGGAGATAAAAACAAGGCTTTGACACCACTTTGTGACGCCCGAAAATCGGTACTATGTAGATTTAAGCGATCTCACCGAAATCCGCATACTAACGATTTTAGGTTGCCCACCAGACATAATGTGAGCGCCGAAACATGCGCATTATGTGGGTGGAATTATGATAACATTACAACAGTTCCGATACATCCACAAATACAACAACGACTCGAACGAGTCAAGATACAAATGATACAATAAAAAGATTCAAATGACAGCGGAAGCAAAATGGTATCCGACTACGGATAAGATGCAAATTGGACTAAGAGTCCTGAAGATAAGCAATGGCGCCATATCCCTACCCAGCCAAGCCTGAGGGATTCCCAAGCTAACGTCGTCAGACTTCAAACCTGTTAACTGCACATAAAGCACAACCCAAAAGAGGGTCAGGGCACTCCCTGGCAAGCAAAACCGACTTGCCTACTTTCTACACCATCTCCCAAAATATAGGAGAGGTGGACTTAGCGGCAGCAGCACTAGCAACCTAAAGAGACACGCTACAACTTCCGTCTAAATAAAGAGGGGTAAGAGAGCGCATAAGATAACCAACTACTACTAACACCAAACATAACCCTTTCTCGGATTAACCCCCTCAACCAAGTATGAGGAAGCAATTCGAGAAAACTCACACGTTAACAATTTTAGTTACCATTTATTGTGAAAGTAATTATATATTACTAGTCAGGTTAATTAACAATGATTAGGTGTAAGTTGTCTAGATCTTGTTAGCCAGCATCATTACCAAGTCGTCCATAACTGTGGACACGGCTCATCGATAAGATTATACCCTGCAGGGGTGCACTACTGGACCCATACTCGCATGATCAACCCAGTCAAAAACATTAGGGCCTTTCAACCCAATTCTTTTCCTTCACCGCAACAAGTCCAGGAGCCACGGGAGCTATGCTGGTCCCGGCCAAAAGGGTGCGGACTCCCGCAGGACACACCCCTCCGCACCAACAGGCCGCGCCCTATATGCATGTAACAAGGCACACCGCCAAAGTAAAATACTACACTAGTATCCATGCATATGAGACAAATGGAAAACCCGAACTAGGTGCGGCTCCCGGACAAGTCGAAGTTCCAGTCAAAGTCGAGGGGGGCTCCATTGGGCCTCCCACAAGTGGTTAGTGCGCTCAAAATTGGATCCGAGGACAAAATCTCAGTTCCTAGGTCGACACTTACACTGGTGGAAATTGGGGCTCTAGTCCCGGTTCCAGAGGACCTGTAGTCCCGGTGTAGCAACCGGGACTACCAAGGCGGGACTAGAGCCCCACCCCCTTTGGTCCCGGCTCAGCACAAACCGAGACCGGAGCCCCCCCCCCCACCAATTAGAGCTCCGCACGTGGAGGGGGCAGGGGCGCGCAAGGGCGAACCCTTCATTCCCGGTTCGTGTTACGAACCGGGACTAGGGTTTTGTTTTTTTTACATTTCAGGGTTTTGTTTTTATTTTCATTTCAGTGCTTTGCTTTTTTTTATTTCGACCGGTTTTCTGGGTAGGTGTTTCGGATGGTACCATGTCGATGCGTCGGGGGTAGGGGTTTCGGATGCTACGGCTTCGAGTGCGAAAAACACGTATAAATTATTATACGAACCTAGATAAAATTGCATCATGCATATATACAATTACATGAAGATCATGTGTTGATAACACATACACATTTAAGTACGCGTGGTACATGAAGATCACGTTTCCCGGTTCCAGATACTTAGAAGTACTTTGTTACATGGAGATCACTATATATTACATGTCCGCACTAGTCAAAATAGTGGTACTCTCCGGTCTCCGGTAGGACATGGGTGAGATAAAATCCCGTCAACTCATCTGCAATTGCCCTGAAGCGGGTCTTTATTGGTAACTCGTTGCGCTTTCTTGCCAACTGTAAAAAAATGATATCACAATGAATACATGAGATATGAAATGAATAAAACTCATCACGATTGATGATACAAAAATAATGTTGTGACTAGAGCTTTACGTACTTCGATACTTCTTTTGCTCTTCAAACTCTCGTTGACCACAGTATGCATGTACTCGCAAACGTAGAATCCACATAGATCAGTCCCTATTGGTTGTTTAAGGCAAGTCTATAGAACAATAGAATTTAATCAAATAATAATAAAGTACGATAATGGTGCATGGGACTAGTTATAGTACTACTTACATCGTTACTACGCCAGCGCAGTTTCTCTGGCCATCCACTGTTCGGATGTTCCGCGAGGAACATTTTCCAAACGCTGCATGACAAGAAAATGAATGAATGAGTCATAAATTCTTTGATACTAGGAAATGAACGAAAGAGACGATAAGAAAAGAAAGTACCTTGCCACCAAATCAAAACAGGTCTTGTATTGTTTAGGGCATCTTCTTAACGAGTCAAGGACAACAATTTCTCCTTTCCGCAAGTCAATAACGATAAGAATGTAGTGGAAGCTGCGCACGTTTATAAATAGTCATGCATAACTCATCAATTAAACTTAACATCGGGTGAGAAAAATAGAATGTGTAATAAGCAGTAACACTCACTTGAAGTTGTAAGGCCATAATATATATTTTTTGTAAGCTTGTCGCTTGAAAAACATTAGCAAATTCCCCGGTGTATCCTTATTAACTAGTGGATCAATTATGTTTTCTTCATGCATTATAGAGGGGTCAATGAACCCAATGTGGTTGATTTTCTGCTTCTTGCATCCGAGCATCTTCATTCTGCGTAATAAAGCACACAAATATTATAGAGAGGATTATCACAGACAATGAACGAGTAGAGCTAATTAAAACATTAAATTACAGGAGATCACTTACAGACAATAGGAACTCATGATAGCTTTGTCGAGTGCCCGTAGATTGTATAACTGAAAGATTTCGGCAAAGTAAAGGATAACGGAGTATTCTTAGAAATAATGCTCTTTCTTAACTGCCATCATGAGAGCGTCTTTATTCGTCTCCTTTACGATATTCTTGTACCAGGCTTGAAATTGACGCATTCTTGTGGGTAAGTCGCCGTCGACAAAATTCTCCCCGTGAACATAAGTACGAACAACATTCGCGAAGGGGATATCATCTCCCGAATATACCAGCTCCCGCACATTGATGTTTTTGAGAACTCTGTCATCAAGCACCCGAGCGGGGGGGGGGGGGGGGACTGTGCGTCTTGTTCTCCGAGTTGGGCAACTTGTTTCCCTTTTTTTGATCGATCATCCATCTCTTCGTCATATGACTTACCAATGTTGCGATCATAGTCTGTTGGCGGCGATGGTGGGGGCTTGTATAGGGCATCGATGCAACGGTCAATTTTCTCCCGAGGAATTCCGGCAGTAAATTTTGCAGGAGGCAATTGTTTCGCTAACGCTTTCTGTTTCACGCCAGCAAGCCAGGCATCCGTATGTTCTTTGCAGGCGATATCGTTTTCCTCAACGGTTCTCTCCCAAGGTAACTTTGGAGTAGGCGGCGGTGTTTTCTGCTTTCTAGGTTTCTTCCTAACAGGAGAACCAGACTGGCGCCTACTCGAGAGCGACTTAACATTCTGGCGGACTGGCATAGACTGCGATGGCCTCGCGCTAGGAACCCTCTCGGGGGGCGGTTGGCTTTGCTGTTGAGCTGGAGATGGACTCGGGCTGGGGTCCCTATCGGGGAGGTGTGGGATTTGCTGATGGGGTGGAGATGGACTCCATCTTTGATCCCTCTCGAGGAAGAGTGGACTTTGCTGGTGAGCTGGACTCCTAGAACGAGGAGTGGACTTTGCTTGTTCTGAAAGGACGATGTATTTCTTGGGCCATAGGGCGAAGGCATGCTTGACGTCTGCCAACGTCTTCTCCTCGTCACCTCCAGGTAACTCAAGTTCCAAGGTTTCAAATCCCGGCATAATTTCGTCCACCCCGACACGAGCGTAGCCATCTGGAATTTGACCACAATGGTAGAGTTCTCCATGTTGAATTACTAAAGCTTGCCCCTCCGCCACCTTCAAAGTTATGTTTCTCATTGCTATATGTAGCTCACAACCTGTAGGCTCTGTGATGTCATCCACTGGGTAGGGACCATCGACTTGACGCGTGGAACCAACGCTGCTTCATGATCTAATTGGTGCCGCTCCTGAGGTTCCGTTCTTTGCTCCTTCAATGCTTTTATTTCCGCATGTTGCTCCTTCATTTCATGTTCCAATTGTAACATCCGGTCGGCCTCCTTCTTCTTACCTCTGCTACGGCTTCTATAAGTGTGAGCGGATTCCGGCCACGCAGTCTTAAACGTAGCACCGCCAGGAAAGCCTCGAGCTCGTCCAACATGTTCAGGATTCCCCAGGGCTCGTGTCAGCTCGTCATCCTCTCTATCGGGTTTGAACACACCATTGCGAGCATCATTAATTGCTTCTTCAAGCTTCTTTTTTATTTTATCAACGAGAACCTTCCATTTTCCCCTTCCAACAATCTCTCCGGTTTTAGGGTCCAACATTGCCCCATGCGCGAACAACCAGAATTTTGACCTCTCGGGCCAGTCAAGTGTCTTTGGACGGACCCCCGATCGAAGCAGTTTTTCTTCATAGGCTAACCACTTAGGAATGGCGCTCTTGTAGCCACCTGTCCCCAATGTATTGTGGTGTACCTTCAGCCCAGCACTCAATTTATTTATCTCCGATCAGGCCACAGCCATAGGTGATTTCCTATACGCCTTAAACGCCGCCCATTCAGATTCTAACTTCTTCCCTTGTGCTCCACTGAAATCTGGCTCTTCTTTTGTTTCTTCATATCGATTCCATAACTTTTTCTTCCAGTTCCGGAATTGTTCCGCCATCTTAATAAGAGTCCACTTCTCGAGGTTGTCCTTCTTCACTTTAGAGAGATCTGGCGGGAGGGTGAAATGTGACAAAAGCGTGTTATAAACCAAATCCTTAAGAACTTGGTGGACATAACATGGGTCCTCCACATCTGCGGCCGCCGGCTTATTCCATTCGCGTATGCTGATTGGGATCATGTCCGTAATAATAACTCCAGCTTGACTTATAAATTTGTTGCGGTTCTGTTTTCGTTCGAGCGGTTCGCCGGAATCAGCAATTTCCTCAATCGGTAACTTTGGATCCTCGCTCGTCATTCTTTTTGCCTTGCCTCGAGGAGCACATGGTGGCTGCTTTTTGGCAGATTTCCTCGATCCGGATGGCTAAAAGAAAAATAAGTCGTTAATAAATGCAACATAAATCAATTAATGCATGTAGTTAACAACAACATATCGCCATATTTATTATAAACACATATACACCTCTCCGCCGGAGTTTGTTATCACCACATCTCGTGACTCCATTCCATCACCAAAGTCGTTCAAAAATTGTTCGAAATCATAATCATCTACATCTCCTCCAGCTCGGGCATCGTTAAAAATAAGTTGTTCCATTTGGTCTTCCATCTCCTCGTCTCGTTGAAATTGTGCTTCTTCTATCTGCTCGTCTCGCAAGTGCTCCATAGCTCTACCTGCAATCCATAGCTCGGGCATTATAATCAAGTTTACATGTATTCATCTGAAAAACATATACAAGTACAATAATTGCAACAAGTATGGATCATATAGCACAACAAGGTGGCAGCGAAGAAAAAGTGTGTGCTCATCTTGCATACCTAACACAAAACTATATATATGGATCATATTTTAGAATTGTGTATATCTAACACAAAATCATCTTTTTTCGTACACATTTACAATCATCTCAATTTGCATATCCAACACACCATAATATACATACGGATCATATATTACAATTTCATATCTAACACATTTACAATCATCTCAATTTACAAAAACAAAGATAGCCACTGAAGCAAGACCTCCTGAAAAGCCGTGGACACAAGGACCCGAGCAGCAGACCTCCTGCAAGTTGTATAATGAATTGTATTTCAATCAAAATAACAAAAGATGTAGCCAATGATGCATGTAGACAATAATTACAAGTCATAGCATCCATAAAACAGAACACTTAGAGAACTACAATTATGTAACAAGAAATAGCATCTCATAAAACAGAAAAGACTGATTTCTCAATAGCCGTAGCCAAAATTCATCTAACAAGCATGCATTGATTCTAAGTGTCTCAGTTTCAGACTTGATAGTAGAAAAGCACAACCCACAGTGTTCTGGTAATATATACCACAGTAGGAGAGGCTCCTACTGTTTTTGATTCAATAAATAATCTTTCAAGTAAAAATAATATTAGTTTGCAATATAAATGGCTGCCAAAAATTTTGTGCTGCAGAAAAGAGGGATTTATAGATTTATTATGTTTAATTATATTTTAATTTTAGAAAAAGGTTAAAGAATTCATATATAAATTTGTAGCCTCCAATGCAAGCAAACAAATCATTCTTTCAGTAAAATTACTCCAGGAAGTTACAGTAGCAATGTTAGTACACCAAGCATTTGTAGCAATGTTACATTAGCAATGTTAGTACACCAATGCAGGAGTGTAAGAACCTCTCGCACCATTACATAGCAAGCAAGCATTTGTAGTACTGATATTTCACCAAATGACCATCTAATGCATCTAAACTTGATATTTCACCAAATGACCATCTAATGCATACACCATTCATCTCATCCTTAAAACCACTTGCCGAGGATAAGTAGCTGCTTTATGCTTTAGAAATTATTCTCTGAATAAAATAGCTCTCAACTACATATATAAAGTTTCAAGAAAAAGATGAACATTGTCACTTCTTAGATTGTGCTAGATTCTTCTCTCAATCAAAAGCCAGCACTTCTGCCAGTTGGTCAAAGCAAACATTGTGCTAAATGATTGTCTTTGTGCTGCTTCTCTTTCTCGATTCCATGCAATTTCAAAGAATCAACACCGCGTGCGCGACGGCGGGCAGCACGGGCGCGACGGCGGGTAGCACCGCGTGCGCGACGGTGGGCAGCAAGAGAGAGGAAGGGGAAGGGATACCCTTACCGTGCAGGAGAAGCGGAGGAGGCCGGGAAGACGACGAGGACGACGCGGGCCGTGGACGAGGATGACGCGGGCCAAGGGCGGCGAGAAGCAGAGGAGAATCTCGGCCGTGGAGGAGGCCGGGTCGCGGGCACGTCGTTGCGGAGAACGGCGGCGAGAGGCGGGCGCCGGAGCGGAGCAGTTCTTCGCCGAGGGAGGAGGAGGGCGCCGGAGCGGAGGAGCAGGGCTTCGCCGCCGGAGTGGGGGATTTTGGGGAAAGATTGCAAATTTTTCGGACGCGACAACCCTAAACGGCGCGGAAGGACCTTTAGTCTCGGTTCTAGCCACGAACCGAGACTAAAGGCTCTTTAGTCGCGGTTGGTGTTACCAACCGGGACTAAAGGGTTCTGGCTGGGCCGCGAAAAATGCGCGCGAAGCCCAGCGGTCCTTTAGTCTCGGTTGGTGTTACCAACCGAGAATAATGATTTTTTTTCTTATTTCTTTTTACTGGTTTTTGTTTTTGTTTTCTTTTAAATTGTTTGAATTGTTTACCTGTTTCTTATTTTGGTTTACTTATTTTTTGAATTGTTTTGGTTTCTAATTTATTTTTCTGTTTTGTTTTATATTCTTTCATTTTAAGATGGCAAGGTGATTTCTTTAAAAAAAAATCTTAAATATCATTTTCAAAGGGACCTTAAAAGTAGGTCCATAGTCAAGTTCCCATATCTCCTCTATGTAACCATAATATGTGTCCTTTGTCCCGTTGCAGTTTGTTGCATCAAAACGTACTCCACTGTTTTGGTTGGTGCTCTTTTTATCTTGGTTGGATGTGTAGAATATATTTCCATTTATCTCGTACCCTTGAAAAGTCAATATAGTTGAAGCTGGTGATGTGGCCAACAAGTATAGCTGTTCTTCAACAGTGGTGTCATTAATGAGACGTCCTTTTAACCAACTGCTGAAAGTCTTCATGTGTTATCCATCAATACAATCTTCAGATTTCTCCGGGTATTTGGAGCGTAAAACATTCTTGTGTTCCTCAACATACGGACCCACCAAACTGGAATTATGTAGAACGGTGTCGTGTGCTTGAGTGAAAGAATCCCCGTCTTGACCGATCGGCTTCAGATCAGGAATAAAATCTACACAAAACTCAATGACCTCCTCTGTTCCATAACCCTTGACGATGCTTCCTTCTGGCCTAGCCCGGTTATGCACATATTTTTTTAAGACTCCCATGAACCTCTCAAAGGGGAACATGTTGTGTAGAAATACAGGACCGAGAACAGAAATCTCTTCGACTAGGTGGACTATAAGGTGCGTCATAATATTGAAGAAGGTTGGTGGGAACACCAACTCGAAGCTGACAAGACATTGGACCACATCCTTCTCTAAATTTTTTAGAGTTAGTGGATTGATGACCATCTGAGAAATTGCATTGAGAAATGCACATAGCTTCACAATGGTTTCTCGAACATTTTCCGGTAGAAGCCCTCTCAATGCAACCAGAAGTAATTGTGTCATAATCACGTGACAGTCATGAGACTTTAGATTCTGAAATTTTTGCTCTGCCATGTTTATTATTCCTTTTATATTTGATGAGAAGCCAGATGGAACCTTCATACTGCGAAGGCACTCAAAAACTATTTTCTTCTCTTCTTTAGTAAGAGCGTAGCTTGCAGGACCTGGCTGATTCTCTGAATGAGTATCGTCTCGATGCATCTCTTTTCTCATACGTTGATGGGTCTGCCTTCCTTTCGGTGTACCTTTTTTTGACTTCCCATCTTTTGACTTCCCATACACGCCCAAGAAGTTAGGAAGTTGCGGCAAATGTTCTTTGTCACGTGCATCACGTCGATTGCAGAGTGAATCTCTAGCATTATCCAATATGGCAGCTCCCAAAATATAGATTTCTTCTTCCACATGGGTACGTGGTTGTTTGCGTCATTCGGAACAGTGAGTCCGCCAGGACCCTTTCCAAAGATTACATTTAAATCATTGACCATATCATGTATAGCAGAACTAGAAGGGCGGGTAGGCCTCGGCCGATGATCTGCCTCACATTTGTAATGCTTGCCTTTCTTCCTCAACGGATGCTTGGGTACAAGAAACCGACGATGACCCAGGTACACATTCTTGTTACCTAAATGTATACTATCAGTCTCAGCTAAACAGTGCGTGCATGCATTGTATCCCTTGTTTGACTGTCCTGAAATGTTGCCTAGAGCATGCCAATCATTGATGGTTACAAAAAGCAAAGCTCGTAGATCAAATTCCTCCAGTTTGTGCTCATCCCAGACACGTACACCTTCTTCACGCCACAACTGCAAAAGTTCTTCAACTAATGGCCTGAGGTACACATCAATGTCGTTGCCCGGTTGCTTCGAGCCTTGAATGAGCACTGGCATCATAATGTACTTCCGCTTCATGCACAACCAAGGAGGAAGGTTATAGATACATAGAGTCACGGGCCAAGTGCTGTGACTGGAGCTCTGCTCTCCAAAAGGATTAAAGCCATCTGTACTTAGACCAAATCTTAAGTTCCTTGCGTCATCTGAAAATGTCGGGAACTCTCTGTCAATTTTTCTCCACTGGGACCCATCCGCGGGGTGTCTCAACATCAAGTCTTTTTTACGATCTTCTTTGTGCCAACGCAACAACTTGGCATGCTCTCTATTGCTGAACAAACGTTTCAACCGTGGTATTATAGGAGCATACCACATCACCTTTGCAGGAATCCTCTTCTTGGGGCGCGGCTCGCCCTCAACATCACCAGGGTCATCTCGCCCGATCTTATACCGCAAAGCACCGCATACAGGACATGCATTCAATTTTTCGTGCTCACTGCGGTAGAGGATGCAGTCATTAATGCAAGAGTGTATCTTATGCACCTCTAATCCTAGAGGGCATACCACCTTCTTTGCTTCATACGTACTAGACGGCAATTCGTTATCCTTTGGAAGCATCTTCTTAACTATTTTTAACAAATTTTCAAATCCCTTGTCAGAAGTACCATTCTCTGCCTTCCATTGCAGCAATTCAAGTGTGGTACCTAGCTTTTTCTGGTCATTTTGACAAGTTCGGTACAACAATTTGGCGTGATCAGCTAACATACGCTCCAACTTCAACCTTTCGTTTTCACTTCCACGGTCCATTTGTGCATCACGAATGGCCCGACGAAGATCATCGTCGGGCTCATCAATAATGGGATCTTCTTCAGTTTCGTCTTCTCCCATTGTAGTATCACTGAACCAAGGATACTTGTCATTATCCTCCTCTTCTTCATTTTCTTCCATGATAACCCCTGTTTCTCCGTGCTTGGTCCAACAATAATAACCAGGCATAAAACCATTATGCAAGAGGTGTGAGTGAATGACTTTTGAGGTAGAGTGATCACTCATATTCTTGCAGGCACTACATGGACAACGAATAAAACCGTTCTTCGGCTTGTTTGCCTCAGCCACATGGAGAAAATTATGCATGCCATCAATGAACTCAGGACAACATCGGTCACCGTACATCCATTGTCGGTTCATCTGTATTACATAAAAGTATATCGAACCCCATTATTACACTACTGTCATTAATAATATGTAAGAGCAAATTAATTAATACAATGTCATCCATTCACAACTGGTAATACATAGTTCTCATAAACATACATTAACTGAAACAAATATAAAAATTATCTAAAGAATTTAAATCCAACAACAAATGCGATCAAAATCGCAACTAAGGTAAATACTGAACCCACAGTATAATGATACCAAGCCTCCCGATTAATGGCATATTTTCTAATCCTTTTTATCTTCAAGCGCATTGCATCCATCTTGATCTCGTTACCATCGACCACGTCGGCAAGTTTGAGCTCTAATTTCATCTTATCTTCTAAGCATTGTAGATAAAGATCTTCACTACTTTTCAATTTTGCTTTCAAATCATTGTTTTCTTTATCCAAAAACTCGACAATAGGGTCAGGTTCAATTTCTGGTTCAACTACCTCCTCGATAAAAATAATTCTATGTCAAGTTGGTCGCCATAATTGCGAGAAACATAGAATGAAATAAATAGTTTTGAAAATATACCACATCCGAATCATAAACCGGACGAGGACCGACGGGGACTGATATGAGAACCATGACTCTATACATATAATACAAGTTAGAAAATTATACAAGTAATAACTATGCATCTAAAACAATAAAGCTATGTTTTTAAAAATCAAATAAAATAAAAGATAGAGGCTCACCGAGGTGGTGCCGATTACGGGACAGCTCGGGCGATCGACGTCGATAAGGCTCCTCACGACACTAAAACACATAAACCATTATTTAGTTTGAGCATAAATTGCACATATGAAACAAATAAAATCCTAACTTAGGCATTTTATCAAACACCTTGTTTGCACAAAAAATTTGAAATGGGCAAAATGAGTTAAATAAGCAATGTCGGAAAGAGGATGAAGAGGCTAACCGTGGGGTGCCTTCAATCTTACCAAATGGTGTAAAATATTATGGATTATTTAGTCTTGGGGAGAGGAAATGGAGAAGAAATGGAGAGGAAATGGTTTTGAGCTCGGGCTCGGTGGAAAAAATGGAGTGAGCAGGGGTGGAAGAAGCTGATAAAGTCAGGACCTTTAGTCCCGGTTCGTTTCACGAACCGAGACTAAAGGGCTCTGACGCTGGGACCCGCCTCTGCTGCCGCATGCGGTGGACCTTTAGTCCCGGTTCCTAACACGAACCGGGACTAAAGGTCCCTCGCAAAATTGCGGCGCGGGGTTGCACCCCTTTAGTCTCGGTCCAAATTTAATTTGGGACTAAAGGGGTGAACCTAAGCCCCGATTTCCACTAGTGTTAGCAGAACAAAGCACCTCGCAAGGCCTTCCGCCGGTGCCTTATCTTTTAATTATAATACCCCAATATAAGACAACATTTTATTAAGGTAGAATAATCTATCAGCTAAACAGTTGAAATAAAGGCCAACAGACGACTCGCACAAACAAATCTAAGCATGCGCTACGACTCGCAAGGCTAACAGATAAACATACAACGGGTATTAGGTTGTGGGGATAAAGCTGTATAGGCTGCATGATAAACATGTGATGGGATCGCAATGAAGAAGCGAATACTAGGGTAGCAGAGATCAACGGCAGGAATGAAAGACAATGTATAGGTAAACAAGCAAAATTTGCTTGCCTGGAATCCCGCATGGAAGAAGATCTTGTCGTTGCTCACATATCTCAACGTCTTATCCGCGGAAAAGCAACAAACACTAGAAAGCGTAAAAGATGCATTTTACAACTACGGCAAAAGATTCAGCATGATCATACGAGAATGATGCATGGCATGTCAAGATGCAATACAATGCAGGTAATCCAAATTAAGCGGGAAAGCAACCCCGGCAATTAATATTTAGATACAAGTTATTTATTTAACAGCAATATTAAATGTTGGTTAACATGGCAACACATGGCATGGGTGATCTAATCAAATTAAATGGAATAGGGCATTATATATTTATTACCCCTAGTCATTCCATATTTAATTATTTAGTTGCAATTAACAAAGTATACTAAGTAATTAAAATAACAGATGCAAAATGGCATACAAATGGCATATTAATATTCTTTGCATTTTTCTGATAAATAAACATATAAAGATTATTTAATTTGGAGTTATAGAATTAAAGTTATTAACAAAACAAGTTATAGGGGTGTTTCTGCAATTTATAGTGATCTATCCGTGATGGAAACAAAGTCTCTGGGGACTTAGGTGCGAGAAACAGAGAGCAGGGGGCTTGGGGCAAATATCCCAGGCGTCTCTGTCTATGACTAGTGGGACCCTTATGTCAGTGATGGAAAAGAAACAAAAAGGGGCTTTATTTCTCAACGCGCCCGAGGAAACTCGAACTCAGGATCTAGCGCGTGGAGAAGGATGGCTGCGCTAGCCACTGGGCCGAATCTGTGTTGTTGTCATACACGGACATGGAGTGAAGTTGAAGCATCCCAGTTGCGTAAACTGAAATTCAGCAGAAAGTTTCGGGTTTCGGACCTCATAACCCAAAAAAAGAGATCAAAAGAATGGACGCGGCGAGATTTGATCTCCCGATCTCGTAGATGCCAGAGGAGAGGCACATCCACTGGACTGGATCGATGATCGGTGTCAGGCTAATAAACGGCATGTAGATAAGCAAGAAAACGTGTGCGTTAACTGAACTCGTGAACGAGTTTCAGACTTCAAAACTCGGTTTGATCCTGGGACAGAGGCGGACAGATCGACACTGACCAACACGGTGCCGCGCGAGTGTGGCGGGGGGGGTGGGGGGGTGGAGTTGGAGTGCGGGTATTGCAGCGGTGCGTGTGGAGTGCTGGGGTGCGACGTCGGGTCGTGTGGGGCAGGGGGAGGAGCAGTGGAGGGGGGCGAGCTTCTCTGCCGTCAATGGCGGACCGGAGAGGGAGGCGTGGACCAACTCGTCGACTAAGCCACAGATTCGAGAAAAGGCGGGGGAAACGAACCGGTGGCTGACCGTTGGGGTCCTCAAAGTAGTTGTGCGGCGCGGGGATGTTCGGAGATGGCGAATTGCGGCGGCGATCGTCGCCGGTCGTGGGGAAGAAGACGACGAGGTCATCGCGCTGGGACCGTTAAGGCTTAATTCCTTGGGCGTGGACAGATGGAATGTTGGTGCGGAGGTCCCAGTACTCACGTTGTTCCTTCGACTGCGCCGGAGCGACGACGCCATGGTGAGTCTCTCTGTGGGTGTGGAGGAACAGAGGGAAGGAAGAAGAAGGGAGGGGCGGCGGCGCTGAGGAGAGTGGGAGAGGGAGGTTAGGGTTTGGGGCAGAGAGGAGGGGGTCGGGCTAAGTAGGAGGGTAAGGGAGCAGGTGGAGGAGAGAGCACGTCGTGGGGGACACCATGACCGGTCTCTCTCTGCATCGGTGTAAAGGTGAGGAAGACGACAGGAGAGGTTAGCCTTGGGCCTGAGTTGGGCTAGGATGAAGAAGATGAAGGTGGGCCAGGTAAGTGGCTTCGGCCCTGGTGAGGTTTTCTCTCTGGTTTTTTATTTCTTTATTTATTCTTTTCTGTTTTATGTTTTTAAAACAAAATAGAAAAAGGAAAGATGTATAGACGTTTGGAAAATATTTATAGTTTCCAAAAATACACAATTTGATATTTTGGTTTGATTATTCGAAAAGAAAATAGATATCACATTTAAACTAATTTGATTTGCAATTAGATAAAAGTGGAAAAGAATTTAAATGGAGTTGAATTTAAATGCAATAATTTAAATTAAGATTGACAAATGCAAATGATGCATGATGATGTCATGTTGATGCAAAAAGAAAAACAAACAATTTTCTAATTGGGAAAAATCCTGGGGCGTTACAACTGGTCACTTAGGATAGCTCATTCTTCCGGCTTACACTTCTGACTTTCGCTTTTCAGGGTCCTGGAACCCCATCTGCAAACTTGAGCCGGAGGGGGAGCTCAAAGCCATCTACACGCTTGTGCAGCAGCTGTATTATGGAGGTGGCAAGGCGTTGATGGCTTGGCATGGCTGGGAGAAGCCGCCCACGACGCAAGCCACGTTCCTCCAACAACTTCATGCTCCGCCGGCTTGGCTGGATAACTGGAGGAGGTCTGCGGCCCGGCGTGCTTCGATGCGCATATTGGCACTAACCAAGGCGCATTACCTGGAGTCGACACAGAGCTTCTCACCAAGGGGTGGCCCAGCAAGAGTGACGGTACTCCTTTCACCAAGGAGGACATCAAGGCCATAGATGTGAAGACCCGGCACCATGCAACAGTGCTGACTGATAACCTCAGTCTTAGCACTTTCCAGGTGGGGTATACAGCTGAGGGAGCCAAGCTTGCTCCCAAAGAGCCGGCCTTGACGGGGCTTGACCCGAGCTACCGCGCTCCTCTGCCGACTCAGCCGGAGGTGGCTCCTGAGCCTGGGACATCCGTGCCTGCTCCTCGTCGCCCGGCCTCTGGCCCCTTTTCAAGCGTCTTCGTGATTTCCTGGGAGGATGCTGAGGGCTTGGCGAAGAGGAGGTCGAAGAAGAAATCCGCCGCCTCTGGCTCTTCCGGCTTAGCTCCCGAGACCCCGGCCGTACCTACTGAGTCTGGCCCAGCAGCATAAACCGGCTTGTAATATTTATTCGTCTTTGTACTTTGAAACTCATATTCTTTTGACTTGTATAGCCTGTAACAGGTTGATTTTAACTTCTTTGAGGCTTCATCTGTGCTGATGCGCCTTCGTGCACCTGATACACTTGCTCTAATTTTATATCCGGCCTCAGCCGTATTTTTGTAAGCATGTATTTTTGGTGTTGATGACCCTTTCGGTTTCCTTTGCATCTGCATAGCCGGCTTTCTGTTTGACATATTGTGCTAGAAACTCAAGGTCGATCAGGGTCTGCTAAGTCCTTAGGGACATCATAGTCAGATTGAAAGACGGGTTTGTAACATCTGGTCGTGGTGGCTATTTTGCCGGGTTAGAATAACATCGAGCTAGCAGGCAAGTATAACCAAGAATTTGTGGCGTCTATGCCAGGTTTTTGAGTTTTCAACTTGCAGCTGATAGATGGCAAGCCCCCAAGACCTCTTTAAGAAATTGTGGCGTCTATGCCGAGTCTTGAGTTTTCAACTTCTAACTTTTAGTTAGCAAGCCCCCAAGACCCTTTTAAGGAGTTGTGGCGTCTATGCCGAGTCTTGAGTTTTCAACTTCTAACTTTTAGTTAGCAAGCCCCCAAGACCCCTTTATTGTGTAACATTTGGGCACTTTCGTCAACAAACTTGTCTTCGGAGAAGTTCTCTTTATTTAGCACAAGATATGTACATAGCTAGCAAGCCGACTCATTAAAAACCTTCCAGTCCCCTTAGGTACCCTGGTAAGGAAAAGAGTGCATCTGAAACCTGTTGCTTTCTCAGTAAAAGATACAAAAAACAGAAATCTGTGGAAGCCGGTCTGCTCCGTATACCATGAAGAAAGGAGTGAAGTCTGTGGATCTATTTGGGTTGTGTTGATGCTCCAGACGACTGATGGTAGTTCTTCTTCCCAGGCTCCGGCTGCTCTGATCAGCGGAACCCGGAGCCTTGGCTTTATCCCTCTGAGGAGCTCCTGGTTTGTTCTTTCAACTTGGCCGTTTGACTGAGGATGTGACACCGAAGCCAGATCAAGCCGGATTCCATTGTCTCCGCAGAACTGCTGCATCTCTCCGAGTGAGAAGTTTGTCCCATTGTCTGTGATGATGCTTTGGGATACCCGAATCTGAATATGATTCTCTTCAGAAATTTGACTGCTGTAGCTGCTTAGCAACTACTGACGGCTTAGACTTCGACCCACTTTGTGAACTTGTCCACTGCTACCAGGAGATGCGTCTTCTTGCCGGGTGATGGCTGGAAAGGTCCAACCATGTCCATACCCCAAACTGCGAAAGGCCATGTGATTGGTATTGTCCTTAGGTCCTGAGCCGGCACGTGAATCTGCCTTGCATATCTCTGGCATCCATCGCAAACCCGGGCTATGCTCTCTACGTCAGCCAAAGCCGTCAGCCAGAAGAAACCGTGTCTATATTCCTTGGCTACCATTGATCTTGTTGATGCGTGATGTCCGCAATCTCCTGAGTGGATCTCCTGTAGGATTTTCCGGCCTTCCTCTGGTAAGACATATCGCAGAAAAACTCCTGAAGTGCTCTTCTTGTGTAACTCTCCATTGATGATGACGTAGGCCTTAGCTCGGCGCACAATTTGTCTTGACAGAACTTCATTTTGTGGTAACTCATCTCTGAGTAAATAAGCTAGGTACGGCTCTGTCCATGATGGTGTTTGATGTAAGGCGACAACCAGCTGGGACTCCGGGTCATCAGGAACTGCGAGTTCTTCCTCGGTCGGCAGCTTGACGGATGGGTTATATAACTCGGCCTTAAATACATTGGGTGGTATTGGGTCTCTCCTGGAACCGATTCTTGATAGAGCGTCTGCCGCCTCATTCTTTCTCCTGTCAATGTGTTCCACTTGGTACCCGGAAAAGAACCCGGCTACTCTGTCAACCTCTCTTCTGTAAGCTGCCATATTGGCGTCCTTTCGATCCCAGGTCCCTGATACTTGCTGTGCCACTAAATCTGAGTCCCCATAGCACATGATCCTCCTGATGCCCATCTCCTTGGCGACTTTCAGGCCGTGTAACAGAGCTTCATACTCGGCAATGTTGTTCGTGCAGGGCTCGAAGTGTATCTGTAAGACATACTCAGCTTGTCTCCCTTTGGTGAGGTTAGGACCACGCCGGCTCCAGATCCTCCGAATAGCTTGGACCCATCAAAGTGCATGATCCAATGTTTGGCACTCGGCTAAGGCTTGAGATTTGATTGTTGTTCTTGGCTCGTAGTTTATGTGATAAGGCCCCATCTCGATGGCCCACTTTGCTACTCTTCCTGTCACCTCCCTGTTTCTGATTATTTCTGCTAGGGGAGCTGAGCTCACCACTGTTATGGGGTGTTCCTGGAAGTAGTGTGGCATTTTCCGGCTTGCCATGAAGACTCCAAAGATCAACTTCTGCCACTGCGGGTATCTCTGCTTTGACTCGGTTAGGGCCTCACTGACGTAGTAGACTGGCCGCTGAACCGGGTATTCTTTACCCTCTTCTTTCCTCTCTACGACGACCACGGCACTAACGGCTCGTGAGTTGGCGGAGACATACAACAACATTGGCTCCTTACTCGTAGGAGCTGCTAAGACTGGTGATGTGGACAATGTTTTCTTCAAATCTTCAAAGGCATCATCGGCTTCTTGGTCCCATATGAACTTGTCTGATTTCTTCAGTAACTTGTATAATGGGAGTGCTTTCTCTCCCATCCTTTCTATGAACCGGCTTAGGGCTGTGATGCACCCCGTCAACTTCTGGACGTCGTTTACGCACTCCGGCTTCTTAAGGTTCATGATTGCCTTGATTTTGGCCGGGTTTGCCTCAATTCCTCTTTCTGAAACTATGAAACCGAGTAACATTCCTGCTGGAACCCCAAATACGCACTTGGTCGGGTTAAGCTTCATCTGATACTTGCGTAGATTGGTAAAGGTCTCTTTCAGGTCATCAAGTAGTGACCCGGCTTTCTGGGATTTGGTCACAACATCATCAACATAAGCATGGACGTTGCGGCCAATCTGATCTTCAAAGCACTTCTGGATACATCTCTGGTACGGTGCCCCTGCGTTCTTGAGGCCAAAGGACATTGTTTTGTAGCAAAAAGCTCCAAAGGGTGTGATAAATGATGTCTTCTCTTGGTCTTCTTCTTTGAGCTTAATCTGGTGATACCCGGGGTAGGCATCCAGAAAACACAATAGTTCGTTGCCGGCTGTGGCATCGATTATCTAGTCTATCCGAGGCAGCGCGAAAGGATCCTTTGGACATACTTTGTTCAAGCTTTTGTAATCGACACACATTTCGACTCTCTGTTCTTTTTTAGTACTAGGACCGGGTTAGCCAGCCACTTCGGGTGATACACCTCCATGATAAAGCCGGCCGCTAGAAGGCGGGCTATCTCTTCTCTGATAACTTTTTTCCTGTCTGCATAGAAACGACGCAGACCTTGCTTTACTTGTTTTGCTGCTGGATCAACATGTAAGCTATGCTCGGCGAGTTCTCTCTGGACCCCCGGCATGTCCGAAGGGGACCATGCAAAAATGTCATGATGCTCACGGATGAACTCGACGAGCACGCTTTCCTATTTTGGGTCTATATGAAACCCGATCGAGAACTGTTTGGAGGAGTCTCCTTCCACAAAGTCAATCATCTTGGTGTCTTGGGCAGACTTAAATTTCTTCTTTTCTTCCTCGTGGGCCGGCTTATCCAGCACACGCTTGTCAGCCGGGTCTACCTGAGACTTGTAGTATTTCAACTCTTCTTGTGAGCAGGCCTGATCTGCCATGATGGCGTCTCCTCGGTCACACTCAATTGCCATGTCTTTGCTTCCCTCGATGGTGATGATCCCCTGGGGACCCGGTATCTTCAACTTGAGGTAAACTTAACATGGTCTCGCCATGAACTTGGCGTAACCCGGCCTTCCGAATAAAGCGTGGTATGGGATCTTTAAGTCGACCACCTCGAATGTCAAGTATTCTGCCCTGTACTACGTCTTGCTTACTCCGAAAGCTACCTCCAGTATGATCTTGCCGATTGGGTGGGCCGACTTTCCTGGTACTATTCCATGAAACATTGTTGATGTTGGCGTTAGTCGGCTTTCAGACAAACCCATCCTTTGAAAAGTGTCCAGATATAAGATGTTGATGATGCTTCCTCCGTCCATTAGGACCTTGTTCAGACGAAAACCGTCCACTTGTGGTGCTACCACCAAGGCTAGGAGACCCGGGTGTTCGATTCTGTCCGGGTGATCTTCTCTACTCCAAGTTACTGGTTGCTCTGACCACTTCAGGTACTTTGGTAAGGCGGTTGCCACTGTATTGACCTCTCTGTCTTTAAATTTCTGCTCTCTCCTACATGTATTGGTGGTGAACACATGATACTGGCCCTGACTGTGGAGCTCTTTCAGTGTTTGTTGATAACCTCCGCCTTGGTGTTGAGTTGACCCGGCATTGTTGTTTCGTGGTGCCTGAGACCCGGGTCCGGTACCCTGATTGCCCGGGTGACTGTTGTTGCCGTGATTACCATTGTTCCCATTGTTTCCGTTGAAGTTGCCTTGGCTCTGCTCCAAAGACTGCTCTTGTTTTCTCCAGGCCCTCATGTCAGCGCATTGTGCTAACGTGTGACTGGCGGGTTTACCGTTCCTGGCATGCCTAGGGCACGGCATGCTATATATTTTGCTGATGTTTGGTCCTCTCGGGGGAACAGCTCTGAAATTTCCATCGGGTCTTGGCCCTCTGTAGCCTGAGGCCTGGGTGGTTCCAACAAACTCCGAGTTTCCTCCCTCGTAAGGCCTTTTATTGTTTTGATTCGGTGCCGGGTTACGCCCTGCGTTGACCCGGTTGCTCTTCTGTTGCTCTTCCGTCTTGCCTACTCTTTTATCTGTTGCTGCATATTTGTAGGCGATTGATACCACCTCTCCAATGGTATTGTCTTCGCGAGCCGGGTCTTCTCTCATACGCCCTAGCTTTTGTGTTAAAGAATCAAAGGCACAATTTTTCTCCATCGTGGTTATTGCTGTATGAGCTGAAATATTGATTGATGACTGCAGGATCTCCATGATTCATGCTACCCACTGTCTCGCGGACTCGGTCTTTCTCATGACACATCGATCCAGATCTGCCTCCGTATACTGCTTCTTACATGTCCGGCAAAATTTGAAATAAATGTCGTCTTGAGTTCTTCCCATGAATGGATGCTATTTGGTGGAAGCCGGTCCAGCCAGATTTTGGTGCCCCTTCTGCCATCATCAGGTATAAGAATCTTGCACAAAGGTTTGGTGTTGCGTTCTTCATGTCCATTGCCATAATGTACCCACTCAATCATGTTTCCGGGTTCATGCTCGGCTCATAGTTAACAACCTTACTCGGCTCTTTGAATTTTTCCGGGAAAGGTTCTTATCTGATCGCGTCCGACAAACACTTGGGTCCTGTTAGGTTTACAGACGAGCCTCCTCCGTGGCCTGGCGCGGGCGAATTTACAACGAGTCTGGGTTGAACTATGGCCCCCACCCTTGCTCCGGCTTCGGGTATTGCTACCACGGCCGCCGCGCGTCTTGCTCTCGAACTGTCTATTATGGATTGGGCAACGGAGGCGGCACGCGCGGCCACCCTACGTGGTCCGTGTGCCGGCTGCTGCTATTGCTGTTGAACCGGTTGCAGGGCTGGCCGGTTTACCGGTCCTAGCCTATTTTGCACTGATCTTGCTACCACCGGCTCTGGCTGTCGAGTTCTGGTTCGCCTCCTTGGCGGCTCTGAGTTGAAAGCTTGCGAGCCTCGCGGGTTATTGTTCTGTTGAACTACAGCCGTCCTTAGTAGGTCCATGGCTCTTCTTGCCTCTAAGCCGGCCGGTGAATTGTCAAAGGGTATCCGCTCTAAGGCGTGTGTCGCTGCAAAAATATTGTCAACTGGGTTATTGTAATGACCCGGGGGAGGATCAAACCTGGGTGGTGGTGGCGGTAGTTGCTCGATGATTGCGGCTCCGGCTTCCGCCAGGTTTCTTGCTTGTGATCCTAGTGGGACAGCTGCTGGCGCCGGGTGAGCCATCGTTACCGGTGCCGCCGTGGGCGTCGGGTTTGGTGTTGTCTGGAATTCCAAGGCCACAGGTGCTCTGGTATTTGTCCCGGTCGGGAGAGGAAGCCGACTTCCACGCCTTCTTTTCTGGATAGCCGTTAACTCGTCCCTTCTCCTCGGGAGGGTATTTCTTTCTTCCAGAAGGTTTTGCTCTTGCTGGATCACGAGCTGTTCCCTTTCATGGATACACCGGTTCTCCGCCGTACGTTCTTGACTCGCCCTTGCCACCGCATGTCTTAGTTCTTCTAACTCTCTCATCATAGTTGTGCTGTTATTTGTTACTTCCCCTTGTAACGGGCTTGCTGAAGTTCCTGCGAGGGCCTGCATTTGATACGGCGGTGGTCTGACTAAGTTGGTCGGGTTTTGCGCAAGTATCGGGTTTCCTAGGGGGATTCCCGTAGCTGGTGTTTGTATATGAGCCAATGAACTGAAAGTCGGTAAAACTCCTCCGACTACGGGGTTGGGTGGCGCGTAGTTCGCCATTGGTGGAGCTTGACGTTGATCCCAATTATATCTGCTTTGTCTCGCCAATGCCTCGGCGCTTGTCTCATCGCTCACGGAAGTTGTTGCTCCGTCATCCGGCGGTGCCCGCGTCACCATGTGAACCGTCATGTGACGCACGGGTCCCAACGGCGTCGGGTAATCTTCATCCACGAATCCCTCTCCATAGCGATCGTCGAACAAAGGTAAGATTGACTCTGTGTCTGTATCCAGATCTGACATATTGATGGGGGTGACAATGGAGTCCTCAGTGATCCAGTTGACCGGCTCTTCCTCTTCTGGTGCCCCACCGATTCTTCCCCGTCTGTCTAGGCCATCGTGGTTGACCCGGACTCTGACTCGAATTTCGGCTCCTACTGCTCTGTGTCAGCTCCATCGGATCGGATCACGCCTACGAAGACATCGATCTGTCCAAAGATGAACAAGGATCCGGTTTCCAAGAAATCCGCCTCTTCTGTCCAGCCGGAATCGTCCACAATCCGTTCCCCTCCTGGGAGCGTGTGGATCTGGCCGATAGCTAGGTTTTCCATACCTCGCCGCGATTCTCCTCAAAAAGTGATGCTCTTGGCCGCAGGCCCCACGGTGGGCGCCAACTGTCGTGGGATTGTCACGGCAGATGTTACCCGGAGGTAACTTGAGATGTGGGGCATGGCGGCTTCCGACATCAGGAGCTTGTCTAGCGTGGCGTGGGGAAACAAGGGTTTACCCAGGTTCGGCCCCTCATCGTGAGGTAAAGACCTACTTCCCGCTTCGGCTTTATTGATTAGGGTTTAGGGACTCGGCGCCTAAGCTTCCGGGTCTCGAGATTACAATGTGTCTCTCTCTGTGGAACTTGTCGAACTTGTAGAACTTGTATCTCTAGGAGCCAGGAGACCCCCTTATATAGGCGGCGGGTCTCGCTGGAGGTACAAGGCCGGGTCCGGGTTCCTATCATACCCGGACTCTACTCTAAGTCTCTTATTTCCTTAGGAGGACTCCGTCTTGTACTTGGTCTCCAGCCTTCTGGATCCTTCTTGCATGCGGGCCAAGGCATACGTCGCGCACCGGCTTACGTATCACCCGGCCCATGTCTCTATGCTTGATCCGGCCCAAGCTCCTGCCAGGCCGGCTTATCTTCTATGTCGGTGGGCCTACCGGGTTACGATCCCCCCAACAATGATGTTCCATGGATTCTTGACGGGGACGTCGTCTTGAGTTTTGAGGCGAGCCGCACTAGGCCTGGCGATGTGGGTGACCCTGTAGGGGCCCTCCCACATCGGAGATAGCTTGTGGAGGCCTTCCCTGGAGAGGATTCGCCTGAGCACGAGATGCATGTCTCCAGTGTGCGTGAGCGCACTTTGCGGCTATGAAAGCGTCGCTGGTCTTGCTGGTATTATGCCGCCCGAAGGGCGGCACGGCGTCGTAGTCCCTCGAGAAGGAGCAGGTCGTCGTTGTGGAGATCCTCTTGATGGTCCTCGTTAAAGGCAAGGACCCGTGGGGATCCATGCTTTATTTCTGTGGGGAGGTGGGTGGCGTTGTGCGGATGGACCAGAGCACCGAAGGGAGCTCGCTGATCCAGCCCTTGCCGTGGCCTTTGAGGATGTCGAAGGTCCTGGTCTTTAGTCCCTTGAGGACTTCTACGTTTGCTCGCTCGGCCTGACCATTGCTCTGTGGATGAGCGACCGAGGCGAAGCAGAGCTTGATGCCCATCTTTTCACAGTAAGCTCTGAAGATGCCGTTGGTGAATTGCGAGCCATTGTCGGTGATGATGCGGTTAGGCACTACGAAGCGGCAGACCAGGCCTCTGATGAATTTTACCGCCGCGCCTGCTGGAATTGTGCGCGTCGCCTCCACTTCGGGCCACTTGGTGAACTTGTCGATGGCCACGAAGAGGTAGCGATATCCCCCTTGCGCTGTTGGGAATGGTCCCAGGATGTCCAGCCCCTAGACCGCGAACGGACAGGAGAGCGGAATGGTCTGCAGTCCCAGCGCAGGTTGGTGGATTTGCTTGGCGTGGAATTGGCAAGCTTCACATGCTTGAACGATGTCAACTGCATCCTGAAGTGCTTGAGGCCAATAGAAACCGCTCCTGAAGACTTTGCTTGCGAGGGTGCGGGCGCACGAGTGGTGGCCGCACTCCCCGCTGTGGATGTCCTTGATCAGCATTTTTCCTTCTTCAGGAGAGACGCATTTGAGTGCGATGTCGTTTGGGCGCTTGTCGATTTCGAAGCACAGCTGGACCGCGTAATAGAGACTGTCGCCCTTGGGTGAGGTCAAGACCACGCCAGCCCTGCCATGACGACAAGCGAAAGCTCCGTCGAACTTCATGGTCAAGTGGCTGGGCATTTTGTTTCCATAGGGCTCTTGTTCTTCTCCTAGAGGCTCTTGAGGGGTTGGGTCAGTCCATTCGGCGATGAAGCCTGCCAGCGCTCTTCTTTTGATTACCCTTGTGGTATCGAAGTGCAAATTGAATGGCTGTAGCTCTATGTTCCACCCCGCGACATGATCTGTGGCGTTAGGGTTGCGCAGGATCTGCTCCAGGGGAAAAGAGGTGACCACCGTGATGGGGTGCCCATGGAAGTAGTGTCGCAGCTTTCTTGAGGCGATGAGGAGCTTCTGCTGCATTGTGTACCGTTCGCGAGCATCGCGCAGTACTGTACTGACGAAGTAGACTGGATGCCCGACAAGGGTTGTTAGTTTAGTCTTGTTACACTCCGCCTAAGGAGGCTCTGTAGGGCCCTCGAGGAGACTGGCCTGTGGAGATTCTTTAGGGCCCTCGAGGGGGTTGGCCTGTGGAGGCTCTTCCGGGCCCTCAAGGGGGTTGGCCTGTGGAGACTCTTCAGGCTCTCTGGCGAGATCATCCTGTAGCGGTTGACTCGGGGCAGGCTCCGCTTGTGGCTTTTGGCCTGGCAGTGGGTTTGTGGGGCCTATTCCTTTGTCGAGCTCTTCGTCAGGGGGTTTTGGCTTTGGAGTGGTTGCACTTTTCTTGTGGAGGACTGGCTCTTCCCTTTCTACCACCAGGACGACACTGGCGGTTTGTGGAGTTGCTGATAAGTACAGCTTCAGGTGCTCGCCTGTCCTTGGGGCGACCATGACTGGTGGGCTGGCCAGGTACCTCTTTAAGTCCTCGAAGGCTTTTTACGCTTCAGGCATCCACTTGAAGGTGCCGGTTGTCTTCATGATCTTGAAGAATGGCAGAGCTCTCTCGCCAAAATTGGAGATGAATCTACCCATGATGGCCATGCAGCCTGCTAGACGTTGCATATCTTTGAGCCGACGTGGAGGTTACATTTCCTCTGTGGCCTTGATTTTGTCAGGGTTTGCCTCTATGCCTCGTTGGGACACGAGGAAACCAAGCAATTTGCCTGAAGGTACTCCAAAGACGCACTTGGCGAGGTTGAGCTTGATGTTCACCTTGCGCAAGCTGGCGAAGGTCTCTTCATGGTCCCTGAGGAGAATATCTCCCTCTCGGGACTTGACGATGATGTCATCAATGTAAGCCTCGGCGTTTCTGCCCATTTGCTCGCCAAGTGCTATCCTCATGAGCCTGTGGAAGGTGGCGCCGGCTTTTTCAGGCCGAAGGGCATGCAGACATAGCAATACACACCGCAAGGGGTGAGAAAAGCCGTCTTCTCCTCGTCTTCCTTAGCCATTTTTATCTGGTGATAACCAGAGAAAGAATAGAGGAAGCAGAGGAGGTCGCAGCCTGCCGTGGAGTCCACAATCTGGTCGATTCTTGGCATGGGATAAGGGTCAT
The DNA here is from genome assembly GCA_026929855.1 of Poa annua. NCBI lineage: Eukaryota > Viridiplantae > Streptophyta > Magnoliopsida > Poales > Poaceae > Poa > Poa annua. Next base: position 299,642,926 of record CM049426.1, read on the forward strand.
TGGGGCAAGCCTTGTTGACATCAGTGTAATCGATGCAGAGGCGGCCTCCTCCGGCGGGCTTTGGGACGACCACGCCGTTGGAGAGCCAAGTGGGGTGCGCGACTTCACGGACGACATTTGCCGCTTTTAGCTTCACAACCTCTTTGACGATGAATGCTTGCTTCTTTGGGCTTGCTTTCTTGCTTTTTTCTTGACGGGGCATGCGGTTGGACACACGACCAAGTGGTGCTCGATCACCTCCCTCGGTACACCGGACTTATCTGACGGAGTTCACGCGAACATGTCAGAATTTACCCGGAGGAAGGCGACGAGCGCGCTTTCCTATTTGGGAGGCAGAGCAGCGCCAATGGTGACGCTAGCCCCAGAGCCTTCAGCCCCCGAGCTGCTGGAGCTTAGAGAGACTTTCTTTGTAGCGGCTGGCTCCTGGGAGAACATCAGCTTCTTCTTCTTGGGTCTCTCGAGCGGCTCCATGTCCTTGTCAGCAAGGAACTCCATGGCGGCTGCCTTGTAGCCTAATTCGACCGCGCGCGTGGCATCCAGGACATGTCCACGGATGGTGATTGTGCCAGCGCTACCGGGAATCTTGACCATGTTGTACGCATGATGCGTGACGACCATGAATTTCGCGAGGGCGGGGTAGCCATGGATGGCGTTGTACGGCAAGCCGATGTGCGCCACGTCGAAGTCGATGTGCTCGGTGCGGTAGTTTTCCTTGCTTCCGAAGGTGACGGCAAGCCTGACCTGCCCCAGAGGCTCGATTGAGCTGCTGGTGACTCCCGTGAAGGGCCTAGAGGGCATGAGCCGCTCGTAGGGCACTTGAAGCGCTTTGAACGTCTCGATGGAGATGACATTCAGGCCCGCTCCACCATCAATGAGTGTCTTGGAGACGGCGATGTTGTCGATGGTAGGGCTGCATACCAGCGGGAGGGTTCCAACAGTCTTGGTGGACTTGGGGTGGTCCTGAGCGTCGAAGGCGATGGTGTACTGCGACCATTTGAGGGGCCTCGAGGTCTCGAGGCTGGGTAGGGCGGCGTTGGCCTCGCGAGCAAACTGCTTGAACTGATTGTTCGATTTGGGCGCTTGTGCCCCACCGAGGATGCAGGCAATGGCGCCTCTTGGAGCTTGATAGCCTCCATCTTCCTCGTCAGGGAGGTTGCCGTTCCTCTCCGTAGCGTTGGCCTGATTGCCAGATGGCTTCTGGTAGCCGCCCTTGCGCCCGCTTCCGCGGTGGCCACGACCTCGACTGCGGCTGCCGCTGCCCTCTGCTTGTTCGTGCTCCTTGCTCAGCCTCTTGAGGTCGAAGCAGGTCTCTGTAGAGTGATCACGCCTGTTGTGGTAGATGCAGAACCAGCGGTGGTCGTCTTTTCTCTCCCTAGGCTCGGGAGAGTCCCTGCGGGTGCCCTTAGCGGCAGGCTCTGCCGCGAGGACCACGGTGGCCTTGCGCTTGGGCTCCTCCTTCTTCTTCTTCTGGCTCCTGGACCCCTCAGCGTGCTCGTCCCCTCTCGAGAACATCTTGACGAAGAGGAGTCCCTTTTCAGACTTGGCGCACTTGTCTTCCAGGTCGAACAGCTTCACCACAGAGGTGAGCTTGTCGTGGATACCCAGCTTCTCGAGCATCATATTGTTCGTGACGCCCTCGTGGAAGGCGGCGATGACTAGGGTGTTTGGGATGTTTGGGATCTTATTGCGAACTTGCTGAAGCGCTGGATGTACTTGCGGAGGGTTTCATCCTTCTTCTGCACCACAGTGCGCAGGTCATTGTGGGTGAGCGCGCGCTCGTACGTCCCCTTGAAGTTGGAGACGAACTGCTTGCAGAGCTCCTCCTAGGAGTTCACAGAGTCCTCAGAGAGGTTCAGGAGCCACGACAACGCAGAGTCGCAAAGCGCGTGGGAGAACCAGTTGGCCATGACCTTGTCGTCTCCGCCTGCCGCTTGGATGGAGGTGGTGTAGAGCTGCAGGAACTCGATGGGGTTGCTGGAGCCGTCGTAGCCCTTGGGGAGAGCCGACCTGAACTTTGGAGGCCATACCACGCGGCGCAGGGAGCGGGTGAAAATCATGCAGCCGGTGGCGCAGGTGGCGACCCCGTGCTACAGCGCACTACAGTTCTGCTGGCCCGCCTGGCCGATTTCTTCCACGAGGCGGTTTAGGCGGTTGCGCTGGAGCTCCATCCCCACGCGCACGTCTGGCGCGGTGCGCTGCACGATCAAGCAGTCGTGAGACGAGGACGCGTGGGAGGCAGCCCACTGCATCCCAGCCGGTGCATGCCCTGGCGGTGGCGTAGGCGCGTTAGGCGCGGCCATGCCCGCGAGGGAGGGGTGCACGACGGACTGCGACGAAGCGGGGCGAGTTGTGGCGATGCCGACGAGGGTGTTGAGGCGCTCCAGCCACTGCTCGTGGGCCTCAGTGGTAGGCTGATAGCGGAGAAGTTCTTGCGCCATGAGCAGGGCGGTGTGCGGCGCTGGGTCCGTCCTCCCTGGCCTGGAGCAGCTCGGGCGCTGCTTCGGGTGCGATGATTGCGCGTCCTCCTCGTGCTCGGCATTGTGCTCGGGCTCCTCCACATGAGGGCCTGAGTTGGCGCGTTCTTCACGGCGAGGTCATCCTCGTCGTCCGCGCGTGGCCGTAGCGCCGGTCGCGGCGCGAGCTCCTTCGAACGCGCGTCTGTTGGCGCGGGCGGCGCGAGCAGCGCGGGTGTTCGCCATGGCGCGGACGGCTCGAAGGTCGTTGACGCGCCTCAGTCCCCTACCTGGTGCGCCAAATGTCAGAGCGTGACTCCCACGGAACAGGGATAGTCACACCCTGAAGAGTAGTTCGAGAGGGGGATTGAACACGGAGGTCAAGCGACCCTCGAGAGGCACGACGACGGTGCTCGCCGGGCCTGGAGAGGAACACCCACGACATAGATTCACACCAGCCCGTACCCAAGTCCACGGCCCTTAGGAGGAGGTAACACCGCTACTCCTGCTTGTCTGTATTGCACTTCAGAGGTTACAGTACAATCGACCTTGTCGAGAACTCTCTTGAGGCAGTTCGTGCTTGGAGAGGGACGCAATGGTCATCTTCCTCCTCAAGCCGAAGGCTATTCCACTAGTTGGGCTAGGGTTTACAAGTGTTTAGCAAGTAATTGGCCGACCTTTCTTCACGATGGAGCTCTTGCTCCTTTTATAGGCGCCACAGGCGTCTTCCTTTCGCAGGGCGTCCATGGTGGGCTCCCACACAGCAGTGGCGTGAAGGAGCTGGAGTCCACCGCGGCTGAATCCTTCATGGACACGGTCCACCAGCGATAAAGTTGGGCGCGGTGGCCGACAGGCTGCAGAGCGCGCAGAACGGTTCGCAGGGGTAGCAGTGATCATGGTGGAGCCCACGATGACGATCTTCTTGGAGCGTTGCGCCGTCCAGCCGCTTTATCACCAGAGAGGAAAGTCTCAGCTGTCCTGGCGCAGGTGGCACAACTTTATTGACTCCTTTATCACCAAAACGGCAAAGGGAGTGCCCGCGTCACTCTGCGGCTGATGCAGAGGCCATATGCGCCCTGCAGTACTGCCTTGGCCACAAAGCTTCCCCACAGGCTCAAGGCTGGCCTGCGGAGGGATTCCGGTTGACTTCTCTTCAGGCGTGTGGCGCCTCGGGAGAGTCTCTTGAAGCGCAGGTCCTCTTCAGGCCTACGCTTCCTCTTCAGCCCCTCAAGAGGAGTTGCGTCTCGAGGGTCTACCCAAGCGGTGGCTTGGTCCTTAGTCATTTCGTCTGAACAGCCCGCGTGCGAGGCCTGGGGAGAGTGGGCTCTTCATACCCAGTCTCCACTGGGCCGACAGCTTTCAATTCATAGCTCATCTCAACGCATCTATGAAGAGATTGAGGAGGAAGAAGCTCCTAGCGCAAGAAGGAAGAATGCCACTCCTTCCTCATCTTTTTCCGGTGGGCGTACCCGTGTCAACAATGAGGTGAAGCGTGTATCTTAGTGGCAAAAGACTATGTTGTGCATGGGCATTGCGGTGCACAAGGAGAATCATCAAAACTATGTCTCCAACAAGAGGATCTTGTCCAACCAAGCCAAAATGATGAAGGGGATGCGCAAAACGAACAATGGTGGTCACACTCCTCCTCGTCCACAAGGTAAGCCGCCCTCCCCGCCATACGAGCACACCATTGAAGGGGTTTCGGTGTAGAAAACAATAATTTTTCTAGCGTAAGAACGCCCTAACTAGGCAGGATCTATCTATCTAGTACATGCGATAACGGTGGCGGAACGGGTTACATTACCTCCATGTAGACCGATAGCGGGGATTACGCTCCCGCACAAGCGTTGACGATGAAGTCGTACGTAGCCGACCTCGAGGTCGCATAGAACTTGTCGCGGCGATGTAGACGATGACGCCGGGGTGTCGACGAAGACCTGTGTCGACGGGCGTCGGGCGGAAGATGGCGTGGCGCCAGCGACTGGGGGTGGCGCCTGGCGGCAGGGCTGTTGGGTGGGCGAGACAAGGTCGCCCAGACTCCTTAAATGTGGCGCCTCCGAGCACTCGCAAACATACGGAGTTTAACAGCAACCCCCGGTTACTCAGATCCAGCTGAGATCGCAGGGGTAGAACTTTTCTGGAATCCCACAGGGCAACGACGCTCGGTGATATAGCTTTGGTGGAGAGAGGAGGAAAAACGGGTGGAGAAACAGCTCAGCCGGCCTGCTATAGAATTAATTATATTTTCTATAATTAATCCAATATATATGCCTTGCTATATAAAGGGGGGAGGGGGTGTGCAAACACCTTGCCTCCCCCATGTGGGACTAAATGAGAGGGAGGGGGGAGCCGGCCGCACCATGCATGGTGCGTGGTGGCCTTGGGCCTCACCCCATGGTGGTTCGGCCCCCACATGGGCCTCTCTTGGCCCATTAAGTGGGCTTCCCCTTTTTCCTTTATTTTTAATTAATATTAAATTAATATAAAATACTATTATTTCATAATTAATATATTTGCATATTATTTAATCTCCCGTGATCCCGAAACTTTTTCCGGACCACCCGAACATCTTTCGGACATTCCCAGAACCATTCCAGACCTTCCCAGAACTCCTTCCGGACCACCGGAACTCTTTCCGTATCATTTCTCTCTCTCCAATAAAATCCTATAATAGTCCAGAACCTTGTCCAGGTGTCGTTAAGACCTTAAGTTTGTTACGCTACGATTTGAGAACACTCCAGACATGGTCGAGACCCTTCGCTCGCCAATGACCGCCAGGGATACCCGGACGCATATGACGGTCCCTGTGCATTCTACGAATATCGTCGTTGAACCATAAACATGATATTCATTCACTTTGTTTCTATGATACTACCTTGTCCGAGATATGATCGCAGACATCCGATGTCCTTGTTGTATCTCGTTACCGACAAAGGTTATTAATTCGTCTGTGATATTACATCTCCATGACCTAGTCAGAAGATGCGTAGCTATATAGATGCAATCTCACAGAGTGGGCCCAGAGTATATTTCCATTACAATAATGAACAAATCCCTCTCTTGATCCTTACGTCTCAACATACTCTTTCGGGATAGCCAAGATGGACACCGTTATTGGCATGGTATATAATACACCACGTTTGATGCTCTCAAAGCACCCCTACGGAGTAGTAATAAGTACGGTCTCATGGTCTAAGGAATAAGCTATCATATTACTTATGTATTGCAAATGACAATCATTGTAATATGATCTTATTGCAATACATTGCGTATGTCCATCACCTTATTCTACTAATAAGATGACCCCATTGTCAACCGACATCATTGTCCTTGATCGGGAATCTCGATCAACTGTTGCCCAATGGACTAGTTTATATAGAGGCTCAGTAGGGACTCTAGTTGTCTATTTATCACACGTGTATTAATAATTCCGATTAATACAGATATAGCATAATACAAAAACCTATTATAAACTTATGAGATAATGCGATAAATACTACTTATTTATTTGACTCTAGGGCATATCTCCTTCAGTCTCTCACTTGCACTAGAGTACAAATAAACTAGCTGCATTTACTTCATCAAAAACCCCTTATCAAATAAGCGTTATATGATAATGCTTGCTTGTGGAAGAGTGTTACTCTGACAATCTGTACAATACATAATTGTGCGTTCTTTTGCGATTCATTGATATCAACTTGTTTGATATCATCATGTTATCTAATTACATATATACATATACAGTAACTAAGTGAGACTTATGTTTTACAGCGCTTACTCTGATTCTATTAACCAGATAATTACCTTGAAAACACACTCAGTCATAGAGAACTCCTTGTAACAATTACAATCACGCGATATCTATATATACTTTCACACCTTTGTAGAAGACTTGACACTCGATTGTCAATCTAATAACTAATACACTTCTACTTCCCGTAAATTCTAAATTTACTTTCACAACTGTTCTTCTTCTAAGAACATCGGTCATATTTCATCGAGCAGACAATATGGTTTCTGTATGATGTCTAATCTCTACCTAATACTAAAGGAAGGATGGCTTCCTTCCTTTGGTTGGTCCTGACCCCACCTGGCATCCTCCATGTATCGATCATTTTGCAGAAAACCCCCTGACATATAGGGAAGTCAACCCGCAGTCCATTATTTTTATTATTTAACCCCTAAGAAACTAGGAAGTAAACCCGCAGTATAACATGTGTAACTGGACAGCTTTTGCACTTTAGTCCGTTGCAACTTGCAAGGAAGAAGGCCAATGCTTTATCATTGTGGTGGGCCCATGATGCAATAAAATGCGGCCATATTTATTTTCTAAGATTATGCAGCCATATACTGGTAACGCTTATTAGACACTTTTATTGGAATTAAAATTTCAGATAGGTCTAAAAAATAAAAATTACAGATAGGTCTAAAATTTCACAGAACAATTTTGAACACACAAAAATAAGCAATCAGGTCCTTCGGCGAGCCGACGGTCAAATGGTCACCAGCGCCACCCGTTCTGCTCCCCGTGCTCTTCCAGCAAACACGCTTTGCCTCAGCACCGTGTGTGTGCTAGCTTGATCGACACAAGGCTCGCCAGAGCCGGCTATGCCTGCCGCCAGGTGGGTGACGTCATCCGCTGAGGAGGAAATAATTCGCCAGGTGGGTGACGATGACGAAGCAAGAACTCCAAATTTCGACCGGTGCGAGGGTAGGGGGATGATGGCCGCCGCTTCGTCCACCATCCCCCGTAGCGAAGCACGGATATTTTTCCTAGTATCACATAATAGACCAACATGTCATACAACCACTAATACCGTGTATCATTACTCTTAATGATTAATTGGATTTCCAAGGACCATCCTTTGGTTTTAATCTATTCTGACTCCTCAGATATAATCCAAAACAACTCGACTAACTATTTAAATTCCTGTTCTATTCCAAATAGACACTAAGTATCAAATAGTTTCACAACTTCATCTTTCTAATTAATTCTACTGGTATAATTCACAATGTGTCATTTACACAAGATGAATTCGGCTCCCACTCAAATTATGTCTCCACACATTTGAGAACATGAGCTCCCACTCAAAAAATGTGTAATCCACACATATGAGGTTCCAAGCTCCCACTCAAAAATATGTCCTTTACATATTCTTCCCAAGTAAACTAACTTTGACTCCCACTTAAATTCATAATTTATTTCGACATTTTGGTCAAACCAAAATTATTGATCTCTTATCAATTCGAACTTAACACGAACTATAGTATTCTATTAATACAAAACCCACAGACCTCAAGCATATCTACATTTATGTAGTCAACAAATTTGATCTTGTCCAAGATAAATTTCTTGACAAAATATGCTTTCACGTATTTCTTATAGTTACATTTCTCACATAACACTTTACATGATGATCAAGAAATCGTATTTCTTCAAAAAGGAATTATAGTAACATTTACCGTTTTAATCCTTCTAAATGTAACTTGGATTTTCAGGCTCAAAAAGCCTTTGTTCGTATTCTGATATTTTCTCAACTTTCTTTGTATTCATAAGGTGCACCTTGATCTGTCAACAAGATCTGAAATATTTAATATTAAGTTGTGACCTGACAGCAATATTAAATATAACATCACTTTATTTAGAAGCTTCTTTCATGAAAATATTATGATCTTTTCGAAGAGGATTGCAAGCAGAAAACAATTTTCTAGTCTCCTTCACTCTTAATCATCAAATTTTTATTTGTACACATAAACCTTTTGGAACACTTTCCAATAATCTACTTTTATGAATATAGGTCTGACACCTTGTTTCAAGCTTCTAATTTTATTCCATTGACCATAATTTGAAAAATCATATTTTCCTCAGAATTACATAGACAACAACACAAGTTTTGTTTCTATTGGGTTTTGGAATACACTCTCATCCAATGTGAGTAATCTACAAAGAACTATTCATGTATATTCTGAATTATAGTATAATTATCTATATAACGACACTATTGTCGATCACACGAATTACCGTTAAAAACCATCTATTTTCTAAAGTGGACATCGACTATAATGTTTCGAACATATTAAGAGATTCTAAGACAGATTCTGAAATACCACACTTTATCTAAAATAGAGTATGATTATAATATTTCACATATCACTCTATCTGATATTATAATATCGTGAAACAAATTTCCACACTTTGATCGAATCTTATGAATACAATATTCACTAATCTTTCTTCTGAAAACCCCCATTTGATCTTTTATCAAATTAATTTCAGACTCACGATTTATTATGCAAATACACTTATTTACTAATAATCATAGAAGAATTCGGATCAAATGAAATTCACCATATAATTAATTTAATAATCATTCGAAATGACTCTTAATTAATTTCCTTTCATATTGACACTTCAATACTAATTTTGAACTTAATCAATTCGGCACATGTAATACTTAAATAGATCAAAAGTATCTATTACTTCTTACATTGCCTTTATGATTAAATTTGATGGTGTTTGTTCTAGTAACAAAAACTTTTATTCTTTGGACACATAATTTTATCATTCCCGCTATTATAAACGTATATCATACGCATAATGTAATGTAGATGTGATACAAATTACTCATAATATAAAACAACTGCTTTGTTTCATAACATAAAACAGCTGATTTGTTCTATATGAATAATTATGTCTTGTAACATTCAAGACACCAAACTAGATCACACTCTCACTATTACAAAAATGTCTTATAAAAAACTATTGATGATAACTAATATGATATCTCGAGGACGTGAGCACTACTGGCCATCAACTTCCTTGCTTGCCATCACTTGTGCACTGTCACTTCACCCATCGCCGCATACTTGTGATGATAAGGGATTGTTAATAAATAGATCAAGTATCAAATACTTTTTATCAAGTATGAGAATAATACATTTATATTTCCGTATATCAAATATACCCGCAGCGTCGAAGAGCTCTCCTTCGATGGAATCAACTTTTAGAGATTTGAACTTGTACACGAACATGAAGACGCTCATCGTGTCTCTCTTTATAGAATATTCACACACATGCTCCTCATAGCTAGGAGGCAAAGATATGAGCGCAGTCTCTATTGCACTAGAGTCCTCTATCTAGAAATCGTAGATATTCGTAAGCCTGAAGTAGATGTCATACTAATTTTTCAAATGAGTCTCCAGACAGGTATGCTCCTTTATGTGTGTAGCGTACCTGCACTTTAAATAAGGCAGATACATGTATATAGTGCAAATCCCTGGATCGATTCGTTTGCACACACAGTTTACGATGTAATATCACAACAAAGTATCAATTTATTACATCGATGATCCAGACTTAAGAAATAATCGATACACGTTGCATAGCATAAAGCTAGCATTGAAAAAGTACACAGCGGAAATACGATAGCAGTGAGTCTCCATCTCTTTCATGTTGCCACAGGCGAAACATGTTGGTTGCAGACTCGAAACCTTTAAACGAAACCTCACTCGTCATCTGATCAATCTGCAATAAGAAAAATATTGTAACAATGTGGGTCAGATTCCATTAAAAATGGAGTCTGGCAAGTGACACTATGGTGGACACTTAATGAAATAACTCTATAGCCTATATGCATATTTGGCTGGTGGAGTTCAAGGCTATTTTGCATAAAGCCAATTTTTCCTATCTCTTTGGAAAACACTTTCTTCAAATCAAGACAAGTATGGCATGAAAACCAAAATCTCATCTTCCCATGTTCACCCATCAAGTTTTATTTCTGAAGTTGGAATGGTGGAATCCTCCGTTTCACGTCCGTGATCAGCTGCTCAAATTGTCCGTTCCGGGGACATGGCTAAGTATTTAGTTTTACACTCTGCAGAGGTTGTGCACTTTCACCTTTAGACTCAATTAACCCAAAAATCATATACACGAGGAGTGTATTAAGGATAGGAGAGAATTGAGACAAGAACTTTCAGAAGAAGAATGCAACCATACTAGCAAGACCCGTTCCACCTATCCACTCTACATCTGCTTGTCAAGCTGACAGGTTGCACCCTCCCAACTTAATTATTCTAGACAGAGCCCAATGTTAAAAGGCTGCACAGAAAGCAATCGTCACTCGGAGTTCTTCAGATTCCTCTATTCCTGGGTGGCAGTTCACAAGTGCACGTACTCCAGGAACCATAGACATGGGCCTGAGTAGCCACTCAACTTCGCCACCATACAATCTTTTACCACCCAGGTGTTTCATTCTTAACTTAGTAGAATTTAGATTTTCACAAAACATCATTTGCATAGCATCAATAATTCTACTAAGTATTGCATAGGAACCTAGACACTGGAATAAGGAATTCTACACAGGTTTAGCATAGCAATACTATCCTACACATGCTTATATAAAAAATACACTAAGTAATGCATATAGAAAATAGTAGGAAGTTTATGAGGTGTGCCACTTGCCTTTGAATGTTGTCATTGTTCACAAACTCTTTTCAACGATACTCGGAACTCTCCGTTCAGTCTAAACAATATAAACAAACAACAATACAACAATCATAAAACAAAACACCACAACACATACAAGCATACATAATGAACAAACAAGTTTCATAACTTATAAGGAAAACATGTCATGCATGATATGCAAATTATTTCTAAGGACTAGAGATGCATGTCATGTCATGAAATTCTTTTAAGTTAATGCAAGGCAATTAGGTTTGGTCAAAATGAATATGGACTAAAGTCATAGGTTGGACAAAATACTTTGTTATAAATCATCTTGAATAAGCACTCAGTGACTTAGTCATGATGTGCATAACTACTTAGAGAAAATACTAACTCTATTCTTCAAGGTGATCAACAATTATTAACAACTCTTGGTAAATTGGATATTCACTATAGTGAGAGAGACAGACACCCGGCCAGCCACTTAAATTGTGGAACGGGTCTCATGTACGTGGACATGTAAGGTTAGTTTCCAGGCCGCTTCATCTCACTATGCCGCTAGGATCCAACAAACTCCAAGATGGTAATAACATGATAAAAAAATCGTTTATGTCTAAAGTGAAAGATAAGATTAGGAAAGAGGGAAAAGGTAGTAAGAATGATGTAGTTGGTCTTTCAGGCTTCATCTCCATACTTGTAATATTCTCCTTGGTGATGTCTTGATTGAATTCTTGGTAGACTTGAATAATCTTCAGACTTGATGATGTTTGTATCACCTAGGCTGGTCTTGGATTTAACTTAGTCTTCAAGAGGTCTAAGAGAAGAAAGGAGAAATGAAAGAGAGAGGGAGCAAGACTTAGAAAATATTTCTGGTTGGTCTTCATGAACTTCTTCTTGATTTTTCTTCTAAGTGTTTCTACTCCTTGGAAATACTTCTGAAGTCTTCTTTTGGCTAAGTCCTTCATTAGTCTTCTAGCTCCATGTTGAAAATTACTAAGTGTCTAAGTGTATAGCACTTTACTAGAATGCTAAGTTGAAAAATAATCCTAACTTAGAGAAAATAGGAGAGAAGTTTTCCTATGAGTATAACTATACAATAAATTATGCTATGTATGGAATGCAACTTTTAATCACAAGAGAGCATCAAAATAACTTTTGTGATTTCTTTATAAATATGCATGAATTTACAAATGCAATTTAAATAATTTCTATTTTTGGAAAATATAATAAAAGGAATAATTATAGGATTAAAGTTTTCTATGATTAAATTTTATAAAAAAAAATTGTAAATAGTGTTAATAGACAGGGGGCATTTAATTAAATTTATAGCAATTTGATTTAATCAAAAATAATATTTTTATTAATAGTTATGTTGAAAATACTCAAACTATTCAAATTAAATATATAACTATGAATTCATTCAAATATTACTCAAAATTATTTTATAGCAGTGGAATCAATTTACAAATATTCCAAGGTCTCTAAAACAATTTTATTTGCAATTTTTGAATTTATAGATTTAAAGTAATGACAAAAATACTCAAATCCACCATTTGAAATTTGAATATATTAAACTAAGTCAAATTTGAATTTTGGTCAATCTAAAATATTCTACATGTCAAGGGCTTTCCAAATATGTAAAAATATTTGAATTTAAATAAGTGGTTATAAAGTTATGACAGATCTAAGTTACATGGTCTTTTCTGTAAAACCGCCAAATTAAATAAATCGAGAAAACATATTTTACACGTCAGCGCTGACTGTGCGCTGACGAGGCACGACGTGGCGTTGACTGGATTAAGTGGGTGGATCTGCACCGTTGGATCTGGATCGGACGGATCTAAACGGCATACCGGTTCGTTTTTGAAACGATCTAATCGTGGGCGTTGAAAACAGATCGGACGCTCACCGTGCGTTGACCACCGGGCGGCGGCGCGATTTCGCCGGAGACGAGGCCGACGGCGGCGCTGCGCTCGGCGAGGACGAGGATGACGCCCCGGCGGTTCCCCAGACGCGCGGAAGATTCCCCCGAGTGCGGCGCGTCGCGGCGGAGTAGATGGAGGTGACAGTGTTGTCTCGGGCGTTCCGGAGCTACGTGGAGGCGTGGCCGAAGATGCTCGGGTGCCGGCGAGATTTGCTTGCTCGGGCCGGGCACAGCAGGTCCGGGAAGATATCCTTCGTGAGAAGATAGAAGGAAGCAGCCATTGACGACGTTTCGGGTGCTCCCGGACGCGAGGGAGACGACGGCGACGCGCGTATGCACACGGCGGAGCGGAAGACGCTGTCGGAGTTGAGCGGCGATTCCCGGACCTGCGTGGAGAGGCGGACGGAGTGGCAACGGCGACGATGACCTTCGGGTCGAGCTCGGCCTCCACGATTTGGCTGTGGAAATGAAGCAAGAAGGGTGTTTAAAGGAGCGCACGGATGTGGGAAGCAGTAAGGACCAAGAATCGGCGGCGGGGACTCACTCTGTTCGCCGGAATCAAAGAAATACGGTGCCGGTGGAGCGAAACTCCGGCGAAGAAATTCGTCGGCCTTGGGGCATATTGGAGAGGGCTTTGGGGGGGGGGGGGGGTGGAGGAGTAGGTCGAGGGATTTATATAGAATCCGACGGCACTTGATTTGGTGCACTGATTTGCCCGCAATCAACCGGACATTAATTTCGACCAAAAACGTCCATGTTTAATGGCAGACGAAATTAGAGCAATTTAGGTCATTTAAGAGAGGGATTTTATGGGGGAATGAAAGAGGAGATCAAGAGATTTAATTAGAAACAAACGGTGCGTCATTTGGGGCTCTAAATCAACGGGAATCAATTCGGAAAGGAGACACGGTGAGCAGTTTTCGCGTGCGTGCGTGCTGGAGCTTGAAGACGATGCTGACATCATCATGACGTCAGCATTTTTTTCTTTTTCTTTTTCTGATTTTTCTTATTTCTTTCATAACTTTTGATTTAATACTCCAAATCAAGTCAACTTAATTTCTAAAAATTTGTAAAAATAATATCTTTGTGTTAACCAGTTGTGGGAATGTTTTGAACACTTTTAAAAAATCAAAATTTTGAATT